>JAWXYG010000008.1:22400000-24800000 GCA_034222035.1 Acacia crassicarpa
GAGTACAACACTTCACAAGTGTTTTGGGCTGATGCCATGAGTACGGCTTGCTACATCTCCAACCGAGCATACTTGAGGAAAAAGCTGAATAAGACTCCATACGAACTCTACAAAGGGAGAAAGCCAAACCTCAGCCACCTACATGTCTTCGGTTGTAAGTGCTATGTGCACAATAACGGTAAAGACAATCTTGGTAAATTCGATCCCAAGGCTGATTTAGTTATATTTATTGGTTATTCTCATAGAAGTAAGGCATATAGAGTCTTTAATACTAGAACTACGATTGTAGAAGAATCTATACATGTTGTGTTCAGTGAAAATGACTCTGATAAATCCTTGGATGATGAGGAAGAGACAATTTTCAAAAACCAATTCTTTTCGAAAACTACTCCTTCTCAGTCTGAAAATACTGAAAATGTTTTTGAGGCTGATCCTGAAAACAATTTAGAAAACCCAGATCAGTCTCAACCTAGAGCTTGGAAATATATAAGGAATCATCCCTTAGACCAAGTTATAGGTGATGTGAACCAAGGAGTAAGAACTAGAAATAGTACTTTAAATGAGGTTACATTTGCTGCATTCATTTCACACATTGAACCCTCTAAAATAGAAGAAGCCCTTTCAGATAATGATTGGGTGATAGCTATGCAAGAGGAGTTGCATCAATTTGACAGAAATCAAGTTTGGGATTTGGTACCTAGGCCTAAAGATCATCCGGTCATTGGCACTAAATGGGTATTCAAAAACAAACGAGATGAGTCAGCAATCATTGTCCGAAATAAGGCAAGATTGGTAGCCAAAGGTTATAATCAGGAAGAAGGAATTGATTATGAAGAAACTTATGCTCCAGTGGCAAGATTGGAAGCCATAAGAGTTCTTCTAGCCTTTGCATGTGTAAAAGGTTTTAAACTTTTTCAAATGGATGTCAAAAGTGCATTTTTAAATGGTTTTATTCAAGAGGAGGTGTATGTAGAACAACCTCCAGGTTTTGAAAACGAACAATTTCCAGATCATGTTTTCAAACTAAAGAAAGCACTTTATGGCCTTAAGCAAGCTCCTAGAGCTTGGTATGAAAGATTGAGTCAATTCTTACTCAATCAAGGATTTATCAGAGGCAAAGCTGATACAACATTGTTCATTAAGAAAAACAAATTGAATGAAATCTTAATTGTTCAAATTTATGTTGATGACATCATATTCGGTGCTACTAATGACTCCTTGTGTGAGGAATTTTCCAAGACTATGCAGGGTGAATTTGAAATGTCAATGATGGGTGAGCTCAACTACTTCCTTGGACTGCAAATCAAGCAACGAAAAGATGGGATATTCATATCCCAAACCAAGTATTTAAATGATTTGCTGAAGAAGTTTGGGATGGACAAGTGCAATGGAGCTGACACACCAATGAGCACAACCACTTCCTTGGATGCTGATGAAGAGGGCAAGGATTTCAACATCACCAAGTATAGAGGAATGATTGGCTCATTACTCTATCTCACAACAAGTCGCCCAGACATCCAATTCAGTGTTGGGATGTGTGCTCGGTTCCAATCCACACCTAAAGAGTCACATGCTGAACATGTGAAGAGGATATTCAGATATCTCTCTGATACAAAGACTCTTGGACTGTGGTTTCCCAAAGGTCAGCCAGAGCACTTGGTGGCATATTCGGATTCGGACTATGCTAGTTACAAGACGGATAGGAAGAGTACAAGTGGTCAATGTGAGTTCTTTGGCAATTCACTTGTCTCTTGGTTCAGCAAGAAACAAACAACTATGTTTGTCTCTTCCACCGAAGCCGAATATGTAGCTGCATCAAGTTGCTGTGCTCAAGTGCTATGGTTGAAGCAACAACTTGCTGATTTGGGAGTACACTTGAAGGAGATCCCAATACTGTGTGATAACACTAGCACAATAAGCTTGGCCAAGAATCCAGTGCAACATACAAGAACCAAGCATATTGATGTGAGGCATCACTTCATTCGGGATCATGTGCAAAAGAGAGATGTCAAAGTGATGTTCATTCCAACTCATCTCCAACTTGCTGACATCTTCACCAAGCCTCTAGCCAAGGAACCATTCACCTTCATAAGGAGAGAATTGGGAATGGTAAATCCCAATGAGTTGTAAGTTTACTCTTAACCCAATGTTAGTTTAAGGTTTTGATGATTATTTGTTACTAACTTAAGCATCGGAGCTTCTAGATATGTTTTATGCAGGATGTTTCTATCTAACATCTGCTGAAAACTGAGATGAACTCGAGCCTGTGAATGATGAACTCGAGCTCGAGGAAGGCAGATAAGGGGTGAAAAGCAAAAGGGAGAGTGAACTCGAGTTCATTAGTAAATGAACCTCAGGTTCATTTTTGGCAGAGAGCAACCCTGGACCAAATAAGAAATGAACTCGAGCCTACACTTGATGAACTCAAGTTCAAAAGTCACAGAGAGCAACCCTGCTGAAACATCAACCTGAACTCGAGTTCATAAGTGACAACCTCGAGTTCGAAAGGAAGTTCAAGAGTTCACGGTACACTCTTGAAGTCCAGGTAAGTGGATTTTTATGACGAACTCGAGCCCACAAGTTGTGAACTTGAGTTCATCGTGTGCCCTATATATACTACAGTTGTGAACTTTCCACTTCACTTCACTCGAACCTCCAGTTTGCCCTAATTCCTCTTGTCTTCTTCATCCTCTGTTCTCTGCGAAAATGTCTCCCAAGAAACCTCCCACTGAGAAATCAAACCCTAATCCTTCCCAAACCTCCTCTCAAGCGCAATCTGATCGTCCTGTCAGGACAAAAACTCGCTCAACTCGTCTACGGCATGGGATTGACAAAGTTGTTAGAGGAGTACAAGGAGAGAATGCAAACTTATCTACTCCTCGGTCTAAAGGGCTCGTGATTCAAGAAGAACGATCCAAGAAAAGACATGATCCTGAGCCAGAAGTTCTAGGAAAAGGAAAAGCCACTCAACCCACGGCTCCATTAAGGGAGAAGCAACCTTTCAAGCGGAAGAAGACTGCCGGTATTCACTCTGTACCCACTCCCGGACAAGCAAGCTCTCAAGGCCAGGCTCAACCCATTCCTCAACCACAAGAGCAACCTGCTCCTCAGGTATCACAGACTCTACCCGCTCTTTACGAGATATACAATCATACGAGATGTCCTACAGGGTTTAATGAGGAGCCTTGTAGAATGTCAGCAGATGAGGGCAACTTGTTTAAGAAAAAGTTTGATGAAAAGAGAGTCTTCTGTCCAATTGTATCTGTGGATTTAGCCAAGATTAAGGACGAGTGTAGTATTGATTTAAGTCCCTGGCTAAAATAATTTGAACCTCTGATATCTATCAAGGCACCCTACAGTCCAAAACTTGTGAAAGTCTTTTATTTTCACATGAAATCTGATAATGTCTTGGATTCAGAGGGTAATTTAGTAGAGGAAAGGATTATTACCAAGGTCCGGGGCCAGAAAATCACAATTACCCCAGCCTACCTCAATTCAATTCTCCAAATTTCCAACCCTCCTAAACCTGAGACTCACAGATATTCCCAACAAGCCACTTTTAGACTGCTTAGGCCAGATGAACCTGTTCTTGAGGGCTTGGAGATCCTTAACTTCACACCTGCTGCAATGCCCCCAAGGAACCGGGCAATTTGGTATATATATACGAGGGATTTATTGCAGAAGGGAGGCAATTTCACCCACTTTGCCAAGAAAGACTTTAACATATTTGCCTCTATCTTGGACAAGTAGCCTCAGAATGTAGGGTATTGGCTATTTCAGGAGATAGCTAAGTTTGCTTTTCACTCCTGGCAGTCCTCTCAGATTCCCTTCCCAAGTTTAGTCTCGATCATTCTCTTTCATGAGAAAATATGGCATTTGGCCGCAAATGATCCTCCACAATTTCCTGCTGAGTTTGGACAACACATCATGAACCTCATGGGGGTTGATAGGCCAGAGAAGTCAGACCAGTCCAGAGCTCCGGGGAGATCCAAGCCAGCAAGGTCTAGAGTAACTCACTCTCGAGCAGAGGAAGCTCAGAGTTCTCCTCCTCCCTCAGACTTTGATGTTAAGGTTCAAGAGATTGTGGACAAGGCAGTCTTAAACTTAGTTGAGGGTATTGAGTTAGCCGTAGGGAAGTTGGTTGCTGAGGTCAACAAAGGCCACAGTGACTTGGTGGACATTCAAGAAGGGTTCAGAGTTGAACAAGAGGCCCTGAAGAACCAGATTAGTGATCAAGCCTCCACCATATCCACTATGTTGGTCAAAATGATGAGTTTGAGCGACAAGATGGACAAGATATTGAAGACTCAGTCATCGACTGCTTCTACCTCTGTGCCTGCTCCAGTTTCTGATTCTATGCCTGATCCTCAGCCTGATTCTGTGTCTGCACCCCCTATCACTGAACCTCACTTTAAACCCCTAGCTTCTGTACCTGACCCACAGCCTGGAGCCTAGCCTACCTCCTCTTCCCCTCCTTTTGCTGATGACAAAGGGGGAGAGAGTGTTGAGTGATTTTGTGGATGTTCATATGGATTATATGTATGAAATAGAGTATAGTATTGAATGTTATAGTATTGAATGTTTTTGTGGAAATTTCATGATGTTATATATGGATGTGGATTATGTGAATGGGGATTTGAATTTTGTATGTTTGTATCTTGTGTTCTTATATATGAAATGTCAGTTGCTTATGAGTTGCTTGTGCTTCTGCTGTCATTTTAATTTTAACTCTGATAACTTGCTCAGCTTTCTGATAATCTGTAAAATTGGTTTTCTCAAACTGAATTTCACAAAGAAGTTTTCAAATTTCAAAATCAATTGTTTACAAATGTTGTCATCATCAAAATGGGGGAGAATGTTAGTTTCCAGTGTGTTTTGATGATTACTGACAATTGTAAACAATATTGATAAGGTTTGACAGAGAGCACAAACTTGTCAAGCTGATTTCCAAACTCGAGACTAAACCTGAAGTTTAAAATTAAACTTTTGAAAAGTTCACATGAACTCGAGCCTACTAAGGTCAAACTCGAGTTCATTCTTTCCAGAGAGGTTTTAACTTTGAAAATATTTTAAACCTCACACTTGCTCTCTTCAAACCTCAAGTTTGAGAGTTTTTCAAAAGTTTTTAGAGCATGAACTCGAGCCTGTTATGGCGAACTTGAGTTCATCTCTGGCGGGTCAAGTTTTTCAAACAAAGCAATGTTCTATTAAGAAAAGAGTTGTCAATGAACTCGAGCCTAGCATCTTCAAACTCGAGCCTGGTTTTGGCCGAGAGCTTTCAAACTTTTCCAAAACATTTGAACTCGAGCCTAAACAGTTTGAACTTGAGCCTAAAAGTTACCGAGAGCAAAAACTTTTCAAAATGTTTTGAACTCGAGAGTTGGCTTTACAAACCTCAGGTTTGTTCTTTCGAGCTAAAACCAAGTTTTCTCAAAATTGTTTCGAACTCGAGCCTGACATTAATGAACTCGAATTCATTTCAACCTGAGAGCTTTTTAGTTTTTCAATGACATGAGAACCTCAGGTTTAGAAGACAAACCTCAGGTTCACACATTTTGAATTCACATAATTTTGAACACAAAAGCAATGAACTCGAGCCTGTAAGAATTGAACTCGAGTTCGTGTCGCAGGTTCAGGAAATTTGAATTTGGGCATTTCAGAAATCAATGTTATTTGATCCCATCTTCTTCCAATATTATTCTCTGATATTCCCTGCTATGTTTAACGTATTTGTTAGTGGATTTCAGAGCATTAAAGAACGTTTGGTGAGAGGTTAGAGTATAAAGCAAAAAGCAACTCAGAGCATTTATTGCAAAGCACAAAAGTTACTCCTTCTACCCAAATCCTTCTGCACACGCTTACAAAGTATTTAAGGATGTTAGCTGAAACAAGAAAACTCCTCTCCAACGGATTAATTCGCAGAAAGTCAGCCTTGATGACTTGGCCAACTAGATTAGGAGAAAACAAGAGAGAGAAGACCCCAAAACCACTTCAGAACACTTGGGCAACTTCTCCAACGGTCTGATTCAAGCTACAACGGTCATTTAATGTTCTCTAGCTATAAATAGAGTTCATTAACATCTTCACAAGCTGATATACCTACTCTGAGCGAAAAATTTACTAAGTTCATTCATTGTGTATTAGTTTTTCACTTGTAATAGTATCATTTTGATACTTCGAGCTTCAGTGTTTATTCTATCTACTCTTTGAGAGAGTTTCACTTGTAAAATCATTTATTGATTATAACAACTACAAGTCAGGGGACTTGGTAGTTGGGGTGTATTGATTACAACTTGTAAGGGGGAGTGTGTTCTAGTGAGAGAACAACTCTTAGTACAGAGTGTGTAATCAATTTCCTTGAGTTAGTGGATTGAAAATCCCAAGTGAGGCTTGGGGACTGGATGTAGGTCAGAGAAAGGACCGAACTAGTATAAATTGCATTGTGTTAAGCTTCATTTCCCTACTCCTCTGTTCTGTTCTGTTTTAAGTGTTCAAAAGCAGACCAAGTTTCGAAAATTTTTATTATACCCAATTCACCCCCCTCTTGGGTATAAAGCTCCTCTTTCAATTATTTAATTAGTGAAGACTTAATTGCTAATTAATATTTATTAATTTCTCTTAATTTGGTTTAATTATTTCCATAGTATTTTCTTGCTCCTCTTGATTATTTAAGAATCATAATTTAATATAATAATTATTTTGTAGTTTATGAACCTTAAATGTAGCCTAAAATTAGCCTTTGGTTGTTTTAATTTCCAAGAGGAAATTGCCTAAAATATAGCCAACAAATTTACAAAATTTAGAGACAACATACTCTTGTTTATTTATTATGTATTATTTATCAAAATTAGTATTTATGATAAATATAAATTTTAGGGTATTACAAAAAGTGGAAAGAAAGTTGAATAATATTCGTACATTTTGAATTAAAAAAAAATTAGTATCACAAAAGTATAACCAAAAAGAAATATTTCAATAATCATCATATTTGATCCAGTTGAATAGCACTTACCATCTTCAAACACTTAACCTCTTTGAGAAAACGTAGAAATATGAGAGAAAATGGAGAGAAAACGTTTGTGGAAAACGAAACTGAAGCATATTAAATGAGGTTTGATGGGGGTATTAATATTGATATCTGCGTACCACTTTGTAGCGATTGAGATTATGCTTTTTTGTAGTGGTTTCATGTAGTAGCGATTAAGGCTATGGTTTTTGTAGCAGTTATGGTTTTGTAGCGGTTTAATAATCGCTACTAATCCTATTATGGTTTTGTTTTTTAAAAAAAAAGATTACAAATTAAATCATAAGCATAATTTTTTCCCTCAATCTTCATTGCCATCCCTACAATATAGATATATGGAGAAAATGTTACTTGTGAGTTGAATATGTTTGAACACATAAAACTTTAGTTAAATGTTATTCTTTCATAAAGCTATATTAAAAAAACGTACCGAACTATTGGTAAATTGTCATCACTGTCTGGCAAGAAATTTTTCGAAACTGGTGGGCTGGAATGGCTCACTCTTGTAGGCCACGTTATCACCATCGCCCATGTCGTAAAGGTCTCGAGGCTTTAAGTGAACCACCATATTCCAACCTTGTGCCTCTCCTCGGTGACATAATAAACCTGATGTGTCTCTAAGGCAAGAATATACAGCTCATCATCTTCAGATTGACCAATGTGAATAGGCCAGAAAAAATTCACTAATGTAATGCCTATGTTGTCAGTCTTGAGTCCCCGGGACATTGTTGTATTTGCTCACAAACATTTGAACAGGGTCACAGTGAAACGGTGTTGGTAATTTATCCTGACCACATCAAGTAGCTTTCCATAATACGGGACATCACCAAATTGCATGTTCTCGTCACTGTTGCTCACATAACTCCTCATCTCAAACATGTCATAAACACCCAAGTTTTGGATCAGCAATCCTTGATCTCGTGAAATGGTGCAAAACTTAAAACCATTGACATTGTATGTCGTAAATCTTTAGGCGTGGTCAAGTGGGCTCAGTACGAGAGCTCTAAATTATAGTGAGTGCGGGTTATGGTCATTCATTATCCTCCTCGTAAACCAACCTGGGAATTCTCTGTGGACCTTTCTATCAATGTTAGAGGATGTTTGTGTATGGATCCTCAGTTGATGCTTCACGTGACTCCTAAATTCCTTGCAATTAAACATGCGATGACGATCATGAAATGTGAGTATAAAATGTAAGGAAATATATAGGATAACATATATCTGTGTGCAATCCTTACTGAGGTATGCTTGAACTTTAGTGCAATTAATCAAGACATGCCTATATGCTTGAAACTTCTCAAGTACTATCAGTTTGAAGTTCTCACTTCCGCCAACTAGTTTACTAACATGAGGGATTAATAATTATGTTTCTGATGGCTTTGGCTCTGGCTTAGGACAATTGTCTACATGAGGCCGTCAGTTGAATGATATCTCAATGTCATTAAAGTACCTAAAAAAATTCAAGACTTCATCCCCAATATAACCTTCTGCTATTGAAGCTTCAGGCCACGCCTTATTCCTCACGTAAGATTTGTAAGAACTGGCTATCACCCAAGAGGGGGGTGAATTGGGTGTTTGATAAAACTTTAGGAACTTTGAAAAACTTTTCGCAACTTATTAAAAGCAGTTTGAATGACAATAATAATTGATAAAGCAATAGTCAGTCATTCAAACATGTATGGACATTCAGATATATATGCTGGAAATATAAGAGTTTATGGAAGAGAATATGCAAACTGAGATTTATATTGGTTCGGCCCAATCCTTGACCTACGTACAGTCCCCAAGCTCCACTTGAGATTTCCAATCCACTATCCTCTTGTTTAATCTGGGCACAAGAGAAGCCTTTACAATCCCACAAGTTCACCCAGGCACATATGAAGCCAAATCTCTCACCGAGATACTCCCCCTTACACAATACAAGGTTACAATCTATTTCCCTCTTAAGAGTATTCAATCTTGAGTAACTCTCAAATAAGCAGATAGAATGTTTCTAATGAATCTTCTCTCTCAGAAGTGAATAAGATAAACACTGAAGAGCATTACAAATAATTTCGCTCTCTATGCTAAGCTATGTAAACATTGAAAACAGAGAGTAAATAATATAAAAAACAGAGTATGAGCATTTTGAAGATGTGGGCTTGTGTCTCTGTGTTTTTCTGCTTGAATCTGTCTTCTATTTGTAGGTAGAGATCAATATATAACCGTTGAAAAGATTTAATGACTGTTGGATAAAGAAATATAGCCGTTGGACTCAGATGGAACTAGCCATTACAACTTTGTTTTCTGAACCAGCTATGACATCAGCATTTACTTTATCCCTGATATTCAGTTTAACAACCTTTAATCATCTGAAACATGTACATAAATGATATAAATGATGTTCGGAAGTAGTATAAGTCATTTGGGTAATCATCTGGATGTTTATCAGAAGAATCAAGATTTTCGAAACGGTGATTTTCTGACGCAGAGGTGTAAACTCGAGTTTGCATTTGATAAACTCGAGTTTCCTTTTGTTGTTGAAGGTTGGATTTCTCTCTACTTGAGCCAAACTCGAGTTTGAAACTTATAGACTCGAGTTTGAAATCCTTTCAGCTTAGAAGATGGTTTTGATCGAAGTTAAATTTGAATTGAGAACTTGGAAAACCCGCAAACTTGAGTTTGCAACTTATAGACTCGAGTTTGGTTTTGTCTTGAATAGCCCAGATGCTGTCTGTCTTGTCTAAACTCGAGTTTCCAACTAATAGACTCGAGTTTGGTTCTCTTTAAAACCAATGTTTGCTCTCTGTAACCTGCAAACTCAAGTTTGTTACTTATAGGCTCGGGTTTAGATGTTCTTCTGGACCTGGTTGCTCTCTGTCTGAGCTAAACTCGAGTTTGTTCATTTATAGGCTCGAGTTTGGCTTTCTCCAAATGTTCATTTCTTCTCTGGAGCTCTCGAGCTTGAGTTTGTGACTAATAAACTCAAGTTTGCAAGTTGTACTGTGACTTGGTTGCTTCTGACTTGGCTTGGCTCGAGTTTGCAACTTCATCAACTTTCAAAGGTCATATCTCCATGGTCTGAACTCCGTTTGGGTCCGTTCAAAGCTTGATGGAAAGAAATTTAAGTCTACTTTCATATGCCACTAATTTCAGCTCAATTGGATTTGTAGATTATGAGTTATACTCAAAACATTGAAGCTTGGTTTACCGTGTGGCGTGGATTTTTCTATCAACTTCCACAATTTATATCTCTTTGATCTAAACTCCTTTTGGCTTGAATTTTATATCAAAATGACGTATTGAGAGTCCAGTTTCATTCAAAAGTGGTTTCATCTCAATCGGACATCTAGTTGGAGAGATATCATTGAATTACCAGACGTCGCCTGAAACAAAGTTAAGCTGAAGTGCTGAGTACCGCTGTAAACTCAAGTTTACAACTTATAAACTCGAGTTTGCCTAGTCCAGAGACACCAGAAATGCCGAAGACACTTATTGGCTCAAGTTTGTGATTCCTTTCTCGAGTTTAAAGTCCTAAACTCGAGTTTGGGGTCCTGAACTGGAGTTTGTTCATGTCAAAGAGGCAAAATACTGTACCAAAGTGGTAAACTCGAGTTTAATACTTGGAGACTCGAGTTTGCTCATTCAGAACCTCATTTTTGCTTTTTTTAACTCTGAATTGAGTCATTCCAACTTTCATATGATCTTGGAGGCTTCTAGCTTCAATATAAGAAATTGAATAATTATATCTTCATTCCACTCATCAAGTTCTTCCTTCTTCCATCTCCCAACTTGATCATTCTTCATCATTTAACTTGGGCTCATCATTCTCTACAGCTTCTACCTTCTTTAATATCCAAAAAGTGATGAAGCTTCATTCCAACTTTTGCTTATCATAGAGACTTCCAATATCATAATAACTTGAATGTTGATATTCCTATTATATTGTGCAAGTTCTTTTGATAATATCTTTCTCTAGTCTCTTCTCTTCTTCTTGGTTATCCTCCAACATCTTGCTTCCTTGACAACCTCTACAAGTTCTTTTTTTTCATTAATCCCTTATCTCCTTCTTGATTATTTTCATGATTCAACTTGGACTAATCTACATTAAGCATAATAGTTAGTCAATGTAGGAGATAATTATATTACTCAATATATTACTCAATCTTTTTGCTTTTAATAATAACATCTATATAAGACATCATCAAAACTAATCATAACAAACATTCTCTCCCTTTTTGATGATGGCAAATACTATAAGAAAAATATATATGAATGAGAAAATACATTAGACCCAACATAAATACATTAGACCCAACATATTTTTCTTGTCATTCTCTCCCCCTTATTTGTCATTAGCAAAATGTTGAAGTAAAGTAGAAATTCTTAGAGAGACAAATATGAAACCATATTAGAAAGAGTCAAAGAATTGATTTTCTCTCCCCGATTGAAATTGTTTTCATTTTAAATATGATGCAATTTGGAATGTTTTTATGAAAACAAATCTGAAAGAATTTGGAGAGGTTTTCAAGACAACTTTCACAATTAAAGCATATAGATACCAAACATGTGTAAAATTTTGACTGAATATAAAAGGATAGAGATTAGAAATGCTCATGTTGATTTTGCAAATTGATGAACGATCTGTGATGTGCTCTGAATAACCTTTGAGATGAGTCTAAAGTACTAGCTTCTTAAGTTGTATCTCATCTGAATGAATATGATCATCAGTACTTCAGCTTCCATTCTTTTCCTTTTCTTCATATAGCTATTCTTGTAAGGCATTACGGAAAGTCCTAGCACATAACATAATCTCCTACTACAAATTGAGAACATTCTTTCCAAAAGATTTGTTAGTGCAAGCCAAATATCAAAGTATCCCTTTCTATGTGATATTTTTCAAACAAAGATAATGAAAGGAAAATATGATGTTAACTCATCATCAAAACTAACAAAAGATAATGAATGCAGATGAGTATGCTTAAAAGGATTTTTCTTTAAATAAAGGAGGTGAGCTTTTAAAGTATAAAACACATATGAATGTGAAGCTCCCCCTTAATAAATGCATGGCTAAAATGTGAAGTTCCCTTTCATGATACTAAATATAATGAGACACCAAATGTTATGTGGTTTGGAAATATCTTTGCTCACAACATGGTACCTCAAAATTGAGAACTTTCAAGTTCACTTAGGTGGATTTGAAATTGGTATGAAGAAATCACTTATGCTTAATATGATGATAAAAATGTTTAAAGCATAAGGATCATTTTAAAAATGAATGTGCTCAGTCTAAACTTTGTGTGATAAAATTTGAATGAATAAAATCAAGTTAGCCTGAAGACTGATGCGAGAACAAAGAAATGATTATGATATATGAATATTATTTCAAAATACTATACCTCACTCTGTAAATGGAGCTAAATACCCAAGAGGGAGGGTGAATTGGGTATTATTAAATTTTTGGTGAGTGCTCTGTTTTTAAACAATGAAAACAGGGGTTAACAGAGTAAGGGAAGAGATAGCTGGACACAAGGATTTATACTGGTTCGGTCCTAACAACTTGACCTACATCCAGTCCCCAGACTCTCTTGGATTTTCCACTATATCAATGATTACACACTTTACACTTAAGAAGTGATTCTCTCATTAGAACTCACTCCCCCTTACAAGTTGTAATCAATGAACTCAACCACCAAGTCCCCTGACTTGTGGTTCTTTACAATAAATGATTAACAATCAAGGAAAACTCTCTCTAAGAGTAGATGATGATAAACACTGAAGCTTATAATGTCAAAAGACAAAATACAAGTGAAAACTGAAAGGTAGTTGAAGAACTTGAATGCTTGTGCGTTTTCAGATGTTGTGGTTGTTGTAGAGACTTGAATGCTATTCTATTTATACTCAGGAAGCATTAATTGACCGTTGCATCTTCAATATTACCGTTGAGAGAAGTCTTCAGGTGTTTAGCAAGTGTCTTAGGCATATTCTCTCTCTAAACTTAGCTTGATCCAGCTGGCCAAGTAATCTGATTTGTTCTTCTGCAAATTAATCCGTTGCAGATGAAGTTCCTTGATGTGGAAAACCTTCTTTAATGCTTTGCAACCGTGTGCAGAAGAATTAGCCAAGTTTATGCAACTTTCTGAGTAGTGCATTTAATGAGCTGAACCACTTTTTGCTTTTCACTTTATCCTTCAGTAAACATTCTTTAAATCATCTAAAACTCACTAACAAAGTGGTTAAACATAGCTAAGAATATAGAAGAGTGATAAAAGAAAGTATTAAGATCAAATAAGATGGTTTTAAAAATTCGTCAGATTTGATTTTCCAATTTAGCGTTCGATGCTCGAGTATGTTTATCAATACTCGAGTTTGTCACCGTGCACTTAACTCAATACTTGAGTATCCATCTTGATACTTGAGTATTCATCTTCCAGAGAGGAATCGTCAGGGCTTGAACTTTGGACCTTAATGTTAAAATAAGGACAATACTCGAGTATACAAATCCATACTCGAGTTTTGAACTTTGGTAAGAAAATAAGTTTAAGTTCAAAAGCCTCAATACTTGAGTATTCCAATTATTGACAAGGGAAAGCTCTCTGTATGCCCAATACTCAAGTTTCCAACTCAATACTCGAGTATGCATTCATTTTACAAAAACTTTGAGAAGTCTTTCCTAGGTCAATACTTGACTTTTCAAATGAATACTTAAGTATTCATAAACAGATGTTAAGTGTGAAGTCTCTGTGAAAATCCAATACTTGAGTACGCAAAACCAATACTCGAGTTTTCATAAGGTGTAAAACTTTGATGACTCTCTGTATGACCAATACTCGAGTATCCAATTGAATACTTGAGTATTGAGAACTTAAGTCAATGTTGAAATTGTCTCTGTGTGTTCAATACTCGAGTATTCATATCAATACTCGAGCTTGTCTCAGGGTGAAAACTTGGAGTGCTCTTTATAAGTTCAATACTCGAGTATAGCGTCCAATACTTGAGTATTGCATTGTGAAATGGATTTGAGCAACTCTCTATCAAGTCAATACTCGAGTATTGATAACAATACTCGAGTTTGTCTTTGACAGTAAATTTTTACCAAAGACAAAACTCCAAAATGTGTTTACAATTGTTGATTATCATAAAAAACACATAGGGAACTAACATTCTCCCCCTTTTTGATGATGACAACACTTGTAAACTAACACTTCCAAGAATTTGAGAGATTGTTCACTTTTGAAATGAGATTTTCATAGTATTTCAAAGAATTCAGAAATCTGACAGAAGTGGTAATTTTGAAATTCTTTGAACATTTGAAAATGCTTTTGCACATTGATACAACACAATATATGGATAAACCAGAAGCTAGCAGCAGAAGCAAAAAAGATATCTCAAATTGCACCAATGTACATCAGTTACAGAAACAAGTGCCAAAACAAACTGATATCAAATGATATGCAAAATACTACAAGGTAAACCACAAAATGCTACAATTTAGAAATGTAGTAAACTAGAAAATACTACAATCCTACAATCAGAAACACATGTGCCTCAAAACTCAAATTCTCCTAAACGTCTTCATTCTTTTTCTCCCCCTTTGGCATCTTCAAAATGGGGAGGAGAGGGATTAGGAATGAAAAGCTCGGTTGTTGGAGTGTTAGGAGAAGGAGAAGAGTGAGGAAAGATTTTAGTGGTTGGAGTAGTGGGTGAAGGGAGAACCATAGTAGCCGGAGTAGAGGTAGATGCAGGAGAGGAAGATGGTATAGGAGGACAGGGAAAGGATAAGGATGGAGTGTCAGACTCTGGCTGGGGCTTGGAGGTAGTGCCAAAAGTGGATGAAGAGGAGCCAATGCCAAGATGTTTCAGGATCTTGTCCACTTTGTTGTCCAAATATGAGGTAGTGATTGAATGAGTAGATAGTCTGGCATCAAGATCAATCAGTTGATCAAAATGCTCATCCTATTTCTTCTGAGTTTCCTCTTTGAACTCATTAATCTGAAGTCGCATTGCCTCCTGTGCATCCACCACTTCATGGTTGCCACTCCTCACCTCAGCAACCAGTTTACCAATTTCAAATTCCAATCTAATGGATAAAGAGGCAATGGCAGCATCCACAATCCTCTTAATTCGTGAGTCAAGATTAGATGGAGGAGGTGGAGTAGACTGAGCTTTCTGTGCTTCTGACTGAGAGACTCTTGCCTGAGATCTTGAAGGTGCCCGAGATTGGCTAGATCCTTCTGCTTCAAAGTTGAGCTTCATAAAATTGAGTTGAGCCTTGCCAAAAGATGGTGGATATTTCATACTCTCAGGAGGACCAACATACCAAATTCGGTGATAAAGAGAATGACAGATACAAGTGAAGGGAAGGGTATGTGAGAAGGCTGTCTGGATGAAAATTTGAAGTGTATCATTTCTTGGAAAATCTAGTGGCCAAGGTTCAAAGGATGTTGTTTCACAAAAGCAGTGAAAAACCGATAGTCCCTCTGAGAAAAATGTGTAAAACTTCCCCCTTTTTAAACAAAGTTCCTAGAATAAATGTACCAGAGGACCCTATTGATAGGAGACATAGACCCTGGTTTGAAAGAGAGTGTATGCCTTTGGTCTTCAGGAAACTCCTTATTGGGTACAAGTGTGGTGAATATCTCTTGGTTGCTATATGTTGGAGTGAAAACAGGAGGGGGATTGGTTATTTCCAAAATACTGTTGAGAGTTGAAGCAGATAAAGTGAACTTGACTCCTTTAACACAGGTGGTTACTCTTTCCTCAACTAACTCTCCATCAAAATCGAGAATGTTATCAGTTTGCATATTGAAGTAAAACATTTTTACTAAATTGGGATAAAAGGGAGCTGAGATGGATATGAAGGAATCATAGGGTGCAAACCAAGGAGAAAGATTGACATTGCACTCTTGTTGACGAGTGACCAAGTCCACTACTACAACAGCACAGAATCCCTTGTTTGTATAGTAGTCTTTGAATTTAGCATTTTGCTCTGGAGTGAGAGATATAGAAGCTATTGTGAAACCACTTGGAGCTGAACGATGTTGTTTGATATCTTCCACAGCATTTGACATAATAGAAGATGCTTCCTCAGGTTGAGTGTGACTAGAGGAGGTAGCATTGGAAGATGACTGTGCCTGTGAAGAGGTGTGGGCGAAAGTAGTGGCCCTCTCCATTCTGACAAGCTTGGTCTTTGATGAACCAGCAACCTTCTTCTTCCCTTTCTCTTTGATTGGTTCAGGCGTAGACCTCTTCTTCCTTGGAGGTGAGGGAATGGGTTGCTCGAACGAGACCCCTCTCTTCTTAGGGTTTGGAGAAGAAGCTTCAGGTATGCTTTCGCTTACTCCTTTTTAGGAGCGATCAACGCCGTAGTGAAGTCGTTTGGGGATGGATTTCACTCTCCTGGGTCGTTGAGGAGGCGGAGGTGGAGGTGACTTCAATTTTGACCCTTCTTTGTCAACGTTAGCGGGGGGAATCTTCTGGGAGGTTGATTTGGAAGCCATTTCTAAGGTTCGAGTGAGGGATTTGGTCGAAAATTGAGAGAATATGAGAGGGTGGAAAAGAGAACGTCTAAGGCAAACTTGAGTTTTGGAGCGAGTTTTGAAGAACATGAACAGAAACTATGTATATAGACGTGCATCCATACTCGAGTATTGACACCTATACTTGAGTATTGACATACTCGAGTATTTCACTTACACACTCGAGTATTGAAAAACAAATACTAACCTGGACTTCAAAAGTGTATGGTGAACTTTTGAATTTCCACGACCAATACTTGAGTATTGTACTTACATACTCGATTATTTAACTCCTTCAGCATTTGATTGTCCTCTGTCTGGTGGATACTCGAGTATTGTATTCTCATACTCGATTATTCAACTTCTTCATCACCAGGTTGTTCTCTGACTTGTGGATACTCAAGTATTCAACTTATACACTCGAGTATTTGTCTTCTCCAAAATTCAGTGATGTTTCTGACTCCTCCATACTCGAGTATTCTCTCGTATTCTCTTTTTGTCAGCAATTATTGAAATTTTAAACATCCTATAAAAGACATAACTATATACTCCGATGCTTAAGTCAGTAACTATTACTCATAAAAAACATAACTAACATTAAAGTGTGTGAAAATTGCTTACAATTCATTGGGATCTACCATTCCCAATTCTCTTCTTATAAAATTGAATTGTGTTGGGATTCGTACACACAGCGGATTAAAATTTCTTACGAATCCTTCCGAAGGATCACTCAACGACGTTTAAATCAGAGTTAAGGAAACCGAATCATACCTTGTGTTGAACTAGTCCGCGTTCCGTTCCTTTGATCAGGTGGGCTACCTTCTCGAACAACACGTCCGCGTCTCGTTTCTTTGATCAGGTGGGCGATCAACACGTCCGCGTCTCGTTCTTTCGATCAGCAGAAGTCGACTCTTGGATCGGCTTCCTTTACTGGTATCCACACGAACAATCCCCAAACACGGTTGCGGCAGCGTGCTCGCGCTTCTTGTGCGTCTCTCGCTCTCAAGTTGCTCTAGGGTTTCTCGCGGCTTTTCTGAATACGCTCAACTGAAAATCCCGTAGGTTTTTTCTAAACCCGATAGGCATATTATATAACCAAAATTAATCCTTTATTAATTTTGGAAATTCGGATTTTTGAATCTGGTCAACATATCAATCACATCTATCTCATAAATGTAATTGAATATATTAAAAGCCAGATTTAGAAATTCGAATTTTGAATTTAAATCAAATCTAAATTTAAAGCCTTTTGATTTAATTTATCATCATAAATTAAATCCGAGATATGATATCTATCTATTTAATTAAATCTGAGATACCATATCTCAATTTAATATTAAACAGATATACGATATCTTTATTCGAAATTAAATGAGATACAATATCTTTATTTGTTTCAGATATTTAATTTATCAAATAAATTAAATACTAAACAAATATCATATATAATATTATAATCTCAATTTATAATATATATATTAATTTCGAATTATATATATATATATATATATATAAATCCTAGATCAAA
This sequence comes from Acacia crassicarpa, assembly GCA_034222035.1. Taxonomy (NCBI): domain Eukaryota; kingdom Viridiplantae; phylum Streptophyta; class Magnoliopsida; order Fabales; family Fabaceae; genus Acacia; species Acacia crassicarpa. Next base: position 22,418,050 of record JAWXYG010000008.1, read on the forward strand.
TTTAGTATTCATTTAATCTCAGATTAATCTGAGATTCAATGAACTTGGACACTTTCACCCGTGTTGGATTATTCTTGTGTGCGACCCTGCAGGCCCATATGAGATTGGCAGTGGGCCAACACTGTATCAACCCACAAGTCGCAAACGGCCTCTAGCAAGACATTGCAACTACCCAATTCACATGGAGATCGATGACACGATACTACCTATCGTACAACCATGTCACGTCCCTTTTGTCACGCGATAATTTGGTCAAGGATGAGGCATGGATAATGTCAACTTCCTTTTCTTGACCATTGCTTTCTTGATTCTCGAGTAGTCTAATAAGTGAAATGGAAACTCCTTTCCATCACAGTATGGCCATACATTTCTTAGACTCACTCATCGAGGGGCCCAGCATTATCTCTCTACATATGTGAGGGACAAATCCCATCTTGACCACTCACATTCCTCCACATGAAAACCACTGATCCCGATCCGAGCCTTTATCATCACCCGGTCAAAGGTGACTTTTGACTAGGTCAAAGACCAGTGACTCATCATGTAGGAATCTATGATGGTCTTAGGTCATAGGGCGTCGTGACGCGGTTATACATGAGATAAGCTTATGACTTAATCCATGTAGCTTTCTCATAGTGGGTTGGTCCAGCACCTTGTACTCTTACAAGTGCCCATGACTTTGATTCGTATCTCCATACCTCATCAAAGTCATACTGGTCTTATTTCATCTTCACTCCCGTGTAGATGACCAACCAGGGACGTTTAGGATAATCTATAAGATTATCCTAGGATGCAGTTATCAATACGAACATGCAAATGAAAATGATAACAAAAGAGAATACTTTAAATAACTTAAATATCCAAAGTACAATGAATTGCCCCTAGGGCATAATTTCCAACAAATTGCTCCTTGGCTAATGGCTTTATAAAGATATCAGCAAGTTGAAGATGAGTTGGGATGAACATGACTTTGACATCTCTTTTCTAAACATGATCCCTTATGAAGTGATGCCTCACATCTATATGCTTGGTCCGGGTATGTTGAACTGGATTCTTTGCCAAGCTTATTGTGCTTGTGTTGTCACACAATATTGGAATCTCTTTCAGATGGACTCCCAAGTCAGCAAGTTGTTGCTTAAGCCATAATACTTGTGCACAACAACTTGATGCAGCAACATATTCAGCTTCTATAGAGGATATAGCCACACTGGTCTGCTTCTTGCTGAATTAAGACACAAGTGAATTGCCAAAGAATTCACATTGACCACTTGTGCTCTTCCTATCTGTCTTACAGCCGGCATGGTCGGAATCTGAATAAGCCACCAAATGTTTTGGTTGACCTTTGGGAAGCCATAAAGCCAGTGTCTTTGTGTCTACAAGGTATCTGAAGATCCTTTCCACATGTTCAGCATGAGACTCATTGGGAGCAAATTGGAACGTTGCACACATTCCAACACTGAATTGGATGTCCGGGCGACTTGCAGTCAGATAAAGCAATGATCCAATCATTCCTCTATACTTAGTGATGTTGAAGTCTTTGCCCTCTTCATCAGCATCTAATGAAGTGGTTGTACTCATAGGAGTGTCAGCTCCGTTGCACTTGTCCATTCCAAACTTCTTCAACAGATCATTGAGATATTTAATTTGGGAGATGAAGATTCCATCCTTTCTTTGCTTGATTTGCAGTCCAAGAAAATAGTTGAGCTCTCCCATCATTGGCATCTCAAATTCTCCCTACATAATCTTTGAGAATTCCTCACACAAAGCATCATTAGTAGCACCAAAGATTATGTCATCAACATAGATTTGCACAATCAAGATTTCATTTAACTTGTTTCTTTTTATGAACAATGTTGTGTCAGTTTTTCCTCTATAAACCCTTAATCAAGAAGAAATTGACTTAATCTCTCATACCAAGCTCTAGGAGCTTGCTTGAGACCATATAAAGCTTTCTTAAGTCGATAAACATGATCAGGAAAGTGCTCATTTTCAAAACCAAGAGGTTGTTGAACATACACTTCCTCTTGAATAAAACCATTCAAAAATGCACTTTTAACATCCATCTGAAAAAGTTTAAAACCCTTAACACATGCAAAGGCTAGAAGAACTCTTATGGCCTCCAATCTTGCCACTGGAGCATAAGTTTCCTCATAGTCTATTCCTTCCTCTTGATTGTAACCTTTTGCAACCAATCTTGCCTTGTTACGGACAATGATTGCAGATTCATCACGTTTGTTCTTAAATACCAATTTTGTTCCAATGACCGGATGGTCCTTGGGTCTAGGTACTAAGTCCCAAACCTGATTTCTGTCAAATTGATGTAACTCCTCTTGCATAGCTATCACCCAATCATTGTCTGAAAGAACTTCATCTATTTTAGAGGGTTCTATATGCGATATAAATGCAGAAAAGATTACTTCATTTAAAGTACTTTTTCTAGTTCTTACTCCTTGATTCACATCACCTATAACTTGGTCTAAAGGATGATTCCTTATAAATTTCCAAGCTCTAGGCTGAGACTGATCAGGATTTTCAATAGAAGTTTGGGGATCAGCCTCAAAGACATTTTCAGAGTTTTCAAGAGAAGCAGGAGTAGTTTTCGAAAAGAATTGATTTTTGAAAACATTTTCTTCCTCATCAACTAAAGGTTTATCGGATTTATTTTCACAAAACACAACATGAATAGATTCCTCAACAACCTTAGTTCTAGTATTAAAAAATCTATAGGCTTTGCTTCTGTTTGAATATCCAAGAAATATGCCAACATCAGCCTTAGAATCAAACTTACCCAAATTTTCTTTACCATTATTATGAATGAAACACTTACAACCAAATACATGTAGATGACTCAGGTTGGGCTTCCTTGCTTTGTACAGCTCATAAGGAGTCTTGTTCAACTTCTTCCGTAGATATGCCCAATTTGAGATGTAGCAAGCGGTGCTCATTGTATCAGCCTAAAATACTTGGGAAGTATTGTTCTCATTCAGCATAGCCCTTGCCATCTCGGTAAGAACTCGATTCTTCCTTTCTACAACATCGTTTTGTTGGGGAGTTCTTGGGGCTGAGAAGTTGTGGTCTATCCCCATGTTGTCACAATATTCAGCGAATGCATTGTTTTCAAATTCTCCTCCATGATCAGTTCTAATACTTGAAATAGAGAATCCTTTCCCGTTCTGGACCTTCTTGGCAAACACAACAAACTGATCAAATGTTTCATCTTTTGATGATAAGAATATAGTCCAACAAAATCTTGAAAAATCGTCAACAATAACCAATGTATATAGATTGCCACCAAGGCTCCTCACCCTTGCTGAACCTACAAGATCCATATGTAGCAATTGTAATGGTCTATTGGTAGAAATTTCATTTTTAGTTTTAAAAGATGATTTAGTTTATTTTCCCTTTTGACATGCTTCACAAGTCAAGTCATTTTTGAAACTAAGTTTGGGAATGCCAATAACTAAATCTTTTTTGAGCAACTTGTCGAGTTGGGACATGTTGACATGAGCTAATCGCTTGTGCCACAGCCAACTTTCACTTAGATTGCTTACAAAACAATTTTCAGAAATTGAAGCATTGCTAGAGAGGTTAAGAGTATAACAATTGCCATCTCTAGGTGCTCTAAATAATGCTTTCGACTTTAAGTTTTCTAAAGGGAGAAATTCCTTTTTCACAATCAAGCATTCATTAGAATCAAAGATAACAAAGTTACCCTTGTCGGTGCTTTGGCTCACACTAAGAAGGTTGTGGCATAGTCCTTCTACGAGGTAGATATCTTTGATGAGTGGTCCTTCATTGTTGCCAATCTCACCAATCCCAGCAATCTTTCTAGATTGATCTCCACCAAAGGTCACCTTGCCACCTTCCTTAGGCCTGATTGAGAGAAACTTGGATTTGTCTCCCGTCATATGTCTTGAGCACCCACTGTCAATGTACCATTTGTTGGGCTTTGATGCTCTAAGACATACCTGTAAACCACAAGGGATCAAGTCTTAGGTACCCATCTTTTCTTGGGTCCTTTGGGGCATGGTAGTCAAAATCGCGATTTAAACGTAAAAAACGCCACTTTTACGTTTTTTTCAGGGTAAAACGCATTACGTTGTGAAAAAAACGCACCAGAGGTAAAAACGAAAAAAACGTCCCGAAAAAGCGTAAAAGCGTAAAAACGGCGAGTTTTTGCAAAAACGCAGTTTTTACTAAGGGACTTAAATGAAAGTTTTAAAAGTTCTGGAGAGGGACTAAATTGAGAATTTTCAAACTATTTTGGGGCAAAACTGAAATTTCAAAAATATTTGGGTCCTTTTCTGTAATTAATAAATAAAGATCATTTTACCCCTAATTACACTTAATTCAATACAAATGTTCCTAACTCAACTTAGTACTTAATCATACAATAATGTCCCAGAAAATGTATTAAAAATCCCAATTTAATCATGTAAAATCATATAAAAAATATGGTTTGATCAATGACAATGTTGGACATTTTGATTGATATTGCATTGATCAGTATATGTGTGTATGATGACAGGTATCTTACTTTTCTCGAATTTTTTTTTTATATACATATGCAGGTAAAAACTCCGTTTTATTTTACGATTTACGATTTTTCATTCTCCTTCCGTTTTTAGGTAAAAACTACGTTTTCACTACCATGCTTTGGGGTTAGATTGGACCTTAGGAACATATGTTTCTTTTGGTACCCATTGATAATTACCAGCAGGTTTAACCTTTCTTTCTTTTCTATGGAAACAAGATGAAGTAGAATGACCCTTCCTATTACAATAATTGTAGTGTGCAAAGGGATTTGAAGAATGTACTGATTTTCTAAAATAGTTCATATAGGATCTCTCTCCGTTTTTCTTTTTGCCTTTCTTTTTATCAAAAATAGGTTGATAGCCAATTCCTGATCTGTCATTGATAAACCTTTGTTGTTTCAGAATGACACTGAGCATTTCACTACCTTTAGTGAATTTCTCAAGTACCTTAGTAAAATGCAAATTCTTTTTCTTCAGATTAGAACAATTTTCACAAACAAGAATTTCAGGAGAGGAGAGCTTTTGAACTTGTAACTCAAGAGTTGTGTTTTTTCTTTTCAAATTCAAATATTTATCAGCAAGTTTTTCAAATTCAGATTGCACACAAAGATATTTAGTGAAAAGTTCATCATAGGAAGGCTTAGAGTCATATACCTTATCACTTGCATTATGTTGCTCTTCTTCTTCAGCAACTAAGCATATATTTGCTTTCTCTTCCTCATCCTCTTCATCTTCATCGGAAGAGTTGTCACCCCAAATGCTTGAAATGTAGGCCTTCTTCTTGTATTTGCTGAACTTATTCTTCTCTTTGTCCTTGTTGTTGTTCAGCTGGGGGCATTCTGATTTGATGTGACCAAGCTTTTGACACTCGTAGCATATGATCGGCTTCTTTGCTTCATAGCTGGAGCTACCTTTTTGAAGTTTCTTGAAACCTTGGTCCTTCTTGTAGAACTTTTTGAATCGTCGAACTAGCATGCCTATCTCTTCATCATCATCTTTATCCTCTTCGTCTGATTCTTTATCTTCTTTTACAGTCTTGAGAGCAATGCCCTTGTTCTTCCCATGAACTTCATCAAGTCCCTTCTTGAACTTGATTTTTGCCTCATATTCAGAAAGGCTACCAAGGAGAGCAGCCACTGAAGTCATTGATTCTCCTCGTGCTTCTTCTATAGCTGTGACCTTAGCTTCACATTCCTTGTTGAGGATATTCAGAATTTTCCTCACTTGGACTGGTTGGTCATACTCCTTCCCAAGGGCAGCAAGTTGATTAATCAGATGGGTGAATCTCAGCTGGAACTCTCCAATAGATTTGCTAGGCTTCATTTGAAGAAGATCATACTTTGTCATAAGAGTATTAACTCTATTTTGCTTGACTCCAGCGGTTCCTTAATGAGCGACCTCAAGAGCATCCCACATATGCTTTGCAGATGGCAAAGTACAAATACGAAAATATTCTTCTTGACTTAGTGCACTTTGGAGTAGAAGAACCATCTTGCTGTTGAGTGTAATGTTCCTTCTATCATTATCATCGTATTCCTCTTCTAGTTTAGGAACTCTTACACCATCTTCTACAGTTGATGGCTCATAATCTCCTCTCTCAAAGATTCTCCAAAGCCCATACTCTGTTGCCATGACGAACACCTTGAATTTAGCTTTCCAAAATGAGTAGTATTCTCCATTGAAGCCAGGGGGTCTGTTGATTGAGGCTCCATCGGGTAGAATTCCCTCCATATTGATCCTTCTCGAGTTGTTAAGCTCTTATGAGAAGACCTTGCTCTGATACCAAATGTAAATGGAGCTAAATACCCAAGAAGGGGGGTGAATTGGGTATTATCAAATTTTTGGTGAGTGCTCTGTTTTTAAACAATGAAAACAGGGGTTAACAGAGTAAGGGAAGAGATAGCTGGACACAAGGATTTATACTGGTTCGGTCCTAACAACTTGACCTACATCTAGTCCGCAAACTCTCTGGGATTTTCCACTATATCAATGATTACACACTCTGCACTTAAGAAGTGATTCTCTCACTAGAACTCACTCCCCCTTACAAGTTGTAATCAATGAACTCAACCACCAAGTCCCCTGGCTTGTGGTTCTTTACAATAAATGATTAACAATCAAGGAAAACTCTCTCTAAGAGTAAATGATGATAAACACTGAAGCTTATAATGTCAAAAGACAAAATACAAGTGAAAACTGAAAGGTAGTTGAAGAACTTGAATGCTTGTGCGTTTTCAGATGTTGTGGTTGTTGTAGAGACTTGAATGCTATTCTATTTATATTCAGGAAGCATTAATTGACCGTTACATCTTCAATATTACCGTTAAGAGAAGTCTTCAGGTGTTTAGCAAGTGTCTTAGGCATCTTCTCTCTCTAAACTTAGCTTGATCCAACTGGCCAAGTAATCTGATTTGTTCTTCTGCAAATTAATCTGTTGGAGATGAAGTTCCTTGATGTAGAAAACCTTATTTAATGCTTTGCAACCGTGTGCAGAAGAATTAGCCAAGTTTATGCAACTTTCTGAGTAGTGCATTTAATGAGCCGAACCACTTTTTGCTTTTCACTTTATCCTTCAGTAAACATTCTTTAAATCATCTGAAACTCACTAACAAAGTGGTTAAACATAGCTAAGAATATAGAAGAGTGATAAAAGGAAGTATTAAGATCAAATAAGATGGTTCCAAAAATTCGTCAGATTTGATTTTCAAATTTAGCGTTCGATGCTCGAGTATGTTTATCAATACTCGAGTTTGTCACTGTGCACTTAACTCAATACTTGAGTATCCATCTTGACACTTGAGTATTCATCTTCCAGAGAGGAATCACCGGGACTTGAACTTTGGACCTTAATGTTAAAATAAGAATAATACTCGAGTATACAAATCCATACTCGAGTTTTGAACTTTGGACCTTAATGTTAAAATAAGGACAATACTCGAGTATACAAATCCATACTCGAGTTTTGAACTTTTGGTAAGAAAATAAGTTTAAGTTCAAAAGCCTCAATACTTGAATATTGCTTTCAATACTTGAGTATTCCAATTATTGACAAGGGAAAGCTCTCTGTATGCCCAATACTCGAGTTTCCAACTCAATACTCGAGTATGCATTCATTTTAGAAAAACTTTAAGAAGTCTTTCCTAGGTCAATACTTGAGTTTTCAAATGAATACTTGAGTATTCATAAACAGATGTTAAGTGTGAAGTCTCTGTGAATATCCAATACTTGAGTATGCAAAACCAATACTCGAGTTTTCATAAGGTGTAAAACTTTGATGACCCTCTGTATGACCAATACTCGAGTATCCAATTGAATACTTGAGTATTGAGAACTTAAGTCAATGCTGAACTTGTCTCTGTGTGTTCAATACTCGAGTATTTATATCAATACTTGAGTTTGTCTCAGGGTGAAAACTTGGAGTGCTCTCTATAAGTCCAATACTCGAGTATAGCGTCTAATAATTTAGTATTGCATTGTGAAATGGATTTGAGCAACTCTCTGTCAAGTCAATACTCGAGTATTGATAACAATACTCGAGTTTGTCTTTGACAGTAAATTTTTTCCAAAGACAAAACTCCAAAGTGTGTTTACAATTGTTGATTATCATCAAAAACACATAGGGAACTAACACACTCAAGTAATATTGTAATTACTTGAGTAATAATCATTTGTAGTCCATAGATGCATCACTGGCTAATCACATTCTGATGATGTGACCAATATTGAGGATCTCTAGATGTAAATGAGCTTCAAGAGGATGAGTCTCTACAACCACCAATTGCTCTAAATGCATCTTAGAAGCAGAAATCCCAAATGAGCTTTGCACAGGATCTTAAATTAGTTTCTGCTCACAGCTTCTCATCAATCAAGTATGCTCCTTATCATCTTGATCTAAGCCTCTTGCTAGTGATAGGATGACACTTAAGTGATGTCACAGAATTTGTAGACATAGCCACTGAAATGGTTTATTCTATTTGCCCATGTTCTTTGTATCCCTCAACAAAACATTTTGGTTAGCTCTTGCAAAAATATGTGTCCTTTGGTACTCAATGATTCTTGAGTCCACACAAGATTAGACATGAAAACCTTATGCTCTTAAAAGATTAACTCATGTGATATTTAAGCAAAGATCATAATAAGCTAACATAATTTTACCTAATCAAATAAGTTCATGCCAATGAATCATAAAGGGTAACAAATAAATGATACCAAAAATGTTATTCCTTAATGACAGGTTGGAAATATACTTTATGTAGAAAAGATGTCATTGATAAAATATATGTAAGTTTGAGCATAGAAAATCTTATCCATAAAGATAAGCATTTATAAATTCACACTTCATGAATGAAATTAGATTTTTCAAGAATGATAATGAAATATGCAAAGTGTTTCAAATCTTGAATGTTCTTTCAAAAAAAAAAAGTGATAATGCATTATGAAATCAAAATTTTCATAACTGAAAGATTCATTTTTGAAACATGCTTGAAAAAACAATGATCACTTTAAAACATGGGGGAAGTCAATAAGTTTAATGAATATATCAGTATGCTTCAATTTTAGAAAACATGTTGAACATTGAAGTTAACATGTTAAAGAATTTTCTGAAAAGCCAAAGTCATGAAAGTAAAGCATTATCAAGACATGCTTAGCACAACAGAAATATATGAGCACAATGACTTTGCTATTGACCAAGAGATAATCTTGCCTTTTAGAGTAATGTCTTGAAAATATAAGAGCATTCAAGGTAAGAATATGAGTAAATAGAAATAGTTACTTGAAATATGGATGTAGACAAATGCTTATATATTTGAGTAACACAAGGAGTACTAGGATTCATGGACGATGAAGTACAAACTCATTAATCTAAATGATTAGAGTTCCATAATATTATCTTAGTAAGTTATTCCATATAGTGGTTAATGCACTAACGTTTAATGCATTAATGAACATTCATAATGCTTGGAATAGCTTGACTAATAAGAATTTATCTAATAAGCATGAGATTTTCATAAATTGAATTCTCTTCTTGAGATAAACTTAAAAACTCATATATGATTAACTTGTTAGACATGATGTCCAACTAGTTAGATAATGAAACTAAAGAGTTCAAGCAAAACATTGAATTCCAAAGATCAATATGTGAAAGATAAGGAAAACTCAACTGGAGAAATTTGAAGCATATTCAACATTTAGTAACAATATTAAGTTCTAGTTTTAAAACATCATTTAAATGAAATCAAAGTATGGATATTTTTCAAAACATTTGTATGCACTTTCACAAAAACAGTGTGAATTGAAATCTAAACAAATTTTAGATTTGTGCATTTCAAAAATATAAACTCAAAAAGTTATTCACAAATTCACTTGTTTGATCAACAAAAATTCACTAATAAATTGATTAAACATAGTTAGGAATATTAGTGAATGATGATAGGAAGTATTAAGAGCAAACAAGAAGATTTCACAAATTCAGAAAATCTGATTTTCAAACTGATCACCGAAAACTGGAGTTTTCAAATGAAAACTGGAGTTTTCAAATGAAAACTGGAGTTTGTCACTATGCACTTAAGCAAAACTCGAGTTTTCATATCAAAACTCGAGTTTTGGACTGTTTACATGAAAAATGAATTTTAGTCCAAAACATCAAAACTGGAGTTTTCATCCAAAACTGGAGTTTTCAAAACATTGAAAAAGTACAATGCTCTCGGCTTGGCCAAAACTCGAGTTTCCAAACCAAAACTTGAGTTTTCTCAAAATTCTGGGAAATTTAGAAAACTCAAGTTTTCTCAAGTTGGAAAACTTTGGTGACTCTCTGTAAGACCAAAACTTGAGTTTCCAAATGGAAACTAGAGTTTTCAACTCTAAACTAGATATTGCTTTGACAGTAAATTTGCTAATTGAAATTGAATAAGTTTCAAAATCTTTTAATTTAACCAAAGACAAACTAAAAATCAATTTCATATAATCATAGTATGAGGTAAGAATTAGATATCACCATAATTCCTCTTATCCTCATAAAAGCTTGCTTAGTTGACATGGATTGATGTAGATAACTCCTTTTTTTTTTTTTTAACGTTCACCCTCAACATTAAGCATAGCTTGTTTAGCTTTCTCAAAAACTTGAATCATTTCTCTATGTTGCATTCTTGAGAAGCTTCCTTTCATCCTACAAAACTTTATAAATCTTTTTCTTTCTTGGTATCCAACTTTACTAGGATCCAATCATTGTTAGCTTGTAGGAACCAAAATTCATATGCTCTTATGAATATAATTAATTCAGAACAATTGAACAAAGTAAATGACTTTGTACATAAAAGAAATACTTTCTTTTCAAATCATCATATATGCATAAAAAGTTTAAACCTATTGAACATTGCAATCCCTTTTAAAATAGATCAGGATGTAAGAACCCAATTAAAAAATAGTTTGCAATGTTCATTCCTAAGGATACAAGATATAAAACCTCAATGAATATTTCAGATAATAGCATAGGAGGTTTTACCTTTGCATACCTTAGCCTTAGGTACTTGAAGGATTTCATTCGCTCACCCAATTTATCATTCATTGATACTTTGTCTTTTTTAATTTAGTCTTGGGATGAGGCAATGTTTTCTCACATGATGTAGACTGCAACAATCTTTTCCCTTGTGCATAAGAGATCCTTCTTTTCTTATCCTCCTCAAGATAGTTGAGTGGTATTCTGTGGTGATCCATTCTTGAGGTAGATGATACTCTTCTTGCTTGTATCCATTGCTTACTTTGATGTTTAAACCTTATAGTTCTAGCAATGGGTGCCCTGAGAGTTCTCTTGCCTGATACAGATGCTATGATCTTCTTCATTGGTACATGAGAAACTCTTGGCTTCTTCTTCATCTTCTTTATACCTTGATGTCCATTGTTTTTAGGATCACTCTGCACACACAAGGCACTAGATGGACATTTTGGTACCCACTTATACTTGGGTCCTTGACTGTTAACATTGGACCTTGATTGTCCTTTAGGAACCCAAAGAAATTTATTTCTCACATTAGAATTTCTCCTAATATAGCATGAGTGAGAAATATGTCCAGATTTACCACAATAATTGCAAATAACAGAATGATGTTTATTATGAATAACTTTGCAAGAATTGTGTGAGTCTAGTGGATGCAATGTCAAGTGACTCATATTTGTGTGTTCTTTCTTCCCACATGATTTTCCAGCATCATTTTTGAAAATATGCTTGTTTTTCATAATAGAATCAGTAAAAGGTTGAAAAACACTTCTATGCAATTGTTCAAAAACATTTTTCTTTTCTACACAAGAAGAATTGGAATTGTTTACCTCATGTGTATTTTGAGCTCTAGCTAATGATTGACCACAATCGTCCTTGAGCTCTTCCTGGGAATCATCTTCCTCTTGTTCTTTTGTGTTGATTGGATTATGGGAGTATTCAATGATTTCTCCTTCTTCAATCTCCAGTTGTTCATCAGTCATAGATGTGCAGTTTATAATTTCGGATGAACTGTCAACACTATCAACTTCAACACAATTGTTAGAAGCATATATAGAATCAAGAGTATCCCAGATTTCTTTAGCCCTAGAGAAAAACTTGATTTTTCTCAAAATCATTTTCGGTTAAGGCACAGCGAAGAATCTCCATTGCCCTGATGTTTAAAGAAAACATCTTCATTTCTTTTTCTGTCCAATCCTTTCTTGGTTTGAAATCAAAAGCATTTGTAAAAACATTCCACATATAAAAATCAATTGCTTTGATAAAACTAGTCATTCTAGCTTTCCAAAACCAAAAATCAATATCTTTGAAAAGTGGTGGAATGGTAAAATCAAAACCTTCTGAAAGTAAGGAACACCCAAAATCTGCCATTGAAACTCTTGAGACGGTTAAGTCCTTTAAACAAGAGATCTAGCCCTGATACCAAATGTAAGAACCGGCTATCACCCAAGAGGAGGGGTGAATTGGGTGTTTGATAAAACTTTAGGAACTTTGAAAGACATTTCGCAACTTATTAAAAGTAGTTTGAATGACAATAATAACTGATAAAGCAATAGTCAGTCATTCAAACATGTTTGGACATTCAGATATATATGCTGGAAATATAAGAGTTTAGGGAAGGTGTTAGTATCCTATGTGTTTTGATGATAATCAACAATTATAAACTCACTTGGAAGTTTTTGTCTTTGGTAAAAACTTACTGTCAAAGACAAACTCAAGTATTGGTATCAATGCTCGAGTATTGACTTGACAGAGAGTTGCTCAAATCCATTTTCACAAAGCAATACTCAAGTATTGGTTGCAATACTCGAGTATTGGACTTATAGAGAGCACTCCAAGTTTTCACCTTGAGACAATACTCAAGTATTGGTTGCAATACTTGAGTATAGAACACACAGAGAGAATTTCAACATTGACATAAGTTCTCAATACTCAAGTATTCAATTGAATACTCGAGTATTGGTCATACAAAAGAGACATCAAAGTTTTACACCTTATGCATACTCGAGTATTGATTTTACATACTCGAGTATTGGACTTTCACAAAGTTTTTCAAATCAACATTTGTTTATGAATACTCAAGTATTCATTTGAAAACTCAAGTATTGACAAGAAAAACTCCACAAAATTTTCAAATGAATGCATACTCAAGTATTGATTTGGAAACTCGAGTATTGGGCATACAGAGAGCTTTTCCTCTTGTTAATGACTTGAAAACTCGAGTATTGATTTGCATACTCGAGTATTGTCCTAAGGTTCAAAGTTCAAGTCCCGATGATTCCTCTCTGGAAGATGAATACTCAAGTATCAAGATGGATACTCAAGTATTGAGTTAAGTGCACAGTGACAAACTCGAGTATTGATGAACATACTCAAGTATTGTACGCTAAACTTGAAAATCAAATCTGACAGATTTGTGAAACCTTCTTGTTTGATCTTAATACTTTCCAAGATTATTCTCTAATGTTCCTAGCTATGTTTAATGACTTTATTAGTGAGTTTCAGATGATTTAAAGAATGATTTTGAAGACATAAAGAAAAAAGCATAAAGTGGTTCAGAACATTAAATGCACTGTCCAAAAGTAGCATATTCTTAGCTAACCCATCTGCACACGATTACAAAGCATTAAATAATGTTTTCTACAACAAGCAACCTCATCTCCAACGGATTAATTCACAGAAGAACAAGTCAGACTACTTGGCCAACTGAATTAAGTTGAGTTTAGAGAGAGAAGATGCCAAAAACCATTTCCCAACCTTGGAACAACTTCTCCAACGGATCTATTTAGAAAGCAACAGTCATTTAATGATCTCTGAGTATAAATAGAGCTGCATTCAAGTCTTTCCAACAACTACACTTACTGAAGACAAAAATCATTCAAGTCTCACATTTATTTCTTCAGTTTTCATCTATGTAGTATCTTTGATACATTGAGCTTCAATGAGTATCATTATCTACTCTTAGAGAGAGTTTATTTCTTTGTATATCATTCATTGTAAGAATCTCAAGTCAGTGGACTTGGAGATTGGGAAAATTAGAGTACAACTTGTACGGGGGAGTTAGTCTTAGGGAGAGGATAACTCTTGAGTACAGAGTGTGTATCTGATTGTATACAATTACAGCTTGTAAGGGGGAGTGAATCCTAGAGAGAGGATCATCCTGAGTACAGAGTGTGTAATTGTAATTGAGTGATAGTGGAAAATCCAAGAGTGTCTGGGGATTGGACGTAGGTCAAGAAGTTGGACCGAACCAGTATAAATCTTCTGTGTCAAGCTCTTCTTCTCTATCTCCACTTTGCCTTGATATTATCTGTTGTGTGGGTGAACCGAAAAGAATTTTGAAATCCCCAATTCACCCCCCCTGTTGGTGATTTCCTTCACTTTCAGAAGGGAATATGCAAACTGAGATTTATACTGGTTCGGCCCAATCCTTGACCTACGTCCAGTCCCCAAGTTCCACTTGAGATTTTCAATCCACTATCCTCTTGTTTAATCCGGGCACAAGAGAAGCCTTTACAATCCCACAAGTTTACCCAGGCACTTGTGAAGCCAAATCTCTTACCGAGATACTCCCCCTTACACAATGCAAGGTTACAATTTGTTTCCCTTTCAAGATTACCCAATCTTGAGTAATTCTCAAATAACAGATAGAATGTTTCTAATGAATCTTCTCTCTCAGAAGTGAATAAGATAAACACTGAAGAGCATTACAAATAATTTCACTCTCTATGCTAAGCTATGTAAACATTGAAAACAGAGAGTAAATAATATGAAAAATAGAGTATGAGAATTTTGAAGATGTGGGCTTGTGTCTTTGCGTTTTTCTGCTTGAATCTGTCTTCTATTTATAGGTAGAGATCAATAGATAACCGTTGAGAAGATTCAATGACTGTTGGATAAAGAAATATAGCCGTTAGACTCAGATGGAACTAGCTGTTAGAACTTTGTTTTCTAAACCAGCTATGACATCAGCATTTACTTTATCCTTGATCTTTAGTTTAACAACCTTTAATCATCTGAAACATGTACACAAATGATATAAATGATGTTCGGAAGTAGTATAAGTCATTTGGGTAATCATCTGGATGTTTATCAGAAGAATCAGGATTTTCGAAACAGTGATTTTCTGATTTATTTCACTAAATATATTTTTCTATAACAATTGTTATATATTATAAGTCACATTAATAAACTAATATTGTAATACCCCGGATTTTTATTAATAATAATAATAATAGAAATAGTAGTAATAATGATAGATTAAAGTAATACTAACAGAATAATAATGATTAATAATAGAAAATAATAATAATAATAATAATAATAACAACAGTAGATTAAAATAATAATAATAATAATAATAATATAGTAAAAATTAAAAATGTTGTATTGTTTCTGTGGTAATTATATTATATTATAAATAGTAATATTAGATTAGTTAGGATCAGATCCTAGAATCTAGGAGTAGTTAGATCATATTATATTTTCAATTTTTGAATTTATCATCGGACTCAAAAATATATCTAATAATTAAAAGGTCCAGCCCATAGCCAAAACCCTAGATTTAATTATAAATACTTGATCTGGCCGCTTAAACTTAGAAAAACACCCGATACTTTTCTCTCGTTCTTCTAGGAGGTTAGCAAACACAGAGACCAGGTAATCCTAATCCCATGAGACTTAGATATAGAGATATTTATATATATGTATGGAATTATTCTGCCTGGGTTTACGTGCTTCAATTTCACAATTAACATTGAATCCAATTTTCCCTCCTGTGCTTTTTTTTTTGTGTTTGAAATCGCCTCGGCTTGCGTGAATGATATAGTGAATTATATAAAGATGTTTCCTGTACGTTTTTGTTCCAAATTGAAAGCTGTACGTTTTTTTTAAAATGGAAAGCTATGGATGCGTCTCGTTTTACGTGCGCAAATTGAACCCCCACCTGTACGTCATTTTCGCAATGAATTAAGAAGCCATGAATATTGTGCGTTTTTTTCTTTTCTTTTGTGATTGAAATATATGATACTCCAATGCAGTAAGCTGCGATATATCATGTGATGCTAAAATTAATAATTCTTGTACTCGTCTGCATGTTTCTTTTATTATTTGATTGTCGTTTTCCCTACATAATATCTCCTACGCAATAAGATAAGTCATAAACAGATTCTAGGTCAAAATATCTTTATATTTATATTTAATTAAAATAATAATATAAAAATATATATATATAAGATAATTAAATAATAGAGATAGTTTAGGAGTTTGTTTTGTGTGTGTGTTTAAAACAATTTAACAGTGGGAGGATAGCTTTGAGATGGTACCCCCAAAGTGATGAACACAACCCCTTAGGCTTTATGCCTCGAAATATTATGTGATGAGAAAATGATGATATCTGTTCTTCCCAAAGTGGTGTCTGGCAGGGTTTCCCGGGACACTAGTAGCAACTTTGGGAAGAGGTGTGCACACTAGGAAGAATTACTTGATGGCCAAATTTGATTGATTGTGACTGGCAAGGTTTCCCGGGTCACAGGGTAAACTAGCAGGGTTTCCCGGGTTTACCATGGTTCTCTTCCCACTAAACTAAATGGACTGTCAGGGTTTCCCGGGTCTAAAGAAATTTTAAAAGATGATGAATAATAATATTTGAGTTAATGATAATATATAGCTATGATGAGTATGAGAAATTGATTTTGTGGATTATAAATATATATATGGAATTTTCCCTATCATTATGTAATTATTTTAATTATTTATTTGTTTATTTGTTATTATTATTGTTATTTTTGTATTATCTTTGTTTATTAGGATTACCAGCTTTTGCTGATGTATGTGTTCATAGGCTGGGACGATCCTTTGGGGGAACAGATTTTCAGTGAATCAGGTTTCGAAGTTGGGGCTGTCGGGGCTAGCAGTGAGAAGTGAGGAAGAATAATAAAAAACTCTAGCTAGTTTCTTTTTTTTTTTTTAATTTTATGCTTTAGATAAAACATCTTTATTTAAGTTTTAATTTATATTAATGTAATAAGTAGCCTTGCGCTTGTCCCAGTACAAGTACGGCGGTAACACTCCCCAAGATTGTTATTTCGAAATTCATTAGTTTATTTATAAAAATTATTTAAATTTTTGTTATTATGACTGTTAGAAATTGGGGGTATTACAAAATGGTATCAGAGCCCTAGGTTTCGACTTGGGTTCGCTTTTGATACTAACTCAGGGATCAAAGATCCCAGAGTTTAGGAAAAAATAATAATCATAAAAGAATAAATAAATAAGTAGAAAAAAAAATAAACATGAGAGATGGGTAGTGAAGGGTTATTTCCTTGTCTTTTAAAAATGATTTATTTATTTGAAATTCTAATAATTGTATATGTAAAATTATTTTGTGATTCATTATGTGATTGTTTTTTACTTGTGAATTTTATTTAGAAAGAGATGTTAGAGGGCTAATTAGAGTTTTTTTTTGGGTGAATTATTATGAATAATGAAGAATGATAGAATTCTTAATTTTAAATACAAGATATTGATTTGTCGTTTGAATTTATATTGATTTATCGTTTGAATCTATATTGCATTATCTGATAATTGATTTATGATGTAAATATATGTGATGAGAAAAGTGATAGTTAATGTTGATAATTGTATCTCAAAATTATTCGAAGAAGGAACGCAATTAAGTTTCGGGGATGAAACTTATTTTAAGGAGGGTAGAATGTAATACCCGAGATTTTATTATTGAATTAGTTTCGAGGACGAAACTTATTTTAAGGAGGGGAGAATGTAATACCCCGGAGTTTTATTAATAATAATAATAATAGAAATAGTAGTAATAATGATAGATTAAAGTAATACTAACAAAATAATAATGATTAATAATAGAAAATAATAATAATAATAATAATAATAATATAGTAAAAATTAAAAATGTTGTATTGTTTATGTGGTAATTATATTATTTTATAAATAGTAATATTAGATTAGTTAGGATCAGATCCTAGAATCTAGGAGTAGTTAGATCAGATTATATTTTCAATTTTTGAATTTATCATCGGACTCAAAAATATATCTAATAATTAAAAGGTCCAGCCCATAGCCAAAACCCTAGATTTAATTATAAATACCAGGTCTGGCCGCTTAAACTTAGAAAAAACACCCGATACTTTTCTCTCGTTTTTCTAGGAGGTTAGCAAACACGGAGACCAGGTAATCCTAATCCCATGAGACTTAGATATAGAGATATTTATATATATGTATGGAATTATTCTGCCTGGGTTTACGTGCTTCAATTTCACAATTAACATTGAATCCAATTTTCTCTCCTGTGCGTTTTTTTTGTGTGTTTGAAATCGCCTCGGCTTGCGTGAATGATATAGTGAATTATATAAAGATGTTTCCTGTACGTTTTTGTTCCAAATTGAAAGTTGTACGTTTTTTTTAAAAGCTATGGATGCGTCTCGTTTTACGTGCGCAAATTGAACCCCCACCTGTACGTCATTTTCGCAATGAATTAAGAAGCCATGAATATTGTGTGTTTTTTTCTTTTCTTTTGTGATTGAAATATATGATACTCCAATGCAGTAAGCTGTGATATATTATGTGATGCTAAAATTAATAATTCTTGTACTCGTCTGCATGTTTCTTTTATTATTTGATTGTCGTTTTCCCTACATAATATCTCCTACGCAGTAAGATAAGTCATAAACAGATTCTAGGTCAAAATATCTTTATATTTATATTTAATTAAAATAATAATATAAAAATATATATATATAAGATAATTAAATAATAGAGATAGTTTAGGAGTTTGTTTTGTGTGTGTGTTTAAAACAATTTAACAGTGGGAGGATAGCTTTGGGATGGTACCCCCAAAGTGATGAACACAACCCTTAGGCTTTATGCCTCGAAATATTATGTGATGAGAAAATGATGATATCCGTTCTTCCCAAAGTGGTGTTTGGCAGGGTTTCCCGGGACACTAGTAGCAACTTTGGGAAGAGGTGTGCACACTAGGAAGAATTACTTGATGGCCAAATTTGATTGATTGTAACTGGCAGGGTTTCCTGGGTCACAGGGTAAATTGACAGGGTTTCCCGGGTTTACCATGGTTCTCTTCCCACTAAACTAAATAGACTGGCAGGGTTTCCCAGGTCTAAAGAAATTTTAAAAGATGATGAATAATAATATTTAAGTTAATGATAATATATAGCTATGATGAGTATGAGAAATTGATTTTGTGGATTATAAATATATATATATATGGTATTTTCCCTATCATTATGTAATTATTTTAATTATTTATTTGTTTATTTGTTATTATTATTGTTATTTTTGTATTATCTTTGTTTATTAGGATTACCAGCTTTTGCTGATGTATGTGTTCGTGGGCTGCGACGATCCTTCGGGGGAACAGATTTTCAGTGAATCAGGTTTCGAAGTTGGGGCTGTCGGGGCTAGCAGTGAGAAGTGAGGAAGAATAATAAAAAGCTCTAGCTAGTTTCTTTTTTTTTTTTAATTTTATGCTTTAGATAAGACATCTTTATTTAAGTTTTAATTTATATTAATGTAATAAGTAGCCTTGCGCTTGTCCCAGTAAAAGTGCGGCGGTAACACTCCCCAAGATTGTTATTTCGAAATTCATTAATTTATTTATAAAAATTATTTAAATTTTTGTTATTATGACTGTTAGAAATTGGGGGTGTTACAAATATAAATATTAAAATAGTACCCCCAATATCAAAAATGAACTAAAATAAAAGATAACAAATAATTTAAAGAAATAAAATTGTTAAAAAAACTAAATAAAATAAAAAGATAACAAACATTTTAATTTACAAAAATGTGTGTGAAAATGAAAACTAACTATTAGGAGCCTAATCATTTGTTCTTATCTCAGGGGGGCTGTCTGAAGGGGCAGGGCTTAGCTTGTTCAAGAGGAGAGGTAAAAACTCCCTCATCATCAACATCGGCAATAGGAGGCAGAGGGGGAGCCTCGTAACTGAATGTAGGGGAGGTGGGGGAGCTGGAAACCGCCTGTGAAGTAACAACTTTGTCAAGGCATCGGTAACAGCATCCTAGCTCTGCCTCTGACTAACGTACCAACTGTCATCCTTGTCCTGCATGTGCCTAGTAATGTCCCAAGTCCTAGCGGCAACCTGTGCAGCAGCCTGCTTTACAATTATCACTTGAACCGCCTCTAGTGGCAGTCTTTTGGAGCCAGAGATTCCGGCCTCAGAGGCGGAGGTCTTGCTGTAGACCATGCTAGACCTGGCGCCTAGCCTCATACCCCTAACGCGGCCAGGATGTTCAACTGGGTCACTACAGCTTTCAATGGGGCCGTAAGATCCACAAACCCCTGTGACTCTGGGTCTGCGACACTCGCATCTCTACCTGGCTTTGCTCAATCCACCCCTGGCACACCCATTTCATAAAACATTAATCAAATAATTTATTTCAATTTAAATATATTAAATTAACTTTTTTTTTTTTGTAACTTACTATCATCTCCTCTGCCGCCTCAGAGGTTGCCGTCCCATCACAGTGTCTATGGGTGTATGTGAATAGCTCCCCATAGTCTGTCTGACAGTTCTTCTCCCGAGCCTTCATTTGCTAAAAGAATTAAAAGAATATGAACTTTGTTATTTCAAAAATAAAAAATCAATCATTTAAACCTAAAATTAATTTAACTTTCAACATACTAGCTCACTGTAGATTACAGCAAATCCTTGGATCCTACTTTGTGATGGATTCTCTAGTGTGCCCGGCTTCTAGTGTTCCTCTGGGACAGAGCCGGCAAGAAAGAGCACACAAACTTTTAATTAAGTGAAATTAATTATTATTTTGATATCTTGTAAACTATATTTAAAGTTTAAATTATATTTAAACTATAAAGTAATTTAAACTATATTTATAATTTAAACTATATTTAAAGAAGATATATTTTAAACTATAAATTAACTAATATTTAAACTATAAATTAAGTTAAATTATATCCAAACAAAAAATTAATTTAAACTATTTTTAAACTAAATTTAAATTGTTAATTAATTTAAACCGAATGTGAACTATAAATTAATTTAAACCATATTTATATTTTTAACTACATTTAAAGAAAATTTTAACTATAAATTAACTAATATTTACACTATAATTAAACAAAATTTAAACTAAGTTAAATTATATCTAAACTATAAATTAATCTAAACTCTTTTCAAACTAAATTTATAATTTAAGCAAAATTAAAACTATAATTATTTAAAAAACCTACCTGTCCCTCTGGACTTCTAATGTATTGGAAAAAACTCGCCCAGTCATTTGGGTCGATGCCTCTGGGACGTTCTCGATTAGCTGCTGTAGAGGAATTGTCCCATCTCTATTCTTGTTGGTGTAGAGACGACCGCTCTGACTCTTCTAGCCGTCCCCTATCTTCAGCAGTGTGTTCCTCTTCGCATTGCCTCGTACTTTAAACTTAGCATGTATCATAATTTAATTATTAATTAATTAATAATTAATTAAGTAACAAATAAATAAATGAACCACAAATTATAACTATTTATATGTAAAATTTAATTAAACAACATAACATACCTACACAATATCCTGAAATGCTTTGTCCTTGCTGCCCTTCAGAACATGCTTCCAATCCTTGAAGTTGAGGGGGAACCATGCCCAATTCCTGCCTAATTCTAACAGGAATCAGTTGAACAGGTGACCACTGTTGCCAATCAGCTGGTCTGTGTCCTCATTCCAGGGGACTGCGATGTGAGGCCCCTCAAACAGATTGACACCCCGAGAACATCCAGCATCTTCCTGCTAATGTTCCCCTGCGTATCTGCAAAATTATAAAAATATATTTGTATTACATTTAAATATAATTTAATTAAACGTAAGGAATTTAAATTTAAATTTTATCACAAAAATAATTGCATTTACCTTCAACATCCACCTTAAATCTGGTGGAACACGAAGACAACATTTAGAGGTTCCCTTGGTCTTGCTCGTTCTCTGGGTCAATAAATCGCTCCGCCTCATCGATGGGAAAGTTAATCTCTATCTCAGCATATTCATCAACATCGTTGATGGACAGACTTGCACCCTATTCTCCTGTTACGATCTCTTGCGTCTCCGACAGTGGGATTGGCTCATCAGTGAAGAGCTGATCAAACTCGATTCCCACCTGAGGGGCAGAGGGACACGCCCTCTCGTATGACCCTTTCTACTACTACTACCCCTTATATGTACTCTACCCCGTAAACCTATTTTCCTCTCCCTCCATCTCCCTTAGAAACCATAATGTCTAAGTTTTACTGCTACAAGTAAGAAAATCAAAAGTTAAAAGGCGATAAATCAAACCTTGCGTGATTCAAAATGAGGGGAGGTGCTTTATAAAAACCGGGTCATTTTGTAGTGGTTATCAAGTATAACCATTACAACGTTCAGGCATTCTGTTGTAGTTTTGGATAAACTGCTGCATCAACCGCCACAAATATCATAACCTTGGCTTGTTCGACATGACATTTTGTAGCAGTTAACAAACCGCTACAAATTGATTGACCTTTGATATTCTGTAGTGATTATTGGGACATACCCACTACAAATTGATTGACCTTTAACATTCTGTAGCGGTTACTCGAACATAACCGCTACAAATTGACTGACATCTTCAATTTGCAGCGGTTTTTCTTATAACCGCTACAAATATCTTTTTTTACTAAAAAAATTCCAATATGTCATAATGAAGATTCAATTCAGTATAGATGCCGATCTCTCAGGAAAAACTCACTGACTCATTTTGATTAGAGATATTTCATGAGAGAAAGGAAACTATGTTGCAACCCAATCTTTTGTTGCATGTTAGACTATCTTCAGAAGAACAAAAGTTTTTTTTTTTAGCAATAGAAGAACAAAAGTTTTCACGTCAAAGAAATAGTTACATCTGTATTATCACTAAACGAACTATCTTGACTTGAATGATGAGATCTGCAGATAGTTCATTCATTGATAATGCAGATCTAACTATTTTTATATAAAGGATTGTACACATGATGTCATGAGTGTTTTCACGTGAAACAAATAATTACATTTGGATTGTCCTAAATAAACTATCTTGGCTTCAAGGATGAGAGCTGCTAATAGTTCATTCAGCAACAATGTAGATCTAACAATTTATTTTTAACTGATGTAGGGATTGAGTTATACATGCAACTATATTAAGTTGACGTACGGATACAACCTATATATAGCTTGAATATTTGAAGCGGTTTCTTTAATAAGCACTACAAATAGATAAGATTTGTTGCGGTTAACGCATCTCTTTCCGCTGACCGCGACAAATACGATGACGTTTCGCATTCTGGAGCAGTTATTTTCATATAATTGGGACAACGTTCGCAGCATTAAGCGCCAACGCTGGTGCCAACTTTGTAGCGGTTAGTTCCTTATAACCGTTACAAAATAACCGCCACAAACCTTTGTGCCTTGCATATCAAACTAGCGCCACATTTGTAGCAGTTTATTTTATGGTAACCGCTACAAAGGTTGTCATAAAAAAGCCCGTGCTTTGGTGCCATTGCATCTGCTACAAATTTGTTGTGGTGTGGTCTAAAACCGCTACAAATTTAGGTATTTGTAGCGGTTATTTTGGACCGCTACATATTAACTGCTACAAATGATTTCTTTTCTTTTCTTTTCTTTTTTGTAGTGCTAGCTATGATAGTAAAAAGTTAGAACTTTTGAAAATAAAAAAATAATTTGAATAACTTAGGGAAAATTCTGGAAAAAAAAATACCATTTGAATTTCAAAATGTCAAAAAGGTGATTTCCCAATCAAATGAGTTATAAATTGTTGTACTGTTCTTGGTAATCCTATTATTGTTTTTATCAACAAGTTTTTGAAATTGAAGTAGTATTTGAATGTCATTCTCCTATAACCTTATACACCAGTTGTTCTATTTATAGTATGTTTGGATTCACGGTGAGTGAGCGCTCAGGAGCTTTCAGGAATAAAAAACCACAATGGCTTTATCAGTATGAGAAAAGCTTATTAGGAGGTGTTTGGGGTGGTTTTTCATCCAGTACCTTCTGGAAATAAAAAAAAGCCCCTTCTGTTTGGACGCTCAGGTGAGGAGCGATGAGCTAAGAGTGTTGGAGACTTTAGGCATTAGACATGACACAGAGTTGCGAGCTCAGACACACAACGCTGAGATCAGAAGAGCTGCGAGAACACCAAAACCTTGAACAACTAGATCGATCTTCATCCTCATCCGCCGAGCCACCTTCATCGTCGTTCTCATCGTCGGCATTCCTCGGTTATCGTCCTTAATCAGATCCGACTTTGAAGAAAAGGAAGAAGAAGAAAGCCAGATTGTATCCGATCTCTCTCTCTCTCTCTCATCATTAAGTTTTAGTTCATCGTCTTCTCCGTGTCTGTTTGAGTTCCACGAGGTACAAAATGGATTTTTCAGCTCATTGTCTTCTCTACGAGGGTTTTAAGCCACATTGTATCTTCAATTAGTGTTAGTTTTTTCGAGCAAAAATTAGTGTTAGTTTCAATAATAATTAAATTTTTTTAATATTATCTTCTCTTGTTATTTTCTAATAATTTTTGTTTTCAAATTTAAATTTAAATTTTTATCTTCAATTGTTTATATAGTATTCAACAAGATTTATACCTTTTTCAGTCATTTTTCATCTCAACTGACTTTTCAAATAATAATTCAAACACTCTTTAGTTTGGGGGTGTAATACCCTAAAAATCCTATTTAGCATAACCACTAAATGATACCTATTAGAGTAGGTGAATATGTGGTCTCAAAGATATTATAGTTCATCTAGTTTAAAATTAGAGAATTTTCTCCTAGAGTTAAATAAACCAAAACAACTCAAATACTCTAAGTTCATTTAGGGATCATAAAATACCCTATAAAATTTTCATATTGAAGCATAGTTCATATTTAAATTTTAAAGGGGCATAAAATGTTATTGAAATATCAAACAAATTAGAGGAATGTGTCAATAATTGATTGGACAAATAATTGTACATTAATTAAAGTAATTGCATTAATTTTTGCAATTAATTATTGAATCCTCTTAGGAACCATAAAATATCATAAAATGCAAGTAATTACCAAATTAAATTATGGTTCACATGGAATTAAAAGGACCAATAAGGAACTATGGAGAATACTTAAACAAGATAGGAGAAAAATAATAAATAGTTAGGTATTCATTAAATTAAATAATTGTGCCAAATCTTTATCAAGGAATTGATTAAGCATCATTAACTTATTTAGAGGTGAAATTTACTAAAATATCCTTAATTAACACACTAATGCATAAAATCATAATTGACTCATAGAAATCCCTAAAGAGTTATCATCATACTGAGCCCAATTAAGGGGTGAATAATAACAATTAATGAGCAATTGAAATTACAACAATGAGGACACTAAATTTAACTAAATTAAAATAGGGCAAAATTCAACTCCCTAAATTTTTATTAGGGATCATTAAATATTGTAAAATGCTATAAAAACCCCTAAACCAATTAGATGGAGTTCCCAACAATTTAAGAACAATTAAACTCACGATTAGTGATAAATTGGCATATAATTCACATATTGGCAAAATTAAGCCGTAAAGGGATAGGAAGAGGTCTAAAATAATTAGTAAACATCAAAAATTAATCTTAATTGAATTAACATGCATAATTAATTTAATGATAAATATTTACAAGCAATTTGCAATATTTTGGCTAAATTCAACAATAAAGCCTAACAAGGGATCCATAATTGTAACAATTGGACTTAGTAGGATCATAATTGAATTGGTAATCAATAAAATCATTTCAAACTAAACCTAATTAAGCTTAATCTAATAATAAACAAGAAGAAATTAATTTAGGGCTTTTTGGCACAACAAAAACTCAATTGGATCATTTTTGGTAACCCAAATAATTGCCCAAACCACCAACAAAGCCCAAAACAACAATCCAACCTAGAAGACCAGGGGGTATTTCAGTTTTTAGAGGCTTCAAAGGGAAGAAATTGAGTTTCAACACATGTGTCAAAATTGGTCAAAGCTTCTAGATCACAAACCACTATTCATGGCTTAAAATGCAAGTTTGTCTTAGCTTCAAGGAGAAGGAAGAAGAAAGAGAAGAGGGGAGAGAGAGAGAGAGGGCAGATGAGTGTGTGTATGGTGAGGATTTAATTTTTCAATGAAGCCCTAGATCGAATGGTGGAGTTTTATCAAGAGGAAAGTTGCATTTTATTACCAAAATGTCCAACCCTTTTCCTATAAATAGGGGCCAAGCTCTTCACATTTTCCTCACACCAAGCAAAGCAACACTTGCTTATTTGAGAGAGAGTTGAGAGAGTTGGAGGAAGAGCTTGAAGGAGTCCAAGCTTTAGGTAAGCAAAGTTCTTTAGTTTTGAGTTTATATTCATAGGTAGAAGTAGTTTTAATCTTTAAAATTCTAGAATAATTTTAGTTTCATGTTTTTATAGTTAAAAATAGCTTCATTTCGAAAATTTAGTGAAGGAAGTAGTTCTGCAAAATTTCCAGGTTAAGAACACTGTAGTAACGAAGTTCTGGCGAAAATTCGTCGGTTAGGCGATTTCTGAACAAGTCACAGAAAAACGCATATTTTATGTTGAAAATGTTGTTGAAAAATTCTGAGAAAATTCATGGTTAAATTAGACATATAGAGCTTTCCAAATATGTAAATAACATGTTCAAATGAGCTCTGTACAGTGAGAAAGAAATTCACAAAGTTTATGTTGCGAAAATGCTGGAATTTCTGGGCAGAGGATGAACACGTGAAATCTGGGAATGATTTTTGAATTCTGGGCAAGGCCTGATATTTTTTATAGAAAATAGACATCCTAAGGAGTCCGGAACATTTTACGGATCTTCGTTTCGATTTTTCTAGAATTAGTTATGAATTTCCAAAGATAGGCGAAATTCTGCCCCTAAATTCCAGCGGTTTTTCAATAAATTGTGAGAAAATAAAATAATGGTTTAATGTACCAAGGGTAGAATAGTCACTAGTGGCCAAAATATATTTTAGGATATTATTTGTAAATTAATCATACGATATTCCTATTATAGGAAGTCCGCAAACGTATACCGATCGTCGTCATACCGGAATTATCAACCCAGGTACGGACGCGTACTGTAACACTAACTCTGATGCTTATTGTATGCTTATATGTGATAGATAGTCTAAAACTCTGTTTTGAAAATTGATCATACACATACAACTTGATACGGGTTATGGTTTTGATAATGCCGTTATGTTTTCCTAAGCGCTGAGGACACGGATGTACACCGTGGCACTGGAGATAGTGCAGACTGTAATAACATACATGTTGCAGTGGCCGTGTAATGTTATTATGTGAATATATGAATATTGTATATGATTAAATGCTGTTTTGCCATAGATATCTGTCATACATATTTGATACATAAGCATGAGGTTAACCGTTACCTGAGGTTCAATGGTAATTGAACCTCAGCTCTTAACATAGCGTCAGGGTCCGGAGGAACCAGGGCCAAGGACAAGGATAAGGAGCCAGCGCGAGGACGAAGACGGAGAAATTTTTATTTCAATGTTATTTTGTTGAACTATTTTCAGACTACTGTACCGCTGTGTAAGCAGTCAGATACTACACCAGTAAATGTTTATCAGATACTCACACTTTTGAAATTATTCCGATGCTCTACTCTGATCAATTATTTCAAAAACGCTTCAGAAAATTGGGATGTTACAGGGGGAAAAAAAGAGCCACTTCTACTATTGCTAATTCAAACACAAATCACATTTAAAATATGACTTTTATTCTACAAGAGCTAGATAAAAAATAAATTATTTCTCCCACTTCTAACCCAAACAAGCTAGCCCTCACACCTTATTCAAAAAAAAAAAAAAAAAACTGCTATACTTCCTACAGTCCCCATAACAACCATGGTAAAAGGCCCGCTGTTAAAATCATTTTTTGGATCAATGATTCATTTCAAAATCATTGTGATTCACGGATGGACGGTGGAAAACGATGTAAATGAAACTTCAATGTTGAAACATCACACTTATAGTTAAATTAAACTCTGTGAGAGGAGGGGGAAGTGTTTGTAACTTTGTATATATACATCCTTGTCACGGATCGGCGTTAAGGCCTAATACCAGGAGGCCCCAACCGAAGGTATACTAGATGTCAGCACATATCTATAATGTAGGGAGATCCTACATTATAGGAAGATCCTCCCCAGCAACATCTTAGGAGAATCCTGACCGATATCCACAGGAGATATCCACCTAAACACTTGTACCGAGGATCACGCAGGGCCGAGATCTCTTGCCACGGTAACTCTATAAATACAGAGAGCTAAATCTAAGGTGTACACATTCTAACTCGTCACCCTTTACATTCAGTCACACTGTGCACATACATCACCCCTTTGGTGAAAGCCTATTTCGTGCACAGTGATCTCAAGCTCTCCTGGATATCTCCTCTATAGATATTCATACTTAGTTTACTGATCCAAGATCAAAACACCAGCCTTGGGCTAGACATCTATGTTCTACACCAGAACAATCCTAAAGTATATACTAGTCATAAAACATTAGTGATATATACTCTATCCGGTTCTCTTATAATCTCTTTATAAGAGTTCAAAATTTAAATTGTTTTGATTTTTTATATGATGAGTTTGAGAAAAATTATCTGAACATTTAATGAATTTTGTTTATTTCACCTCTCATTAATTATATGTGTTGCATTAATTAAAAAAATTGTTAATTATATTTTACTTACCCTCTTTTGTGATTCATTTAACAAGCTTTTATAAATTGGACACGTGGGATTACATAAATGTTGATTTGGTGAGAATGATAATTGGGGTTGACGACAAATTGCTTGCTTGCTTAATGACTTAAGGTTTGAGAAAATAAATAAATTAATAGCTATGATTAATTACTTTCGGTAAGAATATGACCGATTCAAGAAATGAAGATGGCACGCGTGGCTTGGGGCAATCATCCTCATTTTGGACACTTGTGGTAATATCAGCAAGAGAGGTGTTTTGTTTCATTTTGTACTCCCTCCGTTTTTGCATGGCTAAAGTCAAAGCAATACTTAACTACCAGCATCCAATTCTAAAGATAGATTTAGGAACTAAGGTGGATCAACAAAAATATCGTCCCTCTAGCAAAAAAACAAAAAATATTCACCCCAGCTTGTGTGGTCAAAGCATGCTTCTCTTATCATTTGCTACTCTACTGGAGTCACGTCTTCGTCCTCTTATCCTTTTTATAAGCAACAACTATTTAATGTTTGTTTGAAATAATGATTGAAGCTTCTAAAAGCAGCTTTTCAATTATAATTTACAGTATATGAGATAAGTATGTAAGATGAGTCTTGTCTCCATGTATGTGAATAAACATTTTTGAGGACCCTAAACATGATATCAAATAAACACTAAATCACTTAAAATGGATAGGAAATCATTACTCAGACAAAAAATGTTTTTCTTTGGGATCTCTCATACCTTCTCTAGGATGTATGTATCCACTTAGATACTTGTGTAGCCACCTCATGAATGCAATTTATCCGCCGCGGGGGGGAGGGGGGAGGGGGGGGGGGGAATAAAATGGACTATTGGTTATAATTAGTTAAACTCACAAAATTTCTTAAGTATATATGCCTTTATTTATAAAGATGATAAGTGTGAGACAGAACGAGTGTGAAAAGAGATGAGAGAATAAATGGAAAATGGAAGAAAGGACATTAACTTTTTAGACAAAACAAATTATTATTACTTATATACTCCCTATGGTTCTAAATATAAGCCATAGTTGATTTTTTTAGAGAAATTAAGTAATATCCTTAAATTATATATCAGTTTATAAGTTAAGCAAAATAGTTTGGAGAAAAAAATGAGAAATATAAATATTATAAAATAATTTAATTAGGTTTTTTAATATTTTAAAAAAGTCAACTTTGTCTTATATTTAAGATCAGAGGGAGCATAAGACAATCCTTATGTTAGAGAACGTTTACTTATAAATAAAACCATACTATTATTTTTTAGTAATATTAATTTTAAGATTTAATATTTTTTAAAAACAACAACCACCAACTTACTCTGTAAAAACAACAACCACCAACTTACTCCGGAAAACAACAACCACCAACTTACTTGGTAAACTATGTTTGTCATTCGTGCTATATATCGTCACCTAATTGCATAATTTAGAGTATAATATTCATAATAATAGTCAATTTTCTATTTTGGTGAGATCAAGTTTGTTTTATAGTGGTAGTTAATCTCCCTCAAGATTCCAAAGGTAATGAGCATATACCGTGTTTAACTAAGTTTATTCATACACTGCAAGGGTCAATAATCTAATCTTCAACCATTTACTTAAAGATAAGATAATCCCTGCACATTATTTAAGTTTGTTCAATTTATATTTTTAACATTTTTTTTAAAGCTACACTTGTTTTTCTTTTCTAAATTTCTTTTATATTAGGATAACTGTATTTTTAAGAAAAATATTAGTGATTATTATTTTTTTTTTTTACCAACAGATATTAGAGAAATTACTTTTTTATTTTTCAAAATGATGTTAAGATATTGTACTTTGATTGAACAGAGTTCATATGATGTATTGCTCTTTAATAACTAGAGAGGATATTATATGAATCAAGATGTATAATTTTTCTGAAAATAAAATAACTTGTCATTTCATGAAATCAGTATATTAATATCATTAACTATCAAAATATTAATATAAAATTTATAAAAACACACTGTTTATAAACATTACAATATAAATTACCTTAGGTTATGTAAAATTATGAGAAAATGCGTTTAATGAAATGAATCATATTATTAAAATTTCACTATGCCAAGCAAAAATTTACTTTACCATACTAAAAGCACATCGAATTAGCAGCAAAATTTTAAAATTTTGTCACAAATTCCCCCATCATTAAATAATCAGTAACAGAATTCCATCACTAAATAAATTAATGTCAAAAAGTACGTCGCTAATTCACTGTTTTATGTACCCACACATAAATTTCATCACAACATAAGCTTTTACCACTTTTTTGGTCATCAGCTTTGGTTTTTCCTTGAGGATTGAGCGTTTATTTGGTTTCGATAATTTTAAGTGATTTTGTGTTTCATGAAATAAAACTACTCTTACCTATTTACCTGATAAAATCAAAATCAATTCTTCATGTTGGCCTTGAATCTTTCATTCACATCTTTTATTGAATCTTTTTACAAAAATTACGTCTGATCTTGCTGTATCTTGAATCATCTATCTCTCATCTTGTTCACTGGAGATAGAGAAAGATGCAAGAAGTATGCATTTTAAGAGGACCAGGATCTAATTCCCCTTTGACTGAATGAATCGATGTCCATTCCAAAAAGGTATTATAATGTAGCGCAGTCTTGATAAGTGAATATTATTAAAAGTTAAGAATTTAAATCCTTTTTAGACCGGACGCTTATTCATTCAGTTTAAATATCTTTTTAGATACCGTCGTTCTTTTTTATATCCAGTCTTAAATGTTTAAGAGTTTCTTCAACTTCCAAGGTAAACTTCCCAATTATGCGTCTCTTCAAAATTTGAAGCCACTTCAATAAATGTAACATTCATTTGTTTTGTCTTTTTAGACTCCTTGTTTCTTTTGTTTCTTCATATCCATCTTCCTCTTCTCCCCTCTCTCAAATATCAATATGGTGAGACACATTAGGTGTAGCACCAATTTTCAAAAGCTGAAATCTTTTTTTTTTTCCCATCAAAGTAGAGCATCGGAGTAAGTAAAAGAGTAAGTAACTGATATATCATTAACTGTGGCGTATCCATCTGTTCATAATGTACAATACATTTGTCGTAACGGCACAAGTCTAGAAATAGGATCTTCAGTCGGGTCTCTACGCGTGCTATTTACTCTTCTTACTCCCATCTCAAGTCCTTGGTTTCCTGAACCCTGAAGCTATGGTAAGAGCTGAGGTCCAATATTCATCGGACCCCAGGTAACGATTAACCTCATGCTTATGTAAACAATGTATATATGACAAATATCCATGATATTACAACAATAATCAATATAAAAGCCCATGACAGATGTATCATTTATCTGGATAACGGTACACAACCACTGCCTATGTCCGTTATCTCTAGTCTGCACCACTCGTGCCACGATGGCCTATCGTGTCCTCAGCGCTAGGAAAACTTAACGGTATTATCAGAACCATAACCTGTGTATAGCTGAATGTGTATAAAAAACTTTAAGACAAAGTCTTAGTCTATGAATGCATCTATGACATATATGTATACAATAAGCATCAGAGTTAGTGTTACAGTACGCGTCTGTACCTTAGTCCGTTCGGATAGCGGTACGCTTGCCTGGTCGGTATGTCTCCCGTTTTTCCTGAATATCCTATAATAGTATTATCGCATTATTACCTCTCAAATAATATCTTAGGAGATATTTTAACCACTACCGACGTTTTTATCCCTGGTGGATTTGTTATTCCAATTATATCCCTTTTATTTCTCAAAAACGCTGATTCAGCATTTCGGGCAGAATTTCCACAAACTTTGAAAATTCATAACTAATTCTAGAAAAATCGAAATGAGGATCCGTAGAATTCCCCGGAATCCTTAGGATGTCTATTTTGAATGAAAAATAATTTTCTTCACCCAGAATTTGTGAATCATTCTCAGTTTTTACGTCTTTATATTCTGCCCAGAAAATTTCCAGAAAACGTAGCCTAACTTGAAGAATTTTTATCTCACAGTACAGAGCTCAAATTAATACGTTCGAGGAATATTTGAAAATCCATATATGTCTACTTTAACCATGAATTTTCCCAGAATTTTAGAACATCATCCTTAACATAAAATACTGACATTTTTACCCCTGACTTCAGGAATCGCTAACCGATAAGATTTTGCCAGAGCTTTGCTATTTTGATCATAATCTTCCAAAAATTTTGCTATAACACCATCTTTATCAATTTTTCGATTTAAAACCACTTTTAACCATAAAAACATGATAACAAGAATATATTGGAAGATTAAAGATCAAAACAACATTTAAGGTATAAACTAAAAGCTAAAGCTTAAAAACTAGAGAACTTATCCTTGAAGAACCTTGCTACTCCTTCTTGCTTCACACTAACTCTCACTTTATCTCTACTCTTGCTCTCTAAAACTCACCTATTTTGGTTGAGTTTGGTGTGAGGAATGAAGAGAGGTTTACTCTCTATTTATAGGAAAATGCTATGGCACTTTGGTAATTTTCTTAAATCTAACTCATCTTGTATTTTGGCCTTTGGATCTAATCCCCTTTACAAGAGTTGATCTCAACCCTTCATGTGTTTAAAAAACCCTAACTTAGCCAACAAGTTTAGAAAACTTAACCTCTAAGTTTTTCTTTTTGAGAATTAATTTACTTTATATTATTAATTATCTCTCTTGTACCCACACATACTCACATACGCACTCACACATACACTCATACACACACAACATATGAAAAACCACCCCCCTTCATCTCCCCTCTCTCCTTCATCAATTTTGCTTTAACTTCCCCCATGTGCTTGTACCTTTGAAATATTATCCTCTTCCACAAAATCCTATCCTCTTCCATTTTTATTAATTAAATCTTATCCCTTGCATGTGCTTCAATTAACCATGTGCTAATGTAATTATAATAACTTAATTTATGAAATAACCATTTATCCCCTCATCTTGATCTCTAGCCATTGGATTGATTTGTGTTAGTTAAGAATAGATCCTCACCATTTATCCATAGCTTAATATTCCCATTGGTTCATTTAATTTTAAGGTGATTAAGCTCAATTCTTTGATTTCTTATTGGCTAACACAATTACAAGAGGATCAAGATCGTTTTCTTGGTTTATCATTGGCCAATTCAATTTCACAAGGATTAAGGTTAATTATAGGTTTAATTAGAACTATTAGATTAAATTTTGACTCTTCCCTTGTGTAGAAAAATCTTACTTACCCTTGCATATTTTTATCTTATATCATTGTTTAATCTCTTGCTCCTTAATTAATTATCCACAAATTTCACCCTTAGAGAAAGTAAGGAGGATTAAATTATTCTTTGGCTATTTGATTTAAACAAGGTGTTCTAAATATTATTAGACTTATTTGATTGGTTAAAATATTAATTATGATCATTAATAATTTACTTAATACTAATATTGAACCCTTATTGGTTCTTGATTGTTAGTTAAGTCAAAATATCCCTAATTGGTGGCTTTTAATGTGTCTTATGAAAATTAATATATTTAAATTAATCATTGTAAACTTAAATATCCTTTAGTTGTTAGTAATTTCCTTTAATTGTTTTTAGGTATTGTTATAACATTTTATGGTTCTTTATAATCAAATAAGAATTATGTTGTAATATGATAATTTTTAGGGTATTTTATGATCCCTAAATGAACTTAGAAAATTTGGGTCTTTGGTTTATTTAATTCTTAGAGAAAGTTCCCTAAATTAAAATAAATAAGCTACAAAATTTTGAGACCACATATTCACTTATTTTCAATAGATATTTACTATCAAAATATAGTGGTCAAGCTAAGTAAAAATTTTAGGGTATTACATTAGGACTCCTTTAGTTTGTCCTCCATTTCCTCCTCCTCATCAACAGCCTACACCACCTCCTCTGTAATCGTTAGTGAGGCAGGTTCTTGACCAACTCATTATGAGGGTGGCTTGCATGGAGAGATGCCTTAGAAGACTTTTCACTTTGCTGCACATTGTGAACAACAAGTTGAACCTTGCACTCGACACTAATGACGTCGAGTACAATCTTTTGGATGACCCATCTTCCCCTTCCTCTTCTTCCTCCATTGCCTCCAATTATGAGGAGGAAGATTAATGGTTTTTTTTTAATTATTATGTAAAATGTGTTTTAAAGCAATGTCTTGTTGCCTTAGGGCAGGAAAAAAATTATTTCTAATCTTGATCTTGACCTTGAACTCTCTTGTATCTTTGTTGTTTTTGTCTTTGGCTTGATAAGTTAACAGCTCTTGTACTGTTACCTTGAACGCCTCGGATTGGCTTGCTTAAGTTCTTGTTTATGAAATTTGTTTCTAAGATTTTATTTCTCTGTTTTTAAAAATTACATATTAGACGTACTGGTTGATTTAGAAGACAGTCTCATTATAATTTAAAAATGTTTTTTTACATATTAATACTGGGTGTTTTTAAAGCCGGTCTCGTTATGAATATTTAAACTGTCTTTATTAAGGACCAGTTAGAAAAAATTGCCCTTCTATATATACTTACTTTCATGCTCAATCTTCATTTTTAGCTGCTTTTAGTCGTCCGAGCACGCTCTTCCTATCTTCTTCGCCTCTTGTTGTCGTGATATATCTCTTTCCCATTAGGATGGCTTAATGTTCCTTTTTGTTGGGATCTTCCTCTCTGATGTCGTTGTTTTGCTCTCGCGTTCAACAAAAATTATTGCTTTTCAAAACGGTCGATAGCCTTCTTTTGTTAGTGTTCTCTTTTGTTGTCTATACTTACATGGATGTTTTAATCAGTTGATCCTGATGGTTACTCCTTTTATTTATTTGTCAAAACATCAAAACTTACTCCTTTTTTCTTCTTTGACAAAACTTTGATCGAAAGTCTAGTTTTTTATTTTTTCCTTTTTTTTGTCTTGCATCCACATAAATGAATGTTTTTTGCTTGATTGATATTCTCTCTGGCTGTCACAATTATTGTATGTGAATTTCTTTTCACTTGGTTGCGAAAGACATTTGCAATTTAATCTTGTAATATATGTGATGGTATTGACAGAGGCATATTCCCTAATCATTTGGTTGTGATTAATTCAGGCATACTAACACCGCCACATTTATTATGAGGTTCAACATGTAATGGAAATCTTTACAAGACATACATGCATAGCATAGAGGTTGGATAAGCGCCACACAAACCATATATTCATGTATCACATCCACATAAATGAAGGTTTTCTACTTTATCATATTTTCTCTGGTTCTAAAAAATATTTGCAATTTTGCATTGCAAATTGACCCTCATAATATATGTGGTGGTGTTGATTGGGGTATATGCCCTAATCACTTGGTTGTGATTAATTCAAGTCTGCCAATACCACCACATATATCACAAGGTTCATATGCAATGAAAATTTGCACAAAGGCTAGCTGAGTGCCAAACAGACTATATATTAATGACTTACTTCAAGGCTATCAAAATTATCAATGTGACGTCACTCATTTTAAAAGCTCTAAACCATTATAGAAAGAAAACTAGCGCACACATCCTATCATACTTAACTAATAAAACTTCTCATACAAACACATGCACTAGTATCAACACGCTCTAGTAATAGATATGTCAAAAGAGGAGCTCCGCCTCAGACTTCCAGCCTACACACGAGGGATATTATACAAGACATGTCTTACCATAAATAATAATATAGAAGTACTGAAGTTCATAATCCTAAATCGAATAACAATGTCTTAGGTCTCTAGCCATCGCCTATTAAAGGGACAATAATAACAATGTTGGATTTTGTCATCTTGATAGATTTTAAGAGCAGTTTTTTTTAGACATAAGAGATTAATTACCCGTATGCATGTCAAGTGCTCATAAGGGATGTTACAATCAATTTGATTTCTAAGTTTGTCTCTAACCTTATCACTAAAAGATTTTGTTAATCTGGCTAAAAACTTTTCTTTACAAAATTGTTGATGAGCATCATCTCTTGTGAATACTCTACTTTGGAATGTATCGAGTCCACATTATATGCACATGTCTTATGTGCTCATACCTCTATTAAAGGTACGGGCATATTTTTTTTTTATATTTTATTTATTTAGATTTAAATTATATGTCACTTTCTGATATGTTTTTCACATCCAATATCTCAAATTAATTAGTTTTCAATTCTACATTTATCTGTAACACTAATTTTATGGAAACTAATTAGTTTCAGATACTGGGTACAAAAAAATCTCAAAAAGAAACATATAATTTAAATCTAAATAAATATAATATATGAAAATTTTACAAATTTTTTCTTAAAAAATATGCTTATACCTCTATTAGAGGCACATAAGAATCACATAATTATGTGCACATAATGTGAACTAAAATGTATCTCTATACCATCTGAAGTCAAATAGGGTCATGCATCTTAAGTTTGAAAGGAGTTTTGCTGAACGATTTTTCCACAAGGAAGTATATATCTCCAACACAATGTTCGATAATTGTAAAAATAAGAGTATTTAAAGAACCTGGGATAGGTTGGCCATTATGGGCAATGGGTATTCCATCAGATTTAGTTTTGACAGAACTGAAGATATTGGTTTTGTCATCCGAAGAAAGATAATAATCCCACCAACCTTTAAGTTGTCTAGTAAAACCAGAAATTAAAAGAGATGTATCTGTGTGTATGTGCGCGCGTGCATGCCCGTTAGATAGAGTTTCTACTTTTTCTTGGCTTGTTGGACTTTATTGTATAATAGAACAGAAGCTCATAAATTGAGTGCAATTTGGGATGGATCAGTACGTTCTCGGTTTTGTGGCTAGCTTCAATGGAACTCCCTAATGTAAAGGACTCAAGGGGTATGCAACTTCGAGAAAGACTTGATAGATCGAGAAGGAGAGATAAGATCTATAGAACACCATATGCAACCTAACAAGAAGGGGTAGATGGCATATTATAGATCTAACCCCTTCTTCTCTCTATCAACTCTTCTCGATGTTGTATACCTCTTGAGCCCTTTATGGCAGGGAGTCTAATTGAGCCTAGTCACAAAATCGAGAATGTCTTGATCCACCAAAATTGCACTCAATTTGTGAGCTTATGTAATATATAGTTTTGTACAGTTTTGTTCTATATGCATGTAAAGGGATATCGAAAGAAGAATCCCCATTTTTTTCAAAAAAAAAAAAAAAGCTTCAAAACTTAATGGTTCTTACATATAAACCCTTATATATTTATGCGCTATATATGATTGTTGATTCATTAAAACCATTAGCATTTATATGAATAAATAACAATTGTGATATAACGACCATATGTATGCAAAACTTTATATAACAGCTATTTTGAAAGCATGGTTAAGTATGTTATAGAGTTTATAACGGTTGTTTCCTTAAAACCATTATTTATTATGCCAGTATTGTGGTATATATAATGGTTGTCTACATGAACTTGTTTTGTTATTATGACAACATTATGCATAGCATGGCTTAACCACATCTCAATACATAACAGTTTTTATACTAGAATCGTTGTCATAGATTCAGAATAAATCACAATTTAGAACTGTGATGTATCTTTGTCAAGCAAATAGAGCACCCGCACATATGACAATTTAGAACCGTGACGTATGGCAGTTAATAACTGACATATATCACAATTTTTGTAGTAATGGTTGTTGTGGGTTTGTAAACTTCCTTTATTGATGTCTTCCCACTTTTAATAGATTTAAGATATATTTTGATATATCTGGGAAGTCATCAATGCTAAATTATAAGAATTTACTTGGGATTTTATGAGATATCAATTTGCTGCATCATTTGTGGGATTTCAATTTAAAATAGAAGTTTTAAATTTTAAAAAAAAAAGAATAATAAAGGAAATTTTTCTCAAATAAAAATAAATAAAAAAAGATTCATATTTATTATTAGTATTATTAT
The DNA here is from genome assembly GCA_034222035.1 of Acacia crassicarpa. Taxonomy (NCBI): domain Eukaryota; kingdom Viridiplantae; phylum Streptophyta; class Magnoliopsida; order Fabales; family Fabaceae; genus Acacia; species Acacia crassicarpa. The sequence goes on from JAWXYG010000008.1 coordinate 22,456,817, forward strand.
TTCTATTTCATTTCTTTGATACGATAGGAAAAACACGGTTTTAGAAGTTTTGGAGGAGGCAATATATACTTAAATATGCCAGGCATAGCGAGAAGACAAGGTGTTCTATTTTCTTGGTTGCTGATGGCAATGCAAGATCTCATAATTTTTGAAGATGAAATATCACCTAGAGAGGGGGTGAATAGGTGATCTCAAGAATTTTAAACTTCTTTTCAAATTAAAAACAGAATAGAGACAAAGAAGATAAATGAACACAAAAGAATTTATCCTGGTTCGGTATAAATCCTCGACCTACATCCAGTCCCCTGAATACCTGGGATTTCACAATTTTTTGGAATGATTACACAGACTCTGTAAACGAAGAATGATCCTTCTTCTCACGGACTCCACTCCCCCTTACAAGTTGTAATCTATACACCCACTCTTAAGGTTCCACAACCTTAAGTAACAATTGATAAGGAAATAAATGTTTAAGTACTCCTCACGAGTTGATAGATAATGAATACTGAAGAACAAACTCTATGAAACAGTTGAAACAACAAGTGAAGTTAATATCAAATTGATTGCGCAGGGTTTCGGTAGTTTGCGGAATTGAATGCATTGTTCTTTTATAGCCTTTGCCATTAATGCCGTTGAGGAGTTTGCAAACTAGCCGTTGAGACTCTTTAATTTTCCGTTAGACGTAGTGCAACTCCATTTGTGAACAGTCGACCATTGAATCATCAAATGCTTCGCTGTCGATGGGTTTGTGCAGAGAGAAGTTCAGAGTGTTAGCTGGAAAAGGTAAACCTCGAAGAGAATATTTCGTCTGCCATGAAGCTCACTTCCGATTGTTGCTCTGCTTAACTGAATAGCATTTAATACGAGTGCCACGTCGGACTACTTTTCATTCAAAACTTGATTTAATCTGATTAGTTAACTGAAACCCACTGAAAGGCATGATTAAAAATAACAAAGGTAGGCATAAATATGATTAAGCAAGATTAATCTATGACCTAGTGAGATCAACAAATTGATCTGAGTAATTTAAAAATGACAGAGATATATATTCTCGAGAATTCATTCACTCATTCTCGAGAATTCCTCAAACAGAAATTCATAGCAAATAGATATCTTTAAAACTAATACTCGAGTATACTTGAGTATACTCAAGTGTGTTTTTCGATCTCAGGGGAATATCAAGTTAACCATTCTCGAGTATTAGATACCCATTCTCGAGTATTAGTAATAATAGACAATCTTTTTATAATTGGATTCTTGAGAGGGAAGACATCATACTCAAGAATCAGATAAGATAAAACTGCTTAACTCATACTCGAGAACTAGGATTTCATACTCGAGAATTAGTTTAAAAGATAACATGAGTTTCTATTCTCAAGAGCTATCCTGGTGTTCTCGAGAATCAAGGCTTTGTGAAAACGTTGGCTTTTGACATGTATTCTCGAGAATTAGTTCCTATACTCGAGAATTGGTTCTTACATAGAAACCACATGACTTGATAAAAATGAAGCATATTCTCGAGAACGTGCCAAAGCTATATATGTGTATACTTGAGAATTATCTCAGCATTCTCGAGAATCTTGACTTTCCAAAATCATTTTGCATTTGTTGTTAATTGTAACTCAGAATCTTTCTAATAAGCATTTTGATTATAGAAAACTTTTAACTTGTTAACATCAAAACATATTTGAGAACCAACAATTTTAATGGAAGGACATTAAAATTTGGAGATGCAAAAGATCTATGGCACAGGTTAAAATTCGGCTTTGAGTTTTCATTTCTCTTTTCCTTTCTCTTTTATTTTTTCTTTGATTAGTTATGATGTTGGTCATGAGAATGTTCAATTCATACAACTAATTAAACCTTGATTTTGGATTATTTAATTTGATTATGTATTAGTAGATGATAATTCTTATCATTAATTACTTTAATATTATATTTGTTTATTTAATTTAATTTAATCGTGTGTTTGAGTATCCTAAAACAAGAGAAATTAAGTACTAATTGCCTAAGACAAAGGGATTGATATAATTGGAATGCCTTTTGATCAAAAGACACTTTTAGGTAATTAAGAGTCAAAGACTAGCAAATATAACTTTAAATGCAATTGAGGAAAGAAAATATACATTAAGAAGTAATCATGGCCATAATAATTCAAGTAATCTCTTTAAGATCTAGAATCACCATTCTATAGCCTTGGTTATATTTGATATTATGTAGTTAGCTTTTAATCAAAAGTCTAAAGTCATGGCTCAACTACATTGTTGGTACCAAGCCCTTACATGAACGATCTTTTACTAATTCTTTCTTACTTGATATGGTTCGTGTACCTATAAGATTTTAACCTATATCTTTTTAAAATAATTTTGTCCCTATCATTTACCCTACAACACCATCATTTTAAGCTTTCAAATCTACAATATATATATATATATATATATATATATATATATATATATATATATATATATATATATTATGTCAGTTAATAGGCAAAATAACGTTCAAAAAGGAGGTAGCATTCTTGTAATAAATCAACTTTTTTTTCCTTTTTTTTTGGGGGGAGGGGGGTTCGTAAATTTAACATTTTTTCACATTTGGTTAACTATGTAACAGAGCCAAAAGAATCATCTACCTCGGTTTAACCATGAATTGGTGCAAAAAATCATAATTTTAAAAAACTAAAATTCAAACACAATTTTTTAAACAAAATAAAGTTTTCAAGTCAGTTATGTCATAAACGACGTTTTTTAAGAAAAGGATGCATTCTTAAATTATTATATTTATTTGATTATGTATTTATTTTTTAATATATCAATTTGCTTAACCCGGGCTAGTTATGATTATATTCGTTAAATAAAATAAATAATATCGTGCTTACTTTTCACGATTGTCTCCATGATCTCGATCTGCTTTCAGATAGAGTTTCTCACTCGCCACAATCAGTCATATTCAAGGTAGGTTATATTAATAACCGACGTATTAACTCTCTAAAGTATTTTTTTTATTTAAAAAAAAAAACCTTTGATAATGACGAATCACTATCACGACTCTCCCACCACGAAGGTTCCTTCCGTTTTTTTCGCTCCACCAGTATCAACTCACACTTTGGTCTTTCTTGCTCACAATAACATTGACATCATCCTCAAGTTACATGATTGCCCATCAGATCTGATTTAGATAAATACTGAGACGTTCTCACCTTAAAAACTCCTATATCTCCATCTTCCTTGTTTAAAAAGCTTTTGAAGGCTCAAACATTAAATTGTAAAAAAGGCTTCAAATCTGATTGTTTTATTGCATTTTATATATGATTTTATGTTTTTTATTGGATGCTGCTGTTATTCTAATCATCATCCTTGTTATTTATTTTGTTTTGGGTTTTGATAATGGAAGATATATGAGACTAGAAAATTGTGCCTCTATTTCTTTTTTAAAAGATAACACAACCTCCGTCGCTTGTTTTAACGTCCGTCCCATAACTGACATTAAAAACCATTTTTAACCGATGTTAAAAGCTTTTTCTATAGTAGTGATTGTTGTGCACTGGTGTGAACGAGAGATAATTCATGCTCATGTTTTGCTTTAATCCACGTTTTCTTAGATATTTCATTTAACCGTGGGAAGATGTATACATTCGGGTGTCTTTGGTTTGAAGGGAGGAATGGAAGGGCCGGGGAGGAGATGGTTGGAAAACACTCTAATTTTCTATCTCAACTGAATCTTAAAATAATAACTCAAACACTCTTCAATTTTTTTTTTTAAAAAAAAACATTTCTACTATCGTCAATTCAAATACAAATCACATTTACAATCTGATTTATATTTTATCTTATTTCTGCAACATCAGATAAAAGATAAGTCACTTCACTGCTAATCCAAACTGGCAAGGTCTCACATCTTATTTGAAAAAAAAAAAAAAATCTGCTACACTTTCTACAGTCCCCATAACAACCCCGGTAAACGACTCCCTGCTTACCAATAATAAACATCACACTTATATTGAAACATCTTTTTTTTTCTTTGTTTTTTTTTTTTTGCCAACCAATAATAAACATCACACTTATATTTAAAACTTTGTGTGAGGAGGGGGAAGTGTATGTATGTTTCTTTTTATAAGAGCCCAAAATTTAAATTGCTTTGATCTTTTATATATATATATATATATGAAATCAATAAAAAATGTCTGAACATTTAATAAATTTTGTCCATTTCACCCCTCATTAATTATAGATGTTGTATTAATTAAAATGTTTTTAATTATATTTTACTTACCCTCTTATATAAATAGGGTAATACTTTAGAAAAAAAAAATTATTTCAGGACATACTAATTAGTTTTAACTAATTTTAACAGCTTTCTTAAATTATGTAATTTGTTTAACAAGCTTTTATAAATTGGACACGTGGGAGTACATAAATGTTGGATTGGTGAGAATGATAATTGGGGTTGACGACTTTGCTTCCTTGCTTAATGACTTAAGATTTGAGAAAATAAATTAATTAATAGCTATGATTAATTACTTTCCGTAAGAGTATGACTGATTTAAGAGATCAAGATGGCACGCGTGTCTTGGGCCAACCATCCTCATTTTGGACACTTGTGCCAATATCAGCAAGAGAGGTGTTTTGTTTCGTTTTGTAGTCCCTCTTTCTTGGATGGCTAAAAACAAAGCACTACTTAACTACCAGCGCACCCAATTCTAAAGATACATTTAGGAACTAAGGTGGATCAACAAAAATATTGTTCCTCTGGCAAAAAAACAAAAGATTATGTATTCACCCCAGCTTGTTTGGTCAAAGCATGCTTCTCTAGTTCGTTTGCTACTGTACTAAGTCACGCCTTCATCCTCTTATCCTTTTTATAAGCAACAACTATTTAATTCTTGTTTAAAATAACGATTGAAACTTTCAAAAGTAGTTTTTTAATTGTGATTTACGGTATATAAAGAAAGTATGTGAGATGAATTTGGTTTCCATATGTGAATAAACATTTTTGAGAACCGTGATACCAAAACAAACAATAAATGACTTAAAATGGATAGGAAACATTACTGAGACAAAAAAATGTTTTTTTGGGATCTGTCATACCTTCTCTAGGATGTATGTATCCCACTTTGATACTTTTGTAGCCTACATTTTTTCCTCATGAATGCAATTACAATTTATCGGGAAAAAAATCAATTAAAATGGATTAAACCGCACAAAATTTTTCAAGTATGCCTTTATTTATGAAGATGATAAGTGTGAGAGAGTGCGAAAAGAGATGAGAGAATAAATGGAAAAGAGAGAGAAAGGGGTAAAAATAGAAAAAGGACATTAAATTTTTAGACAAAACAAATTATTATTAATTATATACTCCCTATGAACCTAAATATAAGACATAATTATTATTTTTTTAGAGAAATTAATTAATATCCTTAGATTATATATCAGTTTATAAGTTAGGTAAGATAGTTTAGAGAAAAAATGATAAATATAAATATTTTAATATAATTTAATTATATTTCTTAATATTAAAAAAATCAACTATGTCTTATATTTAAAATCAAATATCGTATAAGACAAGCCATATGTGAGATAATGTTGCTTATAAATAAAAACAGACTATTATTTTTTAATAATATTAATTTTAAGATTTAATGTTGTTTAAAAACAACAACCACCAACTTACTCCGAAAACTATGTTCGTCATTCGTGCTCTATATCGTCACCTAATTGCAGAATTTAGAGTATAATATTCATAATAATAGTCAATTTTCTATTTTGGTGAGATCAAGTTTGTTTTATAGTGGTAGTTAATCTCCGTCAAGTTTCCAAAGATAATGAGCATATACCCTTTCTAACTAAGTTTATTCATACACTACAGGGGTCAATAATCTAATCTTCAACCATTTACTTAAGAAAAGATAATCGGGAAAATTACGTGCAGGTCCCAAAGAACATAAAAATTACAAAAAAGTCCCTTGAAATCACCAAATTACACAAAAGTCCCAAAAGACTTTTTTTATATTATTTGTATGGAAATAAAATCCAGGTTTTTAAATGTTGTTGTAGATATATGCATTTCCTGTTGTAAATTAAATGTGACTTTTTGTGTTGTAAATGACCAAATTTTAAATTTTATTGTAAATATAACACTTCCTGTTGTAAATCTAGTATTTTTCTATTGTAAATGACATCTCTACGTTCAAAATCTAGGTGTTTAAATGTTGTTGTAAATATAGGCATTTCCTGTTGTAAATATAACTTTTTCTATTGTAAATGGCCAGATTTTAAATTTTGTTGTAAATATAACACTTCCTATTGTAAATCTAGCCTTTTTATGTTGTAAATGGCATTTCTACGTTTAAAATCCAGGTGTTTAAATGTTGTTGTAAATATAGGCATTTCCTGTTGTAAATATAGTTTTTTCTGTTGTAAATCGTTAGGTGTTTGAATATTGTTGTAAATATGGTATTTTCTGTTGTAAATATGGTATTTCCTATTGTTAAAACAAATTTAAAAAAAAGTCCCTTGAGACTTCTGTGTAATTTTGTGATTTCAAGGGACTTTTTTGTAATTGTTTTTGTTCCTTGGGACCTGCATGTAATTTTCCCAAACTAATCGCTGCACATTATTTTAAGTTTGTTCAGTCCATATATGGGTTAAATACCATTTTTGTTATTGAAGTTTAGCCTAAAGAGCATTAATCACTTGGAAGTTTTGTTGGTTTCATTTTTACTCTAGACGTTAACTAAATGGAACAAATATGTTCGGGAAGTTTATTTTAGGAGCAAATTTGCCCCCTGGAAGCTTACAAAAAATAGCAACAATTTAACAGTCAAGATCAATGAATAGGCAAGATTGTTATGTTTTTAAACTTTTGGAGCAAAAATGAGACAAAAAAAACTTTCGAGTGACCAAGGTTCCTTAAGCTAAACATATCATTGACAAAAATAGTATTTAACCCTTTATATATTTAACATATTTTTAAAGCGATACTTGTTTTTCTTTTCTAAATTTCTTTTATAGTAGTATAACTGTATTTTTCATGAAAAATATTAGTGATTTTTTTTTTCACCAACAGATATTAGTGAAATTACTTTTTTATTTTTCAAAATGATGTTAAGATATTGTGTTTTAATTGAAAAGAGTCCATATGATGTAGTGATCTGTAATAACTGGAAAGGATATTATATGAATCAAGATGTATAATTTTTTTGAAAATAAAAGAACCTGTCATTTCATGAACTCGGTCCATTAATATCATTAACCATCAAAATATTAATTTTAAATTTATAAAAACACACTATTTACAAACATTACAATATAAATCACCTTATTAAAATTTTACTATTGCAAGCACAAGTTTACTTTACCATACTAAAAACACAGGGAATTAACAACAAAAATTTAAAATTTTGCCACAAATTCCCCCATCATTAAATAATTAGTAAAAGAATTCCAACACTAAATAAATTAATGACAAAAATTACGTCGCTAATTCACTGTTTTATGTAGTCACACATAAATTTCATCACAACATAAGTTTTTACCACTTGTTGGGTTATCAGCTTTGGTTTTTCCTTGGATTGAGCGTTTACTTGGTTTCACTAATTTTAAGTGATTTTATGTTTTACGAAATAAAACTACTCTTACCTATTTACTTGATAAAATCAAAATCAATTTTTCGTGTTTGCCTTGAATCTTTCATTCACATCTTTTCTTGAATCTTTATACAAAAATTACGTTTGATCCCTGTTGTAGCTTGAATCATCGATCTCTCATCTTGTTTACTGGAGATAGAGGAAGATGAAAGAAGTATGCATTTTAAGAGGACCAGTATGTAATTCCCCTTTGAATGAAGGAATCGATGTTTATTCCAAAAAAAGGTATTAAGTAATGTTTATAAGCTCTTGGACGAGTCACGATGATATGGCCCATTGGGCTTCAATTATCAAAGGTTATCTTGAATATGAATTAAATCAAGAATAAAAATTTGTATTTAGCCTTATGGTTGTGTGTTTGGAAAGCTATAAAATTATTATTATTTTAAAAAAAGCTCTTTTACATTTTATGAGACAAAACTTGTTTATGTTTATCTTGTACAATGCTAAATTACTTAAAGTATAGCAATCCAAACACCCCCGGGGTCTTCATAATCAAGGAATGTATACCTCTCTGGCTGAAGGTGCTACGGACTTAAATATGGGCGGTGGGAAAGAAGATCTTCTTCCTTCAATAAACACTTGAAAGTAGGCTCTATCACTACTAGAGTAAAGACCTATAAGACCTTCACATCGAGATCTTTACAGGCGCAGACAATTTAAAAAGTATGACTAGTGTCATTTTTTTAAAAAATATTGATACAGCTTAAGACTAATTGTGCCTCCGTGCGGTCTAATAACTAATTAATATTTTCTAGACTGGTTGTTATCTAAGTCTTGATAAGTATTAAATATTATAAAAAATTAATAATTTCAATCCTTTTTAGACCATACGCTTATACATCTGGTTAAAATATCCTTTTAGATATTGTCGTTTCTTTATACCCGGTCTTAAATGTTTAAGAGTTTCTTCAACTTCCAAGGTTAACTTCCCAACTACGCATCTTTTCAAAATCTAAAGCAATAAATGTAACATTCATCTGTCTTGTCTATTTAAACTCCTTATTCCTTTTGTTTCTTTATATCCATTTCCCTCTTCTCTCCTCTCTCAACTATCAATATGGTGAGATGCATTAGGACTCCTTTAGTCCATCCTCCATCTCCTCCTCCTCCTCAACAGCCTCCACCGCCTCCTCTGTAACTATCAGTGAGGTAGGTTATTGAACTTCTCATTGTGAGGGTGGCTCTCATGGAGAGACAACTCAAAAGATCTCTTCACCTTGCTGTGCACTGTTAACAACAAGTTGAACCTTGTACTCGACGCCAATGATGTTGAGTACAATCTTTCGGATGACCTATCTTCCCCTTCCTCTTCTTCCTTCACTACCTCCAATGATGAGGAGGAAGATTGATGGTTTTTTGACTATGTAAAATGGTTTTTTAATCAATGTACTGGCGCCTTTGAGTAGCATTAAAAAAAATTTAAAATATTAAAGAAAAAAATTATTTCTAATCTTGATTTTGACCTTAAACACCTCTTATATCTTTGTTGTTTTTGTCTTTGGCTTGATAAGTTAATTTTATATAATATATATATGTAAAACAAGTTTATTGAAATATAAAAACTTACAACGAAATCTGGAAAACAAAGGAAAAGATAGAAGAGAGTAGAGAGAAGGTAGAGAAGGATAACTAGGGAGAGAAGGGGGTGGTTCGGAACCTACCTCAAATAGAAGAGGGTCTTTGCTTATATAGATAGATCCAAAACACTATTTGCACAGTTTCGGTTGGTGACCAGTATTGTTCGGTTTTTGTATAGTTCCGGTCAGTGACCGGTATTGTTGGTTTATCTTGTAATTAGCTACAGTAATGTTCGTAACTAACTACAGTGAACTACGTACTACAGTGTTAGGTGCTATAGTGAAAATACCTAACACTACTATAGTGTAGAATGGAACAGTTTATACAGTCTTATACATGGAAGCTACTGTGTTTAGTGCCTCCGTAAAAAACTGCAAGTTTAGTCTTCACCCAAATTGACGACAAAATCTTCATCACCGCTTTGGTCTGGATCTTCTTCTTTGGAAGAACTAGCCTAGTTTGTTGCCTCAGTTTCATCTTGCTAGAGTTGCTTAAGCATGATACTGAGTTGCTGGATATACTCCTTTTTTATTTGAAGTAGCAGCAAGGGTGCTTTGGGCATGGCTCTTCTAGTTTAAGAACCTGCTTTACTCCGATGCACAGAGAAAACTCAAATTTTCCTTGAACCATTGTTCTACTGCTTTGGAGTCTACTTTGGATTGATTGAATTTTGCCCACCAACATATAAAGGGTAATCTTTGTAGGACCGGAAAAATTGGAGAGTTTCTGTTATTATGTGAATTTCTATATTGCCAAGAGAAAATCCAGGATACAAATAATTTTTTAAAATAGTGAAGATCAATTGGAAAAGGATCTCCACTAAGTTTGAATTTTTTCTGAAAATTATTCAATGCTGTTTGAACATTAGGTGGAAGAATTTCAGAATTAGACCCGAAGAAGTCCCACCAATGTTGAAACCATTGAGGAAAAGTGTATTTGGTTTTTTTTTAAAAAAATAATAATAAACCAAGTATGTTTAAAAATTCTATTTTGATCCCAAAAGATATTATACCAAACATTATTATAGTCCCAGTACTTGTATCCTTCAGGTTCAAATTTGATGTTAAGAAGTTTAGGTTTAGCTAAATCTTGTCCCCACTAAGAAGGTGTGAGAGCTTTCAAAATTTGGAGAGAATGAGTTATTAGTGTTTCATCCTCTTTTGATGTATATCGAGTTAATTCAATGGATTGAGAATGAACCAATATCAACTCATAGTATTCTCTTGGTTTTTGCAAATTGGTAGGAATCAAATGAAATCTTGAAGGGAAAACTTTCAATGCTACTTGGTTAGGCGATTCAAGGAAAAACTCAAGTTCAATTTGTAGGATATTCTTTACCTTTGCGGGTTTTGCAATGTAAGGAGTATCCAATGGGTCGATAACTGAAGTAGCTAAGAACTGTGTTGTAACCTGAGGAGGCTTTTTCTGAGCTAATTGAAGAGCGAATTTAGCATTAGCTAAATCATACTTTTGTTTGCTGATTGCCTGCAACTAAGAGGCAATTAATGACAAAATGGGTGCTCTATCATATTCGAGGGCCTGGGTTTTATTATCCTTTTTGGCTAATACTTCCTCCCAAGTTTGGGTTGGAGGTTTCTTAGCGTAGGACTCAGTAGTCTTTTTGCCAGGTTTGGTGGAAGTAAGCCTTTGGGTTTGAGACTCAGTTTTTGGAGTGGATGACTCCGGTTTGGGGGTAGATGACCTTGATATTGTTTGAGATCTTGTTTGCAGTTTGGATCCTTATGTTTGGGGAACTGTCTAATTGGTTGATCCCTTAGGTGGTGGAGTTTGTTGCTGAAGCAATTGTTTAATAATCTCTTGCAATTCTTCACTAGAGATTGGTTTTTGAGCATCTTGGGAGAAGCTCTATTTATCTTCTTCCTCTTCTTGAAGGGGTTGTTTGTCTCTTGGCTCTTCGCCATGTTTTTTCTTTCTTTGCATTTTCTAGAGAAAAGGAAAGGGTTTATGGGTTAGTTTACTCTCAATCCTAAGATATACCCTGTAAAAATTCACAGGTAAGGAAATCTGGAAGAGAATTGGAAGTGCCTTTAATAAATTCAATATCAAAATAAAATTAAAAAAACACTTAAAATGGCTTGCCAACGAGCAATAATTTGTTTTGATGTAAGATTTTTAACATCCTTTTGTAAAACATCTTCGGTAGATTTACAATCAATGCAAACTAGAAACTTTTGATTTCAAAGATCAGCTTGAAATTTTGAAACACATAAAACAATTGCCAAAATTTCTTTTTTGATCGTAGAATAATTCTACTAGGCTGAATTCCAGTGTTTAGACGTAAAAGAAATTATTTGTTCTTTCTCGTCAAAATGTTGTTTAAGAATACCTCCATAGCCTATTCAAAAGCATCTGTTTTGACTATTTTGAAAACAGAAGGAATTGGAAGGCTAAGACATGAAAGTTCTTTAACTTCTTGTTTAATCTGTCTACTTCAATATGAACCTCAGTCCAAGGACAAGGATTTTTTTTAAGACGTTGATGAAATGGTTTAATGAAATTGCTAAGTTGAGGAATGAACTCAGCAACGTAGTTTAAACATCCTAAAAAACTTTGAAGTTGTGTTTTATCAAGAATTTTATCAGGGAATTTGTTGGCAAATTGAATTGCAAGTTCTATGGGAGTTATGGTTCCTTGACAAATCCAATGTCCGAGGAATCTAACCTTTGTTTGGAAAAGACTTTTTTTCGTTTTGAAACTACTAAACCATTTGTTTTCGCAGTTCGAAGAAAGTTTGAAACATGCATGTTTAAAATGATCTTTAAGAGAATTTGACAAGATTGGAACATCATCAATATAAACAATAATATATTGACCCTGATCATTAAAGATCTCGTTCATAATCCTTTGAAATTCAGAAGGGGTATTTTTTAAACCAAAAGGCATAACATTCCACTCATACTAGCCAAATGGAACAATAAAAGCAATTTTATACCTATCTTTTTCTGAAATTTGGATTTGCCAGAATCCAGACTCCATATCAAATTTTGAAAAGATTTTGGTAGAATGCAAATGTTTTAGAGGTATAGTTCAATACAAAATGTTTCAAACTTTCATTTTGAACAATGACATTCGAGATTTTGTATTGAACAGAAAGTGGTGATCTATTAACGGAACTATACCTCTTAGTTGTCTTTTCGAGATACTTGGTAGGAATTAAGCCTTCTAAAATACAATTGGCTTGAGCTCCAATATCAAATAATACAGATTGTTCTATAACAAGATCATTATTAATAATGATTTTGGCTTGTATATAAAACTTCTGTGTTAGAATTCTTGAGATTACACTTAAAGATGGTGTTTCTTCAGGATTTTCATCATCATTTTCTAAAACTCGATCAATATTCTCATCAGAATGATTTTGAGCTGAAGAAAGAAGTTCGTGAATTTGCAATAGGGCAGATTCATGAGTATCACTACTCATTTTAAGAGCTCAAACTTCAACCTTAAGATTATTGATTTCAAATTGAAGATATTGAATGGTAGCTGGTTTAACAGAAGGTTTGAATCTTTCCATAGTTTTGGTTAGATCATATTTGTTATGAAAAACCGAAAGCTTAGAAGAAGAAGAAGGAGATGAAGATGAAGGTTGTGAAAGTGGAGCCAAATACCCAAGAGGGGGGGTGAATTGGGTATCTTAAAAATTTCTTGCTGAAAACTCTGTTTTCTAACAATAAAAACAGGGTAAAACAGAGTAAAGGAAGAATAGCAAGACACAAGAAGATTTATACTGATTCGGTCTTAACCACTTGACCTACGTCCAGTCCCCAGCCTCACTGGGATTTCCACTATATCAAAGATTACATACTCTGCACTCAATAAGTGATTCTCTCACTAGAACTCACTCCCCCTTACAAGTTGTAATCAATGATTCCCCAAATCATCAAGTCCCCTTGACTTGTGATTCCTTCACAATAAATGAATAATCATAAGTAATACTCTCTCAAACAGTAGATATAAATGATCACTGAAGCTTTTGTATCAAAAGATACTATACAGATGAAAAACTGAAAGAAATGAATGTAAACTTTAATAGAATTTGCTCTCAGTTGTTGTAGTTGTTGAGAAGACTTCAATTCTCTTCTATTTATACATAGAAGGCAATAAATAATTGTTGCAAAGTGAATCAAACCGTTGGAGGAGTTCTGGTGCAACTTTTGTCTTCTTCTCTCTCTAATCTCAACTTAATCCAGGTGGATAATGACTCTGAGTTGTCTCTCTGAGAATTAGTCCGTTGGAGAAGAAGTTACTTGTTGTAGAAAACATTCTTTAATGCTTTGCAACTGTGCACAGGTGGTTTTGCTGAAAGAATGTAACTTTTCTGGACAGCATTTATTGTGCTGACATACTTTTTGCTTTTAGTTGAGATCTCTATTATCTTTCGTTAATCTGCCTTAAACTCACAAGTAAAGTGGTTAAACATAGCAAGGAATATGGAGGATTAATGCTGGAAAGTATTGAGATCAAATAACAACGCATTCCAAAATCGTTAAATTTAAATCTGTATATCAGCGATGGAAACTTAAGTTTTATTCTTCGAAACTCGAGTTTTCAACCAAACATTTAACACAAAACTTGAGTTTCAAAACTGAAACTCGAGTTTTATGTTTCCAGAGAGTAATGTCATGTTTTGAGCTTTTGGACCATAGTTTGAGTAAATGTCAAAACTTGAGTTTTCAGACCAAAACTCGAGTTTTGGACTTTTAATGAAAATTGCCCGTGGAAGTCCAAAACATCAAAACTTGAGTTTTCTTTTAAAACTTGAGTTTTCAAAATGTTGAAAGACTATATGCTCTCTATTTGATCAAAACTCGAGTTTCCAAAGTGAAACTCGAGTTTTCACTTAAGAGTGAAAATACTGTGAAGTTCAAAACAGTTCAAAACTTGAGTTTCAAAACTGAAACTCAAGTTTTCCAATCATCGTGAAAATGCATTGCTCTCTGCCTAATCAAAACTAGAGTTTTGAAATCAAAACTCGAGTTTTCATATTGTTATGAAAACTTTGAAATTTGGCAATGCTCTTGGGTTGGGTCAAAACTCGAGTTTGTAAAACAAAACTCGAGTTTTCATCCAATGATGAAAACTTTGAAAATCTGCTCAAGTTGGAAGCTTAAGTTTTCTCTTTGAAACTCGAGTTTTCAAAACTTGGTGAAAACTTGAAAAACTCTCTGTTAATTCAAAACTCGAGTTTTGAAATCAAAACTCGAGTTTTCTCTTAACTTAGAGAAAACTTGAATAAATGAAGTTTTGGCGCAAAACTTGTGTCAAAGATCAGAGACTCTCTGTGAGATCAAAACTCGAGTTTCCAAAACAAAACTTAAGTTTTGTCATAAGTTGAAAAATGTCATAAGTCTCTGTAAGAGTCAAAACTCGAGTTTTCAAACTGAAACTCGAGTTTTGTCTTGAGATGAAAATTGAGTGCTCTCTGTAAGGCTCAAAACTCGAGTTTCCAAAGGAAATTGGAGTTTTGTTCTTGTTTAGTGGAAACGAGCACTTCTCTGTCAAGGTCAAAACTCGAGTTTTGAAACCAAAACTCGAGTTTTGTCTTGACAGTAAGTTTTTCAACTTATCAAGACAAAACTGCATTTTTGGGTTTGCAATTGTTAGATTATCATCAAAACACATAGAGAACTAACAGGTTGTGAGGGTTGTGTAAGAATATCTTTGAATTTTGAAAGATACTCTCCTTTGTCACAATCTAGAAGTTTATTGATGACATTGAAGAGCAGATCTTGCTCTTTGATGATGACATTTATTTAAGGAGAAGAATCGTCAGATGAAGAATTGAAATCATAATCTTGGATTTGGTTTATATCCTCATAAGAGCTATGATCTTCTTTAGATTCAGAAGTTGTTTCAAGCAGAAGATTGTTTATTTGTTGAAGAAGGGGTTCTTCAATCTGGATGTTTCTGATCTTTTAGGAAAGGCGACAATATTTAGCATAATAATCAACCTTACCACATCTGTAACAAGTTACTTTGTTATGATTTGGAAAATCTTTTTGAAAATCGTTCTTTGGTTTCGAATGAAAATTCATTTTGTGAGAGGTAGTTTGAATTTCATCCTTTTGGTAAGAATGTCTATTGTTATGAAAACATCTATTTTTTGAAAAGGAGTTGTTAAAACGAGAAGTTTTGTAAGATTTGGGTTTGGGCTCTTTACAAGAAGGAAGACTAAATTGTTCGCAAAAGGAACCTAATTCTTTTCTATTGACACCCTTTTCTTTGGCAAGTTGATGTTTAATTCCATCATCTTGACAAATTTTTAAAGAAGTTTTTTGAACTTAGGAAATTAACTCTCCATATGTTAAGTTTTCATAAGGAATAATGCCATTGTATTGATGTCTAAGTTTGTCTCTAACTTTATCACCAAAAGACTTTAGTAATCCAGCCAGAAACTTTTCCTTCCAAAATCCTTGATTGGCATCATCTCTTGTGAGAACTTGGATTAGGAAAGTATCTTTATACCATCTGAAATCAGATAACGTTCGACAACGGATTTAGAAAGAAGTTCAGAAGAGCAATCTTTCCAAATATTTGGATCGCCTACAAAATGTTTAATAATTGTAAAAACAAGGGTATTAACAAAATCTGGGATTAGCTCACCATTATGAATAATAGGAGTTCCATCAGGTTCAGTTTTTACAAAAGAAAGAATGTTTGATTTTGCGAGATGAATTACCCTATTCATGAATTTCAGTTGACAGCTATTATGTTTTCTTTGAAAATATGAAAGCACTATTCTTGTATAGTATGATTATGAAAATGTGTTGCAACTACAGACATTTTGAATATTTGAAAAATTAGAAAATTGAATATGAGATAACATAGATGAAAAGAAAAGCAACGACGCGATTGTTGTTACTAATGCATTGAATTGAAAAGTATAGCAGTTGTTGATCATGATGATACAGGAACAGAAAATGATAGAATGGTCTAGAGATATAAACTGATTGAGTTAGATAGTACTTGCTAGCCACATTTCTAGTCAAGAGGAAAGCATTCTGAGAGCTTAGATTGAAGCAACTTAGACACAAGATAGACGAGTAAGGTCTATAAGAATAGAATTGAGTGAGAAAATCTCTATAATTTGAGGTGTTGAAAGGATGTAGAAATAAAAGAAATAAAACTCTTGCTACAATAGTCTTTTTGAAGTATTATTAAGAATTAAACCAGTAGCAAATTTCGAGGACAAAATTTATTGAACGAGGAGAGAATAGTAATATCCTTAATTTTGGTCTAGAAATTTGAAGATAAGCCTATATTAAGAAGATGAGTAAGCCCAGTTTGGGAAGAGTCCTAAGAATGTCGAGAAAGAGAAAGACTTTTGGGGACTACGTGATTCGACCTACTGTGCAGAGGACTTAGTATGCTTAGATTGTATCATTAAAGTGCCAGTGTAGAAGGGCATAGGACACATATACGGTGCCATTAGATTGGTAGAAAGATGCCACCTAACTATGTTATAAGGTATGGGACGATTAGTCAAGCAAAATATGCCAATATAGGTGTGCATATAAAATTTCGAGGGCAGACATATGTACCCTACGTTTTTGGATCGGTATGTGGTGCCATGTAGTTGATCACGCAACACTCTAATATGGCATCATTTAGCGAGCCTCAGTATGCATTCTACAATCCTGAGTAACACCCAAGTAGAATTCTGAGTAAGTACTGATAAAGTAACCTTATTAAAGTAGAATTAACAAAGTAAGGTCATGATGGCTAATGCTGACACCACTATTGTGTTGACATGTCTAGAACACGCCACCTAGTGCTTGAGTCTAAGGAATCTGCCAATTCTTAGCTTGGTCAACTACATGATTTTTTTGAATATCGAACCTAGGAGTCAAGTAAATTCATCAGGGCTCCCTTTCCCTGATAAAAAGTGGTGCCTAATAAGAGAGAGAAAGGGAAATAAGATGCTTCAAGGACACTTGGCATCTTGAGATTTAATCAATTAGGACACATGCCAAAACAAGAGTTAATCACATGGGATTAAAGCCCACTTAATCATCCAAGACCATTAAAATTTCACCCAAGGGGAAAAAGAAAAGAAAATAGGAGAATAAAGGTAATAGATGGGGAAAATGGAGGCTTCTTATTAGTGGACATGGATGACATCAAACATGGTCCAATTTTTCAATATTAACACTAATTCTCCTCCCTCATTTCCGTCATATCTCATTTTGTACCAAACAAGAAGAGTGAGAGAGCTTAAAATATGCAAAAATGGAGGTGAAAAATTGTAAAAGAGAGAGAAACATAAAGAAGGCCAAATCTCCCACATAACCACCTCAAATCCAAGGACACTCTTCATAAAAGTTGTTCTAATCATTGAGAGCTTCACTTCTATGGTCTTAGTTTTCTAATTGGAGGATTTTCATGTCATCTATTTAGACGGGGTGTCAATAGATTTTGGAACCAATTGTGGAATCGCAATAAGGTAAGCCTAAGCTTCATGTTGAACCAATTGTCTTAAATTTTTGAAGATTTTTATGAATATTGGGACACCCTAATGTTTCAGCAAATTATGGTTTTTAGGGTTTCATGATATTTTGTTCATAGACATGTGGTTATATGATGTTTTGGAAGTATATGAACCTAGTTTGGGGAGTAATTAAATTGTGAATTAATGAATTGCTTTTTGAAACCCTAATTGTTGGTCAGAATAGGGCATGAAGAAGGGGTATGATTTTGCTATTGTTAAGGTCTCCAATGGATTCCTTGCGCAAAATTGTATAGAACGAGGTTGTTGGTATTATTTTGGAAAGAATGGATTTCGCATCCAAAATTTACACTAATTTAGCCAACTAGGGTTTCCTACATGGTAGTCTGAAAGTTAGTCGATGCTAAATATCATGTGTATATCTAAATGTTGAATGTGTTTTTTGGTTGACCACCATGTCTAGTGTATGCATTTTATGTTAGTGCTTAACCATTGCTCTAAGATTCGTATGAATTAGCATAGTGGACATGGTTCCAACGGTAAGGTAGTAGATATTGTTAGTTCTCTATGTATGTTTTAATTATAACAAACAATTGTAAACAAAATGTAGTTAATGATTCAAGTAAAAATGTTTTTAACTTGATTAAACTTGAATTAGTAACTTACTGTCAAATTGACTCGAGTTTAAGGTTGTCAAACTTGAGTCAAGTCTTTTGAAAACTCGGTCAAAATATGCTTAAACTTTGACTAACTTGAGTTTCCCTCTGGTGACTTGAGCTAAAAGCATTTGTGAAATGTTTTATGAAAAGCTTCAACTCGAGTTAATGACTATGAGACTCAAGTGGACCTTTGTGAACTTAAATTTATTTTTCAAAATATTTATAACAGTCAAAATATTGACTCAAGCAAGCATTGTTTGACTAGAGTGTAGCTTTGAACTCATTTTCAAAGTGTATTTTGATAACTCGAGCCATCACTTAATGAATCGAGTTAACTCAATGTTCAAAGCTTTTTCAAAATTGATCTCGAAGAACATTTGTGAAAATGTGCTTGACTCAAGTGGAACTTGTGTGACTTGAGTCATCCACTTGAAGTGAACACTTTAAACTCGAGCTAAGTTCATACAGAGACATCTTCATATCTAGTTTCAAACTTATTTTCAAAGAAAATGTAACTGTGACTCAAGTGAGGAATGGCCAACTCGAGTCAGCAACTTGATTGTGCTTGAAATTGAACTCGAGTTAATTTTGCTTTGTGTTACAAATCATCGTGTTCGTAAAACTTAATGTAAATGGAGCTAAATACCCAAGAGGGGGGTGAATTGGGTATTCTTAAAATTTTTCAGCAAAAGCTCTATTTTGAAACAATAAAAACAGAGATGAACAGAGTAAGGGAAAGAATAGCTGGACACAAAGATTTATACTGGTTCGGTCCTGACAACTTGACCTACATCCAATCCCCAGACTCTCTAGGATTTCCACAATACCAAAGATTACACACTCTGTACTCAAGAAGTAGTTCTCTCTCTAGAACTCACTCCCTCTTACAAGTTGTAATCAATGAACTCCCAAATCACCAAGTCCTTTTGACTTGTGATTCTTTACAATAAATGTTTTACAAAAAGAAACTCTCTCTAAGAGCAGATATTGATAAACACTGAAGCTCTTTGTATCAGAAGATACTATACAAGTGAAAACTGAAGAAAATAAATGTAGACTTGAATGCAATTCATTTTCAGTAGTTGTAGTTGTTGAGAAGACTTGAATGCAACTCTATTTATACTCAGGAAGCATTAAATGACCATTGCATCTTCAATCCAACCGTTGGAAGAAGTCTGCGGAGGTTAGCAAGTGGTTTTTACCTTCTTCTCTCTCTAATCTCCACTTAATCCAGCTGTCTAAGTGTTTAGAGTTGACTTCCTCTGGATTAATCTGTTGGAAAAGCAGTTGCTTGTTGTAGAAATCATTCTTAAATGCTTTGCAACCATGTGCAGATGGATTAGCCAAAAAGGTGCAACTTTCTGGACATAGCATTTAATGTGCTGATCTGCTTTTTGCTTTTTGCCTTAACCCTTCAATAAACACTCTTTAAATCATCTGAAATTCACTAACAAAGTCATTAAACATAGCTAGGAATATCAGAGAAAAATATTGGAAAGTATTAAGATCAAACAAGAATGTTTTCCAAAATCGTCAGATTTGAATTTCTGAATCAGCGCTGTGAACTCGAGTTTAGTTCATGTGAGCTCGAGTTTGGAGCTTCAATTTGTAAAAGCGTTTCAAGTTCAAAACATATAAACTAGAGGTTTGAAATCAAAACCTGAGGTTTTCAACACATTGAGAAGTTACATTGCTCTCGGGTTGATTTGAACTCGAGTTTGCAACTATGAACTCGAGGTTCCATCATCCAGAGAGTAATGTCGCGATTTTGAGTTCTGGAGAGTTTTTGATTAAGATACAAACTCGAGTCTATTAGTAGTCAGGCTCGAGTTTGACACTGTTCAAGTCAAAACTTAGTTTTAGCTTTCAAAACACAAACCTGAGGTTTCCAGTGCAAACTCTAGAGTTTTCTCAAGTTGAAAAGTTCATTGCTCTTTGTAAGGTTTGAACTCGAGTTTGCAATGTTAGGCTCGAGTTTGTTCAACTTTAAAAAAACTCTGAATGTTTTTGGCCTGAAGTAAACTGGAGGTTGATGAGATGAGTCTCAAGTTTACTTTGGTTAAAAAACTTTGAAAGCTCTCGGCCAAGTGTAAACTCGAGTTTGCGATGATGAACTTGAGTTTACATGTTTTGTAAACTCTTGAGATTTTTCAAACTGGGAAAACTTTACTCAGAATGAAACAGTGTAGAGTTTATGAAAATCTCTTAATTAAAAAAATTCTTCCCACCAGAGGTAAACTCGAGTTTGTTATAACAGGCTCGAGTTTACTGGTTTTGTAAACTATTGAAGATTTTCTCTGGAGGTTGCAAACTTGAGGTTTGTAAGTAGAGGTGTCGAGTTTAAAAATGTTTTCAAGACACAATCCTCTCTGCCTCTGGCAAACTCGAGGTTGCAAATGTAACCTCAAGTTCACACAAAGTTTTTTAAAGCTATGGAAAACTCTTAAGTTCAAACTTTTGGTTCAGTCTCGAGTTTGAGGATTAAACTGGCGAGTTTACACCTTCTGTTAGTGGCAAACTTGAGGTTGCAAATGATAGGCTCGAGTTTGTTGCAGACAGAGTGTTTTTGCTTGGAATTGGCAAGTTTTAATCCACTCTTATCTTGTTCAAAAATATCTCCACATTGTTTACAATTGTTAGTAATCATCAAAACACATAGGGAACTAATACTTAAATCTTTGCTTGAGATTTGATTACTTCTTATCATCACTCATTATTGTTCCTAACTATCTTTAATCAATTTATTAATGAATTTCAAATGATTAGGTGAAGGATTAACTGTAGATTAACCAAAAAGCATTGATTACATTAGTTGCATTAAATATGGTTCCAAAAAGCGAAGTGCAAACTTGGGCAACCATTCTCTAAACATTCTAAAGGCATTGTTGTTCTCTTTCCCTTATTAAATGCGAGATCATCCAATGGGAGAACAAAAAGAATGTCTAAGTGGCGAATGACGACGCTCATTTGCATAATCGAAGACTATGAGTAATGGATGAACTTCAATATCTAACGGCTATATTGATTACTCACAACGGTTCATTGAAAGCTTCCCAATGGTCTCTAATTGCCTTTACTAAATAAAAGCAGAGGCATTCAATTCATTCCAACCACCGGAAACACAAACGCTCAAACGAAATATACGCATTTATTATTTCATTCATTATTGTATAATATCTTTGGATATCTAATCTTCAGCGTTATCTATCTATTCTTTTAGAGAGTTCAATTATTTTCATTTTTTCTGTAAAGATACTCAAAGTAGTGGGACCTTGAAAGTGGGTATATTGATTACAACTTGTAAGGAGAGTGAATCCTAGATAGAGGATTACTTTGAGTACAGATTGTGTAATCAAGTTGAAAGAGATAGTGAAATACCCAGAGAGTTTGTGTACTAGATGTAGGTCAAGAGTTTATATCGAACCAGTATAAATCTCTTATGTCAATTCCCCTCTTACTCACTAGTGCAAAAAAGGGCTTTAAGACCGCCTTATTTAGACCGGAGTAGCGACACCCTGGTCTTAAACAAATGACCGGTGGCAGTTCTGTAAATATAAAGAACTTGTTAGACCGGATCATTTTTTCATAGGTCTTAAGTATATTATTCAAACCGGACTAAAAAACAACTGGTCTTTTAAATGTTATTAAGAAAATTGAAATATCAATTACTTTATCGACAAATCTCATACAGCCGGACTAATATTTTCTGCGGTCCAAAAATAATAAGGAAAAATTTAAATATTAAAGTATAAACATTTTAAGACCAAACATAATTAATAGCCAGTCTTAACATTTATTCTTTCAAGACCGGACATAAAATGCGGCGGGTACAAAATATAGAAAATGATTAAATAAAAAATTAATTAATTTTAAGACTTGATTTATATATGGACTGGTCTTAAAGATTAATGTTTAACACCGGGTACTAATTTGTCCGGTCTTAATGTTAAATATTTTACGACTTTACTTAAATTTTGGTTGGTACAACAATATTGAAGAAAATCAAACAAATAATTAATTAGTTTCGTTTAATTACTAAAAAATTTGTCTACACTTTTAGGACTTATGTTTGTTAAACTGCGGTCTTAAAAGTCCCAAGACTTTTAGGAACGTATATATATAAATTGTCTGCTCCTAAAAGTCCTGAATTTAAAAAAGCACTTTAACTTTAGGACTGTGTAGTTGTAAATATCCGGTCTTAATAGTCTAAATCATTAATATTGTTCAAGACAATCAAGGTTCTGGCGTTCTCCTCAAGCTAGGACCTTCGTTGTCGTCGTTTTTACCTCTCTTGATTTTGAGTAGCATTATCAGTCAACCTTTTCTTTGTCTTTCTTCTTTGTCAGAAAAAGAAAGAAGATAATAAAAGGACACTGAAAATATTCAAATCAAGGCGAGGTAAAACCGACGACAACAATGGTCCAACCTTGAAAAGAATTGTCACTCTGTTTGTTTTTATCGAATAATGTAGACGATGTTTTTTTTCTTTATGTTCTTAATTGTATTTTGGGAATTTTTAATGTTGATCACACGAGGACAATGTTTTGGTTGTTTCCTTTTTGTCGGAAAGAAAAAGAACATAATGAAAAGGACAAGGCGATCGTTCTTTGCCTTCAAGAGATGCATCGATATTAATTGTGAATTTCCTTTTTTTGTTTTGGTATTAAAAGTTCATTGTTTCAAATTCCGATAGCAGAGTCGTATCCTTACACTCTATTAGAGAATCTCTTCGGCTTCCAAATAAACTTCCCAACTAGGCATCTCCTCGTATTCTGATAAACTATGCGTCTTCTCATTAAAGTTTCCGGCGTTTCACATTGTTCAGGATGGGTTCTCTATTTAAACCCGTTGTTACTTTACTTTCTTTACATTCTTCATCATCACTTCTACAATGGCTGCTCCACCACCCCAAGGTCCTCCACCACCACCAGGTCCTCCTTTTCCTCCTCCTGCTGGACTTAACAATCTGTACCCTCCTCCGCTGCCTCCGAACCCGACCACCAAACAGATGATGCGCCACCTCTTGGTCCGCGTCGATCATATAGATCGACGAATGAGCCATCTTTTTCAGGTCTACAACACCGTCAACAACTAGATCAACACGATACTCGACGCCCAGGACGTTGAGTACAATCCGTTAAATGACAACATCTCCGACCTCTCCGACGACTCCCTCCCCTCCGACAACGATGGGGAGGAGTAAATGTTTTTATGTTTTTTTTTTCCTGATCTGTACTGCTGCCCCATATTTATATATAATAAATATTTTGCTTTCTCATTTCGATCACCTTGCATGTCCTTTTCATTATCTTCTTTCTTTTTCCGACAAAAAGGAAACAAATAAAACATTGTCCTCGTGTGTCATCAACAATAAAAAATGCGCAGAATACAGTTAAGACCATACAAAACAAAAAAAACATCTTTTACCTTATTCGAATAAAAACAAACACAGTGACAATTCTTTTCAAAGTAGGACTGTTGTTGTCGTCGGTTTTACCTCGCCCTGTTTTGAAACAGGAGAGGTAAAATCGATGACAATGAAGGATCTAGCTTGAGTAGAACGCCAGAACCTCGGTTGTCTTGAGCCCTAATGATTTAATTTGTCTGAAAAGCGAGTCAACATTTTTATTTAAAGGAAGAATATTAAGACCGGACATTAACAATTACATGGTCCTAAAGGTTAGGCCATACTTTTTAAAATAACTAGACTTTTAGGACCGGATGCGAACTTTTAAGCTTTTAGGAGCGAACAATAAAACAATATAAGGTCCTAAAAGTCTCATATTTTTTAGACCGAAGACTTTTAGGACTAGATGTGGACTTTTAAGACTGGACTTTTAAATAATGGGTCCTAAAAGTCGCAGATACATTACTGCTCATTTACAACATCCTGAACCTCAAATTTCAAGCACTAAATAGCTATATCCACCATCCAATACATTCAGAAACCCAAAATGGACACAAGAAAATTATTCGAAAAATTAAACAAATTTATTTATTGAATTTTACATTGCCTATGTATATTTACAAATGAATATTATTCGAAAAAATAAACAAATTTGCAGAAGATTATTGTTGCTACAGGATATATTTACAAATGAATTTAGGACATTAATTATTGTCCTGACTTTAAGATCAAGTCATACAAATATTCACAAAACACATTGCGTATGTGCTCCAGTTCATCATCAGAAAAGGGATCAGGGCAGTTAAACATTTGTAACATCAAAGACAGAAACTGAATTAACTTGCGTGCATATTTCATATGTAACATTAAGCCATAAACTGAATTAACTTGCGTACATAATATGTAACATCAAATACATTTACCTTTGCAAATAATTTAGTACTTCCTTTAGTGATAATATCATACATGTGTTTCATGACATACTGGCCACATAAGTTGGACTCCCGTGGTTGCCGACGGGTCTAAAAAGAACAAGAAATATATATAAGAGCATATATATCTTACTGACCAAGTTCACAAGACAATGTGCCAGTGTACAAATATTGTACCAACATCTGGTTTGGGCCATTTAGGCTCTTTGGCCTAATAAGAACGCCTTTTGAGTACCTCAATTTGGAAGGTCCTCATGGCACTATCATAAAAAATGCATATTTATCAATAATGTTCACTGAAAATTCACAGTAGAGATTTCAAACAAGAGAATAAATAACATGCTTACTCATTGATGGTCTGCGTCAACGCAGGCACTGGATCGCTGTGAGTGGAGCATAAGAAGATAACTTTATGCTCCTCCATGCACATGAGGACCAATTGCCAGTGGCGGCTGAAAATTCACAGCAGTAAAGTACTCAGTGATATATGTAGCAGAATTAAGTGAATTGCAGACAAGATTTGTGATATGTACTTGTGGTAAAATGGAAACAAGTACACCTTTCTTCTCACTTCACACAACCTCTTTGATATGTACTCCTGTCTCTCCTCCATAGATGTTGCACTTGAATAGACAGGGCACAAGAATCCAAAATCGTTGCTCCTGCCCTTTTGAACAAATTCTTGATGCATGAACCTACAATAATGACATCGATCAGGGAATTAGTATATATGTATGTGTGTCTAAACGATGCATTAATATTTAAATTATGTACTCATAAAAGAAGATACTTACTTCATCCACAATTGAAGGATTAGATCAGTAAACTCACTTCTAGGAAGCAGGAGGGACTGAACATCAAAGGTGTCAACTTGAACTGGTAGAGCATGAGGGATGCCTACTACTTCATTGACAGGCCATGATTTATCTTTAAAATATCCACTCTTCACCATATCGGATATTTTTTCCCTGGCAGTCAACTTAGCAGTAGAGGATTGAACTTGAGGAAGGGATGGAGCTTGACGAGGGGATGGAACTTGAGGACGAGGGGTTGAAGCTTCAGGAGGAGTAGAGACATGTACAAGCTTCACTGGCCAAGAGATGAAGGTTTCCTTGAAATCACTCACAAGCTTCAGCTGATCAGTTGGGAGAGGGAGAGGTGCATCAATGATCACCTTTTCAACTGACACTCTGACTTCATCATCAGCCATTTGTTGGTGGTGTACAGTCGATCCCAATAAGTTGTGGACAGTCCCTTTTGTAGCTAATAATTGTCTAGGATTATCATGATCCTCCACATATAGATCACAAGGTTGCTCTGACTATCCAACAATGCAGCTCCCTTTAGTGCTCTGCTGCATAGGTGCAGTTGACTGTGTGAAGGGAACACTGGTCTCTGGACGAGAGCTCAAAAGTAGCCTCATTTGATTCATTTCCTCCTTCATTTGGCTCATCTGGGAATGAAACATTGCAGTCAATGAAGCTTCTTTAGCCGCTGCTTGCTCACTTAATTTGGCTAGCGTCTATTCCATCTCCTCCCGGGTAACCATACTTTGTCTATGGTGTTTGGTGGATTTACCAAAGTATTCCTTCAGACCTACCCGTCCTCCAATCCCCCTTACACACCCATCATGGTTCGGTTTTCCGGTCGTAACGGTTATAACATCACTCCTCTCGTCCGACAAAAAAGATCCCTCTGCTTCTTTCTTTTTAAGATCTTCCTGTAAGGTACAAATAACGAGAAGCTTAGTAATGAAACATGTTTAGTAACTAAAAAATAACAATAAAGATACTTACAATTCTTTCAGCAACTACACAAGTTTGTTCACTCGTATAGGCGCCGCTTGGCTTTTGTCAAATATGCAACCACAACTCCTCTCGATGTATTGGAGATGGCGGATCATGTACCGCAGAAGGATTGGATTTTGCTTCATTTTCCAATCTCTTTCGCTTGGCCGCCATCAATTCTTTTTCAGCCTTTTCATATCCACCGCGAGAAGCCCTATACGGGCAATCATTCTTTCTCCCTATCTCCTGTGCTTGTTCCCTTCTTTCCTGTGAATCAGAATTGAAAACAACTATTAATTATGAATTCCAGTAATCTCACTAACAGAAATTAGAGAACTTCCGCTTGATATGAACCTCAAACACTAGTCAAATTCACTTTATCAAGTTTCAACATTTTATTTAAGGAAGATGTAGAATTGTAGAAGAAATTGGAGCTATGTTTTGTACTGCTAGGTAGATAGGTTAAGAAATAAAAGAGAATTATGCTTACAGAATAATACAAACTTGATCCTTTTTAAGGTATCCAGTGGGATCAGCAGTCCATATTAGATAGTAACAGAACTAACAGCAATGTCTAACCACTACCTACTATAACAGAACTAAGACTATAATAATGGTTTGACTCTTATACCATTATTATTTCCCTAATTACCTTATTATTATTTTACCTTTTCAGGGTTTACATATCAGACTTGCATAGACAAAGACAGAAAATGTATACTTCTATTCACACACCAAACAATTTAACTAACAGGATTAGATGAACACAATAACATTCACATACCCGTACAGGTTATATAAGCAAACAAAAGGGCAAACAAAACTAAATATAGACTCAACAGAGCTTCAGGAGTGGTCCACAGCTAAACAAATTGTTGCCAAGTTTGTTCATCAATAAATGTGTAACTGTCCCAAGGATGTTTGTCAGGCTGAACCTCGGCAAAAATATACTTGTTAGCGAGAAAGGTCTTAAACTTCCTTCACCGATCAGCACAATAAGACAATGTCTTGTCTTTCAACCTCTCAGATTCAGGCACAATGTGTGTAAGTCTGATAGTGCCCCAAATAGGTTGTTTTACTTTGCCAAAGTCCACATTTTTCCACTCATTTGTCAAGATGCCACCTTGCTGCGTGCAAGATAGCTGACAAAACTAGTATATTTTCTTTTATTAGGACCGCAAGGTTCCAACCTTTCATCAAACTGTATCTCGAGCTTTGACCCAGAAGTCCGACTTTTTAGGGTTATATCCATCATTCGTGTACCTATTCTACCACGGCGTGTAGGGCGGTTACGAGGTACATTGTCAGATGAAGAGGGTTCGTTCTGACTCACACCAGTAACTGGCGTTCCCAGAACACGAATGGAATCATTTTCACCGTTCATTTTTTAGACAGGAAGAGAGAAACGCCTGTGCAAATGAGAGAGTAACATAGGCTAATGGTACGTGGGCGAGGAAGAGAGGTAATGCAACAGGAAGAGTGGTTTCACAACAAGAAGAGGGGTTTCAGAGTTCAGAGGGACAACGTAAGTCGTAAGGTAACATTTCGCATGAAGAAGTATATTTGGCGCTTTATTTTTAAGATCGGATGAACTACAACGACGGTCTTAAAGGTTAATTTTTAATACCGTCATTTGTTAAACTCCGGTCTTATAAGTAATAAACTATTTACTACCGGGCACAATTTATGTCCGGTTTTAAAAGTATAATCTTTAAGACCTCCTGTTATATATATCCGGTCTTAAAAGTTTTTTACCTGTATATTTAATTTTTTCCTTATTATTTTGGACCGCAGAAATTATAAGTCAGCCTGTTCGGTATTTCTCTATAAAGAAATTTGATATTTCAATTTTTTTAATAACATTTTTAAGACTGTTTGTTTGTTTAAGTAGTCTGAATAATATATTTAAGACCCATTGATAAACGATCCGGTCCAAGAAGTTCTTTATATTTACAAAACTGCTACCAGTCATACCTTTAAAGTTCTTTATATTTACAAAACTATCATCGGTCATACCTTTAAGACCAGGGCGTTGATAGTCCGGTCTAAATGAGATAGTCTTAAAAGCCTTTTTTGCACTAGCGAAAATAAAGAAGTTATTGAGCTAGATTGTGGAAAATGACCATCAAGAAGAAAGAGAATGAATAGTGAAGAAATAAGAGCCATCATCATATTAGTCCAAGGAAAGAAGTTATCTAATTGGATTATAGAGAATCACTAAAAGGAAGATGAAGAAAGAACTTGCAAAATTTAATGAAAGTATCATGATTTAAGCTCTTAGATGTGATATTGTAGATTTATAGTTAAATGGAGGTTCAAATGGGTCAGTTCAAAACTAGAATAGCTTATATGGAAGTTATTCCAACTTCACTCAAGTGAAACTTCTTAAGATGATCACTCCAGTGATACATCATCACTAGTAGCGTTACTTGAGTGATTTCGTAATATTTGAAAAGATTTTGTAGTAGTGAGAATTAACATAATTTTTTTTTTTTTAAAAAAAAAAGTAAAGCAGATAAGGTGATATATGATGTTGTGCCTTTTTATACGGATATTAAAAAAATGTACAAATGGTTTAGGTATTTCTACCTACTCAAAAACTTTTCAACCCTCCCATCATCCGTCTCATAAGATGACAAAATAGCAAGGCCCTGGTCAACTCCCTACTAAATAAAACCTCATCTTCACCCCCTTATCTAATTAATATCTCTAACAATTATATAACCCGGTTTGTCTCTCTCGCGCAATAAAGCTCACAATCTTGTTTATTTTATGTATCTCTATTAAATTAAAATAATTAATAAATATGATTATGAGTATCATTCTCTTTCCCACCCTCAAGAAGATCTACTATTGTCATTTTTCAAATTCAATTTATATACTATTAATTTCCAATTATTGGAGGGGCTAACATCATGCCCTGGGAAGACTCAATAGAGGAGGGTTAGAGTACAAAGTCGCATGGTACGTTGGCTAATATGATTGATTAATAAAACAAAGTTGCTTGAGTCCCTCCCTTCTAATTATAAGACCTAGTTGACGTTTTTAAAGAAATTAAAGAAACTAATTAAATTACTTTAAAGTATTTTTATTTTTATTTTTTTCTCAAAACTAATTAGTATAAATAATAAACTAATATATAATTTAAAGATATACAACATATGAAATGATTAAGTAACTTATTTAGTTTCCTTAATCTCTCCAAAAAAATTATATAGGTCTTATAATTAGGACCGGAGATAGTATTAACTATTTTTTTATTTTTGTGTATAAGTAAGAGGTAAGGATCCAATTAAGGGGCCACCAATCACAATTAGCACTTGAGTATACAATAAATGAATAATTTTTAAACAGGTTTTCTTCTGGTTAAATCATAATAATATATTCTCTCCATTCCTTTTATAAAAGGCACTTAATCGGATTACATTGATCTTTGACCAAAAAAAAAAGATTACATCGATCAAAAAGTTGGTTAATGACAATAAAAATATTTAAAATGAAACTTTATTTCCAAAAACACCCTTATTTAAGTGGAAGAGAGAAAATGCGTGGGAATCAAATACAATGATATGGGCACGTATATGAATAACTAGATGGGGTAAAATGAAAAATTAACAATAACTAAATGTTCCTTATAAAAAGGAATAGAATGAGTACTACTCCTATTCATAATATAATATTCCATTTGATCCTAATTATAGGACAGTATTTAAGAATTGTCTTTGGTATTAAATATAGGATATAATTCTAATTTTTGTCAATTTCTTCCTAAAATACTCTTATTGAAACTTCCTCAATAATAATTAAACATAATAATAGTTTAATAATGCACGTGTGTATTCTGTGAGTGATGCTTTTTAAATAGCTATCAATTTATATTATTGGTTTAAGTTGAAAATATATAATTGAATAATTTTCTTTCTTATGCTTTTTATTTGAGGAAAAATATCATTAAACTTTATACGTAGTCCCCCAATCCAACGTGACGATCTTCGTGTTCCCTCCATCACCTTCATATGGAACCGCGAAAGGAAAAGTAGAAAACTAGTATAAATTGCTGTTGGCCTCTTGAGTTGGTGGTAGCACTTTGCTTAACTCGCGGGGATTGAATTTATACAAGGAAATTTCAGGAAAATAAATATAATAAACTACTTAATTATTATCCTTAATATCTTTGAATTAGATAAATATGTCCTATAATTAAGACTGAAGGAAGTAATACTCTTTTAATTAAGAAGAGTAGTTAGAAGTAGTTTCTATCACTAGAATTAATAGTAAAAAATTGTTACTATTTTTCAAGATTACTCTCTAATTAAAATCAATATATTCTTATTACTTGATATCTCCTTTCTTACAGACAATGTAAGTGATAAATTCATTATTGAAAGAAAGAATTTAATAATGTTGACTCAGTACAAAGTAAGTTATATTTAGAATCATAAAAGTCTCAGCGCCTTAGTAGTGCAGTGGCATGAGAGCTTGACTCCCCTCCTCCATGTCCAGGGTTCGAACCCTGTCCCCCTCCCCTACTATGTGTATCCAAAAAAAAAAAAAAAATCATAAAAGTCTTTTGTTTGATGAAAGGAATCATAAAAGTCTAAAAGGAAATTTCTTTTTTTTTTTTTTTGGGTTGCCATCATACTTAAAAGATGTCTTCTATTCTTAATATAAGAGTATGTTTATAGTATAATCTATACTATGTATGAGCTCATATATATTTAGGACCGAGAGTAGTACTACTACTAAAGATTGGAATGGTATCCACTATACATATATTGATTAGCTGGCCTAAAAAAATACTTATATTGATTAGAAAATATAATGACAAACGTTAAATAATTGTATATTGAATCCAAACTACATGTAATAGACACTACCTACGCAATTGATGTTGCCTAATAGTGACGGTAATATATCGATGATGATTATGAACTGATTTAATTTGGATAAGGATTCAGCTTTTCACTTACGTCTCTCTTCTATTCCATGCCTCTATTATTATATATAGAGGGTTTAATTATTTCTATTCGATAACATATTATTTTTTCAAAAAAATTGGGAACTCCACTTTTTTAAATAAAGCAAAATGGTATTAATAGAAAAAATAAAATAAAAGTTACATTCCAGGATTTTATTTTTATTATTATTATTAATTTTTTTTTTTTGGCTAGACCTAGATATACTCTTACAAGAGATAATTTTGTTTGAGGGACTATCAAGCATTAAATGTGGGTATCTCTTCTAAAGGTATTCAAACTTGGGTTCAACCAATTAACTCCATCTACTAGACTCAAACACCAGTAGTTCCTCTGATAATTTCTTGGAGCTATCCCATTGTGGGCCTACATTTTCGCTAACTACACTAGTCGGTTGCTAATAGTGTCATATATCAGTCGATAAATTAATAAAATACAGTTGTGAGGCCAGGTTCCAAAGTAAGTTTCATATATTATATATGTATTTTTGGATTACCTTTTAGAAAATAATTTTTATGATTTACGAGGTAAGTATATGAGGAGTTTTAATTCAACTTATGGAAAAAGGATTTTGAAACTATGGTTTCAAAAATTACCTCTAAAAGTATAATAGAAAAAAGAGGAAGGTACGAAATAGGATGCTACATTTTCGAAAGAACTAAACATGACATTATAATATGACGACAAACAACATTCTGAAAATCGCTAGCAATCAACTGGATATTGATACTCTTATTATTTATGAATCCAAATAAAGACTCGCACAAAAGGCAAATGAGAGGGAAAGAAGTTGCACCTTTTGTTCCCCTCTTCCAATAATAAGGGTGAGCCTAACCTGAAATGGACTTCCTTTCCGTTTGTGGAGAATAAAAGAACAATTATTTTATTGGAATAGAGTGGCCGGAATAAGATGCTTTTGCGCCACCAATAACCAGGGACTTCCTCGATGAGAAAGCCAGCCAAAGACCACAAATTAATTCACATGCTGCAATAGGCTGCATGACTTTCAAGAGGTTAATTAAATTTTTTTTAATCTATAAGCTTTAAGTTGGTTTTAAAAACAGATAGTGTAGAGCGAAATTAAAGAACATAAATCATATATAGTTTTGATGCTCATCAAAATAATGGGCATTGTGATATACTTATTACTTCCTCCTGACTTTATTGCAAGTCACATCTGTCCTTTACAAAAAAGGACTAGAGAGAGTACTATGATAAAACCTAAACGGTATTTTTATTTGATTAAGGGTTATTATTACCTTTTAAGAATTAAATCATTAATGATTTTCACATCTCTCAAGCAAATGTCATTGCTAGTAAATAATAACTAAAAGTTGTCTTTGTTTTAGACTTTGAATCTAATAAAATATAAAAATATATACATACATATATATATATATATATATATATATATATATATATAAAGTTTGTAAAAGTAAAGTTACATTATTAAATATGGACTTGACCAAAAACGAAATTAAATCTGGACAATCTTAGTTGGGAAAATCCATATGGGAACTCTTTTAACAGAAAAAAGAATTTCAAAAAGGGCTTAAAGATTCTGAAAATCTCAAAAAAGACCTTAGAGCCTTTTCTGGTATAAATTCATTAAAATATTAACAACTAAATCAGTCTCATTAACAACTAATTAAATCAATACCCGTTAACAACTATATCAGTCGTATTAACAACTAAATCAGTCACATTAACAATAATATCAGCCCCGTTAACAACTCATGTAGATTCTAAAAATTCTAGAAAATGTTCTGGGGCCTTTTCTGAAATTTTCATAATCTTAGGGCCTTTTTTAGGTTTTTTCTGTAAAAAGGGCCCTGATGTAAATTTTTTCATCTCAGTTCTTATCTAGTCAGGCCTCATTTTACACTGAACCCCCACCCCACATGTACCTCCAAGCCCCAACCTCCAACTTCCTTTCGTCATTGCATTAATTTACTCAAAAAAGTCAAACACCGCACGATGGGCAGTGATAAACATTGTGATCTAATGTAAATATTCCTCGTTACTATCCCTCATTTCTCTCTTGCATATTCAACTTGTTCAAATATTCCAATCAATTAAATCCACTTGTTTCAAATAACATGTATAAAACATAAAGCTATACATACAAATTTAATTTGTCAATCCCCCAGATCGCTTCTCCTACAAAAAAGATAGTATGCATAGTTTTCAACAGATTCCTTAAATACATCATGAACTCGTGAGCATGCAAAATGGCATCCATGGATCTGAGTAATAACAGAACATGAAACAATATTGTTAATATGATTCAAGAAAAGGATATTCTTTATATATAAGATTTAAGCAAAAGCAAGTATACAATAATTATGGGATTTGTCACAGAAATGACAAGCCATGGACAAGGCTCCCAGACCAAGTCTTAAGACATAGACCCTAACACTAAGTAGCAAATCATAGGACTATACACCTTCATCTCCATAACCCAAATGCTACAAACTCATCACCAAACAATTCTTATTTACCCATTTTCTTCTCTCTCTCTCTCGCTAGGTATGTATCTATGTATTTATGGATCGATATACATATTGCATATGCTTCACTTAAAGGAAGCTTGGTAGAAACTGAACAAACACTCAAGAAAAAAATCAGCAAACGCACGTCTTTGAATTCACAAATATATAGATTAGTTTCACAGGGGATTTATGGAGACCGTTCGAGATGGAGTTAGAAGGTGATATGAGGCAGACCGCTTCATAAAAGCACAGACTTGACGGATTTCTTGATCTTCATGTTCAGTTTCTTGGTCCATTTCCATGAGTACCTTAAGGAATACATGAACATCACAGGGAAGGATTAAGGGGCCTTGGCTATTATATCCATACTCCGATTCTGCTTCTTCCAACAAGATCTTGAAGAGAGGGTGGTTGGCAAACTCTGTTTTGATCACAAATCTCTTCCTCTGACGCCCCACGTAGACGGAGAAGCAACCTTCTGGAGCAACCTCACCTGATTTCTTCTTCGTCCTCGGCTTTTCTTCGAGCACCTTGAGGTCAAGGTTTGGCCAGGATTTGCTTCTGATTATTAGACCCGCTGATTCAATCGCCTTGTTTCGTTTGTTTTTGACGCCGCGGCGTCCGATAGACTTGCATAGCTCCCATGTCTTGATGATCAGACCTTTTTTCTCTTTACCCTTTTTTGATTCCATTCTCAGAATTAATTAAACCAGAAAGGGGATGATGGTGATGTTAGAAAATGAATACCTCAGAGAGAAGTCAAAGTCCCAGCAGATAAAAGAGAGAGACGGACGAAAAAGAAGAAGAAGAATTGGGATTGAAAGGGTTTTTTAGTGTCAGCCCCTGTCGTAGACTAAACGGAACAAAACTTTAGAACTGAGTCTCATTCTATTGTTCATATCTGCAGAAAAACTGAGAAGTCAAGTGAGATAATATGAAGAAACCATTTGAGAGGAGAGATCTGAGGTTGATGAAGTCGATGGTGGATCCAATAAAATAGGCGGTGAAGAGTGAGACAACGAGAAGGAGATTAACAACGAAGAAGATCACAAGAAGAAGACCACTAGGACGAGGTAGAGAAATGGGTTTGGAGAATGCAGGGAGCTTGAAGGTGTTATATATAGTATAAACTATAGACTGTTCTACAACCTCACCAATTGTTAACGCCATAATTTCTCCCCACTAATTATTATAATCCACCATTTTCATTCAGGGCCAGTTTTTCTGTACCACACCGCATTCTTTTTTAAAATTTATTATAATCAACAAAATTAATCGTCAACAATATTTCTAATATTTAAAATTTATTGACAACGATGTAAGTTCATATCAGATTTAATATTATGTTTGTTTTATCAATTTTGCTCTCAATTAATCAAGGCTAAGGGAGCAAACATATCCTTTTATCTTTTTCAAAAAGAGCTAGTAGCTCCATAAACAGATTTTGGATGCAAGAATACCTATGATAATTATAAAATGGCCCTAAAACGCCACTTCCGTTACATTTCTCTACTCTGACTGTTTGGCGAAACTTTTGACTAAATAAAATGAGGGTAAATGAGCAAAAGTACTCTTTATCCTTTTCAAAAAGAGTTACTAGTACTATAAACAAATTTCGTGTGTAAAAATACCTATGATGATTCTATTAAGGCCCTAAAATGCTATTGGTTTTAAAATCATTGTAGGTATTTTTGCACTCAAAGTTTTTTTTTATGGTGTCAGTAGCTCTTTTTTAAAAACAATAAACGGTATTTTTTGCCCATTTACCCATTAATTATGACTAAATTGGATCATGTAAGTCTTTCTTCTTAAAATAAATTTTTTGAATTAATGTGCATATCCAGCACACGATTACAAAAAGTAAATTTAACGACACTAATTAACATCCGTTTTTAAAAAACACGTGTTAAAAGTGAGGTGATAACATTTTTAAAATTTTGGTTTAACTTTCAACAAACGTTTCCAGATATACAGTCATTGAAAGTTACTTTAAACGATTATTTTTTTAAAACATTCATTGAAAGTTAAGCCGTAAAAAAAAACGAATATTAAGTTGCAACAACGGTTTTTTCAAATATTTCGATTTCGTAATCTCACGCCTCTGACATTTTGTAGAAATTTGAATATATTAGGGATTTATTTTCGGCTTAAACATGTGGTGCTTAGGCTTCTGCTCTTTGTTGCGAGGCCAAGGACCTTTGTTTTGGACAACATTCCAAATTCTGTGGTGTACAGAAATGTCGAACAATACTCAAATGCCACTCATGTTCCTAGAATACTCATTCTAGAGATTGATTCACCCATTTACTTTGCCAATGCCAGCTAGTTAAGAGAGAGGTACATACTCTCTTTACTTCAAATTTTATTTTGTAGATTACACAATTATGGCGTTTCATTGAGTTGGATAACTTATCAGAGAGAATATGTAAATGTTGTAGGATCACGAGGTGGATCGATGAAGAGGAAGACAGGATTGAAGCTGCATGGGAAACCAGCTTTAATTAACAGGAAGTGATGAAGAATTCTGGTAATGCTCACATTCCATTTTTTATCACTCTTCCTTTCCAAATCAAAAAACAAAACAAGAAACTAATTAAAATAAAGCTTTCAAAGAGGGTGAATCGTCCATCCTTACCAGCAATAAATTCTCCTTTTATTTTGAAAGACCTAATCCTCCACATGTTCTTGCCAGTCCACGTTCGAACCATTCTGACATTGAAATCTAATTAATACTAGTACTATATAAATAAACATTGCGATCTCGTTTGCCACTCCATTCCTGCTTATTCGTTTTTAATAAGCTTTGTTTTGTGCAACACTTGAAGATCAGGTGAACAATCCTCTGTTTCCAAAGCTGCAAAACACCATTTCGTCTTATAATTTTTGACATTCAGATGTTTAGGTGTGAGTGGTTTTTGCATTACCGTTTCGTCAAGCAAATCTCATCTCACTGCTAAGTATAGGTTACTGCAGAAACAAGTTTTGTACGGGAGACAAGTGAGAAAATTTGAGGCATTCATTTCGAGAACTTGAAGGATATGAGAAACGGCAGCGTTTCAGAGGATTGCCGGAAAGGTCTCGGAGGTGGTGTTCGGGACTCTTACGGTGAGGATAGTGCCACGGAGGACCAGCTTATCACTCCCTGCACTTTTTCAGTTGCCAGGTGTGGCCGCAGCAGGCTATGATTTTTGTGTTTTTATATTCTACAGTTTTTTTTTTCGCTGTGAAGAAGGAAGATGACAGGTTAAAAAAACAGGACAAGAATTCTGCATCGCTTCTGGTTGATTCTGCATCACTCACGCTGCTCGATGTGAAAAAAAAAAAAGAAGACTCTAACGATTATTTTGGAAAGAAACTCGCGTAAGTCTTATTGTAAGTTAATTATAATGTTGGTTTTATATAAAACTGAGGGTGTATATTCTTACTGACTGCTTTTATAAAATAATCGTTATAAGTAATTTACAATGATAGTTTAAAAATGAATGTTTATTTTAAAACATTCAGTAACATTCTCATATACTACTCCATGAAAGCAGTTATCTAAGAAATCTATAAAAGAATGTTAAAAGTGTCTTATGGAGTAGTGGCACCCTGAAGTAGTTTTTTCAGGTGCATCTGATATCCTAAAGTATTTTGTGGTGTATCAAGTACGTTAAAATAATTTTTTGTATATCTAACATTTTGAAGTATTTTTTTCAAGTACATCTAGCACCAATGACAAAAAAATACATACTCTAAAGTGCTAGATGCATCTAAAAGATACTTATAGGTATTAGATACACCACAAAATACATTGAGGTGATAGCTACACTTCCAAAAAAAAAAAAAAAACTCGCAACTTAATTTCGTTTATATATACTTTGTTGAGAACAAGCTGCCGACTATATAAACCTTTTTTTTTAAGAAATATTTTTTATATATATAACTAATCTAATATCTAACTCAATTACAAGTGTTATATATCAAGCTCAACTGATTATGACAACTCTCCCAACTTCCATCTACAAAGTTTCAACATTCAATCTTGCTCCAGGGAAACCATCTTTATTTTAGTCCTTCAATTTTCTCCGCATATTTCACATTTTCACAATAAAATGATAAATTACAATATAATTATTTCCTTTTTATTAAAAAAATTAACTTAAATAGGGGTATAATAATCAATTTATTTTTAATTGTCCACGGCCTCCTCCTCTCACCTTCCCTCTGTAATGCCAATCAGATCCACTAAACCCCCTTCCAGCTATTTCTGAGTCTTTCAGTTTATCTCTCCATGTTAGAGTTTAATTGTTTAACAAAATACGAGTACAATTTCAAAAAAAAATATAAATTATAAGTTCTTATTTATTATGTACATTATTAGAGAAAAAAATATATTCAGTTAATTAGAAAAATATCTGTATAGTTCACGAGAATATTCAAATTTGAAGGTAACATACTTTCATTAAAATAACATTAATAATATATATCTCGCTAAAAATTGTACTCATCTAAATTACTATTAAATTAATTATTATAATTAATTATGATACATAATTTTATTTTAAACATTATCATACACTACACAAAAAATATGGAATTACTGACGGAATTATGTATGGAATTTTTTCTATTAGTAATTACCAACAGTAAATGTGAGGGAAATTCCGTTGGTTAATTTACTGACAGAAAATTTTGTGGGTAAATCCCGTTGGGAAATACAATTTCCGACGGAATTAGTAATAAAGTTTCTTCCGCTAGTGATCGATTACCACAGGATTTTCATGTTGGCGGTTTTATTGAATTTTTTTGGCTTAGTTTTGAGATTTAGACTTAAAATTTGAAGGTTGGAATATTAATGAAATTTTATATTTTTGGGATTTTTGTTAAAGTAAGATATTTGGGAGTTGTCAAGAATTTAATTGAGTGATTTCAATTGTTAAAGAAAGTGAAATTGTGTTAAAATAATTAGTTATGGTCTATGGGTGATTTGAGAATATTTCTCTACTTGGAGAGTACAAACTTTCACTATATATATGAGTAAATATATGGTTGAAGTGTTTTGGTTATTACACACATATATAATTAAAGACAACAATTATTAATTATTAATCTGGAAATTAGAAGTGTGTGTGCACACACACAAAGTATGTATGCGTTGAGGATTGAGATATTATGTCATTCATATGAAAATGATTTGAATAGCATAATATGAATGTGAAAATGTTAAGAAATTCTTGTTGAGATATTTATTGATAATTATTGTAATGATTGGATTGGAATGAGATGGAGTAGTTTATTCCACCACGTGATATATTCATAGGTGCACGATGGATGGTTTTTTATTGTCTCATTGGTTCAATGAGAGACTATCCTACTAGTTCAGCAAGGGATAGCCTCATTGGTTCCACGAGGGGCTACGACACCCCACTAGTTCAATGAGGGGGAAAAGACCTTGGTCCGGCATGTGTCCTATGAATTTTGGCCGATCCTCATCACATGACCAATGAGCTTTTGAGTGGTCAGTAACATGGAAAGTAACCTAGCCTATGAGTCTAATCGGCAGAAATAAGGTAGTTCAGTTGGATTGATGAGAAACAACTTGAGAATTGTGATATGGAGATTGTGATATGAGAATTGCAATATGGAAATTGTGATATCGGAATTGTAATATGGAAATTGTGATATGAGTATTCTTATATGAGAATTGTGATATGAGAATAGTGATATGGAAATTGTGATATGAAAAAATACGATATTTAGTTTGTATTATGGAATTGTAATATGGAATTTGCGATATGGAATTTGCAACATGGGATTTTGTGAATTAAATTTTTAATACTTTGTTATATATATTGTTCCACTTGGCACCTCATAAGCACATATTAGCATGTGTAATGAGTTATATAACTGATTATTGAGAATTTTTTCTCACCTCGTTGATTTAACATTTTTTAGGTAATAGTTCTCTTGTTGGGACATCGAGGAGAGCTTTAGAGGCATAGATATCTCTTCATATATATGTATAGCCTCTTTTGGTTTATTATATGATGAATTGATGTATATTGCCACTTATAGAGCCCATATTTTGTAAAGTCTTATTTAACTTCGTACTTTTTGATTAAATTGTCACTGGTTGGTGTGTTGGTAGAAGGCCTGAAGCCTTTAGAATTGCATGTGAATGGGTGTGGATCCAAAAACTTCATATTTTGGGAACTTTTGATTATTGTACTATGATTTGGATACCATGCAGAGCTAGATTTTTTATCTTGGACTTATGATCAATGTTGTATTTTGAGTTTTGAGAAAACTCAAGGTCCAAGTGTTATTCATGATTGCTTGAAATGTTTAGATTATCTCTTTCCTATCATGGATGACTTTAGTTTGAAATGGAAAACTCTTTAAATCATGGTAGATTATTGAATGGTTTGTTAAACTTTAGTTCTACCATGATTAGTGTTTGAAATATGACTTACTATTATGAAATTAAGGAAAGGATTTTATAGTAAGAACCTCATTTGTCTCATTTGTCTCTATATTAAACAACATGATTTTTTAAATGAAAAAATAGATTTATGAGCCTTATACTGCATGATTAATTTATTCTCATTCAAAAAGGTTTTCGACCAACATGAGGGGGATAAAATGAGTAGCAAGAAAAGAAATATACTGAATGTATGAAATGTTGATCCTCAAATATAATAGTATAAACTAGAATTAAGGAAGTAAGGGCAATGGGTAGTAAAGATAACCAATCCTAGTATTTTGGATTATGAAGAGTGTGCATAAATGATAACCTGCTGTTTGTGAATGTATACTTATAGGATTTGACATTTTCCCGAGACGACCAAAGAATTAGGAGCCAATTCGTGAATTGATAAAGCATTCAGGTAGTAACTCTTCTCTCACATACTATGTATGACTTTATATATATGTGTGAACCTTCATGTGATATGTGTGGTGAACACGTGATAGGCATTAGGGCCTAGTGGATCAGTGGTCCTTGCATCACGTAACCTAATTTACATTCAAATGATATTGGTTGATGCCTGCAGGTTGAATGCCCAGCGTTGTAGTAATGGAATATGTAATCTTTGTTTGCACTCAGTGCTGCATGTAATCTATGATGTATAATCTTTGAATGTTGAATGTATTGTTTGTTGATTGACTACACGTATTGTTCATGCATTATATGTGAGATTAATTGTTACTATGGGAATCGTTCTAATCCCAACCCTTGTCATTGTTTGTGAAATAAACAGCGTAGTGGACATGGCTCTTAGGGCAAGGCGGTGGATGCCAACAACTAATGGTTCTGATTTTGGTTAAGTGATAGGGGTGGTTATCTTTAATATTGTAATACCATTTTAGAATTTCTAAACATTGTGTAACAAAATATTTTTGGAATACTGTAATTATTATGTATGAACCCTGTGTGGATTCCTATTATGTAATCAAGTACTAAATATCAATATGTTTATGCTATTTTTGTTTTTTCACTGAGCTATACATTATTACTCTAATGAATGTTGATATATTAAGGGGTGTGACAATATTAACAATTCAAAAATTGAAATTAAGGAACTTAATCAAAAGACTAGAGTTGGAGAAATTTCATCGGAGTTTCCACTAGAGTTTATACTGGTTTAGTCTTAACTTCTTGACCTACGTCCAGTCCTCAAAAAACTTTTGAGATTCTTACTATACTTCCTAGATTCGACGGTTCCTTGGCACAATAGTACAAGTAAGTTTCTCAATAGGACACTCACTGCCCCTTACACTTCATAAGCTGATACCCTCACTCAAGGTCCCACATTCTTGAGATTCTCTTGACACAAGTAATGGATAAGGTTGTAATTTCTCTCTCAAAGAGTTGATAAATGAATATTGAATAGCAATAAGAATATCAGAAAATATCAAACAGGATAAGAGAGTAGTCAATGAACAGAATTG
Source organism: Acacia crassicarpa (assembly GCA_034222035.1). Classification (NCBI taxonomy): domain Eukaryota; kingdom Viridiplantae; phylum Streptophyta; class Magnoliopsida; order Fabales; family Fabaceae; genus Acacia; species Acacia crassicarpa. The sequence continues at coordinate 22,498,698 of JAWXYG010000008.1, forward strand.
ATTTTTGTCATTGGCTCCTTGTTGCTCTATCTTGAATACTTCCATATTTATAGGTAGAATGTCTTGAATGACCATTGTGAGCATATCACCTGAGTACATCAACTTGTCACTCGAGTGATCTACTTTAATAGATCACCAACTTTTAAATTGTTTGCGAGTCACTTGCAAATACTTGCAAGTGATGTCACTCACTCAAGTGATGTAGACAATAAAACTTGCACAACTTCTGATTACCATCAAGTGATTATTTGAAATTTTGAAGGTGAAGCCCCACCACTTGAGTGGTCCTCTTTGATAATCTTGGTTCGTACTTGGTTATCACTCGAGTGCTAAACCTATTACTCGAGTGATTTTTCCGAGGTAGAGAAGATCTCTGTAGAGCTTCACTTGAAGAGAGACATCATCACTTGAGTCACTTGCTGATTCAAGTTTTTCCAAAAATACTTAAATCACTTGAGTGCTTAAAACTTCACTCAAGTGACTTGAATCATCAAATCAACTTTGTGTCATCCATTTTGTTTGCCAAAATATAGTTAGATATCAAGTTTTGTTATCATCATCAAAACATTATGAGAGCTAACATATGTTTCTTTTAATAGTGTTTTATGTTCTTACTGTACTAGAGACCTTTTGTTGGCTTGTGTTTCTATCTCTAATTACTTGTTTGGAGTTTATTTCACAGTTTCAATTTGTCGGTTGTGTTCCTTTGTTTCTAAGACATTGTAATTTCTGTCGATCTTAATATAATTAGTTGGGATAAGGGTGTTAAATGTCATGGAAGTTTTCGCTCAGGAGCACTAGTAAGACGGAAGTTTTTTTTGGACCAAAAATGCCACGGAAGTTTCGTTGATGAGCAATTTTGCCCCGGAAGTTTTCACTAAGGATCAATTTTGCCCCGGAAATTTACAAAACGTAGCAATTTTGCCCTTCTATCCCCAAATATTAAATTTAACTATTAAATCAGTCAAATACCACACATGTTATGCCTTGAAAAGGTCAAACTTGGAGCCAGAGAAGTATCCTTGAGATGTTGAGCTCAAGGCGGCCAAAATTTGTGAAGTTGAACTGGTCAAAGGGACTGAAAGGTCGACTGTCACAAAACCCAAAGGAAGCATGACTTATGATCTAAACAAATGATCAGTCTATACAAACGTAAATATTATCACTATTGATTTGTTTTACTGAACCAATTTTTGGAACAATTCATTTCTCGTTTTGCGTTTCATTTGCGTTTTGTGACAAACCTTTCAGTTCCTTTCGACCAATTCAGCTTCACAAATTCTGGCCACCTTGAGTTCAACATCTCAAAGATCTCCTTCTCTGACTCCAAGTTCGACCTTTTCAAGGCATGACATGTGTGGTCTTTGACTGATTTAATAGTCAAATTTAATATTTGGGGACAGAAGGGAAAAATTGCTACGTTTTGTAAATTTCCAGGGCAAAATTGCTCCTTATTGAAAATTTCCGGGGCCAAATTGCTCCTTAGCGAAAACTTCCGTGGCAAAAATGATACTTCCGAGGCCAAATTAATACTTCCTATGAACTTCCGTGACATTTTTGGTCCAAAAAAAAATTAACTTTCATCTTACCAGTTCTCCAAAGCAAAAACTTCCATGGCATTTAAGACCCTTATCCCTAATTAGTTTCCTTGTTGACAAAAAAAGATAAATAGAGGGACACAAATAACGTGTAGAAAAAAATGCCCTTTTAAGAACCCAAAGCAGTACTAAGGGCTAACTCAATGCAAGTCGTATAGCTAAAACTTGAGGGGATAAATATCATTTTTGCCATTGAAGTTAGCCTAAGGAGTAATAGTCATCTAGAAGTTTTTTTGCTCTCATTTTTGTCTTGGAAGTTAACAAAACGGAGCAATTTTGTCTTGAAAGTTTTTTTTTTTTTTTGGTGCAATTGTGCCCTTGGAAGTTTACAAATTAGAACAAAAATTTAACAGTTAAGATTAACGAAAGGGCAAGATTGCTACATTTTTAAACTTCCGGGGCAAAATTGAGATCAAAAAAACTTTCGGGTAACCAGTACTCCTTATGTTAAATTTCCATGGCAAAAATAGTATTTATCCCAAACTTGAGACACCCACGAGGATTAGGGGGTGATTTCAGGGATAAAAAATAATATGGTCGGCAAAAAGTTGGCAGGTGGAATTAATTACAAAATATAATCAGGGATGTACGCATGGTATTGTAGATTCTCTTGCAAAAGAGATCTAAGCTAAGTGAGGCTCCTAGTCCACAAATTCTTAGTCTAAGTTGTTTATTTATGGCCTTTTCTGTTAAGTCATTTTTGTCATAGAAGTTGTCCAAAAAATCTCAATTTTGACTCGGAAGTTTACTTATTGTTGTAATTTCACCCCAGTCGTTATCCAGGTTACGTTTAGCTTTTAGCTGACCAAATATGCAAAATTGGCATGTTCACATATCATCCACGTCATTTTTCTTAAAGTGCAAATCTACCCTGGACGTTTTCACTTGTGAGTAATATTACCTATAATTTTTTAAATTGTAACAATATCTCCCTGACCATTATAAAGGTTAAATTTAACTATTTGTTGACCAAATATGCTAAACTGGTAACATGAACTGACGTTGAAGGATAAGCCACATATGGAAGAGGTGCTCAAGTTTTCTACAGAGTAATTAAGAAAAAGACTCAAGGCTACTAGTAACCGTTCGTTGCCGTACCCCAACGACATTGAGATAAATAGGAACTTCTTCGATTTTCTCTTCATCACATAAAATGCTTTCACCTCTTTGATTTTACGCAATCATTAAGATGGAGTGCATTAAAAAAAAAATTCCTTATTTATAAATCGATCTAACTTTGAAAAAAAATAAAGTGGATAACATGTAGACTTGCTAGATAAGCATATTTGGACAATTAACTTAGATAATAGTTGAAGTGAAATTGCTTTGGTTTGGAAACTTCTATGACAACTTTGCATCTAAACTCAAACCAAAAATGGCATATGTAATACCCCAAAAATTAATATTCCTCATAAATACAATATTTTGACAAATGACACCTATTTAAAATAGGTGAATATGTGGTCTCAAATTTTGAGACATATTTATTCTATTTTCTAGAAATCTTTATGTAGAAGTAAGGGAACCAATGATTCAATTTTCTTAGGAACCATAAAATATCATAAAAATACAAATAATTACCAAAATAAATTAGGGTTCTTGTATGACCAAAAAGAGCAAGAAAGTGTTATGGAAAATACCTAAACAAATAGGAGAATATGTTGTCTCCAAATTTTGTAGTTTATTTTATTTTATGGGCAAATTTTCTCTAGAATTTAGATAGGGCAAAACCCAATTTTAAAAATTTCATGATGGATCATAAAATATTATAAAATGCCGTAAAGACTCTAAAACTAAGTATAATCCTAATCTAATCATAATAGATAATTAAATGGCCTAAAAATACGTATATCAATTAAGAGAAATTATTAACAACTAAGGAACAATTAAATTACAATAACTGGAATAATTGTATTAATTTTCATAAATAATCAAAGGGTCTTAAACACCAATTTTATAATTGTTTAAGAGACCAAATTTTCTAAAACCCTAGGACTAATACTTAGTTCATATTTAATTCATAAAAGGCCATAAAGAATTATCAAAACACTTGAACAAGTAAAAAGTAATTACCAACAATTAATGAGCAATTAAAATTACACTAATGGAATATTTAGCTAATTGTTTACAATTAATACTAGTTGTCATCAAGAAAAGATGTGTTAAGCTAATCAAAGACCAATAAGGGATGAGATTAGCATAAAATAGGTTAACAATGATCTTAAACTACCCTAAAAGTCAATAATACAAAAATCAAGGAACACTTAAGCCTTGGATTAAGAAGTTAGTTAAGCTTTAATCAAGCTTTGTAAAAGTCAACAATTTCAACTATGGTTTAAAGGCCACAATTAAGCTAAGAACCAATCATAATTTGACAACATCACTAAACCACTTTATTAGGGATGCTAATTAAGATTAGCAATGGAGGGCTAAGATTAATTCTAATAAAGCTAAATCCAAAGGCCTTAATTTAGCCTCATAAAGCCAAATCCTTGTGAAATTAGATTAGCCAATGATAAATCAAGAAAATGTTCTTAATCCTCATAAAAATTAATTGGACCAATAAGAGATTAATACAAATTGAAGGTGTGGATTAAATCTAGTAAAGTTAAATCCTAAGGCTTAAATTAACTCTCATAAAACACAATCCATGTGAACTTAAAACAACCAATGAGAGGGAGTTGTGCATGTGTGTGGGAAAGAGAGAGAGTGTTGTGAGTGCTATTGTTGTGAGCCTAGTGGGAAAGTTGGAAGAGGATAAGATGATGCATGTGATGATGTCATTGTTGTGCATATGTGTGTGTCTAGTATGAAGAGGGAAAGGGAAGTCAACTTGTTAGCCAATAAGTATTTAGTTAATTGCATAATTAGGATAATGCATGAAATTAATTCTAGACATAAACAAATGAAAATCTATACAAACTAAATTATATCTTGAAATCCATGAACTAAGTATGAAAACTAAGTTGAGATTCATAACAAGCATAAATCAAGCATGAAAACAAGTATAACCAAAGTCATTTTCATAATTGTTTAAGAAATGGAATCAATAGAAAAGATAGGCAAAATTGGTCTCTAAATGAAGCTAATAACTTCAAGGATTCAAAACCAATGAGGAAATGTATATGAAACCTCATAAGGACCCCCAAATGAATTTCTATCTAGTGGAATACAAAGTGAAAGAAGTAGGAAATTCTAAGAAGCAATTACACATATGCAAAAATGAGTCATCACTCTATGAATGAGTCATTAACCTAAACACACATGAGTCACCAATCTATGTATGAAATGAGTCATAACTCTAGGTGTGAGTCATAAAGCTATTTGAAGACTTTTGGCAAGTTTGGAAGAGGATAGGGTGAGTCATCAAACAATGGAAGAGGCTAGAAGGGGTGTGGTGTAAGGCTAGGATGAGAGTTTCAATGCTGCTTGAGATCCAATGGCCAAGAATGAATAAGTTGAGGCTTGTGAAAGGTGTTGAATTTTTCCTATAAATAGGGAGCTCTCCTCTTCATTCTCCTCACACCAAATCAAACTCCAAGAGTTGATTTCTAAGAGGATCAAGAAGGAGGAGGAAGAGCAAGAAGCTTCAAGAGGTAAGCTTGTCTTTAGTTTTTAGTTTTTAGCTTTATAGTTTTTAGTTTTAGTCTTTAAATTCTTAGATAGAAGTAGGTTAGATCTTAAATATTCTAGAATAATTTTAGATTCATGTTTTTATGGTTAAAATCAGCTTTATTTCGAAAAATTGATGAAGAAGAGGCTTTAGCAAAATTTCCGGAAGAGAAACACCGAAGTAACGAAGTTCTGGCGAAATTTCATCGGTTCTGAAATTTTTGAACCAGTCATGAAAATGCTATTATTTTATGCTGAAATCATGGTTAGGAAATTCTGAGAAAATTCATGGTTAAATTAGACATATAGGGATTTTTAAATATGTAAAGATCATGTCCAAATGATTTCTGTACAGGGAGATAAAAATTCCCAAAGTTAGGGCTATGAATTTCTGGAAAATTCTGGACATATGTTCAAAAATTAAATACTGGGAATGAACCGTGTAATCTGGGAAAAAATATTATTTTTCCTTGAAACTAGACATCCTAAGGATTCCAGGGAATTTTACGGATCCTCATTTCGATTTTTCTAGAATTAGTTATGATTTTCTGAAGTTAGGTGAAAATCTGTCCAAAATTATGGACCAGCGTTTTTGGAAGAATTAAATGTGATATGTTGAAAAGTAATCCTACCAAGGGTAAAAAGGGTCATTAGTGACTAGGATACCTTCTAGAATATGATTGGTGAATTAATAAATGCGATATTACCATTATAGGGTAAACGTGATCACGGTCCGAACGACAGCGTACCGATAACACCGACGCAGGTACGTTCGCGTACTGTAACACTAGCTCTGATGCTTATTGTATGATTGTATGTGATGGTTGTGCTCATCGACTAAGACTTACATACGTGGTTATGTTCTAATTATTGTTGTAGCATACGTGGTTATGTTACATACGAGGTTATTATTGTTGTAGCATACATGGTTATGTTACATACATACGTGGTTATGTATTTCTAATCATACATCTATTGTGGGCTTTTGTACTAATTATCACTATAATGTCATGAATATCTGTCATACATAACTGTAATAAGCATGAGGTTAATCGTTACCTGAGGTTCAATGGGAATTGAACCCCAGCTCATAGTCTCAGATACTGGTGGAACCGGGACAAGAGCAAGGATGAATAGCACACGAGAGGGCACGAACAGAGAAGCACCTAGGGGTCATTGTAATCGAAAACATTCAGAGATTTGTACCACTGTAATAGCAACCAGACTCCACAACAGGGAATGTATATCAGTTACTCGCTCTTTTAAAGAAAAAAAGTTTATTCTAATGCTCTGATTGAGTTGTTGTTTTAAAAAGAAAATCTTTTCCGATGCCACTCTGATTAATTTCTTCGAAGCTCTGATAATCCCATTTGAAAGCCACATTTAAAAAGGCGGGATGTTACAGCATACGTATTATATAGACTGTCAGCTCAACATATGTAATCAACTAACGGTCAAACTTAACAGTTAGAATGAAATTACGATTTGGAAACTCAAGGGGGACATTTCTCCCCAAAAAAAAAAAAATCTCAGGGAAAAATACTTTTTTTTTTGACAATTTCCAAGACAAAAATAGATCATATAACCTTTTAAGAAGAAGAAGAAGAAATTGCTTATGGTTATTTTAGCCTCTGTTTCCACTTCTTAGTTTTCTCTTGTCCGATATTTAATAGTATCTTGTTATATTTTAGCATTATTGTGAAAGACGGAATATCACCAAGAGGGGGGTGAATTGGGGATATCAAATTTTCTTGCAATGGTTGCTCTGTTTGCTTGCACGAAGAACAGAGATGAACAGAGAAGGTTTAAGGAAGAATGAACACAAGGAATTTATACTGGTTCGGTCTAAATCCTTGACCTACGTCCAGTCCCCAGACTCTCTGGGATTTCACTATCTCAATTGATTACACACTCTGTACTCTCGAAGTAATTCTCTCACTCTAGAACTTACTCCCCCTTACAAGTTGTAATCAATCAACCAAATCTCAAAGTCCCAATACTTTGAGATTCTTACAATAAGTGATAGTCAATGAAGAACTCTCTAAAAGAGTATATAAGTAAACACTGAAGATTGAAATATCAGAAGATATTAATTTCTTGTCGAAACAGTAAATGAAGTTGTTCGCTAATTGAATGCACAGAGTTTCGGTAGATGGAGACTTGAATGCTTCTCGTATTTATAGACGCTTGCAATTAATGACCGTTGAGAAGTGATTAATGAGCTATTGTGAGTAATGAATATGACCGTTGTAATTCCAAGGCTTCGTCTCTTTGTATGTTTCCGACATTCGTCCGTTATTCTCCGTTAACATTTCAAATTCAAATTGTCCGTTGGAGTACTTTAGGAATGTCTTCTAAAAAGTAGCCGGATTGTCTTTTGCTTGCTCAGATGGTTTCTTGCCGAATTGGTGTTTGTTCTGAGCTTAGCATTAAATGCTTCTGACAAAAAGTTGCTTTATGATAATCTGAAGATTTAACCTTGTTAATCCTGTCTAAAACACACTGGAAAGATGATTAATAATGATTAGAAATGACAAGAATCAATAATATCAAATACCCATTGCATAATCATTGAGTTCCAGAATTCGAGAATGCTGATTATCAAAAACTGATATGAGTAACTCGAGTTGCACAGTACCAACTCGAGTTATTCTCAAGTGTAAGAACTTCTGAAAACGAAGGCCAACTCGAGTTGCATAGTACCAACTCGAGTTGCTTTTGCATTTAATTCATACAGAGAGCAATCAGAGATGGCTAACTCGAGTTGCATAGTGTTAACTCGAGTTATCCTTAAGTCAAAAACATCCAGAGAGAAATTGCACTTTCATAACTCGAGTTGCACAGTAATAACTCGAGTTATGTTAAGCTTAAATTCAAACAGAGAGCATTTGCGTTTTGGGACAACTCGAGTTGCACAGTAATAACTCGAGTTGTCTTAAAGGAATTTTCAAACAGAGAGCAAACGCTACAGTAATAACTCGAGTTATGATGAAAATAACTCGAGTTGTCACTGTTCACAAAATTTTGTTTTCGCGAGAGGCTTTCTGGAATTGCAAAGTACAGTCCATAACTCGAGTTGTTAAGTGATAACTCGAGTTATGACTCTTTGAAAAATAATTTTTAACTTGAGTTGTGATTTTTCACTTGAGTTATGAGTTTTGTGGAAATTCTTTAAGTCCTATAACTTGAGTTGAAAACAACCAACTTGAGTTACTATCTTCAAAAACATTTTCAAAGATCTTAAACACTGATTTCAAATATTTCATTAATTTCAACAATTGTTAGTCATCATCAAAACATATAGAAACTAACATTCTCCCCCTTTTTGATGATGGCAACACTTGTGGTTTTGAGAAAGAGATGAGTTTTGGAAAAAAAACAAAAAATATTCAGCAAGGATCAGATGATAAAAAAGATATCAGAAACTCAGTTATCAGAGATATCAGAAGATGATCATTAGTCATTCATTCAAAATAAGATATGCACATTCAGTTCATGATGTAGCAACATAGCTTAGACACAAGATGAACCAATCAAAAAGCTACATAAAGATCATCTAAAAAGCCAAAAAGATTACACAATCACAGAGACAATTACAGAGACATAATGGCCATTCTATCCTAGGGCATATCCTATGACCAAAAAACTTCATCTTCATTTCTTTTGCTGATTCTCTGACTCTCTCTCTTTCTCTTTCTCATTCTCTCCCCCTTTGTCATCAGGCAAAATGGGAGGATCAGAGGCCAGGGAAGCACGTAGGGCCTGGAGTATAGGCAATGGTAAGTAGAGTGTGAGAGAGAGAGATGGTGGAGTAGGAAGAGAAGGTGAAATCACAGAGGTCTGAGGAGATGAAGGAGATGATCCAGAGACATTGGATGAATGTTCATCAAAAAGATCAGCAGTGTCTCCAGAGGATGGTGAAGGGAGATTGGCATATTCAGGAGGTGTTGGAAAAGGGACAGTCGGGGGTGCAGATGCTATGAAGGGAGCAAGAAATGGAGGGGTTGGCAATATAGGTGTGATATCAAGCTGGGGTGGTGAAAGGAGGGAAGGAGAGAGGACAGGAGTGGATGTAGGCTGATATGAGGAGGTAGGAAGTGGAGACTGGTGAGGAGAAATATGTGGTGACAGATGAAGTGGAGAGTGAGGAGGAGATGGCTTGGGAGAGGGAACACCACCAGATGGACCAGGAACAGCTTGAGGCTTGAACAACTTGTCAAACTTGCTATCCAATAGTGCATATACAACATGCATGCTCTCAAAGCGATGTGACAAGTCATCAAAGTGCCCTAACACATCATCCATCTTTTCATTAAGAGAGTCCACCTTGCCTTCAGTAGATGCTACTGTCTTGCTCAACTTGCCAACCTTGGACTCTGTAGCAGTGACTGAGGAGACCAACTTCCCAATCTCATATTCAATCTTATTAGACAGCTCATAATATTGGGCTGTGAGTGTGGTCTGAAGAGTCCCGAATGTCTCTTGCATTGCTTTGGCTATAATCCCCTTGATCTCAGCAGACAAGTTGGAAGAGTGAGGAGCAGGTTGAGTCTCAGAAGGGCCAAGAGAAGATTCAACTGGAAGAGGTTTGGAGGCAGTAGCTCTTGATCTTGGTGGAGCCCTGGATTGAGCTGAACCTTCTAAGAAGCTGATGTTCATGTAATTCAAATGTGTTTGGCCAAACATCTGTGGCTTTACCTCTTTCTCAGTGATATCCAAGTACCAAATCTTGTTGGTGTACAGAATCAATGAGACAAGGTTGGGGAAAGGGATTTGAGCAAAAGCTCCAGATTGAAAGGCAAATCTTTTCATCTCCTGAAATACCCAGTGGCCTATGTTGAAAGGCACTTTGTTGATCAGAGAAGCAAATAATCCATAATCAGTGGAATTGAAATGAGTGAAATTCTTGCTCTTCTGAACCAAGTTTCTGGTATAGATGTACCAAAGAGCTCTGTAGGTGGGTGACATGTCAGAAGGTGATAGCTTGAGCTCTCCCTCAAAAGGTTTGTCAGGCAATAAAGTCTTGAAAAATTTTTCTTTTTCAAACTTGATGTGGGGCACCTCTAGAGGATTTTCAATGAATAGAAGGGAGTTAATTATGTCAGCAGAGATGGTAATTGCCTTGCCCCTAACAGAAGTAGTAATCTTACCTTCAACCAAGTTCCCTTTCTTGTCCACAACGCTTGCCATTCTCATGTTATGATAAAAATGTTTAACCAAAGAGGGTGAGTAGGCAATGTTGATTGCCAGCAAATTTCTAAACTGTTCTAGCCAGGGGGAGAGATCTAAATTACATTCCTCCTTCAACTTGGGTAGATCAACATACACAGTAGGGCAAAAGGTTCTAGATTGAAAATTCTTCTTGAAGCTCAGCATTTGTTGATCATTCATGGGAGTAGGGGAACAAATAAATTCAGAACTTGGTGGTCTCACAAGATTAGGGGGCTTGAAAATATACCTAGACTGAGTAGATACCTCAGGAGCAGCAGACTGAGAGCCACTAGGTACCTTGGAGCCAGAAGCCATTGATTTTCCAGCTGCTGGTGCCTTCGAGCCAGAACCCTGAGTCTGTGGAATTTGAACCTTCTTCTTCTTTTTGAGAGGAGCTACCAGAGGCTCCTTGTCCCTTCGAGTGGCAGCTGCTGGGTCTATAGGTTTAATAGGGGGAACGACAGGTGGTTCTTGGATGGTTAACTTCCTGGGTTTCTTCACGGGAGGTTCATCTATGGCCAAATTTTGAAGCTTTGTAGATGGTTTTCTCTTCCTTGCGGAACGAGTAAGCGCCAGTGGAGTAGATGAATCAGTGGGTTCGAACTCTGAGGTGGAATCCTTCTGATCTTTAGGGTTTTTCACAGATTTGGGAGCCATCAGGAGAGATTTGAAACGATGAAGAGTAGAATCAGAGATGGATTGGTAGGAACAGAGAGAAATCAGAAGAAGAGAAGACCTAGAGTTAGGGCAACAGAAACGCAAGGGATGAGGAACGGCAGAAAACAGGATTAAATAGCAGACGGGACAACTCGAGTTGCTTAGTGGTAACTCGAGTTGTCAAATTCCCAATTTCGTCTCTGTCTGATCTGCAACTTGAGTTATGTTTAAATAACTCGAGTTAGACTGAGTTGCAAAAAAAAAAAACTGAAACTCTCTGTCAGACGAGGTAACTCGAGTTCCTTGGAGTAACTCGAGTTATTTCAATAGTTTTAAACTTTTTCAGCAATAGCAAAGAGTAATCCAACTTGAGTTATTCTGATATAACTCGAGTTATATCAGTAAAAATTTTAAAATTAACACTGAACACTCACAGAAGCAGGTTATTCACTGATACATGCAAGACCACACCTGCAAAACAATGTGTAGACACTCCGAAGCTTAAGTTAGTAATCATATTTCATCAAAAACATATAACTAACATTGGATTGAGAAAACTTACAACTCATTGGGATTTACCATTCCCAATTCTCTTCTGATAAAGCTGAATTGTTCTTTGGCCAATGGTTTGGTGAAAATATCAGCAAGTTGACGATGAGTTGGGATGAACATTACTTTGACATCTCTCTTTTGCACATGATCACGTATGAAATGGTGCCACACATCAATATGCTTGGTTCTTGTGTGTTGTGTTAGTTCCCTGTGTGTTTTGATGATTACTAACAATTGTAAACAATATTGATAAGGTTTGACAAAGTTTAGAATAATTTAAACTTGTATTTTTCAATCTGTCAAAACCAAACTCGAGCCTGTTAGTGTTGAACTCGAGCCTGGATTTGACAGAGAGCACAAACTTGTCCAGTTGATTCCCAAACTCGAGACTGAACCTGAAGTTTAAAATTAAACTTTTGAAAAGTTCACATGAACTCGAGCCTACTAAGGTCAAACTCGAGTTCATTCTTTCCAGAGAGTCTTTGAACTTTGAGAACATGTTAAACCTTACACTTGCTTTCTTCAAACCTCAAGTTTGAAAGGATCCAAAGAAAGTTTTAAGAGCATGAACTCGAGCCTGTCATGGCAAACTCGAGTTCATCTCTGGCGGGACAAGTTGTTTGAAACTTAAAGATATTTTCAAGCTCTGCACTGTTCCATTAAAAGAAAAGTTTTTCGGTTTGAAAAGTTCACCAATGCTCAAACTCGAGCCTAACATATTCATGCTTTTAAACACTGAAGCCTCGAACTCGAGCCTAACTTTAATAAACTCGAGTTCATTTCAACCCGAGAGCATTTTAGTTTTTCAATGATCTGCAAACCTCAGGTTTATAAAGCAAACCTCAGGTTTACACTTTTTGAACTTGCACAGTTTTGAACACTAAAGCCTCGAACTCGAGCCTGTAAGAACTGAACTCGAGTTCGTGACGCTGGTTCAGAATTTTTGAATTTGGGCATTTCAGAAATCAATGTTATTTGATTCTATCTTCTTCCAATATTATTCTCTGATATTCCCTGCTATGTTTAACGTATTTATTAGTGGATTTCAGAGCATTAAAGAATGTTTGGTGAGAGGTTAGAGTATAAAGCAAAAAGCACCTCAGAGCATTTATTGCAAAGCACAAAAGTTACTCTTTCTACCCAAATCCTTCTGCACACGCTTACAAAGCATTTAAGGATGTTAGCTGAAACAAGAAAACTCCTCTCCAACGGATTAATTCGCAGAAAGTCAGCCCTGATGTCTTGACCAACTAGATTAAGGGAAAACAAGAGAGAGAAGACCCCAAAAACCACTTCAGAACACTTGGGCAACTTCTCCAACGGTCTGATTCAAGCTACAACGGTCATTTAATGTTCTCTAGCTATAAATAGAGTTCATTAACATCTTCAAAAGATATACAACTACTCTGAGCGAATTTCTACTAAATTCATTTATTGTGTATCAGCTTTCACTTATAGAGTATCATACTTGATACAAGTACTTCAGTGTTCATCATATCTACTCTGTAAGAGAGTTAAATACTTGTAAATCATTTATTGATTGAGATAACTACAAGTCAGGGGACTTGGTAGTTGGGTGTATTGATTACAACTTGTAAGGGGGAGTGTGTTCTAGTGAGAGAACAACTCTTAGTACAGAGTGTGTAATCAATATTTGATTATAGTGGATTGAAAATCCCAGGTGAGGCTTGGGGACTGGATGTAGGTCAGAGAAAGGACCGAACCAGTATAAATCACATTGTGTAAAGCTTTCCTTCCCTACTCCTCTATTAGCCTCTGTTTTCATTAGTCAAAAACAGAGCTCAATCCTTAAACTTTAAAGATACCCAATTCACCCCCCCTCTTGGGTATTTAGCTCCACTCTTCATGTTGAACTGGATTCTTTGCCAAGCTTATTGTACTTGTATTGTCACACAAGATTGGGATCTCCTTCAAGTTCACTCTCAGATCAACAAGTTGTTGCTTGAGCCATAAAACTTGAGCACAACAACTTGATGCAGCCACATACTCAGCTTCAGTTGATGAGATAGCCACACTGGTTTGTTTCTTGCTGAACCAAGACACAAGTGAGTTGCCAAAGAACTCACATTGACCACTTGTGCTTTTTCTATCAGTCTTGTACCCGGCATGATCTGAATCCAAGTATGCCACCAAATGCTCTAGTTGGCCTTTGGGAAACCATAATCCAAGAAGCTTAGTGTCAGATAGATATCTAAAAATCCTCTTGACATGTTCAACATGTGATTCTTTGGGAGCGGATTGAAATCGAGCACACATCCCAACACTGAATTGGATGTCCGGGTGACTTGCGGTTAGATAGAGCAATGATCCAATCATTCCTCTATATTTAGTGATGTTGAAATCTTTGCCCTCTTCATCAGCATCCAAAGAAGCAGTTGAGCTCATAGGAGTGTCGGCTCCATTGCATTTATCCATCCCAAACTTCTTTAACAAGTCATTGAGATACTTGGTCTGAGATATGAAAATCCCATCCTTCCTTTGCTTGATTTGTAGACCAAGGAAGTAGTTGAGTTCTCCCATCATGGACATCTCAAATTCTCCCTGCATACTCTTTGCAAAATCCTCACATAAAGCATCATTAGTAGCTCCAAAAATTATATCATCAACATAAATTTGCACAACCAAGATTTCATTCAGCTTATTTCTTTTTATAAACAAGGTTGTGTCTGTTTTTCCTCTGATAAACCCTTGATTAAGAAGAAATTGACTTAACCTTTCATACCAAGCTCTAGGAGCTTGCTTAAGACCATATAAAGCTTTCTTAAGTCTATAAACATGATTAGGATGATGTTCACTTTCAAAACCAGGAGGTTGTTCAACATAAACCTCCTCTTGAATGAAGCCATTTAAAAATGCACTTTTAACATCCATTTGAAAAAGTTTAAAATCTTTAGCACATGCAAAGGCTAGAAGAACTCTTATGGCTTCCAATCTTGTCACTAGAGCATAAGTTTCTTCATAATCAATTTCTTCTTCTTGATTATAGCCTTTGGCAACCAATCTTGCCTTGTTACGGACAATGATTGCTAACTCATCTCGTTTGTTTTTGAATACTCACTTAGTGCCTATGACCGGATGATCTTTTGGCCTAGGTACCAAATCCCAAACTTGATTTCTATCAAATTGATGTAACTCCTCTTGCATAGCTATCACCCAATCATTGTCTGAAAGGGCTTCATCTATTTTAGAGGGTTCTATGTGTGAGATGAATGCAGAAAAAGTAGCCTCATTCAAAGTACTACTTCTAGTTCTTACTCCTTGATTCACATCACCTATAACTTGGTCTAAAGGATGATTCCTTATAAATCTCCAAGCTCTAGGCTGAGACTGATCTGGGTTTTCTAAATTGTTTTCAGGATCAGCCTCAAAAACATTTTCAGAATTTTCAATAGAAGCAGGAGTAGTTTTCGAAAAGAATTGATTTTTGAAAACACTTTCTTCACCACTTGTTCTATGATTTGGATTCATAGAACACAACATGCATAGACTCTTCAACAATACGAGTTCGAGTATTAAAAACTCTATAAGCTTTACTCCTATTCGAATAACCCAAAAATATACTTTCATCAGCCTTGGGATCAAATTTTCCCAAGTTGTCCTTACCATTGTTGTGGATGAAGCACTTACATCCAAACACATGTAGATGACTCAGGTTAGGCTTCCTTCCTTTGTACAATTCATAGGGAGTCTTGTTCAACTTCTTTCGAAGATACGCCCGATTTGAGATGTAGCAAGTGGTGCTCATTGCATCAGCCCAAAATACTTGGGAGGTATTGTTCTCATTCAGCATAGCTCTTGCCATCTCGGTGAGGACTCGATTCTTCCTTTCTACAACACCATTCTGTTGAGGAGTCTTTGGGGCTGAGAAGTTGTGGTCTATCCCCATGTTGTCACAAAGTTCAGCAAATGAATTATTGTCGAATTCTCCACCATGGTCAGTTCTAATTCTTGAAATAGAGAAACCTTTCTCGTTTTGGACCTTCTTGGCAAATACAACAAACTGATCAAATGTTTCATCTTTAGAAGATAAAAATATTGTCCATGCAAACCTAGAGTAATCGTCAACTATGACCAAAGTGTAGAGATTTCCACCAAGACTTTTTACTCTAGCTGGTCCAACTAGATCCATATGAAGTAATTGAAGAGGTCTACTTGTTGAAATCTCATTTTTTGCTTTAAAAGAAGATTTGGTTTGTTTTCCTTTTTGACAAGCATCACAGACCATGTCATTTTTTAAACTTAATTTAAGAATACCAATTACCAAATCCTTTTTCAGTAATTTGTCAAGTTGAAGCATGCTGACATGAGCTAATCGCTTGTGCCATAGCCAACTCTCATCCAAATTACTTACAAAACAATTTTCAAAAACAGAGCCTGAACTAGAGAAGTTTAGAGTGTAACAATTTCCATCTCTAGGAGCCCTAAACAAAGCTTTTGACTTTAAATTTTCTAAAGGAAGAAAATCCTTTTTCACAATCAAACACTTCAGAATCAAAGATAACTAAGTTACCTTTGTCAGTGCTTTGACTTACACTGAGGAGATTGTGGCAAAGTCCTTCTACAAGGTAGACGTCTTTGATGAGTGGTCCTTCATTGTTTCCAATTTCACCAATTCTAGCAATCTTCCCAGATTGATTTCCACCAAAGGTCACCTTGCCACCATCTTTGGGTTTGATTGTGACAAATTTGGATTGATCTCCCGTCATGTGTCTAAAGCACCCACTATCAATATACCATTTGTTTGGTTTTGATGCTCTCAGACATACCTGCAAAATCCAACAGATCATGTCTTAGGTACCCATCTTTTCTTGGGTCCTTTGGGGTTGGATTGTACCTTAGGAACATAGGTTCCCTTTGGTACCCATTGATAATTACCAGATGGTTTGACTTTTCTTTCTTTCTTATGAAAACATGAGGAAGTAGAATGACCCTTTCTGTTACAATAATTACAATGTGCAAAAGGATTTGATGAATGGACTGATTTTGTAAAATAATTCATGTAAGATTTTTCATCATTCTTCTTTTTGCCTTTCTTCTTATCAAAATCAGGTTTGTAACCAATTCCTGATCTGTCATTTGTAAATCTTTGTTGTTTTAAAATGACGTTGAGCATTTCACTACCTCTAGTGAATTTCTCAAGTGCCTTTGTCAAATGTAAATTCTTTTTTTTTTCAGATCAGGACATTCATCACAAATAAGCATTTCAGAGGAAGAAAGTTTTTCAACTTGCAATTCAAGAGTTATATTCTTCTTTTTCATTGTAAGATACTTTTCAGTAAGTTTTTCATATTCTGTTTGCACAACAATGTATTCAGCAAATAACTCATCATAAGATGGTTTTGAATCGTATACCTCATCATTGTTGGCAGATTGCACTTCCTCTTCTGCAACCAAACAAATGTTTGCTTTCTCCTCTTCATTTTCATCTTCTTCGTCAGATGAGCTATCACCCCAGATAGCAGAGACATAGGCTTTCTTCTTGAATTTGTTGAACTTCTTCTTTTCCTTGTCCTTATTCTGCAGCTGAGGGTATTCAGACTTAATGTGTCCGGGTTTTTCACACTCATAGCAGATAATCGGTTTCTTTGCTTCATAGCTTGAACTACCGTTGTGGAGCTTTTTGAATCCTTGGTCCCTCTTGTAGAATTTCTTGAATCGCCGAACCATCATGCCTATCTCTTCATCCTCATCTTCATCTTCCTCATCTGATTCTTTAGTATCTTTTGCAGCCTTGAGAGCAATGCCTTTGTTTTTGCTGTGAACCTCATCAAGTCCCTTCTTGAACTTGAGCTTGGCCTCATACTCTGAAAGACTTCCAAAAAGGGTAGCTACTGACGCCATTGAATCTCCTCTAGCTTCCTCAATGGCTGTGACCTTCGCTTCTCAATCCTTGTTGAGGATATTTAGAATCTTCCTCACTTGAACCGTTTGTTCATATTCCTTTCCCAATGCAGCCAATTGATTAATCAAATGTGTAAATCTCAATTGAAATTCACCAATTGATTCTCCACGTTTCATGCGCATGAGATCATATTCTGTCATGAGAGTATTGACACGATTCTGCTTTACTCCAGCTGTACCCTCGTGAGCAATCTCCAATGCATCCCACATGGCTTTAGCAGATGGTAGAGTGCAAACAAGGAAATATTCTTGTTGACTCAGAGCGCTTTGAAGTAGAAGAATAGCCTTACTATTCAGTGTGACATTTCTTCTATCATTGTCATCATAGTCTTCTTCTAGCTTCATAACTCTCACACCATCTTCAACAACCGTTGGCATATAGTCTCCTTTCTCGAACACTCTCCATAACCCATATTCTGTAGCATTCACAAAGACTTTGAACTTTGCTTTCCAGAATGAATAATGCTCACCATTGAAGCCTGGTGGTCTGTTAATCGAAGCTCCGTCAGGTAGAATTCCATCCATATTGATCCTTCTTGAGATGTTATTCTCTTTAAAGAAGACCTGCTCTGATACCAAATGAAAGACGGAATATCACCAAGAGGGGGGTGAATTGGGGATATCAAATTTTCTTGCAATGGTTGCTCTGTTTGCTTGCACGAAGAACAGAGATGAACAGAGAAGGTTTAAGGAAGAATGAACACAAGGAATTTATACTGGTTCGGTCTAAATCCTTGACCTACGTCCAGTCCCCAGACTCTCCGGGATTTCACTATCTCAATTGATTACACACTCTGTACTCTCGGAGTAATTCTCTCGCTCTAGAACTTACTCCCCCTTACAAGTTGTAATCAATCAACCCAATCTCAAAGTCCCAATACTTTGAGATTCTTACAATAAGTGATAATCAATTAAGAACTCTCTAAAAGAGTAGATAAGTAAACACTGAAGATTGAAATATCAGAAGATATTAATTTCTTGTCAAAACAGTAAATGAAGTTGTTCGCTAATTGAATGCGCAGAGTTTCGGTAGATGGAGACTTGAATGCTTCTCGTATTTATAGAGGCTTGCAATTAATGATCGTTGAGAAGTGATTAATGAGCCGTTGTGAGTAATGAATATGACCGTTGTAATTCCGAGGCTTCGTCTCTTCGTATGTTTCCGACATTCGTCCGTTATTCTCCGTTGACATTCCAAATTCAAATTGTCCGTTGGAGTACTTTAGGAATGTCTTCTGAAAAGTAGCCGGATTGTCTTTTGCTTGCTCAGATGGTTTCTTGCCGAATTGGTTTTTGTTCTGAGCTTAGCATTAAATGCTTCTGACAAAAAGTTGCTTTATGATAATCTGAAGATTTAACCTTGTTAATCCTGTCTAAAATACACTGGAAAGATGATTAATAGTGATTAGAAATGATAAGAATCAATAATATCAAATACCCATTGCATAATCATTGAGTTCCAGAATTCGAGAATGCTGATTATCAAAAACTGATATGAGTAACTCGAGTTGCACAGTACCAACTCGAGTTATTCTCAAGTGTAAGAACTTCTGAAAACGAAGGCCAACTCGAGTTGCTTTTGCATTTAATTCATACAGAGAGCAATCAGAGATGGCTAACTCGAGTTGCATAGTGTTAACTCGAGTTATCCTTAAGTCAAAAACATCCAGAGAGAAATTGCACTTTCATAACTCGAGTTGCACAGTAATAACTCGAGTTATGTTAAGCTTAAATTCAAACAGAGAGCATTTGCGTTTTGGGACAACTCGAGTTGCACAGTAATAACTCGAGTTGTCTTAAAGGAATTTTCAAACAGAGAGCAAACGCTACAGTAATAACTCGAGTTATGATGAAAATAACTCGAGTTGTCACTGTTCTCAAAATTTTGTTTTCGCGAGAGGCTTTCTGGAATTGCAAAGTACAGTCCATAACTCGAGTTGTTAAGTGATAACTCGAGTTATGACTCTTTAAAAAATAATTTTTTACTTGAGTTGTGATTTTTCAACTTGAGTTATGAGTTTTGTGAAAATTCTTTAAGTCCTATAACTTGAGTTGAAAACAACCAACTTGAGTTACTATCTTCAAAAACATTTTCAAAGATCTTAAACACTAATTTCAAATATTTCATTAATTTCAACAATTATTAGTCATCATCAAAACATATAGAAACAAACATATTGGACTCTATATATGATATATGATATATGATATATGATGAAATAATGCACAGGAAATTTTTTGTCCCCAAAGAAGGGCGCATATTCTGAGAGTGAATGCGAATGGTAATTACATAATAACATAAATTTTGAATACATAAACTTTTTTTTGGAAGTTTATAAGTACTTCTTGCAAAAATAAGTAAATTAAATAATTTTTAAGATTTTATTAAACTTAAACGTGTCTTCTTTTTTACGTGATAAATAATTAAGAAATTTGGGGCACAGAACAAAATCAAAAGCTAAGTGGAAGTTGACCATGAATCGTTTCACCAAAAAGCAAGTCAAAGATAATGGAACTAAAAATACATTTCTACTAAAAATATGAATAAAAACAACATCAACGAAAAAGTATATAAAATGAATAATACAAAATAATCTAATCATACATACATACAAAAATAACAGTGCATTATTAATAATTTATGAACCGTAGTGAGAGTGTGAGACTCACGTTGTGTGCAAACCACAAATTAATATAATCCACAAAATTAATTATTGTTCGTAAGTTCTAATGAACTATAAAAGCTATTAATTAATTTTATATATGACATAAAATTATAAAAGCGATAGCCTGAAATGAAGCCATTACGTGCATATTAATTAATAGCTAGATCTAGTACTGATGCGCTGAATAAGGACGTCGTTCATTATATGAGTTGTAAGTTATTAAAACAAAACTGCAGCTACACAAACTCATTCATAAAATTCGAAGAAAGATCCAGAATAAAATCTTGTACTTATATTTAGAAACTAGAAAAACAAATAAAAGAAGAAGGTTAAAACAAAAAGGTAAGAGAAGAGGAAGATTAGAATTCATTAAAGCCATAAGGCGCCAGCTTGCTTGAGAAGAGGGACAAGAGAGCCATTAATATGGGAGGCAAGAACACTGTCAATGGCTCCGACGAGATTACCCCCGATGAAGACGACTGGAAGAGCAGAGGCAGCCGAGGAAGAGGAACGGAGCAGAGCCATGAGAGCTTGCTCCATATCTTTACCAAAAGGATGTCGATCCAGTTCGTAAACCCTAGCGTTCACTCCCATGCCACACAAGAGCCTCTTCACGGCGTGGCACATACAGCAACCGCTCCGGCTGAACACGACCACCGCACTCTCCGATGCCATCCTCACCACTCTCTCCAATCCATCCGGTGATGACGACGATGATCCCACGCACCACCTGTATCCCCATCTTCCTCCTATCTCGTATTCCATGATCTTCTGTATTGATATTGCTGTTCTGAGTCCAAGTGCTCTCTCAGTTCAATGACCTCAATGACCAACACCGTAAAATACTGACGTATACATAAACAAGTGGGGTAGAGGAAGGTGAAAGCTAGCTTCATATTTATACTATTATATCATGCAGAGACGTGAGGACGACGGGGATAAATTGGTAAATAACTAAATGGTGGAGGGTTGTCTGTTGCTGTCGCGGGGCGTGCTTGGGCCTATTCCGATGTTTGTAGTTATAGGTTGCTGCTTTATTATAGGAATTGTCCGGTGTCGTGAAACACCGAAACCATAGTCTGTGTAGCGCTCATATTTATAAATCTAAATTAAGTAACTTTTATATATAAAGAAAAGTTAGTTAACTACTAATAAACTTAATTTTCAATTTTTTTATTTATAATTGATTACAAAAATCAACATGAATAATTTTTTATTGCACTTAATAGAGAAAAAAATAAAAAACACTTTTATTATTATAAAATTAGACTTGTAAAAAGGATCAAAGTTTTTGATCTAAATAGACCTATAAATGGAACGAGAGTAATATCTCAATATATCAGATAAATTTTTTACTTCATCCTTATCCAAACATATTTAGAAGTTGATCTTTTTTTTTAATACTTCAAGTTGGGTGGTGGCCTGGGGGGGGGGGGGGGGGAGTAGGCTCGAGCCCGGTACAAGGAGGTGGCCAAGCTCCTAGAGCTGGCACTAACGCCAAAGCGCTACGAGGCGCTAGACTATTTAGAAGTCGATCTTAGTTCTAAATATAATATATATTTATTATGTTTGTCAATTTTTTTAATTCACCTTATATTGAATTACATGGCTAGGATATTTTAGATTATACATGTCATATTAACTAACTCAACTAACATTCTTAATATAATCAAATTAAGTAAATATGTCTTTTATTAATGACCAAATAAAGTATTAACTAATTTAGCTTACTTTTTTAATCCAAGCAAATTTAAAAAATATTTATATTAAGGGCATGAGGGAGTATATGTCGAAGCTCTGGAAGACTGGAACTATAAAAAGAAGCAGAAGATGCATAAAAAGGTGGAGGAGAAGGAACAAAAAGGTGAATGGAGAATCTGGGGAGCTAGCTAGGTGTGGGGGGCTGTAGTCCTTTGTTGTCGGAGATGAAGAGATAGTGTAAGAGGAAGAGGGGTTAAAAGTCTAACGTGACCATTACACGCATGAAAATGTTTTCCCCTTTTTCTGTGAATGAGTAAAAGAAATTAAAGAGAGAGGCTCTTAAAGGCTTTAATGTCTGTTGTTTACTTTGTATGCGTCGCTTTCTGGGTTTTCAGAGGGAGAGAGAGAGAGAGAGATCAGATGATGAGAAGGGAGAAGAAGGAAAAAGATGAAACAGGCGGCGCCGCCTGGTTAACTGTTTCAAGCCCGACCGTATACCAACACGGACGCTAGGGCTTTTTCTTCTCTCTCATTCAACAAAACACGAGGCACTCTCCTTTTGTCTTCGCCTTCTCAACGTTTATCTTTCCATATCTCTCACCTTGTCTCCTCTACGCTAACCAATCTTTAATATTTTTGTTCATTTTGTAAGGCCTTAAGAGTTAAGATGTTACTAGTACTTTATACTCTTATACCAGACCAATCACAAAAATGGCTAGGTCTTGATCAATGGTCAATAGGTCAAACCAAAGCTAATCCGAAACTAAACTGGTAAGAAAGTAAAGATTTTAAAGTTATTAATATGAAATTCTAAAGAAAATAAAAAATATATTTTTTAAAAAAAAAGTTAAATAGATTTTTTTTTAATAATAAAATTTTAAGAAAGGAGTTGAGCTCCCCCATAGTCCAAGGACAGGGCGCTTGGAGCCCAGTCGACAGAAGATATTAGCCAGAAAGTATACATGCCTCCACCTCTACCAGCGTTACCACTGTTTCCTAAACCCGTAGGATACCTTCTACAGTGCCTTGACCAACGCAGGGATCGAACCCCCTCCTTAAAGGTGAGGAAGACTGACCCTCATGCTAATTGAATCCAAAGACGATGGGTAAAAGTTAAATAGGTTGATGCTAGGACTAGACAGTCTACCAACCAACTCTCGAGCCATACCGGCTGGTCTGATCCAGATTTAATTGTGGCCTATATGAACGTATAAATTTAAATCTCACCCTTAAATGACGACACGGATACTATTTGCTCAGTACTTACGTTTTGAATTATGAGGCGTGTGCCAATTTTAATAGATTTTATTGTATTAAAATTTCACTCTGATTAATCCAGTGAACAATCACCGAATCGATTCGGTCTAAAATTTTAAATTGGTGGAATGGGTTGAATTATATATACCACCTCTGAGTAGAAATATGAGATCTATTTTATAGTTCCATTTGAATTAAAACATGAATCTTATATTAAAGAATCGAGGTAATTAGGTTTTTTTTTTTTTAACACTCTTCTTGTTGAATGTAAATCTACATTATTTTGAGTAAAAATTAGTTCGTCAGATTTTTGTTTTAGTAACTTTTTTTTATTAGATAATCAGTTTGTGAGTTATTAATTAAATTTAGCACCTAACTCATTTGATGTTTTTAAGGTTAAGCGGCAATTTTGCCACCTGAGAAGTTTTTCAGGGGCATTTTGGTCCCAAAAGTGTATAAAATGGAGTGATTTTTCCTTGGCCGTTATCCCTATTAATTTTGATCATTAGTTGACAAAATATGTTGAGTTGACAATCCACATAACATCCATGTTATTTTTGTTAAAGTGTAAATTTACACCAAAAGTCCACATATTATTCACTTCATATTTTTTCAAAGTCAGATTGAAAACTTTTTGGGCAAATTTTCACCTTAATAAAAATAATATGGATGACATGTAAATTGTCAATTTAACATATTTAGCCAACTAACAATCAAAATTAACTAAGATAATAGTCAGGGTTAAATGGCTCTATTTTTTACACTTACAAGGTAAAATTACCCCCCGAAAAACCTCTAATGCAAAATTGCTTTTCAGTAAAAACTTTTGAGGCAAAAATAATCAACTCAATTTACTATGATATTATGTAAATTATAATCCAATACCCATATATTAACCGAGGGAAAAGTGGTTATGGGTTTTTTTTTTTTTTTTTGCTAAAAAAGTGTTTTGGAGGGTTCGGCATCAGTCCCCCTACTAAGGCCAGGCCACGGCCCCGGGCTCTATGAGCACTTACTGGGGACTTACGAGATCGTCTACCAAAGGAGTCCCAGCGACAGAAGAGGGGATCGAACCCACGACCCAAGGGCCTAGTCCTGAATCCCTTACCATTTATTCCAACTCAAATTGGCGGGTTTATTATTTTTAAACTGCAATCAACCATGGAATGGGGACATACAAGTGTTAGTGTGGCTTGGCCCGATAATGTCTATGATCCTGTTTTCTTAGTCTGATCCTTTTAACTTATATGTTATATTATTTTAATATTTTAACCTTAGTTAGCTTATTACTCATATGAAATAATTAACATCTTATTTTATTTTTAAGAACAATATTTGGCGCGCTAACCTATTTGTTTGTTATTTAAATTAAGATGTTTTTGTTTTAAAAAAAAAAACAAAAAAAAACAAAATAAGATGTGAATTGTTTCATTATTTGAGTCCTTATTGCTAGTTAAGATTAAAATGATAGGAGGAGTTGGCTTCGTGTTACATAGAATTCAAATGACGTGCCAGTATTTCTCTAAATCACACCTTGCTCTTCCTTTGGGGATGAGCATCTTGCCGTCCAGATTTTACCTTATAATTATTATTTTTTAAATATCAGTAAATATTCTTAAGTATCTTTTTAATACCAATTAATATTCTGAAATATTTTTTCAAGATCAAAAAATAATTTTCCAAGATCAAGAAGTTTTTTTCAGTACCAGTCAGTACCCTGAAATATCTTATTAGTATCAGTAGTACCCTAAAATATTTTTTCAAGATACTTAAAAATATTTTAGGGTACTAAGTGGTATTAAAAAATATATTTCAGGGTACTAACTGGTATTGAAAAATACTTCATGATCTTTAAAAAATATCTTATGGGACTAACTGGTACTAAAAACATACTTCAGGCTACATAAATTCTTTTTATAAAAAAATTAAAAAATGAAATATAGACAACTAGATGCTCACCCCCAAAGGACAATCGCTGCTACTCGTCCTAACTCGTTCCAAATCTTACTCCGAACTGTTAGTATTTAAGTGTCCTAGAGACAATCTGTA
The DNA here is from genome assembly GCA_034222035.1 of Acacia crassicarpa. Taxonomy (NCBI): domain Eukaryota; kingdom Viridiplantae; phylum Streptophyta; class Magnoliopsida; order Fabales; family Fabaceae; genus Acacia; species Acacia crassicarpa. The sequence goes on from JAWXYG010000008.1 coordinate 22,523,923, forward strand.
AGGACAGATCAACACCATTTCTACGTTGTAGTATTTTATTCTTAAAAAATGAGCACATTTTATCTTTATCATATTTATATCTCATCTTTATTTTAAGATAAATATGTGTTTGAAGATAAAAGTTATAGGAATAGAACATGTGTTATTCTTGAGAATCAATGATAGAGATCATGATCATGAGGACTCAAGAATACTGTGTTAGTTCTCAATGTGTTTTGATGATTAACAACAAGGGTCAACATGTTTTGATGTTTCCAAAATCCTTTAAAAATCATCTGATAGTTGCATACCGCAGTATAGGTATGTATACTGCAGTATAGAGCAATCTAGAAAGCAACCAAATTTTTCTAGACAAGTCAATACCGCAGTATAGGTATGTATACTGCAGTATAAGGCCATCCAGAAAGCAATCAAATTTTTCAAGACAAGTCAATACCGCAGTATAGGTATGTATACTGCAGTATAGGGCCATCCAGAAAGCAATCAAATTTTTCAAGACAAGTCAATACCGCAGTATAGGTATGAATACTCGAGTATAGGCTTATACAGAGAGCTCCCAAATTTTATAACTATTGCAAACTACAGTATAGGCTTGCATACTATAGTATTGGGCTCTTAAACTGATTTTCAACTTGACACATGTTCTTGCTTACTCCAGTATACAAATGCTTACTCCAGTATAGAGGCATTTTGAACTTAAAATTTTTCTCTCAAATAGTGCCATACTCGAGTACACTACTAACATACTGCAGTATAGGTCTTGTTTTTCAAACACAAGTCACGATGGTTTGCAACTGGAAGCTGCATACTCCAGTATGACTTTGGATACTGCAGTATGGACACTTATGCACAGTGCCATACTCCAGTATAGAGGAACTTACTCCAGTATGCAACGGTCAAAATTGATTTTTGAATTACACGAATTTGCAAATCCTTATTGTTTGACCTAATTGCCTTCATATATCATTCACTTATGTTCCCTACTATGTTTAACAAGTTTGTTAAGTGAATTACAGTTAGCACAGATGAAGATTATTGAAGGTCAAAGCCATAAAGCAAAAAGTGTACAGTGCATTAAATGCACTTCTGCAAATCAACCTACTTTCAGCAAATCCATCTGAGCACGCCTTCTAAACGTTAAAGAATGCTTACTACAACAAGCAAAGTCATTTCCAACGGGCAAAATCTCAGAGAGCCACATCAGATCAAATTAACGCTTGGATTAGTAGAAGTTTAGAGAAAGAAGATGACCAAACTTATTGATAATCAACTACAACGGTTGGATTCACCATACAACGGTAAAAAACGGTCACATATCATTCTCTACCTATAAAGGACATGGATTCAAGCAGAAAATTGAGGAGATACAAGTTTGCAATGCCAAAATGCTGATACTCTGCTTCTACATCATTCTCACTCTGTTTTCCATTTCTAAATAGCTTAGAGAGTGAAATGAATTGTATCTGTACTTCAGTTATTATCTATCCATTCCTTTGAGAGGAAACTTATTGTAAACACATTATCTTTCTGAGAGTAACTCAAGATTGGGTAGTCTTGAGTGGGTTAAACATTGTGTTGATTACAACTTGTAAGGGGGAGTGAATCCTAGTGAGATGATTACTTCGAGTACAGAGTGTGTAATCAAACAGTGTATTGATTACAGATTGTAAGGGGGAGTGAATCCTAGAGAGAGGGTTGCTTCAGTTACAGATCGTGTAATCAAGGAAATCAAAGATAGTGGATTGAAAATCCCAAGTGAGGCTTGGGGACTGGACGTAGGTCAAGGATTGGGCCGAACCAGTATAAATCTGTTTGCAAGCTCTTCTTCCTTATCTCTTGCATGTCCAGCATTTATATTTGAGTACTTATCAATTGTTTGTGAACTCACTTTTGTTACTCAAGATGAATTCACTGAATTGCGAAAATATTTAGAAGAATGAAAATTTTTATACTTCACCCAATTCACCCCCCCTCTTGGGTTCAGCCAGAACTTACATACTGGATATCTATTGTCTAAAACTTGTTCCTAGTCTTGAATCATTAAGAAAGGGCATTGATGATCTCAATAATACTAGTACGACATCATCTACATGTATGAGATACAAGGTAGAGACCTCATAGAATACAGGCATGGTGATGCCTTAGCTGATGTTGTGGGTGGATCTGTTGGAGAACAGATAGCACCGAACTGACCCACCGAGAGACTCCAAAAGATTCATTGTAGAGAGTATCATTGGAAATGTAAAGTCTCTCATCACTTGGTAGTGTGGATCGTCTTAGACTTAAGGATGTCATCAAACACTATGTCCTAGGGTTATACTTTGACCGTACAACTTTGTCCACCTGAAAATAGGGAGAACAATGTACTTTTGGGTGTAACTCGAATACATGAGTATAGATGGACATACTGAGAGGACTCACAGTCCCCTATAAGGGATTAGTCGTTCACAAGATCAGTAGAGCTTGGATAGCTTCTAATTAACTCGGGAGACTATGCGCACAGCAAGTGATCATGAAGAATCATGATCCCTTATAGAGTTAATATAAGAAAATTTCTAGTTCTGTGAAATAGCTACATTTAGTCAATTAAGAGAGATGATATTCTATATTTGCTCTCGACTAAATGTGAATGACGATGTGTCTGAACGGTATCCAAATATAAAAGGTAGATCATTTGATCAACTCAATTAGTTTTGGGGCAGCAGAGCATTGCTAGTGTCTTATGAGGTCATTAAACAAATTGGGTCCGTTAAAGAAGTTTTAATTGGTCCAAGTTTATTTATGTCAGTGACTAATTGGGCCTAATGGGTCAAACACGAAGATTATTCCCGATTTTTTGAAATTAGTAAACTTGGGCCAATAATTGTTATTGAGCTTTATCAAGAGTAAAGGTATATTTGGGTTGGAGTGGGACTCCAAGCCCAATGAGGAGAAATGGTGTCATATATGGTGTCCCCAGTGGGAAATCAGTTTCTCCATAAAGGGGCCCAAATGTGTTGGAAGACCCAACGGGATCTTAGGTCAAGTTGAATTTAGAATTCGAATTTTGAATTTAAGTTTAAAATTTAAATTCGAATTATAATTCAAAAGGTTAGATTATAAAAGATAATTTTAAATTATCTAATATATATATATATATATATATATATATAAAGATCTAATAATGATTGGATGAAAATAGGAGAAATAATGCATGAGAATTGATTTAAAAAATGATTTTGAATTTTAGTTTAAAAGATGAATGTGATTCATCTTCTTAAATTATTATTCAATCAATCAAGATATGAATTTAATTTATTATAATTTGGATTTTCCAATTTAAGTTTGGATTGGGCCTTTCTTTGGAGCACTTAAATTTGCGTTAGACTCTAATAAAGTGCTGATTTTTGTGTGCTCTTTTTATGGAGGTTTTTTTAGGGGGGAAAAAGGGAAATAAATGTGATTCATTATCTTAAATCAATCTAACAATCAAGATATGAATATGATTCATCATATTAGATTCAATCAATCAATCAAGATGTGAATTTAATGTGACTTAGTTGACAAATAGTAGACTTATTACCTAAAACCCCTTTTTTAGTGCATAAGTTGAAAATTCCTAAGACAGTTAGGACTAGGAATTTTTGGCCCACCAAGGCTATAAAAAGAGGGGGTTGGACGTTTTTTCAAGACATCCTTATACTCTCTAAATTTCAGTCTTTACCAAAGAGGAAAAGGCACCATCCATAAAATGGTAAGGTTCCAACCTTGTTCATCCTATGTTTAACCTAATTCCAAGAAACCACCACCTTCTTGAAAAGATAAAAACCCAAGGAAACCAAAACTCAACCTTGTCTTCGCCTAGCAAGCATCCAAGGAGTGGGAGGTTTCAAGAGAAGAAGTTTTCATTGCAATGGGGGGATAGCCGTGTGGATCAACGTTAGAGGATATCAACAACCTTGAACTCTTCGAGTGATCTAAGGTAATTCTAATCTCCAATTATCGTTTTATCAAATTATCATAAATCACAATAGTTGTTTTAAAGAGTAATCCTAAAACTCATGAATATTATAAATTGTTTTGAATTCTTATGATTACTGTAAAGAGTTACGGATTAATTATTAATAACTAATTAGTGTAATGAGTTAAGGTTAATAATTCATAAGGATTGTAAGGAGTTACAGGTTTCCGCAACGATTAAACAAAATTTTTGTTTTCAACTTCATGAAACTTTGTTTGAAAGTCATGTAATAGGCAAAATTAACTGTTATTAATCTGTAACTCTTTACAGTACTCATGAGAATTCATAATAATTTATAATATTCATGAGTTTCAGGATTACTCGTGAAAACAACTATTGGGGTTTATGATAACTTGATAAAACAATTATTGAAGATAAGAATTATCTTAGATCACTCAAAAACTTCAAAGTTGCTGATGTCCTCTAACATTGATCCACACGGCTATCCTCCGATTACAATGAGAACTCCGTCTCTTGAAACCTCCCACTCCTTGGATGCTTACTAAACGAAAACAAGGTTGAGTTTTGGTTTCTTTGCGTTTTTATCTTTTTAAGAAGGTGGTGGCTTTTTGGAATTAGGTTAAAGATAAGATGAACAAGGTTGGAATATTACCCTTTTATGGATGATACCTTTTCCTCTCTAAATCTTTAGTAATGACCGAAATTATTGATCTGATCACTACCTTCAATGGATGAATAGTATGTTCCCGTCTATCATTATCAAGGGTAGAAGTTTTTAGTATCAAAATTATTTTAATGCAGAAAAGGCAAAGGCTTTTAGGTCATATTTTGGTGCAATATAATTTGTTTTAGGGGAACTCAAAAATGAATGAGAATTGGAATATAATGACAAAGGGGAATGGTCATCCATAGAATTTCCATTCTAATTTTCATGTTCAGTAAGGATAAAAAGTAAAAACACATGATTTGAACATTAATTTTTTTAAAAAACAAAATAGTGAATAGGCCAAATATTCTTCAATGAAAAAATATATAATTAGCTGTAAGATATATAAAGAGTTGGATTATTTTCATTATTGAGATTATTGTTTACGTAAGTGCCATATCTTTAGTTACTTCACTAGAAGGCTCCTCTCTGTGTTTGATGTAGGCTCTGGTGGTTTCTTCACGGTCAAATTTAAGCGAAGATCAGATTATGAATTTGTGTTGACTGGACGACCATGACTGATCATTGATCATTTTCTTGCAATCATTCCCTGGTAGGAGGACTTTGAACCCCAGCATGAGGTCATTGATAAAATTTTCGCATGGCTGAGGATTTCAAGGCTATCCCTTGACTATTATCACAAGGGGAGTTTGTATGTGTTGGGAAGCCAAATTGGACGGGTTATCAAGGTGGACATGACGACGTTGTAAGAATCGAAAGGAAACTTTGCGCGTCTCTATGGAGAATTGGATTTACGTAAGCCTCTACTACCAACCTTGTTTGTTAATGGAAGGGAGAAGAAGATCCAGTATGAATGAAGGTATTCATATTATTTGTTTTTCCTGCGGTAGATATGGGCATGATAAGGATAATGCCTGTATCAGAGTGCGAAAGTCATCGGTCAGGCGGAGGGGAGAGACAAGGAAAAACAGTCGGGGAGGTGTTTCATCTACTGGAGCAAACGGCAAGTGTTCGTCGGAGGTTTCAATGGCGCCGTTTGGGGATTGTACAATGAGTGGATGATGGTGGAGCTACCGATCGAAGTTTAGCAAGGACCTGACCCGCTGCCATCCACTGCATGAGACGGCGCCATTTTGGCGCAAAACACACACGGATCCTTTTTTAAAAAGGAAACAAATTTTAAGGCACTGCCAGATACCGAAGAGATAATTTAGAATACTGAAAAATTATTTTAGAATCTTGAAAAAATATTTTAAGATACTGATTGGTATTAAAAGGATATTTCAGCATACTGACTGGTAGTAAAAAAAATATAATTCATGATCTTAAAAAAATTATTTTAGGATCTTGAAAAAATATTTCAGTTACTGACTGTTACTAATAATATATTTTATGATACTTTTTAAAATCCTTAAATAATTTTTAAGATCATGAATTATTTTTTCAAAACCAGTCAAGTATCCTTTTAGTGCATGAAATATTTTTCAAGATACTAAAATAATTTTTTAACATCATGAATTATTTCTTCAATAGTAGTCAATATGCTGAAATATCATTTTAATATCAATCACTACCCTGAAATATTTTTTCAAGATCTTAAAATAATTTTTCAAGATGATGAAAAAAAAATTTTAGTACGATTCAGTATCCTAAATTATCTTTTTAGTACCCGGCAGTACCCTAAAATATCTTTTATTATTATTTTTTTAAAAAAAATGGATCTGATGTGTGTTTTGCACCAAAATAGCGCCGTTTCATGCAACAGATGGCTGTAGACGTTAGTGTGCAGAAGATGTAAGCTAGGTCCATTTCGGATGGAAACTGTCTGAGTGAGATTCGAGGAATAGTTATAGGAAGGGAGATAGTTGTGTTGATAATGGAGAGAAAAATTCATGATCACAATTGGGGTTTTTTCGGTTATCCATCCGGTTTACTGAAACCGTTAGCTCCGACAAATCCGGATTCGCCCCGAGTCAGACCCACACGTGGGAAAAAGAGCTCTCAACACTATTTTTTCTATCCCCATACCTCAAACCGAAAACGTGATTAAGAGTAAACAAGTCTTTTACCACTTGTTTCCAATAGATATTGGTTACCATTGGGGGTTTTGATCACGATTGGGGGTTTTGAATGAAGAGATTGAAGGAGATTCGCCAGTTGAGTTTGGCAGTTTGATTGTGCAAGCCCCAGTGGTCGATTTTTCTAATACAAACAGACAAAAAGGAAAGGGCATGAAGAAACTTGATCAACAAACAGTGGGCCAGGGAGGTAACCAGCAGAGGAAAGAGAGGAGTAGGCCAAGCCCAAGGGGAGAATTATGTAGGAATTAAAAACAAAATGGGCTATGTGTCATTGAAGCTGGACAAGGCAATTGTGGTGGGCCCATTAGTCATTGCAGACGGTACTTAGGGTCCAAGAAGCATCGACTCCCAAATGACCCAGTCGATCGTGGGGAAATGGGAATAATTTTCCTATCATCCAGAATCCTTTGTGGCACTTTCCCTACCTATCTTTGGATGGGTAGGGGGAGCTTCTCTCTCTTAGGCCGTTTAGATCCGATCTGGACGGTCCAGATCTTTTTTTTTTTTTTTACTTTCTATCTTTTCAAAAAAAAATTATTTTAATGAGTACAGAATCTAAAATAAAGATAATTTCTCAACTAACATATTTTTAAAAAATGATTTTTTTCATTTAAAATTGACAATTTTTAAAAAATTAAATCTGGATCGTCCAGATCAAATTTGATGGTCCAGATTAAGAAAAGCTCCTCCTACCTATCCCAAGATAGGTAGGGAAAGTGGTTCCGTACTTAGAGGGTCACGGAGACATGGAGTTGCATTTAGGGGTCTCTCGTGCGGCCATGGATGGTTAATGTTGGTCTCTATTATCATATTTCTTTATAGCTGTGTAATGGATTGTTTTGTTTGGAATGTTCAGGTATTACAGGGTCTCAATAAAAAGCAAGATGGGTTTAATCTTTAGGCTCTTCTTCTCGATAACGAAGGGAGGGAGTTGTTGTTAGAGGTGGAACTAAGGGGTTGGGGGTGGTACCCATAAAATTATAAAATATAACCTAGATTTTTAGAAAATTACATTTCAGCCTCATAAAAATTTTAATATTTTCATTTTTATTCCCACTAAAATTTTTGTAAAGGGATTAAAATGAAAATATTAGAATATTTATGAGGCTAAATGTAATTTTATGAACACTTAGGTTATATCTAGAATTTTAGTTCACTAATTGCAATTTCTGGCTTTGCCTCTAGTTGTTGTTATTGCTTGACTACTTTAGTTCTCTAAGTTGGAGCACTACAAAAAATTTAAAAAAAAAGGATTAGTGACAGATTAAGAGAAAATATGTTGCAAACAAGCTTTGCGACAGAAAGATCTTCATTGTTAAAAATATTTGCAATGGATTTTGTGTCATCCATCCCAAGGTGTGACGGAACAAATTTTTGGTGGGAAGCAAAGAATGCGTTTGAAGCTGCGAGCAGTGGTTAATAATCAAGTGAGGGAATGATGGCAAAAGACATAGACTCAGCAAAACGGGAGGGACGAAACTGAGAATCAAACTTGGTTAACGGCAAATGATGGCAGAAGACAAAGGGAATAGACATGGATTGCTACAAAGACGACAAACTGCCTTGAAGAAGCAGATCAAGAAAAGTGGAAGAAGAAGGCATTGATTTGTTAGGGTTTGAAGTTTCAGCAAAAGGGCAGATGTGTTTAAGTTAAAATGGAGGGAAGCTGTGAAAGTTTTGGAGGGAGTAAGTCACAAAATCAAGTGAGACAATAAACGAGTTGTCATCATCTTTTGCTGATGTCAAGCCATTTTTCGGCAAAATTTGTTAGTTCTTTAATAGTTTTGATGATTGTCAACAACTATAAACAATGAATGAGGTTTTACTCTTGAGTTTTGGAAATTGTGTATAAGAGCAAACCTCGAGGTTGGGACTGAAACCTCGAGGTTTGGCCTTACAGAAAGCCTCAAAAGTTAAGTTTTTCATGGTTCAAAAACTTGGTTTCACAAAGCTGTGTGAAACCTCGAGGTTTGTAAAGTAACCTCGAGGTTCTGCATCTCTCAAGAAAACTCAGTTTTACACCAACACATGAAACCTCGAGGTTTGTTGGAAAACCTCCAGGTTTGTGGTTTGGCGCTTAACTGAAATTTTTGAAAAACAAAGTGAAACCTCAAGTATTAGAGGAAACCTCGAGTTTTCTTCATCCAGAGAGCATTTGGTTTTCATCAAGTATGAAAACCTCGAGGTTCAATTTTGAAACCTTGAGGTTCGGCATTTTGTCTCAAACTTGAAACTTCTTGAAAATATTCAAAACCTTGAGTATTATTTTTAAAACCTCAAGTATTCTGACATATAGAGAGCAAACAGGTTTTCATATGAATGAAAACCTCGAGGTTCAGTTTGAAACCTCGAGGTTGTGTCTCTGGAACAAAGTTTTGGCTTTGCAATTTTTTATCCAAACCTTGAGTATTGTGAACCAACCTCGAGGTTATCGGGTTCCAGAGAAGAAATAAGTTTTTCACCAAACATCAAACCTCCAGGTTTGTGGTCTTCAAAAGATTTTCACGTGGTTTCTTTTCAAAGGAAACCTCAAGGTTCACCAAGAAACCTCGAGGTTATGTGTTTCTGAAACCGAGATTGCTTGAATTATCCAAGCAAACCTCGAGGTTTGTGAAACAAACCTCGAGGTTTGTGAAACAAACCTCAAGGTTTCTAGCCGTTGCTGGAATTTCGAATTTGGCAAATCTGTTATGACTTCTTATTAATCTCAATGCTTTACATGTTTAATATATATTGATCCTAGACATGATTAACTATCTTTCTAGTGAGTTTCAGACATATTAAAGAAGGATTATTAAGGGATTAGAGCAAAAGCAAAAAGTGTGTCAGAACAATAAATGCTCAGCCCAGAAACTTGCTTCCTTTGGTTAATCCACTCGTACACGACTGCAAAAGATTAAGAGGAAGATTACTACAATAAGCAAAGTCATCTCCAACTGGCAAATTCTCAGAGAGCCACCTCAGATCAAATTACCACCTAGATTATCAGAAGTTTAGAGAGAGAAGCTGACCAAACTTAAGGCTAATCAACTACAACGGTCTGATTCATCTTGCAACGGTCATAAACGGTCACAGACCTCTCTCTACCTATAAAAGACATGGATTCAAGCAGAAAAACTTAGAGATACAAGATTACAATGCCAAAATGCTAATACTCTGCCTCTTCATCTTTCTCACTCTGTTTTCCATATCAAAATAGCTTAGAGTGTGAAAAGATTTGTATCTGTACTTTAGTGATTACCTATCCATTCCTTTGAGAGGAAATTTATTGTAAACACATTATCTTTCTAAGAGCAACTCAAGATTGGGTAATCTTGAGTGGGATATACATTGTGTTGATTACAACTTGTAAGGGGGAGCGAATTCTAGTGAGAGGATTACTTCGAGTACAGAGTGTGTAATCAAGCAGTGTATTGATTACAGATTGTAAGGGGGAGTGAATCCTAGAGAGAGGATTGCTTCAGTTACAGATCGTGTAATCAAGCTTATTGAAGATAGTGGATTGAAAATCCCAAGTGCGGCTTGGGGACTGGATGTAGGTCAGGGAAAAGACCGAACCAATATAAATCTGTTTGCAAGCTCTTCTTCCTTATCTCTTACATTTCCAGCATCTACATTTGAGCAATTATCAATTGTTTGAAAAACTTACTTTTGTTACCCAAGATGAAAACACTGAATTGCGAAAATATTTTAAAGAGTGGAAATTTTTATACTTCACCCAATTCACCCCCCCTCTTGGGTGATAGCCGGAACTTACAAAATTCATCTTTGAATTTTTTTTTTCGGCTGGGGGGCATATATCTTTGATTTGATATTATGTGCTTGTTTACAATCTAATTAATTAATTAATATGATTCAATATCATCATCATTAGAGGGATGTGAGTATTTGTGTTTTGTAATCCTTACATATATCCTCATATTAAATGATGCCTAATCAAGTTTGTTCCAATCTCACTGCTCTCCTTTTGCTCTAGTGTTAATTAATAGGATTATTTTTAAGACCTTTATAATTTATTTATTTATTTTTTTCAACTTTAAGAATTAATTCCTGAAATTGTACTCGATTTTGATCAAACTTCAGATTGTCACCAAAACATCATTGTCCATGTCAGTGACAACTCTAAGGACATTGACTGAAAATTGACCACCATTTTATGAACAAATAATTCCATTATGAAAAACTTTAAGGGCATCACCCCAAATTGACCACAGTTTAATGGATCAAGTTTATTTTTATTATTATTTTTTTCCTAGTATTTATTCAAGTTTAGGCTAGGCTTGCGATTTGTAATCCAATAAAAAAAGGTTATCAATTTTAAATAAAATAAAGATGTTTAAACACAAAAGAAATTAAATGAACATATGATCTTCAAGGAAGTCCTTTTATGAACTTGACAAGGTTACTTTTCATACAGTTGCTGTGTTCTAAGATGCTAGTTAAAATACTAGATTATATAAATATCTTAATATGTATAGAATATAATATAAAGATAATGTCTTAACCGTGAATTTTTTAAAAATAATTTTTTATTAATATTTTTCTTCCTCCATTTAATATGTATTGGAGAAAATATGTGAATATATTGGAAGAATAATGGTTTCTAGTGAAAAAAAGAGAGAGGTAAGAATCATGATTTCTCGCATACTAAATAATATATTGAAATTGTTATAAGAATAATATAGTTATATTTGCATTTTATAATTTTTAAATTTAAAGACTAACTTCAGGATGCAAGTATAATGAGAAATATAATCTCAATAACTTACATATTAGATAAGGGTCTATACATAAAGGATAAAATATACATTTAGTCATTTATGTTTGTTTTAGGTGTACTTTTGGTCCTTTAAGTTTGTAAAGTGTATATTTAATCCCTTAATGTTAACACCGTTAGACTAACTTAACGGATAATTCCAACTCAATAATTTTAAGGGATGATTGTTCAACTAAATGCTGACAAAGCATGGTTACATGTGAATTCTTTAATTTAATATGTTTATATTTAAAATGAAAATAAATTCGGTAAAAAAAAAAAAGAAAGAAAGAAAGAACTAAGAAATCGATCGTCTTCTCCACCTCAACTTATCCGAACCCAGCTATCTCAACTCTACTTCCATTCCTCATTTACCTACAAACAACTGCAGCCTCAAGGAGATGGTTTTCAACCTTTCTTTGTGAAATTGCCAGAATCCTATAAATAGTTTGATGGAATTTTCCGAAAACCCAACTTGATGCCATCAAATTGAGAGATAGGATGATAATCGTAGGACCCAGAAGAACGCACGCTTAAACCAGAGATCGATGCAGATCCCTAGCCATATCCATCTCCTTGATCATTCCCAAAGCTCATCAGGGACGAAATCGACAGGTGAGGCAAGGGATGGCCTACCTTCTCGCCGCCATCAGAACCAAAACATGAAAATCCCGAGGACGATCCACCAGCGGTAGCGGCAAGAATAAAATCCGTGCTAGTTCTGGTTGAAATCAGAGAAATCATAGTTTCCAAGACGAGGAAATGAAATGCAATTTGATAGCGCGAGAGAGAAGCATATGTCTGCTCCTCCATATGCCAGTTCAAGTGTAACATTGCCGACAGTTAAGGCTTAAGATTAAGGTGAGATTTTTTTCCATTGCGCCAAATCTTTGAAATTATTTGTTGGGTCTATGTAGGAAATGCTATAATTTTTGCTGTTGGTGATAATTTTTTTTTGGTTGAATATCTTTTTTCCCCCGATTGGGTACGTGATATGATTCACTCACTTTCGGTTGTGCTGTGTATTTGTTTTAATTCTTCAAGCCCAGGCTTGCCAGTTTATATGCCAAAAAAATAAGACAATTAGTCTACATGCAGCTGCTACTAAATAGAACAAACCCATCAACAAAGTTTAACCAACTTGCGCAATATGGTGTAAAGCAAGAGAAAATTAAAGTGTTTGCAAGTTTCCCATAATAGATTTTGGTTGCATTACATGTTTTCAAGAGTAAAATCAAAGTACCAAAATTTAACTTGGGGGACATTTATGGTCTGAAATATAAGACGATCGGAGAGGAAATTTAAACATTAAGATGACTGAGGTGTAAATGTAAAATAAATCCGAATTAAAACATGATCTTCCTTGGAGACAAAAGCAAGAACAATAATTGCTCTATCTTGTAGCATTTGGTCGACTTAATGTTGCATCAGTTGGCTGACTTGGTGTTGTTGCTTGGGTGCTTCTTACTATTGTCATTTTGCTTTTCACATTTGGTCTTTGTATGAGATGGGAACTAAGGGTACGCCACGACACATTCTTCCAAGATGTTTGTGTAGAAGGCTAACTTAAAGTATCCTACATTAAAGCATTTGGCCAAGCCACATTATGATCTATGTTAGTTCTCTATGTGTTTTGATGATAACTGACAATTGTAAACACAAAATGAGGTTTTGTCTTAGTAAGTTGAAAAACTTACTGTCAAAGACAAAACTCGAGTTTTGATGTCAAAACTCAAGTTTTAAGTTTGACAGAGAGCTGCTTATTTTCAATGAATAAAGGAAAACTCCAGTTTCCGTTAGGAAACTCGAGTTTTGAACTTACAGAAAGCACTCAGTTTTTCACTTCAAGACAAACTCGAGTTTTAGATTGAAAACTCGAGTTTTGCATCATACAGAGACTTCTCAATGTTTTCAACTAAAGACAAAACTCGAGTCTTGGTTTGGAAACTCGAGTTTTGGCCTTATAGAGAGTCTCCAACATTTTGAACAGATGCAAACTCAATCTCTACTGAAAACTCCAAGATTTCACTTTGCCACTAGTTTTCTAAGTTTTCTCTAAGTTATGAGAAAACTTGAGTTTTGATTTCAAAACTCGAGTTTTGTCTTGGCAGAGAGACTTACATGTTTTCAATCAATTTTTGAAAACTCGAGTTTACACAGAAAACTCAAGTTTTGAGTTTGTTCAGATTTCTCAAAGTTTTCATTTTTAAATGAAACTCGAGTTTTGTTTTGGAAACTCGAGTTTTGGTCAAACCGAGAGCTTTAAACATTTTCAAGATTTTGGAAACTCGAGTTTAGACTTGGCTCAATTTTATCAACGTTTTTATACTATAATGAAAACTCAAGTTTCACTTTGAAAACTCGAGTTTTGACCAAACAGAGAGCCTGGAACTTTTTCTATGTCTTGAAAACTCAAGTTTTGATGTTTTGGACTTAAACACATGTTTTTCATTAAAAGTCCAAAACTTGAGTTTTGTTTTTAGAAACTCGAGTTTTGAGCTTGTCTCAAAAATGTGTTCCAAAGCTTAAATCGTGACTTTCCTCTTTGAATGAAGGAAAATCAAGTTTCATTATTAAAACTCAAGTTTAGCTTAAGTGCACAGTTGAAAACTCGAGTTTACATCACTAAGTTTAAAAAAATCAGATCTGACGATTTTGTAAATCATTCTTGTTTGATCTTAATACTTTCCAGTATTATTCTTTACTATTCCTAGCTATATTTAACCACTTTATTAGTGAGTTTCAGATGAATTAGAGAATGTTCATTGAAAGTTTAAAGCAAAAGCAAAAAGTGACATCAGCACATTAAATGCAAACCCAGAAAAGTTGCATTCTTTTGGGTAATCCGTCTGCACACGTCTAGCAAGAATTAAAGAATGATTTCCACATCCAGCACCTGGTTTACCAACGAATTAATTCACAGGAAGTCAACTCTGGACTTCTGCACAGCTGGATTAAGTGGAGATTAGAGAGAGAAGAAGAGGGTGAATGCGAGTTCTAGGATGCTGCTCAAGCAAACTTTCCTTCTGCTCGAGCATGCTGCTCGAGTATGAAATAATTATGCTCGGGCAAAGTATGTTCAATGCCTATGAAAGAGGGAAAGCACGATGTTGCTCAAGTATAATTTTTCTTCTGCTCGAGCATGGTGTTCAAGCAGGCTTTCTCAACCTGATCGAGTAGGACTGTGTTTAGCCTTGCAATATATCAGCACAGAATGATGTTGCTCGAGCATACTGATTTTCTTGCTCGAGCAAGACTCCAAGGCGTTAGTAAATGATGCTCGGGCACTCCAATTGCTCTGCTCAATTGTGATATTATGCTTGGGCATCATGTTCTTTGAAGCTTCTGATCATATGTGAATAAGCATAATACTCTCCAGTACAGAGCTTCAACTTCCAGAGTATAGTGACTTTCAAGAAGCAATCACATTGACAGTAATTTCCAGCGAGCATAACATCTTCGGTAAAAATCCAAATTTAGCAAATCACCCCATCTCAAAAAGCTCTTCAAATATTCCTTCCATTTCAATAAGAATTAACTCCAAACTAGTTGTATTTCGTCCATTAACATCAGATGAATGGAGGTTGTTCTTATCCAATGTTTTTCCATCATCTAGAACAGACTGTCAACTTAAAAACATCATAACTTCTTCAATTGATCTTATTTTTCTGTGTTCTTGATGTTTTTGAAAAGGTATTTGAGTCTAGTTTCCAATGACACCGATTTCAGCTCAATCGGATTTTCTTTTGTGAGATATGCTCAAAATACCGAAGGTTGGTCTGGACTATGACGGTGATTTTTGTTGCAACTTCAAAAAATCATAGCTCCTTGATTTGAACTCCTTTTGGCATGAATATTATATCAAAATGACACATTGGGAGTCTAGTTTCATAAAAAAAAATTGATTTCACCTCAATCGGACTTCTGGTTTGGGAGATATCATCGAATTACCGAAGGTCGCTAGAAATAGAGCTGAATAGAGGAAGTTGAAGCACAACCTTGCTTGAGCAAGCTTATTTCCATGCTCAAGCAAGCTTATTTTTATGCTCGAGCAAGCTTATTTTCATGCAAGGAAAAAGCTGAAATTACATTTATGCCCCAAAACAAACTAGTATTTATTCGGAAGCTTGAACTTGCTTTTTTTAACTCCGAATTGAGCCATTCCAACTTCTAATTAATCACATAGAC
Source organism: Acacia crassicarpa (assembly GCA_034222035.1). Classification (NCBI taxonomy): domain Eukaryota; kingdom Viridiplantae; phylum Streptophyta; class Magnoliopsida; order Fabales; family Fabaceae; genus Acacia; species Acacia crassicarpa. The sequence goes on from JAWXYG010000008.1 coordinate 22,539,576, forward strand.
TTGAATATTGATATTTTCATGATATTTAACAAGTTCTTCTTTCTTCAAACTCCATTCTTGATCATTCTCTATAATTTAATTTGGACTAACCTATAATAAACAAAGTAATTAGTCAATGTATATGATATAAACTTTTTGCTCTAGATAATGGCATCAATATAAGACATCATCAAAACTAATCATAGCTAACATTCTCCCCTTTTTGATAATGGCAAATACCTTAAGAAAAATATGTATAAATATGAAGATATTTTAAATACAACATATTTTTCTTGCCATTTCTCTCCCCCTTATTTGTCATTAGCAAAAAGTTGCAGTATAAAGAAGACATATTTGGAGAGGCAAATACTAAACAGATTAGACATAATCAAGCAACAAATTTGAGAGTGTTTTCTCTCCATGATTGAAAGTATATGTTGCAAGTATAAATGAGTTTTCATGAGAATATGTTTGAAAACAATTTGGAGAGGTTTTCAAGAAATCTTTCACATTTAAAGCATATAAATACCAAACATATGCAAAATATTCACATAATATAAAGAGATAAAGTTCAGAAATGCTCATTTATATTCATCATATTTAAGAATGATCTGAGAAGTCCATTTGCTTGCTATATGAAATTTGGTTTAGTTGCCGTGGCCTAAGATGAAGCAATGATAGACTTTCTTCCTGTATGAGCATAACTCAGCTTCAATGTGATTAAAACATCAAGACATCTTTTCTTAGTGCAATAATTCCTCCTTGAAGTGCATTAAGAGATATCCGCAGAATGAAGTCTCCTGCTACAAATTGGAAGCTTTCTTTGCAAGAGGGATTTGTCAGTGCAACCAAATATCAAAGTATCCCTTTGGATATGATATTTTCAAATAATGATAATGAAAGGAAAATATAAGATATTTTCAAATATGAAATTAACTCATCATCAAAACTAATAAAACATAGTGAATACATATGAGTAGATTTAAAAAGGATTTTCTTCAAATAAAGGAGATATGCTTGTAAGATATAGAACACATGTGAATGCGAAGCTCCCCCTTAATGAATGCATGACTAAAAGGTATGAAATCCCTTAAAATGATACCCCATAATTGTAAAACTTATGCTTTTTGTGATGGGAAAAAATGTTTAAAAAACATAAGAATCATTTTGAAAATGAATGTGGTCAGACTAAATTTCATGAAATAGAATCAAATGAATAAAATCAATTTAGCCTAGCATAATTATGATATACAGTATGTATATTGTTTTATAATATAATACCTCACTCAAGTAATATTGTAATTACTTGAGCCTTATTCCTCTGTTGTTCATCGATGCATCTAGTCAATATGATCTATACTGAAAGTCTCTTAAGATGGATGAGGAGAACCTTCAGAGGAATGAGTGCTTCAAGTGTGTTCTATGAATACTTGAGCTTCTTTGGAATGAAATCTCATCTTTGAAATTTGATCCATACTCAAGTAACTCAATCACCATACTCGAGTACCATTTGAAATTTCATATCAGCGGCTTCTACAATGATCTTACTTGAGTAGCATTATGTCTATACTCGAGTACACCAAATTCTATGCTCAAGTACTAAGTTTTGGCTTCTTTAAACTTTTCTCTCTATCTTTGTTTGACTTGAGTCCATCATCAGCCCATTCGAGTCTACCATTGGTTTCTTCAGAATTCTCTTGCATTTCAATAGCTTTCCTGATATGACCCAAGTTAAACTTGCCTCTGTTAGTCTCTACATCTTTTCTTCTTGAGAGAGTCCTGCAAGGCAAAAATACATGTGGTACCCAGTTCTTTCTTGGGTCCATACAAGATCAGACATGACAACTCCTATGCTCTTACAAAATTAAATCATATGATATTTGAGCAAAGAGTAGAACAGTCAGAGATCAAAAACATAATTTTACCCAATCAATTAAGTTCAGGCCAATGAATCAAAAGGGAAAAAATTAAATCATGTCAAGACAATTTGTAAATACACTTTATGTAAAAAGATGTCATTGATACGAATCTCGTGTAATCCATGGATGAGATTAAACATTTTAAAAAAATGATAATGAAACATGCAAATTGTTTCAAATCTTGAATGTTCTTTCAAGCCGTGATAATGAATTCAAAATTTTCATGAATAAAAGATTCAGTTTGAAACAGATTTGAAATCAATGCTCACTCTAAACATGGTGGAAGTCAATCGGTTTAATGAATATGTCAATATGCTTCAATTTTAGAGAACATGACATTGCAGTTAATATGTTATAGAATTTTTCAAAGCAAAAGTTATGAACGTAGAGAATTCATGAAACATGGTTAGCATAACAGAAACACATGAGCACAATGACTTTGCTATTGTCCAAGTGATAATCTTGCCTCTTAGAATTGAATTTAGAAACATATGAATGGACAAGGCAAGAATTTGAATATAGTTACTCAAAATAGGGATGAAAACAAATGTTGATGTATTTGAGTAACAGAATGACTACTAGGATTCATGGATGATGAAGCACAAACTCATTAGTCCATATGACTAGAATTCCATAATATTAGTAAGTTATTCCATATAATGGTTAATGCATTAATATTCAATGCACTAATGAACATTTATAAATCTTGGAATAATTCAGCCAACTAAGAAATTATGCTTAAAGCATCACAAATTCACAAATTAGATTCTTTTCTTAAAGATAGGTTTGAAACTCATATATGATTAACTTGTTAGACATAAGGTCCAACTAGTCAGAGAATAAAGGATGAAGAGTTCAAGTATCACATGGAATGCTAAAGATCAATATGTGAATGATAGGGAAAATTAGCTGGACAAATTTGAAGCATATTCGACATTCAGTAAACAATCTTAACTTCCATTTTTGAAACACCATTTGAATGCAATAAAAGCATGAATGTTTTTCAAAAGCAATTGTATGCGTTTTCACAAAACAGAGTGAATTGAAGTCAACAACAAATTTTAGAATTGTGCACTTCAATAGCATAAACTCAGAAAGTTATGCACAAATTCATTTACCGTCCATTTAGCAATAAAAAAACATTTTGAAAATCATAAACGATTGATTGCTAATGGAATGCAATAATGGACAAGTATTCATTACCCAAAAATGAATATATAATCACAGTAAGGGATAAGAGTTAGATATCACCGTAATTCCTTTTGTCCTTGATGAAGCTTGCTTGGTTGTGATGGATTGATGTAGATCACTTCTTTTCCAGCGTTCACCATCAACATCAACCATTGCTTCTTTTGCATACTTGAGACTTGTACTCGGGTACTGTTCTGATACGTGAAGAACATTTTCAACGATGAAGTCACATACTCGAGTATTCAAGAACTCATACTCGAGTACCTATCATAAGCAGTCAGCGATGATTGACTGACTAGCCAATATTTGAGTATCCCACAACCCATACTCGAGTAGTATATCAGAACCAGTATGTAATACTTCATCTGTCAAACCAATACTCGAGTATAACTTACCAATACACAAGTATTGATCCCTAAAACACTCAAACATACTCATTAATGCCCGAAAATACTCGAGTATGTTAACCATTACCCGAGTACATTTTAAAATTGCAGTTCATCAGAGGGAATTATCAAATCATTGTACAAGCATAAAGAGTTAGACTTTTTGAACATTGCAATCCTTTTATGAATAAATTTGTCAAATGGATTTTCAAGAGAAAAGAAGAAAATTAATTTAAAAATAGTTTTCAATGTTCATTCATAATATCCAAAGTATAAAACCTCAACAATTATTATTGATAATAGCGTAGGAGGTTTCACCATCGTGTACCTTATACCTTAAGCAGTTGGAGGATTGGCTTTGCTTACCCATTGTCTCTTCCCATCACATTGATTCTTCATATGTCTTTCCATGGGTGTCTGCAAAGTTCTTTCAGAGGGTATAAACTTCAAGAGTCTTCGGCTTGACACTTGAGAGAATCTCCTTTTCTTGTTTTCCTCAAGATAGTTGAATGGTATTCTGTCGTAGTTTGTTTTTGAGGTGGAACATACTTCTCTTACTTGTATCCATTGCTTCATTTGGTGTTTTGACCTTGTAGTTCTAGCAATTGGTGTCCTGAGAGCTCTCATATTTGATATAGGTGCTATGCTGCTTTTCATAGGTGCATGAGAAACTCCTGACTTCTTCATTGTACCCTTATATCCATTGATCTTCAAATCATCCTGCACATATAAACCACTAGAAAGACATTTTGGTACCCATTTATACTTGGGTCCTTCAGGGTTAGTTCGAGCCTTAGGGAAGACATAAGTTTCCTTTGGTACCCATTGATAGTTACCAATGGGTTTAGCTCTTCTTTCTTTCTTATGAAAACAGGATGAAGTATTGTGGCCTTTACGATTACAATAGTTACAATGAGCAAAGGGATTTGAGTATGACCTGATTTCTGAAAATAGTTCAAATAAGATTTTTCACCAGTTTTCTTTTTGCTTTTCCCTTTGTCAAAAATAAGATTATATCCTATGCCTGATCGATCATTTCTAAATCTTTAAGCTTTCAGAATCACATTAAGCATTTCACTTCCTTTGGTGAATTTCTCAAGTGTTTCCGTAAGATAAAAGTTTTTCTTTATAAGATCAGGACATTTTTCGCAAACAGAGTTTTCATAAACTAAAACTGGAGGTAAATATTTGGTTTGTTCAAGCAATTTATTTTCCTCTTGGACGCAATAAACTCTTTTGCGAGTTTTTCAAATTCAGAATGTAGTTTATTGTATTCAGACAATAATTCATCATAAGTAGGTTCAGAATCATATACCTCATCATCGTTTTCACATTGCTCTTCTTCTTTAGCAATTAAGCATGTGTTCGCAACTTCCTCTTCCTCACATTCTTCATCTGAGGAGTTATCTCCACATATGTATGTCATTTCCAAAGCTTTCCACATTTCCTTGGCTGTAGGTAGATTGCAGATGCAATAATACTCCTTTTGACTAAGAGCACACTGAAGCATTAGAATGGCTCTGCTGTTAAGGGTTATTTTCCATCTGTCATCCTCATTCAATTCATCTTCAGCCTTTGGAACATTAACTCCGCCTTCTACTCTTGTGGGAACATAATCCCCATTCTCTATAACTTGCTAGAGACCATATTGCGTGGCTAAAATGAACACTCTGAACTTTGCTTTCCAGAATGCATAGTGTTCACCGTCGAAGCCAGGTGGTTGGTTGATTGAGGCACTGTCAGGTAATATTCCTTCCATGATCTATCTTGGGATGTTAAGCCCAACTGAGAAACCTACGCTCTGATACCAAATGAAGGTGGAATATCACTTAGAGGGGGTGAATAGGTGATTATGAAATTCTTTCGCTAATTGCTCAAGAACACTTAAAGGAGAGACAGAGAGAAGAGCAATGAACACAAGAGATTATACTGGTTCGGTCCAACTCTTGACCTACGTCCAGTCCCCAGAAACACTCTAGGATTTCACTATCTCCAAACTTGATTACAGACTCTGTAACTCTCGAGTAATCCTCTCACTAGGACTTACTCCTCTTTACAAGTTGTAACCAAATGACCATGGACACAATTACACACTCTGTAAACAGAGGATGATCCTTTCACTCTCAGACTCACTCCCTCTTACAAGTTGTAATTGATACACCCACACTCAAGATACCTCTATCTTGAGATTTGAACAAACTATAAAACAAATGATAGAAACTCTAGATGAATGATTACTGAAGCTCTATAATGTTTGAAGATATATGCATAATATAGATTGTATACTTTGAGAGCTTTGTCTGTGTATGTGTTAGTTCACTTGATAAATTCAAACCTTTGGGCATTTATACTAGTTGAAGCTTGAGGACTGTTGAAGGATTTGATTCTTGTCAGTTTGAATGTTTTAATATGTCCATTGATGAAGAATGATGAATAATCGTTGTGACTCATAAATATAGCCGTTGAGAGACTTAGATGTGTCCGTTAGGCAAAATGAGATTTCGGTCAAGGTTTTCGTCATTTGAATAATCTCAGTGGTATGATAGTGACGACATTCTCTGTTCCATTTGTTTTGCCGTTGTGAAATAGCATTTAATGCGCAGACAGAATATCAAAGTTGCTTTACTTTGATAAGAGTTGGTTTCCGTGTTCATCACCGGTTTAGGTAGCTGCATTTAATGCTTCTGACAGATGGTTTTGCTTTATTCAAATCTGCTGGTAATTCATGTCTAAACAATCTGAAACTCATGAGCAAACATGTTAATAGCATTTGGTAATTGTAATGAATAATAATCTGGAGTAATAAGGTGATATAACAAGATTCATGATTTCCAGAGTCGGAGATTTGAAGAACAGAGATATCATTGCTCGAGCAATATTTCAGGCTTGCTCGAGCAAGCTTCTTTAGATTGCCTAGGATAATGACTTCTGTCACTGATGCTCGAGCATGCAAATATCTTTGCTTGAGCACCATGGTTCCATCATGCTCAGGCAAGCCTTCGCTTGAATCAAATAAAAGCACCTCAGTATTGTTGATGCTCGAGCAACGTTCAAAGGCATACTCGGGCAAACATCACTGGAGACTTATGAAAGATCATTTGTGTCACTAGTGCTTGAGCAACCATCTACCCTTGCTCAGGCAGGCTTCTCTTGGTTAGTTTAGGAATCCTGACTTAATTCACTGATGCTTGAGCAACCCAATACCCTTGCTTGGGCATGAGGCAGATAGAAGAGGGTGAATGCGAGTTCTAGGATGCTGCTCAAGCAACCTTTCCTTCTGCTCGAGCATGCTACTCGAGTATGAAATAATTATGCTCGGGCAAAGTATTTTTAGTGCCTATGAAAGAGGAAAGCACGATGTTGCTCGAGTATGATTTTTCTTCTGCTCGAGCATGGTGTTCGAGCATGCTTTCTCAACCTGCTCGAGTAGGACTGTGTTTAGCCTTGCAATATATCAGCATAGAATGATGTTGCTTGAGCATACTGATTTTCTTGCTCGAGCAAGACTCCAAGGCGTTAGTAAATGATGCTCGGGCACTCCAATTGCTCTACTCAATTGTGAAATTATGCTTGGGCATCATGTTATTTGAAGCTTCTGACAATATGTGAATAAGCATAATACTCTCCAGTACAGAGCTTCAACTTCCAGAGTATAGTGACTTTCAAGAAGCAATCACATTGACAGCAATTTCCAGCGAGCAAAACATCTTCGGTAAAAATCCAAATTTAGCAAATCACCCTATCTTAGAAAGCTCTTCAAATATTCCTTCCATTTCAATAAAAATCAACTCCAAACTAGTTGTATTTCATCCATTAACATCAGATGAATGGAGGTTGTTCTTATCCAACGTTTTTCCATCATCTAGAACAGACTGTCAACTTAAAAATATCATAACTTCTTCAATTGATCTTATTTTTCTGTGTTCTTGATTTTTTTTGAAAATGTATTTGAGTCTAGTTTCCAATGCCACCAATTTCAGCTCAATCGGATTTGTCGTTTGTGAGATATGCTCAAAATACCGAAGGTTGGTCTGGACTGTGACGGTGATTTTTGTTGCAACTTCAAAAACTCATAGCTCCTTGATTTGAACTCCTTTTGGCATGAATATTATATCAAAATGACGCATTTGGAGTCTAGTTTCATAAAAAAATTTGGTTTCACCTTAATCGAACTTCTGGTTTGGGAGATATCGTCAAATTACCGAAGGTCGCCAAAAACAGAGCTGAATAGAGGAAGCTGAAGCACGACCTTGCTCGAGCAAGCTTATTTCCATGCTCAAGGAAGCTTATTTCTTTGCTCGAGCAAGGTCATTTTTCTTGCTCGAGCAAGCTTATTTTCATGCGAGGAAAAAGCTGAAATTACATTTATGCCCCAAAACAAACTAGTATTTATCCGGAAGCTTGAACTTGCTTGTTTTAACTCCAAATTGAGCCGTTCCAACTTCTAATTGATCACAGAGGCTTGAATATTGATATTTTCATGATATTTAACAAGTTCTTCTTTCTTCAAAATCCATTCTTGATCATTCTCTATAATTTAATTTGGACTAACCTATAATAAACAAAGTAATTAGTCAATGTATATGATATAAACTTTTTGCTCTAGATAATGGCATCAATATAAGATATCATCAAAACTAATCATAGCTAACAATCTCGATTTTGTCTTTTTTTCCTTTTTGGCTATTTGTTGATGCAATTCACATTTTGATGTTTGAATCAAAAAAATGTTGTTCATAGATTGTATCTGGGGTTGAACAATTTGATATTTGTATGTTGTGCCTTGTCTATGAATGGTTCATCATTGTTGATGCTAGAAGCCTTTTGGTTTATAATGGGAAACATCATGTAGATGGCAACTTGGATTACATATCAATTTGAAGGGTAATCTCTTGATTTTGTCATAATTCTTTTTTTTTTTTGCTATTTGTTGATGTAATTCAGATTTTGAGGTTTGTATTTTTTTTTAAAAAAAAATTGTTCATAGATTGTATCTAGGGTTGAACAATTTGATATTTGTATATTGTGCCTTGTCTATGAATGGTTCATTATTGTTGATGCTGGAAGGCTTTTGGTTTTTAATGGGAAACATCATGTAGACAGCAACTTTTGATTTGAGCATCAGTATGTTATAACTACGGAAGGGTTTCGCAATTGAGAGATTGGAAACATGAACGGAGGTGCGATGATAGTGAAATACTTGCTTGGATGATAGTGAAATACTTGCTTGATAACTATGGTAGGGTTTCACCTTTTGGTTTATAATTTTTGTACTTGCTCGATGGTTTATACAAAAGATATTTTGCAGGAGAAAAGATACAAGGAAGAAAAACCAAAGGAGCCAATCTACAGAGAAAGTGAAATACACACTAGATTTGTGGCTGCAAAGGAGATATGCACTAGTCACGCACCAAATTTGTGGCTTCAGAGGAGATATGTGCCGGACCTGACTGCAAATGTGATATGTTGAAGCCGAAGAACTATGGGCAGATGTGAAGAACAATTCATAGTTGAGAGAGATTTTTCTTATTCCTTTTTCATAAGTTTATAACAATCAAGGTTTTGATATCTAGGGTTTCAAGTTTTCAAAATTTTTTAATTTACACATATTTTAAATTTAATATTGATAATATTTAATTTCACAGTCATCATTTGAGCTTATTGTGTCTGCGTTTTTCGTTAGCAACACTAACAATGTTAGAATTATGGGGACCAAAAGTATGCTTTATAAAATTAAAGGACTAAAAGTATAACTGATATAAACTTAAAAGACTAAAAGTATACTTTAGCCATACATAAAACATAAAAGAGAAGTATTAAGGAGCATTAAATATGATTTTGATTTAGCTCATATGATTATGCATAATTACAATAATCAAATCTGGGATTTTTTTTTTTGGTCAAGAGCTATTTATATTATTACTATAAACTGGTGCAATACATGAAAACAAACTGAAGAAGAAATACAAACAAAGCCAAATTAAATACAACAAAATAAGCTAAATATAAGAACAACCAATCACCATACATTAAAAATTTAAGAGTAGAATCAGAAGCATGGACAAAACCGGCCTCCTCGATATCCAAGATTAGAAGTGACGTGAAAGAAAGTGTTGGTTGTAAAACCCACCCTAACCAACACACCTTCTTATAAGCATTAGCTGCAATTAGAGCAGCTGTACAAACACCCCAACTTGGAGTAAAAATAAAAGAAAACCCAACCTCAGAAAGACAAAAACCCATGATATCCTGAAGAACACTTTTGCTCCTCCGTTCAAGCAAATATGGTGACTTCGACCATACACCGAACAACACTTCTTGAAATCTTCCCCCAAGAACGTAAATTCGAGCCACTAGGAGATAGTCGAATCCAATAACGTTCAAACAATCATCCAGCCAAGAGGATTTATACTCAGATCTCATAGATCTGTTTATTTCCTGAGAAAACAATAACACCACCACAAAACCCAGCACCACAAAAAAAGAAACAAAAGACAAATAGCTCTCACCATTGCAGAATAGATCTAAGAGGAAGAGGAAAAAACTCGCCACAAGGACGAGAGAAGTCCACAACCCTCAGAAATCAGAGGAAGAAGGTCACAGATCAAAGATCTGGGAACTGATCTGCCACTCTGACGCAGTTACGACATATAATGATACTTGCCGGTGACTTATGATGGTGCCACAAGCCGTCCGCGAGAAAGAGATGAAGGAGGGTTGTGAGGCAGAGAAGAGAGAGTTCAAATTTTAGGGTTTTCCCCTAACCGGTTTAATCTTGACTATCTGGGGCAATATTTAGCTCATATGATTTTGAATATGATAAATTATTTAATTATTTGAATTAGAGTATTTCATCATATTTTGCATAACTAGATAGGTATATTTTGAATTACAGAAAGAATTTAGGTATTGATACCTACCAGTGAGTACAAGAAGAAAGTATGAAAGACGACAAAAGTATTTCAGCCAAAAGCCAAAAGCAATAAAAAGTAGCTTATATTCAATTGTGGATTTTCATGACTTTTAGTGCAAAAACACTTAGTTTTAAAAGTCATCTCAATCAATAAATGAACCAATCTAGCTTTTGAAGCAATAAGCCACTCTTATGCTACTTATAAGCCATCCCTAAAAAGTTTACTTTTACTAATTAACTTCTCATCACTTGAGGGCCAACAGTGTAATTTAAGGTAAAATAGAGACCTTAATTAACTTATGTATTATCTGTAATGGCGGAGTTAGGTTTTTTTGTTTGTGTCTGCACAATTAGTAGGGAGGATTTGAGGGTTCGGGGGAATTTTTTAAAGGAAAGTTTTGGATGCATTAAAAAATAAAAGAATATAAACAAGACCACATGACTTATCTCTATATTTAACTTAGAATAAAACTTTAGAGTTTTAAAAAATAAACCTTGTTGATTGGAACCAACTCACATGAGAGAAAAGCATCTCTCAACATGGGCACCAAACTAACATAATAACAATTTTTGGCTGCAATAAACTTCATTGTCAGCAAATTGTGCAAGCAAAAATCAACAACTGAAAATATAAAATACAACTAGAACATACCAAGCTTTGTTAAAGCAGGGACAACTAATCCTTTCTTCCTCATTTCCTTTGTTTCCTCAATACTTAAACCTTCAATCGTTGTCTCAATCAGTCTTGGATATATGGGTTCATGGGGTCTCCACAACATAAGAGGTATTACAAGCCTCCTTTTCCCCTATGGCTAAACTTACTACTATTTGTTTATTGCTTGCTCTTGCCACTGCCCACAATTGGCATGTTAAGCAACTAGATATTAATAATGCTTTTCTTCATGGGGATCTTGATGAGGAAGTTTATATGTTGCCTCCTCCTGGTTTGTTGGTGTCTTCTCCTACTCAGGTGTGTAAGCTTCAATGTTCTCTTTATGGTCTTTAACAAGCTAGTGGGCAATGGTTTTTTAAGCTTTCGAAGGCTTTCTTTTCTTGTGGATACCATCATTCACATACAGATCATTCTTTGTTCATTAAGAATTCTCCTGATTCTTTTACTGCCTTGCTTGTTTATGTGGATGATATCATCATTAGTGGGACTGATTTGGATGAAATCAATCGTATGAAATCTTTTCTGGATTCTTGTTTTAAAATCAAAGATTTGGGTGATGCTAAATATTTCCTTGGCTTGGAAATTGCTAGAACTTCTAAGGGAATATCTCTTTGTCAACGAAAATTTACTTTGGATATATTGTCTGATGCTGGTTTTCTAGATTGTAAACCTGTTGTTACTCCAATGGCTTGAGATGTGAAACTTTCTATTGATTCTGGTATTCCTTTAGAAGATGGTTCCATGTATAGAACTTTGGTAGGTCGTCTTCTTTACCTTGCTAACACACGGCCAGATATTTCCTTTGTTGTTCAGCAATTAAGTCAATTTGTCTAGAAACCTACTGATGTTCATTTGAGAGCTGCTCATAGGGTGCTTTGGTATCTAAAGGCTACTCCCGGTCATGGTTTGTTCTTCCTTGTTACTTTTGCTATGAAATTGAATGTTTTTAGTGATTCTGATTGGGCTGGATGCCTTGATATGCGTCGATCTATTACTGGTTTTTGTGGCTTCTTAGATCAAGCCTTGGTTACTTGGCGTGCCAAGAAACAACAAACTATATCTACTTCTTCTTTTGAGGTTGAGTATCGTGCTTTAGCAACTACTACTAGTGAAATTCAGTGGATATCTAACTTGTTGAGAGATTTTGGTTATCCTCTTGTTTCTCCAGCTTCTTTATATTGTGATAGTCAATCAGCTCGTCACATTGCTGCTAATCCTACATTTCATGAACGTACTAAACATCTTGATATAGACTGTCACATTGTTTGAGAGAAACTTCAGGTGGATTGATTCATTTACTTCTGATCAAGTCTCAAGACCAGTTAGCCGATATTTTTTACTAAACCACTTGCTCCTACACCATTTTGTACACTCCTATCCAAGTTGGGAATTATCGATATACATTCTCCAGTTTGAGGGGAGTATTAGAGTATATACTTGTAATAGATTAGTTAATTTGTAACTGATTTAGTTTGTTTGTTGTAATAGTGTAATGAGTTCAGTTGTACATAAATATTTATATAAGGACATGTATGCATTATAGATATGATATGAAATAATATTCACATTTCAATTCTCTTCTTGCTTCACAATATTATGCAACCATCCTTGGAAGCCTAATTTTCATGGTATGACGTACTTCATTGAATCTGACGTGCTAGTAGCCCTAAATTCATTCAGCTTTGTCCCCATAAAAGACGTTTCCACCTACACATCATCAAACAAGGGATTGATTCGTTCATTATGATAAGATGTGCTTGATTAAAATCATTTTATGTTTAGCTAAATTTATCAGCCAAGATATCTTACATACGCAAAACAATCATTTAGATATTATAGGTTTTCTACACGCATTCAGGAGCTTGGTTGACCATCAACAAGATACTGGTCAAACCAAAAAACTTAATTTCACTATCTCTAATGAAAAGTTACCGCGGTTGCACTTGCCTCAATCCTTTCAGGTTCAAAGTTCATTACAGGGCATTTGATTCAAGTGGAAAGTGTTCAATTGCTTGTTTCATTCTCATGATAAGGGTCTTCGATATTAGTATTACCTAAATTTATCGACAACCAATATATTTGGGCCGTTAAGTATAAAAAGATATGAGTCATTTAAAATAGATTATTATAAAGCAATTACATGATTTGTTGCTATTACAAATAAATATTGTTTATTGTGCATACAATAAAAAAAAATGCCCACTCATAAAAGACTAAATTATATAATAAATATTACATGCCTCATAAACCAATGCTTTAAATCCATAAACTATCCTTTTGTGCTTGCAGGAGCTTTAGAAGCATAAAATGATATATAAGAACTTTCACATACAACATACGGGTAGCAATACTTGTTATACATAAAATCCGTTACATTTTGATATATTATAGGCATAAAATAATACACTTTTAAATTTTTATGATTTTTTAAAGAAAATACTCAAAATATGTGTGTTTTTTATTTAGTTTTTTAAATAAAAATCATAAAAAGAAATTAAAATTGTATCATTTCACACCCATTAAATATTAAAATATTACTTATCTTATGTAGAATCTAGTGATTAAAAAAAAAATACATATGAGTAGTTATTATAAGGGCATGAGAGAGCATTAAATAAGGGGACGGCACACATCCCCACATAATAAACCTGTAATTTTTTTTTTTTGAATTTGTTGTGAAATTATGATAATTTATTATGATACTTTGAGAATAGTGTTTAAAAAAACTCTAAGGGGACTATCCAAAAAATTAGGACAACTTAATTGAAACCCATTAATATCTGAATCAATCGGATGATTTCAGAAGATAATTACTACTCTGGCTTATTATTTATAACTTATTTCCAACATATTTCATTGCAAGTAAAAAAAAAAAAAAAAACCTTAAATCTTTTTAATAATACCGTAGATTTTATTAATTTTTCAATTTTAACCTTAATTAATATACATTGAACCAAATGAGAGAACAGTCTACACAATGATAAATTAAACTAAAGATGAAATTATACATTTAGATGAAAAATCAAATAATGTGAGTTATAAATATAGGATAAAAAAAAATCTTCTCTCTATCTTATAAATAGAATTATAAGAATATAAATTTAGAAGACGAAATAGTTTGAGGTATTATATTTAAAATTAAAATAAATCCCATGTGACTTTTCTTTTATAACTAACCTCATGTTTGACTTTTATACTTAGAAATTGAAGCAATATTAAATTATAGGATGGAGAGGAAGCCGGTGAGAGGGCACACGCCACCTGCGATTGGCAATTTGTTAGGCGGCGGCAATTTGCATTCAACTTCTCCCACTACATCCACCTTCGTTTGTTTAATTTGTTCCCTTCCCTTTCATGTTCTATCTTCCTCCTTCCTCACTTCTACTACTTTATTTTTTACTAAAATGTGAAAGCTAAATGGGTTGGGATTGGCTGGTCAAAAAATGGGTTGGGTTTGGAAAATTCACCGGAAATATCAAGTTTCTCATTCACATTTGAAAGAAGTCAAGATCAACATTTAACAAAACGTAGATGGAAGGGGGAAGAGAGAGTGCCATGAAGTTGAGGGGAGTACGACCTCGTGTTTGGTTTGAGAGGAGGGGATGAAACCTAAAGGAAGATATTGACTAAATTGTCATTAATAAGAAAAATATTCTTTTTGTTGTGAATATATTTTTAGAACATTAAAAATTTTCTATGGGCTATTTAGTAAGCGCCTCGTAGCGTGATGGTACTAGGGCCAGCCTTAGGAGTTGGTCTTTTCCATTGTCCAGGGTTCGAGCCCTACCTCCCCCTCCCCCTCCCCCCACTGGCTATATAAATTTAAAAAAAAATGAAAGAAAAATTTCTCTCTCCTCCCTTCCTCCCCTCAAACCAAACATAATAAAAGAGGCTAAGGTTAGCTAGAAGGGAGGATGGGAGTGGCATGGACCATCGTAAACTAGACGATAACACAACAAGCAAGAATGGAGATTTTTCAAAAATGAAAGCCTGTTGTTGACAGTGAAAGAAGAAGATGAAGAGGCTATTTGGAAAGAGTGAATACCATTTCTGGTCCCTGACAAAAAACATGATCTCTATTTTGATCCCTTACCAAAAAAAAGGTCCTTTTTAATCCATAAAAAGCACAAATAAGGGGTGATTGGTTGATATTTCGATCTCTCACAAATTTCCAAAAAACCCTTTTTTGTCCATAAAAATGACGAATAATGGTTAATTTTTTCATAAGGGACCAAAATAGGTTCCGTGTTTTTTTTCAGAACCAGAAAGAGCATTTACTTATTTGGAAATTTAATCAAATCCCACTTATTCTTTGAAGAACCCATTCTCCTATGTTTAAAGGAAAATGTGAGGTTGCTAGAAGATGGCTTCCCGAAAGCTACCAAACGCGTTATCTTGATGGAAAATCTTTAATTCAAAGTTTAATGGAAAAGCAAATTCTAATTCCAAAGTCGTTAAGAAAATAAAATTGGTGGGCAATAACAGTTAGGAGGGGGTCAAAGAGTTTGACGCGGACTTGAACGATGAAAATCAGTTTATACGATATGCCTACAAGAATGAAGAAATTCAGGGATTCAGCCCATGGTTTATTATTAATTAATATAGCTTGATTTTTTTTAATCGAAATTAATATAGCTTGATTAAATATATAATATTTTTTATTAATCTGCTAAACCAACTATTTGTAATTATGAGCGTGAAAAAGGAGACGAGAACGACAACAACAACCCTTAGGAAAAGACTCCCTCTCTAATTCTCTCCACCTAAAAATAATTATTATATCATTTAATGACAGTAATATATAAAATTTAAAATTATTAATTAATTTGGTTTACAAGATCTTAATTTTTAATCATTTCTTATTTACTCTCCCTTCTCAGAAGACTATGAATCAATAATTAAATTATTTTTGTTAAAATCATTGATGTTGTATTTCTTTTTTTTTTTTTTTGGTCAGAATAGTCACATATATTGATACTAATAATAAGAGTTACATACAACGATTACACTGTGATAACAACATAAAACAATTACACTGTGACAACAAACTGAAAGAAAAACAACTCAGAACAAGAAGGCTAACAAATATAACAATGCCAAACCAATTGAAAGGACAGCTAGTCACCACAAAACAAATACAAATAGGAACAAGAGCATCTTCAAAGACTTCATAGGCTTCCTTGCCATCCGAGGTTAGAAAGGACATAGAAGAAAGTGTTGGTTCCGAAACCCACCCGATCGGGCACACCTTCTTATAAGAAAAAGCTGCACAACGGTCAGCTACACAAACACCCCAACTTGGGGAACAGTACAGAGAACACCCAACCTCAGACGAAACAAGACAAGTGAAATCCTGAAGAGAATTCTTGCTCAACCAATGAAGCAACCTTGGTGACATCAACCACCCACCCAACAGATATTGGCTAACATAAGTGATATGGAATCGCCCCCATCTACCAATCTTATCAATGGTTTCCTCCCAGATAAAGCACAAAATAATAGCAACCATCAATAAAACCCTTACCCCAAAAACACGAATCCAATCAATCAAAAGGAACACCACCATAAAAACCCATAACCACACCAACAGGGGACAAACACAGACAACAATTGCCCAACTCCACAACATCAGAAAGCATAAATAAATGTAAAGCCAGAAAAGAAAGAAAAACAGGAAAAGCGACCGGAAAGAGAGAACCGAGGTACCCCCACCATCGGAAACCGCCGACAAGCCAGAGACCGCCGGCGCGCAGGCGACCACTGCCAAGGGAGAAGCCACCGTCGAAGAGGGCATCGGAGCCAAAAAACCCACCGCCGAAGACGATGGAGGACCATCAAAGCAACCACAGAACAGAGGACCACCGGATCTAGGAAGGCGGTGAAGCCGGAGACCAGAGGAGAACCGGCGCCGAACAAGAAGGACGGCCACCCCTCTATATCTCCGTTCCGGCCTAAAACCCGCCAGCACCTGACTCCAAGAAGGCCGATCTGTGCTTTGGCTGCTAACGTGGCTCAGGAGGAGGCTCGCCGGCGGCATAGGCGCCGCCGGCGAGGCAGAAGACACAGGCAACTGAGAAAGCGAGAGAGAAAGCGAGAGAGAAAAGTCGGGGAGAGAGGTTTGCTCTGAGGCTGGATATTGATGTTGTATTTCAACTGTACAGTAATATATAACAATTTTTCAAAACAAAATCATAATATAAAGGGAAAAACAGCATTCATTCATCGAAATATAAAGCATAAAACCACAGTTTTGAGAAAGCAGTAGATAAAACAGAAATAAAAATAGTCCAAAACAAACAAAACAGTCAGAAACTATATATCATCCAAGATCATCAGCAACAAAAGCAGCATCCTTGTCCAATAACTTCCTCAATTGAAGCTGAGGTCTCCACACCCAAGGTAGAGCTGAGTATGGAACCCGCAATCTTGTGAGTCTGCTCACAACCCAATATAATTGGGTCATTTAGAGCCTACTCAAAAAGGCTCATAATGGGTTGGATTAAAACCCGCTCATTTAAGACTTAAATGAACGGACTATGGGTGCACCTTCGAGCTGTCTGTACCCGCCCATATATATATATATATGGGTTAAAGTACGATTTGGTCAATAAACTAGCCCATTTAGTGTATATATATATATATATGGGTTAAAGTGTGATTTGGCCAATAAACCATTGGCTCAAGAGCGTCCAACACAATTAACTATTAAGTGGATCAAAAATACCAACAAACTCTTAAAAAAGAACGTCCAGCACAACGTCGTTAGCAAAAAGTTAATATTTGTTATCTAATATGTAGATTGACCAACGAACTTTTACTTCAGGAGCACTCGGCACAAAATTCTAAATTTTACTAAATTAAATAATTTTTTTTCTCAATTGTCATTATTCAAAACTACTTGTATAGATATCTATGGACAAAAATTATTCATTCTTCAATTTTGTCAAAATTATAATTTGCTAAAATAAACAAAATTTTTAATTAACAATATAATGATATGATTTAAATAAAATTCAAGGTGTTTTACAGTATATTATATATGTTAAATAATAAAAAACAAGTATATGATTTATTTTTATTTTAGAAGAAATTTATGTAAGTTAAAAAATTCATTTAATGTTAATAAAATTTAAAAAATATATTATATTCTGAAAGAAATGAAATGAGTTTAATTTTTATTTTTATAAAAAGAGCTTAATGGTAATCAACATTGATATAATAATATAAATCCGGCAACTTGATGATATATTTGTTAATTAAATGATCTATTGCTTATATGGATATGGGACTTTCATAGGCCAAATTGCTCCTCAACCTATTATTAAATTGTTCTTCCTCAAGCCTCTTAAGTTATCTTTTTTTTTCCCCCCAACAAGTCTCATATTCATATAATCAATAGATCATTTAATTAACAAACATATCATCAAGTTGTCGGATTTATATTATTAAGTATCAATGTTTTAATTAACAAACATATCATCAAGTTGTCGGATTTATATTATTAAGTATCAATGTTGACATCCATTAAGCTCTTTTTATAAAATTAAAAATTAAACTCATTTCATTTCTTTCAGGATATAATAGATTTCTTAAATTTTATTAACATTAAATGAATTTTTTAATTCACATAAATTTCTTCTAAAATAAAAATAAATCATATAATTTTTTTGTTTGTTTAACATATATAATAAACTATAAAACACCTTGAGTTTTATTTAAATCATACAATTTTATTTTTAATTAATTTTTTTTTTATTTTAACAAATTATAATTTTGATAAAATTGAAGAATGAGTAACTTTTGTTCATAAATATCTATACAATAATACGTCACATTGCCACGAAATTCCTATTCCCCATTTTCCCATTTGACCATTTCCCCACTTGGAGTTTGAATATCAAAATTATGTTATGATAACACTTGTCTAAATTTAGGTTTTTTTGTGTGAATTATGATTATTGAATTTTAAAGATTCATATTTTAGAATTTAGAATGATAAATTTAGCTATATACTTAATGCTTATATATATTTTTCTCCAAAAAAATAAACGTGTCAACTGTAAATAGATTACCCAAAACCTTGTTAGCCCACCCGTCTATATGCTAGCCCATTTAACATGGGTTTAAATGGGTTAAGGTACAGGTATCAGCTAGCTCATACTCGTTTAAAGTTAAATGGGCGGGCTTTGAGTTTAGGCATAGGCTGCTCAACCCACCCATTGCTTTGCCCTACAATTAGGAGGACACGACCCTTTTAATGAAACCTTGGGGCCTATTTGATTTGAAGGGAGGGAGTGTGAGAGAGGATATTGACCAAATTGCTATTAATAAAAAGAATATTCCTTTTTATTAAGAATATATTTTTGAAATATCAAAAAGTTTCCAATGGCTATTTAGCAAGGAGGAGAGAAAAATTTCTCTCTCCCCTTTCCTCCCCATCCCTCTCTCTCAAACCAAACAAGCCCTTAGTCACCTAGTTGACCACTAAGTTTGCTTCCCTCTGATGGTTTCCATGTGAAGAACTTGTGATCAAAATTAATATCCAAAGAGGAGAAAGTAATCTACCATAATTATTACTATGTAACCATGTTAAAATTGTAACAAGGTCGTCAAACTCATGAGTTTAAATTAAACAAACTCGTGACTATGACATAAATTCATTTTGTGAACTTAAATCGTAAATTTGTAAGAGTTTACTTTTATCACTAAATATATAGTAATATTGTATAATTAAATAATTAAAATACAAAAAGACAACAATTTGATTTAAATATATTTTAAATTCAAATAATTAAAATTAAATCCATGAACATTTATAATTTATCATATTTAACAAAGAAATTTCTATAAAATTCATAGATAAAGTTGCTATGCCTGATTAAATCGAAAAAATTAACACGAGTTTAAGAGTGAGTTAACATAACTTTATTAGTTGAAAATGCAAAAATGGTAAACTCCGTGTATAAACTCGTAAGTTTATCTGATTTTACAACTGATATGAGTTTATCTAAAAAAGTATAAACAAGTAATAAAGAAACTAAACTTATATCATGAACTTGAATCCAATTTAACCAAGTTTACAACAAATATAAGTTAAAAAGTGAGTTAACAGGATTTTTTTAAGTAAGAAATATAAAAATCATAAATTTAAAAAATTAACTTACGAATTTGACAATAATTTATATACTAATTGAACATATCAAATAAATGAAATTATATAATGATCTATCATTGAGATTGATCACGAGCTTAAACATGATAAATTGTTAAGTAGAAAACAAAATTTAATTAAATCCAACTAAACTATCAAAATTTAGATTCAAGTACACACTTATAATAAATTTCTAAATTCTGATCCGTCTAAAAGGATTAACTAGGGATTTTTAAATCTAGTAAATTTACTTCAATGTTTCTCAATGCTTAAAATTTTACAAGTTCAATTTAATAATTTACAAGTCTACATTATTTAGTGACAACAAAACTTTTACGATAGGTGTGTATGGCAACCATTCTGTTGCCCAACACTGTTTCTGAGATAAAACAGTTTTTAATGATTCTGTATTTTGGAAGAGTTCTGAGAATTAGAATTACGTTTGTTAACCCATTTTATTTTTACTCCGAGAATCAGAATTACGTTTGGTAACATATTTTTCCTCCCCTTGTTTGGGAGTTAAAAAAATAGTAAGGGGGAAGATGAAGGATTAATGAGTTATTTTTACCATTTTGTCTTTTTCTTTAATAATTAATATAATTATTATACTTTACAAATAAACTTAAATTTAAATTTCCTAAAAAAATTATTTATGTAATTTTTATATTCAAAAAATTATTTATGTGGCAGCGGCGGCGGCAGCAGGGGGTGGGGTGGTGGTGGTGGCGGCGGTGGAGGTGGTGGAGGTGGCGGGGGTGGTGGCGGTGGCGGTGGTGGTGGGTTGATGGTGGTGGCGGCAGTGGTGGTGGGGTGGTGGCAGTGGTGGTGGTGGCTGGAGCAGTGGTGGTGAACGAAGGTAAATTTTTGCTTCGAAGAGGAAGGAGACTTTTTTTTTTTTTTTGAGAAAAATGATTCTCATTTCGTGGCTTGGAACCGAGAAGCAGAAAATTTCTGCTTCTTTTTTTATTCCTCAGAACAAAAAATAAAACCTGTTCATCCCGGGAACAAAAAAAAAATCGGATTTACCAAATACAATTCCTATCCAATTTTATTCTTGGGTACAGAAATTAGGAAAAAACTCATTTTGAGATCTTTACTATGCACATCCATAGTTGCTAGCGGTCACCAAGGTGGTGATGGATCATCGGTGGAGATAGCTTTAAGGAAAAAAGGTGTGGCCTTGGAAATAAAAAAAAGGGGCAATGCAAGTTCCATTGGGACTTGGGAAACTCATCTATCATAGTTAGATATACGACCCGAGTTAGATTCGGATTAGTCAGGGTGAAGCCCTAGATACGGGGTAGACAACAACCAAAAAAAAAAAAAAAGAGGGGCAATGTACCCATTTAATAAAATTCAAAAATATCTAATTAAAGCTCCTAGACTAATTAAGAATTTATTAAAAGTGAATTTTCAAATCTGGATTTTGATTTTTTTTTCTTGATTTGTTTGGAATTTTCCTAAAGATTAATCACTTAATAGGAATAGAATAATTATATTAAAAGAATACGTTGAACTTAAAAACTACTAATACATTATAAAATATTTATTCTTTAACAATATAAGTATCAATAAAAAAACTAACACATAATTAAATTTATATTCATTACACTATTCATTAATATTAAGTTCATGTAAGAAAATCAATATCAAGTACGGTTTAATTGTTTCTACTTTTGCTGCAGATTTTTTTTTTTGTCACACTTAAATAAAAGTGGATGGGTTATGTTATAAAGAGAGAAGAGATAAAAAAATATTAATAATGGGACCAATCACTTTGTGAGTGTGGAAGAAAAAAATTTTCTGTAACAAAAGCAAAAATATTAAACTTTATTAAGAGCCCATTTGGATCCTTTTATTTTTAGCTTAAGTTACTTTTAAGCTAAAGCTAAAAAAAAGAGCTTATAAAAAAAGCTAAAAGCTATTTGGTAATTATATAATTTTTTTAATTTAAAAATTACTTAAAAGCTGAAATTAAAAATAAGTTGTTTGACAAAATTTTTGTCATAAGCAGTTTTTCTAATAAAAATTATCATAAAAGTAGGGGCAGAACCAGGATTTGGAATTAGGATGGACAAAAATTATAGAATAAAATCTAATTGAGTTAGCATTTGAAATTAGGGGGAGAAAATTACAGAATTTGACCCAAAGTTTTAGGGAATTATGATTTAGCCTAACAAATATTTCAGTATTTTCATTTTAGTCCCTCCATGAGATTTTTTGATAGGGTCTAAATTGAAAATATTTAAATCTTTTTAGGAGAAAGTATAATTTCCCGAAAATTTGGGTAAAAGTCTGTAATTTTTAGGGGGCGGGGGCCACCCCTAGCACCCCCTAATTCCGCCCTTGCATAAAAGGTATATTATAAAAGGGTAGTGGCAGCGGTGGTGGCGGTGGCAGCGGTGGTGGCGGTGGCAGGCGGTGATGGTGGTGGGGCGACGGCGGTAGCAGCGGTGGTGGTGGCGGCGACGGCGGCGACGGCAGTAGTGTTCCATCGAAAAATTATGGTTTTTTTTTTTAAAAAAAAGAGCTTAAAAATAAGCTCGTATGAGGAGCTTATTTTTAAGTTCTTCTTTCTTCATTATAAAATAAGCTCTTATAATTATAAGATACCAACTAAAAAGCTTATTTAGTTTTTTTTATAAGGCATTTGCTTGTTCTCAATAAGCATTAATTTTTTTTTTCTATATATGCCCCTAAAAAATAAAAGTAGTGGGTGAGAATAATAACTAATATAATATTAAAGTTTATGGTAATTAGTAAGGGTAATATTGGAAGTTATTTGAATTGTATAATAATTTTATTGACTTTAACTGTTTAAGCTCTTTTTTCTTCATTATAACATAAGCTCTTATAATTATAAGATACCAACTAATAAGCTTATTTAGTCTTTTTTATAAAGCACTTGCTTGTTCTCAATAAGCATTAATTTTTTTTTCTATATATGCCCCTAAAAAATAAAAGTAGTAGGTGAGAATAATAACTGATATAATATTAAAGTTTATGATAATTTTATGATAATTAGTAAGAATTATTAAGTAATGTCTTATAATAAGAACTAAAAGAAGTACTCGGAATGTTTTTTTAAGAAAAATGTTCCTATGCTTAGAAAAATAGGGAAGAAGATTCTTTCTTCATCCTTCTTTTCATTTTCTCTCATTAGCCTATCTTGGCCATTGATTAGAAAGATAAGAGAAATATTAAAGTGGTATTGTGATTGATTAAATGAATATAATTTAGAGATGATAAGGAATAATGAGAAAGTGATAATAAGAGAAACTCAACCCGATGTAGTGGGAAAGAAAAGGCATAAAGGCATGAATATGCTGAGGTGCCGCAGAATTGCTGCAGGGACGGTGCGCCAATCATGCACAACACGCGTACCAGGTCACTCTGTCACTATTCCCTTCTCACAAGCACGTAACCCTCCCAACTTACCCAAATTTCAATTTCGTCCCCCATTCTTTCAATAATTACCGAGTCGCCCCATTTCTCAACCCTACAATCACTCTTCGATTCTTCCCCTTCACACCCCCCGTTAACACACAAGTCAACGTAGAGCTGGGAATTAGGGCCGGCCCGGCCCTACAGGGCCTGGCCCTCCAGGGCTTGGGCCCTACAGGGCTGGCCCTCCAGGGCCTGAGATAAGGAAAACATCTGTTTTTTAAAGCCCGGCCCGATAGTACCAGGGCTAGGGCCGGCCCTACAGGGCCTGGAAATTACTATTCCAAACTTTAATTATTTTTTTTCTAGGTTTTTTCCAAAGAAATATAATTAGTAAATTGCAACCATTAAAGTTCTAATCTATCAAATAAATATTATCAACATTAATATCTAAACAATACAAATTATCCAACAAATAAACACATTCATTAATTCGTAATGAAAAACAAATCATTGTCCACAATTGATTTACATAAAACTTAAGAAGTATTAAACTAAATAACATTAGATAACTCACATAAAATATAAAAGCATACCACTATCATTGTCAATTGTCACCTTCTTCATCACTCTCATCAATTTCATAGATATTTGATTGTACTTCACTTTGAGCAGAAGGCTGTGCTTCAGGAGTAAAAATGTCATGAATTTCTTCTCCCACATCATGAACACATCCATAATCATTATCTGCAGCAAATAATATACCAAATCATAAAATCAGAGTATAGTTCTTATGTATTTATATATGTGCCTCCTAGCCTCTTCCTCTTAGCACTCTCGGACTAATTTTTTTTCTTAAAAAACTGAAAATGCTACAGTAATAGGGCCTGCAGGGCCGGCCCGATAAAGCCCGAGGCCCTACAGGGCCGGCCCTGCAGGGCCAAATTCAAATTTCAAGCATATTTTTCAAGCCCGAGCCCTACAGGGCCAGGGCTTAAAAGGGCCGGCCCGACGGGCCCGGCTCTAAGTCAACATAGTAAATATAATCAAAGCACATACCTTTTCTGTGTCTTTTGGTCTTTTTCTTCACTTTCCTTTCTTTTCCCGTAATCAACTTTCATCCGTTTTTATTGCAATATATTATCAATTTACCAGAAAGTTCTTACATAAGGATAATGCTTTTGTTTGTCATAGTGGCTTGATTTTTTAAATTTATCATTTTTGTTTTTCTAGCTTCTAAAATGCGCTGTAAATTTAGTTGAATTCTTTCTATTTTTACAAAATTAACCTTATTATCCGTAAACTCAGTTGGATAATATTAGAGAAGATATTTTTCTAGCTTTTAATTTGGCGAGTGCAATCGGATCAAAATCAGAACATTCAACCGAAGAGAGAGATAGAGAAGAGGGGAAGAGCGTGCGTGCCTGTCCGCGTTCTTGAGGATAAATGTGTAGTGATAAAGACATGCGAGACTGTTTAACAGAGGAGCTGATTCCCAGGCCCTTTTCTTCAAAATCTGATATTTTTTCCCCCCGTTAAAGTTAATAATCGACATCTCCCACATTAAAAGCCTTGTTATATTTATTGTATATCTTTCATTTTCGACCCCTCTCTTTTATATATCGTTAGTACTGGAGTTTCGTGGGACTTGGAGTCCTTCGGTTTTGTCTTTTGATATCTACGGCTTCTTTCCCATATGAGCAGATTCTGTTTGTCTTCAACCTGATCGGATTGGAGGCACTACCCTAATATTTCGGCAATTGAAGATGAAAAATCTCTGAAACTGCGATTTTCTTCGTGCTTGGATTGGAGTTTGAACCCTTTATTGGATATAATTTGCTGTACATACAAATACCCACGGTTTTTTTAAATCCGGACTATATAGATTCGGGAAGCTTCCCTTTGGTTCTGGAGAATGGGCTGTTTCTCGTGTTTCGATTCGAAGGAGGATGAGCAGCTCAATCCTCGGCAACAAATCGATGATCTTACGCAAGCCCATCCACCTGCTTCCTCTCACATTTCCAGATTACCCTCTGGTTAGTTGGTCGATTTTTATTCGATTGTGTTATAAATTGATATCCTCCAATCACTTTTTTTTTAAAAAATTTGTTCTACTATCTAATTGCTTGATCTGATCTGATTATATGCGATTTATCTATCCTTATGAAGACATGTTGGCGACGATGTTTTCCCTTTTCTCTTTCTTCATATTTATTGAGCTATAGTTCTTTTTGGATGAATTGATTACCTGTTCCATGAAGACTTTCTATGAGATTCTACCCGATTCTGATGCTGTTGTAAAGGTTTTTCCCTTTCTTTCTTTAGAAATTTGAGATCTCAATATCTCTCTGATTTCGTGGGCTAATTGGAGTATTTATACTTGGTACTTTGGGATTGGGAATTTCACTTTTTTTATTAACCCAATAACTTGCTCTGTTGCTCTAACATGATTCGATTTCAATCTATTTATGGCATGGCTAAATTAATTATAAGCTATATCTAAAAGGCTTTTTGAGTGAAGCTTAATAATGGTTGGTCCTAAGTGAATAGGACTGTAGCCCAATGGAATTGACTGGCTGACATGTTACTCTTTGGTATAATATTGAATTTCAAGATGTCACCGACTTTGCTTGGAGAAATTCTGGAGTTGAAGATACTTATGGATCTGCGTTTCTTTGTTTTGATGGCTTTTGCAGGAGCAGACAAACTTCGCTCAAAGAGTAGTAATGGAGGATCCAAAAGGGAACTGCCTGCTCCCAAGGATGGGCCTGGCGTCCAAATTGCTGCCCAAACTTTCACTTTCCGTGAACTTGCAGCTGCAACTAAAAACTTTAGGCTAGAATCCTTTATAGGGGAAGGTGGTTTTGGAAGGGTGTATAAAGGACGTCTAGAAAGCACGGGTCAGGTAAATCTCTCTATTATTGCTAGAGGTTATAGAATCAAGATAATGGCGATATGTTTTTTCAGCTTGCCCGCACCAAATCTTTGATACATTTCTTGCTAGAAGTATCCCTAATCCCATTGATAACAAGTGATTTTTTTTTGCATTAGTTCCTTTGAGTCCTCTTTATGATAAGTGCTAATGTCAAGTAATATCTCCATTTTTTTACTCAGACAATCCCAAGAATGCTGCTCTCCCTTGTTTTCTTCTCAATCCCTTGGTATTGCTGTGTGATTATTTGATTTGATTGCTTGATTAGAAAGAATATCATAATTTTATTGATCATTGTCCAAGATGTATGAATTTATGTCCATATTACTTTAGAAGCTTTGAATTTTGTTTGTTATAGAGAAAAATGTATATCTACCCTATTTTTGCATTTTAACACCCAAAAAAGAAAAGAAAAAGAAAAAGAAACAAAGAAAAACAATTTCATGTTGATGTTAATTTGAATGTTCTGGAAGGCGTACTTAGTTACAAGTTTGATGTGTTTTGGTGTCCCTAAGGCATCTAGCAACTAGTAAGATCTGACATTTTTTCTTCATCTCAACAGGTTGTTGCCGTTAAACAATTAGATAGAAATGGTCTTCAGGGAAATCGAGAATTCCTAGTGGAGGTTCTCATGCTTAGTCTTCTACATCATCCTAACCTTGTCAATCTTATTGGTTACTGTGCTGATGGGGACCAACGTCTTCTTGTTTATGAATTTATGCCATTGGGATCATTGGAAGACCATCTTCATGGTATGTTTGTATAGCACCAACGTCTTAATTATATGATTAGAAATTCGTGTTATAGTTGACAAATTTCTGTCATGTTAAGAAATCAGGCTGGCATACTTATTCTCTTTAAGATATATTTTGATATCCCAGTCAATTCCATTAATCCCAGGAAAATGAGAATCAATGTTGCCTTTTGCTGTTATAACCCATAGGGAGGATACTTTTTAGAAATGATTGGAAGTTTAGACTTGCATCAAATCATTTAGTTTATAACTTTAGATGTTGAAAAATCAATATTAAAAAATACATTTACCTGTTTTGAAACAAAGAATATAATTGAATTATCTAGAAGCAAATATCTAGACATGACTTTCTCTCATACAGTAACATTTCTTGTCAATGAGTGGACTGTTCTTGCTGGTAGCCTTGGTTGAGTTCTCGTATATCAACTTTGATTTTCTACTTTGCATGTTGGTTCTTTTCTCAATTCTCTGAGTGATGAGGAAAACTTTGCTGTTGGTGGCTTTACTCTTTTAAAGGCCTTTTGTTCTGAACATGCTGATGAAAAATCATCTGTCGGATTGTGTCCTAGTGTGGGAAAACCAACCAAAGTTATTTTTATTGAATATTTGTTATATTTTTCTGTACTTCACCTCTCTAATTCACGATCATGGAAGAAGCTGTTAAGTACCTCTTGTTATGCTATTTTAGCTTTGTCAAGGTTCTTTCTTATTCTAATATTTTTATCCCCAGTTTATGTTTATAAAGAAAAGTTTCATTCGTGTTTCTTTTCATAACCATTTTGGATCAGTTACCTTGATGTATAAAGTTATGCATAACAAGGCACTATGTTCTTAAGTTAAAAAAATTGTGACATTTCAATAGAGCACATAAAAGTTGAAGTCATGATCTCATATCACGAAGTTATTGAGCGAAATCTTTTGGTTAACAATCTGTCCAAAGATTTGGTTGTTGATAGAACATAATGACATTGTGCAATCCATGTAGCCTATCTCATCTAGTAGGATAAGGCTTTGTTGATGTTGATGTTGTTAAATTGTGACATTTTTGTGGCTTTCCTTCAAATACTTGTTTAATAGTTATGAGTAAAGCACCGTGATGATCTTTGGTTCTTTTCCTTCAAATTCTTGCTTATTAGTTATTAGTAAAGAACTGATTTAAGGGTTGTCATAAGTTGAAGTCGGAATTCGGTCTAAGCTCTCTCTCTCTCTCTCTCTTTTCTTTTTTAATTTGCTCTGGGTGATGGGATAGACTGTTTTTTCTGGCTCATTTCTTATTGTCCTCTCTGTGATCGTTACACCTGTTAGTATATCTTGGTGAAGGGACTCCTAAAATTGTTTCAGCCTTCTCATTTCTCTGTTAATTTACCGAGTGTGTGGAAATCGTTAATTGAATTTTGAAACAGAAAATTGGCAATTTTGGATATAAAACACGCATGTTACTTGGATTTCTTGGCTAAAAGACACATTGATATACTGTAACATCCAGCTCCTCATCTTCTTAGAACAACAACAAGA
The DNA here is from genome assembly GCA_034222035.1 of Acacia crassicarpa. NCBI lineage: Eukaryota > Viridiplantae > Streptophyta > Magnoliopsida > Fabales > Fabaceae > Acacia > Acacia crassicarpa. The sequence continues at coordinate 22,568,373 of JAWXYG010000008.1, forward strand.
GGTGGATTAAAACTCTAGTGCCATGTATAAGCTCATCTAAGAGAGAGACCATATTATACTTCCTAGAGTGCAAAGTTCATTTTTAAAATGGGGTGCCTTAATTTTCTATTTTAGAACCGTCGGGCATAGATCAAATGTAATTTAAAGTTAACATTATTTTGATAAAAGCCTAACACAATTTGTGGATTATCCTCCCATGCCAGAACCAAATCATTGAATGTGCTGCCATGTTTTCGACTATTAAATTAATGGCTAGATAGGCAAGGTTGTGAGCTTATGGCATAATTTATTTTCTGATGACCTGGAGGAGTTCCTGAACTTTTGGAAGAGTGAGATTAAATGCTCTGTCTGTTACACCAATGCATCCTTAAACATAAATACAACAGCTGTGGTAACAACTGTATTATTGACTTGTGTGCAGATCTTCCCCCTGACAAGGAACCGCTAGATTGGAACACAAGGATGAAAATAGCAGCCGGTGCGGCAAAAGGATTGGAATACTTGCATGACAAGGCAAATCCCCCAGTTATTTATAGGGACTTCAAGTCTTCTAATATATTACTAGATGAAGGATTTCATCCCAAGCTTTCTGACTTTGGTCTTGCAAAGCTTGGTCCAGTTGGTGATAAGTCGCATGTTTCTACCAGGGTCATGGGAACTTATGGTTACTGTGCTCCTGAGTATGCCATGACTGGACAACTGACGGTGAAATCTGACGTCTATAGTTTCGGGGTAGTCTTCCTGGAGTTGATTACCGGCCGGAAAGCCATTGACAGTACCCAGCCTCATGGAGAACAGAACCTTGTTACCTGGGTAATCCTCTAATCTCTTACCATTTTAGTTATAGACTCTATGTGTTTGTAATAAATGGAGAGGGACTGTGATGGTTTAATTGTTACTTTTGGGCAGGCACGTCCACTGTTCAATGACCGCAGGAAGTTTTCAAAGTTGGCGGATCCTCGGCTTCAGGGACGGTATCCCATGCGGGGTCTTTACCAGGCATTAGCTGTGGCATCAATGTGCATCCAAGAACAGGCTGCCACACGGCCCTTGATCGGAGATGTTGTAACGGCTCTATCATATCTGGCCAACCAGGCATATGACCCTAATTCATCCGGGCACAATCATAGGGTTTTGGGTGATGAGAAAAGAAGCAGAGACGAAAGAGGGGGAAGGATGTCCAGAAATGAGGAAGGTGGAGGATCTGGCCGCAGATGGGACCTTGAAGGGTCTGAGAAAGAGGACTCCCCCCGAGAAACTGCAAGGATGTTAAATCGGGACCTAGATAGAGAACGTGCGGTGGCAGAAGCCAAGATGTGGGGAGAGAACTGGAGAGAGAAGAGACGGCAAAATGGTCAGGGGAATTTTGACGCTTCCAACGTGTAGGGGTTAATTTACTTGCTTCTCAGTTTCTCACCATGCAAGGTGGAATTTATTGAGTGCCGATTCCTTCTTTTAAGCTGCTCTACATAAACCTGGCTACCATCCTCTTGGATACTACTGCCTCTGCCTAGATTCTACTGTGTTTAGAATCTTTCTCCGGTTGGCCATTTCTTGCCGTGGCCTTGACGTAATGAGATTTGTTGACACAAACTTTTCTTAATGCATTTTTATCGGTCCTCCTGTGGATGAGCATGTTGGGGAGTGTACATTACTTGCTAGCGATAAGCTATTAGGAGCTCCTCCAGACACATTTGATAAAATTGGAACGGTTCCCCGAGAAAAAGTAGCATGTCCTCGTGCAATGATGACATAGACAGATTAAGAGAAGTCACTCCTTTCAAGTTTGTTTGGTATGAGGAAAATGGAAGGGAAAGAAAAATTTTAACGAGTTTGATTTTTCAAAAAAGTGAGAGAAGTGGGTTTAAAACTTGGTTAATTTTTCTTACTATTTAATCTTATCTCCTTGAAATTAAAATTTAATAAACTTTTTCATTTCTTTTAAATTGAACTCATAAAATTTTTTCTTTCCCCTACCTTTCGTTAGTAGTTAATATAAGATTTTACAAAATATAATGAAATGTGTGACTCAATGTTATCAAGATCAAGTTTTAAAAACGTAATTTATAGAAACGACATAAAAAGATTCTACTACTTTAAGATTATGATATAAAATTATATATATATATATATATATATATGGGTTTATCATTTATTATGTCGACATAAGGTTATGTTAAGTCACTCCAAAACTACGTTGTTTTAGGGTTGGGGGAATTAATGAAGAGTGTTTTTGTATTTTTGTTTTTATATTTATTATATGAATTTTATTAAAAGATCCTTCATTAATTCCCTTAACCCTAAAACTATGTCGTTTTGGGAGTTAGGAGGATTAATGAAGGGTGTTTTGATATTTTCATTAATCCCCTTAACCCTAAAACGCAGTTTTGGGGTGACTTGACATAACCTTATGTCAAGTGATATAACAAATGATAAACCTTATATACATGTATGTATGTATGTATGTATGTACATATATATACATGTAAAAATATATAAATTACTACTCAAAATTCAATGAACAACTTTATATTTAAAATATTTAAGTCACATAACTATATAAAACATAAATCTAAAAACACAAAAAGAATTTAATAACTCCTACAACCAACTTTCAAAACATCAAAAGAATAAAGTTTAGGAATTCCTAAATTATATGAATTAATACAAATTAAACGCATCATCTTGTATCAGTTATATGTCCTCTATGTCCTTTTCTTTTGTTTTTATAACAAGTTCATTTACAAACCTTGGAATGTCTAAATCATGACCATCCATAGGCTCCCTTACTTCAACTTCAATCAAGCTTTTCTCATCATAGGCAGCAACATCTAAGTTGTTTATATCTTCTTAATCTTCTTCATTTTCCACCATCTAATGATCATCGGATAGAAGATCATTAAAATTATATTCAGAAAGTTTTGAGCTTTCTTTTTCTTGCTCAATCTTGAACTCACCCTCACAAAAACAACATCATTCATAGTCTTTTGATTTTGGAAAAATGAAAATAGTTTTTTTCTTAAAAAGCAAAATTTTTTTACCGTTTTTATGTGGCATTTTTACCTGTTTTTATTGAAGGCCCTTTTTACTTACGTTTTAACACGTATTACTCCAGTAAAAACATAAGCTTGTACACTATTTTTTTAAAACAATGGTGAGATTGATATTGAAAAATACCTTTATCTCATTGACTTTTTCATTTTTCCCCTCCTATCAACTAAAGGGTGATTTTGGAAAGTTATAAAAGTTGTTAACTAAGCTAATTTCCTTAACATCGGAATAGTCATTAATGTGCTTTAAACTAACTTTTTCATTGCTTAAATGAGCAAGGGTACAAGGTCTTTTCTCAATTCAAATTAATCTTAGCCATATCTCAGGATTTCAATGTAATTTGATGGCTTCAAGATACTTACTAGTGATTTTTTTTCTTCCTTGTAACCTAATACCTAATTCCCTTTTTAGCCCGGCCGCAGCTACAAGAAAATGTTCCCCCCCCCCCCCCACTTGTGGTGTCTGTATATATATTTATATTTTTAAATAAAAATTTTAGGAAAGGGGTTGGGCTCACCCATAGTCCAAGGGGCAGGGTACTTGGAGCTCAGTCCATAGGGCATACTGGCCAGAGAATACACATACCTGCACCTCTACCAGCGTTTCCACTGCTTCCTAGATTCTTAGGATGTCTCTCCCAGTGTCTTGACCAACGCAGGGATCGAACCCCCTTCCTTAAGGTAAAGAAGACTGACCCCCACGCCAGTTGAATCTAAGGACAAGGGGTGTGTCTGTATGTTAAGCTTGCCAAGCAATCTAGTTAGCACAGGCCTTTTTCAAGGTGGTCTTTTGTGGTTTCCCTTTAGCCACATTCTTAAAGTTGCTTTATAATAATTTATTTATGATTATTTTAGAGAAATCCCCATTGGCATCGCTGAGAAATATTCGCATGTTGGAATGAGAAGACTTGCAAAATTCTAGTTTCAATATCAGCCTTACGTTACGTTACGTTACGTTAGTCCTTGGTCTTTGCCTTAAAGATTCCTTTTTTCTTTCCTTGTAAGATTGAGCGAAGACCTATTAGTTAGCAAGTGACCTTTTATTTTTCCTCACTTTTTAAAAATGTCACCTGTAAAATTCTCGGTTTAGTCGATAAAGAATTGTCTCATAACTTATAAAGTTGTGGATTTAATGTGAAGACCTTATTAGCAGGCAATCTATAAATGTTTTTAAAAGTGCTATATAAGCCTAGAAACATGTTTAAGTTCTGGTAAGTCCTAAGAGTCAACATATCTAAACTTTTTTACACACAAAAAAAGTGATTTGGTGACGCATGCGATCCTCCCCGCGCCCCCCCCCCCTTTTTTTTTTTAACCTCCCTCCTTTTTCTGCGTATGATATAAGTATGATTCATAATCATCTTGAAGGGCACTAAGGCTGTGTGTGCCCCATGACCTTCAAGTTCAACGGTGTATGGCAGAGAATGTTTTCAATAAGTCATATTTTGACTATTCCATGAAAAAAGTTTCCAATCATGGGAATAACCTTTTTCCCCCCCTTTTTAGGATTCTTTTTTGTTTCTTTTAAAAAAAAACCATGTTTATTCAGGAGAAAAGTCAAGTAAGTCAATACACTTTCCTTGATTATGCATATTCCCTCCATAGTTATGTGAGAGTTAGACAACTCATTTATAAATATTAATTAAAAAAATTGTTAAGTTTTTTATTTGTAATAAATATGTATTATGCATTTCTTTGTTTGTTTTTTAATTGCCTTCTTTAATCGTTTGCATTAAGAAGTAATATGAAAAAAATATATATTATATATATTTTTTTGATACAGGCGATAGGGGAGGGGGGGATCGAACCCAGGATCGAGAGGGGAGAAATTAATCCCAATACCACTACACTACTAGTAGTGCTGGTTATATATTATAAGTTTTAGAAACAAAATAAATTGAGGTATTACATTCATTACTAACGCAAGCCTCCTTAGCTCCTGCATTTATAAATGAATGGAGTATATAGATAGAGCCCACTCTAAATGTACAATCTTGCTGAGCATCGAGTGTTTGCTTAAATTTTAAAAGTAAGACCCTAATTAACTGTCTCTTAAATTCATAATTTTTTACCCACATTACTATAAATTCGGACATTTATAACACTCAATAAATCATGGTTATGGTGAATGAATGTCATGTATGTCAAGGAGGAGCTCACACAAGAATATATAATGTTAAAATATAACATTCGCAAAAACAGCGAAACATAAAAATAATAATTATAGTTAATAACCGTCATTTATTTAATGACATATATGACGGTTCATATGGAACAAACCATCATATAACAATTACAAACAATTCGTCTTCCAACATCCTATCATACTTAACAATAAAGTATGATTATAAATATAAGATATTATTAGATATAATATATCAGATTTATACTTTTGAGATAAATACAATATGTTATGATATAATTATTTAATTATATATAACAATATCTCATATTTATAATTTTAAGATAAATATAATATGTTAAAATATTAATCTAATATATAATATCCTAAGGAGGCAGTAAAGACGAGATTATGAATAAAAGAAAAAATTATTTGACAATTCTTGATAGTATTGTTGTCAAACTTGCTAGTTTACTCTTCAAGTTTACCTTTTCTATGTTTTTAACTTACAAAAATGAGTCGAGTCAGTGGCAAACTCATGCTAGTTATAAACTTGGTTAAATTCACGAGTTTATACACCAAATTTACTGTTTTTACATTTCTATCTTACAAAACTTTGTTAAATTACTTTTAAACTCGTATTAACTTTTTTTATTTGATCATTTTCAACGGCTTTATATATAAATTTTATAGAAATTTTCTTTGCTAAATATGATAAATGATTAATGTTGATGGATTTAATTTCATTATTCAAATTTACAATATATTTAAATAAAATTGTTGTCATTTCTATATTTTAATTATTTAATTATATATTAGTGATATCTATTTAATAACAAAAATAAACTTTTATGAGTTTACGATACAAGTTTACGTTAAGTTTGACAACCTTACTTGACAGTTCTTTATAAAGAACCATTATGTTATTTTTTAAAGAATACTTAACACTTATAAATGAAAACTTCAAATATAAGAAGGCGGGATTAAAAAAAAAATTTATTTCACAATACTTGATAATTCTTCATAAAAAATTGTTATATATTCTTAAAGATTACTTATAGGATAAAAATTATAACCGTCATATATAAGAATGCAGGATTCTAAGAAATGTCAAAGTAGTTGGGATCCTATAAAAAATTTATTTGACAATAAATTTAAAAATGTTAAGTATAATTTAATATAAAACGGTAGGATTCTGAAAAAAAAAAAATTTTATTTGACGATCTTGTTAGGTCCTATGTTTTGATGATAACAAAGTGTAAAAAGGTTTTGCATAAGATTTAGACAATGAACAAAGTATTTTGAACAAGAAAAGAGTCTAGTTTCACAAAATTTGTTTGACCACTCAAGTGATAGAATTTATCAATGGAAGTTGCAAAAACAGATCACTTGAGTGATGTGATAGATCCTAGATAAATCATCATGGTGATCTTTTTGATAAAATGATTTCATAAAATAAGATCACTGAAGGAACCACTCAAGTGATGTATTTTATCACCATAATGATTCATCTAATGATTAGTGACGACAAAAATTTTCAAAGAGTAGATCACTCGAGTGATGGGTTAAAACTCATAATTAGTACACCACTTAAGTAATTTGTTCCAGTGTACTACTCTGATATGTTTTAAAGAAAAAATCACTCAAGTAACCACTGGAATGAGAGATAAATAGCATCACTAGCACAACATTGTAGTGACCCTGGAAGTGTCCTAAAATCCCATTTAAAAAAAAAAAATCTGAGTATAAAATCCCTCGAGTGATGTGTTAAAACAACTTCATTAGCATAAGACTCCAGTGATATGATCAAGTTATATGTTTTCAAGAAAGAATCACTCGAGTGATCCTGTAATCTTTCATCACTAGTGGATCACTCAGGTGATGCACCAAGTGACTTGAGGAGATCACTCGAGTCACCACTCGAGTGATTCAATTTTGTGCATCACTTCCACATCACTCTAGTGATCCATCTGGTGCTCTAAAATGTTTTCAAACTGCCAAGAGAAAATTGAATTTCTTTTATTCAACTGAACGTGGAAACCTCCGTTAGTGTCATATGTTTGAAATCTTTTATTAATATTGACCTAACTTTTTTAGGATTTCCTTTGAGTAAGAAAAGTTTGCAACATAATCAGACCCTTTGAGTCCTTTTTTTACCATCTGATAATAAATGGATTTCCTTTTTACCAGATGCATAGTTAATATAAAATTTGAACCGTCATTTATATTTGTGCGAGAGAGAGAAATTAAAATGACCAAAAAAATATAATAAGCTAAGGTACACATTTAAATTGTGTATTTAAAATTAAAAAAAAAATGATGACTATGAATAATCATCGTCAATAAATCACTTTCAGACAGATTTTCCCCTTCATTCCCATCTTCGTACGTAAGACAGATCCCATAAAAGTGGTTGAATAGATTTTGATTTTTCCATCCTTTCGTATGATTGTCTTAAAATTTAAATAATAAAAATAATTAATAGTACTTCTCTATTTAAAAAATAATTACAATTTTAAAATATCTTGGGACCACTTTTTCTTTATCTTCCTCATTCCGAGGGCGAAAATGCTGGACAAAGTGTTCAGATTGGTTATTAAGTTGAGTGAGTATGGAAAACACGTTAGCTTCATTCGATGTGATGGTTTTTCCTTAATGGAAAAAAGTGTGAATGTCTTATACAAAATTTCATTTTGATTATTTAATTTTTATATAATATTTTTAGTCATTTAACTTTAACACCATTAGTTTCATTAATAAAAAATTTTGATATCAAATGTTAAAAAAGTATTTATAAATATTAACATATTAGCTTAATTTCTTAAATTAATAATGACTTATACACATCATTTAGGAATAACAATGTTAGGTTTAAAAATAATTTATTAAATTAATAGACCAACTAAAGTTTTATTTAAAAAAAACAGATAATTAAAGGTGTACTTTTATTTTTTTCAAAAAATATTAACGTGAAGTAGAGTTGTGAACATGTTATCTTGTCCAAAGTGTTGCCGCAAAGCAAGAAAGGGGCTCACCGCTCATTCCTTCGTCTCTTCCTAAATTATTGTCATCGTAATAAGTGAACAACGAAAAAACAATAAGATGGAGACAAAATAATTGTACATTTTTCAATTGAAACTCAATGTATCAGAATAATTAACATTGAATATTGAACTTTCTTTAATATAACACCCCACCGAAGTCACATCTCCTATGTTATGACACGTCGAAGAAATATCTATCAAATGAACATATACCTTATTTAGATATGGGTTGTTCAAGCTTAGTTTAAATAAATCTATGATAGTAACGTAAATTCATATTATGAATTTAAATTGTAAATTCATAAAAATTTATTTTTATTATTAAATATGTATTAATTATTAGTGCATAATTAAATACTTAAAATATAAAATGACAATAATTTGATTTAAATATATTTTAAATATAATCTAAATAATTGAAATTAAATCCATCAACATTCATCATTTATCACATTTAACAAAAAAGTTTCTTTAAAATTTATATATAAAGCTACTAAGTATAACCAAATCAAAAAAGCTAACATGAGCTTACGAGTAAGTTAATACGATTTTGTAAGCTATAAATATAAAAACGACAATTTTGGTGTATAAACTTGTAAATTTAACCGAGTTTATGATTGACATGAGTTTACCAGTGATTTGACTCATTTTTATAAGTTAGAAATGTAAAAACGATAAACCACAACAATATTATATATATCCACACTCACATTAAAGATAAAGTTTATTCTTAATGGTTTTTTTATGAGTTAAATACCTAATTTGTCACGGAAGTATTGATAAGGGGGTATTCAGCACCCGGAAGTTTTTTTGGTACCAAATTTGCTCTAAAAGTATAAAAAAAGGTACCAAATTTGCCCAAAACTAACGGAAGGTCAAACGGGCATTTGTCACGTAGGACTTTTTTGGGTTAAATGCCTAATTTGCCACGGAAGTATTGATAAGAGGGCACTTAGCACCTAGAAGTTTTTTTGGAATCAAATTTGCCCTGGAAATATAAAAAAGGTAGCAAATTTGCCCAAAACTGACGGAAGGACCACGTAGGTCGTTAAAATGCCACATGGCTAGAAAAGAAACACAGTGGAGGGTGAGTCATATGCCAGATCATGTAACCACGCTAGCACCTCATTTATCTCTCTCTCTTCCCTCTCGCTTTCGGTGGTTTGTGCTTCTGAATTTTCTTCCACTCCTTCACCCACTCCTACATCGACGGCAATAGTGCTGGTGGGACCATTGTGAACACCATGGCTCTCCGATGTGGGGTTGAGGACCTACTAGGCGGTGTGACAAATTCATACCAAACGATTTTATCCTTTAAACCCTTACAATTTCTCGATTCTCAAATCTTCAAGTAATGCCTCCTCACTCCCCCCCCCCAAAAAAAATCCCTTATTTTGTTTCTCTGAAATTTTACAATTTGGTGAAAATTTTGACAATCCATATGACCATCTCTAATTGGGTTTATTGGCGGTTTTTTATTTATCTTGATTTGGAGAACTGTTTGATTTTTTGGTAGAGCATTTTTTAGAGTACATTGGGAATACAAAATTGTTCTAAGAATTATCTCTAACTGATGGCTTTTGCAGATCTAGAGCTAATTCTAACATCCCGTTTGAAATTTTCTTGATCAATTTGATAAGAATGGATTTTGATTTCTTGGTTTGGATTCCTATCGTACCTATATTTCTGGGGATTGAAACTAATCGAATCTGAAGTAGAGAAAGGTCGCAAACAGAGTTGGCAGGCATTGTTGTGGAAGATGGCATACCAGTCGGTGAAGGAGTGGAAGAAAATTCAGAAGCACGAACCACCAAAAGTGAGAGGGAAGAGAGAGAGATGAATGAAGTGCTAACGTGGTTATATGATCTGGCATATGACTCACCCTCTACTGTGTTTCTTTCCTAGCCATGTGGCATTTTAACTACCTACGTGAACCTTCCATCAATTTTGGGCAAATTTGCTACATTTTTTATACTTTCGGGGGCAAATTTGGTACCAAAAAAACTTCCGGGCTCTGAGTGCCCCCTTATCAATACTTCTGTGGCAAATTAGGCATTTAACCCTTTTTTTATCAACCTCTTTTTCACGGCTTTCAAGATATTGAGAATTTTGTATTTTATTAATACGAGTATTTGTTTAAGTAGGAACTATGGAGTTAGAGAGAGAAGGTGGTCATGGATTAATAAAGCAAATACATATATAGGCTATAAAATAATAACACATATATGATTTGTTATTATGTTTGCTGGAGAAGGTAGGCTTATTAAGGAGAAGGAGGAGGAATGTGAGTTAATTTTTTATAAAATAATCAATTATATAAAATGAAAATAATCATACAACTAAATCGATCATTTCATCAAAAGAAAAGGAGGAATGAGTGTTAAGCTTTAATCTAGACTACTAAGATTAAAACTTAAACACTTAGATTTTTTTAATGCAAAGATTTTTGATGAATGTTAAATTATCGGCGGCTTTACTGGATCAGGGCATGTGTCAAGACTCAAAGAATCACCATGAATTGTAAGTTTGTAAGTTGTAACAATACAATAAAGAGTAAATAGCATTTCTGGTCCCTGACAAAAAACACAGACCCCATTTTGGTTCCTTACAAAAAATTGACCCTTATTCGTCCTTTTTATGGACTAAAAACACCCTTTTGAAAATTTGTGAGGGATAAAAATGTCAACTAATAGACCCTTATTCGTCCTTTTTGTAGAATAAAAATGACCCTTTTTTTGTAAGGGACCAAAATGGGGATCGCGTTTTTTGTCGGGGACCAGAAAGGGTATTTACTCTACAATAAATATGCATATAAAATAAAGATATTTTTTAAACATCATTTTATGTAAAAAAAAATGATTAACACAAACCGCTCTCTTTTTTATAAATAATTTGATAGTTCTAGTAAGTACCTGTATTGTGTTAGTTCTCTATGTGTTTTGATGATAACTGACAATTGTAAACACAAGTTGAAGTTTGTCTTTGGTAAGTTGAAAAACTTACTGTCAAAGGCAAACTCGAGTTTTGATTTCAAAACTCGAGTTTTGGACTTGACAGAGAGTATCTCAATTTTCATAAACTAGATAAAACTCCAGTTTCCGTAGACAAACTCGAGTTTTAGTCATACAGAGAGCACTCAAGTTTTTCACATTGAGACAAACTCGAGTTTAGGTTTACAAACTAGAGTTTTCACCTTACAGAAACTCACTAATATTTTCTAAAGCAAACAAAACTCCAGTTTTCTTTTAGAAACTCGAGTTTTGGGTATAAAGAGAGCCTCCAATGTTTTAAACCAAAGAAAACTCCAATTTTGATATGTAAACTCTAGTTTTCAGTTTGCCATGAATTTTCTAAGTTTTCCAAAGTTTTGAGAAAACTCGAGTTTACACTTGGCAGAGAGCTTTCAAGTTCCACTTAGTTTTTGAAAACTCTAGATTTGACTTGGTATAAATTTTTCAAGGTTTTCATACTTAAATGAAAACTCGAGTTTGGCTTTGAACACTTGAGTTTTGGCCAAGCCAAGAGCTTTGCTAATTTTAGTGTCTTTGGAAACTCAAGTTTACTTTGAAAACCCCAGTTTTGAAGTTTTGGACTAAAATTGATTTTACATGTCAAGAGTCCAAAACTCGAGTTTGGAAATGGAAACTCGAGTTTTGAGTTCCATTCAAAAATATGTTCCAAAGCTCAAATCGCGACATTTCTCTCTGGATAAAGGAAACTCAAGTTATGATTTGGAAACTCGAATTTTGATATTAGTACACAGTGACAAACTCCAGTTTTAGTAAACAAACTCGAGTTTGTGTTGGTGAGTTTAAAATTCAAATCTGACAAATTTGTGAAACCTTCTTGTTTGATCTTAATACTTCCTATCATCATTCATTAATATTCCCAGCTATGTTTAACCACTTTGTTAGTGAGTTTCAGATGATTTAGAGGATGTTAATTGAAGGTTAAAAGCAAAAGCAAAAGTGACGTCAGCACATTAAATGCAAAGTCCAGAAAACTTGCATCCTTTTGGACAATCATTCTACACACGTTGCAAAGGGATTAATGTCTGCTTTCCACATCCAGTAGCTGCTCTTCCAACAGATTAATGTTCAAGAAGTTAACCATAAACTTCTGTGCAACTGGATTAAGCAAAGAGTAGAGAGAGAAGAAGACCTAAGCTCACCCTAATCCTTCCTGAATGTTTGCAATGGTTACATTAAGGATTTCAACTGCCATTTAATGCTCCCTTAGTATAAATAGAGTTGCATTCAATTCTTCTCACAACTAATTTGCTGAAAACGAATTGCATTCAAGTTTACCAACTACTCTTTCAGTTTTCACTTGTAAAGTATCTTTTGATACATTAATCTTTAGTATTTATCCTTATCCACTCTTAGAGAGAGTTCATTGATTGTAAATATTCTGACCTTTTTATCTTAGAGATAGTTTCATTCAATTCTTCTCACAACTATTCTACGCAGTGTATATTCTGACCTTTTTATCTAGATGATTTCAGGAATTAAATAAAAGGGCAATAATGATAGATGGATTGCTGACGTGATGGAATAGAAGATGCGGAGGATCGGAACTGAAAGATTTAGAAGAATCCCGCAAGATCTGTAAAGGCAATCTAATCTAATCAGAAGATACTGAAGATCCCGACAGAATAGGAAAGTCTCAACCGTTGCGCCGCACGAAAGCTCGATTATAAAAGGCAGCCGAGAGAACCCTAAAAGAGTCGGAGAGCCCTAGACAGAATTCTATCTTCGGTAGGCTCTCGAGAAGAGTGAGCAAGATCACGGAGCACGATATTTCCAGGATAACCCAGCATCCTTCCTTTGAGTTCGACGGAGAGAAGATGATGTGGAGCAGTGACGTGATAGGGCTTCTTCCACGCTTTGGAACTCCATTCAAGCTTTCTGTTTTCTTTCGCTTATTTTGTATTTCAATCATGGGTTTTTCTGTTGATGTTTGTTTTGTGTTTTCCTCTTCAGTTATGAACTAATTTCCATATGGCTGGATGAGGATGAATCTTTAAGTGTTGAATGAACCCAGTTGCATGTTTTTAATTCAATAAATTTGGTTGTGCTATCGGTGTTTTAATTACTAGTCGATTAACGGAAGTTAAGGGCTAGATCAGTGGCTTCACTTATTGGCAAGGAGCGGAGTTAGACCTCCGAGAAACAGATGCTTGCTAGGCGGCCCATGCACGGCACGGCCTATATTGTAGACTTCATGAATGGGTCTACCGCTCATCACCATTAACACCCCGTGCATAGCAAAGATCTATACTAGAAAGTTACCATAAGAATATGGAATGAGTATAGGTAGTATCCTATGTATCGGACGTGGAATCTTCGATAGACAATAGAGGTGGGTCGACCAAATAGCTTTGTGAGAAGCAGCTATGCTGTAGCAATTGCGGAAGCTATACAGTATAGATGCTGTAGCATTGTGTAAAGCATTGAGGGATTGGCGCATTTAAGGACGATTCTGAGTCCAGCCTAACTTATCATTGATATCTTCTCTCGTTTATTGTTATTTTGCTAGTAGCATAGTTACCAAAACCTCTCAACCCGATTTAATCTACTTTCTGCCTCACGACTATCATAGCAACCGAGCATCAATCTTTGGTATCACAGTCTCTGTGGGACGATACTCTACTTTAACTTTATTACTTGTTCGACTGGTTCGCTTGTCATAAGGGAATTTGACCAACAGATGGCAAGAGCTATGCTGAATGAGAACAACACTTCTCAAGTATTTTGGGCTGATGCAATGATACAGCTTGCTACACCTCAAATCGGGTATATCTCTGGAAGAAGTTGAACAAAACTCCCTATGAGCTATACAAGGGAAGAAAGCCAAAGTTGGTTCATCTGCATGTTTTCGGATGTAAGTTTTTGATCTACAACAATGGTAAGCAGTGGCGGAGCTAGGAATTTTTATTTGTGTCCGCACAATTAATAAGGGGAATTCGGGGGTTTGAGGTGCTCCTGAATTTTTTTCAGGAAATTTTTAAATGCATTAAAAACTAAAAAAATATAAAGAAGAAAAGAAAAGAAAAATTCAACTTAACATAAAAAAATAATAATCAAAAGTTAACTAAGCTATTATAACAGAACAATTACAAAAACATTTTCGATTCTTCATTCCTTGGAAGTTCAAATGAATAGCTTATGAAACTAAGAAGATCTTACTGATATCTTGCTAGTTTATGTACAAGGATAATAGAAAGCATTCATGGGGATTGCAGGAAAAATAGAGAAAACAGAATTAGTGAATCACCATCAGGAAAATTATTAACTTATGACACATTAACACTCCTAATAATACCCAATAGTATTTCAATAAATAGAGAACCACTGTAAGGATTCAGTATAACAACACATTAACACTCCTAAAACCTAATGAAAATGGGGACCCAATTCGCAGAGGCAGAGCAAAGGGTAGAATAGGAATTTTGCTGTATTATTAATTTGTTATATATTATTTGTATTCAGTTGGAACTGATGTAATGGGGGGCACATATGAGCTGTAATAGTTGTACTCCTTTTTATATATAAAGACACCACGTGTACAGATGAGAATAGTGAAAATAACATTTTCTTTTCTCAGTTTCAATTTCTCCTTCTCTCTCTCTCTCAGCTTTATTCTTCTGTCTCTTTCGTATTGCTCTGTGTCTCGAAGTCTTCCGCATAGCTCCTCTGGTTTGGCGAGTTCTTAGATTGATAAACGCATCAAAAACACTAAATAAAATCAGCATCCCAATCCCTGAAATCTTATGTCTGCACCTGCGGACACGGGCCCCAGTGTGGCTCCGCCATTGATGGTAAGGATAACTTGAGAAAGTTTGATCCCAAGGTGGATGAAGGTATATTTTTGGGTTATTCAAATAGGAGTAAAGCTTATAGAGTCTTTAATACTCATACTCGTATTGTTCAAGAGTCTATGCATGTTGTTTTTTGTGAATCCAAATCTGATAAACCTTTGGATGATGATGTTAGACCTGGCTATCACCCAAGAGGGAGGGGTGAATTAGGTGTTTGATAAAACTTTTGATAACTTTGAAAATATTTTCGCAACTTACTAAAAACAATTCGTATGATAGTAATACTGTATAAAGCGATAGATAGTCATTCAAACATATATGCTGGAAATATAAGAGGTTAGGGAAGAGAATATGCAAACTATGATTTATACTGGTTTGACCCAATCCTGGACTTACGTCCAGTCCTCAAACTCCACTTGAGATTTTAATCCACTATCCTTTTGTTTAATCTGGGCACAAGAGAAGCCTTTACAATCCCGCAAGTTCACACAGGCACTTGTGAAGCCGAATCTCTCACTGAGATACTACCCCTTATACATTGTAAGGTTACAGTCTATTTCCCACTCAAGATCCCTATCTTGAGTAACTCTCAAATGATAAGATGATTACAATAAATCTTCTCCTTCAGAAGTAAATGAATAAATACTGAAGTACAATACAAATCATTTCACTCTCTATAAAAGTTTATATGATCATTGAGATAATCAGAGATTAAGTGATATGAATATCAGAGTATTGGCATTTTAAAGATGTAAGCTTGTGTCTCCAACCTCTTCTATCTTGAAGGCTTCTCCTTTTATAGTTGATATAGAGTATTCAACCGTTTGAGCAATTCTTCATATTTAGCGTAAGACTGTTGGAAGAAATAAATATAGCCGTTGCAGTTTCTGACGTCATCATCTGCTTTTTGGTTATTTGATGTTAATCATACGTTTGATTGTCTGAAACTTGCTAACAAACATGATTAATAGTATTGAGAAGTATAGCAAGTAGAAATCAATTGATAACAATCATTTCTGAAATCTCGAACGTTGCTACTACTGAGCTTTGCAAACTAACTGATAAACTGTGTATTTGAGTCCTTCATATAATCATTTGGAACTCATTACCAAATTGATTAAACATAGTTAAGAATAATGATGATAGATGATATGAAGAATCTAAAACCAATCATAGATAGTTAGAGAATTGGAAGATTCAAACCCCCAGCATTTTCAGAAACAGAGACATATTGGCTCGAGTCAAAGATATCACTAGCTCAAGTCAATCCATTGTTCAAGCCATAGAGAAGTTTTCAAAATGCTGTCTGACTCGAGGTAGTCAAAACATAGACTCGAGTCTAGGCTTAGGCTCAAGTCACAAAAAAACATGGCTCGAGTTAGTTCTTCACATTTGTGCTTTATCAGGTTGCTTTGGCTCGAGTTGTCACTTACTGGCTCGAGTCAAAAACTGCTCTCCATTCTTCAATCTCTCGGTTGGCCATTGACTTGCGGTGAATTGTCTGGCTCGAGGTAAAAACTGTAAGTTCCGGCTATCACCCAAGAGGGGGGGTGAATTGGGTGAAGTATAAAAATTTCCACTCTTTAAAACATTTTCGCAATTCAGTGTTTTCATCTTGAGTAACAAAAGTGAGTTTTCAAACAATTGATAATTGCTCAAATGTAAATGCTGGGAATGCAAAAGATAAGGAAGAAGAGCTTGCAAACAGATTTATACTGGTTCGGCCCTCTCTGACCTACGTCCAGTCCCCAAGCCTCACTTGGGATTTTCAATCCACTATCTCACTCAAGCTTTAATCGGGTACTTGAGAACCGCTACAATCCCACAAGTTTAGCCGGGCACTTGTGCAGCCTTTTACAAATCTCTTACTGAGATACTCCCCCTTACACACCGTAAGGATACACTGCTTGATCACACACTTCGTACTCGAAGTAATCCTCTCTCTCTAGGATTCACTCCCTCTTACAAGTTGTAATCAACACAATGTATAACCCACTCAAGATTACCCAATCTTGAGTTTCTCTCAGAAGGATAATGTGTTTACAATGAATTTCCTCTCAAAGGAATGGATAAATAAACACTGAAGTACAGACACAATTCATTTCACACTCTTAAGCTATTTAGATATGAAAAACAGAGTGAGAATGATGTAGAAGAAGAGCATCAGCATTTTGGCATGGTAATCATATGTCTCCACGTTTTTCTGCTTCAATCCATGTCTTTTATAGGTAGAGAAGAGTCTGTGACCGTTTATGACCGTTGAAGAATCAATCAGACCGTTGTAGCTGATTATCTTTAAGTTTGGTCAGCTTCTTTCTCTAATCTCCAACTAATCCAGTTGTATAATTGATCTGAGGTGGCTTTCTGTGGATTTGCCCGTTGGAGAAGACTTTGCTTGTTGTAGTAATCTTCCTTTTAGCCTTTTGCAGACGTGTACAAGTGGATTAACTAAAGGAAGCAACTATCTGGGCTGTGCATTTATTGTTCTGACAGTTTTTTGCTTTTTGCTCTAATCCTTCAATGAACCTTCGTTAATCTGTCTGAAACTCACTAGAAAGATGGTTAAACATATCTAGAATCAATATAGAATAATCATGTAAAGCATTGAGATCAAACAAGAAGGTATTGCAGATTTCCCAAATTTGAAATTGCACCAACGGTCACAAACCTTGAGGCCAACCTCGAGGTTAGCCTGAAGGTTTCAGGCAAATTCAGTTTCAGAAACTCACAACCTTGAGGTTGAAACAGTAACCTCGAGGTTGGAAACTTGGTTGAAAGAGCATTTTTCCTCTGGAGCCCGATAACCTCGAGGTTGGAAATCCATACTCGAGGTTTGCTTCTGAAATTGCAAAGTTCAGTTCTTGAAAACAAGCCTCAACCTCGAGGTTGCAAACTTGACCTCGAGGTTGTCATTACTTTGACAACCAATTTGCTCTCTGTAAGTCATAATACTCGAGGTTGAAACTCCATACTCGAGGTTCAGAGTATTTTCATGAAATCTCAAGTTTAAAACAGAATACCCAACCTCAAACTCAATTTTACATGTCCAAGCTCGATGTAAGAATCCAATGCAAGAAGAATCAGCTCCAAACTCATTGTATTATGTCCATTAAGATCGGATGAATGAAGGCTGTTCTTGATCAGCCCTTTTTGCATTGTCCTGAACTGATTGTCAACTTCCAAAAGCCATATCTCCCTGGTCTGAAATCCGTTTTGGTCCGTTCAAGTCTTGTTGGAAAGCTATGTGAGTCTACTTTCATATGCCACTGATTTCAGTCCAATCGGATTTGCCGTTTGTGAGATATACTCAAAATACTAAAGGCTGTTCCTGACTGTGACGCTGATATTTATGTCAACTTGTAAAATTCATCAATAATTCATCTGAACTCCTTTGGACTTGAATCTTTGTCAACCGTACGTGTTGGGAGTCTAGTTTCCAATGCTTTTGGTTTCGTCGCAATCCGATCTCTGGTTTTGAAGATATCATCAAATTACCAAAGGTCGCCAGAAGCTGAACGTGGAACAGAGTGCACCAGAGTTGCTGATAGTGCTGAAACCTTGAGGTTATGACTACAACCTCGAGGTTTCACTTGCAACCTCGAGGTTGAACTTCCAACCTCGAGGTTGGCTAGTCCAGAGACACCAAAAATGCTGAAAACACTCAAACCTCGAGGTTTATACCCAAACCTCGAGTTTACTCGTCCTGGACCTCATATTTGCTTGATTTAACTCTGAATTGAGCCATTCCAACTTCCATATGACCTTGGAGACTTCTAGCATCAATATAAGAACTTGAATAATGATCTCTTCATTAAATTCAACAAGTTGTTCCTTCTTCCATCTCCCAACTTGATCATTCTTCATCAATTAACTTGGGCTCATCATTATTTGCAGCTTCTGCCTTCTTCAACATAAGCTTCATTTCAACTTCTGCAAATGCTTTCTTTCTTTCATCTCTTATCTCCTTCTTGATTATTCTTCTTAATTTAACTTCAAATAATCTACATTAAATATAGCAGGTAGTCAATGTAGGAGATAACAATATTACTCAATCTTTTTGCTATTAATAATGGCATCTATATAAGACATCATCAAAACTAATCATAACCAACATTCTCCCCCTTTTTGATGATGGCAAATACTTTAAGAAAAATATGTTTGAATATGAGAATACATTAGATGCAACATATTTTTCTTGCCATTCTCTCCCCCTTATTTGTCATTAGCAAAAAGTTGAATTGTAAGTTATCAGAAAACGACCAATTTTGCATTTCAACACAAGTTAATCAGAGGATGATAGTAGATAAGCATATTAGTATCATAAACAACAAGAAATGTATTCCTTGAGCAAACTTCATACCCGCAGAACTGATATCAAAAAGAATAAACACTCTGATAATCACTGATATCAGAACCAATTACTACAAAATCAGAAAAATACAATGAAATGCAATGAGACACAACACCTAGAACCTATGCACCCTATGCATGTTTAAAAACAAATGAAACCTGATTAAAAGAGTCAAAGAAACTGATTTTTTCCCCCGGATTGAAAGTGCTTCCATTCCTAAATATGGAGCAATGTAGAATGTTTTTATGAAAAACAAATTTGAGAGAGTTTGGAGAGGTTTTCAAGACATCTTTTACATTTAAAGCATATAGATACCAAACATATGCAAAATTTTTACTGAATATAAAAAGATAGAGTTTAGAAATGCTCATGTTGGTTCCACAAACTGATGAATGATCAAGGAAATCCATTTGCTTGATGCAAGAAATATGGTTGTATTGCTTTGGCCTTAGATGAAGCAGTCATGTGAGATTCTTTGAAGAGGCTCAATAGCAGAATCATGAATATCTTGTATGATAGGATGAAAGTGCTGGCTTCTTGAAGATTGTTGCATTTGAATATGATCAGCACTCAGCTTTGATCCTTTGCTCTTCCTTTATAGATCATCCATGTAGAGCACATCTCAGCTTCAATGGTTGATCATCCAAAGTTGTAACACATAATCAAATCTCCTGCTACAAATTAAAAACATCCTTTCCAGAAGAGATTTGTTAGTGCAACTAGATATCAAAGTGTTCCTTTTGAGAAGATATTTTCAAATAATAGTGAAAGGAGAATATACGATTTTTTTTTTTTAAGAGTGAAATTAACTCATCATCAAAACTAATAAAAGGTAGTGAATGTAGATGAGTATGTTTAAAAGGATTTTCTTCAAATAAAAAGAGAAGAGCTTATAGAATATAAAACACATCTGAATGTGAAGCTCCCCCTTAATGAATGAATGACTAAAATGTTAAATTCCCTTTAATGATACTAAATAATAATGAGACACCAAATGTTATGAGGTTTGAAAATATCTTTGCTTATAACATGGTACCTCAGAATCGAAAGACTTTCAAACTCAGTTGGGTGGACTTGAAATTGGTATAATCAAATCACTTATGCTTTTTATGATGATAAAAGAGTTTTAAAGCATAAGGATCATTTTAAAAATGATTTGCTTAGGCTAAACTTCATGAAAAATTTGAGTGAATAAAATCAAGTTAGCCTGAAGAGTGATATGAGAACAGAGAAATGATTATGATATATGAATATTATTGCAAAATACAATACCTCACTCAAGTAATGTCGTAATTACTTGAGTCATAATCATTTGTAGTCCATAGATGCATCACGGGCTAGCTTTTATCTGATAATGTGATCAATACTGAAGCTCTCCCAGATGTGACTAAGCTTCAAGATGAAGAGTCACTATAACCATCAGTTGTTCTGAATGCATCTTAGACGCTGAAATCCCAAATGGGCTTTGTATAGGATTAGCTTCTGCTCATAGCTTGTCATCAAGCTAGCATGCTCCTTATCATCTTGGTTCCTTGAACGATATACCCTTCTGGTTGCCCTTTGACATTCATACCTCCAACCTCGAGTTTACCTCTAGAACCTCGAGGTTCCACTGTCTGTTTGGATGAGATGTCTTCTCTGTCTGCCACAAAACTCGAGGTTCCACTTCCATACTCGAGGTTCCATCCTTCAGGAACCTTGAGATTTTGTTTGACACCCCGTCAACCTCGAGGTTGGCTTCTCAACCTCGAGGTTCTGCCTTTGACAGCAAAACCAACACCTGCAATAAAATGAATGTTCTTTGGTACTCAATGATTCTTGAGTCCACACAAGATTAGACATGACAACTCTTACACTCTTATAGGATTAAACCATATGACGTATGAGCAAGAAGTATAACAATCAAAGATCAAAATATAGTTTTACCCAAACAAGATCAAGCCAATTAATTGAATAGGGTAACAACTAAATGATATCAAAAATGTTATTTCTCAATGACAATTTTTGAATACACTTTATGCAGAAAAGATGTCATTGATAAAATAAATGTAAATTTTCTGCATAGAAAATCTTATTCACAAAGGTGAACATCTTTCAATTTAAAATCCAGATTTTTCAAGAATGATAATAAAATGTGCAAGTCACTTCAAATCTTGAATCTCCTTTCAAAATGTGATAATGCAATATGAAATCAAGATTTTGATAGATGAAAGATTCATGTTTGAAACAAGTCTGAAAACAATGCTCATTATAAACATATTGAAAGTCAATAGGTTTACTGAATATATCAGTATGCTTCAGTTTTAGACAACATGTTGAACATTGAAATTAACATGTTGAAGGGTTTTCTGAAAGGCCAAAGTCATGAAAGTAAAGCATTGTCAAGACATGCTTAGCACAACATATATAAGCTTAATGACTTTGCTATTGACCAAGAGATAATCTTGCCTTAGAGAGAAGAGTCTTGAAAATATAAGAACATTCAAGGCAAGAGTATGAATTTGCAGAGATAGTTACTCAGAATGTAGATGAACACGAATGCTGATGTATTTGAGTAACACAAGAAGTACTAGGATTCATAGGCTATGAAACATAGATTCTTTAGTCCAAATGACTAAAGTTCCAAAGAATTATCCTAGAAAGTTAATCCATTTAATGATTAATGCACATGATGCATTAATGAACATTCATAATATTTGGAATAGCTTAATCAATAAGGTTTTATGCAACAAGCATAAGTTTTCACATACTGAATTCATTTATGGAAATTAGCTTGAAACTCATATATAATTCACTTATTTGACATAAGGTCCTACCATTTAGAGAACGAAACATAAGAGTTCAAGCAAAACATTGAATTCTAAAGATCAATATGTGAAAGATAATGAAAACTCAATTAGAGAAGTCTGAAGCATATTCAACATTCAGTAACAATATTAACTTTCAATTTGAAACATCATTTGAATGTAATCAAAGTATAAATATGTTCTCAAAACATTTGTATGCATTTTCTTAAAACAATGTGAGTTGAAATCCAAACAGATTTTACACGCAATGGCATTTCAAAAATATAAAATTAACAAAGTTATGCACAAGCTCACTTGTTTGATCATCAAAAATTCACTAACAAATTCATTTATGTCCATTTAGCAATCTGAAAACATTTTGAAAAATATAAATGGTTGATTGCTAAAGGAATGCAATAATAGACAAGTATTCATTATCCAAATATGAATTTCACATAAGCACAGTATAGGATAAGGTTGGATATCACCATAATTCCTCTTGTCCTCATAGAAGCTTGCTTGGTTGAGATGGTTTGGTGTAGATAACTCCTTTTTCGGTTGTTCACCATCAACATCAAGCATAGCTTGTTGAGCTTTCTCAAGACTTGAATCATTTCTCTATGTTGCATTCTTGAGAAGCTTTCTTTCATCCTACAAAACTTTATAAATCTTTTTCTTTCTTGGTATCCAATCTTACTTGGATCCAATCATCGTTAGCTTGTAGGAGCCAAAATTCACATGCTCTTATAAATATAATAAATTCAGAACAACTAAGCAAAGTGAATTAAACATGAGTTTATGCATAAAAGAAATACTTTCTTTTTAAATCATCATGTATGCATAAAGAATTAAACTATTGAACATTGCAATCTCTTTCAAAAATAGATCAGGGTGTGAGAACCCGGTTTTTAAGGGAAATAGTTGCAATGCTCATTCCTAAGGCTACAAGATATAAAACCTCAAAGAAAATTTCAGATGATAGCATAGGAGGTTTTACCATTGTATACCTTAGCCTTAGGTACAAGGAGGATTGACTTTGCTTACCCATTGGTTCTTCATATGTTGTCCCATGGGTGTTGGCAAAGCTCTCCCAAGGGATATAGACTTCAAGAGTCTTCTATTTGATAGTTGAGAGAATCTCCTTTTCTTGTTCTCCTCAAGATAGCTGAATGGTACTCTATGGTAGTTTGTTCTTGAGGTGGAACATAGACCTCTTGATTGTATCCATTGCTTCTTTTGATTTGAGAATGAGGTTGTAGCAATGGCTTCTCCATGAGTTCTCCTAACTGATGTGAATTTTCTTTTAGGTTCATGAAAAACTCTTGGATTCTTCTTCTTCTCAGTACCGTTATGTCCATTTTCTTTGGAATCCATCTGCACACTCAAAGCACTAGAAGGACATTTTGGTACCCATTTATACTTGGGTCCTTGATAGTTAGTATTGGACCTTGATTGTCCTTTAGGAATCCAAACAAATTTATTTCTCACATTAGAATTTCTCCTAATATAGCATGTATGAGAAATATGCCCAGATTTTCCACAATAATTGCAAATAATAGAATTATGCTTATTATGAACAACTTTGCAAGAATTATGCGGATCTAGTGGATGCAATCTCAAGTGACTCATATTTGTGTATTCTTTCTTCCCATATGATTTTCCAGCATGTTTGAAAACATTTTTGTTTTTCAAAATAGAATCAGTCAATGGTTGAAAAACAATTTTATGAAAACGTTCAAAAACACTTTTCTTAACTACACAAGAAGAATTGGAGTTGTTTACCACTTGTGCATCTTGAGCTTTAGATAATGATTCATCATGATCTTCCATGAGCTCTCCTTGGGAATCGTCTTTCTCTTGTTCTTTTGTGTTGACTGGATTTTGGAAGTATTCGATGAATTCTCCTTCTTCATTCTCCACTTCCAATTGTTCATCAAGTGAGGATACATCGCTTGTAATTTCAGATGAACTATCAACACTACAAACTTCAACACAATTGTTAGAAGCATAAAAAGAATCAAGAGTATCCCATATTTCTTTAGCACTAGAGCAATATTTGATTTTCACAAAATCATTTTCAGTTAAAGCACCATACAAAATTTTCATTGCTCTAATGTTCAATGAAAACCATTTCTTTTCTTTTTCTGTCCAATCCTTTCTTGATTTGAAATCAAAGACATTTACAAAAACATTCCACATATCAAAATCAGTTGCTTTGATAAAACTAGTCATTCTAGCTTTCCAAAACCAAAAATCAATATCTTTGAGAACCGGTGGAATTGTATAATCAAAGCCTTCAGAAAGTGAGGAACACCCAAAATCAGCCATTAAAACTCTTGAGACAGTTAAGTCCTTTAAACAAGAGCCTAGCTCTGATACCAAATGTAAGTTCCGGCTATCACCCAAGAGGGGGGGTGAATTGGGTGAAGTATAAAAATTTCCACTCTTTAAAACATTTTCGCAATTCAGTGTTTTCATCTTGAGTAACAAAAGTGAGTTTTCAAACAATTGATAATTGCTCAAATGTAAATGCTGGGAATGCAAAAGATAAGGAAGAAGAGCTTGCAAACAGATTTATACTGGTTCGGCCCTCTCTGACCTACGTCCAGTCCCCAAGCCTCACTTGGGATTTTCAATCCACTATCTCACTCAAGCTTTAATCGGGTACTTGAGAACCGCTACAATCCCACAAGTTTAGCCGGGCACTTGTGCAGCCTTTTACAAATCTCTTACTGAGATACTCCCCCTTACACACCGTAAGGATACACTGCTTGATCACACACTTCGTACTCGAAGTAATCCTCTCTCTCTAGGATTCACTCCCTCTTACAAGTTGTAATCAACACAATGTATAACCCACTCAAGATTACCCAATCTTGAGTTTCTCTCAGAAGGATAATGTGTTTACAATGAATTTCCTCTCAAAGGAATGGATAAATAAACACTGAAGTACAGACACAATTCATTTCACACTCTTAAGCTATTTAGATATGAAAAACAGAGTGAGAATGATGTAGAAGAAGAGCATCAGCATTTTGGCATGGTAATCATATGTCTCCACGTTTTTTTGCTTCAATCCATGTCTTTTATAGGTAGAGAAGAGTCTGTGACCGTTTATGACCGTTGAAGAATCAATCAGACCGTTGTAGCTGATTATCTTTAAGTTTGGTCAGCTTCTTTCTCTAATCTCCAACTAATCCAGTTGTATAATTGATCTGAGGTGGCTTTCTGTGGATTTGCCCGTTGGAGAAGACTTTGCTTGTTGTAGTAATCTTCCTTTTAGCCTTTTGCAGACGTGTACAAGTGGATTAACTAAAGGAAGCAACTATCTGGGCTGTGCATTTATTGTTCTGACAGTTTTTTGCTTTTTGCTCTAATCCTTCAATGAACCTTCGTTAATCTGTCTGAAACTCACTAGAAAGATGGTTAAACATATCTAGAATCAATATAGAATAATCATGTAAAGCATTGAGATCAAACAAGAAGGTATTGCAGATTTCCCAAATTTGAAATTGCACCAACGGTCACAAACCTTGAGGCCAACCTCGAGGTTAGCCTGAAGGTTTCAGGCAAATTCAGTTTCAGAAACTCACAACCTTGAGGTTGAAACAGTAACCTCGAGGTTGGAAACTTGGTTGAAAGAGCATTTTTCCTCTGGAGCCCGATAACCTCGAGGTTGGAAATCCATACTCGAGGTTTGCTTCTGAAATTGCAAAGTTCAGTTCTTGAAAACAAGCCTCAACCTCGAGGTTGCAAACTTGACCTCGAGGTTGTCATTACTTTGACAACCAATTTGCTCTCTGTAAGTCATAATACTCGAGGTTGAAACTCCATACTCGAGGTTCAGAGTATTTTCATGAAATCTCAAGTTTAAAACAGAATACCCAACCTCAAACTCAATTTTACATGTCCAAGCTCGATGTAAGAATCCAATGCAAGAAGAATCAGCTCCAAACTCATTGTATTATGTCCATTAAGATCGGATGAATGAAGGCTGTTCTTGATCAGCCCTTTTTGCATTGTCCTGAACTGATTGTCAACTTCCAAAAGCCATATCTCCCTGGTCTGAAATCCGTTTTGGTCCGTTCAAGTCTTGTTGGAAAGCTATGTGAGTCTACTTTCATATGCCACTGATTTCAGTCCAATCGGATTTGCCGTTTGTGAGATATACTCAAAATACTAAAGGCTGTTCCTGACTGTGACGCTGATATTTATGTCAACTTGTAAAATTCATCAATAATTCATCTGAACTCCTTTGGACTTGAATCTTTGTCAACCGTACGTGTTGGGAGTCTAGTTTCCAATGCTTTTGGTTTCGTCGCAATCCGATCTCTGGTTTTGAAGATATCATCAAATTACCAAAGGTCGCCAGAAGCTGAACGTGGAACAGAGTGCACCAGAGTTGCTGATAGTGCTGAAACCTTGAGGTTATGACTACAACCTCGAGGTTTCACTTGCAACCTCGAGGTTGAACTTCCAACCTCGAGGTTGGCTAGTCCAGAGACACCAAAAATGCTGAAAACACTCAAACCTCGAGGTTTATACCCAAACCTCGAGTTTACTCGTCCTGGACCTCATATTTGCTTGATTTAACTCTGAATTGAGCCATTCCAACTTCCATATGACCTTGGAGACTTCTAGCATCAATATAAGAACTTGAATAATGATCTCTTCATTAAATTCAACAAGTTGTTCCTTCTTCCATCTCCCAACTTGATCATTCTTCATCAATTAACTTGGGCTCATCATTATTTGCAGCTTCTGCCTTCTTCAACATAAGCTTCATTTCAACTTCTGCAAATGCTTTCTTTCTTTCATCTCTTATCTCCTTCTTGATTATTCTTCTTAATTTAACTTCAAATAATCTACATTAAATATAGCAGGTAGTCAATGTAGGAGATAACAATATTACTCAATCTTTTTGCTATTAATAATGGCATCTATATAAGACATCATCAAAACTAATCATAACCAACATTCTCCCCCTTTTTGATGATGGCAAATACTTTAAGAAAAATATGTTTGAATATGAGAATACATTAGATGCAACATATTTTTCTTGCCATTCTCTCCCCCTTATTTGTCATTAGCAAAAAGTTGAATTGTAAGTTATCAGAAAACGACCAATTTTGCATTTCAACACAAGTTAATCAGAGGATGATAGTAGATAAGCATATTAGTATCATAAACAACAAGAAATGTATTCCTTGAGCAAACTTCATACCCGCAGAACTGATATCAAAAAGAATAAACACTCTGATAATCACTGATATCAGAACCAATTACTACAAAATCAGAAAAATACAATGAAATGCAATGAGACACAACACCTAGAACCTATGCACCCTATGCATGTTTAAAAACAAATGAAACCTGATTAAAAGAGTCAAAGAAACTGATTTTTTCCCCCGGATTGAAAGTGCTTCCATTCCTAAATATGGAGCAATGTAGAATGTTTTTATGAAAAACAAATTTGAGAGAGTTTGGAGAGGTTTTCAAGACATCTTTTACATTTAAAGCATATAGATACCAAACATATGCAAAATTTTTACTGAATATAAAAAGATAGAGTTTAGAAATGCTCATGTTGGTTCCACAAACTGATGAATGATCAAGGAAATCCATTTGCTTGATGCAAGAAATATGGTTGTATTGCTTTGGCCTTAGATGAAGCAGTCATGTGAGATTCTTTGAAGAGGCTCAATAGCAGAATCATGAATATCTTGTATGATAGGATGAAAGTGCTGGCTTCTTGAAGATTGTTGCATTTGAATATGATCAGCACTCAGCTTTGATCCTTTGCTCTTCCTTTATAGATCATCCATGTAGAGCACATCTCAGCTTCAATGGTTGATCATCCAAAGTTGTAACACATAATCAAATCTCCTGCTACAAATTAAAAACATCCTTTCCAGAAGAGATTTGTTAGTGCAACTAGATATCAAAGTGTTCCTTTTGAGAAGATATTTTCAAATAATAGTGAAAGGAGAATATACGATTTTTTTTTTTTAAGAGTGAAATTAACTCATCATCAAAACTAATAAAAGGTAGTGAATGTAGATGAGTATGTTTAAAAGGATTTTCTTCAAATAAAAAGAGAAGAGCTTATAGAATATAAAACACATCTGAATGTGAAGCTCCCCCTTAATGAATGAATGACTAAAATGTTAAATTCCCTTTAATGATACTAAATAATAATGAGACACCAAATGTTATGAGGTTTGAAAATATCTTTGCTTATAACATGGTACCTCAGAATCGAAAGACTTTCAAACTCAGTTGGGTGGACTTGAAATTGGTATAATCAAATCACTTATGCTTTTTATGATGATAAAAGAGTTTTAAAGCATAAGGATCATTTTAAAAATGATTTGCTTAGGCTAAACTTCATGAAAAATTTGAGTGAATAAAATCAAGTTAGCCTGAAGAGTGATATGAGAACAGAGAAATGATTATGATATATGAATATTATTGCAAAATACAATACCTCACTCAAGTAATGTCGTAATTACTTGAGTCATAATCATTTGTAGTCCATAGATGCATCACAGGCTAGCTTTTATCTGATAATGTGATCAATACTGAAGCTCTCCCAGATGTGACTAAGCTTCAAGATGAAGAGTCACTATAACCATCAGTTGTTCTGAATGCATCTTAGACGCTGAAATCCCAAATGGGCTTTGTATAGGATTAGCTTCTGCTCATAGCTTGTCATCAAGCTAGCATGCTCCTTATCATCTTGGTTCCTTGAACGATATACCCTTCTGGTTGCCCTTTGACATTCATACCTCCAACCTCGAGTTTACCTCTAGAACCTCGAGGTTCCACTGTCTGTTTGGATGAGATGTCTTCTCTGTCTGCCACAAAACTCGAGGTTCCACTTCCATACTCGAGGTTCCATCCTTCTCTGTCTGTAATAGTTGTACTCCTTTTTATATATAAAGACACCACGTGTACAGATGAGAATAGTGAAAATAACATTTTCTTTTCTCAGTTTCAATTTCTCCTTCTCTCTCTCTCTCAGCTTTATTCTTCTGTCTCTTTCGTATTGCTCTGTGTCTCGAAGTCTTCCGCATAGCTCCTCTGGTTTGGCGAGTTCTTAGATTGATAAACGCATCAAAAACACTAAATAAAATCAGCATCCCAATCCCTGAAATCTTATGTCTGCACCTGCGGACACGGGCCCCAGTGTGGCTCCGCCATTGATGGTAAGGATAACTTGAGAAAGTTTGATCCCAAGGTGGATGAAGGTATATTTTTGGGTTATTCAAATAGGAGTAAAGCTTATAGAGTCTTTAATACTCATACTCGTATTGTTCAAGAGTCTATGCATGTTGTTTTTTGTGAATCCAAATCTGATAAACCTTTGGATGATGATGTTAGACCTGGCTATCACCCAAGAGGGAGGGGTGAATTAGGTGTTTGATAAAACTTTTGATAACTTTGAAAATATTTTCGCAACTTACTAAAAACAATTCGTATGATAGTAATACTGTATAAAGCGATAGATAGTCATTCAAACATATATGCTGGAAATATAAGAGGTTAGGGAAGAGAATATGCAAACTATGATTTATACTGGTTTGACCCAATCCTGGACTTACGTCCAGTCCTCAAACTCCACTTGAGATTTTAATCCACTATCCTTTTGTTTAATCTGGGCACAAGAGAAGCCTTTACAATCCCGCAAGTTCACACAGGCACTTGTGAAGCCGAATCTCTCACTGAGATACTACCCCTTATACATTGTAAGGTTACAGTCTATTTCCCACTCAAGATCCCTATCTTGAGTAACTCTCAAATGATAAGATGATTACAATAAATCTTCTCCTTCAGAAGTAAATGAATAAATACTGAAGTACAATACAAATCATTTCACTCTCTATAAAAGTTTATATGATCATTGAGATAATCAGAGATTAAGTGATATGAATATCAGAGTATTGGCATTTTAAAGATGTAAGCTTGTGTCTCCAACCTCTTCTATCTTGAAGGCTTCTCCTTTTATAGTTGATATAGAGTATTCAACCGTTTGAGCAATTCTTCATATTTAGCGTAAGACTGTTGGAAGAAATAAATATAGCCGTTGCAGTTTCTGACGTCATCATCTGCTTTTTGGTTATTTGATGTTAATCATACGTTTGATTGTCTGAAACTTGCTAACAAACATGATTAATAGTATTGAGAAGTATAGCAAGTAGAAATCAATTGATAACAATCATTTCTGAAATCTCGAACGTTGCTACTACTGAGCTTTGCAAACTAACTGATAAACTGTGTATTTGAGTCCTTCATATAATCATTTGGAACTCATTACCAAATTGATTAAACATAGTTAAGAATAATGATGATAGATGATATGAAGAATCTAAAACCAATCATAGATAGTTAGAGAATTGGAAGATTCAAACCCCCAGCATTTTCAGAAACAGAGACATATTGGCTCGAGTCAAAGATATCACTAGCTCAAGTCAATCCATTGTTCAAGCCATAGAGAAGTTTTCAAAATGCTGTCTGACTCGAGGTAGTCAAAACATAGACTCGAGTCTAGGCTTAGGCTCAAGTCACAAAAAAACATGGCTCGAGTTAGTTCTTCACATTTGTGCTTTATCAGGTTGCTTTGGCTCGAGTTGTCACTTACTGGCTCGAGTCAAAAACTGCTCTCCATTCTTCAATCTCTCGGTTGGCCATTGACTTGCGGTGAATTGTCTGGCTCGAGGTAAAAACCTCTCTCAAAATGTCTAACTCTCTGCCTTCACTTAGACTCGAGGTGGAACTTCAGACTCGAGGCAAAATCCTTCTTTTTGAATTCTTTGTTCTTTGACTTGAGCCTGACTTGAGGAGATGCTCATCAAAATTGGTTGCTTCCAAATTCTATGAAACACTTGATGAATATAGATTCATATGGAATTTGTTTCACGTCATTTGGTAGTGTATAACGTGAGCTATGTCTAGAAAACCGAGCCTATGCTGAAATGAATCCAGAATTTCGAGTGTCAACTTTAGAAGGCCATATCTCCTTGGTCTATGCTCCATTTTGGTTGGTTCAAATATGATGTAACGAATTTTGAGTCTACTTTCAAATGCCACTAGTTTCAACTCAATTTGATTTGTAGTTTGTGAGATACACTCAAAACATCAAAGCTTGGTCTGCAGTGTGGCGTCAATTTCAGTTCCAACTTGCACAATTCATAGCTCCTTGATTTGAACTCCTTTGGGCTTGAATTTTATATCAAAATGACGCATTGGGAGTTTAGTTTCATATACCACTAGTTTCACCTTAATCCGATCTCTGGTTTGGGAGGTATTGTCAAATTACCAGACCTCGCCCAGGCTGAATGTGAAACAGAGTAGAACAGAGTTGTTGAAAACACACCTGACTCGAGTCAACTAAAGCTTGGCTTGAGTCAACTCATTCCAGAGAGCGCAAATGACTTGAAAATCACTATTGGCTCGAGTCAACAATATGGCAGACTCAAGTTTTGACCCAGACTCAAGCCTGTGAGTTTCTTGGCTCGAGTCAAACGTACCAAATGCCCAAAACACTGTAGAAAATGTTCTAACTCGACTTTAGATCCCTTGGCTCGAGTTAGTTCATCCCAAGGCTTGATTTTGCTTATTTTAACTCCGATTTGAGCCATTACAACTTCCATATCATCGTGGAGACTTCTAGAATCAATCTAAGAACTTGTATAATGATTTTCTCATTCCATTGAGTGAGTTCTTCTTTCTTTCATCTCTTCTCTTGATCATTCTTCATAATTCAACTCTTTCTTTCTTCTCTTCTCTTTTCTCTTGATCATTTTTCATAATTCAACTCTTTCTTTCTTCTCTTCTCTTGATCATTATCTATCATGCAACTTGGACTCATCATTCTCGACAAGTTCTGCCTTCTTCAATATCTCTTCTTCTTCTTGATTATTCCAAAATACTTTGATAACTTTTTACTTCCTTGACATTATTTGCAATTTCTTCTTTCTGTAACCTCTTATCTCCTTCTTAATTAATCTCTATAATTCACTTGGACTAATCTACATTAAATATATAGTAGTTAGTAAATGTAGGAGATAAATATAATATACAAGCTTTTTGCTCTTAATAATGACATATATATAAGACATCATCAAAACTAATTATATTCAACAGATGATGAGGAAAATGTTTTCAAAAATCAATTCTTTTCGAAAACTATTGATTATAATTAGTTTTGATGATGTCTAATATAGAAGCAAAAAGTTTATATAATATATCTCCTACATTGACTAACTACTATGTTTAATGTAGATTAGTTCAAGTTGAATTAGAAAGAAGAATAATCAAGAAAGAGATAAGAAATTACAAGAAGAAGAAATTGAATCAAAGAAGATGTGAGTCAAATGATATGGAATGATCAAAAGAAGAGAAGGAAGAAAGAGTAGGATTATGAAGATTAATCAAGATGGGAGATTAAAGAAGGAAGAACTTGTTGAATGGAATGAGAATATAAATATTCAAGTTCTTATATTGATGCTAGAAGGCTCCAAGATCATATGCAACGTAATCAGCAACTTTGTTCTACTTTGTTCACGTTCAGCACGGGCGACGTCTGGTAATTCGATGATATCTCACAAACCAGAGATCGGATTGAGACGAAACCAAAAGCATTGGAGACTAGACATCTAACACGTATTGGTAACAAAAATTCATGC
Organism: Acacia crassicarpa; assembly: GCA_034222035.1. Taxonomy (NCBI): domain Eukaryota; kingdom Viridiplantae; phylum Streptophyta; class Magnoliopsida; order Fabales; family Fabaceae; genus Acacia; species Acacia crassicarpa. The sequence goes on from JAWXYG010000008.1 coordinate 22,601,234, forward strand.
CAAAGGAGTTCATATGAATTATTGATGAATTTTACAAGTTGACACAAAGGTCAGCGTCACAGTCAGGAACAGCCTTCGGTATTTTGAGTATATCTCACAAACGACAAATCCGATTGAGCTGAAATCAGTGGCATATAAAAGTAGACTCACAGAGCTTTCCATAAAGAGTTGAACGGACCAAAACGGAGCTCGGACCAGAGAGATATAGCCCTCAGAAGTTGATAGTCAGTTCAAGTATTGCTCAATTGCATTTTATAAGTCAATACCGCAGTATAGGGTGCTATACCGCAGTATTGGACTTCCAGAGAACAATCAAATTTTTTCAGTTAAGTCAATATCGCAGTATAGGATGCTATACCGCAGTATTGGACTTCCAGAGAGCTGTCAAACTTTTTCAGTAAAGTCAATACCGCAGTATAGGGTGCTATACCGCAGTATTGGACTTCAATACCGCAGTATAGGATGCTATACCGCAGTATTGGACTTCCAGAGAGCTGTCAAACTTTTTCAGTAAAGTCAATACCGCAGTATAGGGTGCTATACCGCAGTATTGGACTTCAATACCGCAGTATAGGGTGACATACCGCAGTATTGGACTTCCAGAGAGCAACCGAGTTTTTCAAAACTTGCCAATACCGCAGTATAGCTTTGTATACTGCAGTATAGGGCCATCCAGAGAGCAACCAAATTTTTCAAGGCAAGTCAATACCGCAGTATGGGTATGTATACTGCAGTATAGGCTTATACAGAGAGCTCCCAAATTTTATAACTATTGCATACTGCAGTATAGGTTTGCATACTGCAGTATTGAGCTCTTAAACTTGTTTTCAACTTGACACATGTTCTTGCATACTCCAGTATGGAGTTCTATACTCCAGTATTGCATACTTCACTAACATACTCCAGTATTGACGCAAGTATTGAACGTCAAACTTGAAAATCAAATCTGACGAATTTGCAATGCCTTCTTGCTTGATCTTAATACTTCCTATGATTAATCTCTAATGTTCCTAGATATGTTTAACCACTTTATTGGTGAGTTTCAGATGATTAAAACAAAGGATATTAGATTTGCATACTCCAGTATAAAGGCTTTTTGAACTTAAACTTTTTCACACAAACAGTGCCATACTGCAGTATACTACTAACATACCGCAGTATAGGCCATGACTTTCGAACACAAGTCACGATGATTTGCCTCTGGAAGCTACATACCGCAGTATGACTTTGGATACCGCAGTATGGGCACTTATGCACAGTGTCATACTGCAGTATGGATGAACTTATCGCGGTATACAACGGTCAAAATTGATTTTTGAATTACACGAATTTGCAAATCACTGTTGTTTGATCTTATTGCTTCCATAATTCATTCAATCATATTCCTAGCTATGTTTAACAAGTTTGTTGAGTGAATTTCAGTAAGATCAGATGAAGATTATTGGAGGTCAAAGCCATAAAGCAAAAAGTGTACAGTGCATTAAATGCACTTCTGCAAATCAACCTACTTTCAGCTAATCCATCTGAGCACGCCTTCTAAACGTTAAAGAATGCTTACTACAACAAGTAAAGTCATCTCCAACGGGCAAATTCTCAGAGAGCCACCTCAGATCAAATTACCACATGGATTAGTTGGAATTTAGAGAGAGAAGCAGACCACACTTAATGACAATCAACTACAACGGTCTGATTCATCCTACAACGGTCAAAAACGGTCACACATCATTCTCTACCTATAAAAGACATGGACTCAAGCAGAAAAATGAGGAGACACAAGCTTACAATGCCAAAATGCTGATACTCTGCTTCTTCATCATTCTCACTCTGTTTTTCATATCTAGATAGCTTAGAGAGTGAAATGAATTGTATCTGTACTTCAGTGATTATCCAATCATTCCTTTGAGAGGAAACTTATTGTAAACACATTATCTTTTTGAGAGTTACTCAAGATTGGGTAATCTTGAGTGGGATATACATTGTGTTGATTACAACTTGTAAGGGGGAGTGAATCCTAGTGAGAGGATTACTTCGAGTACAGAGTGTGTAATCAAGCAGTGTGTTGATTACAGATTGTAAGGGGGAGTGAATCCTAGAGAGAGGATTGCTTCAGTTACAGATCGTGTAATCAAGAAGATTAAAGATAGTGGATTGAAAATCCCAAGTGAGGCTTGGGGACTGGACGTAGGTCAAGGATAAGGCCGAACCAGTATAAATCTGTTTGCAAACTCTTCTCCCTTATCTCTTACATTTTCAGCATTTACATTTGAGTGTTTGTGAACTTACTTTTGATATCCAAGATGAATTTACTGAATTGCGAAAATACTTTGATGAATGAAAATTTTTATACTTCACCCAATTCACCCCCCCTCTTGGGTTCAGCCGGAACTTACAAAAACTACTCCTACCTCTATTGAAAACCTTGAAGATGTTTTTGAATCTGATCAATCTTAGTCTAGAGCTTGGAAGTTAATTAGGAATCATCCTTTAGACCAAGTGATAGGTGATGCAAATCAAGGAGTGAGGACCAGAAATAGTGCTTTAAATGAGGTAACCTTTTCTGCTTTTATATCACACATTGAACCCTCTAATATTGATGAAGCCTTTTCAAACAATGATTGGGTGATAGCAATGCAAGAGGAGTTACATCAATTTGATAGAAATCAAGTTTAGAATTTGGTACATAGACCTAAAGACCATCTGGTCATTGGCACTAAATAGGTATTCAAGAACAAATGAGATGAATCAGCAATATTGTCCATAACAAGGCAAGGTTGGTTGCTAAAAGCTATAATCAAGAAGAAGGAATTGATTATGAAGAAACTTATGCTCCAGTGGCAAGATTGGAAAAGAGTTCTTCTAGCCTTTGCTTGTGTCAAAGGATTCAAGCTTTATCAAATGGATGTGAAAAGAGCTTTCTTAAATGGATTTATTCAAGAGGAAGTTTATGTTGAACAATCTCCTGGTTTTCAAGATGATCATCATCCAGATCATGTTTATCGTCTCAAGAAAGCCTTATATGGCCTTAAGCAAGCTCCTAAAGCTTGGTATGAGCAATTAAGCAAGTTTCTTCTTGATCAAGGATTTATTAGAGGAAAAATAGATACAACTCTCTTCATAAAGAGTAATAAGCTTAGTGAAATCTTAGTTGTTCAAATATATGTTGATGACATTACATTTGGTTCTACTAATGATGCTTTGTGTGAAGAATTTGCTAAGAATATGTAAGGAGAATTTGAGATGTCCATGATGGGAGAACTAAACTATTTCCTTAGTCTGCAAATCAAACAAAAGAAGAATGGAATCTTCATATCTTAGACCAAGTATCTCAATGATCTGCTGAAGAAGTTTGGGGTGGATCAATGCATGGAGCTGACACTCCAATGAGTACAACCACTTCATTGGATGCTAATGAGAAGGGCAAAGACTTCAACATCACAAGATATAGAGGAATGATTGGATCATTGCTCTACCTGACTGCAAGTCGTCCTGACATACAATTCAGTGTGGGGATGTGTGCAAGGTTCTAGTCTGCTCCTAAGGAGTCTCATGCTGAGCATGTAAAGAGAATCTTCAGATACCTTGCTGACACAAAAACTCTTGGATTGTGGTTTCCTAAAGGTCAACCTGAACACTTGGTGGCGTATTCAGATTCAGATCATGCTGGGTATAAGACAGATAAGAAGAGCACAAGTGGTTAATGTCAATTTCTTGGTGGCTCACTTGTGACTTGGTTCAGCAAGAAGCAAATCAGTGTGGCTGTGTCCTCTACTGAAGCTGAATACGTAGCTGTTTCAAGCTGTTGCACTCAAGTCCTATGGCTCAAGCAAAACTATCTGACTTGGGAATCAACTTAAAGGAGATCCCAATACTGTGTGACAACACAAGCACAATAAGCTTGGCTAAGAATCTGGTGCAACATACTCGGACCAAGCATATTGATGTGAGGCATCATTTCATAAGGGATCATGTTCAGAAGAAGGATGTCAAAGTCATGTTCATCCCAACTCATCTTCAGCTTGCTGACATCTTCACCAAACCATTGGCTAAGGAGCAATTCAATTTCATTAGATGAGAATTGGGAATGGTAAATCCTAATGAGTTGTAAGTATCTCTTACTCAATCTTAGTTATGGTTTTGATGATTGTTAGTTACTAACTTAAGCATCGGAGTATCTAGTTGTGTCTTATGCAGGATGTTGAAATACTAATGTTTGTTGTCGAAGGAAGCAAACTTGAGTTTTGGAAATAAAACTTGAGTTTTGTCGGGGTCAAAGAGCAATCTTGATTTCAGGAGAAGTTGGAAACTCGAGTTTCCATCAGATAGAGCAACCTTGTTTTGAAGAATGGTAAAAACTCATGTTGGTAAGTGGAAACTCGAGTCTTGGTCGCGGACGTTCAAAGATTCACCATACACCTTTGAAGTACAGGTAAGTATGAGTTTATGAAAACTCGAGTTTACTAGTGAAAACTCGAGTTTGTCACGCACTTATATACATGTGTCACTGTGCTTGTTCGTCTACACTCTCTTCAAAACTCTAGTTTACCCTAGCACTTTTCTCTCATCTCTCTGATTCTCATTGTTCTGAACTAAACCCTTCTCTCAAACCCTAGAAATGACCTCAAATCATCCCTCAAAGTCGACTCACGATGACCAAAACCCCAAAGGGGAACCCAATCCTACCGATACTCCTCTCCCTCCTTCACTTTCACCAGTCCTCAGGTTCCAACCTCCTCACCTGAACCACCCACTCCCATATTCCCCTCTCCAATTCCCACCTCCACACCTACCACAGTGGTCTTACCATTCTCATATCCAATTACCCCAACCACTGAGGTTCTTCATTCATCTCTCACACCAACTATTGAGACCCTTCACCATGCCTCACCTCCTGCTACTCCCTCATTGACCCTCTCCATGAACCCTCTCTCTCAGCTCCTTCCCACTTTGAAGATGACAAAGGGGGAGAGAAAAGTGAAGAGTAGAATTTGAGTTAGAAAAAGAGTTGTAGAGAGTCGTAGAATCTATGTACATTTTGGCTTTTGAACTTCATTTTGATATATGAACTAATGTAATCTTGCACATTAATCAATACATATGGTGTTTCAGTGCTTGTCTTTGAACTTTCTGATAGAATGATAATTTCCATATGTAAATTGGCTTTTGTTGCTTATCTCTAATATGTCCAAATGCTGTGATTGTCTAATGTGCAAAATCAATTTCACAATGACCAAGAATTTCAAATGTTACTTCTGTCAAACTTTTGAAGTTTAAACTACTGTGAATTGAACAATCTCATTTCAAAATACAAACTCTCTCAAATTCTTGAAATTTTGGTTTACAAGTGTTGTCATCATCAAAAAGGGGGAGAATGTTAGTTCTCTATGTGTTTTGATGATAACTCACAATTGTAAACACAAGTTAAAGTTTGTATTTGGTAAGTTAAAAAACTTATTGTCAAAGGCAAACTCGAGTTTTGGTTTCAAAACTCAAGTTTTGGACTTGACAGAAAGTAGCTCTATTTTCATAAACTAGAGAAAACTCCAGTTTGCATAGACAAACTCGAGTTTTAGTCATACAGAGAGCACTCAAGTTTTTCACATTGAGACAAACTCGAGGTTAGGTTTACAAACTCGAGTTTTCACCTTACAGAAACTCTCCAATATTTTCTAAAGCAAACAAAACTCCAGTTTTCTTTTAGAAACTTGAGTTTTTGGTATACAGAGAGCCTCCAATGTTTTAAGCCAAAGAAAACTCCAGTTTTGATATGGAAACTCCAGTTTTCAGTTTACCATGAATTTTCTAAGTTTTCCAAAGTTTTGAGAAAACTCGAGTTTTGATTTGGAAACTCAAGTTTACACTTGGCAGAGAGCTTTCAAGTTCCACTCAGTTTTTGAAAACTCCAGTTTTGACTTGGCATAAATTTCTCAAGGTTTTCATACTTAAATGAAAACTCGAGTTTGGCTTTGAAAACTCGAGTTTTGGCCAAGCCGAGAGCTTTACTCATTTTAGTGTCTTTGGAAACTCAAGTTTACTTTGAAAACTCCAGTTTTGAAGTTTTGGACTAAAATTGATTTTACATGTCAAGAGTCCAAAACTCGAGTTTGGAAATGGAAACTCGAGTTTTGAGTTCCATTCAAAAATATGTTCCAAAGCTCAAATCACGACATTCCTCTCTGAATAAAGGAATCTCAAGTTATGATTTGGAAACTCGAGTTTTGATATTAGTGCACAGTGACAAACTCCAGTTTTGGTAAACAAACTCGAGTTTGTGTCACAGAGTTTGAAATTCAAATCTCACAAATTTGTGAAACCTTTTTGTTTGATCTTAATACTTCCTATCATCATTTATTAATATTCTCAGCTATGTTTAACCACTTTGTTAGTGAGTTTCAGATGATTTAGAGGATGTTAATTGAAGGTTAAAATCAAAAGCAAAAAGTGACGTCAGCACATTAAATGCAAAGTCCAGAAAACTTGCATCCTTTTGGACAATCATTCTACACACGTTGCAAAGGGATTAATATCTGCTTTCCACATCCAGTAGCTACTCTTCCAATGGATTAATATTCAAGAAGTCAACCATAAACTTTTGTGCAACTGGATTAAGCAAAGAGTAGAAAGAGAAGAAGACCTAAGCTTACTCTAATCATTCCTAAATGTCTCCAACGGTTACATTAAGGATTTCAACGGTCATTTAATGCTCTCTTAGTATAAATAGAGTTGCATTCAATTCTTCTCACGACTAATTTGCTGAAAACAAATTGCATTCAAGTTTATCAACTACTCTTTCAGTTTTCACTTGTAAAGTATTTTTTGATACATTGATCTTTAGTGTTTACCCTTATCCACTCTTAGAGAGAGTTTATTGATTGTAAATCATTTATTGTGAGTATTTCAAGTCTGGGGACTTGGATATTGGGTTATTGATTGCAACTTTTAAGGGGGAGTAAGTTCTAGTAAGAGAATTACTCTTGAGTTACAGAGTGTGTAATCAAGTGATATAGTAAAATCCCAAAGTGTTTGGGGACTGGACGTAGGTCAAGTTTTTGGACCGAACCAGTATAAATTCCTTGTGTCTTGCTATTCTTCCCATACTCTGCTTAGCTCTGTTTAGAGTGTTCAAAAACAGAGCAATTAGAAAAGAATTTTAAAATCCCCAATTCACCCCCTCTTGGTGATTTGCTCCACTTTCATATTGAACATTTTTCTTTCCAACACATATTAAATAGTGTGACCATAAAAATTAGGAGCATGTTTGGATATATATTTGAAAAAGTGGTATTTATTCTTGGGTTAAGGTGCAAAAATACTCATGAACTTTTGTCCAAAGTGCACCCAACATCAGATATTTTTTGGAGGTGCAAAAATACCCATAAACTTTAAAAAATTAATGGGGCAAAAATATCAATATCGTTACTTGCACCCAACGTCCGTTAACTTCTTTTTGTGGGGCCCATAGTCGTGTCCAAGTCAGCATAATGTGATCTTCATCATCTTATAGCCTCAGGCCTCTAAGAAACTCACAGTCGTCTTCATCACTTACCTTTGCCGGCATTCATCAACTATATTCAAATCAACAAAAACTAGATATCCTTCCATATATCAATAAACGTACCTAGATGAAGTCTTAATAAAGTTGAAAAAAAAAAAAATCAAACTTTGATTATGGAGATAGAAAAAAATGATTATGTAGAAATACTGATGCACAAACGTCACCCTTAAAATATGAGCCTTCAATTAGATACCAAATTCAAACTTCTTACTCACATCAAATTCATTGGCAAGGGCCAAAGAAGAGAAGGAAGATGAAGGAGAAGAATCCCTCTTAGTTTTTTTCGAGAACGCTAACTCTCGGCTATAGATCCATTAGAATTAGACAACGATCACTTCCATCTTGTTTGACCGAGTTACACCAACGACCGACACCATGATTCCCCTTCTCTTGTGTTGTCTTGATTCTCTATCTTGTGCTCCATCGATCTTCCTTTTGGTCGAAGGTGCCTATGAATTCAAGAAATCGGACGAACTTGAAGGGGGCGAAAAGTTTTGCTTCGTCAATGGTGGCTTTGAGTTGTTTTAGGGTGAGATTTCTTCCAAGAGAGTACAAAGATCATAAAGGAGCAATCTGACCATCTTCACCACTGACTTGGCATGCATCATTGGTCCGAAGGCGATGGTAGGGCGAGGGATGTGACGACAACATGGTGTCTAGGAAAGAGGTTGAATTGGAGGATCGAGAGTTTGTGGTGGAAGGGACGACGACGCAGAGGGGAGAAAAATGAACGCTGGTCACGATTGTAGATGGGAAGGGTAGGAAGGGTGGAGATTTTTTTTTTAAAAAAATAAATTAATTAAGGAATTAATATTAGGATATTTTGTTTTTTTTTTTTTAATTATTCTTTCTTCCACTGCAACTAGGACAATACTAATCCCTATTAGCATCCACATCACACTTTTCGGTGAAATTGAATAACGTTAACGGTCAACATTTCCTGATTTGATGGCACTGGTATTTTTGCCCATTTTTTAAGTTTATAGTTATTTTTGCACCTCTGAAAAACATTTAGTGTTTGGTGCATTTTGAATAAATGTTTATGGATACTTTTGTACCTTTACCCTTTATTCTAACTCGATTTTGAAAATTCAAATTGGGATAAAATTTAACTAGTATAATGTTATTATTTATACTTGTATAGACTACTTTTAAAAAAGTTAATTTTACATAAACTTTCTTGAATGATATATTAAAAAATTTAAATGTATTTTTTTTTAAACATTTTCATAAAAAGTTACTTCAAGTTTAGTGATTTTTTTAAGGAATGAAAAGTTTTTAAATGTCATTATTTTTTTCTTAACATTTGCATAAAAACTTACTTCAACTTTAGTGATTTTTTTTAAGGAAAGAAAAGTTCATTTGTTCCAAATTCTAAATCAAACATGTTTTTTAAATTTAGTACGGTTAATATGAACAATATTAGAAATTACTTAAATTTTATTATAAATTTAATAATTTTAATTTTTTATTATATATAAGTGAATTTTTTTATCGAATGGCCAATATATTGGAGGTAAGTAAAATGTACAAACAAAAGAGGACTGCATTTCACACACACATATATATATATAAACAATTTTTAAACTAAGAATAATTTGTCATTTGAAATTTGAATAGCTCATTAGAAGTACTTATTGTGGCGAGGTGGTGCTTGTTTGAGATTACATTTGGGACTCTCAAAACTGTTTATTCATATAAATTGAGATAAAACTCATCAAACATACTTATTTTATATACCGTAAATTACAATTGACAAATTGTCTTTGAATGCTCCAATCGCTACTTCAGATAGGCACATATGTTGTTGATTGCGGCCAGAGGACCTAAATGGTCAAATATTCTTCTGGTTCTTAATATAAGACATAATTAATTTTTTTGAAGAGATTAAATAAGTTAAATAAATTAGTTAGTCATATTATATGTCGTATATCATTTAATTATATATATTAGTTTATAAGTTAGATAAATTAATTTAATATAAAAAAGATAAATATCAATACTTTAAATTAATTTATTTATCTAAAATCATTTATGTGAGTATAAAACAAGAAAGAGGCTGCAATACACATATATGGTGAAAAGACCAACTACATTTATTTATTTGGATGAGAATGACTACAAATGAATAACGATCCCAGCATAATGAGTAACGGCGGTAGAAACAGACACACCTACGTAGTGCTAGTAGCAAGCGCAACAGCAAATAGGGGGAAGAAAAACTTAAAAAAAAAAAAAAGGAATAACGTTAAAATAAAGCTTCCTAAGTGACTTCTTCGATTGTGCCAATCAAAGGTTTTGATGTTCAAGGCTTTGAACCATATCAATGAGCTCATGAGCCTCAAACTGGGCAGTCCTCACCGTCTTCCTCCGCTCCCTTCTTCTTCTGCTCTGCTCCATCATTCTTATTAGTCTCTTCTTTTTTTTCCTGTAGTTGTGGGAACACCTGATCATTACCTCCCACCACCACGACGCTCTTCAACGCTGTCACCTCCACCGCCGCCGCCTTCTTCCCCTCCTTCTCATCTCCTGATCCCTTCTTCCCTCCGTTCCTGTACATGGCGTACAGCACCATCTGGATCACCCCCAGTGCAAATCCCAACACATTTGGCAGCTACAGTACCACACATGCATATTCTCAGTCACCTAATCAAACTATATATATATATATATATATATATATATATATATATATATATTAAATGGTTGGAGTAAATTATAGCGATAGTGGTAGAAACTTACAGCAATGCAAATGTCCCTAAGGAAGAGACCGTAGGCGAACCAGAGAACAGCACTAAGTGTGAGGAAAAATGAGAGGTTGAATGGCATATATTCCACGCTTTTTGTCCTGATCACCTGTGCCTGCGCATCAATTTCATATGACAAGATTATTTCTGTCTCCTCTCACGTCAATATCACCACCATTGTTGTGTATATAAATATACAATATTAATCATAAACTGACCATGATGGTGAGGGGGGCCGCAAAAACACTGACGGCGATGGAAACACAGATCCAACCCAGCACCTGAACGCGGAGAGAACCGTGCACCGCGAACTGGGTCACCACCGCAATTAAACCTAACGCCCCAATGTTCATAGCTCCAAATAGTTTGAAGGTTAATTTCTGTTGGGGAGGAACCCAAAATCAGACATGCATGCATATATATATATATATATAGTGGGAGATATATATGATTATTTAATTTGATGGGTGAGATATATGTGATGTTATAGTTATATATATATGTACCCTGGCATCTTTGGTGGCATAAATGAGGTACATGGTGATGTAGATGGCCTCCATGACGACCCCGAAAGAGTTGATGGTGATGAGCAGCATCTCGCCGGTCTTGATGAAGGCGTAGTACAGCCACAGCATCGAACTGAACAGCGCCACCAAGTACGGCAGTGACTGGAATCCCTCCGTCGATTTCTTCTTGTATATCGCGTAAAATGTCGGTCTGCCATTGTAATTCCCAGTTATTCATTATTCATTTCCTCTTTCAGATTTAAAAATACTAGAAATTTCTTCAACATACTTCCTACTACGAACTAGCAAGTATATTTCGTCTATATTTAGTCCTTTTTCTAAGATACTTATTTGTTTCCAATGCGTATTAATTTTTTTCCCATGTATGTCCATCATTAATAGAGGTAGTGGGTGAACGTAATAATAATATAATATTAATGTTTAGCACAATCAGTAGGGGTAATATTAGAAATTACTTAAATTTTAGGACAACTTTATTGACCTTAATTATTTTTATTGGTTTATGTAAATTGTTAGTTGGTGTCTTATAATAACAATCAGACGATATTTATATATACTTACAGAGGAGCCAGGAAGACCATGAATGAAACCACGTTCCCTGCACAGAGATCAGCACCAAATATAAGGGTGATATCAGACTATGCCAGAACCAGAACCTTAGCTTCTGGAATTATTGATCAAGAGAGATTCAATTTATTGATAACCAACAACAAGTCTTGATCATAAAGTGATGAATGAAGAAAATTAACTAATAAGGCTCTCACCAAAAGCTAAAACATGATTATCTGAGAGGGACAACTGAAATTAAAAAGTGAGAGAGGCCCTGACAGTGATAAAAAGTTTTTTTTGGGGGGGGGGGGGGGGGATAGATTAAAAAGTTTCGCAAAGAAAGAAAGAGAGAGAGAGGGTGTGATAGTGATATAATTACCAAGAATGCCAAACACAAAAGCGAGAGTGTTGTGACCCATTAAAGCCATTGTTGATAGATGAAGCTAATTAAGATGAGGGCCTCCGTGCTGCTCAGAGCTCTCTCAAAGAGAGAAAAAACAAGACTCGTTGCTCGTACAGGCACGAAAGGATTGCTTGGAGCTGGAGCTAGGTGAGGAAGGCGTTGATGCCATACCCGTATATATATTGCCAAATGGGTGAGATTGTGACCGAAGAATTAATTAATGGGAGGAAGAAAAAAAATGAAAAAAGTGAAAAAGCAATAATCGAAAAGATATTTTTAAGTGTGGGGGCAGAGAATAAAAATGCAGTGTGAGTGATCATTCGGCCTTCATGAGACATTGCATGCTCAAGTGGTAGTTAGCGTGGCACAAAACCATTTTTACTGAGACGATGATGGTTACCACGTGTGTGCAAATGTTTTATGTTTCTTTTTTTACTTTTTACTTTTTACTGTAAAATTAGAGAGAAGATACAGAAAACATTGTGTTCTCTTATTTGACAATCATATTAATAAAGCAAACTATTTTTTTCACCATTCACTTCAATATTGAGGGATTGAGAATTTAATGAATTTTTAGGGATTTGTAATTGAATCAAAGCTATTAGACTTCAATTATTAATTTTAAAAAGGTTAGCCAAAAATTTATTTAAAACAGTAAATGCTATTAAAAATACTTCAATATTGCTAGATGTCACTTAACCCTTCTTTATAAAAAGGATTAGAAAATGAGGGAGGGATGCGTTGCTGTCATTCTGTTAAGAAATGAAAAAGTAAGAAGAAAAGGCAACCCCCTTACGCGCACATTAACATTTTAATATCTTTACGGCTTTACCTTCACAAAAATCGTTGTCTTTTGTTTCCGTTACTTTCATAACGCCGCCGTTTTTGCTTTTGTTTCTCGTGACCCTTCTTTAATTTCTCCCTCATGCACGGAGATCTTTTTACTAGCTTTTTTTTTTCCCACTTCCTTTTCATCCCTCATGAGTTCATCTGAATCGCTGGTTGAGAGAAGAAAAGAAAAATCAAAGTAGTATTGTAATTTTTTATATTGATTAGACAGACATTATTTAGAGATTATGAGGGATAATGAGAGAAATCAGACCTCTCATACACACAAACTTTCCTCAGATAATTAAGTCTCTTCTCGTTTGTTTTTTCTTCATGATTAATTAGTTTATATTGGAGTCATCATAACGTTACTTACTCCCCTCATTTTGGGGGGAAAAACTTGAAGTTACAAAGTAATGCATGTAGGTCAAGAAAACTAGTCACTTTACAATTAATTTAATTGCGCAAATTAAAAAATGAGTCAAAAGTAATCAATATATAAATATTTTTTGAAAATACTCTTATTTATAAAGTGAGTGAGGGAAAAATAATTAATTCAGTGATAATGTGATATAACATGTTTAATTAATAAGAGGAAGAAAACATGAGAGAAAGGTAAAAAATTACATGCATTTTTTTAGGATATATAATTAAATAGAACCATATCATCTCAAAAATTATATTTTATATATAGGAGCTGAGGGAGTGCTAAATTATAATTAGATTTCACTAATGTATAGCATTATTTATTCTTTTTAGAGGAATATTTTCATTAATTATTGTTTCCATAATTGAAAGGTAAAATGGTCGATAAATTTAATCATTGTTTTATTTAAATTCTAGAAACACTTGTTTGGAAACAAAGTCAGAACCCTAAGTGATTATCACCATTTCAAGACAAAGGGGTACAAATTATTTACTAATAAGAGGTTTTCATATTGTCAATAAAATTTTTGTGCTCAAATTGATATTTTTTTCTTCTTATCCAAGTGATGAATTTTTTTTTGGGGGTTGAACTTATGCATTATACAATTAATATTTATAAACTCTCACCCTTTCAAAATATCTATCGTATAAGGTTAGATTGAGGAAGCTATTGCACAGTTTAGAAGCAGAAAAATAATAGTAGTACTGATTGAAAATATCACGAGAACTTCATGATCATTTTATAACGAAAAGTGTACCTTAACTTTCCCTTCAAATTATTGCTTCCCTCATCTTTATATATAAAAAATTAAAGATTATATCTTCCTATTTATAAGAGACACTAATAACATATTTGAAATTTTAATTAAATATCAATTTTTTCTCCCATAAATATTAGTACTTAATCTCATTGTATATAGCACCTCTTTTTCTTATTCACTCACTTTCTTTCCCACTCACTCAATCTATATTTTCCATTAATAATGGTATCTTTCCATCTTTAAATAATGTATATAGCAAACTTATTAAATGTTTAAGCATAGCTAAAAAATGTTAAATTTTCTCTTAGTTCCAATGAAATATGTTAGAAGTGACTTATATAATAAGTATATAATATAAAAGGCCACCACAAACAGAGCTACTTGTATGAATAAACTCATGAAACGAGTACTAATAGAAGTTGGCACAAGTGGTAAGTGACTTGTGTCACTTAAATAAGGTACTGAGTTTAAGCCTTATAAATCCAGAAAAGATTAAGGCGAAGCTCTTGATACCGGATGAGTAGTAAATTTTTTATTTTTTAAAAAAAAAACTCATGAAGAGAAGAAAAAAGAGCAAAATTTCGTGTGCGGGATATTTGGCTTTTTCCATCATTTCGGGGTCGAAGTTAAATAACGTCCGCATCAATGATGTATAGCAGAACTACTAGACAAAATTAAATTACGTACAAATGTTTATTAGACATTGATTAATTTCATTAATTACATAATCAAGTGTGTCTCATTACCAACTTGCATTCATTAAAATACATAATTTCATTATTACTCCTATACTATACTCCAATGTGCCGCCAGCAATATTCAAGCTCATTAAAAGAAACTGCCTTGCTTTTACACCATAAAACCCATGAACTTAAAAAGCTCATATTCCATGAGAGCTGTTTCATTGGTGAACGTTGCAAGTATATGGCAATTACATAGGGCCCTGAAGCTAGTTTCAATTAGCTGCATGATGCCCCCCATTTCTTCTGAAGAAAGTCAATAAACAATTAATTAAATCTCTGAAAAAGCTACTGATTGGTTAATTAAATAATTAATTGGTTTATTAATGTTAGGGCATTAAAATTTTGCGGGATATGCTTTTAACGATGGAGAACAAAAGATAATCTGTGTGCTGTGCTGGCTGCTGGCTGGCTGGTGAAGGGAGGAAGGGTGGCCTTTTAAGTTGGTGGTGGAAACACGTCAGTCAAAGGAGGAATACAAGCCATTGATTTTTTTTTTCAAAAAAATAAATATATAAATTAATTAAAAAAGATTGGGAGCCTCTGAATGGAAATTGTCCCTAAAGTGTGGGAAATACGCCCCCCTCCCACAGAATCTAGCATGCGGCGTTCTATAGTCATCGTTCATCCCCACCGTTTATTATTTTGTAACTTTTTCCCTTTTATACAGATGATATGTATAATTATTTGGAGAAATGATAGTGAGATTCCAAAGACGATAAAAAATTATATAAAAAAAATTCCAACAGAAATTTACATTTCAAAAAAAGTCTCTAGCTTTTTTCTGTTGTAAATGACTTCTATATGTTTAAGGACTTGAGTTTAAAACAAAATGCAGGTGTTTAAATTTTGTTGTGAATATGACACTTCCTGTCATGAATATAGTTTTTTCTGTTGTGAATGACTAAATTTTTAAATTTTGTTGTAAATATAACACTTCATGTTGTCAATATAAATAATATCAAAAAAGTTCATAGAGACTTTTTTTAAATGTGAATTTCTGTGAGAATTTTTGTAATTTTTTATGGTCTTTGGGACCTAACGGTTATTTTCCCTAATTATTTTGTAGTTTGTAGGCTTGTAGCTACTGGCCATGCTATGTGTAGCTAAGATACATACCTTTTTTTTTTTTCCTTTTAGAAAAAATTATATTACTAATATTTTAAAGTGCGGTACTTATGCTCGTGCGTGTCCAAGTTGAAGGGAAGCAACCATTGCACGTGTCTAAGTGCTGTAGTAGAGGAACCTAAGGTGATTTAAAATGAATAATAATAATAATAATAATGGTTATGATTTGCTACTCCTCTTTTTATTTTATATATAAGAATTTTTTCAAAAATTTTTTGTCATATTTACAAGAAAAAGTTTAGGGTATTTTCCGGAAAAAAACTTAGACAATGAACTAATTGTTAAACGAGGATATTCATGTAAAAATTTATAATTTTAAAATACTTCTCTAGCTATATTTATAAGTTACTCCCAATATGTTTCATTAAATTTTTTTTAAAAAAAGAGCACAATGAAACTTTATTGATCATGTCTTAAATTTTAACACTTTCTCCGGTTCTTAATATAAAAGTTAAATAATTTTCATTTTTCTTTGGAGAGATTAAGACTATAGTATATTTTGTGTATTATTAGATTATATACTAGTTTATAAGCCAGTCAAATTAGTTTGAAGAAAAACGATAAATATAACTATTTTAAAGTAACTTATTTAGATTGCTTAATTTTCAAGGAAAAGTTAAATAACTTTTATATTAAGCTCAACAGTTAGTAACATTTCTCTTACCCTTATATTACATAAATGAATGCGTGAGAACTGAGAAGTTTACAAACAATAATTAGGGGTAAACTTGTGCCTTCTTATAATAAATTTAATCACATTTTTTAATTCTTAAAAAATAGTTATTTGTATCTATAAAAAAATATGGATGTAGTATTTTCTACTGCTGATGGATTTAATTCTATTATTCTTTTAAATTTTGAATTTGTTCAACTCACGTGTAGGGGTGAAAATAAGTTAGATCAAGTTAGGCTTTAGCTAAATAAGTATAAGCCTGTAATAGAGATCTAAAGTCTGAGCTTGGGTCTCAGCCTGTATATAGGCTTTATTTTGGACTTGGACCTAAGCCTTAAAAAATTCTGACAAGGCCTGAAACCTTTTTAAATGCCTACTTAAAATGTAAACTTTTAAGTATAGGAAACAATCTCGAACAATTGAAGGTCAATCCTCTCCTACTGGTGCTGTTGCTCAGTCTCAATTCTCTTAGCCTCTACTATCAATGTTCAACTCTTTAATCAAGGCAATTATAGAGCAGGCTGTCGTTAAGGCGATTAGCTCTCTTCAGACTTCATTGATTGCTCAACACCATGAGATTACTACCAAGATTGAGTCTAAAGTTAGAAAGTTGGTAGCTGAATTTACTCAAAGTCACCACAAGCTTGTAAAAGAGCACAATAAACAAGCAGAGAGATTGACTACGATGGAGGAAAGGCTTGGTAACATTGAAGGCCACTTGGATGATTATGGAGCCAAATTTGAAAGTTTCAACAATGTTTTTCTCATCTTGGACTCTAAAATTGCAAAGCTTCTCAAGGCTTCATCTGATCAGCCTAGTTCCCTTGGTGCTTCTCCTATTCCTCTCTCACCTATCATTCCTACCTCATCTCCCATTCCCACTTTCTCCATTGCTATTGTAGCCACTACCCCAGCTACCATTCCTATTCCCTCTTCCCAACCTTCCACTGTTAAGCTATCATCATCCTCCACTGATAGCATCTTCTCTAATCGCTCACCTCCTTCTCCATAAGATAAATCCTTCCCCGTTTTGGCTAATGACAAAGGGGTGATGAGCGCAAATTATACCATGTTTTCCCTATGTTTCATGACTAAATTGTATGGTAAGTATAAGCTTAAAATGCAAACAATCTAAGCAAAAAGGCATGTATTCATGATATAGGGAACTGAAGGGTAGAAACCATTTACATCCTGAACATGTGTGAGGAGAAAAGTCATTTACATGGTTTTTAAGGAAGACTGTATAGCAGAGCCGATACAGTGCTATAGCATTTTGACAGCAATGAAGTGCAATACAAGGCATCACAAAAGCTATAGCAAAGTAGAGGATGCGATGCTATGCGGCATTTTGTCTGACCTTTTTATCTAGATGATTTCAGGAATAAAGAAGTCGAGAGCGACAGGTAGATTGTTGAGGTAATAAAATAGAAGATGTGGAGAATCAAAACGGACAGATTTGGAGAATCCCGCAGGATCAATAGAATCATTCTATCAAGGGCAGAAGATTCGATGGACCTTAACAGATTTGGAAAGCCTAACTTGCTGGAACTTGCGCCGCAAGAAAAGCTGCTTATAAAAGGAAATAGGAACGCAACCCTAGAGGGGAGTCGCACTGAGCCTAAGCGAGATTCCATATTCGGCCGACTCAAGAGAAGAGTGAGAGATTTCACAAAGCATGAGATTTCCAGAGCAGCCCAGCATCCTTCCCTGCAGGGCGATGGAGAGAAGAAGACGTGGAGGGGTGACGTGACAGGACTTCATCCACGCCCTTGGAACTCCGTTCAAGCTTTCTGTTTTGTTTTCGCTTTTATTTTAGTATTTCAATCATGGGTCATTCTGTTAGTTTCTGTTTTGTGTTTCCTTCATCAGTCATGAACTAATTTTCGTATGGCTGGACGAGGATGAATCCTTAAGTGTTAAATGAACCCAGTTGCAGTTCTTAATTTAATAAATTTGGTTTGCTTATTAGTGCATTCATTACTAGTCGATTAGCGGAAGCTAGGGGCTAGATTTGTGGTCTCGGCTTACTAGCAAGGAGTCGAGGTTAGACCTCTGAGAAACAGTGTTTGCTAGGCAGCCCATGCACGGCTTGACCTATTATTGTAGGCTTTAGGAATAGGTCTACCTCTCATAACCATAACACTCTGAGCGTAACGCAGGTCTAACTAGAAAGTTGCTATAGGAATATCGAAGGAGTATAGTTAGCATCAGTGTTGTTAAAACGTCGTTCTGAAACATTAAAACGTACGTTTCAACGTTTTTCGCCAGAAAATTGTGTCAGAACGGTGGTTGAGACGGAAATTGAGCCGAAACGGTCGAAACGCCGTTTCAAATCGATAGAATCGGTTGAGACAGTGTGTTAACTCACAGCTCTGGTGGTCACCGGAATTTGCAGTTCTCACCCCTCTGTTTCAGGTCGTCGACGGCGATGGTGGTGAGAGTGGAGGCCGGCGGTGACTTAGAGGAATATGGAGGAAGGAAAGATCGAAGGTTGAAGCTCGGTCCTCTCTTACCTCGCGGCGCTTTGTGCGATCGGGTTTGTCTCAGGTCGTGGAATGAAGAAGATGGAAGAAGATGAATTAATTAATCCCTTGGTGTCAAAACACACGTTTTGACCAAGGGACTAACATGCAAGAATTCAAAGTTCTGAAGAGGGACTAAACTGAAAAGTTTGAAATATTTTTGGGGCATAACTACACTTTCTAAAAAAGGCATTAAAAATCCTAATTTAATTATGAAAAATCACATTAAATTATGGACTTAATTATTTCCTTAAGTGTTTGGACTTAAATTTGTGATGACCTTAATGTATTGATGTGTTTGGGTTTTATATATGTTGAATTTTTTTTATAGTGTGTAGTAAACTCTTACGTTTCGTTTACATTTTTCGATTTTATGTTTTGCTCCCCTTACCGTTTCTACGTAGACTCTACGTTTTAACAACACTGGTTAGCATCATATGTATCAGACGCGGAAGCTTCGGTAGACTATCGTGGTGGGTTAACCAAATAGTTTTGTGGTGAGTAGCTATGCTGTAGCATTCGGAAGCTATGCAGTATAGATGCTATAGCAATGGGTAGAGCAACTGGGGGATTGATGCATTTAAGGGTGATTTTGAATCCAGCCTAACTTTCTACTAATATCTCTTCTCAAGTAATTTACGTAGTTTCCTTTTGCTAGTAGCATAGCCAATCAAACCTCTCATATCAAGTATTTTACTTTTTTTTTTGTGCAACTATAGTAGCAATTGAGTGTCACTCCTTGGTATCTCAGTCTCTGTGGGACGATACTCTACTTTCACTTTATTACTTGTTCGACTGGTTCACTTGCCATATGGGAATTCGACCAACAGGGGGAGAGAACTAGTGAAGTTTTAAATTTAATTAAATTTAAAATCTTTTTATTGTAATTCAGTTCCAGTTAAGGCTTTTTTTTGGGGGGGGGGGGTTAATGTATTTCATTTCCAATGTATCTCTGAACTTTAATGCATGAAATACATGTATGAACTTTACTGAATGAAATATATATCTTTTTTTTTAAAAAAAAAATGTATATCTTGTGCTTCCTTGAGTTACTTTCATTGTTGCTATTTTTTTCCTCTCAAGGTAATTCTTCAAAAACATTATAAGTGTTGTCATCATCAAAAGGGGGAAAATGTTGGTTCTTTATGTTTTGGTGATAACAATTATAAAGGAAATAGCCTTAAAGATTCAAGGGAAAAGCCTAAGTTCATATCTAACTTGAATCATTAAATGTTTTGAAGTGACTGTCTAAGGTAGACTCGAGTCAGTCAAATGACTCGAGTCAAGTGTCTTAAATTCTTTTTGAAAATAGCATATGGTTTTGAATGACTCGAGTTTGAAACGTTTTGAATGCAAGTTTGCAACTCAAGTTATTATGTTTAAACTTGAGTTAATTGCTTTGAAAGATTAAATTTTAAGTCTTGCGCTCAATCAATATTTTTCCAATGTTCAAACTTTATAAGATCTGACTCGAGTGAATATTACTTACCTCGAGTGACCAACTTGAAGTTAACAATATTACCTCGAGTTATCTTTGTTTGAAATGTTTTCAAAGCCATCTGGTTGTGAAAAAAAAACTGCATGACTGGAGTTAATTAATAAGCAACTCGAGTCAATGAATCAAGTAAGCTTTTGCTGAACTCGAGTTATGTGTTGTGCTAAGCTTTTCTTCTCCTATTCCAAACTTGCTTATTTCTGAAAGAAAGTATTTGACTCGAGTATAAGATACTTGCCTCGAGTCAGTGGCTCAAGTCAATTATTCCTGAACTCAAGTTAAAGATTTAAAAGAGACATCTTCTCGTTTATGTCCTAACTCTTTTTGAGAAGATGAAGCAATGACTCGAGTTAATAAATATTCACCTCGAGTCACCAACTTTAGTAAGCTTTGATTTAACTCGAGTTAGCTCTACTGGTTTCGGAAATTACTGTATTCATAAATCTAAAATCATTGATTGTGATTTCATTAGTTGTTATCATCACTCATTACTATTGCTAACTATCTTCAACCAAATTGTTAGTGAGTTTTAGATGATTATATGAAGGACTAACAACAAGTTGTCGTAAAGCAATTTATATGTCTGAAAGCATTTAATGCTCTTGATAAAACAAAGCACAAACACGGTGACCATTCCTTTGAGCATTTAAAGTACCTTCCGCTATTCCATTTGTGTAATAAATGTTGTTTCTTAATGGGCAAAACAACTGGAATTAAAGAATGTCGAGGCGGCACATTTGCAACTGGAACATTAATGGTAAAAGTGACTATCAAGCTTCAATGATCTAACGGCTACATTGAAGAGTCACAACAAATAATCTTCAAGCTTTTTCAACTGTCATTAGTGTCAACTAACATAAATACCAGAAGCAATGTATTCGTTAACAACTAAAACTCTGCACATTTAATTTGAAGTTATTGCAATTAGCTATTTCATTCGTTTCGTTTAATATCTTCAGATATCTTGTACATCAGTGATTATTATTCATCTACTCTTTGAGGGAGCTTAAACACTTATTTCATTATCTGATTATGGGTTCAATCTCAAGGTAAAGGGGCCTTGAGTGTGGGTGTACGATTACAACTTATAAGGGGGAATAAATCCTAGTGTGAGAGGATTAGTTTCGAGTACAAAGTGTGAAATCGTGATTATGATTGAGAGTTAGTGAAAATTTCAGAGTGTCTGAGGACAAAACGTAGATAAGGAGTTGGACCAAACCAGTATAACTTCTCTGTATTCATTCTCTCTATCTCTATCTCTATCTCTGTTTTATTGTCCTTCATGCAATTTGTAAAAAGAATTTGAAATCCCCTATTCAACCCCTTTAGGTGATATTCCACTTTCATTTGGTATTAGAGGAAGGTTTTCTCTAACGAGCTTAACATCTCGAAAAGGATCATGAAAGGAATATTTCTTGATGGACCCTCAATCAATTGTCTACCTGGCTTTAGCGGTGAACACTATTCATTCTGGAAAGCAAAGTTCAGAGTGTTTGTGTTAGCTACTGAATATAGTCTTTGGCACGTATTTGAGAACGGAGATTACATTCCTACAGAGATAGAAGGTGGAATCCACATTCCAAAAGTTGAATACGAGTTCAATGAGAATGACAGAAGAAAGATAATGCTTAATAGTAAAGCTATCTTGATGCTACAAAGTGTTCTCAGTCAAAAGGAGTACTTTTGAATATGTAACTTGTCAAGCATAAAGAAATGTGGAAGGCATTGGAAATAGCTTATGATGGAATTTCTGGAATAAAGGAGAATTGGATCAACACGTTGACAACTGAGTCTGATCTTCTACAAATGAAGACCAGAGAATCCATCGGAGAATTCCAACTTCGTTTTACTCGTTTGATCAACCAACTATTGGCTTGGGTAAAACATATGAGCAAAACTCTCAAGTCAGGAAGATCCTCAATGTCTTGACGAAAGATTGAGAAGCTAAGGTCATAGCGATCAAAGAAGCCTGCGCAGAATCAATGACTTCAGTAGCTGCAATGTTCGGAAGCCTATCCGAATATGAAGGCAAGCTAAAATTCAAAAAGGGATTAGATGAAATCAACAATAGCAAAAGCAAATGCATTGCCCTGAATGCTGTGAAAGAGAAGGAACCCAAAGAGGAAGATGAAGACAAAGACGAAGACGAAGAGCTCGGCATGTTCATTTGTATGTTCAAGAAGTTCTATAGAAAGGATCAAGGCTTCAAAAATCGATTTTAGAAAGGAAGCCAAAGTAATAAACGAGACTTCAAAGGTAAAGATTAGATCATTTGTCATGAATGTGAGAAGCCTGGCCATATAAAATTTGAATGTCCTTAGCTAAAGAGCAAAGAAAAATAAAATAAGAAGTTTAATTACTTCAAAAAGAAGGCATCTGTATCTGTCATATGGGGTGACCGCTCCTCAGATGAAGAAAGTGAGGGAGAAGAGGTTGCAAACCTATGCTTAATTGCCAAAGAAGAAGAGCAACATGAAAATGACGATGAGGTATATGATTATGAACCCACTTATGATGAATTACTTTCTGAATACAATGAGTTACATTCTGAGTTTGAAAAGATTGCAAAAGAACTTATAGCTTCAAAGAGGAAAATCAAATTCCTTGAGCAACAAGTTAAAGATTCTCTTCTAGCTTGCTAAAAATCTGTTTGTAAAAAATGTCCTGATCTTGTGAAGAAAAATTCTCATCTTACAAAAACTCTTGAGAAGTTCATTAAAGGTAGTGAAATGCTCAATGTGATTTTGAAAGCTTAAAGATTTACAGATTATCGATTAGGCATAGGTTCCATTCCTGTCTTTGACAAAAAGAAAGGTAAAAATAAAACTAGTGAAAAGTCATATTTGAACTATTTTCAAAAATTCACTTTTCAAATGTCTTTGCACATTGTAATTACTGTAATCGAAAGGGCCATAATACTACAACATGTTTTCATAAGAAAGAAACAAGGGATGAACCTATTGGTAACTATTAGTGGGTACCTAAAAGGATTCATGTATTCCCTTACACTCAAGATAACCCAAAAGGACCTAAGAAAAGATAGGTACCTAAGGCTTGACCTTGTTTGATTTGTAGGGTTGTCTGAGATCATCGAAAGTGGTACATTGATAGCGGATGCTTTAGACACATGACGGCGGATCAATCCAAGTTTATGGCAAAAAGATCAAAGGATGGTGGCAAACTAACCTTTGGGGGAAACCAAACTGGAAAGATCGCTGGAATTGGCGAGATTAGCAAAAAGGAAGGACCCCTGATCAAAGACGTATATTATATGGAAGACCTTTGTCATAACCTCCTGAGCGTGAGCCAAAGCACAGATAATAACAAGTGGATCATTTCCAATTTAGAAGAATGTCTCATTTTCAATAAGGATGATCTTTTAGTCGATAAAGGTAACCTTAAAGTTTTATTTAAGGCTCCTAGAGAAGGTATTCGAGCTGACCATGGAGGAGAATTTGAGAATCATGCTTTCAGGGAATTCTACATACCCACGGAATTGACCACAATTTTTCAGCCCCGAGGCTCCACAACAAAATGGTATGGTTAAAAGGAAGAACCGAGTCTTCACTGAAATGACTCTAGCAATATTAAATGAGACCAAGACTTCTCAATTCTTCTGGGCGGACGCAATGAGCACGGCTTACTATGTTTCAAACCAAGCCTATCTTTGAAAGAAACTCAACAAGACTCCTTATGAATTCTACAAAGGAAGGAAGCCAAACCTGTCACATTTGCACATATTTGGATGCAAATGCTTCATTCATAACAATGGTAAGGATAACTTAGGAAAGTTCGATCCTAAGTTTGACAAAGGTATATTGCTAGGCTATTATAATAGGAGTAAGGCTTATAGAGTTTTCAATAATCGTACTCGTGCTGTAGAAGAGCCAATTCATGTTGTGTTTTGTGAAAATGAGCCTAACAAGTTCATTGATGAGGATGAACCCATTTATCAAAATCAATTCATTTCAAAAACTCCTTCTGTTCCTAAAAGTTCTAAAAACATTTTAGAAGTTGTGTCTGAAAATGCTTGTGAAAATCTAAGTTTATGTCAACCGAGAGCCTGGAGATACAATAAGAACCATCCTTTGGATCAAGTAATAGGCGATGTGAGTGAAGGTGTGAAAACCAAAAAAAGAACTTTAAACAAAGTGACTTTCTCTGCCTTTATCTCAGAGTTTGAACCCTCTAAGATTGACAAAGACAATGATTAGGTTATAGCAATGCAAGAGGAGTTACATCAATTTGAAAGAAATCAAGTTTGAGACTTAGTACCTAGGCCTAAAGAACATCCAGTAATTGGCACTAAATGGGTTTTCAAGAAAAAAACATGATGAATCTAAAACCATTGTCAAAACCAAGGCAAGATTGGTTGCCAAAGGTTATAATCAAGAAGAAGTAATTGATTAAGAAAAAAAAGTATGCTCCAATGCCTAGATTGGAAGCTATACGAGTACTCTTAGCCTTTGCATGTATCATGGGTTTCAAGCTCTATCAAATGGATTAAAGAGTGATTTTCTAAACAGATTTATTTAGGAAGAAGTTTATGTAGAATAACCTCCTAGTTTTGAAAGTGCCTCTCATCCTGACCATTTTTTCGTTTGAAAATGGCTTTATATGGTCTCAAACAAGCTTTGAAAGCTTGGTATGAGAGATTAAGTAAATTTCTTCTTGATCAAAGATTTGTCAGAGGTAAGGCAGACACAACTCTCTTCATTAAGTATAACAAGAAAATGATTTAATTTTAGTTCAAATATATGTAGACGATATTATTTTTGGCTCTATTGATGAATCTCTGTGCAAGGATTTTTCAAAGACTATGCAAGGTGAATTTGAAATGTCAATGATGGGAGAATTGAACTACTTTCTTGGACTTCGAATGAAACAAAGGAAGAATGGGATATTCATCTCCTAAACTAAGATCTAAGGGATTTGTTGAAGAAATATGGTCTTGATCAATGTAATGGAGCAGACACCCCGATAAGTTAAACTGCTTCTTTAGATGTTGATGAAAATGGAAAAGACTTCAATATAACCAAATATAGAGGAATTATTGGTTCATTGCTATATCTGACAGCAAGTTGACCAGACATCCAATTCAGTAGGGATGTGTGCAAGACTTCAATCAACTCCTAAGGAATCACATGTAGAACATGTGAAGAGGATATTCCAATATCTTGAAGACATGGAGGAGCTCGGCCTGTGGTTTCCCAAAGGTCAATTAGAGTATTTGGTGGCCTATTCAGACTCGGATCATGCTGGCTACAAGACAGATAAAAAGAGTATAAGTGCCCAATGTTAATTTCTTAAAGGCTCACTTGTTTCCTAGTTTAGCAAGAAGTAGACAATTGTCTCTTTGTCGTCGACCGAATCTGAATATATTGCTGCTTCAAGTTGTTGTGCTTAAGTTCTGTTGCTAAAGAAACAACTTCAAGACTTGGGAATCCATTTGAAGGAAATTTCAATCCTCTGTGACAACACCAGCATTATAAGCTTGGCCAATAATCCAGTCCAACATACAAGAACTAAGTATATTGATATGAGACATCACTTCATCAGAGATTATGTGCAAAAGAAAGATGTCAAGGTGATGTTCATTCCCATACATTTGCAACTTGTGGACATCTTTACCAAGCCCTTGGCCAAAGAACAATTCACGTTCATTCGAAGGGAATTGGGAATGGTAAATCCAAATGAATTGTAAGTAATGTTAGTTTATTGTTAATAATCTTGTTTTGATAATAATTAAATACTTACTTAAGCTTCGAAGTATATAGATTTTGTTTTTGCAAGACTCTGTACATAAGAGAGGAAATAGAGTTTAATAGAGTGCACATGACTCCAGTTATAGAGTTTGTAACTCGAGTCACATCAAGTCAATTGTCTAAAAATCAAAGTTCTATCTAGGCTTACTTCAAGTTTGTAAGTAGTAACTCAAGTTGCTACCTCAAGTAGATTACTAAGTAACTCGAGTCATCTTTATTATACTTGTGTTCATCTTCTATTTTTCAATGTATAAGATCATTACTCCAAGTAAAGCAAGAGTAACTCAAATCAGAAACTCAAGTGAGGAAATTGGAACTAGAAGTCTCTCCAAAGCTGGGTGTTTTTGAGAACAAATCAATTCTCTATGGAATACTTCACTGGAAGTGATAATTCAACATCTCGAGGCATAGGTAAAATAACTCCAATACAACATAAATGAAGAACTAATACTTGTCTAAATCTTGTAGATACTTTATCCACTGGAAGTAAGAATTGAATAACTCGAGTAAGTGACTCGAGTGAGCCATTGTTTAACTCAAGTCAAGTGAAGGCAGAGAGCAAACCATTTTAAGAAGATATACCTATTTTGTGCCTAAAGCTTCACTCTTTCTCTATCCCTCAAGTTAGTCATTCGTTCTCTTTGAAAATGCTCTAACCCTAATCCTAACTCGAGCAATTTCTTCAAAATGAGATCAAAGAATCCGTCTAAGTCCCAAGAATCCTTTGATTACCAACCGAATCAGGCCTCGCCTCCTCTCAAACCCTCCATTCGACCAAAAAGGGAGAAGAAACCACAAAAGAGATTTTAGCCGAAGGTTGCCAATGAAGAAGCTACCTCTAAAACCCAAAGTAAAGACTGTGGTGATTAAAGAGCCATATGAGTAGCCTGCTAAACCAAAGATTGACCCTGAGGCTGCCAAAAGGAAGGATAAAGAAAAAATTGTGGTCTCCTAACAAATGTGTGAAGACCTTTGCTTCTGCTTCTGAGTTTCGAGGTGAATCAACCTCAAAGGTATCTAGATTTGTTCCTTCCCTAATTGAATCCTCAAGAGTTCCTAGACTTGAACATGGTTTTATTTCAGTCTAATCTAAAACTCTTCCAAGAGCATTATGCCAATCGTGGGTTCTATCCCACTGTTTTTGTTGATTTGGTTAAGCTTAAGGAAGATTGTAATTTTGATCTTTCACCCTTGCTTAAGCCTTTTGAAAATTTGCTTGCCAGTCGAACTCCTTATTCTCCTTATGTTGTAAAGTCATTTCACTTCAACATGAGGATCACCAATCTTCTAGATGATAATGGTGAACTTCTTGAAGGAAGAATGACAACCTTTGTCAGAGGTAGGAGAATCATTGTTATTACAAAATATATTAACACTCTGTTAAGGATCATTAATCCTCCCCCTATTCCTGTTCATAACAATTCAAATGAGGAAATGTTTCAAATCCTCAGACCAGGTAAGCCATTAGGGGCATTGACCTTTCTCCCAATTGCTATGCCTCCTTTGCATAGAGCTATCTGGTATATTTATTCCAGAAACCTCGAGTAAAAAGGCAATAATTTCACTCATTATGCTAAAAGGGACTGTTCCCTTTTTGCCTCTATTATTGATAAAGTTCCTCACAATAATGGGTTTTCTCTGAAATGAAAATATTTCATTTTACATCTAAATCTTCTGCTCCAATTCCCTTTCCAAATTTGATTTCCCTTATGCTTTTTGAAGCTTAAATTTGGCATCTAGAGTTGAATGAAAAACCTGTCAAACCCTTAATGTTTAACTAATATCATCTTAATCATATGAGGATTACATTTAAGGAAAGTTCAGGTCAATCAAGGGCTCCTTCAAAGTCAAGGGCCTCACAATCTTGAGCAACTGAAGCTCAATCCTCTCCTACTGGTGCTGCTGCTCAGTCTCAATTATCTCAGCCTCAACCATCAATGTTCAACTCTTCTATCAAGGCAATTATAGAGCAGGTTGTCGCTAAGGCAATTAGCTCTCTTCAGACTTCATTGATTGCTCAACAGCATGAGATTACTGCCAAGATTGAGTCTAAAGTTGGAAAGTTGGTAGCTGAATTCACTTAGAGTTACCACAAGCTTGTAGAAGAGCACAATAAACAAGCAGAGAGATTGACTGAGATGGAGGAAAGGCTTGGTAACATTGAAGGCCACTTGGATGATTATGGAGCCAAATTTGAAAGTCTTAACAATGTTTTTCTCATCTTGGACTCTAAAACTGCAAAGCTTTTCAAGGCTTCATCCGCACAACCTGGTTACCTTGGTGCTTCTCCTATTCCCCTCTCACCTATCATTCCTGCCTCATCTCCCATTCCCACTTTCTCCACGGCTATTGTAGCCACTACCCAAGCTACCATTCCTGTTCCCTCTTCCTAACCTTTCATTGTTAAGCTATCATCATCCTCTACAAATAGCATCTTCTTTGATCACTCACCTCCTTCTGTATCAGATAAATCCTTCCCCATTTTGGCTAATGGCAAAGGGGGAGAGAACTAGTGAGGTTTTAAATATAATTAAATTTAAAATCTTTTTTATTGTATTTCAGTTCCAATTAAAGTTTTTTTTTTTTGGTTAATGTATTTCATTTCTAGTGTATCTCTGAACTTTAATGCATGAAATACATGTATGAACTTTACTGAATGAAATATACATCTTTTGTTTCTATGTATATCTTGTGTTTCCTTGAGTTATTTTCATTGATGCTATTTTTTTACTCTTAAGGTAATTTTTCAAAAACTTCAAAAATATTATAAGTGTTGTCATCATTAAAAATGGGTGAGAATGTTTGTTTTCTTTGTTTTAATGATAACAATTATAAAGGAAATAGCCTTAAAAACTCAAGCGAAAAACCTAAGTTCAAATCTAACTTGAATCCTTAAATGTTTTAAAGTGACTGTCTAAAGCAGACTCGAGTCATAGTCAAATGACTTGAGTCAAGTGTTTCAAATTCTTTATGAAAATAGCATATGGTTTTGAATAACTAGAGTTTGAAACGTTTTGAATGAAAGTTTGCAACTCAAGTTAATTATGTTTAAACTCGAGTTAATTGCTTTACAAGATTAAATTCTAATTCTCGTGCTCAATCAATCTTTTTCCAATGTTCAAACTTTACTAGATCTGACTCAAGTTATCTTTGTCTGAACTGCTTTCAAAGTCATCTAGTTGTGAAACAAAACCGCATGACTAGAGTTAATTAATAAGCAACTCGAGTCAATGACTCAAGTCAGCTTTTGCTGAACTTGAGTTATGTGTTGTGCTAAGCTTTTCTTCTCTTATTCCAAACTTGCTTATTTTTGAAAAAAAGTAGGGTTAATTTGCGATTTGGCGAATAAACTATTGGCTCAGGAGCGTCTAGCATAATTAACTATTTATTGAACCTTAAATACTAACAAACTATTAAAAATGTGCAACTAGCACAATAAACTTTTAAAAATGTGCAGCCAGCACAACACCATTAAAAAAAGATAATGACCGTTATCTAAAGTGAAGATTCGCCAGTGAACTTTTATTCCAAGAGCGTCCAGCACAAAATTCTAAATTTCACTAAATTAAATAAATTTTTTTTTCTCAATTGTCATTATTCAAAATTACTTGTATATATATATGAACAAAAATTTCTCACATGCTAAAATAAACAAAACTTTTCATTAAAAATATAATTATATGATTTAAATAAAACTCAAGGTGTTATATAATTTGTTATATATTTTAAACAAAAATATTATATGATTTATTTTTATTTTAGAAGAAATTTATGTGAGTTAAAAAATTCATTTAATGTTAATAAAATTTTAAAAATATATTATATCTGGAAAGAAATGAAATGTGTTTAATTTTTATTTTTATAAAAAGAGCTTAATAATATAAATCTGGCAACTTGATGATATATTTGTTAATTAAATGATATATTGATTATATGAATATGGGACTTATTGGAAAAAAAAATAACTTAATAGGTTTGATTAAGGAAAATTTAATAATGGATTAAAGAGCAATTTGACCAATGAAATTTTAATTTTTCCTTAACCCATTATTAATGAAAATTTAATATGGGATCAAATTGCTCCTTAACCTTTTATTAACTTTTCCTTAATCAAATCTCTTAAGTTATGTTTTTTTTCCCCAACGAATCTCATATTCATATAATCAATAGATCATTTAATTAACAAATATATCATTAAGTTGCTAGATTTATATTATTAAGTATCAACGTTCATATTCATTAAGCTCTTTTTATAAAAACAAAAATTAAACTCATTTCATATCTTTCAGGTATAGTAGCTTTTTTAGATTTTTTAAATTTTATTAACATTAAATGAATTTTTTAACTCACATAAATTTATTCTAAAATAAAAATAAATTATATATACATATATATATATATATATATATATATATATATATATATATATTGTTTAACATATATAATAAATTGTAAAACACCTTGAGTTTTATTTAAATCATATTATTATATTTTTAATGAAATTTTTTGTTTATTTTAGCAAATGAGTAATTTTGGTCCATAGATATCTATACAAATATTTTTAAATAATGACAATTGAGAAAAAAATTATATAATTTAGTGAAATTTAGAATTTTGTGTTGGGTGCTCCTGAGCAAAATTTTTTTGTGCTGGGCACTCATGGAGTAAAAGTTCGTTGGTGAATCTGCACCTTAGATAACGGATGTTATCTTTTTCTAACGGCATTGTGCTGGCTGCACATTTTTAAAAGTTTATTGTGATGGTTGCACATTTTTAATAGTTTGTTGGTATTTAAGGCCCAATTAATAGTTAATTGTGCTGGATGTTCCTGAGCTAATAGTTTATTGGCCAAATCACACCTTAACTCAAAAAAGTATTTGACTTGAGTATAAGATACTTGCCTCGAGTCAGTAACTCAAGTCAATTATTCCTGAACTCAAGTTAAAGACTTGAAAGATGCATCTTCTCGTTTATGTCCTAACTCTTTTTTTAAGAAGATGAAGTAGTGACTCGAGTTAATAAATATTCACCTCAAGTCACAACTCTAGTAAGCTTTAATTTAACTTGAAGTAGCTCTTCTGGTTTTGGAAATCACCGTGTTCGTAAATCTAAAATCATTAATTGTGATTTCATTACGTCTTATTATCACTTATTATTATTCCTAGCTATCTTTAACCAGTTTGTTAGTGAGTTTCAGATGATTATATGAAAGATCAACAACAAGTTGTCATAAAGCAATATGTATGTCAGAAAGCATTTAATGCTCTTGCAGAAACAAAGCACAAATACAGCAACCATTCCTCTAGGCATTCTAAAGTACCTTTTGCTATTCCATTTGTGTAATAAATGTTGTTTCTTAAAGGGCAAAACAAATGGAATGAAAGAATGTCGAGGCAGCACATTTACAACTGAAACATTAATGGCGAAAGTGACTATCAAGCTTCAACGGTCTAACGGCTACATTGAAGAGTCATAACAGATAATCTTCAAGCTTCTTCCACAGTCATTAATGTCAACTAAAATAAATACCAAAAGCATTGAATTTGCCAACAACTGAAACTTTGTGCATTCACTTTGAAGTTATTGCAATCAATTGAGTCATTCGTTCCATTTAATATCTTCAGAGATCTTGTACTTTAGTGATTATTATTCATTTACTCTTTGAGAGAACTTAAACACTTATTTGATTATTTGATTATTGGTTCAATCTCAAGGTAAAGGGACCTTGAGTATGGGTGTACTATTACAACTTGTAGGGGGTGAATCTTAGTATGAGAGAATTATTTTTGAGTATAGAGTGTGTAATCGTGATTGTGATTGAGAGTTAGTGAAAATCCTAAAATGTCTGGGGACTGGACATAGGTCAGGAGTTGGACTGAACCAGTATAACTTCTTTGTGGTCATTCTATCTATCTCTGCCTTTGTTTTATTGTCCTTTGTGAATTTGAAATCCCCTATTCACCCCCTTCTAGGTGATATTCCACTTTCACACGGGACTTAAATGTAGTTTTGAGATTTCCAGGGACCATGTTTTTTTTTTCCTTCTGTTGCTTGGGATATAAATGCAATTTTCCCTATAATATATCATTGGGGCATCACTAAAATAAACTTGTAGCAATTATTGTATTATGTTTTAGTGAATAACACACATCAAAGGAAAGAGAGTGAGCTAACATTGAAATATTCAGGAATCAAAGAGAGAGGTAAATGTGTTCAATTGATGAATACAAAGGTTGAGTTTGTGGGTGGCAATGAGATGTGAAATTGAAGGTAAAGAATAGGCTCTATGAAAATTGATTTAAATAGGGTTAAAGGCCTAATTTGCTATAGAAGTTTTGCTAAGGGAGCGCCCAGCACTCGGAAGTTTTTTTGGTACTAAATTTGCCTCGGAAGTATGAAAAAGGTAGCAAATTTGCCCCTTTGTTAATTTTGACCGTTAAGTTTGACTGAATGTACACGTGGCATGCCACCTCATTAACCCAATAAGAGTTAAGTATCATTTTTGCCTTGGAAGTTTTCACTGAGAGCAATTTTACCTTGGAAGTTTTCATTAAGAAGCATTTTTACCCCGGAAGTTTACAAAACGTATCAGTTTGTCCTTCTTTCCCACATATTAAATCTGACTATTAAATCAGTCAAAGACCACACATGTCATGCCTTGAAAAGGTCAAACTTGCAGTCAAAGAAGGAGATCCTTGAGATGTTGAGCTCAAGGCGGCCAGAATTTGTGAAGTTGAACTGCTCACAGGAAGCATCACTTATGATCTAAGCAAATGATCAGTCTATACAAACGTAAATAGTATCACTATTGATTTGTTTTACTGAACCAGTTTTTGGAACAATTCATTTCTCGTTTTGCGTTTCATTTGCTTAGATCATAAGTGATGCTTCCTCTGGGTTTTGCAACAGACCTTTCAATCCTTGTGAGCAGGTCGGCTTCACAAATTCTGACCGCCTTGAGCTCAATATCTCAAGGATCTCCTTCTCTGACTCCAAGTTTGACCTTTTCAAGGCATGACATGTGTGGTCTTTGACTAATTTAATAGTCAAATTTAATATTGGGAGAAAGAAGGGCAAAATTGTTACTTTTGTAATCTTCCGGGGCAAAATTGCTCCTTAGTGAAAACTTCCGGGGCAAAATTGCTCTCAATAAAAACTTCCGGGGCAAAAATGATACTTAACTCGTATTCGAGTTGATGAGGTAGCATGCCACGTGTCATGAGGTGGCATGCCACGTGTACACTCAGTTAAACTTAATGGTCAAAATTAACGGAGGGGTAAATTTGCTACCTTTTTCATACTTCCGGGGCAAATTTGATACCAAAAAAACTTCCAAGTGCTGGGCACTCCCTTAGCAAAACTTCCATGGCAAATCAGGTCTTTAAATAAATATATCAGGCTTATAGGCTAAGCTTTATGAACATAGGCTTGACTTATTTTCCTAAATAGGCTTGGTAATAGGCCTGAGCTTGACCTATTTTGCAAATAGACAAAGTTAGGCTTAATGTTTTAAGGCCGTAGGCCAACAAGGGCTTAACCTATTTTCATCCCTACATGGATGTGTGTATATATTTAATTAGTTGATATTTAATATTTTATTTTTATTATGAAGCAAATATATATTTTTCAAACCTTATTATTTTAAATGTTTTATAATTTGTTTATAGTCATAGGTGCTTCTTCCTCCTGATAAATACTTACATGTTCTAGAAGTGCCACATCAATTAAACTATGTGTCTAATGAAAACATGATAACTGGGGATGTTTAATCATGATTGCCTAATGACTCAAATGAAATAATTCACATTTTATTTTATTCTTCAATAAAACCAACCTCTTAATTTGAAAAAAACAAAAAATCAGCTAACTATGATTAAGATGTTTGTTTTTCTTAAAAATAAAATAAAAGGTGAATTTTTAAATGAGTCATCTCAGTCAACTAAAATTAAAATGATATAAGTTTTTGTCTTTCTATCTCACAGAGTTCAGATGACAAGACATTATTAAAATATCTAAGTACTTCTCTTTTCTTCCCCTATTACTCTCTTCCTCATTTTCTTAAAGATTTTTTAGTTTTAATGATTTATTTTTATTTTTTCTCGATTCATTTATTTTTTTAATCATATTTTATTAATACTTTTTAAAAAATGAAAAGTAATTTTGTGATGTGTCATATTGAACAGAATAATATTCTTAGATGTGATAGATAAAAAATAAGATATTGTCAATGAATTAGCCTCCTTTGACTAAATATAAGAATTCGAAATATATTCAAATAAATAAAATAAAAATATGGGAAAAAAATTCTACCATTTACGGTAAGGATTTAACTCCACCATTGAATGATATAGTACAAGAATAAGTAGTTTGCGTCTAGTTTCTGATTCCTATATGTTTCTCTTATTTGCTCTTCCAATATAATTCTGAACTATTGAAATTTGATAAGAAGAATCATCATGACATTATAATAAACTGTCCACTTGCACTTAGTGGGGAAACAACGATGTTGACATTAATCTCATTCAAGTTGATGAAAAGATCAAAACTTTATTCAAACACAAGGTTAGATATTTTGAAGAGGTTAAAGTTTCTGTTTTTACTGTAGAATTTTTTTTTTGTCACATTCACATAAAAGTAAGTGGGTCCCATTATAGAAAGAAGAGAGAAAAAATATTAAAAGGACCTACTTACTGTGAATGTGGTGAAAAAAATATTTTTACAGTAAAAATAGAAATATTAAACCCTATTTTAAAATAAGAAATTAATAATTATTTGCTAGCGATTTACATTTTTTCACTATCCTATCTAACGTCTCTCCATTTTGTTTTTTAAAAACTCTCTTTTGACCACAAAAAATATCTTTAAGAATTCTCACACATCACACATTCGTAGCCTTATATCATACTACCTGAGGATTTGATTTTGGTCCCACAACCTCGCACTTTATATAGAAAAAGATCAAAACATCTATATTCAAACACAATGTTAGATATTTTGAAATACGAAAGTAACAATTATTACACCAACAATTTTTTTCTTCTTTTTTAAATTTACTATCCGATCTTTCCCTTCTCCATAGAAAAAGAAATTTACATACATCACACATACGTAGCCTTAAATCACTTGAGGATATGATATCACCAGCTTGCACTTTATGAAAAACCAATAGTGCATATAGTGCATTTTTCTACTCTAGCTTTCAATGTGATTGTTTTTTTTTTTTTTGGGAAAAAATTCTATGATACCTTTTCAGTTATGTAAGGCTAACTCTGTTGGTTCCAAATGATATTCTTTTTATGTCGATCACTTTTTTTTTCTAAAAAAAAAAAAAGAAAACTTAATATATGCAGCATTTAAGAATATTTTTTCAACATTAAAAATTTTAATTCTGTCACATTTTTTTGAATGAAACTAACAGTATTTTAAAGCACTGAAAATAAACTGAAAATTACCCTTTATAAAATTAATAAAAGATGAAGATGAAATCTTGTATAATTTCTAATCCTGAATATAAGACCCACTTAACTAATTCGAGGAGAATAAGAAAACTAAATAAATTACTTAATTGTAACATATAATACATGATTTCTCAGAAATATCATGTATGACATTATATTATATATCAGTTTACAAGTCAAACAAATTAGTTCGCAGAAAAAAAATAAATATAAATACTTGAAAGTAATTTATTTAGGAAAAATACTTAAGTCAAGTTCTTTATATCCATTTTATCAAGTTTTCTAATTACACATGGCTAGTTGTCCTATTTTGGAATTATTATCATTTAACTATAAACCCACATGAAAAAAAAATAGGACATAGGATCATATGTGATTTGAGAACTTAACCGCATGATGTAATACAAAATCAAAAGATGAAATATACACTTGTATTATCTAAAGAAAACATAAGTGTTACCAACATACAATTGATCTAACAGTATATAAGACCGACCTCTTTAAATCTCTTAAAGGTTTAAGTTCAAACATTCTAAAAGACAGATTTACTGGAAAGTTCAGCCATAGTCTCTAAGACTACAGTAGATCTACACAAGACATATAATCTCAGTAGATGGTATAAAGAAACAATGAGTGTCAGTGAGGTTGTGCCAGGGATAATATAATGATTACTACTGTAAATTTATTGAAGACTTGCGCACTAAGAGACATTGTTGCATATCTGTAAGCAAGCAAATGGAATTGGCCGGGTTGGCGAGCACCAAAGGTAAAGGACGATTCTCAAATTGCTTATGCGATACGCTTAAAAGGCAAATCACATCCTCCCAATTGTTAATTAACCTTATTAGTATAGTTACATATGCATGTACGTCAATTAAATTTTTAAATATTAAAATATAATTATTTATGGGAATCTTTATGGTTCTCGAGACGAATCTATATATTTGTTGCTTTTCTTTGAATAATTTGATTAATCGACTGATTGACGGGTGATTTTATGCCTCCAATGGGATGGCATATTAATCTGATACCATTTTTGCTTTTAAAAAGTTATCTCTGGGGCTCTTGTTAACACACAGATTAAGGTAATAAAACCTTCTCCACATACACCCTTTAGACCATACAGGTATACAGATATTAAGTGCACCCCCAATGACTATATATAATCAGTTCCACTGCATAAATTACATAAATTAAATAATAACTTTTTCTCATGCATCAGAAATAACAATTTAAAATTTTCTGTATTACTGTATTAGTTTTTTATATTTAAATTTTATGAAACTTATAAGATATTTTTTAAAAATAACATTAGAATTATATGTGATTAAATTAGGTCGGAAGGGACTCAATCCCTCAAGCACGATTAAGAGTTCAAACATTGTGAATTGAAAAAAAAAATCATATTATGAAAATTATTCCCAATTTAAACCTAACAATGCTTGAACATGAATTAGTATTATTAGATATTCATTATAATCCTAAATATAATATACAAATAATTTAATTATTTGTGTCAAAATTTGAATTAAAACTTATCAAAGCCAATGTGTAAAAAGTGTGTCTGTGTGTATATTTCAAAATATATTTATTTGTGGAGAGAGTGCATGGGTAAGAGAGAAAATATTAATATAGTAATGGGTTAAGGTGCAAAAATACACATGTGCTTTTCTTCGATGAGCGCCCAGTAGCAAATGCCTTTTTTGGGTGCAAAAGTGCACACGTGGTTACAAATTAGGTGCAAAAATACTGTTTGACCGTTAAGTTTGACTTTGAACGATGACGTGACATTTCAAAGGTACGAAAATACACATGTGATTTGTCAAGAAGAGCGCCCAACAACAAATTTTTTTAATTTAATAATTTTATTTCAAGATCCTAAAATAATTTTTCAAGATTATGAAATATTTTTTCAGTATCAGTCAGTATCCTTTTAGTACCGACCTTTTTAGTACCAGTCAGTACCCTGAAATATTTTTTTCAGTATCAGTCATTATCCTTTTAGTACCGGTCAATACTTGAAATAATTTTTCAAGATCCTAAAATAATTTTTCAAGATTATGGAGTATTTTTTTCTGTACCAGTCAGTATCCTGAAAGTACTTTTTAGTATTAGTCAGTACCCTGAATTTTTTTTTTAGATACTGACTAGTAAAGAAAAAATACTTCATAATCTTGAAAAATTATTTTAGTATCTTGAAAAAATATTTCAAGTATTGACCGATACTAAAAGGATACTGACTGATACTAAAAAAATACTTCATAATCTTGAAAAATTATTTTAGGATCTTGAAAAAATATTTCAGGGTACTAACTGGTATTAAAAAGTACTTTCAGGATACTGACTGGTACATAAAAAATACTTCAAAGTATCTTTTTAGTATCGGTTAATACCCTGAAATATTTTTTTCAGATCTAAAAATAAATTTTCAAGATTATGAAGTATTTTTTCAGTACATGTCAGTATTCTAAATATCTTTTTAGCACTAGGTATTAATTAAATAAAATTATTAAATTAAAAAAATTGTTGTTGGGCGCTCTTCTTCATAAATCACACGTGTATTTTTGCACTTTTGAAATGCCACGTCATCGGTCAAAGTCAAACTTATTGGTCAAATGGTATTTTTGCACCTAATTTGTAACCACGTGTGCACTTTTGTACCCAAAAAAAACATTTGCTACTGGGCACTCCTCGAAAAAAAACACATGTGTATTTTTACACCTTAACCCTATAGTAATTTAAGATGTAACTAATGGGGTAAAAATCGAAGAATTTGGTTATAGTTTCATATACTCCGTGCATGTATCTAATATAAACAAATAAAGTTACATGAAGTTAAATAAAATGTGTTACAGTTAAAAAGAACTAAAATAAAATGTATCAAAATAATTAAAAATGCATAATACCTAAAAGAAACGGCGTTATCTATGTTATATATATAATAGTATTATATAATATGACTTCTTATAGATTTTGTTTTATGTTAAAATCTGTGTATGATTTATTTAAAAATGATGTATAAAATAATATAACATAAATTGTGGACATTACTAGGCATTTTTTTCTTTATATTATGATCCCTTATCCGGTTCAGGGTTCGTACTACTCCTCCTAACACAAGTATCTTCTTTATGACTTGAATTTGAGACCTAGAGGGATCTAGCGGGGTCTTACACTGCTAGACCAACTCTATGTTGGTAACTATTCCCTTCAGTATTATAAATATAAACTACTTCCTCCAAAATCTATTATAAGGAACTTCTTATTATTTCACAAGAACTAATAATAGATGGTAAACCATGTTAAGGTGCAATTTTAGCAATAATGAAGTTTTTCGTCAAAAGTGTTTGACACAATTAAATTTTGAATGGTGTAAAAGTAAGCCCAACCTTTTTTAAAATGGTACAATTTCAGCGATTCCTTTAAATTGACTTAAACGTTCATTATAAAATTAGATGGAGTGGGTCTCACATAAAAAAAATATGGGCATTTTAAAATTGCTTTATTTTTAAAAGATTGTGTTTATTTTTGCATCTTTCAAAACTTAACTGTACTAGATGTTCATGACAAAAAACTCCATTGCCAAAATAGCACCTACACCCTTGAATTTAACTGAAAATATTTTTTTCAAAATTTTTATAATTTGAAATTATGAATTACATCTTAAGAAGTGAAAGAAGTTAAGATGCATCAAATTTTAAATAGGGACCATCTTAAAAACATGTAATTAATATGAGTTGGAGAATAATTATAATAAACACTATTAATTCTAAAATTAAATGTGCCGACCTGAGGAGTATATAGTAATTAATAAATGTATTATATAGCAATTAAACTGAAAATTAATGTAGCTTCATTCCTTGTTCTTGAGTTGCGCGCATATTTTCTAATTGTTTCAGACATACCACAATGTCTTGCCTAGTGGACGTGCATTTTAACGCAAAAATGAAGGCACATACTGGGGGTACAATGAACTACCTAGCCAACAAGACTGGCACTGAATTGCACGCGGTTAATGTTAATTTATAGTAATTACATTGGATAAGCTATTATTTTAACTCGTGTAGTACATGAGTATTGGCAGTATAATATGATAATTAAAGAAGGATTATTCAAGTGGGGGGAGGGATGCAAAGATAAACACGGGGTACAAGAACTGAAAAACATGCACCAAGCAGACGGGATCTGAAGTCCACAGATTTACTGCAATACTGCTTGTTTATACTTTTTCCTTGTCTCCTGTTTTAAGGTATCTTTAACTACCTTAATGAAATTAAGAATATGTGATTAAATCGTTAAACTTATACAAAGATAGAATCAATTTCTGATTTTAACTGTATTTAAATAGAGTATTTTTATATTTGTTTTACATTTTCTCTCATATTTAATGATTTTAAATGGGAATGATATTAAAATAAAACTTAATTAATACTGTTGGAAATTATACCCTAGGAGTCAATGATTGTACTTTAAACATTATTGTTTTTCAACTTATTCTCCATTTTTGTTATCATATCATTGGCATGTTTATTATGATGATTGTATTCTTGGATATATCATAACGATTGTTCTGAATGTCCCTGGTCGGTCATCTGTGCGGGAGCAAAGATGAAATAAGACCAGTATGACTTTGATAAGGTATGAAGATACGAATCAAAGTCTTAGGCACTTGTAAGAGTACAAGGTGCTGGGTCGACCCGCTATGAGAAAGTTGCATGGATTAAATCATAAGCTTATCTCATGTATAATCACATCACAATGCCTTTTGACCTGAGATCATCATGGATTCCTACATGAGAGTCGCTGATCTTTGACCTAGTCAAAAGTCACCTTTGACCAAGTGATGATAAAGGCTTCAATCGAGATTAGTAGTTTTCATGTAGAGGAATGTGAATGGTCAAGATGAGATTTATTCTTCACATTTGTAGAAAGATATTACTGGGCTCCTTGATGAGTAAGTTTGAGAAAAGTATGGCCATATTACGATGGAAAAGAGTTTCCATTTCAATTGTTAGACTACTCAAGAATCGAGAAAGTAATGGTCAAGAACAGGAGGATGACATTATCTATGCTTCAGCCTTGACCAAATTATAGTGTGACAAAAGCGACGTGGCAGGGTTGTATGATAAGTTGCATTGTATATCATCAATCCTCATATGAAATGGGTAGTTGTAATGTCTTGCTAAAGGCCGTTTGCGACTTGTGAGTTAGTACAGTGTTGGCACGCTGCCAATTTCATATGGGCCAATAGGGTCACACACAAGAATAGCCCAACATGAGCTATCATGTCCAGATTCATTGAATTTAAGATATGTTTAACTTTTAA
Source organism: Acacia crassicarpa (assembly GCA_034222035.1). NCBI lineage: Eukaryota > Viridiplantae > Streptophyta > Magnoliopsida > Fabales > Fabaceae > Acacia > Acacia crassicarpa. The sequence continues at coordinate 22,642,134 of JAWXYG010000008.1, forward strand.
TGAAGACAACGTTTAATCTAGGTAATATAAATTCGAAAATAATAATATTATTATATATATGGATAATAATATTATTATGTAGTATTTGCTTTATATTTAATTTATTTGATAAATTAAATAACTAAAACTAATAGACATATTGTATCCCAGATTTAATTTATAAAGATAAATTAAATCAGTTGGCTCTTAATTTGGATGAAATAAATAAATTAGATTAAATCTGTTGGACAAATTTAATTAATATTATTTTAATCCAATTCAAATTTCAAAACTAATTAAGATTAATTTTAAATATATATAATATGGCCCATTAGGGTTTGATAAACCTTAAGATAGTGAGTAAAATGTATTATAAAAAGGCCACAAGAGAAACCCTAAAATATACGGAGAAAAACGTTAAAGGCGGTAGCACACTGCCTATGTTGGGGTCCTATTCGTATGAATACCGGTAGAAGGAGCTGGTTCATTTAGTTGGCTCCTAGTGATCGAACAAGACGCATACAAAAGAAAGGTACCATTTTGACTACTTGAATTAAAAGTCATTGATAGATCTTTGATTGGGATTCAATGTTTCTTTTGGTAAAATTCTTCTGCTACTTGTACGAATCCCAACAAATACCACATCAAGTGACTTTATATTTTTCAAATGGGAGCCTTATAATTAAAATAAGAGGGAGTATTATTGTTTCATTCATTCCCTCTATATTATAAGAGACGAATAAGTGAACAAAATGTAGTTAAAGTAAGCAAAATGTAATAAATAAGTTTAAAATGAAAATTAATTTAGGATAGAAAGTTAGAGAACCCTTATTCTAATTATCAAAAGAACCTTTTTTTAATGTCTCTTGTAAAAACATCAGTAGTCAATGTATAGTTTTTTTAAGGGAAAATGACACCAATATCCCAATTTAGAAAAATGATAACAAAAAAATCTTATAATTTATAAGTGATAGCTATTTCACTTGTCAATGACTATTCTTTCATTTGTCATTAACAAGCTATATGAGGCTTTGTGAATATATTATTTTTCTTTGGGACCTTAGTGTTATTTTCTCCTTTTTTTTTTTTAAATGGTGAAGGTTACCACTTTAGCAACTTTGAAGCACAATATAGTTAACATAAGTCGAGAGTTTTTCTTCGTCCAATGTACTTAATTGTTAAAACATAGCAACATTGTAACGAATATATAAAATACATTAACTATCTCTTTGTTTTACTTGAATTATGGAAATCTCTTCATTATTTTGAAAATGTATATAAACCTCCCTTAAAATTAAAATGTATGTATCAACAAACTGTTAGTTGAGATGATAAACGGGCTTACCCCTTAAAGGGGATAACACAAATTTAAATCATAGAAAGCGCACTTATTGGGAGAGAGAGAGAGAGAGAAAAAAAAAACTTTGCAACCCAAGTAGGGGTGGACACGGGGGCTAGCTAGGGTAGGCTGACGCCCCTACTACTACTACTATTATTATTATTATTATTATAATATAAGTTTGCGGTAGTTTCAATATTACACAAAGCCCACCGTTATCATGGACGTCTTGTTCGGCACGTATAAACCATGATTCTTCACGTTAATACGTTTGCTTGCTAGCTGTATAGTAGTATATCCAAAACCCATAGTGCACCGTTTGCATATCCTGTGTCCTTTTGACTACTCTGGCTTCAACTTAACACAAAGCAATCACAACCTTCGATTATTAATGCAAGATCGAGTTTGTAGTGTAATCTTATATTAAAAATCAGATATTCATGACAAGGAAATGGAGTGTAAATACCTTAAGTCTTGCCTCAATTATATATCTCCCATGCTGTTCTAAATGTTTCAAGAGATTACACATACTTATATAGCAAACATTTAATACCGAGTTAAGTGTCAAAAACTTAAGTGTATCATGTTCAACTAGATATTATGATGAACTTGTGATTTGGTGGTGAAGCGGCTATAAGAGGAAAAGGCATTTCATTGAACGAAAACAAAATGACTGGGATCCCTTTTTTTTTTTTTGTTATATAAATTTTAGAAAAAGGGTTGGGTTCACCCACAGTTCAAGGATAGGGCGTTTAGATCTGCCCAATCCACAAGGCATACTAGCCTGAGAGTACATAAGCCTCCACCTCCACCAGTGTTTCCACTGCTTCACAGGCCCCTAGGATGCCTTCCCCAGTGCCTTGACCAACTCTAGGATCGAACCTCCTCCCTTTAGGTGAGGAAGTTCGACCTCTTCGTTAGTTGAACCCAAAGACAAGGGGTGATTCCTTTTCATGTTGAGCACATAAATAATGGGGGAGTTGGTGCGTGTTTACAGCCAAATACCAAACACCAACAACACATAATCCTTTCTCTATTTCCATCGCTCTTGTACTTAGGAATGCTTCCATCTACGCCTTTTCTTTCTTAATCTTAGCTCCATCCCTCAATTCCTTCTTATTTAGAGTTTTATATGACTCAACCTATGTTACACCTCTACCGGCCTCACCCTTACGGGTGGTGGGTTAGAGGGATTCCTTTTATAATTTACCTTTTCCTTATTATTAGTCCATTTTATTATAGATCAGAGTATACACAACAGAGCACAAGATTGGTTTGGACAAACTAGCTTACTGGTAAAAAGTAAAGTTAACAGAAAGTAAAGTCCCCGGAGGGTTAAGATACAGTCATCCAATAGAAAAATACCAAAATAATAGGTACAGTCATCCCAAAATATAATATACAAAATATGATAGGGCATCCCTATCCTTCACCAGCATTGTTGCCCTACCTCTGCAAAAAGGCCTCTACAACTCAGGCACGTCCCGCTGTATCAACAAAAGCTTCTGGAGTCCATTGTTGGCCCTCAGAGTAACCGTCAGTACTCAAATACTAAATGATGTGTAGAGTGTATGCAGATAACCATGTCAGATATGAAAACACAAATAATATGCTAAACATGCCACATATGCAAACATAATATACACATCACCGACTACCACATGCCGTTAGGCAGCCTTACCAAGGCAAGCCCCAGACTTACCAAAGTCACGACCCGTAAAGTTGTCTTCACTAGGACAGCCCCGGACTTATCGACCCGTACAGTCGCTAACCAAGGCCAGCCTCGAACAAATCATCCTCAACGTTAGGAACCACATAAATATGTATGCATATTTGGCAGAACATATACAAAACACACATGGCAAATACAAACATACAACAAAACACATAAAGATACTTGAGTAAAGCGGTTACTACTTGGTGGGGTATCTATTGTATTGCCTTAATATTTTATCATGCCTGATCACTTTTCCAAAATGCCCTTATCCTAAATAACACCAAAATACCTTATTTTTAGTATTTACCAAAATACCCTTACATTTATCACAAAATCCGAGCCTAGGCAGAAAATTCCAGAAAAATCTAGTGCATCAGGCCCAAATTCAATGATTTTTAATAAATTTTATAAAAATCAAATTTGCATGAAACCAGCGCCATATGAACCATTGAAATATCTATTTTTTAGAAAAAATATTTACAGAATACAAAAGTACACTTATTTTGGTGTGTAGCCAATTTTCCACGCTCTGGTCCAGATTTGCTCAGTTGCTCCCTGGTTCAACTTTAGAAATTTTTATCTTTTAGTAAAAAACTCCAAATAACACAACATCATACATCATGGTGAACCTTGAGATGTCTACTTTCTCTCTGTAAAATCTCAGATTAAACCAAGTTCGTTTTCTATTTTTAAAGCTCAGTTGAAGGTTCGCTGCTAGAATTTCCAGAATCAACGATAAGCGTGTTCTTAGGGGTTTTTTGGTGTTTTCAAGTTCGGAAACTTAAAATACAACTTAACCCCATACAAAATCATGTTTTAAACACTTTGAGACCATTAAAAACTCCAAAATCAAACCCCAGCACCAAGCCCCAACAGTTGAACGAAAACTACAAGTTTAAGTTTCAAAGGTGTGGGTTTTTGGTGTTTATCTGAATCGAAAGTTGGGTTGATGATCTTTGGAGCTTAGACCTTGCTTTGGCTATGGAGATCTTGGCTGAATCCTCTCTCTATTTTCTGCAGAAATTTTGTTCTTCCCTTGGCCTAGGAGAGAGAAAACATGTGTATTTAATAAAGGGTGAAGGACCAATTTTGCCAACTAACTATTAAGCCAGGAGCGATTTTACCAAATAACTTTTAATGAGACCAAAAAGGTCAAAAAACAATTGAATTTCTAAAAAAAATACAACACTGTCAGATCCCACTAACTTCCATCTGCCATGTGGGATTATGAAATGGGTGAAGGACCAATTTTGCCAACTAACTATTAAGCCACGAGTGGTTTTGCCAAATAACTTTTAATGAGACCAAAAAGGCCAAAAAACAATTAAATTTGTAAAAAAAAAAATATATAACTGTTAGATCCCACTAACTTCCGTCTGCCACGTGGGATTATGAAATCCAGCTGGTCCCTTATGTTTTTTGGTCAATGCCCAGGTGGCTTTTTTGCAATTGTTTTTTTAATGAATCCCAATTTTTTATTAGGCATGGATAAAACCAGCTTATGAGCTTCAGCTGGGGGCGCCGCGAGAAAAATGTGTAGACCTTTACGCCTTCATCGCTGGGACCTTCTCACTAAGACCTTCGACCCTTGAGAGCAAGACCTTCTTCTTCTTCCTCCATGGTCGGAATAGCCTAGAATACAAACAGGAAATTCATGAATATTGGGGTTAAAAAGAAAATCAAAAGATCTCACGGGATGAATCTATGAATCAGAACAGATTAAGAATGAAAATACCTTTGGATGAAGGGCTTTGCAACCACCACAAGCAGGAGAGAAGAAATCAACAATGACTAGCTTGTCCCCTGCGTTTAGCAGGGAGTCCACAAGGTCTTGTGCCAAAGTCACCTCTCTCGTGTTGGGTTGAAGTCCTTTTTCCCACCATTTTTGAGCTTTCCCAGATACACGGCCCATCTATAATGTTCCATAACAAGTGAGAAACGTTTTCCTCCGCAATTATTTGTTCTCACGTTTTCAGGAAAGGATTTTAAAAATTCGAAGGATTTGTAAATAGCAAGTTCCAAAACTCGTCGTCTGAGGAAAGATCACTAGAATAAAAAATTGGGATTCATTAAAAAAAATTGCAAAAAAGCCACCTGGGCATTGACCAAAAAACATAAGGGACCAGCTGGATTTCATAATCCCACGTGGCAGACGGAAGTTAGTGAGATCTGACGGTGTTGTATTTTTTTTTAGAAATTCAATTGTTTTTTTGACCTTTTTGGTCCCATTAAAAGTTATTTGGCAAAACTGCTCCTGGCTTAATAGTTGGTTGGCAAAATTGGTCCTTCACCCATTTCATAATCCCACGTGGCAGACGGAAGTTAGTGGGATCTGACGGTGTTGTATTTTTTTTTAGAAATTCAATTGTTTTTTGGCCTTTTTGGTCTCATTAAAAGTTATTTGGCAAAACCACTCCTGGCTTAATAGTTGGTTGGAAAAATTGGTCCTTCACCCTTTAATAAAAGAAAATGTAAATGATCAGTCCTGAAAAACTGTGGTAAGAACCCTGTGCAGTACTTAATGGAATTCATCTGGCTTTTTGAATTTTTCTCCAATAAATTCCAGAGGCTTCCCTGCCCTGCCATGTGGTGCATTCTCCCTGAAAATATCTAGATATTTGCCTTTCATTTGGGAAAATTACCTACTTTGGCCTGGAATTTATGAAAATTACCAATTGTGGCCCGGAACTTCTCTATTATTCTTTTCTTTTTCCCCAAGTTTTCAGACTCTTCCTAGGCCACGTGGCAACATTTTGGGCCCACAAATCAGATCCCATGATTTTTATTTTATTTCCCCAATTTATCTGATTTATTCTCATTTTATCTAGAAAGTGGAATCCATACTCTGACTTTTTGACTGACTTTGCTTTTCTTTTCCTCCAAGTAAATTTTTAATAATTATAAGGGCTAAGTGGCGCATCATGGGTCCCATCAAGTCTGCCCTCTTGCTTTTTATCTGACTTTCCCACTTCATCCAGTCCAATCTTCTTCTCTCGGTCCATGCTGAACCCCACTAGTTAACAGTGTGCTTTCTTTTATACTTTTCTTCAACTTTTCAGATATTTTCCCTTGATTGGACATACAAATGTGGCGTCTCTTCACTTTCCAATATGGCCCTACATTCATCTCATTCATTCCAAAAGAAGCTCCTAACTGGTTCTTATTGGTCCCCTTTCTCCTAGTTGACATCCTATGGGACCTGTATTTTGTGTTTGGGTCAGAGTACAAATAAAATCATATGATTTTTCCTTCTCTCTCCTGGGTGGACGAAATTCAATGCTTAAGGGATAAGGAATTAACTTTTCTACCCTTGTAATCATTACTTACTTTTTTGTTTTTTAACCCCACAGTGACACATGTCTTCTAGTAATTATTACAACTAATTTTTCATTCTTATTTCTTCAAAAAAAAAAAAACACACACACATAGGAAATCCGTACTTGATTAGGAAATGTCATGTGCACACTTATTTTAGCACATTTTTGCTTAGCTAATTGTCCCATACCTTAGGATATAGCTAAATGACTTTTTTTTTTCCAACTAACTAACACCGTATAAGTCTTCTGTGCTCCTTTTTTCATTGGCACTTAATTCCATGGTTAATACATATTAGGTCCACTGACCTGCATAGGCAAGTTACTTAGTTCCTGAGAGACTTCCTATCTCTCGTCATCCTTGTGACTCTTCCCAAACCGGGCTTGGTCGTCTGCCTACTTTTAGGCTTATTCTCAATTCTCAGGGTCTAAAATTTAGGATATTACAACCTAGCTTCCCATTTTTTATTTAGCTTCACCTATTTTTGCCAATTTTCTAAGGAAATAAATATTTTGAATTTTAACTATGTAAAATAAAAATATCTTTACCTATAAGTATTTTAATAAAAAAACATATGTGTAATTTATTTGTAATTTTCTTCAAAAACTCTTCTTCTTAAAAACTAAAAAAAAAAATATTGGTCAATCCAAAGCTGTTGCAAGTTGTAAGCATGCGCCAGCTCAAACAATTTAATGAGCAAATAAGTTTAGAATCATAGTGTGTATGTATGTATTGCATATGAATTAGAAATTTTTTGATTCATGATATGGAGTTTGTGATATACAATTTGTGACATGGAATTTGCGAAATGAAGTGTGTGATATGAAATTTTGTGAATTATATCTCTATGCAAAATAGAATGTGTGATATGAAATTTTGTGAATTAATTTGCAAATTTGATAAATTTTATTCTAGAGATTTCACAGAGCACGAAAAATTCCATTTGAAAATGAGGTTACAATAGTTTAAGCTTGACATTCCTAAATATCCATATTTTTTTAATTTATAAATTACATCCAAATTATGTCAAATGCTAGCAAGAACTGGAAAATTTATCATTTACCCTCTTATTGATAGAGTGATTAAACTTGTACTCACTCTTCTAGTTTCTACAGCAACTACTAAAAGATATTTATCTGCTATAAAGATAATCAAGAACGGGCTTCAAAATAGCATGTGAGATCAATTTCTTGATGATTCTTTGATATTGTATTTTTTATTTTCACCTCCGTCAAAAAAATTCCTTGGTCCGCCACTAGATCTACACCAAATTTCTAGGGAGGAAACCCTTGATTAAATAAATAAAAATGTATGTTGCACAACTTTCCCTTTTATACTTGAGATTTCATTTTCATTTATTCAACTGTTAGTTGACTGTTAAATTTGACTTTTAAACTTTTGTTTCGACCCAAATATCCTTATTTAACATAATAATTATTTCAACATTTATATTTGCAAAATGTATACAACCGAAAAAATAATTCTACTAGGGATGGTTTTAAACTGTCTTTTTTATATGATAATTTCAAACTTTCTAATGTGTTATAAAATTTATTCATTTTAATTATATTATAAAATTTATATTGTTTGAAATATGCATCATATTTTCTTAAAACATACATTTGAGAGATTATGTATACTGTTATTTAAAGTTTTTAAATATATTTTTTATTGGCCATGCCTTTGTCCCAGTTCGTACAATCGCGCCAAGTCCTCACCATCTGAATAGGACTTGCGAGCTGCAACTCAGACTGCCATGGCTGAGGGGAGAAAGATGAAACTCTATTTCGATCTCTAGGGTCATGGCCTTGATGAACCACAAGGAAACCATTGAGCACGTGGTTGGGCTTGGGTCTATGCTTCTGGTGGTTCCTTAGTTGCGCCGGTGAGGAATCCCATTTTCCTAAATATAACATTTATAAACACATATAGTTTGTAACATAATTAATCAAAATTTTATGATTACGTTAACTAAATTAATTAAAGTTCTATTTCAATATGAGAAAAACATTAAATAAATTATTTTACAAAAGAAAAGATAAAACTAAGTGAAAAAAGAAAACATACACTTAAATTATTCAAAACAATTTTAGCTAAAATTAATGACTTGGTTTAATTTGATGAAGGTTAAAGTAGTAAATAAAATTTTTAATTGAAAAATATCTCTTTCAAAATAATCTATGGATTTAACAATTTAAATTTAAGTGTATGTTTTCAAAATAGATGGAATATCAATGTAATTAAGGTAATATGTAAGGAATGTTAGAATATTTTTCTCTAACAATTCCGAAAGATTATATGCCACATTATGGCAAAAGCATCACTGTAGTAATTTTCATCAAATATTGTGCCTAGTTAAAGAACATGTGAAAAGTTTTACCGGACCAGGGTAGTTAATACCGTAGTATGATGCAATGACACTAGTGGCGTCAACATTTGCTACGCCACTAAGTGTCATCTCAGCAAAATCGATGAGTGGCATAGAAGAAGGTGGCGTCACCAGTGGATGGCACTAGTGCATGCCGTCAAGGTATGTGACGGCACTAGTGTCAAATATTAAATTAGTGATTCAAGAAGAATCAGAAAAGAACTTACGAGCATATCATAAGCAGGTTAACTGCGCTAGCCTGTCTTGGCGTCAATGAGTAAAACATTAACATTCCAATTTCGAACAAGGAATAGTATGTGCAGACGCTCATGTATGTACATGAGAGGAGTAAAAGCAAACTCCTGGGACAAGAAATTGAAGATATGAGACCACATGCACTATGCCAAAAGACACACAGAAAACAGGGGCGTCTCTCCACTCCAAAAATATATGCGCATCTCAGTATTGACATGTAATAAAAACAATTGCTCCATTAGAAACATATTCTACCTGAACAAGAACCTCCTGCATTCCGACTAATTTAATAAGGATCGAGAAAAGTGATAGGTCAACACTAGGAAGCACCGAACCAGAGTTGCCTCTGCTAAAAGAATTACAACAGAAATGATGCCAAGAATAACAGCCAAGCCTTTTTCAACTTGCTTCCTCAGAATGCACCGCCAGAAAAATTCTGCAAAGAATCATAAATTCATAATATCTAAAGAACCACAAGCCATATACTTCTAAGACTTTCGTACAAATAGAAGGAAAGAAAGTGTGGAGATAACCTGCATGATACAATAATACACTATTAAGTGCAGAAAATAAAACCAAGTTAAAAACTCGGCGCTGACATAGCCCAGCACCAGCAGAGTCACTAATTTAATATTTGACACTAGTGCCGTCACATACCTTGATGGCATTAGTGGTGCTACCTTCCTCTAAGCCACTCATTGATTTTGCTGAGTTGACACCATTGGTGCCGTTGCATCATACTACAGCATTGACTGCCTTATTCTGATAAAAACTTTTTACATGTACTTTAACTGGGCACAATATTTAGTAAAAATTGCTATAATAATGCTTTTGCCGCAACATTATTCTACAATTTGTTTGATTGCTTATCTCAAGAATATTGTAAGGGGAAAATGTACTTTAACTTATATATTTTATAAAAAGTTTTGATGATTAATATAACTTATATTGGATCATGTGTTTTTTTATAGTTACTAGAGAAATTTTGAGCATGCTATCTTTTATGGCCCGTTTGGTATGAAGAATTTGGAAGGATGGGATGGGATGGAAACGTTTTATAAGTTGAGTTTTTAAATATTAGAGAAATAGAGTTCTAAAATTTTAATAAGGGGAAGATGTATGATAAAAGACTAAGAAAAATTAATTAAAAATTTTAACCCTACCTTTCTAATTTTTTTTAATCCAAAAGAAAAATCTTTTTCCCTCCACTCACTTTCCCTCCCCTCCCCTCATACAAAACAGCCCCTTAATAATATGGCTTTCATATCAATATAAGTATTTATTTTCACTAGCTAGTGCAAAAAAGAGTTTTAAGACCGGACGAAAGAGGCATCGTAAGACCGGACCCACGACCGGTCTTGTTCCAGGCGGTATTAAAAGTATAACATTTAAGACCAGACTCGAACTGGTCTTAAAGAAACTCTTTTAGACCAGACATTTAAAACATTAGGTCTTAAAGTCGTACTAAATAAACCTAATATATTTTTTGTTCGGTCCTAAAACTCAACTTTTAAGACCGGACAAAAACTAGACCACTCTTAAAAGATCATAATTTTAAGACCGGACAAAAACAAATATAGTCTAAAAAATAATGGCTTCTAAGAGCAGACGACTAATTACACACAGTCTTAAAAGACTGACTTTCAAGACTGGATGATAAATACATCCGGGCTTAAAAATTGAACGTTTAGACTGGATGTATAAATACACCGGTCCTAAAAGACTAACTTTTAAGACCAAATTAATATCAAATATGTACACTTGACCTTTAAGACCGGACATATTTATATGTTCAGTTTTAACAGTTGAACATTTAAGACTGGCGTATTTATTTCAGGTCTAATTTTTCCCAAATATTTTCCCTGTTCTGTTCTTCCTGATCATATATATACATAAATCCACCACCCAATCCAGCATATAAAAGCCGATACTTTAAGCTACAAGCTATGAACAATTATGAATAAATTGAATTGGGAAAAAGAATACAAATAATTCACCATGAGTTATGTGGCCTATGACTACAACACCTAAATTAATTTATACAATAAGATAACTTACTTACAAATACAATGAGTTATAAATACAACACGTAAATCAACATACATGCCCAATATAATATTCACCATGGCTTCATCTGATTCCCACCCAACAACGTAACATCCTCTTTTATAACATGCCCCTTTGGATCAGATCCTGCCACAAAAATAAAACAAGAACAAACTTCATAGTCAGTGACATTGTTTAAGAACATAGAAGGAATATAATATAGTTAAAACCTTAAAGTTTTCAAAGAATTCTGCATATGAATATTATCTTATGAATTGACTCTTTTAGAAAGGGATATCCTCCCATATCCCTTCTTGATGATAATTCCTTATGTCGGGTTCATTATCTACTTCATCTTCTTCGTTCATGTCCAGTAGACCCTTGAAAAAAGAGTACTCTCAGGAAGACCATAATTTGAATGACTTTCCTCATCAATATCAATGACCCTTTTTACTTGGAGAGCTACAGACCACATTTTATTTTCCTGATCGGTAATATAGAACACTTGTTTCCCCTGGTTTGCCATAATAAAAGGTTCATCTTCAAAACTTCTACTATTGACATTGACTAATATAAATCCTAGTCGATTGATCTGAATACCATTATTGGCATTGACCCACTTGCATTTGAAAATGGGAAATCTAATTTTGACATAGTCCACCTCCCAAATCTCTTCAATAACCCCATAATATGGCATGACTGCCAATTTAGGCCTCTTGTCTTTCGAACTGGAGAAGTGCATAGATTCAGCCTCTAACATAACACCACTGTTCTGGACTGTGCTCCCATCATCTAAGGACTTTGTGTAAAATGTATAACCATTAATCACATGCGAATTCCAATTTATGACATCAACCTCAGGACCACGTGCTAACCATATTATTGTATCAGAAACACATTCCTCTCCCTCGACCTTTTCTTTGAACCAGGCTGTAAAAGTTCTGTTATGCTCCCTAATCAACCTTTGTTCAGTCATTCAATGATTTTCTTTCCTTGCAGCTTCTTTATGTGTAGCTATGTTGGATTGAACTTCATCAACATTATTCAAGATGTATAAATGGACTTGTGACAATTCATCAGGATCCACGCTCTTTACTAAAGCCCCTCGTCTACCCCCTTCAGCATGCTAACGTTTTGGAAGCCCAATATGTCTTACTTTGGCCAAATAATTTTGACAAAATTTCATAGCTTCTTCAGAAACATATTTCTGAACAATTGATGCTTTTGGTCGGTATGCGTTCTTCACGTACCCTTTTAGGAATTTCATAGATGTTTCAATTGGGTACATCCACCATATATGGATAGGGCCGCACAACTTTATCTCCCTTACTAGATGAACAATTAGATGAACCATGATGTCAAAAAAGGTAGGAACAAAAAGCTTCTCAAGGTGGCACAAGATAAGATATCATTCATTCTCCAATTCATCCAACTTTTCAATATCGAAAACTTTACTACAAACTGCATTGAAGAAGAAACAAAGTCTTGTCAAAACGACCCAAAGATCATATTCGGCGATGCCTCGAATAGCTATTGGGAGTAGCTGTTGCATCAAGACATGACAATCATGAGACTTTTGGCCTACTAATTTCAAGTCCTTCATTGATACAAGCCTCTTAAAATGTGAAGAATATCCTAAGGGAACTTTTGTGCCATGTAAACACTCACAAAAACTTCGTTTCTCATCCTTAGACAAAGTATGAGAAGCCGGGGGACAATAAGTTCTCTTCCCATATGGCCTTGGATGTAAGTCTTCGCGTATTCCCATTGCTTGCAAATCCAATCTTGCCTTCACACCATCCTTGGAACTACCTTGTATGTTGAGAAGCGTGCCAACAATACTTTCACATACATTTTTCTCCACATGCATGACATCAATACAATGTCTCACATCAAGATTGCGCCAATATGGAAGATCGAAGAATACAGATATCTTTTTCCATATATTTGTTTCTTTTCTACTCTTTGCAGTCTTACTGAAGATGACATATATATTTTTCACCTTTTCATACACTTGCTCCCCAGTCAATGCCACCGGAGCATCTTCATACTCTTGGCCACCAAAAAAGGCTTTCTTTAATCGACGATATGGGTGGCCCTGTTTAAGAAATCTCATATGTCTAAGATAAACCGTCTTTCTTCCATGTTGAAGTTGATGGTAGCATATGCCTTCTTCACAAACCGGACATGCTTTATGGACTTTTACACTATACCCTGACAAGTTCCCATATGCTGGGAAGTCGTCTATAATACAAAATATCATGGCTCTCATTTGAAAGACCTCCTTTTTGAAAGAGTCAAAAACATTGGCGCCTTCTTCTCACAACTCCTTCAAGTCGTCGATCAAGGGTTGAAGGTAAACATCAATGTTATTTCTTGGTTGTTTTGGTCCCAAAATCAACATAGACATCATGATGTACTTTCGTTTCATGCATAACATAGGAGATAAGTTGTAAATAATCAGGAGTACAGGCCATGAACTATATATGCTGCTAAGGCTTCCATAGAGATTCATGCCATCCATGCTAAGGCCAAGCCTAAGGTTCCTAGGTTCTTCGCCGAAGTTTGGAAATAATTGATCGATTTACTTTCATTGAGAAGAATCGGCTGGATGTCGACGCTTTCCATCAGAAATCCTCTCATCTACGTGCCACCTCAAATTTTTTGCATCATTTTCATTCACAAACAATTGCTTGAACCTTAGTATGATTGGAAGATACCACAACACTTTTGCAGGCCCCTTATTTGACTTGTACCTTAGGGTTTCACATATCGGACAATTCTGCTTCTCTTCAAACTCTTTTCTATACAATACTCAATCATTTGGGCATGCATGAATCTTTTTGTACTCCATCCCTAGTGGACAAAGTATTTTCTTAGCATCATAGTATCGATGCGGCAAAACATTATCATTCGGAAGCATGTCCTTAAAAGCCTCAAGCATTTCAGAAAAACTCTTGTCACTCCATCCATGACATGCTTTCAAGCTTACCAATTTCAATGTAGCGTTCAACAATTGGTATTTTGTACACCCAGGGTATAGCGAGGTCTCTGTATCACTGCACATATTACCATATGCATGTGATTGATGAAAAGCCTCTTCTCCTACATCACGAATAATGTCCTCTATGCAATCATCCATATCCGTGTCATTATCATCAAAAGCCACTTCCCCATGTTGAGACCCACTTGGCATTTTTTCACCATATCATACCCATACTATATAAGTCTTACAAAATTCTTCACAAATTAAATGTGTGTGTATAACTTCAGGACTTAGTTGTCTCTCATTCAAACATTTTACACAAGGGCAATAAAACTTCCAACTATCATCATAGGCATTTTGTTTAGCAAATTCTATAAATTCCCTCGCCCCATTCTGATATTCAACACTCGCACGTAAAGCATTTATCCAACTGTGATCCAAAGTAGAATTCCTATAGACGGAAAGATTTAACATACATAATCCGCAAATATTGAAACTTGTATATAAAATAAGTCAACTCAAAATGCATATTCATGGTCAATGTCGGTTATGCCTTTTTTTTTTTTACGGAAAAACTTGCCAATTAAATGCATAACGTGTAAGAACCGGCTGAACCCAAGAGGGGGTGAATTGGGTGAAGTATAAAAATTTTGGGAACTTTGAAAATCTTTTCGTAATTCACAGAAATCAGTTTATAAAGCAATAATCAGTTATTCAAATATATGTATGCACATTCAAACATATATGCTGGAAATGTAAGAGATAAGGGAAGAGAATGTGCAAACTGATTTATACTGGTTCGGCCCAATCCTTGACCTACATCCAGTCCCCAAGCCTCACTTGGGATTTTCAATTCACTATCTTCTTTCAACTTGATTACACGTTCTGTAACTGAAGTAACCCTCTCGCTAGGATTCACTCCCCCTTACAAACTGTAATCAACACACCGCTTGATTACACACTCTGTACTCGAAGTAATCCTCTCACTAGGATTCACTCCCTCTTACAAGTTGTAATCAACACAATGTGTTTCCCACTCAAGATCACCCAATCTTGAGTAACTCTCAGAAGAATAGAATGATTACAATAAATCTTCTCTCTTAGAAGTGAATAGATAAACACTGAAGATCAAATACAAATCACTTCACTCTCTAAGTCATTCAAACATGAAAAAATAAAGAGCAAATGCTATAAGAGCAGAGTATCAGCATGTTGGAAGTGTAAGCTTGTTTCTCTATGTTTTTCTGTTTGAATCTGTCTTCTTTTATAGGTAGAGATCAATATATGACCGTTGAGAAGATTCAATGACTGTTGGATAAAGAAATATAGCTGTTAGGAACTAGCCGTTAAAACTTTTGCACAGCTTTTGATGTTTTGACATCACTTTTGTTTTTGTCTTAAACCTTCAATAAACTTTCTTTGATCTGCCTGAAACTCACCAAGAAAGTGGTTAAACATATCTAGGAACATTAGAGATTAATCATAGGAAGTATTAAGATCAAACAAGAAGGCATTGCAAATTCGTCAGATTTGAAATTCTGAAGTTGCGAAGAAACCTGGAGGTTTTCTGGAAACCTGGAGGTTTTCAAAACCAGAGAAAAGTCATTTGCTCTCTGTTTGCCCAAACCTAGAGGTTTCTGTCAAAACCTGGAGGTTTCTGTCAAAAGTGGAAATTCTGAGTTTTTTGCGCCAAACAGAAACCTGGAGGTTTTCTGGAAACCTAGAGGTTTTCAAAAACCTTGAAGTTCATTTCCTCTCTGGAAATTAGAAACCTCGAGGTTTGTGGCAATACTAGAGGTTTTGCTAAAATCATTGAAAATCAGAGTTTTGATCCAAAGCCAAAACCTGGAGGTTTTCAAAGTCAGAAAAAGTTGTTTGCTCTCTGGAAGCCAGAAACCTGGAGGTTTTCAACCAATACTCGAGGTTTCTCTCTAATTTCAAAATTCACAGTTTTGCGTCAAAACAGAAACCTGGAGGTTTGAGAGAAACCTGGAGGTTTTGAAAAGCTTGGAAAAATGCAGAACCTCTCTGCCTTGACAAACCTGGAGGTTTGTCCAGAAACCTGGAGGTTTCTCATAATTTTGAGAAACTTGAGAAAACACCCTTTGAGCACAAACCTAGAGGTTTCCCATAAACCTAGAGGTTTTGCTTTGTTCAGAAAACTTGGAAAATTCTTGGCCAATTTCAAACTCAAGTTTACATGCCCAAGCTCGAGGTGAGAATCCATTGCAAGAAGAATTAGCTCCAAACTCATTGTATTATGTCCATTATAATCCGATGAATGAAGGCTATTCTTGACCAACGTTTTTGCGATGTCCTGAACTAATTGTCAATTTCCAAAGGCCATATCTCCTTGGTCTGAACTCCATTTTGGTTCGTTCAAATCTTGGTGGAAAGCTCTGTGAGTCTACTTTCATATGCCACTGATTTCAACTCAATTGGATTTGCCGTTTGTGAGAAACACTCAAAATACCGAAGCTAGGTCTGGACTGTGACGTTGATTCTTGTGGCCACTTGTAAAAATAATATATCCTTTATCTGAACTCCTTTGGGGTTGAATTTTATATCAAAATGACGCATTGGGAGTCTAGTTTCATATGCCACTAGTTTCACCTCAATCCGATCTCTGGTTTGGGAGATATCATCAAATTACTGGACCTTGCCCGAGCTGAACGTGAAACAGACTATACCAGAGTTGTTGATCACTGCTGAAACCTTGAGGTTTTGATTGAAACCTCGAGGTTTTGACTGAAACCTCGAGGTTTGCTAGTCCAGAGACGCCAGAGATGCTGAAGACACTCAAATCTCGAGGTTTGTATTCAAACCTCGAGTTTTCTCATCCAGAACCTCATTTTTACTTGTTTTAACTCTGAATTGAGTCATTCGAACTTCCATATGATCTTGGGGCCTTCTAACATCAATATAAGAACTTGAATAATTATATTCTCATTTCATTCAACAAGTTCTTCCTTCTTTAATCTCCTATCTTGATTATTCTTCTTAATCCAACTCTTTCTTTCTTCTCTTCTCTTGATCATTCTCCAAAATTCAAATCTTTCTTTCTTCTCGTCTCTTGATCATTCTCTCTCATTAAACTTGGACTTATCATTTTCTGCAAGTTCTATACCTTCTTCAATATTTCCTATTCTTCTCAAAATACTTTGATAGCTTCTTGCTTCCTTGACATCCTCTCCTTCTTGATTAATCTCTATAATTCAACTTGAACTAATCTACATTAAACATAATAGTTAGTCAATGTAGGAGATAACTATATTACTCAATCTTTTTGCTTTTAATAATGACATCCATATAAGACATCATCAAAATTAATCATAACCAACATAACGAAGAATCACTTTTGGTCATAAATGTATCACAGTAAATCCAAGAAGCAAAATAAATGCATGACGAGGAAATTTAATGCATCGCATGAAGGTCTTGTGGACTCACCTGTAGCATATAAATTCAAATGCATTTGCTGAGTCTTTCTTCTCCCGCCATGAATGTTGATGTTGCAGACAACAAGAGTAACCTAAAAACACTTGTTGGTCAGTTTGGTAGGTCTAAAGTGCAAATATAATCTTCCAAATACAGTATTCATTAACAACAGGGAAACCCACAAGAACATTTCATTGATTTCATTCAACCTATGAAAAACCCAGAACGATAAGCAGGAAATTCATGAAGTTATATAACCGAAACGCCTCGTACAACTTGGTCTATAGACGTTTAGCTAAGGAACCAGAAATTGATTATCGAGAAAGCAACGCGAAGTAGTGACGAAGCAACACACAAACACTAGAGACAGAGTCTCAGTAATCACTTTCGGTGTGACAAGAGAAGTACAGAGAGAGAAATTTAATTTTCCGGGTGACAAAGACATGTTTTAGTATCTTGGATTTTATTAAGACTGATTACTTATAACGTATCCGGTTCTAAAGATAAGTATTTTATTAATTTAATTTTAAGATCGTAGGTTTATAAAAAATCCAGTCCTATATTTTAATTATTCATTTAATTTTAAGACCGCAATTTTATAAAACATCCGGTTCTAAAAGTCAAATACTTTTTTGACCAGTTACTTTATAAGTATCTGGTCCTAACGATCCTCATTTATTAACCAAACCAAAAAAAAAAAAAAGAGGATTGGCTTTGGCAAGCGCAGCAGCAACTGAATGAATAAAATAAAGAAAAATTGGAGAATTAATAAGCTTCTTTAATTAGTGGAGAATATAAACAAAAAAAATATACAAGCTTAGTTCTTAATGCTTCATACATTACTGAAGAATATGCATGTACACAAGAAAAAAAAACAAAAGAAAAACAAGCTGAAAATTATCAAAAAACAAGAATCTAATTGAACATCATAAATCTTATTATCATCTAATGCTTTGGCGATATCGGCGTGAACAACATTAATTTCTTGTCGGAGATCAGCAAGTTCCTGTCTTTGTTGCATCAGCCACAATGCATCACTAGAGGAAAGAGGAGAGGGGTCAGAGGTAGGCACGTTGGGGCCAACAAGATGGAGGGGGTGTGGCAATCTCTTCATCTTTTGAAATAACAATGGGTCCAACGACCTGAGACTCTTTGGTCATAATAGAACACATTCTTGTTGGAGGAGGCGCACCGTATAACAATCTAAGGATGGCACGAGCTTCAGGTGTAAGAGCACCCCTACAAGGAGTTCTCTTGTATCTAACCATGGTTTGAGGCTTTGAGCAGTTAGGGTAGAGAGCTAGGTAGTGAGGAGTTAATAAGGATAGAGAGGTAGTGTGAGGAGTTAATAAAGAATAGAGAGCAGGAGAGATACGCAATTGATTATCAGAATGAATTCGGATTCAATTGGAATAAATGAATTTAGTGTTTATACTTTAAGAGTGTATTTTATAAATATCCTGTCCTAAAAGTGTATTATTTATTTTTTCAACTCAATTACTTTTAGGGCGAAGGAGCAAAAACACACACAAAGTTTGTCTATGGGAGTGCCCAGCACCACCATGTTTTTTGAGTAGCCAAAGTAGACACAAAATTATGTTTTTAGGAGCGAAAGTCACACATTCAGTTAGTTGACCAAAAACCTGGTTAAGTTGCTGTTATCTGTTGCCACATGGGCGGGTGAAATGCTGACTGGGATTTCATGTGCAAATCATAGATAGGTCTGAATTTCACATTAAGTTCTTCTGCTTATTTTCCCAATAGCCGCCATTGATGGAAGCGGAGGATGTTCTGAAACTCTACGATTCTTGTTGGTTCGAGGTCGAAATCTTCAAGGAAACACCAAATTCAACAAGTTATAAAGCAAACCCAGAAGATGAAATTGAAGAAAAACAAATCCCATCACCAGATTAGCCAGAACCACCAAAGCTTTCTCGCGTTGAAACCATCCACACCAGGTCCATGAGCGACTCCATAATCAGCTTCAACCTTGATTCTCTCTCCCCAGATACTGTTCTTCTTTTTCCTTCAAAGCTTCAAACAATTCTATCAGGAAAAGAAGTCAAAGATATAGACCCAGAAATGGAGCCCACAAAACAGAGGACGACTCTGCATCTCGAAGACTTGCCAAACAAGCAGCAGAGAGATATCAGAAGGAAGAAGAACAAGAAGGAAAGAAAGAGTCTGTCGGATCTTGAGTTTGAGGAGCTAAAAGGGTTTATGGATCTGAAGAACAACGGTGCAACAAAGTTTTAGGGCTTCAGATTTTCCCAATTCGATCCCCGCGTTTTGGGTGTTTATGGTTTTTTGGGTGTTTATGGGTTTTTTTTTTTTAAAAAAAATTATTTACTTTACAATCAATCTAGTCAACATTTTATCTGCTTAGTTGGCTTCTTGTCAGTCCTATTCAGCGTCCACATCATCACTCCTTCCACATTTCCGTTGACCATTTGGTCAACTAACCGGTTGTGTGACTTCCGCTCCTCAAAACATAACTTTGTGTCTGCTTTTGCTCCTTTTGAAACTTGGTGGTGCTGGACGCTCCCATCGACAAACTTCGTGAGTATTTTTGCTCCTTCACCCTTACTTTTAAGATCTACCTTTTATAATATATCCGGTCCTAAAAGTTTATTATTTATTTTTTTCAATTAATTCAATTACTTTTAAAATCGACCTTTTATCTTGTATTCGGTTCTAAACTTCATTTATTCTTTTTATTTCAATTTTTTTAAAAGTAAAAATTTTTTCTTAAAAAAATATTACTTTTAAGAACGAATCTCTTACAACATCCAGTATTAAAAGTTCATTCTTTTCAAATTACTCAAATAGCAGAGTCGTATCCTTCACTTTGTTCAAATGATTGATTCAAAGTCTCTTCGGCTTCCAGATAAACTTCACAACTAGGCGTCTCCTCATATTCTAAGGAACTATGCGTCTCCTCATTAAAGTTTCTGACGTTGCACATTGTTCAAGATGGGTTCTCTATTTAAATTCATTGTTACTTTACTTTCTTCACATTCTTCTCCATCACTTCTACATCCTCCACTGTAATGGTTGCTCTACCACCACCAGGTCCTCCTTTTCCTCGTCCTCCTCTTCACAATCCTTACCCTCCTCCACTGCCTTCAAATGAAAACTAGAGTTTTGTCTTTTCCAGAAAATATTGAGGAGTCTCTGTGTGGTGAAAATTGGAGTTTTCTCTAAAAACTGGAGTTTGTGTAAATGTGAAAAGCTTGGAGTGCACTCTGTAAGACCAAAACTTGAGTTTCCAAATGAAAACTGGATTTTTGCTTAGTTCATTAAAAATTGAGCTACTCTCTGTCAAGGTCAAAACTTGAGTTTTGAAACCAAAACTCGAGTTTGCCTTTGACAGTAAGTTTTTCAACTTACCAAAGACAAACTTCACATTATGTTTACAATTGTCAGTTATCATCAAAACACATAAAGAACTAACATTCTCCCCCTTTTTGATGATGACAACACTTGTAAACCAAAAGATTCAAGAGTTTGGAAAAATTTAGGCATTTTGAGATTGTTTTGTAAAAACCATAAGAGATGGTAATTGAACAAAAATACACAGCCTGAATTACTAATATCAAGTTCTAAACACAATTAGCAGAAGCACAAGATAATTGGTATTGCATTTCATATTAGCAAAAAGAGAGTCATTACATCAGATATAGCAATTAAAATTCAAGTAAGATACCTAACTACACAGAATTTCTGAAGTTAAAGACTACACAAGTAGAAATTCAATACAAGCAACAAAATGAAAATGCAAATTCTCCAAAACTCTTCTCTACTCAAGTCTGCTCTTTACTTTTCTCTCCCCCTTTATTATCTTCAAACTGGGGAGGAGTTGAGATAGAGGATTCATGGAGAGGGTCAATGAGAGGAGTAGAAGGAGGTGAGTCATGGTAAAGAACCTCAGTAGCCGGGGTAATTGGAGACGAAAATGGTAAGACTACTGTGGCAAGTGCGGATTGGGAATGGGAGAAGGGAAAATGGGTGTCGATGGGTTAGGTGAGGAGGCTAGAACCTGAGGGCTGGTAAAGGTGAAGGAAGGAGATGAAGAGGACTCAGGGTTAGGTTTAGTCTTCAGAGGATCAGCAAAGGAACTAGAAGCAGTGCCTGAATGTTTAGTGGGCTCTAAAGCTGAAGAAAGATAAAGAAGGTTGTTGACTTGAGGAAGATGGAAATCAAAGATAGCGGGAGTTTCTGAAGATATCCAAACAGAATCTTGCTAATCAAAACAAAATCAATCAAGATAAAATCTTCCGATTGGGCCTTATAGAAGAAGAAACCCCAGCTTGCTAATAACAGACTGGATGTGCGGTGCAAGAACCTTAAACTTAAAAGGAAAAATAATCAACCCTGAAGAGAGAGACGAGAGGGAGATCACGACACATGCTAGATTACGTTGGAGATAACACGTGAGGAATTCATCACGTAGAGGAATGACAGATCAACTGTGGCAGAAGTCTGTTGATATGAAGAAGATGCAGAGGTGTTACGTGATAGACACTACCCTGTTTTGTGAAAACCTTTCAACAATTACTCTTTGTTTTAGTTCATTATTTATATTTCATGGATACCATTATGATAGTCTTAGTTGTATTTTGCTCGTCAGTGATGAACTAACTCTCCTTTGGCTAAGTGATAAGTCAGATTTCCACTATGTTATGATTGTTTTACATGATAATTCTGAGCTTGAATGTGATTTATATAATAAACTATGATAGAATTCATGCATATATGGAAATAGGGCTTCGATAAAGTGAACTATTGCATTTTAGATACTATCCTGCATGTGATGTATTCTAAAAATGCATAATAAAATTGAATCTAGGGAGTCAGGCCTAACAAAATTGGAAAGCCCAGCTCACTGGACGTGCAGTACGAAGGTCCTGACTACAAAAGGAAAAGATGGTTAGACCTAGAGGCAGTGTATGCTAAGTGAGCTTTTGCAGAGCTCGATTTAAATTGAGGACACAGAAATGGGTTTACTTCACATAGCCAATATACCTAGGTTAAAATGACATTCTAAGCTCGAAAATTCGTATAGGAATATGGGATAAGTAGAGTAAGGAGTGTACTTACAGGATTACGGAAGCTTTTGTATAAATAAGTAGTTGGTTAACTAAATAACATTGTGATAGGTAGTTTGCTATAGCATTGCGGAAGCTGTGTAGCATATTACTATAGCAATGCAATAGATGCAATGTGGGGGATTAATGTGACTTAAGGAGAAGTCTGAGCTCTACCTATTTTAAATCTGATTTTTCTCAACCGTATTCTTGATCACTTATTTTATTTAGTTTTATTGAATTCAATAGTTCTAGACAGCCACTCATTTTACACCATTACACAACTTTTATTCATTAACTAGCTGCATAGTTGGTATTTCAATCTTTGTGGGATGATATTTTACTCACTATTTTATTACTTATTCGACTGGTTCCCTTGCCACAAGAGGATTTTGACTGACAAGTTTTTGGCTCTGTTGTTGGGGATTGAAATTATTTTTTATGCTAGTAAGTTTTATTTTCACAAGTTGCGTTTAATTCATCTTTCTTGCTCTCTCTGTTGTTGATTTTTTAGTACTTTTGTCAATGTATGCGTAGCTGGTCCTCTACTTATCTTGAGCCATTCGATTCTGAAATTGAATGACTGTATAAGCAAAGGTGTAAAAGGAAGAGACAAAGAGATCATCCTAGTACCTCAACACACATAGCATAAGCCCAAGGAAATCTTGATAGGGATCAAGCTAAACAACCTCTGATCTATAGGACAGAGATCAAATACTTCCACCTCTACCGCTACCAGAGGCAATGATGATGATCTGAGCGGGGTTATTATGGAATTTGGAGTTACAAACTTGAACAGACATAACTCTACAATAGCTCCACCAGACATTACTTCTATACAATTTGAACTGAAACCCGTTATGTTCTAGATGGTCCAAACAGTGGGATAGTTCAACAGATTGCCATCACAAGACCCTCATCTCCATCTTAGAATGTTCATGGAAGTATGTTACTCGGAGATAAAACTAGAGCATGGTTGAACACTCTACTAACTTATTCAGTTACTTCCTGGAATGACTTGGGTGAGAATTTTTTGCTAAAGTTCTTTTACCAACTAGGAATGCCCAACTGAGAGAAGATGTTGCGAGTTTTTGGCAACACTATGAAAAGTCCAAATATGAAGCTTGGGAGAGATTTAAGGGTGTATTAAGAAAGTGCCTACAACATGTAATCATACCGTGGGTGCAATTAGAAACTTTAATAATAGCCTAAACATGCAAACGAGAGTAATAGTTGATGCATATGCAAATGGATCCCTTCTGTTGAATTCTTATAATGAGGCATATGAACTTCTAGAGTAGATGTCTATCAACAATCACCAATGGTCGATAGAAAGGTTGTCATCCATATGAACTGTAACTAGAGTTCATGAGCTCGACGCCATGAAAGCCCTTACTACACAAGAATCCTCGCTCTCTAACATGTTCAAAACGATAAGTCACCCCTGCCGAAACACCATCAATGCAATCTGCACAGGTAGCATGTGTTTGTTGCGGAGGAGAACACCTTTACACTTAGTGCTTTGCCAACCCAGAATTTGTTAACTACATGAGCAATTACAACAGGAGAAACAACAACAATCCTTACTCTAACACATATAATCCAGGGTATAGACAAGACCCCAACTTTTGATGAGGTCAGTAAGGACAGAAATCTGCAAGCCTCTATGCAAGTCCTTTACAATCCAACAAACCTTAAAACCCCTTGGATTCAATTAACAACCTAGACAACAAAGTATGGAATCAATACCTCAATCTTCTATGTAAAGCCTTCTAAAAGAATATATGGCTAAAAATGATGCCATTATATAGAGCCAGCAAGTATCCCTTCAAAATCTCTAAAATCAAGTCAGATAACTTGTTACCGTGCTGAACAATAGACCATCAGGTTCTTTTCCAAGTGACAATGAAGTCCCTAAGAACTATGGAAAATAACAAGTCAAAGCTATAGAATTAAGGAGTGGTAAGAATGTTGAGCAGTAGAAGGTAACCAAGCAACCTATTGAAGATGCCGAGCCTTTGTTAGGACAGATAAAGAAGGGGTTAGAATCCACTGAAGAGGCACAAAGAACAGAGCAAAATACTCCTGAGCTGCAGCAAAATACCAGCACATCTAATGCTACAACATTCTCACAACATCACGTGCCTAAATCACAAACTCCCGAGGGGGTATATGATGCTTTAGCAAAACCGCAACAGTAACCTATAGAGCTAGGTCTATCATGGGTACTAAAGCAGCAACCCTCTTTCCTCATCGGTTGTAGAAGCAAAGCTAAGAGAGGCAATTCATAAAATTTCTGGATGTTCTGAAACAATTACAATTTAACATTCCTCTAGTTGAAGCCCTTGAACATATGCCCAGTTATGTGAAGTTGACGAAGGAAATCTTATCTAAAAAGAGAAAACTGGGTGAGTTTGGAACAGTAGCAATGACTAAAGAAAATAGTGCTATCCTCTTGAATAAGCTTCCTCCAAAACTGAAGGATCTTGGAATCTTCATGATCCCATGTGTCATTGGCCAAAACTACTGTGGTAAAGCATGCTATTATTTGGAAGTGAGTATTAATCTAATGCCTATGTCTGTATTCAAGAAACTGGCAGTAGGAGAAACACGTCCCACAACAGTTACTCTACAGTTGGCTGATTGATCCATCGTTTACCCAAAAGCCAAAATTGAAGATGTACTAGTAAAGGTGGACAAATTTATCTTCCATGTCGATTACATTGTTATGGACTTCAAAGCTGATTGCAAGGTGCCAATCATTCTAGGGAGACCATTCATGGCTACTGGAAGAACATTAATTGATGTCCAAAGGGGAGAACTCACCATGTAAGTCAATGATGAATAAGTGAAGTTCAAGGTTCTAAAGGCAATTCAATACCCTGACGACATGGAAGAGTACTCTGCCATCACATCTATGGACAAAAGCAAGTAGATAATCCTTCATACCCATTATAGCAAATATATTCAAATGAATTCATTCATGTTCTTGGATATGTATTTCCCTTCACCGTCTCAAGTTCAAATCTCCATTCAAACAATTCCACTACCCAGCACAAACTTAGCTTTATATATGACTCAGTCCTTGGGGAAGAAAAAATCAAGAGACTTTTCAAGGTTAAGTGTTTAGTTCTCTCTCACTATAGGATATTTCATTTAACTCTTATCTTATAGTCTATGCTCTTCTATAGGCTTGTCCAAGATCTACAATCTTCACCATGCAAACATGAGTTTCAATGCATCAAGATGACTTTATTATGGATGTTTGTAAGTAGGTGTACTAGAAACGATCTATTTCAATAGATGAACACCTTTCTGCATTTTAGTTTTTCATGATTAATATAAATGAACACATTTAATCTTTATCAAATTTATGTCTCGCCTTTATTTTAAGGTTAATATGCGTTTAAAGATAAAAGCCTTAGGAATATAACAAGTGTACACTCGAGGATCTATGATAGGGATCATGATAATGAGGACTCAAGGATACTACATATCTATTACTTGAACTTGTTCTAATCTTTAATCACCAAGAATTAGCATTAGCGATCTCAATAAGGCTAGTACAACATTATTTACTAGTATAGAGATACAAGGTAGGGACCTCATGGAATGCAGACATGGTGATGCCTTAGTTGATGTCGTGGTGGATCTGTTGGAGAACAAATAACACTGAACTAATCCACCAAGAGACTCCACAAAGATTCATTATAAAGAGTATCATTGGATTTGTAATCTCATCGTTTGGTAGTACAGGTCATCCCAGACTTAAGAGTGTCATCGAACACTATGTCTTAGGGTTATACTTTGACTGTTCAACTCTATCCGTCTGAAAATAGGGAAATAGTGTACTCTTAGGTATAACTCAAATACATGAGTATAGATGGACATATCGAAAGGACTTACATTTCGCTACAAGGTATTAGTCATTCACAAGACTGGTAGAGCTTGAATGACTTCTGGTTGACTTGGGAATCTGTACACATAGCAAGTGATCAGGAAAAGTTATGATCTGTCTTAAAGTCAATGGAAGAAGATTCTTAGTTTTGTGAATGAGCTATATTTAGTCAATCAAGAGAGATGATACTTTATCTTTGCTCTTGACTAAATGTAAATGACGATGTGAGGGATGATGA
This sequence comes from Acacia crassicarpa, assembly GCA_034222035.1. NCBI lineage: Eukaryota > Viridiplantae > Streptophyta > Magnoliopsida > Fabales > Fabaceae > Acacia > Acacia crassicarpa. Next base: position 22,668,800 of record JAWXYG010000008.1, read on the forward strand.
CGACATAATATCCAAATTAGAAAGGTAGATCAATTGATCAACTCCATTAGTTTTAGGACCGTAGAGAATTTCTAGTGTCTTATGTGGTCATTAGATAACTTAGGCCCTTTAAAAGAGTTTAATTGGTCTAAGTTTATTTATTTCAATGACTAATTGGGCCTAATGGGTCACACACAAAGGTTATTCTTGATTGCTTAAAATTCGCAAGCTTGGGGCAATAATTGTTATTGGGCTCTGTGAAGACTAAAGGTATAATTTGGTTGGAGTGGGACTCCAAGCCTAATAGCACAAGCGTGCCATGTTTGAGTCCTTTATGGAAAATCAGTATCTCCACTAAAAGGCTCAAATGTGTTAGAAGGCCCAATAGGGTCTTGGGTCAATTTGAATTTAAAATTAAATATTGAATATAAAATAGTAATTGAAATTCAAATTTTAAATTCAAGAGGTTAGGTGATGAAAGATAATTCCAAATTATCCAAAATAATATCCAATAAAGATTGGATAAAGATCCAACAAAGATTGGATAAGATCTAATAAAGATTGGATAAGGAAGGAGCTTCTTAGAAGGCATCATTCTTGGATTAGGCCTTTCTAGTTAGACTAGGTCTTTCTTGTAAGCACTCTAATTTTGGTGGCTGATCTTGGCAGCCATTTCTGGGTGAAGGTGTAGATTTGCCAACCAACTATTACTCAAGAAGTGTCTAGACCAAATAACTATTGAGGGGACCAAAATTGCCAATCAACAATTAAAAAGTGAAAAAAAAAACACCAAATAACTATTAAAAGTGAAAAAAAACACCAAATAATTATTTTTTAAAAAAAACAACTATCACAATTAAGTTAAAATATGAGGCACTGGTGTAGGACGGTGGCGGAAACACTGGAGAAAAGAGCGGTTAAGCCTTCTTATTAGAAAAGGAAAACACCAACAGAGATGGGACCCATGGGAGCAAGCATTGCGGCAGCATCGGTTATGCTTGTGGCATCGAAGGGATGGAACCAGGGTGCAAAGTGCGTGTCAGTCGAACGCTGTGGACTACTGGATGAGTTCAAGAGGGTGAGTGGAACACCCAGCAACAATAAAATCTTTGGAAATGCCAACGTCGCTGACACTGTGACAGTCAATGGAAGACAGAGACACCAAAGCAGTAACAGGGTAATAGTTCGTTGGTGAATCTGCTCCAAATTGTGTTTTTTTTTCACTTTTTAATTGTTGATTGGCAATTTTGGTCCCCTCAATAGTTATTTGGCCTAGACGCTCCTCGGGTAATAGTTGGTTGGCAAATCTACACCTTGACCCACCATTTTTTGTGTACGTTTTTGTAAATGGAGCTGAATACCCAAGAGGGGGGGTGAATTGGGCATTCTGAAAATTTTCGGTTAAAAGCTCTGTTTTAGAACAACGAAAATTAGGGTTAACAGAGATAAGGAAGAAAAAGCTTAGACACAAGAATTTATACTGGTTCGGTCCTATCAACTTGACCTACATCCAGTCCCCAGACACTCTGGGATTTTCACTATAGCAATGATTACACACTCTGCACTCAAGAAGTGATTCTCTCACTAGAACTCACTCCCCCTTACAAGTTGTAATCAATGATCCCAACCATCAAGTCCCCTGACTTGTGGTTCCTTACAATAAATGATTTACAATTAAAGAAAACTCTCTCTAAGAGTAGATAATGATAAACACTGAAGCTTATAATGTCAAAAGACAAGATACAAATGAAAACTAAGAGATAGTTGAGAGACTTGAATGCTTGTGCGTTTTCAGATGTTGTAACTTCTGTGAAGTCTTGATGCCACTCTATTTATACATAGAAGGCATTAAATGACCGTTGTAACTTGGATTAAAACGTTGGGAGTGTTCAGCTGAAGTTAGGTTCCACTTTGGCAATCTTCTCTCTCTTGGTTTCTGCATAATATAGCTGAACTTTGGTTCAGAGTTGACTCTCTGTAAATTAATCCGTTGGAAAGGCTGTTGCTTGTTGTAAAAATCTTCCTTTAATACTTTGCAACCTTGCACAAGTGGATTAACCAAAAATAAGCAAGTTTTTGGGTTGAACATTTAATGTTCTGACACAACTTTTGCTTTTGCTCTAATCCTTCTTTAATCTGTCTGAAACTTACTAAAAAGATGGCTAAACATATCTAGAATCATTAAAGATTAATCATGGAAAGCATTGAGATCGAACAAGAAGGTATAGCAGATTTGGCAAATTCGAATTTCTATCAACGGATAGAAACCTAAAGGTTTGTTCTACAAACCTCGAGGTTTTTATTATGTCCAGGTGAAAAAGGTTTTGGATTAAACAGCAAACCTAGAGGTTTTAAAATAAACCTGGAGGTTTTCATAAATGTTGGAAGAAGTTTAAGTCTCTGAGAGACAAAACCTCGAGCTTTCATGATAAAACTCGAGGTTTCATTTTAAAAATGGAACCTTCTGAAAACATGATGAAACCAAACCTAGAGGTTTTCAACACAGTGAAAGTCCACTTGCTCTCTGGAACTCACAAACCTCGAGGTTTGGTAGCAATACTCGAGGTTTTGCTAAAAACATTGAAAAACAGAACTTTGTTCCAAAGACAAAACCTGGAGGTTTTGGATTAAACCTCGAGATTTTCACTAATGGGAAAACCTGATTGCTCTCTGTATGTCAGAAACCTGGAGGTTTATAACAATACTCGAGGTTTTGTGTTAATTTTAAATTTCTCAAGTTTGAACCAAGCCGCAAACCTCGAGGTTTATGTGGGAACCTCAAGGTTTTCAAAATTCTTGAAAACCAGTTGCTCTCTAGATGAAGAAACCTGGAGGTTTCCTCAAATACTCGAGGTTTCACATTATTTTCAAAAGTGTCAGTTAGGCGCCAAACCACAAACCTGGAGGTTTTGCTACAAACCTCGAGGTTTGAAGAGTTGGTGAGAAACTGAATTTTCTCTGGATGTCCAAAACCTCGAGGTTTCTTCACAAACCTTGAGGTTTCACATAAATTTGTGAAACCAAGTTTTTCAAGTCAGAACTCTTAACCTTAAGGCTTCTTGTGTAAGGCCAAACCTCGAGGTTTCTGTGCAAACCTCGAGGTTTGCTCTCATTCAGGATTTTCCAACATCCAAGAGCAAATCCTCATTCTTTGTTTACAATTGTTGGCAATCATCAAAACCTTAAGAAAACTAATAGTTTTTAATGAAGTAGGCACAACTCTTAAAATTGTTACAATGATTGATAGTCAAAGATAAACTCTTTATAAGAGCAGATGAATAGTCACTGTAGTTTAGAATATCGGAAGATATTATATAGATGAGTAGAAAACAACAAATGCAAATGTCATTTTGAGTGTTTTTGTGTTTTCTTTTTTTGGTTGGTGAAGGAATTGAATTCTTCATCTTATATATGATGGAAGCAATTAATGACCGTTGGGAAGAATTGATGAAGCCGTTGGAAACATTAAATAGCCATTAGGTTGAACCAAGGGTATTCTCTTTAATGCTTTCACTCATCCAATGTGCCCAGACATTCTAGTTGACATTCCTTGAGATATATTCGTTGGATGATCTGGCATCCAAATGTGGAAAGAAAACATTAAAACCCTTTGGAATGTGCAGAGAATGATTTGCCAAATTCATGCTTTGTTTTCTGGACCAGCATTTAATGCTTCTGACATCATCATTTGCTTTATGCTTAATCTTCAGTTTAACACTCATTTGATCATCTAAAACTCACTAACAAAACGATTATACATAGTTAGGAATAGTAATGAGAGATGATATGAAGTATACAGATCATTCATGAAGATTTCGCAAATCCATTTCAAAACTAGGATGCTTTACACTTGAGTTTATTTATGAAAAGTGGAGTGCATGACTCGAGTTTAACATCTTAGGCTTAAGTCACTGATGAAGTGATGTCTAACATCAATGTGCTTGATTCTTGTATGTTGAATATAATTCTTTGTCAAGCTAATTGTGCTAGTGTTGTCACACATTATTGGTATCTCCTTGAGATGGATTCTAAAATCTTGAAGTTGTTGCTTGAGCCACAAAACTTAAGCACAACAGCTTGATATGACAATGTATTCAGCTTCAGTTAATGATAATGAGACTGTAGTTTTCTTCTTGCTAAAACAAGACACAGGTGAACCACCTAGGAATTCACATTGGCCATTTGTGCTCTTACGATCAGTCTTGTATCCAGCATGGTCCAAATTTGAATATGCCACAAGATATTGAGCTTGTCCTTTAGGAAACCATAACCCAAGAGATTCTGTCTCTGCAAGATATCTAAATATCCTTTTCACATGTTCAGCATGAGACTTCTTTGGGGTAGATTGATATCTTGCACATATCTCCACACTCAATTGGATGTTCAGCCAACTTGCTTTTAGGTAGAGCAATGATCTAATCATTCCTCTATATCTTATAATGTTGATGTCCTTGCCATCTTCATCAGCATCCAAAGAAGTGATTGAACTCATTGGAGTATCAGCTCCATTGCATTGGTCCGTCCCATACTTATTCAAGAGATCTTTGAGATATTTTGTCTGACATGTGAAGATGCCAATCTTCTTTTGTTTGATTTGCAGAGCTAGGAAGTAGTTCAACTCCCCCATTATTGACATCTCAAACTCTCCTTGCATTGTCATTGAAAATTCTTCACACAAGGATCATCAGTAGTACCAAATATAATATCATCTACATATATTTGAACAATAAACAAATCATTACTCTTGTTGCATTTAATGAAGAGAGTTGTATTCACTTTGCCTCTAATAAATCCTTGATCAAGAAGGAATTTGCTAAGTCTCTCATACCAAGCTCTAGAAGCTTGTTTAAGACCATATAAAGCTTTCTTTACACAAAAGACATGATCTAGATGATGATTATCCTCAAATCCAGGAGGTTGTTCAACATAAACTTCCTCTCAGATGAAACCATTTTAAAAAGCATATTTCACATCCATTTGATAAAGCTTGAATCCTTTAATGTAAGCAAAGGCTAGAAGAATCTTATAGCTTCCAATATTGCCACTAGAGCATAAGTTTCTTCATATCAATTCTTTCTTCTTGATTATAGACTTTGGCCACTAATCTTGCCTTATTACGGACAATGGTTGCAGATTCATCATGTTTATTCTTGAATACCCATTTAGTGTCAATAATTGGATGGCCTTTAGGCCTAGGTACCAAATCCCAAACTTGATTTCTATCAAACTAGTGTAACTCCTCTTGCATTGTTATAACCCAATCATTGTCTGAAAGGGCTTCATCAATCTTAAAAGGTTCAATCTTTGAAATGAAAGCAGAGAAAGTGACTTCATTCAAAGTACTTTTTCTGGTTCTCACTCCTTGATTTACATCACCTATCACTTGGTTCAGAGGATGACTACTACTGTATCTCCAAGATCTAGGTTGATATTGATCAACGTTTTCACAAGTATTTTTCGCAATCGTTTTCAACTTCAGGTTCTGTTTCCAAAGATTTATTAGAATTTTCCAAAATAGAAGAAGTTTTTGAAATAGATTGACTTTGAACAATAGGTTCATCATCATCCAAAGACATGTTAGATTTGATTTCACAGAATACAACATGAATAGACTCTTCTACAACACGAGTACGATTATTAAATATTCTATAAGCCCTACTTCTATTAAAATAGCCAAGAAATATACCTTCAAAACACAAAAGATCAAGTCTTGGGTTCCCATCTTTTCTTGGATCCTTTTAGGTTAGTTTGTGTCTTAAGAACCTTATAGGATCCTTTAGGCACCCATTTATAATTACCTACAGGCTTACTCTTCCTTTCCTTTTTATGAAAATAGGATAAAGTAGTATGGCCTTTACGGTTGCAATAATTGCAATGGGCAAAAGGATTAGAAGAATGAATTGCTTTTTGAAAATAGTTCAAATAAGTCTTTTCTCCAGATTTCTTTTTGCCTTTCTTTTTTTTTATATAAAAACCAGGTTTATAACCAATTCCTGATTTGTCATTTGTAAACCTTTGCTGTTTCAAAATGATATTGAGCATTTCAATACCTTGAGTAAACTTCTCAAGTGTTTTAGTAAGGTAAGCATTTCTTTTCTCTAAAACAAAGCATCATAAAACTTTTCTGAAACTTTTTCACAAACTTTTTCAAAAATAGAAATTGGAGAAGAGATATCTTCAAACTTGTTTTTCAAGATATCTCTTCACTTCCTCGCAACCACCGTCCTCATCCAGTCTTCTATTATTTCCAGCGACCTTTACTTCCTTGTTCCACCAAGCTTCAACTTCGATCTCTCCATCCTAAGTTCGAGTTTCAACACTTACAGGGGAATGGGAAGAGAGATTTGAACAGAGGCAGCAACCATTACCACATCTCAATCTCCTGTGCTTGTCTTCTATTGCTAACCCTTTCACCTTTTCCATCTTTATCAAGAAGCTTGGTGATCAAAGGAAGAGCAATTAGGAGGAAAAGGAAAATATCAGACTTCATATGCATGAATATTCAAGTGCTTTATAAGAGAATTGGGTGAATACTTAGACTTCATTCGCTATGTTCGCCAATAGTTGACCTTCCTGTTCTGCTTTTTTAGTTAAGCCGACATCTTTTTTCTTTTGGGGGGGGGGCCATGGCCCCCCTTGTCCTAATAAAGCTTTGTCCCTGATTATGCCTATATATTCCTATCATACTTAGCCTTTTTGGCTAATGCATTTTCCTTATGACTTTTGCTTTTGAGAAAATCTTCAGCATGTTAACTTCAATGTTCGACGTGTTCTCTAAAATTTTGAAGCACTATGACATGTTCTTTAACAAGTTAACTTTCACCATATTTGGTGTGTGCATCGATTTTAAACATGTTTCAAAAATAATCTTTCATATAATTTCTTAATACATCATCAATGTTTGAAACAACATTTGAGATTTGAAACTATTTGCATATTTCATTATCATTCTTGAAAAATTTGATCTTATTAATGAATTGAGTTGATAAATGCTTATCTTTATGAATAAGATTTTCTATGCTCTTTCATCAAACTTACATGCATTTTATCAATGACACCTTTTCTACTTAAAGTGTATTTCCAAATTGTCATTCTTGGTATCATTTAGTTATTACCCTATTTTGATTCATTGGTTTGAATTTATCCGATTGGGTAAAATTATGTTTTTGATCTCTGATTGTTCTACTATTTGCTCAAATATTATATGATTTAATTCTATAAGAGCATAAGAGTTGTCTTGTCCAATCTTGTGTGGACTCAAGAATCATTGGGTACCAAAGAGCATATACATATATATATATATATATATATATATATATATATATATATATATATATATATATATATATATTTGATTTGTGTAGGATGCTCTGTTCTGTGGTTAAAGTTACAGAGTCTAACAGAGGTTGATAATTCTCAAGTATGATTGTATCATACTCGAGAAATTGTGTAATATTCCTTTTTGAAAAATTGCATTTTATACTTAATTCTCGAGTAATGATATACAATACTCGAGAAATATCGGGATCTAATGAATTTGCTGAGTGTCTCAGCCGTTGATTAATCCAAGTAAGAAGGACATTCTCGAGTATCACCAAGGAATTCTTGAGAATTGTCGAGACAAAGATTTATCCAAAGTCGCTTTTATGTGATCATTCTCGAGTATCATCAATGAATTCTAGAGAATTGTCGAGACGGAGACTAGTACAGAACTTCTTTTAACTGAGTATTCTCAAGAATAATGAAGGAATTCTCCAGTATTATCAAGACAGAGGCTCTTCAAGAGATTTGCAATGCTAATTCTTAAGAATTCAAACTAAGTTCTTGAGAACTATAGAACAAAAATAATTTATGCAATGAAGACTCTTCAGCAATTCTCAAGTATATGAGAAGAATTCCTGAGAATCGTTCACCTCACTTGAGATATTCAAAGATAACTCTTCAATGATTTGCTAAGATCAAGTTATCTCATCAAAAAGATTCAAGTGCTCACAATACACAATTGCAATGAGTTATTTTGGTATTTATTAAATTTCTATGTGCATGCAATTCTCGAGTATATCATGAGCATTTTCAAGTAGTGTTACAATACTCGAGAATCTACATTTAATTCTCAAGAATTGTCGAGTCAGAATGTTTTTGCTTTTAAATTGTCTCGTTTCATTTTTGTGTCATTCTTGAGAATGATATGAGAATTCTCGAGTTGTGATACAATACTCGAGAATCCTCATCTAATTCTCAAGTATTGACAACTTTCCAAACGCTTATATCTGGTGCGTCATTTCATTTTTCTTCACTCTGTCCTTCTTTCTGTCATCTTCTTTTACATATATCATAATCACGAAGGTGGAATATCACCTAGAGGGGGGTGAATAGGTGATCTCGAAATTCTTTTGCTAATATCATATAGAGACAAATAAACAATGAAAACAAAGAAATAAATCAGAGAAGAGAAATAGACACAAGACAATTTATACTGGTTCGGTCCAAAATCTCTGACCTACATCCAGTCCCCAGAACACCTGGGATTTCACTATCTTTCGAGAACAGTTACACACTCTGTAAACGAAGGATGGTCCTCTCACTCTCAGACTCCACTCCCCCTTACAAGTTGTAATTGATACACCCTCTCTTAAGGTTTCTCAACCTTAAGGTTCAACTTAAAATGAAATAAACATTTAAGAACTCCTCACAAGTAGATAAAGTATTAAACACTGAAGCACAAGTTAATGAAACAGTTGAAACAGCGAATAAAATAACTCGAATTGATTGCGCAGCGTTTTGGTAGTTGGCGAAATTGAATGTGATGAGCTTCCTTTTTGAAATCTATTTCTGAAGCCTTGGTCCTTTCTGTAGAACTTCTTGAATCTTTGCACAAACATGGCCATCTCATCGTCGTCCTCATCATCCTCATCTTTATCTTCTTTTTCTTTTATAGCGTTAAGAGCGATTCCTTTGTTCCGATTACTGCTGACATCATCCAAGTCCTTTTTGAATTTTTGCTTATTTTCATATTCAGACAAGCTTCCGAACAAGGCAGCAACTGAGGTCATTGATTCTCCACGAGCCTCTTTAATTGCTGTGACTTTAGCTTCCCAGTCTTTCGTTAGAACATTGAGGATCTTTCTAACCTGAGGGCCTTGATCACAGATCTTACCCAAGGTCGCCAATTGATTTGTCAGATGAGTGTATCGAAGTTGAAATTCGGCAATAGTCTCTCCTGACTTCATCTGAAGCAAATCATACTCTATGGTTAGAGTATTAATGCGGTTTTCCTTGATGTCAGAAGTTCCTTTATATGCTATCTTAAAGCCTTCCACATTTCCTTTGTGGTGGACAAATTACATATACGAAAGTACTCCTTTTGACTGAGGGCACTTTGCAGCATTAGGATAGCTTTGTTGTTAAGAGTGATGTTCTTTTTATCATTCTCATCGAATTCAGCCTCTGTCTTTGGAACAGTAATTCCTGCTTCAGTCTTTACAAATACATAGTCTCCAGTTTCTATCACTCACCAGAGACCATATTTGGTAGCCATCATGAACACTCTGAATTTTGCTTTCCAAAAGAAGTAGTGTTCGCCATTGAAACTTGGGGGTCAATTGATTGAAGTACCATCAGGTAATATTCCTTCTATGATCTTTCTCAGGATGTTAAACCCAACTGAGAAACCAAGCTCTGATACCAAATGAAGGTGGAATATCACCTAGAGGGGGTGAATAGGTGATCTCAAAATCCTTTTGATAATATCACACGGAGACAAATAAACAATGAAAACAGAAAAATAAATCAAAGAAGAGAAATAGACACAAGACAATTTATATTGGTTAGGTCCAAAATCTCTTACCTACGTCCAATCCCCAGAACACCTGGGATTTCACTATCTTTCGAGAACAGTTACACACTTTGTAAACGAAGGATGGTACTCTCACTCTCAGACTCCACTCCCCTTACAAGTTGTAATTGATACACCCTCTTTTAAGGTTCCTTAACCTTAAGATTCAACTTAAAATGAAATAAACGTTTAAGAACTCCTCACGAGTAGATAAATTTTTGAACACTGAAGCACAAGTTAATGAAACAGTTGAAACAACGAATAACAATAACTCGAATTGATTGTGCAGCGTTTCGGCAGTTGGCGGAATTGAATACGATGAGCTTTTATAGTGTTTGGCATTAATCTAGTCGAGTGCCTTTGCAAACTAGCCGTTGTGACTCTTTTAATTTTCCATTAGGCACAGTGCACTCTGTTTTGTAAATAGTCGACTGTTGATTCATTAAATGCATTTGCTGTCGATGTATTTGTACATAGAGAAGTTCAGAGTATTAGCTGGAATGGGTAACCCTCAAAGAGATTGTTTCGTCTGCCACCAAGGTTACTTTCGATTGTTGCTCTGCTTTTCTGAACAGCATTAAATGCTCTGACACGTTTTTGCTTTATGGTTGTTTGGAGCTTAAAACACGTTAATCTTTTCTGAAAAGCATTAACAAATTGATTAAACTTGATTAGAATAGGTATAAATTAATAATATAGAACACCCAAGAGATAATCAGAGATTTACAGATTACGTGGATGAAGATTTGAAAAACCAGCATCATTTCTCGAGAATTGCTTGAGCAAAATGTTTTGTCAAAAAGTGTGTTGCACTGATACTCGAGAATCAAAGCTTGAATACTTGAGAATGATACGTTAAAATAGTTTCGCAAACAATAGTGTCAAAGCATTCTCGAGAATATCTAGACATATACTCGAGAATTGTATTTCAAGCTATAGCACAGAGGAAAGACGATGAATCATAGATACCGATAATTCTCGAGAATCCCATACAGATTCTCGAGAGCCATTCTCGAGAATTGGTTTTCCATTCTCGAGAATTTCATTAGAGAATTTAATTAAATCATTTTGACTCAGGTATTCTCGAGAATCTCTTGTCCATTCTCGAGAACTATTCTTGGGAATTCTTAATCCATTCTTGAGAGTCATTATACAGAAAACAGAATGATGAACTCTCATAACCATTCTCGAGAGACATTCTCGAGAGCTCTCTTACAATTCTTGAGAATTGCTTATCAAAGAATTTGCGATAGTCAGACTAACACAACATTCTCGAGAATGCTTATCCTATTCTCGAGAATTACAATCTAGAGGCTTAATTGTAGAATATGAAAACAGTGGCCATTCTCGAGAATCACCTATGTATTCTCGAGAATTAAGTTCAAGATAAAAACAAACATAATTCATCATCTTTCAAACTTTAACTTTTTGTTATCATCAAAACACTGAGAGCTAACAAATCATCCTAGGCTAACAACTTGATTTCATTCACTTATTTTATGAAATTTAGCCTAAGCACACTCATTTTTAAAATGATCCTCATGCTTTAAACTCTTTTATCATCATAAAAAGCATAAGTGATTTCTTCATACCAATTTCAAGTCCACCCAAGTGAACTTGAAAATTCTTAATTCTGAGATACCATGTTGTGTCCACTCGAGTTTGAAAAATTCCAGACCTCATGACATTTGGTATCACATTATTATTTTGCATCATTAAAGGGACCTTCATATTTTTAGTCATGCATTCATCAAGAGGGAGCTTCACATTCATATGTGTTTTATATCTTAAAAGCTCATCTTCTTTATTTGAAGAAAACCTTTGTTAAGTTTGCTCATCTATATTCACTATGTTTTATTAGTTTTAATGATGAGTTAATATCATATTTTTCTTTCATTATCTTAATTTGAAAATATCATATAGAAAGGAATATTTTGATATCTGACTGCACTAATAATTCTCTTTTGCAAGAAAATTTTACAATTGTCGCGAGAGAATTTGGTCTATGCAAGAACTTTCCTTAATGTATTATAATGAGAAACTATTAAATTAAGGAAACATGCTTTGGCAATCCATCATTGAAGTTGAGATATGCTCTTCAGAAGTTCTTTATGAAGAAAAAGGCAGAGGATGGAAATTGAGTATTGTCATATTCATTCATATGAGATACAACTCTAGAAGCCAGTACTTTCATCCTATTCTCATCATACAAGATATTCATGATCCTTCTATTGAGCCTCTTCAAAGAATCTCATACAACAAGAAAGCAAGCAAATGGATTTCATCGATCACTCTACAATTTGTTGAACCTATATGAGCATTTCTAATCTTTATCCTTTTATATTCAGTGAATATTTTGCACATGTTTGGTATCAACTTGTTTCAATTTTTGAAAGTTCTCTCTTGAAAATCTCTCCAAATTGTCTCAAACTTGTTTTCATAAAAACATTCCAACTTGTATCATATCAAAATGAAAACTACTTTTACATAAGGGAGAGAAAATTGTTTTCTTGACATATTATTCAAGGAGAAAATTTTCTTTTTTTTTTTTCCATATTTACCTTTCCAAGCATCTCTTCTTTACTTCAACTTTTTGCTAATGACAAATAAGGGGGAGAGAATGGCAAGAAAAATGTGTTGGATCTAATATATTTTCATATTTATACATATTTTTCTTAAAGTATTTGTCATCATAAAAAGGGGGGAGAATGTTGGATATAATTAGTTTTAATGATGTCTTATATTTTTTTTGAACACTTAATGATGTCTTATATAGATGCCATTATCCAGAGCAAAAATTTTGCATGTTACATTTATCTTCTACTTTGACTAATTCTTATATTTAATGTAGATGTGAAGTTTAAATAATGAAAAATGATCAAGAATTGAGATTGAAGAAAGAAGAACTTGTTAAATATTATGAGAATGTCAATATTCAAGTCTCTATGATCAAACAGAAGTTAAAATGACTCAATTTGGAGTTAAAATAAGCAAATTCAAGCTTCCCGATGAATAGTAGTTTGCTACAGTGATATGCTGCAGTTCCAGCTCTTATTCTCACATAATTTAGGGTCATTCTCGAGTACAAAATGTCAAATTCTCGAGTGTAAGCGTGTTTCAGCAACTCTATTCGACTCTGTTCCATGTTTCACTCGGGCGAGGTCTAGTAATTCGATGATATCTCCTAAACCAGAGATCAAATTGAGGTGAAACCAATTTTGTATGAAACTAGACTCTCAATGCGTCATTTTGACATGAAATTCAAGCTCAAAGGAGTTCATACGAGAGAGCTATGAATTTTGGAAGGTGACAGTAAAATCAACATCACACAGCAGACCAAGCTTCGGTATTTTGAGTATATCTCACAAACGACAAATCCAAATGAGCTGAAACTAGTACCATTTGAAACTAGACTCACATACCTTTCCACAAACATAAAGATTATGAAAAACGAAGATCAATTGAAGGAGATATGATGTTTTAAAGTTGACGGTCAGTTTAGGATACTGCAAAAAACACTGGTAAAAAACAACCTCCATTTATCTGATTGGCGTGGACCAATCAGATCGCTCTAACTCAATATTAAAAAATAAATAAATTATATATCAGTGACGTGAACCTTGATACTTTTGTATCAGAAACTTACGCCACCAGTGGCGTGACCTGTCCTTGCACCACCAACTGCAATACTTTAGTAAAATGTTTCTAATTTGCTTATAAATTTTTTTTTTCCTTATTTTGGTCAAAAAAACCAATTTCAAGCGGTAGCTTCTTTGTCCAAAAAAAAAAAAAAGCGGTAGTTTCAATATCCGTCAATCCCGTTCCGATCGCTCACTATTCCGCCATCGAAAATGGAGATCGAGGGATACAAAAGTCTGCAAATTGTACCGCACAATCCAAAATCCTCCGTAGTCTACGTTTACCTCAATCGTCCTTCACAACGCAATGCTCTCTCCTCTGATTTCTTTACCGAATTTCCCAAAGCTCTCAATTCTCTCGACCACAACCCACAAGTCAACGTCATCGTCCTTTCCGGTGCCGGCCACCACTTTTGCTCCGGCATCGACCTTAATTCGCTTAGTTCCCTCTTCAAGGACCATTCCTCTCATGACCGCGGCCGCTCTGGGGAGAAACTCCGACGACACATCCTGGGCTTGCAAGATGCCATCAGCGCCATCGAACGGTGCCGGAAACCCGTGATTGCCAGCATACAAGGCGCTTGTATCGGCGGAGGAGTCGACATTATTACCGCCTGCGACATTAGGTTTTGCACCAAGGACGCCTTTTTTTCGGTGAAAGAGGTCGATTTGGCCATCACGGCCGATCTCGGAACTCTGCAGAGGTTACCGAGTATAGTTGGGTACGGTAATGCTGTCGAGCTAGCTTTGACGGCTAGGAGATTTTCAGGTCTGGAAGCAAAGGAGCTGGGTCTAGTTTCTCGAGCTTTCAATTCCAAACATGAATTGGATGAAGCTGTGCGGGACGTCGCCGAGGGTGAGTTACCTTAGCACGCGTCTTCGTAAATGTCCAAAAACTGTTTACTTGAATCTTGTCTACTTAGATTATATAATTACCTAATTGATAACACTTTTAGGGACACACGCTCCTTTTTCTGAATTGCTTTTAGGATATCACTTTGGACTAATGATTTCGCTTCTTCTGTTACTCGCCGACACCAACGTCAATGTAAATTTAATTATATCAGTTATTTTTCATTCCAAGGTGACCTACCATTTATCAGTGTAAGTATGCACTAGCATCCATGAGACCAATTATGATAGGTTATTTTTTTCTTTCGTTTTTTCTATAGTAATAGATTCAAGTTAACCAAATGTACTTTCAGACTAGTTGGTGTTGCTTTCATCCTTTTAAGTGCGTTGGATTTACCAGATGAGTAATGGAAATCTCATTTAAATTGTGGATAACAATAATGTTTTACAATACTAGCCTTATTCTTTCTAGATTTATGCATGTCATCCTTGTGCATTTGCCATGCTAATTCTCTTGGTCCGATTTTACCTTATATCCCCAAAGGGACTACTAGCCTTGTTCTTTGGGGAAGATGGAAGACAGTTTAGATTCTAGTGGGGCTAACTGGACACGTTTTCTCCTGTTCCAATTTCTCTGTTCATGTTTTATGAAAAGTAGGGCTTTCTGTTGATGTATTGATCATTATTTAAAGTGTGTTGTGCTTGAGTTCCGTGGCTAATTCTACATATGGTTCTCTGTCTACACAAGTAAGTTGATAGTCTTTTGCCCAAGTAGTTCATTGGAAAACCTCTAGGTTGGTTGATGCAAAAATAATGTGGGTCCCAAGTTCAATATTAGAGCCTTTTCATTCAGTTAATTCTGATAAGATTTTATTTTTCCTAGAAACTACATTTTTGTTGTGTTTCTTTTATATTGATGATTCCTACTTTGCATCTTTCATGTAAAGTGCAAGATGGGTTTGCTAGGATATGTTAAGCGTGGCTTTTAAAACTTTAATTTCATCATTATTCATTAGACTTAGAAATGACAGAAAATCCACTCTGAATTGGATGAGCGGGGTCTGAATTCCTTGCTAATTCTTCATCCACTGCATTGCTTCCTTTCCTTCACTTTTCCTGTTCTTCTATAGCATAAAGACGCCATTGTTCTGACACCATAATTTGACACTTGACAGCAATTGCTGCGAAGTCTCCCCTTGCAGTCATTGGGACCAAAGCTGTGTTACTCAAAAGTAGGGACTTAACTGTGGAGCAAGGGTTGGATTATGTTGCTACTAGAAACTCTGCAACTCTGTTATCCAATGATTTGCATGAAGCAGTGTCCGCGCAGATCCAGAAACGGAAGCCAGCTTTTTCCAAGCTATGAATGTGTTTAGTGTTGTATATGTTTGGCAATTGGCGACTTTTTAAGAATATTAGTGTTGTGTTTGGACACCAATGTTAATATTTATCTGCAAGTGAACAGCAAGATTTATCATCATATGATACTTTCCTGTCCCCGCTAGGAGTGCTCTTAGGATGTTGAGGGAGAAAAATCATGAGCTTGATGATATGATATCAGTGATTGAGATACTGGTAATCTTTCCATCTTGTCTCATTGTTTGTTCTTGTAAACACACTTTATTTTGGAACTAGCGATACATGTTCTACATGTCTATGTCCAATGGTTGTACACGTACTTATAATATCCAAGTTAATCAAATGCAAGTAATAACTAATTGATGTAGTAGTCATTTTTATGACAAATTGACAATATTAAAAGGTCGCCTATGGTGCCTATGTATACCCATTGTAAATTGGTGGTTGGAGAGAAAATATGAACATGAGCTCTTGGATCTTCCTTCTTCCAGGTGACAACAGAAAATATGCATCACTGCCTAATGAATTTCAATAATAGATACTTATGGAAACTAAACGAGCCTTTTGATGCTATCATTCTGTCTATTCACTTATGTCCTGCCCTACAACACTCCAGTATTTCTCTCAATGCTATCAAAAGTTAAAAGTTCTTTGGCGAATGCTTCTCTCTTTTCTTTTCTTTTTTTTCCAAGAACATGTTTACAGAAATCAGTGAAAGAAAACATCTATAGATATTTGATTTGGCCATGCTGGAACTTGGTTGAGTTGCAGAGAAAGCTGCCTCCCTGTTTCTGGAAACAGATAGCTGTTCTCCTTTCTTTTTTCATGTTATATTGCATATAGTAGTGTTTTGTGTGTGCGTGTGCGTTAGTAGTGGAGCTTGGTTTTACGGAAAGAAATTATCAACGCTGATTCTTGGCAAGGAAGCTTCTATGTTGGATCTCTCATTGGAAAGCACGGTGATTGGCCATGGCACATAAAACAGGTAAACATCAAAGAATGTCTGCGAGGCTTTTCTGTTGGGAAGTTAATTATTCTACCCGTCAAATGGTTAATTTTCTTGTTGGTATTACTTTTTGGTTATAAACTCAGATGTGAATCAATAATTGTTAGGAAATTCATTTTTACATGTTTTTGGTGGAAACTTTAGAGGGTTCCAAAACTTAAGTTTTGTCACAAGTCTGTCAAATAAACCTCTCTCCCCCTTTTTTTTTTTTTTCCAAAAGCTATTCTGCATTAAAACCTATGTTTTGTAAAAAGTTATTTTTTTTCGGCTTTTTCTCTCTCCTCTACCATTATCATTATTTTTTCAATACATATCTTTAAATATTTTTTTAGTACCCTGAAATATATTTTTAAGATTAGCCATTACATTAAAATATTTTTTCAATATCCTAAAAAAAAAAATTCAAGATCATGAAATATTTTTTCAATATCCTTTAATATTTTTTAAGTACCTGTTAGTAGCTGATTTTTTTTTTCAAGATTAGTCCATACTCTAAAATATTTTTTAATATCCAAATAAATTTTTAAGATCATGAAGCATTTTTTCAATACCTAGTAATTCTTCATGATCTTAAAAATTTATTTTAGGATATTAAAAAAATATTTCAAGTTAATGATTGATCTTGAAAAAATATTTCAGGATATTGACGTGTACTAAAAAGATACTTAACACTGACTGGTACTGAAAAAATACTTCTCATGCTCTTAAAAATTTATTTTATGATATTGAAAAATATTTCAGGGTACTGACTAATCTTTGAAAAAAATTTCAGATACTAATGGGTACTAAAAAGATACTTAATGATATTTAAAAAATACTTCATGATCTTGATTTTTTTTTAGGATATTGAAAAAATATTTTATGGTAATAATTAATCTTGAAATAATATATCAAGGTACTAAAAATATATATAAGGATACTGACTAGAACTGAAAAAATACTAATGATGGCAGAGGAGAGAGAAGAGACTAAAAAAAAATAGCTTTTTACAAAACCTAGGTTTTGGATCCAAAACTTAGGTTTTGATATAGAATAGCTTCTAAATAATTTTTGAAGCGTTTGGTAAAATTTTGTCAAAACCTACTAAGTTTTGATAGAAAATAAGCTTATAGACAATTTTGGAGTATTTGACAAACTTTCGTAAAAATATAGGTTCTAGTGCAGAATAGCTTCTATACAATTTTAGATTATTTAGCAAACTTTTGTCAAAATCTAGATTTTAAAGTTATTTAAACATTATCATTTTTATCCAAAAGTTATTCTGGAAAAGTCATTTTTATCTCGTAAATCCTAAAAACTATTTTCCAAAAACTATTTTTACCTCATAAATATCAAAAGCTATTCTCCAAAAGTCACATCCAAACAGCTTCAACATATGGAAGATATGAGAGTTTAGCACGGAATATCTCTGGAGATTTCAAAATTAGAGTGGCATGGCATAGCTATAGGAGGTTGATGTATTCCTGAAGTCACGGATTTTCTTAGTTAAGAAATGCTTTATAGTCAAGTGTAAAGAACTGGCTTATCTCTAGTTGCTCGAATGATTTTTAGATTCACAAGTTTCAAGTGAAGATTGACTGTTAATTTACGTAGTATATATATATATATATATAATACTATGTCCGGTTTTAATTATAGAAATATTTTTATAGTACAATTTGCACTATAAAAATGTTTTTATAAATACTATGTAAATTCAAATCTTGGCTGGTACAGTATGACTCTTGGACATATTCTGTGCAAGTTTGAAAGAATCGCAATTTCCCCGTTGAAGGCGATGGTGCTGAGCTCCCTTGTACTGATTGGGAAATGTTGGAATTTTGAAAATATTCTGTGCAAGTTTTAAGGAGCGTTAGTCAATACATGATCCCTTGATTTCTCTTTGCTCTTTTGTCTTTTTCGCCCATTAAGGTATTGTTTGACTAATTGCCTTGTGGCTTACAAAGGAACCTGCTTTTATGATGCCAAATGCAAATAAGTCTCTCCTTAATATATATATATATATATACACACACACACACATATGATCCAGTTGACTGATTTAAACAGATGAAGGAAACTAATCAATTATTTTAAGGGATTCATATATATATATATATATATATATATATATATATATATGAACCAGTTGACTGATATAAATAGATTAAGGAAGTTAAAAAATTATTTTAAGGGATTCATATTTATTACTCCTTCTAGTTCTCAATTTAAGACATATTTAATAAGTTAATTTTAGTTCTAAATATAAAACAAAGTTGTCATATTTATCAATCTGTTCATAATTTACCCTGGTTGATTGATGCTCTCTCAACAACAATGGAGGAGGAGAGAGAGGGAATGAGGGAATAAAAGAGGGTGGTTAGGTATTTTAAAAAATACATGTTATATTAATTAACTTAACCAACTTTTTTAATCTAATCAAATTAGGTTCATGTCTTATATTAAGGATTAGATGAGTATTTTTCTCTAAATTAATTTTATACTTGACTTATAAACTGATATATAATTTAATGATATTCATAGATATTTCAGAGAGATCATATAACATATGTTATAATTTAGTACAGCCTCTAATCCTTCATATAAGAGCTAGTTGAAGGTTTTTGCTGATATTAAGAAAACTAAATATATTACTTAATCATGACATATATTGTGTGTCATTATATTATATCTCAATTTATAAGTTAAGCAAATTAGTTTTGAGAAAAATGATAAATATAAATACTTTAATGTAATTTATTTAATTCCCTTAATCTCTCAAAAAAAAATCAAATGGCTCTTATAGTAAGAACCGAAAGGATTAATTTATTTAGATTATTGGTCTTCCCAAATTAGTCAATTAGGTCTTATAATAAAGATCCGAGGTAGTACTATGTAAATTCAAATGTGTGCTGGTACAGTACGAATCTTATAAATATTCTGCGCAAGTTGCAAGTTTTAAAGAATCTTAATTTCCCCGTTGAAGCCGGGGGTGCGGAGCTTCGTCGTACTGATTGGGAAGTGTTGGAATATTAAAAAATAAAAATATTATGTGCAAGTTGTAAGGAGCGTTAGTCAATACTTGATGCCTTGTGGCTTACATAGGAACCTGCTTTTGTGATGCCAAATATCATTATTTTCTCCGACATCCATAACCACACACAACTTAAGTACGTGGCTCAAATAATTCTCTATTTGCAGTTCGCATAATGCTCATCGTTTGTATGTTGTGAAGTATCATAGCCTGAGCATCCTTCTTTATAAAGTGTGCCATATTTTTCACTCTATGGGGCCTTCAACTTTATTGTTTTGTCTTTGGATGATTGGTAAGCAGATTTTTTAAGATTAAAATTGCAACTGGAGCAAAGGTAATATAAAGAAATTATCTTTAACTGCTTTATGTTCAAGACCAAAGGTACGTAGTATGAAGAGAACTGTTCCATATTGATGCTGAATGTTTTCCCTTGATTATTGAACATCCATATTGATGGTGAAGTCAAGAATGTGGTCTTAAAAGATTCTGCATTTTCCCCTAAGACTATTCACTTGGATGATTGTTTGCATTCAATGTTAGGTATTCGAACTGGTATGTTTCCCTTGTATTATATTGCATGGAGTTGACTCTCTTTTTTTTGTCCGACTTATGGTTCCCCTTGCATTGCATGGAGTCGACTCATACTTTTTGACTTAAAAGAGCTCTTCTCATTTTTTATTTTTATGTACAGGTATATAATATTACCTCCGATCCTAAATCCTATATTTAGTACAGGAAAAGTATATATTAGAGTGGTTTTTAATGTTGGTGAAAATCAATGTGTCCTGTTGGAAATTGAATGAACTAGATTTTGAACAAAAAACAAATGAACTGGATGAGATATAATGAGAAACCTTTCCAAGTTGAGGGTTATTGTTATGACCAAAATGATTTGAAATTACGCTCTTAATATTTTGAGATAAATATTGGTTGAAAAAGATTGAAATTGGTTTTGAGACTTCATGAATTTTATTGTAGAGATTTATGAATTATTTGGAATACATGAACTATTATTTTGAATGTAGGGTTGGTCTAATAGTGTAAAGTCTTGCTAGATCTCTTTATGTCTGAAATTCAAATTCCAAAGGAGATACTTATAGTAAAAAAGGTAGTTAAGAACGTCAAACCTATAGATGATAATATATCAGAAAGTTGAAGGTTTCATTCTCTAGTAAAATCATATATTATACAAATTTATTTACATGACAAAACTTTAATGCCTTCACAGAATATACCTTCAAATAAAGAATTCTTTTGAAATAAATTAAACTATTTTCAATCACTCTTTTAAAATTGTTAGAAAAATCCTCTTGCCACACGGAGAATTCTTTCTTTGAATTATTAGGATCGATCTCTTAGCATTCTTTGCCTTTGGGTGTGGGAAAATTATAAAATATAAAATCAAGAAAACTCTTTTCAAATACTTTATGACTCCTGACAGGTAAATTCATTAAATACCAAATCCGAATTCAAGTCATTTAATAATTATCTTGAACTTCTAGAAGTCCAAGTTCAATTAGTTTAGATCATAACAAGACTTTCGACCCGTGCGTTGCACAGAAATGTTTATATTACAAAGACTAAAAATAGATAACATATGATAATATATTTAAAATAAAGCATTTCATTAAATAAATACAATCTATCATGAACAACATAATAAAATGATCATAATAAAACCTTTCTTACTTTCATGAATGTAACGCAAGGTTTTGGAAAACTCCTCTGTGAACAACATTTACTATCGAATTGCTGCATTTATTGTACTCATTGAATATAAGTATTTTCAAACCGTTAAAACTCTTTACCCTAGGCAATGCAACATATAGTTGGGCATGTGAAAAGACCAGGCTTAATAGGTAAAGACCTACATTTGACATTGATTGACCTTGGCTTTTGTTTATTGTGATTGCAAATGAAATAATTATAGGAAATTGCCTTCTCGTCATATTGAAAGGCAGTTTTGTCTCAGATGGATTCATATCCACTCTGTTTATCAAAATTTCTTCACCCATGCTTATGTCATTCAATGCCTTTGCCTTAATGACGTTCTTCCCAAGTTGTGTAATCTAACACCTTGTGTCGTAGTTGCACAATCCTGCAGCTTGATCAATGTTCCTTATCAACATAACTGGTACACCAACCTTCAATACCAATTTATGATACGATATACCAGAACATTTGATTGCATTTAGGTACTCTATGTCATACAAATCCTCAAAGCTTTCATTTGCATTGTTTATTCGATTAATAGAGTCTGAACTGAAGTATTCTACTGCTTCTCCTGACAACAAAGAACAAATGTATTCATTCAATATGTCGACATTTTCTATTGTTGGAGTCAGCATGGACTTATTATTCAGGTAATCTTTGTCGAATAAGCGTTCTACTAAATTTGGGTAAGTAGATTCAACAATACACCTAATTGAATTAGAATCATTATAAAGTAACAAATCTTCAGGTATTGGGATGTCTGCAATACTATCATGTGGTACCCAATTTCTCCGTCCAACTTGTACAACCTCAAATGTTGTGTTCTTCTTCACCATCGTTCACTTCCTAAGCACCATAACAATGATGCACCAATTTTATTTGCTATCATCTTTTGCCATTGCATTTGTTGATGTTGCTGAGTAGTGATGCTTCGATAATACTCCTATACTATGTAGGATGATTATTTGGAAGTAGTTGAGATATTCCGTATGCATAATAAATTGGTACATAAATGCGAATGAGAATGTGGCAGTTAGTTTAAGAGATCGATTGTTATATATGTAATTAATAAGAGATCTTGAAAAATTTGCAAATAATAACTCTATGGAAATAACGCTTAATAATGATAAATACTTGGAAATATAAATAGGGAATACGGCTGCCTTGTATTTATAATCATCACAAATCATCAAAAACGGTAAGCAATAACTGTATTGCGTGAACAAATTGACCATTCACATGTAAGGCATTAAAAGCTAATAAAAACATCCATTAAAAAATTACAAATAGAGGATATAAGCTTCTGAAACCTACAATTTAACGACATAGATTAACGTGTATGTGTTCGAAAGAGAAAAGATAAGTAAAGAAAATGATAACAGAAACGTCACTTAATTAAGAATGCAAGAAAAATATAAAACTAAAAACAAAAGTCTGTGAAAAAAGGAAAAAAAAATTCAACTCCCCGGCACTTTACTCTTCGCGGTAGTTTATTTAATTTTCTAGATCACAACTTAGCCATACACATAATAATGAGTTTCTCCCTTCCAAGAATCTCTCACTTCCTATGCCTTTTGTCTACTTATTCTCCATATTTTGATTTCAAATTCAAATTTCATATTAATCTCACTTTCTATGTCTTTTATTTCAATCATTATTTTAATTACTAGTTTATTTAATTTTCTAGATCACAACTTCCCATATACATAATAATGAGTTTCTCCTTCTCAAGAATCTCTCACTTCCTATGACTTTCGTCTACTTATCCTCCATATTAAGATTTCAAATTCAAATTTCATATTAATCTCACTTTTGAGGTCTTTTATTTCAATTATTATTTTAATTACTGGTTTATTTAATTTTCTAGATCACAACTTCCCCTACATAATAATGAGTTTCTCCTACCTAAGAATCTCTCACTTCCTACGCCTTTCATCTACTTATCCTCCATATTTAGATTTCAAATTCAAATTTCATATTAATCACACTTTCCATGCTGATCTTTCATTTCAATCATTAGTTCAATTCCTTCTAATCTTGTAGTGTCATCAGTATCATGAGAATTTTTTCTATATATAATTTTTATATCACTTGGATGGAAAGTGAGATTTGTGCATTCACTTTCTAGTTAATTTTTATAATTTCTAATTCTTTTTTACACATAATTTTTATATCATAGCCTCAGTTCCTGATAGTCTTGAATTTGATCATTAATCTCACTTTCTAATTATCATGAGAATTCTCTCTTATCCTCACATCTGCAATTTTTATTTATGCACTCATAAAGATAAAAATAATAAATTCTTTTTGTTGGTTATGATTAGTTTTGGTGATGTCCTATATAGATGTCATTCTTAAGAGCAAAAAGGTTGCACACTACATTTACATTCTACTTGCACTAATTGTTATGTTTAATGAAGATGTGAAGTATAGAATGATTAGGAGAAGAAAAGAAGAGGAGATATTGAAGAAGGTAGAAGCTGAAGAGAATGATGAGCCCAAGCTAAATGATGAAGAATGATCAAGATAGGAGATGGAAAATGGAAGAACTTGCTGAATGGAATGAACATATCATTATCCAAGTTCTAAAATTGATCCTAGAAGTCTCCATGATCAAATGGAAGTTGGAATGGCTCAAATCAGAGTTAAAACCAAGGAAATATAAGGTTCAGAATGATCCAACTCGAGTTATAGGGTCCAACTCGAGTTAAGTGCCTTGCTACAGGGTTTTCTGGGTTTCTGGACTGATCCAACTCGAGTTATTATGAGTAACTCGAGTTAAGAAATGAGATTTTCGTCCCTGGACTAGGAGTAACTCGAGTTAACACTAATAACTCGAGTTAACAGTGCTATTTCAGCAACTCTGTTCACCTCTGTTTCACGTTTCAGCTGGCGAGGTCTGGTATTTCGATGATATCTCAAAAACCAGAGATTGGATTGAGACGAAACCAAAGGCATATGAAACTAGACTCCCAATGCGTCATTGTGACAAAGTTTCAAGCCCAAAGGAGTTCAGATCAAGGAGTTATAAATTTCACAAGTTGGCATATCAGTTCACGCCACAATTCAGACATAGCTTTGGTATTTTGAGTGTAACTCACAAACTACAAATCTGATTGAGCTGAAATCAGTGGCATATGAAAGTAGACTCAAAATTCTTTCCATCAAGAGTTGAACCAACCAAAACGGAGTTCATACCAGGAAGATATGGGTTTTTAAATTTGATACTCGAAATTCTGGATTGAGTTCAGCATAGCCTCGATGTTTTGGATATAGCTCATACTATGCATAACCAAACGAAATGAAACTAATTCCATATGAATCTTGACTCAACAAGTGTTTCATAGAATTTGGAAGCAACCAGAGAGCAACCAGAATTTTGGAACTCAGTAGCAACTCGAGTCATGACCACTAACTCAAGTTATTCAAGAACACAGAGAGCAATTGGAGCATCTAGCAACTCGAGTCACGAAGGGTAACTCGAGTTACTCGCAGATAGAGAGGAAATGACATTTGGCCAACTCGAGTTACAAACGACAACTCGATTCAGAATTCAAACAGAAAGCTTCTGGCGTTTAAAACAACTCAAGTCACAAGGAATAACTCAAGTTACTCTCTCTGCTTCAGAAAAATCACCGTGTTCGAAAATCCAAAATCATTTTTTGTGATTTCATTAATCTGAAAGTGGAGCTAAATCACCAAGAGGGGGGGTCAATTGGGGATTTTAAAAATTCTTTTATGGACTCTCTGGTTTTGTTTGCTAAAACAGAGTGGTTAAGAGTAAGAAGGGAAGAAGAGCAAGACACAAGCAATTTATCCTGGTTCGGTCTAATCTCTTGACCTACGTCCAGTCCCCAGTTACTCTGGGATTTTCACTATCTCTCTTGACGATTACAGACTCTGCAAACGAAGGATTTTTCACAACCTTGAACACACTCCCCCTTACAAGTTGTAATCGAATAACCCAATCTCAAAGTCCCACTACTTTGAGATTCTTACAGAAAAATGATTTACAGAAAAAGAACTCTCTTCTAGAGTGGATGTTGATAAGCACTGAAGTACAGAAACACACTCAAATGTATTAGAACAGCTTTTTGACTGATTTTATCGAGTAAAGTTGTTGTATATCAGTTCTGTGTCGTTCTAGCTTCAAATCTTCATCTATTTGTAGTGGTTTGAAGCTTGTGAACGTTATAGATCCGTTGGGCCTTTTTCCAATTCAAAAATATAGCTGTTGCTGGAGTTGTATCATGAATCAATCAGCTGAAATTACTCCCTGTCTGAAATATAGCCGTTTGGGAAATTATTCGCAGATTTGATTGCTTGATTCTTGTTTCTTTTCCATGTTGGTTTCATCTGAAGAACGTTGAAGCTCTATTCGTGGAGATTTTGACCGTTTGCATAACGGTTATCCACATATTCAGCAAGTTTCCTAAAATGACTCTTCTTTTGAATCTCAATCAAATTTAAAGTCTTTCTGTAATCTCACGAATAAATACGTTAGAACAGCTCGGTTATAATGTTAAATGATATATATAACATATAATATCAATGGGTATCTTTAAACAATTAAGATTGAATCAATTTTGGCAAGTTTTTTAAGCGTAACAGCGTTTTTTTGAAAAATGGACCAAAACTCGAGTTCTGAAGATCAAAACTTGAGTTTTGAACTGTTCATGCTTCATAACCGGAGTGATGAAACCAAAACTGGCAGTTTTGAAAGTTTATAAATTCAGATGCTCTCGGGTTGCCCAAAACTCGAGTTTTGCTTCCCAAAACTCGAGTTTTGAACTTTTTATGTCGAAACATAACTTAGTTCAAAACTTCAAAACTGGAGGTGTTGGCTCATAACTGGCGGTTTTTAATTTCAAAAAGATTGAAGGCTCTTTGCTTTGGCAAAACTCGAGTTTTGGTATCCAAAACTCGAGTTTTCATATTCTATGAAAACTTGGAAAATACACGTACAGTTGAAAACTGGCGGTGATGGTCTCAAAACCGGCGGTGATGAACTGGAGAAAAATCAATTGCTCTCTGTCTCTTCAAAACTCGAGTTTTGGTTCCCAAAACTCGAGTTTTGAACTTTCTTCCAAAGTAAGAGAAGTTCAAAACTGGCAGTGATGAATGAAAACCGGAGGTTTTGAGATGTGAGAAACTTAGAAGATTTGTAAACCTCTCTACCAGGCCAAAACTCGAGTTTTAGATTCCAAAACTCGAGTTTTGAACTGTTCACAAGTTCAAAACTAGCAGTGATCATGAAAACTGGCGGTGATGGCTTTTGAGCAGTTTTGCCACAGACCAAAACTCGAGTTTTCCTCTGATAGCAAGGAAAACTGATTTTTGCATCCTAAAACTTATCTTTTTGGTTTTCAAGGCTTTCCAATTGTTCAATCATCATCAAAACTCATCGAGAACTAACATTCTCCCCCTTTTTGATGATGACAACATTTGAATATCAAAAGTTTAAGAATTTGTGAAAATCTGGTTTTGAACACTTGAAAAAAAAATTCTTTTGGCTTCCAGAAGCTCTGATATGCGTATGAAGACTTGATGAGCATCAAAAAGGAGTTTCAAAACTATCAAACCATTTTTGCATGTTACAAGACTTAACTTAGGGACACAGTAAATGAGATATGTAGCAGATGCAATTATCAGAAATCAGAAGCAAAGATTATCAGTGCAAAACAACTTCATTCATAACAAGCTAAATTCATACATTACATGAAGTTGTCAAAACAGAAACCACAGATAAAACACAATCACAGCACAAGTTCAAAACAGAAATCACAACTCAAATTCTGCTCTACTAGCTCTGGTCTTCTCCCCCTTTGTCATCATCAACAGCGGGGTTATGGGGTACAATGGTTAGAGGAGTTGGAGAAAGTATGGGATCTTGAGGCTCTACAACTGGTGTGGCTAGAGGATCATGGGGTTCTGAAACATGTGGATCATGGTGCTCTAGATCAGGAGAATGTGCAAGTGGTGTGGAGGCTGAAGGCATAGGAGGAGTAGAAGCTTCAGGTACAGTGCCAGAAGGCTGTGGATCTGAGGTAGTCCCAAAGGTTGAAGAAAGACTGATGTTGAAATGTTTCAACAACAGATCAACCTTGTCATGCAGGCTGGAGTTTGATATGCTTAGAGAGGTAAGGACAACGTCATGACCTTGAACCAAGTCTGTAAGTTTGGCATTTTGATTAGTCAGCTCTTCCAAGTCATGCTTCATACCCACCAAGTCTTGTTTCATGTCATCTTGAACCTCAGCCAGTTGCTTGGAATTTTTAAATTGTTCTCCTTTCAATTGCCCGATCTCATATCCAATGCTCATAGACATGTCCCTTACTGCAGAATCAATAATATCCTTCACCCGAGCTTCAAAATCTGTAGAAGGTGGAAGAGGTGCAGATTGGGTCTCTTGGTTCTGAGACTAAGACTGAGATCTGGCTGGAGCTTTAGACCGTGTAGGGGCTTTTGATTGCCCAGAACCCTCTCCCTCAAAGGTTAAATTCATCAAGTTCAGCTGACCCTTACCAAAATAGAGAGGATACTTCAAGGTTTCAGTTGACTCAACATACCATATCTTAAAGTAGAACAAAATGACTGATATCAGTGAAGGGAAAGGCATGTGAGAAAGCTTTCTGGTAGGGAATTTGAATTTGATCATCTCCTTTAGAATGTGATGACCAAGATTAAATGGGGCTTGCTTCACAAAAGACGTAAATAGAGGATAGTCTCTCTGGGCAAAATGGGTGAAGTTGCCACCCTTTTGGATGAAATTTCTAGAAAAGATATACCACAAAACTCTATTCCTTGGAGGCATAGAGCTTGGTCTAAATGTCAGAGTGTGAGACTGGTCATCTGGGAAAGGTTTGTGAGGCATCAGTACAGACCAAATCCCCCTATTACTATACTCAGAATTATGAACAGGGAATTGATCTAGCTGAAGAATTTTGTTCAGGATAGAGGCAGACAGAGTAAATTTAGTACCCCTAACAACAGTAGTAATTCTTTCTTCAATCAACTCACCCTCAGGACCCAAAATATTGTCATAAACCATATTGTAATAGAATAACCGAACAAAGTTTGGGGAATATGGGCAAGCCAAGGAAACAAAATTCTCATAAAAACTTAACCAAGGTTTTAAGTTCAAGTTGATCTCCCTTTCTAATTGTTCAAAATCTACAGCTACAACTGCACAGAATTCTCTAGAGACAAATTTTTCTTTGAAAGCTTTATCCAGTGCCTTCAAATTTACAGTAGCAATATCAAAGGATGAAGGAGGAGACTGTATACGGTATATATCAGCTATGGAATTTTCCATAGTTGGAGAAGACTGAGAGGAAGATGGCTTTGTCTGTTGAGTTGTCTGATGCCCAGAGCTTGAGGCTTTCTTCTTCTGAGTCGTTGCTGCTTCATAGTTGGAAGCTCTCTTCATTCTGGCCTTCTTCTTGCTCTTAGCCACAGGATCTGGTACCGCCTCTGTTGCCTTTCGTTTTCTTAGAGGAGTGGCTATTAGTTCTTGAAGTGATACTCCTTTGGAACGAGAGGTTGTGGCTGAAGTGTCCTTTGAAGTAGATTGTGGAATTTCTCCACTAACTCCTGGGATAGTCCGATCAACTCCATCGTGAAGCCTGCTGGGAATCATTTTCGTTCTCGGTGGTCTCTGGAGAGTCTGTGAAGGAGGAGATGTCTGAGATTGGGGCCTTTCGGATTGCGATTGGGGTTTTGTCGATTGTGAGGCCATTTGGTGAAATGTGAGTGATTTCTGAGTGTTTGAGTGGATTCGTGAGGAACAGAGGGAGAGAACTCAGAGGAAGAAGATGTAGAGCTAGGGCAAAACCGGCAGTTTTGAGAACGGTTTTGAAGAACACACACAGACATATATATATACATAGTCCAAAACTCGAGTTTTGATGAATTTTAGTTACTAACCTGGTTGCCAATGGTGTATCGTGAACTGTTGACATTCCGAGTCCAAAACTCAAGTTTTGCACCCCAAAACTCGAGTTTTCATCTGTGTGAAAAACTCTGGCTCATTCTCTGACCCCGATAAAAACTCGAGTTTTCAGCTTTGCAGGAACTTCTGGCCTTGTTACTTCACCTTCAAAACTTGAGTTTTGGCTTCCAAAACTCGAGTTTTCATCTTTTGACAGCAGACTGATTTTAAAACATCCTACAAAAGATAAAACTAGATACTCTGATGCTTATGTCAGTAACTTATAATCATCAAAACCATAACTAACATTGAATTAAGTGAGAAATACTTACAGCTCATTGGGATTTACCATTCCCAATTCTCTTCTTATGAAATTAAATTGTTCCTTAGCTAGTGGTTTTGTGAAGATGTCTTCCAATTGGAGATCAGTCGGAATAAACATGACCTTGACTTCCTTTTTCTGAACATAATCTCTTATGAAATGATGCCTTACATCAATGTGCTTGGTCCTAGTATGTTAGACTGGATTTTTGGCCAAGCTTATTGTGCTTGTATTGTCACACAATATTGGAACTTCTTTGAGGTTGATTCCCAAATCTAAGAGTTGTTGTTTCAGCCACAAAACTTGTGCACAGCAACTTGAAGCAGCTACATATTCAGCTTCAGTAGATGATACAGCTACCGTTGTTTGTTTCTTGCTAAACCATGACACAAGTGACCCACCAAAGAATTCATACTGTCCACTTGTGCTTTTCCTATAGGTTTTGTATCCAGCATGATCTGAGTCTGAATATGCCACCAAATGTTCAGGTTGACCTTTGGGAAACCACAATCCTAGAGTTTTAGTGTCAACAAGGTATCTGAAAATTCTTTTCACATGTTCAGCATGTGACTCTTTTGGGGCGGATTGGAACCTTGCACACATTCCAACACTGAATTGGATGTCCGAGCGGCTTGCTGTTAGGTAGAGTAATGAACCAATCATTCCTATATATTTTGTAATATTGAAGTCTTTGCCCTCTTCATCAGCATCCAATGAAGTAGTTGCACTCATAGGAGTGTCAGCACCATTACATTGATCCATTCCAAACTTCTTTAAGAGATCATTCAGATACTTGGTTTGTGATATGAAGATCTCATCCTTCTTTTGCTTAATTTGTAAACCAAGAAAGTAATTAAGTTCTCCCATCATAGACATTTCAAATTCTCCCTGCATTTTCTTTGCAAAATCTTCACATAAACCATCATTAGAAGCACCAAATATTATATCATCCACATATATCTGAACAACTAAAATTTCATTTAACTTATTAGTTCTAATGAAAAGAGTCGTGTCAGCTTTTCCTCTAACAAAGCCTTGATCTAGTAGAAATTTGGTCAAACGTTCATACCAAGCTCTAGGAGCTTGCTTAAGACCATACAATGCTTTCTTGAGATGATAAACATGATCTGGAAATTTTTCATTTTGAAATCCTGGAGGTTGTTTAACATAAACTTCCTCTTGTATAAAACCATTTAAAAATGCAATTTTTACATCCATTTGAAAAAGCTTAATTCCTTTAACACAAGCAAAGGCTAGAAGAACTCTTATAGCTTCCAATCTTGCTACTGGAGCATAATTTTCTTCATAATCAATCCCTTCTTCCTGATTATAGCCTTTAGCAACCAATCTTGCCTTGTTGCGGACAATGATTGCAGATTCATCTCGTTTGTTTTTGAATACCCATTTAGTGCCAATGACCGGATGGTCTTTAGGCCTAGGTACCAAATCCCAAACTTGATTTCTGTCAAATTGATGTAACTCCTCTTGCATTGCTATCACCCAATCATTGTCTGAAAGGGCTTCATCAATTTTAGAAGGTTCAATGTGAGATATGAATGCAGAAAATGTTATTTCATTCAAAGTGCTTTTTCTAGTTCTTACTCCTTGATTGACATCACCTATTACTTGGTCTAAAGGATGATTCCTAATGTATTTCCAAGCTTTAGGCTGAGATGGTTCAGGATTTTCAAAATGGTTTTGAGGATCAGTTTCAAAAACATCTAGTTCTTTTGAATCAAAAGTAGTTTTTAAATGAAGTTGATTTTTCGAAATTGGTTCATCATCATCATTATCCAAAGGCTTGTTAGAAGAAGAGTCACAAAATACTACATGAACAGATTCTTCTACACAACGTGTTCGAATGTTAAATACTCTATATGCTTTACTTCTATTAGAGTATCCCAGAAAAATACCTTCATCTGCTTTGGCATCAAACTTACCCAAGTTATCCTTACCATTGTTGTGGATGAAACACTTACATCCAAACACATGTAGATGTGCCAAGTTTGGCTTCCTTCCTTTGTACAGCTCATAGGGAGTTTTGTTCAAATTCTTTCGTACATAGGCTCTATTTGAGATGTAGCATGCCGTAGACATTGCATCTGCCCAGAATACTTGAGATGTGTTGTTTTCATTTAACATTGCTCTTGCCATCTCAGTGAGGACTCTGTTCTTTCTTTCAACTACTCCATTTTGTTGAGGAGTCCTTGGAGCTGAAAAATTGTGATCAATTCTCATGCTTTCACAGAATTCAGCAAAGGCTTAATTATCAAATTCACCTCCATGATCAGTTCTAATTCCTGAAATAGAAAGACCTTTCTCGTTCTGGACCTTTTTGGCAAAGGCAACAAATTGATCAAATGTTTCATCTTTAGAAC
Organism: Acacia crassicarpa; assembly: GCA_034222035.1. Classification (NCBI taxonomy): domain Eukaryota; kingdom Viridiplantae; phylum Streptophyta; class Magnoliopsida; order Fabales; family Fabaceae; genus Acacia; species Acacia crassicarpa. The sequence goes on from JAWXYG010000008.1 coordinate 22,700,825, forward strand.
ATAAAAATATGGTCCATGTGAATTTGGAATAATCATCAACTATAACTAGAGTATACAGATTGCCACCTAGACTTTTAACTCTAGCAGGACCTACTAAATCCATGTGAAGTAATTGAAGAGCTTTGTGAGTTGAAATTTCATTTTTGGCATTGAACGAAGACTTGGTCTGTTTTCCCTTTTGACAAGAGTCACAAATCATGTCATTTTTTAAAACAAGTTTAGGAATGCCAATAACTAGGTCTTTCTTGACTAGTTTGTTAAGTTGGGACATATTAACATGTGCCAATTTTTTGTGCCAGAGCCAAGTTTCATCTGAATTACTTACAAAACATTTTTCAGAAACTTCATCATTGTTTGAAAGATTACGTGTATAGCAATTACCTTCTCTAGGTGCTCTAAACAATGCTTTAGACTTAATATCCTCTAGGGGAAGAATATCCTTGCTAACAATCAAACATTCTTCTGAGTTAAAGATAACTAAGTTACCTTTATCTGTGCTTTGACTTACACTAAGGAGGTTATGGCATAAACCTTCAACAAGATAAACATCTTTGATCTTTGGTCCATCATTGTTTCCAATGTCCCCAATTCCAGCAATCTTGCCTAATTGATTTCCACCAAATGTTACCTTGCCACCATCCTTAGATTTGATTGTAGCAAACTTAGATTGATCCCCTGTCATGTGTCTTGAGCATCCACTATCAATGAACCATTTATTGGAATTTGATGCTCTAAGACAGATCTGCAAAACATAAGATATCAAGTCTTAGGTACCCACTTTTTCTTGGGTCCTTTTGGGTTAGTTTGTGTCTTAGGAACCTTATAGGATCCTTTTGGCACCCATTGATAATTACCGATAGGTTTGCTTTTACCTTCTCTTCTATGAAAACAAGATGAAGTAGTATGACCTTTTCGATTGCAATAGTTGCAGTGAGCAAAAGGATTGCATGAATGAACTGATTTTTGAAAATAACTCATATGATTTCTGTCCAATCTTCTTCTTTCCCTTTTGTTTATCAAGATCAGGTTTATAGTCAATTCCTGACTTATCATTTGTGAATCTTTGCTGTTTTAAAATAATATTAAGCATTTCACTACCGTTGGTGAATTTTTCAAGAGATTTAGTAAGAAGCAGATTTCTTTTCTCTAATGTATTAGAACAGCTTTTTGACTGATTTTATCGAGTAAAGTTGTTGTATATCAGTTCTGTGTCGGTCTAGCTTCAAATCTTCATCTATTTGTAGTGGTTTGAAGCTTGTGAACGTTATAGATCCGTTGGGCCTTTTTCCAATTAAAAAATATAGTTGTTGCTGGAGTTGTATCATGAATCAATCAGCTGAAATTACTTCCTGTCTGAAATATAGCCGTTTGGGAAATTATTCGCAGATTTGATTGCTTGATTCTTGTTTCTTTTCCATGTTGGTTTCATCTGAAGAACGTTGAAGCTCTATTCGTGGAGATTTTGACCGTTTGCATAACGGTTATCCACATATTCAGCAAGTTTCCTAAAATGGCTCTTCTTTTGAATCTCAATCAAATTTAAAGTCTTTCTGTAATCTCACGAATAAATACGTTAGAACAGCTCGGTTATAATGTTAAATGATATATATAACATATAATATCAATGGGTATCTTTAAACAATTAAGATTGAATCAATTTTGGCAAGTTTTTTAAGCGTAACAGCGTTTTTTTGAAAAATGGACCAAAACTCGAGTTCTGAAGATCAAAACTTGAGTTTTGAACTGTTCATGCTTCATAACCGGAGTGATGAAACCAAAACTGGCAGTTTTGAAAGTTTATAAATTCAGATGCTCTCGGGTTGCCCAAAACTCGAGTTTTGCTTCCCAAAACTCGAGTTTTGAACTTTTTATGTCGAAACATAACTTAGTTCAAAACTTCAAAACTGGAGGTGTTGGCTCATAACTGGCGGTTTTTAATTTCAAAAAGATTGAAGGCTCTTTGCTTTGGCAAAACTCGAGTTTTGGTATCCAAAACTCGAGTTTTCATATTCTATGAAAACTTGGAAAATACACGTACAGTTGAAAACTGGCGGTGATGGTCTCAAAACCGGCGGTGATGAACTGGAGAAAAATCAATTGCTCTCTGTCTCTTCAAAACTCGAGTTTTGGTTCCCAAAACTCGAGTTTTGAACTTTCTTCCAAAGTAAGAGAAGTTCAAAACTGGCAGTGATGAATGAAAACCGGAGGTTTTGAGATGTGAGAAACTTAGAAGATTTGTAAACCTCTCTACCAGGCCAAAACTCGAGTTTTAGATTCCAAAACTCGAGTTTTGAACTGTTCACAAGTTCAAAACTAGCAGTGATCATGAAAACTGGCGGTGATGGCTTTTGAGCAGTTTTGCCACAGACCAAAACTCGAGTTTTCCTCTGATAGCAAGGAAAACTGATTTTTGCATCCTAAAACTTATCTTTTTGGTTTTCAAGGCTTTCCAATTGTTCAATCATCATCAAAACTCATCGAGAACTAACATAATCCTTATAATCACTCATTACTATTCCTAACTATGTTTAATCAGTTTGTTAATGAGTTTCAGATGATTATATGAAGGATTAACATCAGATTATCAAAAAGCAGATGATGATATCAGAAGCTTCAACGGTAATATTTCTCCAACGGTCGAAAGTTCCAACAGTCATATTCAAACCTGGAAGAATTGCTCTATGTTCTTCATTGAGTATAAAAGGAGAACCATTCAAAAATGGAGAGGACGGAGATGAGAGCTTACACTGTCGAAATGCCAACATTCTAGATCAAACGTTTATCTCATACACACTCTATTCTCAATGCCTACATAGCTTATTATAGAGAGTGAAATGATTTATATTGCACTTCAGTGTTTATTCATTCACTTCTAAGAGAGAATATTCATTGTAATCATTTTATCTTAGAGTTACTCAAGATTGGATGATCTTGAGTGGGAAACCGATTGTATCCTTACAGTGGGTAAGGGGGAGTATCTCGATGAGAGATTTGGCTTCACAAGTGCCTGGGTGAACTTGTGGGATTGTAAAGGCTTCTCTTGTGCCCAGATTAAACAAGGGGATAGTGGATTGAAAATATCAAGTGGAGCTTGGGGACTGGACGTAGGTCAAGGATTGGGCCGAACCAGTATAAATCATAGTTTGCATATTCTCATCCCTTATCTCTTATATTTCCAGCATATATATTTGAATGTCCATACATGTTTGAATGACTGAGTATTGCTTTATCAATTATTATTGTCACTAAAACTGTTTTTATTAAGTTGCGAAAAGATTTTCAAAGTTCCTAAAGTTTTATCAAACACCCAATTCACCCCCCCCCTCTTGAGTGATAGCCAGCTCTTTCACTTTTCTCCTGAAATCAAATTCAAATTTTAAATTCATAGTCGATTAAAATCGATATCAATGTAATAATAATAATATATTATATTGATAATATATGGAATGAAAACACCTCCAATAAAAATATATTTTTCTATAACTAATTATTAAAATAACCTCAACCACTTAAAATATTTGGTTAAGCATGCTGATTATTACTATTTTTTAATATTATCATTCCGGTTTAAGGGCTTGTTTCTCCCAACGACAGTGTCTCCTCTATGATTCAAATTCGAAACCTAAAAGGAATCTAGCGGGGTGTAGATTCACAACAGGAAATGCTATATTCACTACAAAATTAAAAACCTGGATTTTAGTTCAAACTCAGGTTTCTAAGCATACAAAGACCATTCATAACCCAAAAAAAAACTATATTAACAACTTGAAGTGCTATATTGACTTGAGTTTCAAAATGGCTCCAGGTTACTATTCAAAAAAAATATACATTTTAAACATCAATTCATATTTCAAGAAAGTATAAAAAGATATTTTGAAATTCAATTTCTAATATTGTTAGTGGTGTTTGATGATATTGGTGATAAATGGGATTAAATAACCAGGAGGCTATTTTTCAAATTTTATTATTATTTTAGGATGTCATATTAAATAATCAATTAAGGGGCCTTTATTGGGATGTCAGTCACAGAAGTGACTTTTGTCTATATGAACTTTTACAAACAGAAAATAAAAGTTAGATTATATATGCGATTTGTATTTGGGATAACGGTAGCAGAAGTGACTTTTTTTTTCAATGGGCTCTTGGATGATTATTTAACATGGAAAATGACTGAAAATAACATGAATCTTATTGAATTATATATATATATATATATATATATATATATATATATATATATATATATATATATATTTCAACAAATATATATATTGATAATTGAATATTAAAAATAAAATTCAAGTTTGATAAAAAAAATTAATTATTATGGAAAAAATTATAAAACTTTAAAGTACTTAATTAAATATATTCTAAGATAAATTAGAATGAATACAAATATATATTTAATAGTACATTTCTTATTAGATTATCTATCTTTTAACATTTTTTTCTCTAGAAACTGAAAAAGTTCATGCCAAAAGCTGGAAAAAAAAAAAGGTCATATGTTTGGAGAAGCCTATCACCCACCAAAGCTCTCTCAAACGCCTATTTTTCCCCGTTGGGCTTTTACTCATCTCCATTGCTCCTTTTTTTTTTTTTTTTACAGCCATGCCAAACATGCACTTAATTCATCTGACAAATGGGTCGGACACTTTCACCAAAAGGAGAGGGTTTAATTCTAGAGTTGGTTAAGGAACTGAGAAAGAGATCCTAACTCCTCCTAGGTACTTAGGTAAACGCCTGAGGGTAATAGATGGCTCGTCCTACCTAACATTGGTATGACCAAAAAAGGAGATTTCACCTTGTCTTTGAATCTTAGATGAGTCCAATCCCTTTCTTAAAATTTTGATATTTAAAAAAAAAATGCACTTAATAAGTCAAAGCACCTGCCATAGTAAGTTTTATTTGTCTTCTTTATTCAAGATACAAATTGTTATTTTTGTATCATCAAAGCAGGCTTAAATTTTAGTTTTTAAGTATAATTTTAATGTATTGATTAATTTTAATATTATTATAAAAAATAATTTAAATATAAACTAACTTGATTATTTAAAATTATATAACTTGAAGAAAATAATAGATAATTAGATTATGAGAGAAATTGAAAAAACATAGATGCCATGCCATAGTTTAAAAAATATCATGAGTTTTTTAATGTGAAATATATAAGACTTAATGACAATGTAATTTCCAAAAATTCAGTTATTAATTGTAAGTAAATGATTGTGCTCCATAAATGGATTTATTGAGTGATTCAAAATTTAAATGGTTATTTAACTACAAAACAATAATAGATAAAAAATATTTATCTCTATAGATCGAGAAGTTATCAAAATCCGAATTTAAGAATATCTAAACTCAAAATCGCCTTAAGAATCCATTATTCAAATTCAATCTCAATTATTCTCAACTTGATAATTAATAAATCAATGATTGAATAATAAATACAATCGTTTGAATTTGGAAGAATAATGCTCCAATAATTTGAGGTTGGCTCTAATCAATTCTTTTCTTTTGAACTTCAAATTTCAAATATCCTAATCAATTCAATTCATTCTCATAATAATAATAATAAATAAAATACTTACTACAATAAAAAAAATTGGCAAAAAAATCAATAAAGAAATATTAATGATGTTACGAACTCCAATAGGACGATAAATTGAACCCCACTAGCAGCACAACGGCACCTAAAAAAATTACTCAACGTAGCCACAGCATTGAGAAAATTTTAAATTTTTTTAAAAGATTATGCCATTGGAAACACCATCTCAAAATTAAGAATAACAAAAAATTGAAACCCCACCAACAACACCACAGCAATATTGGAGAAGCTCCACCGGAAATTAGGTGACAATGCTGAGAAACATCAAGAATATCGATGTCGTCAGATTCACCATAGCAAAAATCAAAACAACATATGCTAAAGCTTTTATCTTCAAATAATCCATCTTCTCCAAATGTCTTTAATGAAGGTAAAACGCTGTTAAAAGGAAATCATAAAGAAAAGAAAGAGGGGTAATACCAAGAAATTGAGACATCAAGGATATTACCGTCCTCATTAGATCTCCCCACCATCCTCAAATTTTCAGGGTAAGAGCGTGATAAATATCTTAATTCAAAATTTGAATTCTTACCAGAAGGAGGTTGTTGGGAATTGAAATTTGAAATTGTAAATTCAAACTGAAGGTGATTGGACGACTGCAGGGGCAACTTTGAATTTTGCATAATGGACCAATGGAAATAAGCTTTTCCTATTTCCTAAGTCGACTTTTTCTTTTTAAGAAAAGAAAAGTGGTTTTGTTAAAACTGCATGGGGAAAGGAATGAAGACGTGGAGAATTTGCAACAGCAATAAATAACAAAACAAAAACTGCAGAGCATGAACCAATTGAGGAAGAGTAAGAGACGGCTACTTGTCTACAATGCATTATTTTAATGTTTTTGAAACTGACGAGTACAGCTATCTGATTGCCCTTTTTAATAGCCATTTGTTACTAGTTAAACATGCCATATGGTTTGCATAGTGCCAATTACTGTTGAGATACAAAGATTAGTAGGATATATTAATATGAAACTGCCAAAAACGACTATTGCATTAATCATCCAACCAAAACGATAACAAAACCAGTGATACCAAATGCAAAGGAACGACATTTCATTAAATGACATTACAATTCATCATAGACATTGATAAGACCAAAAGATTGAGAACATGTTGGATATTTTTTACTACAATGATATTGAAACTGAACATAAACAACTGATAAAATAGGACACTTTGACCATAAACTCTTGACAACAATAATTCTATAGATACTAAATTATTTGAAACTGATCGTGACTGGAGAAGATTTGAACGACATCAAGGGATGGGTGATCCATCGTTAACAACCATGTTCTCTCTGGACAGACGGAGCACTTCTCATGAGATGCAATGACGGCCTTCCGCCGGGGTTTGTAGTTAAGGATCGCTTAGGACATGTCACACTAGCTATATATTGAGAAGTAATTTTCCACCTGGATTGGAATGAACAACTTGGACGTGTTAGTTCAAATATGTAAAAGGAACATGTTCAATGAAAACATGTGGGAATAACTAACCATGGAGATGTTCAAGTTTAACCCAAATTAAAGTAAGGCAACAATGACATGATCCTTATCTAAAACCTTAGAGTAGTTGAACAAAGTCTAGAATGATGTTTTTCCCCTAAAGTAGCAGTGAAAGGGATTGCACTACACCAACATGAGAAAAACGTTAGAAATGTGTAAATTCATATACAGCCACGTATATAAAAAGGTACCATATGGTTCCACGTCGATGGGAGGGTTGGACAAGCCCCACAACATCTAAAAAAGGTACCATATGGTTCCACGTTGATGGGAGGGTTGGACAAGTTAACATCAAATGAGTTTTCATTGAACATGTCCTGGGTGGTTCCATGTATGTTGTTGCGGCATAGGTAAGCAAGCAGTGATTGAAAAACAATGGGTTTGATGACATCCCTAATAAGCTCAATCTGAGTAAACGGTTCAATAACGAACTTCAAGTCAGGTTGATAATGTTTGGTCCAAACTCAACTTCAAACCTCCTCATAAGGAAACAAAAGTCAGGCACGAGTACACCAGAGAGCTTCCTTATCATGTGACGGCGCCGAACAACAGATAAAGCAATATAGCCCTATATTGAGAATGGAAGAAGATGAGGTTAGAAGATTTGGAAAAACGTTACTTGTATGAAGGAATGTAATGAAATGCATGAAAGGAAAACAAAAAAATAAATCTTGTGGTCAGATAGAACTGCGTTGATGAATGTCCCAGCAGTTCGAAATGACCTTGACACAAATGCACCAGTCATTGTGGCTGTTTCTCGTTTGCAAGAAGGAGCTGCTAAGATCATGCTTTGAACTTATTGATATATGGGTCACTTTCTCGGCACATTATGCTATATATAGAACCAAATATGGTGGGCTTTTCCACAGAAATAACAAAAAACCATTATGATGCATGGGGAGTGTAATAGTTTCATTGGAAATAAACCTGCATTTATTTCTAACCGGATGAATGACCAATGCGATAATACTAACGTTTGAATACAGACGGAAAAAATGAAAGTATGGTGTTGAAGTGAGATTTACGAACACGTGGATCCAGATTGTGAACGTCCAACTGATGAATGAAAAACGATGATATTGCCACGCAGATAAAGCAGGTGGACCAATAGCTAAGTCGCTTAGAGTTTTAGTAGTATATATTTGATTGATGATTAATTTTCTTGAACTTGGAAAGCTCTTCTCATTATTTTATCAAAAGATAATTTTATTACTGCTCCAGTAATAGTATATATAATGGATTTTGTGTTGTTACTCCAAACACTCGTTAACTCCATTAACCTCCTTTTGAAACAAGATACATGCTCTTCTGATCTTTAATATAAAAACTCTTTAGTTAATTTGCGTGGATTAAAAATGGATAAATTACTTGATTATAATAAAAAAGACTTTTCCCCCTAAAATATCCTTATATAACATTAGATTATATATTACCGCTCTTGCCCTTTTTTGACAAAATCTCACATACCAATGAGAGGTAATTAACTCAATAATTATTAGATAAATTTTTAACTTTGTCCTCATTTATGATTGGGTCTTTTTCTACTATTTTTTCTTTCTCTATCTTCATGAATACAATTAATATAGGTAAAATTGTTACAATCTCTTTTATTATATAAAACTAGACTTATAAATAGGACCATAACAGTACTTTATAAATTAGGTAAATTAGTTTGAAAAAAAATAATAAATATCTCAAATAAAATGCATTGTTATCCTTCGCCAAGATACGGGGTTTCTTCAGTTTCTTACAGAGTTTGATTCTTCGTGTCTTCATTTCCCATGTGGCCTTCGTTTTAAGGAGCTCAGGTTTAATCGAATTAGTTTCTTTGACGCTCTTTCTTTTAAACTCCACTCTAGCATTGAGGTTCCGATTTTAGTTCCCTTCAAGCATGTTGGGCGATGCTGTTGAAGGTGCGACGGCTATACTGTGCAAAGGCTAAACCTAAGTCAGTTTGGGGTGCGGGCGTGCGGCAGTTGGGTCCACGTCTTGGATGCTTAGAGGAGCCGAAGATTTCTATTTGCTTGCTAGATATATTGGGCTTAAGTTCTGGGTTTTAGCTTCTTGGGTTTGGCTCCCATCCTCTTCTCTTCCCATCCTTTTCTTCATCTCAACCGTTGGATTGAAATCTGAATGGTTAAAATTTAATCTTTTATAAAAATATTAATAAAATATTAAATTATTAAAAAATATTTAAAAATAATATTTTTATAAAATATTAAATATGAACGGTTTAGATTTCAATCTAACAACTAAAATGAAGAAGAGGATAGGAAGTGAATGGAAAAGGAAGAGGATGGGAGCCAAATCCTAGCTTCTTCACCCACATCAAGTTATCATTTCGGCTACTATGCTAATTGGGCCCCATCGTCTAATGACCCAAGTAGACCTCCTCTCTATTTTGAATTGGGCTTACCTTCTTCTCCTCGACTCTTCCTAAGTCCTCTCAGGTTGCTTGAAAACGGAAGGCCATATCTCAACTTGATTCTTATGATAAGCGAATTGTTATAGACCCGAATATTGGGCCTAGATGTAACTAGACCCAACAAAGACATATGATGATAGCCCCTCTATAAGCAGGTAAAACACCAATCCTACTATAATCTTGGCATTAATCCCGCTTGTACAGATAGTGGAGTAGGGGCATGTAGTGGAGCAGTGTGTAACGACCCTGGAGGCACCCACATCCTTCAGAACCAAACCCTAGGTAATTTCTATAAATAGGAGATTACACTCAGGTACACATATTCGATTCATATCCTTTTACTATACTATTACACTGTGCACACACCCCACCCCCTTTAGCTAAACGTCATTCTTGTGTAGTACAGTGATTGCCTGATATTTAGTGGAGTCTTCCTCATAGACCTCACTAAACAATCACCTCTTCAGGCTTAAATCAATCTTATCCTGGAGAGATCTCCAGATCCTATACCAATCATACACTAACCCTTTGTGGTTAGACATTTGTGTTCTTAAAACAGAACATTGGCTCCGACCATGGGGAAGAATTAATTCTGATTCCCAAATCACGAAAGATCTCAGATAACCATTTCAAATGACTGCAAGTACTAGAAGTCACAACCAGGCAGCTCGGCAGGGTCGAATGCTGGAAGAACTGCCACAGCAACAACAGTGTCAGGAACAGACAGTACAGTTTACTAATTCGGTTGCTCCAAATAACAACCACATTACCATGGAAACTGAAGAAGAAATTGTGAATACTAGAACTTCTCCAGTTCCTAATCAGGCTGTCCAGCTAGTAGTCCGGCCACAGGACCCTCCCCTTGAGTTTCAAACGATAAGCAAGATCAGAACCAGAATCCAAGGATTCTAGTGATAAACCTAGCACGAGTGATGGGAGAGCAACCTTTGAAGAGTCAAGAACATGGTAAAGCGGAAGCAATACCTTTGGCTCAAAGCACACCCGGAGCACATTCTAGAAAGGGTGACGAAGTTAAAATCCCAAGCATATTTCCGGCGGAGATTATGGTAGAGGTTTATCCAAAAGGTTTAGATTCGAAGGACTTACCAAGATACGATGGAAGCCAGGACCCTCAAGACCATGTCACTAATTTCAAGATGCAGGTCATGGTGAAGGGATTTGAAGGACTTGTCATATCTCATTTATTTTCCAGGACTCTGCGTGGACCTGCTCAAATTTGGTTTAATTCATTGCCACTGAACTCCATCCAAGATATGGAAAGCTTAGAGAAGAAATTTCTTTTGAACTTTACCACTAGTCGAAAGCAGCTGTTGACTGAGTTCCAGCTTGGCCAAGTGAAGCAAGCGCTTAACGCAACTTTGCGGAAATACTTGGAGCGCTTTAAGGACGCAGCTTTACAGGTACCGGGTTTAAAAGAGGACGTGCATTTGCATTGCACCATTGCTGGCTGATGAAGACCTTTTGTCATTAGCCTTGGGGTCCACAATCAACAATTAACCAAGGATTGTGTATAGGCAAACCCAAGATCATTCTCTCTTCTCGAGGAGCCTTTTATTGAATCCTAAGTAATCTAGATGTCATGCAAATGAAATGAAAACAAGGGGGATTGGGTTTTTGATTTTTAAATTAATAAACTAAAATGGAAATGCAATTTAATTAAATGCTAACTATTATTTTTGGTGTTTTTATAAAATGGAATGGAAATATAGATAATGGATGCTCTTGGTAATGAAGAAGTAACTATCCTTGCTCAAAAATTATGGGAGTTAAAACTCACTAAGTCTTAATTAGAAAAACCTCAAGATATCACTTAAGTTCAATATTCTCAATTAATAATAGCTCCTACGATGGTAGCTAACTACTACCTATTAAGAAATTGTTTAAATCCACTTAATGTGGAATTAAGATTGGAATAATGTAAACATGAGTCTTTTTGAAATTGAGTACCAATCAGTCCCTCAATTGCACAAATCAACCACATTAATTAGACAATATCAAGCTAATCAACATAGTCTCTTTGCAACCACAAAGTAATTCAAATACATATAATCTTCATACTACAAATCCAATCTCAATCACAAATATCAAACCAATTGAGACAATAATCATTAATCTCAGTCCAGAATCATACACAACAATTCCTAGATCTAGGCAATCAATAAATCTAGACTTTGGAATGATAGGAAAAACTCCCCTATGTAGTCCATAAACTCAAGAACACATCCTCATCTCCAAGAACCAAAAGAAATCAGCCACACATTATTCTCAACCACTTGAATGAACTGCACAAACTCAGAACCAGGTCTGTGTCCCTCATGGTGAAGGTTGGTTGATGAAGGTATGTGTGATAGTGAAAGAGAGAGGGAGATTGATGGTAATGGTGGAGTGGAGAATCAAGAACAGAAACGTGAAAGTTCAAATCCAGGGATTGAAGGTTTGGGTAAAAGTCGAGGGTGAAGTTGAAGGGTGATCGGGGGTTCTATGTAGGCTGGAACTCACTGGAAAAAAAAAACACAAAAAGGGAGGCCGACGGTGGTCGGATGTTGAAGGGAAGGTGGCGAAGCTCGCCGGCAACGGTGGTGGGGTGATGCCGCTGGCGAGAGGAAGAAGAATGGAAGAAGGGAAGGTCCAAGTTGCTAAGGCATGGTCCAGGCGTGTGAAGGCGTGCTCTGTTCGCGGCGCTTTGCTTCTCTTTTAATCATTAATTGTGTCGGGTTGCTCTCAGCTCTCACGGGTCTGCTGGTTTGAATCAATGAGAAAACCTAATAATCAATAGCCCAAAACGCATAATTTAGCTGCAGGGACCAAAGTGAAAACTTTAAAACTTCTAGAGTAGGGACCAAATTGCAAACTTTATAACTTGAATTAAAACTTTCATTTTCAAATTTGATTTAATCTTTTCAACCTCCCACAATTTAAACCAATTAATCTAACATTAAATATTCTCATAAAAATCAATAATTAAGAGTAATTACATTTTTTGACAATTTTGTCCCTTTTAGCCCTAACTTAAAGTGTTTACTCTTAATATCATTTTATTACAAGAAAGACATTTTAAGCTCAACAACTGAGATAAAATACATCAAGAATCCCAATTTAATTATGAAAATTCATATAAAATATGGTTCAATCACTGGCTTGGACAGCTCGTCCCGTTTAAAGAAGTCCATTATGAAGCGTCGTCCTCGCACACTGACCAACTTCTGAGATCGATCTACGTAGTACTTGGATTTAGAGCAAATGGAGTTATCAAGTATCACGGCAAGGGAATGGCGGAAGAGTCCACCTATGAAGGAGAAAGAGAGAAGTGGCAGGTCTATTGGAAATTATGCCCTAGGGGCAATTCATTGTACTTTGGATATTTAAGTTATTTAAAGTATTCTCTTTTGTTATCATTTTCGTTTGCATGTTCGTATTGATAACTGCATCCCTGGGTAATCTTATAGATTATCCTAAATGTCCCTGGTCGGTCATCTACACGGGAGTGAAGATGAAATAAGACCAGTATGACTTTGATGAGGTATGGAGATACGAGTCAAAGTCATGGGCACTTGTAAGAGTACAAGGTGCTCGACCGACCCACTATAAGAAAGCTGCATGGATTAAGTCATAAGCTTATCTCATGTATAACCGCGTCACGACGCTCTATGACCTGAGATCATCATGGATTCCTACATGATCAGTCACTAATCTTTGACCTGGTCAAAAGTCACCTTTGACCGGGTGATGATAAAGGCTAGGATCAGGATCAGTGGTTTTCATGCGGAGGAATGTGAGTGGTCAAGATGGGATTTGTCCCTTACATATGTAGAGAGATAATGCTGGGCCCCTCGATGAGTGAGTCTAAGAAATGTATGGTCATACTGTGATGGAAAGGAGTTTCCATTTCACTTATTAGACTACTCGAGAATCGAGAAAGCAATGGTCAAGAAAAGGAAGTTGACATTATCCATGCCTCATCCTTGACCAAATTATCGCGTGACAAAAGGGACGTGACATGGTTGTACGATAGGTAGTATCGTGTCATCGATCCCCATGTGAATTGGGTAGTTGCAATGTCTTGCTAGAGGTAGCTTGCGACTTGTGGGCTAATACAGTGTTGGCCCACTGCCAATCTCATATGGGCTTGCAGGGTCGCACACAAGAATAATCCAACACGGGTGAAAGTGTCCAGGTTCATTGAATCTCAGATTAATCTGAGATTAAATGAATACTAAATTTGATCTAGGATTTATATATATATATAATTCGAAATTAATATATATATTATAAATTGAGATTATAATATTATATATGATATTTGTTTAGCATTTAATTTATTTGATAAATTAAATATCTGAAACAAATAGAGATATTGTATCTCATTTAATTTCGAATAAAGATATCGTATATCTGTTTAATATTAAATTGAGATATGGTATCTCAGATTTAATTAAATAGATAGATATCATATCTCAGATTTAATTTATGATGATAAATTAAATCAAAAGGCTTTAAATTTAGATTTGATTTAAATTCAAAATTCGAATTTCCAAATCTGGCTTTTAATATATTCAATTACATTTATGAGATAGATGTGATTGATATGTTGACCAGATTCAAAAATCCGAATTTCCAAAATTAATAAAGGATTAATTTTGGTTATATAATACGCCTATCAGGTTTAGAAAAACCTACAGGATTTTCAGTTGAGCGTATTCAGAAAAGCCGCGAGAAACCCTAGAGCAACTTGAGAGAGAGAGACGCATAAGAAGCGCTAGCACGCTGCCGCAACCGTGTTTGGGGATTGTTCGTGTGGATACCAGTAGAGGAAGCCGATCCAAGAGTCGACTTCTGCTGATCGAAAGAACGAGACCCGGACGTGTTGATCGCCCCACCTGATCAAAGGAACGAGACACGGACGTGTTGTTCGAGAAGGTAGCCCACCTGATCAAAGGAACGGAACGCGGACTAGTTCAACACAAGGTATGATTCGGTTTCCTTAACTCTGATTTAAACGTCGTTCAGTGATCCTTCGGAAGGATTCGTAAGAAATTTTAATCCGCTGCGTATACGAATCCCAACAAGGTCGTCAAAGGGAAAGGAGGAGCATGGTAGCCACAGGCAGGAGTATAGTGGAAGAATGTCAGATAATAGGTATTGAGGGGAGAAAGGGGGGCCAAAAGGAAGATATGGAAGTTATACCCCGCTGAATATATCCCGGGAACGAGTCTGGAGGGAGGTGGCTCAAACTGAGATGAAAAAGGTAGAACAACTTCGGCCTTCTTACAGCTGATTCAGAGTAGACCCATCTCACTATTATGCATTCCATGATGGCCCAGGGCATACTACAGACGAGGGCTATCACCTCCATGATGTCATAGAAAAACTTGTGTGAGGAGGAAAACTACGGCAGTATGTGGTAGAAGCCCTGGGGAAGAAAAGTAAGCGCAAAGAACCGAATCGGGAGTAGAATCCCACTCAAGATAAAAGGAGGGCAGGTGAGAAATAGAAGAAGTCAAGAAAAGATGAAGAAGAATACCCGGAGGCCGACTTCGAGTGCAGTTGAATGACTGTTAGGTTGTGTTAATTTGGGCTTACTATTATTTATCCTCAGTTGGATGACTGTTAAGTGTTGTTAATTTCGGGCCTACTGATATTTATGATTTCCTCCCCAAGTTTGTAAGCATGACAAATGCTTGACTTCAATCAATGATATTTTCTAATTTCCTCTCTGAATTACTCTTTTTAAACGAAGACTTTCAAGATTAAAACGTATTCCTCGGGGATTGATAATTCCCACTTAATGGTTAAAACGTGTTTCCAAGGAAACAGACATGCTTCCTTGGGACGCGGTAATACCAAGACAAAGGTCAAAGTTGGGATGAGGTAAGGCCGAGATATTGGCTAAAATGTATTCCTTTGGAATGCAGTAACGCCCACATTGAGGTTAGTGCGTGCTTCTTTGAAACACAATGTAACCAATGAAGCCCATTGCGGCTATGATGCATCTAAGCTTAAGGTAGTAAAAAGTTAGTGGTCACAGCGACTTTGATCAAGTCGGACTGTTTCGAGTTTGGTTACAATACTAAACCTAGACATGCGACAATTGGCTTTTTGCTCCTGATTGATTTCTGGTAAATCACTTAGGCAGGTATATTTTGCCCATGAGTGGTCCTAGACCCACATTGTGCACAGCAAATTTCTGACCTTGGCCAAGTCCTCGAACTTAGCAGATAGTTTCAAGTTCATAAAGATGCGGTAATAATAATGCAAAGCTTAATTCAAAGGGGGCATAATCAGATTAAGCAACCCTATGACAAAAGGCAAAAGGAATTCCTCGATATTGATAAGTAAGTTCTTCTACATTAAATGCTTAAAATTCTTTCTTGACTTTGTTTCAAAAGGCATCCGCCTTGACAAGTCAAGAAAGAAATACAAAATCAGGGGTTGAGTACCCCAAGGGAAAGTCATAGCGGATAGGTAAAATGATAAATTTGTCTTAACTAAATCCTCAAATACTAGGCAAGCTTCAGATGATCACCGCGAGGAAGAAGCCTCTAAAGGTATATCGGATGGAAAAGCTAACAAGAAGGAGCCCCAGGGCCTTGATGAACCTTTGCATCTTCTTCGTTCCTTTGATTCTCCTCCAAACGACTTTCAACAACGGTCGGTGGAGAAGGGAAGAGAGGGACTATTCTACTTCGGGATTCAGAAGGCGAATTTGAGTCAAAGCATTCTCAAAGGATTCCCCAACAGACTTCACTATTGCCGCATCTTTCTCTCAAAAGGCGGCATTAGCGGCATCTAAGGACCTTTGGCAGCGGCGCAAATGACCTTGCAGTTCCTTCTGTTCCTCTAGTAAACGCCCGATAGAGGATTTATCCTTGGCGTGGACGTCGTGAAATTTGGTTAAATGGTGGATCGCTTTATTCAAATCCGACTTATTTTTCCTCATTTCCTCCTGCAACGTCCTTATGGTTGCCATGGCAGCCTTTACTTGATCTAAGGCGTCCAACTTAATGACTTTTATTAAGGCTTGATGCCTTTCCACCTCTAACTTCATTTTTTGAAATTCAACTTCCCGAGAGGCATACTGAGTGTTTACAACAATCAAAGCTTGTTCCAAGTTGGAATATTGAAGGGAGCTTTGTTTTAGATCCTTTATTTTCTGAATCTCGACGTCACCATATTTTATAGGCTCAAAAAAGCATCGTGGTGGACAAACAGCACGATTTAATTCAAAAGGGATATTTTGGCCCCAGGCCGCTCCATGGGTAAGCCCCGGGGTTGGCTCTAAAGGAGGAGGAGGATTTGTTGAAGTTGAAATAGCAGGAATGGTGGTAAAAGGAGTTTTCGAAATTTCAGAGTCTTTGGATTTTTGGGTCGAAGATAGGACGACCTTTTTTTTTTGCCGAATTGACTTGGCAACCCTCTTTGGAACTGGGAGCGATGGAGGCTTGTGCAACTCTCTTCTTGGCCTCTGGCTTTATAAGACTGGTTTTGGCTAAAGCCCAAGCAAAGGAGGGCAATTCTTCTTCAGCCGGATCTTCAGAATAAAAATGAAAGCTTAGTCGTCATTTAAAAATCAATCGAATGAAAAACCATGACATAAGGAGAGCAACAATTCATACCTGTTGTTGGTTGTTTACCGGGCTGAGGCTTGGAGATCCGATCGGCCGAGTTTAACGAGCCATGCTATGACGTAACGCTCCAAAATGGTTATCGTTTAAAGCTTGGCATCAGACAGCCTGTCAAATTGAAATGTGAAGTCGGAAGGAGAAAGCTTGTGATGATCATAAGTCCAGTATAGGAGGAATTTCTCTTCCACTTCCCTGGATTTGGCAATTTTAAGGAACCAAGGAAGTCTCCTAGCCTCAGCTACCACCTTGAAGAAAGCGGATTCGAAGTTTTTAAACGACTAAGCCAAAGGTTTAAAGAGAGGGTGATTGGGGATACTCTGTATGAAGGTCCAACCCTTCCTAAATGGCACATTACCATCAGCATCCTCAGTGGCATGTTGAACCTCGAAAAAATGAAAGAAGACAGGAATGTCGCAAGTCAAGTTTTCAATCTGACAAAATTTTTAAAAGGCTACGGCAAGTGCCCAGCCTGTGGGATGAAGCTATGATGGAGCAAGATGCAAATGATTCAGGAGGTTGATTTGAAATTCGGTGAACAGAAAGCACATTCCGAGCCAAGAAATGCAATCCTGGTAAAAGAAGAAGAAATGAATTGCGTTCTCTTATGTTTGGTAGCTAGATAGAGATTCATTGGTTGCAGGTAGGCGAATAGAATAATCCTCTTCACTGTGAAGACTTGTCTTACGGAGCTCCTCGATGGTCATCGTGTTCTTTGCACATAAAACCTCTTCGGTGACCCATGGATCCAAGATAATAGAAGCCGCGGAAGAACCTGCAGAACCTTTCTCTTTAGTCATTGATTGTTTTACTTGTTATGGAGATGCGCGCATTTATACCTATAGGTAAGAAGTCGAGAATCATAAATAAAGAATATACCTGAGTTACAAAAGTTGCCATGTGAAATATTGTAAGGTGTCAAATTAGTGCAGGTCGGGATAGAACTCGTGATATATCTATGTTAGTGTGAGGTCTGAGATGCATGAGCATTTTGTTCACAATTTCCTTTGGTGAGATTGATGTGTTGATGCCAGTATTCCTCACGAGGGTTGCACAGGTTTCTCAATTGAGAACTCGACCAACCCAAGTTAAATTCGGGGATACAAGCCAGAGACTTAGGGTCATTCTCATTCCTAAGAGTGCATTAAATGACTGTTGCTTCTTGAATTGAACCTTTGGAGAAGCTCTGCAAAGGTTAGGAAGTGCTTTTAGTCTTCTTCTCTCTCTAATCTCCACTTAATCCAGTTGTCCAAGTGTTCAGAGTTGACTTTCTCTGGATTAATCCGTTGGAGAAGCAATTGCTTGTTGTAGAAACCATTCTTTAATGCTTTGCAACCATGTAGCATTTAATGTGTTTATGTCACTTTTTGCTTTTGCTTTAAACCTTCAATAAACATTCTCTAATCCATCTGAAACTCACTAAAAAAAAGTGGTTAAACATAGTTAGGAATAATAAAAAATAATCTTGGAATGTATTAAGATCAAACAAGAAGGTTTTCCAAATTCATCAGATTTGAATTTCTGAATCAGCGATGTAAACTCGAGTTTAGTTCTTCCAACCTCGAGTTTGAAGCCTCAGTATGTAAAAATGTTTTAAGTTCAAAACATCTAAACTAGAGGTTTCCTTTCAAAACCTGAGGTTTTCAATACATTGCAAAACGATAATGCTCTCGGGTTGATCTGAACTCGAGCTTGCATATCTAGCCTCGAGTTTTCTCCATTCAGAGAGGACAGTCGCGAATTTGAGCTTTGCAGTAGTTTTGTGCCAAACACAAACTCGAGTCTATTAGTAGATAGGCTCGAGTTTGACACTGTTCAAGTCAAAACTCAGTTTTAGTTTTCAAAAGGTAAACCAGAGGTTTTCAGTGCAAACTCTAGAGTTTTCTCATGTTAAAAAGATGCATTGCTCTCTGTAAGATTTAAACTCGAGTTCACAAAGTTAACCTCGAGTTTGTTTTACTCAGAAAACTTTGAATGCTCTCGGCCTGAAGTAAACAGGAGGTTTATGAAATTAGTCTCGAGTTTACTTTGGTTAAAAAATCTTGGAGGCTCTCAGCCAAGTGTAAACTTGAGTTTGCAACAATGAACTCGAGTTTACATGTTTTGTAAGCTCTTGAGATTTTTCAAACTGGAAAAAATCTTTACACTTGAGAGAGTAGTGTCTAGTTTAAGAATTTGAAAAATCTTCCAGCCAGAGGCAAACTCAAGTTTGTCTTTACAAACTCAAGTTTACAGTTTTTATAAACTCTTTGAAGATTTTCTCTGGAATTGCAAACTTGAGGTTTATAAATGGAGGTCTCGAGTTTAAAAGTGTTTTTAAGTCAAAATGCTCTCGGCCTCTCCCAAATTCGAGGTCGCTAAGCGTAGCCTCGAGCTTACTCTTAAAAGAAAACTCTTTGAGAAAGTCTCAAGTTCACAAGCATGTTCTAGTCTCGAGTTTAAAAGAGCAAACTGGCGAGTTTAGCTTCCTGTCAATAGCAAACTCGAGGTTGACAAATCCAGGCTCGAGTTTGGCGCTGACAGAGAGTTTTTGATTGAAATTAACAAGTTTTAACAAAACTCTAACTTACTCAAAAACATTCTTTCATTGTTTACAATTGTTAGTAATCATCAGAACACATAGGGAACTAACACTTTCCTTCCATACTGATAAATTTGTTTATGACTCTATCAATTATATATTGAAATGTTTCGTTTCGCTTTCTCTTCCTATACAATTGGAATCCCAAGTATTTGCCACTTTCCATTGTAATCCTCAAACCAAAAGAAGCAACAATATTTTCTTTAAGGTTTGTGAGGACTCTAGGGGAAAAGCAAATCGATATATTAACTTTTTCCCCATACATATCACAGAATCATGATAAGCATGACATTATACAATCTGCTTGGGAGACCAAAGCCTCTCCAAAAAGCAGTGGATCATCCACAAACATAAGATGAGATATTGTTGAACCATTTTTAGAAATTGAAATAGGCTTCCAATTTCTTGCTTTCACTTCATCAAAGATGATGTGTGAAAGCTTGTCCATGCATAAGATGAACAACAAGGGAGATATGGGATCACCTTCTCTCAATCCCTTCATGGATGAAAAGAATTTTGTTTTGTTGCCATTCCAGAGGATATTGTATGAAAAAGAGGAAATGCACATCATAATCAATTGTATGAATTTAGATTCTATGCCCATCTCCATAAGAACTTGCCTTAAAAAATCCCACCTTATCCTGTAAAAAGCCTTTTCAAGGTCGATCTTTAATGCCATTAGACCCTTTCTCCCTCTAGTTTTCTTCATGGTATGCATGACCTCTTGTCCATAATGATGTTATCTTGGATTTGCCTACCTTTCATAAAACTCAATTGGAAAGGAGATACAATTGAATCTATCAGCTCTTTCAATCTTCCTCAAATCACTTTGGCAACACATTTATAATGAACAAAGCATAAAGATATAGGCCTGAAATGCACAACAAACTCAAGTTTATCTCTCTTAGGGATTAAAGAAAGTAGAGTTCTGTTATGTTCAAAAAGCTCATGTTTTCACTCAAATACAGATTTGACAAAGTTATAGATGGACCCCCCCTACTATGTCCCATTTAGACTGGAAAAAGATTGGAGGAAAACTATCTGCTCCTAGGGCTTTGTAAGGGCCAATAGCAAACAAAGCTCTCTTGATCTCTTAATTCATTGGTATTTGGCTCAGCATGGTCAAAGATTGAGATTTAGACCCCACACACAGGAACTTCAATATAGTATTAGACTAGTTTACATTGACTTCCACATCCTGGAATAGGTTCTGGAAATAGTTAACCACCATTATTTTTATTTCACTCTCACCCTCAATCCATACTCCCAATCATCTTTCAAACTTGTAATTGCATTCCTTCTCCTTCTCATTGTAATCTTTAAGTGATAAAAACGAGTGTTTCTATCTCCTGTTATGATCCACTCCATTCTAGCTTTCTAGAACCAGCCATTTGATCTCTTCCTTTTGTAATAACTACTCAAGATCCCTCTGCAACTCTTTTTCAAGCTAACAGAATTCTCTTCTCCTTTTCAACCAAGCCAAAACATGATCTATTCCACTCAAATAAAGCACTCTAAACTTCTTCCAAAGAGTTTGATGTATCACCCATTTCTCTCTAGCAATTTTTGAGAAATTCATCAAAGGATTCATGCAATAGCCACATGACCTCAAATCTAAATGCCTGTGTATAAGTAGAAGGCTGCATAAGATGGAATTTAAGTAGTAATAGGTTATGATCCAAAAATAGAGTTCTAGGGAGTACCCATACTGAGTAATTAATTGGGTAATCTAGAAATTGTGCATTTCCAAATGCCCGATCTAGACGCTCGAACAAGCGAGAAAACCTAGAAATTAAGGGGGCCCTCCAGGTAAAATGTGGTCCTTGAGATCCCAAATCAAATAGCCCACACTCTCACACACGATCATTAAACCAACTTATTCGATTGAGAATATCATTGAGAAAGTAGCTAGATGTTTAAAGCCCAGATCCTTTAACTTGTTCCAAAAAATCGACTGGAGCTTCGAGTGCAGAATTGCCTATACTGAAGTAAGGAGGAAAGAAGACTAACCATTGAATTCACAAAATGCATGAATAAATTGCATATCTTCCATTTCCATAGAAATATGAACCCGCGAGCTCCGCCATAGTAAAGCAATACCACTTGATCTTCCTTCGCTTAAGACAATATGCATAGAGTCGAAACCCCATGACACTAACGGTCTAAAGGGGCGTTCTGATAAGCATTTAGTTTCCACAAGAATGATAACATTGGGCTTAGGCCCATTGCAAACAATTTTCAAATTTCTGAGGAGCTTCTTGTTACCCACTCCCCTTACATTCCAAAAAAAAGATACATCCATAAAGACAGGATAAAAAAGGATAGATACCTAATTAACTTCTGTTGGTAAGCTAGGTCTAAGGGACCAGCATACCCACCACCAAATCACCCTCTTCTTCATCCACTATTATTGGATCGCCTAAGGGACTCTCTAGGCCCAATATTCATAAGCACATTTCTTCCCCCTATTATCACCCAACTTCTATGACATAATAATCACATTGGCTTCATTGGGCTTAGACTCTAGCTTCTCAGCCCAAGTGATAGGTTGCTCAAATGTTGCTATCTCTAAATTGTCCTTTATAGGGGATATTGAAACTCTCTCCTCTCCCCTGTATACCCGATCTGACAACAGTAGAAGCTTTCCATTTCATTTATCCCTACCACTTTTCTCAACATGTTTCTTCTTCTCATGTGAACCTTCTTCTCTCATATCGTTTTTATTTCTCAACATGTTTCTTCTTCTAGTGTGAACCTGTCTTCGCTTTTTTATGTGATCATACAGCAACGTCTAACGGTAAAGGAAGTTGTGTCTCCACTTTCTGTGCTACAAGTCCTTGTCTCTACTTATTCGTGGCCTTGGCCTCATCTGCCAGTACCTCAAACCGCAAACCTCATACTTCTTGTTTCTGTGGGCCCTCCTTTGTTTCTTTCATTTTATGTGGTCGACAACTTCTATGCACCATTTGCCATTGATCCCGATCAGCATATTGGTCTTCCTCACATTGCATTTCTTTTTCCTTTTTTTTTCCTTCCAGAGCTTTATCTCCTTCAGTCTACATTCCTTCAACATCAATTGCCCATTTCTGTTGGGACCCGTACATGCAGTGGAAGGATTTCATCCATTAAAATCTTACAAATCCCGTAGGAGGATCTATCAACAGCGTTTAAATCGGGTTAGCAAAGAACTGTAGCTTTCAAGCTCATGAGTGTCTCATTCAATTCGAACTGTGTGCATCCTACTCAATCAACAGGAGCCAACTCTACGAATTCACTTCCTCTACCGGTATCCACACCGAACAGCACTCCAACACGGACGACAACGAGCTAGTACCTTCAAACTTTGCGTTTTACGTCTCTCCTCAAGGGTTTCTTTTTCGCAGCTTTTCTAATATGTCTTGCAAATTGTCTCGTAGGTTTTTTTTTTCAAAACCCAATAGGCGTAATATATATTCAAAATTAATCCTAATTAATATTGACATTCGAATTTGGATTAAAATAATATATTAATTAAATCTATCCAATGGATCTAATATAATCTATTTATTTTAATCCGAATTAAAAGCCAGCTAATTTAATTTATCTCTACAAATTAAATCTGAGATATGATATCTATCTATTTAATTAAATCTAAGATACTATATCTCAATTTAAATTAAATCTAAGATACTATATCTTTTTCGAAAATTAAATCTGAGATACAATATCTCTATTTGTTTTAGATATTTAATTTATTAAATAAATGAAATACAAAACAAATATTATATAATAATATTATAATCTATATTAATAATATCATTATTATTTAATTTTGAATTTATATTATAATATAATATAATTATATATATATATATATATATATATATATATATATATATATATATATATATATCCATCCTAGATTAAACGTTATATTCATTAAATTTTAGACATATCTAAAATTCAATGAATCTGGACACTATTACTCGTGTTGGGCTATTTTTGTGTGCGACCCTCAGACCCACATGAGATTGGCAGTAGGCCAATATTGTACCAACCTACAAGTTGCAAGCGTCCTCTAGCAAGACATTGCGACTACCCAATTCATATGGGAATCGTTGGTATGATACAACCTATCGTACAACCACGTCACATCCCATTTGTCATGTGATAATTTGGCCAAGGATGAAGCATGGATAATGTTAACCCCCTGTTCTTGACCATTACTTTCTCAATTCTCGAGTAGTCTAACAATTGAAATGGAAACTTTTTTCATTGTAGTATGGCCATACATTTCTTAGACTCACTCATCGAAGGGCCCAGTATTATCTCTCTACAAATGTGAGGAACAAATTTCATCTTAACCATTCACATTCCTCTGTATGTAAACTACTGATCCTGATCAAAGCCTTTATCATCACCCGGTCAAAGGTGACTTTTGACTAGGTCAAGGATCAGCGACTCTCATGTAAGAATCCATGATGATCTCAGGTCAAAGGGCGTTGTGACGCAATTATATATGAGATAAACTTATGACTTAATCCATGCAACTTTCTCATAGTGGGTCGGTCTAGCACCTTGTTCTCTTACAAGTGCTCATGACTTTGATTCATATCTCTATACCTCATCAAAGTCACACCGGTCTTACTTCATATTCACTCCCACATAGATGACCGATTAGAGACATTTAGGATAATCTATAAACATGCAAATATACATCCATGCGCTCCCTGTCAGCACATCTGAATAATCATCCTGATTGGAAAATTTCACAACAAAAAAAACCATAGCCGATGTCAATCAAGCCTATTACTCCCCGCTTAGCCCACAGAGATTGTAGGTGAGTCAGCAGAGCTTTGTATCCTATGCTCTTATGCAGAAGTTTAACTATTAAAGACTTTCTCCATGCTCTGTAAAGGCCCTTTTTTTTCTGAGATTTTCAGTAAAGTAGGAGGTGGGAAAATTCCTTTACTAATCGTTCTCTGTTCTGTATAGAGGTTCATCATCATCAGATTCAATCTCATCCTCCAACATGATAACATCAATTTTTATTCTCCGTCTCTTTATCCATTTCCTCGTTCGAGCTATCATCATTCTTCTTGGCACCTTTCCCTCTTACTCAGCTCCATTAGAACCCCAGCTTTGGCCCCCTTGTTCCGGATTGGTATTGTTATCCATGCCCTTTCCACTATTCTTAATCTTTTTAGAACTTCGATTGAGCAAATCATGTTCCTCCATTGAGAGAGGAACTAGAGAGACGCTTTTCCCATTAGCCTCCATCTTCAGGATTCACCATCCTAAATAAGCCCTAGGATAGGATAGGATAGGAGAGCAATTGAGGGCCAAATAAAATAGCGGGCCTGTGGGCTCCAAGAGACAGTCACCCCAAGCTAACGTGGGCTTCACTAAATTACATATATAATACCATCGTCATTCAACATGACGTTACACTCTCTTAGATCTGCGAGTCTGGAACTCTAGGATTAATTGAGCCACTCTTTTTTCCCTTTTTTTCAAACAAAAGGAAGAGTACAAATGATAAATTCTCCCTTTACCCCTTTTTCTTCATTTACTATTTATATGGTTAGATCAACTTTTAAAATTGAGTTGTAATACCACGTTATAACAATATCATTTTAATATTAAATGATAAAAATACACATACATTTGAAATTTAATATGAATACACCAACATAAGATATTTTTTTATTTAATATTATAATAATATTGTAATAATGTGTTAGCTCTCAACCATTTTTTGCTCGAATTAGCTCTCAACCATTGAAGTTCATTCAATGGTAGAGATAATAAATGGAGATAAGTAAAAGGAGGTACCTTTTTTCCCAAAAAAAAAAAAATCCTACTGCCCTATTTGTTGTCTTATTTTGTTGACAGTGTTTTCAAAACTTGTTATAAAAAATTATTTTACAAATTTTTTAATGAGAATATAAATAAAAAAATAGAAGAAAATCAAAGAAAACTTAATGAATATTTAGTTTTCTTTGATTTCAAGAAATAATAAATTTATAGAAAAAGGTCTCCCCTCTGTGTCTCCCTTGTTATCCAGAATGTCTCTGTTTCGTTTATTGCCAGAAACAGAAAGGCAAAAGAAAAGCCAAAGATGGACTTTGTTTCGCAATTGCCTCTAGCCATTTGGGTTATTTACAGTTTGTGTATGATATACACAAAAGATCATCATATATTTTTTTTAAAAAAAAAAATAGAATTAATAATTATTATTAATTTTCACCCTTGTATCGCACCCCGGCCCACTCCATTCTTACCATTTTGCCTCAAGTAACTTATCAATGTGACAATTATTACTTCATATTTCAGATAATTTTACTTTCTTAAATCATTATCAATATCAATATACTACTATATAAATGTAGAAGGAATTAATGATTATTGTGCTTTTTGTGTTTACTTTCTAAATGGCGGAACTACCTTATGCCTAGCTGACCTTCTTTTATCTTATGTATTTGTGTATGTATTTTATAATATTTTATTTTGGCTAATAATTTAACTCCAGCTAATCTCTTATCTTTTTTATAATTACATTTCTTTTTTATTAGGGCAATGTTTGGTTCATTCCTTATTGGGTTATGAAAGGAAAATAAAATTCTTGTTTAACATACTTACTGAAAATGTTAATATCATCTTATACCTTGTTTTGATTTTTTTTAAAATAAAAAAATGTAGCCTATTAAAAAAATAAATGATGATAGTAATTGAAGGGGCCGTGGCTCTTTAGCTTGCATGTGGAAGAGGGTATTAAATCAAATACCCCCACCTTCCTTTGTCATGTTCTTCGTATGCATGAGACGATCTAGAGGCATTATAGTTCTTCCACTTCTAGGTTCTGATGTTGTTCATCTTCATTTTAAGGACTAAATAGATACTTAAAATCACATCTTTTCACCTCACTCATTTTATGAAAGTTATTCTACATCTTTTTCTTTTTAATGTGGGTAATATTGTTCTCATTAGTGAAAATTTTGGGGTTATGATTTTAATAGAGTCTTAAATTTTGACAATAAATAACTATATATGTGTGTGTAGAAGATGATTAATGGCTAATTTTAATCGATTTGGATTTTTTATTTTGTTGTCTTATGATTTTAATCGGTTATCCAATATTATTTAATAAATAATTTAATATATTTATTTTTTTTAATGATTCTGCCACTGCATTCATAGAAGTGAAATGAGACAGTTAATATAATTATGTTTTTTTTAAAAAAAATTATTTTTTTGAAAGTTATTAATTTTCTCTTTTAAAAATAATTTACAGATAACCTCAAGGGGTTGAGAGTTGTTAAAGCCATAATTGGGTGTCAAATAATTTTTTTAAAAAAATAGAAGTTCGATGATGATATTATGATTACTTAGACGTTGTGATTACCGCAATGATTAAAGGGATGAATTAATTTTGGAATTACTTCATGGTGTGACTTGTAAGTTTCGTAGAACGGAAAAAGAATTTGTGAATAAGTTCCATTTTGACATGCAAATTCCCTCTCATCACTCTCCTAAGTATTGAACAACACAAAAGAAATAAATTTAAAAAAAAAAAAGGGAAAGGGGTAAAAAAAGAAAAAGAGATTCTAAAAACTGCTGATTAAAGCTACTTTAATTTATCCAAAAGAGATCTCACCCCTGTTTTTTAATCATCCAATTCAATTTTTCTGAAGTTGTTATTAAGAATTCACACACACACACACACACACAACTATTTTTATTCTTGTGCCTTTTTTCCCTTTTCCTTTTGCCATACTTTGGATCGAGGGTTGACAATTATGTACCTTCAAGTTCAAGAAACCTCCTTCGTTCAATTCCACAATCAATTAAAGGTTGGATCACTTTTTTTGTTGTACATGTGTGTGTGTTGTGTGTTACACACACACTCTCTCTCTCTATAACCTCACAAATTTAATAAAAATGTCAACTTTGATATTTATTTAGCCCTTTGAATTTGTGCATCTCCACCGCCACCTTTTCCTTCTAGAATTTGTTCTCATTGGACTTAAATATTTTATTTCAATAAAATATTTTATCTCACACATCTATCTCACCTCTACACACAAAAATATTGAACAATTATTACATAAATAATTCAGCCTTAATTTTTTTTTTTTTTTAAGTTGAGAGAGACTTTCTCCACCCTCCAAACTCTACCAATTAAGTATATATTTTATTATGCATGATTGTAATAGTGTTCGATGAATCAGTATTATCAGATTAATTATAAAGTGATGATGAAGCCAATCGATCTGTTTATATTTTAATATTCTCATGCTTGCTTAAAGAATTAAACTTAGAAATTAATTATACAACAAGAACATTTGTCCACATAATATTCCCACACATGCAAGAAAAAGTCGATGATCAATTTATCATTAAAGGGTATGTATATGTATTTGTGTGTATGATCATTAAAGGGTTTGAAGCATAAATACTAAATGATGCTTTATTTATTTATTTATTTATTTTCCCCTTTTCGAGGCGTAAAATAGAGGGAATGATGCGTCAATGATTGACGTAAAGGTGAGGTGTGTGCAACATTTTTATTTATTTATTTGCTTGAGCGTTTTTTTTTTTTTTTTTGGGGTCGAATCTTGAGTGTTTTGTGATTGTTTGTGAATCACACACTTCATGAACAGAGAAAGAAAAAAGCTATAACACGAGAGGGGAAAAGTTGCTGTAAGTCATGTCTCAAGCTGAGGCCAAAGCAAGCATATATAGAAGAATCCTTTAGCAATGGCAGCGTGCAAGTAAAAAATGTTCTACTTTCTGATCCCCTGAGAAAAAGATATTCTACTCTCTTTGTTTTTTCTTTTCTTTTTACTAATAGAATATTTGGTCCAATAATAAAAACATGGGAAAATTCCACTAAAATATTAAATGAATTTGCAAAACCTCCAGAAGCCTGTCGAATTTGCAAAAAGACTTAGAGGTAATAATAAGGACCTTTGCGGGATATGTAAATTCAAGCGAAATAACCATTTTGGCCTTAGTTAATTCTTTTTAAAAAAATTAAATACCCCACCCCCCCCCGGTGGTGGGCCCCACCACCGGCAGAGGTAGTGGTCGCCGGTGGTTGCCGGCAGGGGTGGTGGCTGCCGGCGATGGGGCCCACCGCGGGGGGTATTTAATTTTTTTAATTATTTATAACTAAGGGCAAAATGGTCATTTCACTCGAATTTGCATATCTCCCAAAGGTCCTTATCACCTCTCAGCCTTTTTGCAAATTCGACAGACTTCTGGGGGTTTTGCAAATTCATTTGGTATTTTAGTGAATTTTCCCTAAAAACACTTACCATTTTGCATTTTTTAGTGATAAAAATTTATAATTTAAAACTATAAGAACTAAAATCAAAATAAAAGTAGATAATAAAGATCAAATATTGTATAACAAGTTCTTACTTTTTCATCAGGGAGTTTAATCCTAGAGTTTGTCAATGCGCTATAGGAGGCATCTTAGCTCCTGAGTGCCTAGATAAACGCCTGAAGGTAATAAACGGTTCGTCATTTATATCACTTAGGAGGAAGAGAGATTTCACCTTATTCTTTTTCATAGATGAGGCCAACCCCTTAAACTAAAATTCTTTTATCAAAAAAAAAAAAAGTTCTTACTTCCAAGCTTCTTTCATCCTCTCATCTACTTTCATTTTATTAAGTAAGGGGGAGGATGGTTAATTAAGATCAGACACAATTTGAGCAAACTTGGTTAACCTATCAGTGTTATTGATAAAATTTCTAAACATAAATTTTCCTTTTTTAAAAACAGAAGAACGTTTGGATAAAACAAATTAATTGAAGGATCACATAATTAAAATAAATAAATGCACTAAACCGAAAACGATCATGGAGATCAAGCCCAAGGATTCGATTGGTTATTCTTCATTTATGTTCATTTCTATCGTAGTAGGCTGAATTCCTTCAAGCTAGGTTGGAGTTACTAGGCACAAGCTTGCCCATTAATCTTTAAGGGAGTGTTTTGTTTGAGGGGAGGGAATGGGAGTTTCCGACCCTCCTGATGTAAAAAATCAGATATATGACTATAATGTGAAATGTTTGTGCAGAAAACGATAACAAATCTTAATAACCAATAAAAACAGTTAAAATCAATAAAATTATTTTACAATTTAAGTAACTTCCAATATTGCTCCTACTAATTGTACTAAACTCTAATATTATATTAATTATTACTCTCACCCATTATCATTATTAATTAGGGGCATACTTGGGAAAAAAAATAATTAATGCTCCTTGGAAATAAACAAGTGCTTTATAAAATAGATAAAATACACTTACTAATTGGTGACTTATAATAAGGACTATAAGGAATATGTAATTCATGGACATATCTGACTTTTCATACCAAAGATGGAAGGAAATTTCCCTCCCCTCAAACCAAACACACTATAATCTGTTTTAATTGTTATGTGTGTGTGTGTGTAAAAGTGGAAAAGCTAAGACATGGAAATTAAAAGAAGATGCTTGTGAAAGAGGAAGAGAAGGGAAAGGGAAAGAGTTGAAGAATGGGAGATACCCAAATGCTGAAAGAAAGTGGAGGAATTCCACTGGGAAACATATTTTACTCAAACCGCAATAATTGTAGCCTTTGACGCTTCTATGGAAAAAAGAAAATCCCTTTTTAATTAATCTTATTTTTAAAAAAAAAACAAGGAAAAACCCTAATGACCCCTCAAAAGAACAAAACCCACACGCAATCTCCATTGACCCTCCCACACCACACAAGAGCAAGAAAGAAAGAAAAGAGAGAGCCGCAATTAGGCTTACGAAACCGCTACTTTTCTTTGCATACTTTTTTGTATCAAAATGCAAGTGGCCTTTTGTCAGAATCTCAACATGAATCACTACTCTCTCCATTTGTTTAAGATATCTATTCATAGTAGTTCTGATTACGACTTGTAATAGTTTTATTTCAAACAAATTGAGTCACAAATTAGATTGATACACACCCATATGTAATTGTAGTTTTGTTGCCGTTTGTATCGGTAATCTAGTTTTATGTGAGTATTTCAGCGAATCAATTGGATTACAGATATAATAAAAAGCCTACAATTCATGAAATTAAACATGAAATGAGTCCTATTGATAGACAATTATGATACTACCTCCGGCCCTAATTATAAGAGCTAGTTGACTTTCTTTGAAAAGATTAAGGAAGCTAAATAAGTTACTTAATCATTTCTTATATTGTATATCCTTAGATTATGTATTAGTTTATTAGTTAAATTAATTAGTTTGAAGAAAAAATAAAAATATTCTAAAGTTATTTAGTTAGCTTCCGTAATCTCTCTAAAATAGTCAACTAGCTCTTATAATTAGGACCGGAGGGAGTAGTATAAATGTAAGAGTTAGATAACTTATCTGTATAAATTAAGAAAATTAGACAAATTAGTTATTTGTTAAAAAACAAGTTTGTATTATTTGTATTGGGAACTACTTATGGAAAATTTCTTCATATATACAATCAATAAAAAGAGTTTATGAAAAAAAAAATATGAATTTTAGAGACATGGGATCAAAATGAACTCAAATTAGTCCTTGTATAGGAATAAAAGTATTCCTATAATTAAATCTAGAGCAAGTATTTACTAGGAAGAGGATATTTCTTACTCATAATATTTTATTAAAATAGTTTATTTTATTTGTTGGTAAATGTACTCCAAGTGGCACATGAAAGGGAAAATAATTTTATTTAATATTTATAGGTTATATTGGGTATCCGGGGCGCGAATGTGTTAAAATATTTTTGGGACGTGGACAGCAACTTTCCCAGATCCTCACGGAATATCAATTAAGTCTTTGATGTTATATTTGTCAATGTTTGAGGCTCTTGTTTAACTACATCCCTATCCTCCTACGTTTCCCTTTCATTAATTTATTTCTTTTCCATAAATCTCCCTGTCAATGCCTCTCTTTTTACCACTCTGCCATTCCCTTCTTTTACAAGTATAGAAATAATGAAAGGGGTAGGGGAGGAAGAAATTAATTAATGAATTTATTAGTATTTAAAAAGAGAGAGAAAAAGAAGATATGGAAGATCTGGAGATGGGGTAGGGGGTTGAAGGTGGCATATTTGGCTGCTTTCCTTAGTCCGACGTGGGTGCCCGTCGTTATGGGGACATGTAGGCCCCACCTTCCTCTTTTATTCCTCTCTCTACCCACCCATCTTCTTTTACCATTCTACCCTTAACACTGAATTTTTTTTTATTTTTTATTGATATCAATCTCGATTTTAAAAGTTTGATCAATTAGAGTGAATGATCTAAAAAATAATAATATTTATTAGGAGGAGCCATAAAAATTATAATTATTTAAAAGCATCAAATATCAAAATATAAAGAGCAAATACCCTTTCTGATCCCTGAAAAAAATGTAATCCTTATTTTGGTCCCTTACAAAAAAAAACTTTTTTAGTCCATAAAAAGGATAAAAAATGGTCGATTGGTTGACATTTTGATCCCTCACAAATTTCCAAAAGACCATTTTTAGTCCATAAAAAGGACGAATAAGGGTCGATTTTTTTGTAAGGGACTAAAATGAGGTTCGTGTTTTTTGATAGGGATAAAAAAAAAATATTTACTCAAATATAAAATTAAAAGTACTAAGTTACCCTCCAAGCTTCTCTCCCGTCTTCTCTATGATTTCAGGTTAGGCAAGCATTTCACAAACCCAGCTTCAGCTTGGTGTAAAGGTCCATACCTAACTACATCTTGACTAAAAATTGTAATTATAGTTGTCAATGGATTATTTTTATCCAAACCCAGCAAGACAAGGGAAAGAACGACGAAGTTCATAGGAAAGAATAAGATGCTTTCATTCCTTTCTGTTTGTAGCTCAAACCAGTGTAGTCCTGCTTGACCAAATTAAATCAAGGATTTGGGGCTAAACATATATGAATGGAAAGACCGATCCACCCTCTATCCTACTTGGTTTAGATTTTTATATCATAAAATGGCTCCATGCAATGGATGGCAGAGGGTCTGTAGTATCCAAAGCATTGAATTGGTCCGTTAGCCATGAGAATCACTGTTAAGAGGAAGATCTTTAGAGTAAAAAAGGTTCAAGGAGTGCTAGGGGATTTGTTCTTGAGTCATAGGACTGTAATTTATAGTTAGATTTAGAACCTATATGCCGGTTTCTAGGTTTGAGATACTTGCTTCATACGAAGATGTAGGAGAAATACATGATGGCCAATTTGGAATTTTTAATTTTATATCATTGTATTTGGTCTTTTTAGATAATTATGATTTTTATGTTCCTTTATAATAAATCTTAGTTTTTTTAGGTCTTTCACTTTAATTTTCCTTTTTTTTGTACAATTTCAAGTCGTGACTTTCCCTTGTAATTTATTCCATCCAAAATATTAGGCCTGATGATTTGATTTTATGAAAATTTAGATGAGTTTAACCATGTTAGTTTCATAGGGACTAATGTTTTGATTTTTTTTTTTTTTTTTGGGGGGGGGGGGGGGTTATCATCATTGAAAACTACATGAACTAAGTCAAAATTCAATAAAAACATGTTAACTTTTTTCTTTCCTTGTTTGGATAGAGAACAATGGAAAAACCCCTCTCTTTGTTTGGATAGGGTTATCGTCTTAAGTGATCTTATACTGTACAACCCTTTAAATCCAAATCCTCTTAAATGTATTGCAATTTTTCATGTGTAGAGTCACTATTACTATAAACATGTTCGAAATGTTATAAATTTGTGATATGACGATTTTGTCCATGGCCAAAATACAAAGTCCCCTTCCCTCCCCGGTTGTCTCCATGACAGTGGTTTCCCAGTATCATTACCATTGTCAATTAAAATCTATGTTGGTATAAATAAACACAAACGTCTAACATAACAAAGTTGAATTGAAGATATGGATCATGTGGAGTGAATAATCTATAATCCATGAAATGATGCAAGGTTCAAACCCAAATTGTGATATATGATTAAATGGTGGATGTTGAGATAAAAGTAGGAGGTTAAGTTGACATGGGTATTTGGGTAATTTTGACAAATTCCAATCCACAGTAGCGAGGATTCATAGCCCTGGAATCTCTATTGCCAATGATTACAATACGGATTACAAAAGTTAAATACATTTAAGTATACTTTAGTGGTAATGGGATTGAATTATTTTTCACTTGAGGCCCCATTTGGTATACTGTAGTGAATTTTGAAGGAATGGAGATGAGATTGAGATTGAGATTGTGATTAAGACTGAAAATGACTTCTAAAATAATGTTTGGTATGTCATGAGAATAGGGGAAAAAAAGTAAGTCTCATATCAAACAAAAATTGGACAAAAGATCCAATTGCCCCTCGTATTCTTTCCAAGGACCAAAACAAGCTTGGGAGGAAGGCTATTCAAACCAAATTTGGCTCAAGGAAGTACTTATATTTATGAACCATCAACGCTTTGATCAACTAGTTTGTATTGAGATTACACTAGTGCAAAAAATGGTTTTAAGAATAGATAAAAGAGGCATCGTAAGACCGGATCCGTGACCGGTTTTGTTCCAGCCGGTATTAAAAGTCTAACATTTAAGACCGGACTCGAACTAGTCTTACAGAAAATCTTTTAGACCGGACATTTAAAATATTAGATCTTAAAACTTGTATTAAATAAACTGAAATATTTTTTGTTCGGTCCTAAAACCCAACTTTTAAGACCAGATAAAACCTTTGCCGGTCTTAAAAGGATTGGAATTTTAAGACCGGACAAAAATAAATCCGGTCTTAACAATTGAATATTTAAGACCAGCGTATTTATTTCGATCTAAATTTTCCCGAATTTTTTCCTTATTCTTCCTAATCAATATATATACACAAATTCATCATCCAATCCAGCACATAAAAGTTGATACTTTAAGCTACAAGCTATGAACAATTATAAATAAATTGAATTGAGATAAAGAACACAAATATTATACACCTGACCTCTTAATTAATGATTATACTATGACTACAACACCTAAATTAAATTATTCAATAAGATAACTTACTTACAAATACAATGAGCTGAGTTACAAATACAACACGTAAATCAATATACATGCCCAATATAATATATTCACCATGCCTTCATCTGATTCCCACCCAACAACGTAAACACATCCTCTTTTGTAACATGCCCCTTTGGATTGGATCCTGCTACAAAAATAAAAAAAGAACAAACTTCATAGTCAGTGACATTGTTTAAGAACATATATAGAAGGAATATCAGAGTATATATATATGATGCAGCACCACTTTATCATCCGGAAGAATGTCCTTAAAAGCCTCAAGCATTTCACAAGAACTGTTGTCACTATGCCTTCAAGCTTACCAATTTCAATACATCGTTCAACAATTGGTATTTTTTACACCCAGGGTATAGCGGTGTCATTGTCTCACTGCACATATTACCATATGCATGTGATTGATAAAAAAGCATCTTCTCCTACATCACGAATAATGTCCTATATGCGATCAATATCCATGTCATTATCATCAAAGGCCATTTCCCCATGTTGAGACCCACTTGAGATTTTTTCACCATACCATACCTATACTGTATAGGTCTTACAAAATCCTTCACAAATTAAATGTGTATATATAACTTCAGGACTTAGTCGCCTCTCATTCAAACATTTTACACAAAAGCAATAAAACTTCCCACTATCATCATGGGCATTGTGTTTAGCAAATTCTATAAATTCCCTCGCCCTATTTTGTTTAACATACATAATCCGAAAAATTTGAAACTTGAATACAAAATAAGCCAACTTAAAATGCATATTTATGCTTAATGTCAGTTAGGTCTTCTTTTTTTTTTTTTTACAAAGAAACTTGTCTATTAAATGCATAACGAAGAATCACTTTTGGTCATAAATGTATCATAGTGAATTCAAGAAGAAAAATAAATGCATGATGAAGAAATTAAATGCATCGATGAAGGTCTAATGGACTCACCTGTAGCATATTAATTCAAATGCGTTTGTTGAGTCTTTCTTCTCCGACCACGAACGTTCATGTTGCAAACAGCAAGAGTAACCTAAAAACACTTGTTAGTCAGTTGGGTTGGTCTAGAGTGCAAATATAATCTTCAAAATATAATATTCATTAACAACAGAGGAACCCACAAGAACATTTCATCGATTTCATTAAACTCATGAAAGACCCAGAACGATAAGTAGGAAAATCATAAAGTTATATAACTGAAACACCTCTTACAGTTTGGTTTATAGACGTTTATCTAAGGAACCAGAAAGTGATTGTTGAGAGAGCGACGCGAATCAGCGACGAAGCAACACACAAACACTGGAGATAGAACCTGAGTAATCACTTTCGGAGCAACAAGAGAAGTTTAGAGAGGGAAATTTAATTTTACGCATAACAGAGACATCTTTTAGTATTTTAGATTTTATTAAGACCGATTAATTATAATGCATT
The DNA here is from genome assembly GCA_034222035.1 of Acacia crassicarpa. Taxonomy (NCBI): domain Eukaryota; kingdom Viridiplantae; phylum Streptophyta; class Magnoliopsida; order Fabales; family Fabaceae; genus Acacia; species Acacia crassicarpa. The sequence goes on from JAWXYG010000008.1 coordinate 22,737,029, forward strand.
CAGTCCTAAAGATTTTATTAATTTAATTTTTAAGCCCGGAGATTTAGAAGACTTCGGTCCTAAATTTTTATTAATGTTTAGACCGGAGATTTATACAACATCCGATCCTAAAAGTCAAATACTTTTTAGACCAGTTACTTATAACGTATCTGGTCCTAATGGTCTATTTATTAAACCAAACTGGGAAAAAAAAAAGAGGATTGGCTTTGGCGAGCGCAGCAGCAACTGAATGAATATAAAGGAAAACTAGAGAATTAATAAGCTTCTTTAATTACTGGTGAGGAGTTAAAAGGAAGTGAGGGGTTAATATAAGGGCAGAGAGCAGGAGAGATAACAATTGATGATTTTCTACTTTAAGAGTGCATTTTATAAATATTCGGTCCTAAATGTCTTTATTGAATTCAAATTACTTTTAAGATCTACCTTTTATACATATCCGGTCCTAAAATACTTTTAAAACCTATCTTTTATATGTCTGGTCTTAAACTTCTATTATTTATTTTTTAATCAATTCAATTACTTTTAAGACCGACCTTTTATCTTATATTCGGTCCTAAAATTTTTTTATTTTTTTTAATCAATTAAAAATATTACTTTTAAGAACAGGTCTTTTAAAATATCCGGTATTAAAAGTTGTATCTGTTCAATGAATAGATTCAGAGTCTCTTCGATCGGCTTCCAGATAAACTTCCCAACTAGGCGACTCCTCGTATTCTAAGGAACTATGCTGCTTCTCGTTAAAGTTTCCGGCGTTTCGCATTGTTAAACATGGGTTCTCTATTTAAACCTGTTGTTACTTTACTTTCTTCACATTCTTCTCCATCACTTCTACAACCTCCACCACCGTAATGGCTGCTCCACCACCACCAGGTCCTCCTCATCCTACCAGTCTTCACAATCCGTACCCTCCTCCACCGCCTCCGAACCCGTCATTCTACCAGATGATGCAATACCTCTTGGCCCGCGTCGATCATATAGACCGATACATGGGCCAACTTTTTTAGGTCTATCACGCCCTCAACAACAAGGTGACGGCGGTACTCCACGCCCAAGACGTTGAGTATCGTCTTTCTGATGACGACGTGTCTGACCTCTTCGACGACTCCCTCCCCTCTGACAACGATGGGGAGGATTAGATATTTTTATGTAAATAAAAAAAATTATTAAAATTTTTTTTTATTTCATTTTCTGTACATGTCTATTTCTATTTCAATTTCAACAATAAGCTGACCGCGGTACTTGACGCCCATGAACGTTAATATAATTTTTCTAAAAAAACAAAAAAGGAAATTCACAAGTAATATTGATGCATCTTTTGAAGGCAAAGAAACGATATTGATTGCCTTGTCTTTTTCATTCGATTCTTTTTCTTTCCGACAAAAAGTAAACAACCAAAACATTGTCCTTATGTGATCAACACTAAAAATTCCCAGAATACAGTTAAGAACATTTTTAAAAAATAAACATCCTCTACCTTATTCGAATTAAAACAAATAGAGTGACAATTCTTCTCAAGGTTGGACCGTCGTTGTTGTCGATTTTATTGTCGGTTTTACCTCGCCCTGATTTGAATATTTTCAGTGTCCTTTTCATTATCCTCATTTTTTCCAACAAAGAAAAAAGACAAAGAAAAGGCAGACTGATAATGCTGCTCAACATCAGGAGAAGTAAAAACGACGACATCGAAGGTCCTAGCTTGAGGAGAACGCCAGAACCTCGATTGTCTTGAACATTAATGATTTGTCAGATTTTTAAAGGAAGACTATTAATATCGGATATTTACAACTATACAGTCCAAAAGTTTAAGTAGTCAGAACTTTTAGGAGTGGACAATTCATATATATACGGTCCTACAAGTTTCGGGACTTTTAAGACCGCACGTTTAACAAACATACGGTCCTAAAAGTCTAGACAAATTTTTACTAAATTAAACAAAACTAATTAATTATTTGTTTGATTTTCTTCAATATTGTTATACAGGCAAAATTTAAGTCTGGTCTTAAAATATTTAACTTTAAGACCGGATAGATTAGTACCCGATGTTAAACATTAACCTTTAAGACCGGTCCATATATAAATCATGTCTTAAAATTAATTAATTTTTTAATTTAATCGTTTTCTATATTTTGTACGCGCCGCATTTTACGTCCAGTCTTAAAAGAATAACTATTCAGACCGGCTACTAAACATGTTCGGTCTTAAAACGTTAATACCTTAATATTTAAATTTTTCCTTATTATTTTTGGACTGCAGAAAATATTAGTCTGGCTGTATGAGATTTGTCGATAAAGTAATTGATATTTCAATTTTTTTAATAACATTTAAAAGACCGGTTGTTTTTTAGTCTGATCTGAATAATATATTTAAGACCTATGAAAAAATAATCCGGTCCAAAATGTTCTTTATATTTATAGAACTGCCATCGGTCATTCCTTTAAGACCGGGGCATCACTACTTCGGTCTAAATGAGGCGGTCTTAAAGCCCTTTTTACACAAGCGTTACTTGTATATTTAACCACCAACCTCTCCCATTGTGAGAGTCTTTTCTCTCCCATTGTGAGTGCCAATTAGGTTCTTGATGAATCCACTTAGCTCAGTGTTAATTGAACGACGAACAAGTTTATTTTATTTATTTCTTTTCTCTGGTTTTTGGGTTATGTGCAAGACAAAGGAACCAACTGGGTCACAGTCAAATATGAGAGGTTACAGAATTTCTACTATAATTGTGGTCGGATAGGGCATAATGGTTGCTGGTGGTGAACAGAATAGCGAGTGGCAGCTGATGGTGCGACTATGCGAGTAGTGATGACCGACGGTGTGAGTAGTGACGAAGCGAGGAGTGAGATTGAGTTGTGAAACTGAGATTGAGATTTAGTGAGTTTATGAGTATAAATGAGATTTTCGAAGAAAAAAAAGGAAATTGAGATTGAGATTGAAAGTTTTAGAGTTTTCACTTCTCAACTATCAAGTCTAGACAGCCTTAGTAATATTTTTTTTAAACGGAGGTTACTGGATCAACTAACGGCATTGTGATTTTTTTACAATTTCAATTGTTTGTTGGTATTATTGGTACCCTTAAAAGTTTTTTGTGCCAGATGCTCCTGGCATAATAGTTCGTTGGCGATTTTGCTCCTTAACCCAATTGAATATGGGTTCGTGGAATGTGTCCCCCCGCTCGGGGGTATCAGAGAAATAGACGAAATGGTGGTTGAAGGTAAATTTGGCCTACAATTAATGAACAGCGAGGGGTTGGAAGTGATATATTTCCAAGTTTTGCTTCATAAAGTCTACTCATTTTTACCGTCAATGCGAGTCACTATTTGTAATTGCATGAACTCCACTTATATTAGCAGGGAAAAGACACATTGAAAAGTTGATTTCAAAGCAACAATGAACAATCATCACTCTACTTTCTCACCCAACGGCCGCCAGAGAAGCACCCTCGAAAAGTCCTTGATGCCCCCATGAAATCCCCCATCATAGAGAGCACCGATTCTAGGAAAAAACCCCGGGGAAAATAAAACAAGAAGACACTGCTTCCACGAAGTTATGGATTTGATGTTGGTATTAAATATATGACTTATTTCACAGTTTTATATTTTTTTCTTCTAAATTAACCATAGATATTCCCTAAAATTTTCATAGAGGGAAGAAATTAAGAAAGTTGGTGAGGTGTTTTAAAAAATATATACCACATTAATTAACTTAACTAATATTTTAATCAATTCAAATTAATTAATTAGGTTTTACATTAAGAATCATAGGATCATATAATTTATAGAGTTAAGTGGCAAATTTGCATCAGAAGTTTTCGTTGAGGAATAATGTTGTTCTAAAAGTTTTTCTTGTCTCAATGTTGCTATGTAAGTTTCAATTATAGCAATGTTTCCCATTTTTGTAAAAAAAGTTAATAGTCAACGTCAATTTTTTGATGATCAATATTAGTTTTTTAACGGAATAGGACAATATTGTTACGTTTTGAAACTTTCGGGACAATATTGAGACAAAAAAAAAAAAAACTCTTACAGAACAACATTACTCCTAGGCCTATACTTCGAGGCGGATTTGTTACTTAACCCTAATTTATATAACTTGTTTTATTGGGTCATAACAAATTAGCTCATTTAACCCGTGACTATTGATAGGGCAAAACTTTACAGCCTAAAAACTCCGCAAGTGCACGGGCCGTATCAAGTAATAAAGAGTAAGTAAGATATCGTTCCCATGAAGACTTAGTACCCACAACTTCAGTTAAGCATTAAGTTTACACTTTTGTTTAAGTTGAGCAAACCAAATTAAATTTAATTAAGAGAAAACTAATTAAAATAAAAATAAAAATAAGAAAACTACCACAATAATCAAATGAGAAACCCATAGTCACTAATCCCTTATTAGCTTCATAAACCTTGTTTTCATTAATTTAATTAGCTTTAATATCAATTTTGTTAACCTCGAGTATAAACAACCATAAGTGTCTGTCGGTCCACTTACAACCCTCTCTTGAGTATAACTTGTTATATCTAACATAGTTACTTAAGAGGCAATAAAAACCGAACACACTTTTCAACAATTATATGGGGCCATTAGGTATATGTCTATCCTAATCGTAAATTAAATCGTAATCTAATCCCATATTACTTAATCTTAGAGCCTAATTAAAATCTCCTTTGTCCAGGTAAATCCTAATGCTCAAAATCATATTCAATGACGGTCAATCACTAAATAGATAAAACTAACCCAAATTAAGTAACCAAAATTAATATCAAATTTAACTAAATAATGAAAACAAAATCCAATTCACCTACAAGTTCATAGGTCCTCTAGGTTGCAAAACCAACTAGCCACACATGGCTTTAATAAAATCCATAACAAAAAGATAAGAATTCAAGTTCAAAGAATAAGGAGAGTGAGGAAAGAAAGCTTCTCCATCGCCTCCACAGTCCTTCCGTGGAGATGATGAAGAGAACCGAAACGCTCAGTCCCTACTCCTCTGCTTCCTTGTTCCTTCTCATTCTGAGTCTGCCTGATCCTCCTCCTTTTGCTTCTTCCTTTCTTCATATATATAACCTAAATATAACTTAGGCCATGGGTCACTGATTCTCCTTATTTTAAAAAAAAATTAAAAAGATATCTCATATCTTGTAATCAACTTCACCAGATCATGCAATTGATTTTGTTTCTATTTTTCTTGCTTGGGACCATCGAATTTGGCTGATTGCAGATCCTCTTAATTGCTTTTTATACCTCTTTCCAAATTAGCTAATATTTCCTGCAAAATATATTAGGAAATAAGTAGATTTTATATCAAAATATCTTTTTATCCTATAATGATAATAAAGTATATAAAAGATAATTAAGTAAGTATATAATTTCAATAAATCCAACTAATTCTCATAAAATATATACCTGTTTAATCATAAAATATATACTTATCAAACTCTCCCACACTTAAATTGCTTGTCCTCAAGCAAAATAAAGAGAATTCATTATCTGAAAAGAACATTGCCTATGAAATTCCTAAACAGAGAGCAATAAACAACCACACTTGGATCATATCATCAAATCTTATTTAAAAAAATATGTCACTAAGCCAATAGAGTGTAACAATCTCTTAACGTTCCATGATTAAAAAATCGGCAAGCAATAAGTTCAACCATAAGATTAGTAAAAGAATATTACACTACTCAATTTCTCCAGAAAAATTCAAATGCCTCCACCAAACCAAGCTTTTCATTTAATTTATTAGGAATTCTCAGGTAAGAAATAACTCATTTTGTCTTCTTTTTTTTTTTCTTTTTTATTTCTCTTTTAATTTTTTTGTTTCTTGAATCGTTGTAGGTCCCCTTTTAACGCGACCCTGCACATGGGTGATACAGCACCAATTACTCAGTTACTCCAACAGGCACCTCAAGAGACTTTTAGCCCAACTCATAACCCTCTTTAACTTTACCGTTTGACACGAGTGCCAACATTGGTGATAAAGTGCCCCCGGTTACTAAGTGGGGTCTAGAGAAGTCATTGGAGTTGTTGTGTTTGTTGTTGTTGTTTTAAAAAAAAAAAAAATTCTTAAGTCATTTTCCTACATAAAAGTTTTACTTAGTTAGCAAAGGTCATTATCTAATTTTCAAAAGAGATCATGTAGCAAAATATTCTTGAACTAATAATCTATTGATCATATTACAAACTAATCCCTATTCTCATAGTCCATCTCAAGATTGGGGAAAAAAAAATCTCAAGGCTTAGAGACTTGGTTGAAACATTTTTTTTTCCATATTTTAATGCTTGACTTAATGATATTCTCTAAGATGGGGAAGCTCAAAATTAAGGTCAATCCTCAACAATGCAAAAATCTCAAATTAAAATTTTTTTTTAATTGCATAAGGACAAGCATAACCAAAGAAATTATATCCCTCCCCCACACTTAAATCAAACATTGTCCTCAATGTTGCAAAAATATAAAAAAGGGAAATGAACTAGTACTTCCCTGGTTTAAGCCTCTAACTCTGATGTGGAGTGCTTCTTCTAGTACCATCCATGATATTTCAAATTTTTAGGGAGAAGAGAGTGTTCAAGCAAGACCTTGTAGCAACAAGAGGAGTGATCTTCTTCAAACCTGAATAAAACTGAAAGAAAGAGATAATAATAATAAAATATACAAGCAAAACCCTTGGATTGCCTCCCAAGAATCGCTAAATTTACAGTCTTCAACCAGACTTCTCAAAACAAACCACTAATCATAAGTATCAAACACCATAATTATCTTGTCTTCATTTCTTTTCAAACAACAAGGCATCACACACAAAAATTGATCATTCCAGTTAGTTACTTGTACTTCCTCAATCATAGACAATCTTGGAATACAAGTATTCACTGAATTTAAATTAAGCACAAAATGTATATCTTTGAAAATAAATATAGGCACTTCCAAGAATTTAGAACATCCAATAAAATCAACCTGACTCTCATCAGTAAGAGTCAACACTTCAAGAGGAGGGTTATGAACAACAACAATTGAGATATCTACATCAATTGGATCACCAATATCACAATCCTTAGGCTCCACAGCCGCAACCTTTTCTAAACATCCAATATTCTCATTTAAATCAATGTCAAACTCACAATCACTTTCTACATTATCCATAGTCTCATGCAATTCCACACCTCTAACTTCCTCACAATAATCATTATCATCATCAGAAGTGATAACCATGTTTAAGGAATTATCTTGCCCCATAGTCTCAAGGGTTGAAACAATTTGACTCGCATATACCCCCATATTTTGAACACTTGACTTAATATTTTGGACACTTGACTCAATACTAGTGACAATTTCCTTTTGCTCTCTACTAGATCTCTCTGATGCTTCTACATACTCCTCAAATAATCTTTCTAAATTAAATTTTTCCTTATACTCAATGGCTTGTTCTTCAATATGTGGATAAGAGTAAAAAGAAGGGGTATTTTTATGAGAACAATAGACATGTGAATCCCTAAAATTATGTTGCTCAAAACCTTCACTAGGACAAAATGAGTTATTAAAACAAGCTTGATTCCTAGTGAAATCATCTCTCACAAAATGACTAGTTGTACTATATGGACAATATTCATACAAATGATTACCTCCACAATAAACACAAGACATGCAAACATATTGAGAAGAATCAACATATGGAATACAACAATCATTTATGCTTCTTTTACGTTGCCTATATTCATTCAAAGAATTTAAAATAGCAATCAATCTATCTTGTGTAGAAGACAAAGAATTCATCTCCTTCTCAATATTAAGACCAGTTGGTTACCAATTGAAATCCATTTTTAAAATTTTTTTTTCTAAGAAAAATAAAATATTTACAAACCCAAACTTAAACTACTAATGCTCAATCAATTCCAACGAAGACAGTTGTGGCACACAAGTCCCCGGCAACGGCGTCAAAAACTTGATAGGGCAAAACTTTACAGCCTAAAAACTCCGCAAGTGCACGGGCCGTATTAAGTAATAAAGAATAAGTAAGATATCGTTCCCATGAGGATTTAGTACCCACAACTTCAGTTAAGCATTAATTTTACACTTTTGTTTAAGTTGAGCAAACCAAATTAAATTTTATTAAGAGAAAACTAATTAAAACTAGAGTAAATACCCTATTTGGTCCCTGAAAAAAACAGGGACCCTATTTTGGTCCCTCAAACAACGAAACCCCTTTTAGTCCTTGAAAAGGATGAATTTTCAAAAAAAGGACCTCATTTTGGTCCCTTGAAAATTTCCAAAAACCCCTTTTTAGTCCATAAAAAAGTCTCATTTTAGTCCCTGGGGACGAGAAAGGGGTCCATGTGTTTTTTCCAGGGACCAAATAGGGTATTTACTTTTAAAACTAAAATAAAAATAAGAAAACTACTACAATAATCAAATGAGCAACCCAGAGTCACTAATCCCTTATTAGCTTCATAAACCTTGTTTTCATTAATTTAATTAGCTTTAATATCAATTTTGTTAACCTCAAATATAAATAGCTATAAATGCTTGTCGGTCCACTTACAACCCTCTCTTGAATGTAACTTGTTATATCTAACATAGTTACTTAAGAGGCAACAAAAACCAAACACATTCTTCAATAATTATATGGGGCCATTAGGTATATGTCTATCCTAATCGCAAATTAAATCGTAATCTAATACCATATTACTTAATCTCATAGCTTAATTAAAATCTTCTTCGTCAAGATAAATCATAATGCTCAAAATCATATTCAATGACGGTCAATCACTAAATAGAAAAAACTAACAAAGATTAAGTAACCAAAATTAATATCAAATTTAACTAAATAATGAAAACAAAATCCAATTCACCCACAAGTTCATTTGTCTTCTAGGTTGCAAAACCAACTAGCCACACATGGCTCTAATAAAATCCATAACCAAAAAAAAAAAAAGAATTCAGGTTCAAAGAATAAGGAGAGCGAGGAAAGAAAGCTTCTCCGTTGCCTCCACAATCCTTCCGTCCTTCCGTGGAGATGATGAAGAGAACCGAAACACTCAGCCCTTACTCCTCTGCTTCCTTGTTCCTTCTCGTTCTGAGTCTCTCTGATCCTCCTCCTTTAGCTTCTTCCTTTCTTCATATATATAACCTAAATATAACTTAGGCTATGGGTCACTAATTCTCCTTTTTTTTTTTAAATAAAAAGATATCCCATATTTTGTAATCAACTCAACCAAATCATACAATTGATTTTATTTCTATTTTTTATGCTTGGGACTACTGAGTTTGGCTGATTGCATATCCTCTTAATTGCTTTTTCTACTTCTTTCCAAATCAGCTAATATTTCCTACAAAATATAATAGGAAATAAGTAAATTTTATATCAAAACATCTGTTTATCATACAATGATAATAAAGTATATAAAAGATAATTGAGTAGGTATATAATATCAATAAATCCAATTAATTCTTATAAAATATACACCTATTTAATCATAAAATATATACTTATCAATTATTTTTTTGGCCATAGAACTATGTGCTTGTTTGGTTCAACTTAGGGTTGTTCATGATACCTATGGCCTATGCGCTTGCTCGAGCTGACAGAAAAATTGCCCTACCCTGCCTAACCTCAAAAAAAGTAGCCCAGAAAAAATTGGGCACAATTGAGCTGGGCATTGGGTAGGGTATGCTGCCTTGCCCATTTGGCCCTGTCTAGTAGTGTATATAGTATTATATATTTTTTTATTTTTTTAATGCAATAATATTATATATATATTTTATTTTCTTTTGATCAATATGTATTTTTTATTTTCACTTATGGGTATTTGACTATTTGTTAAGACATATAGTTGCCTTTTTAATTTCAAGACTCAAGTTGTAGACTTATTTTTTAATATTCCAAAGTGTAGAATTATGGATTTCATTTGAAGTTTGCAATATTGTTTATTAAGTATGATTGAAGCTGTTTTTTTCCACATATGGCGTGACAAGGTATTGCCACTTGTGTATAGAAGACCCACCCTACTCAGCCCATTATTGCCTAGCCCAAAAATGTTAGGGCTTTTATTGTAACACCTCAATTTTAATACCCAAAAACTCGGTCAAAATATTGAAAATACCTTCAAAAGAGTTCAACAATATCCAAATCCTTTTACAATGTTACCATTTCAAATAAAACCCGTAATACATAATCAGAATAAATTCCAGAAAATATTTCAGAGTTTAATACAAAACGGAAGTCTTAGGTTCATGGCAAATAAAATAACATATCATAATTTATTGGAGATTAAATGAGCTTCCAGAGCTCACTCCATAGGTGCCTTCCCTTGCTCTCTACTAGAATAATCACCTGAAAAATGTTAATATGGGATGAGATTCCACGTCTCAGTAACTACTGAATATTTCTACCTTACACGAGCAAATTACATATGACAAAAATAAAAGGTAATATAATGTGAATTTAATATACTCAGATATTTTTAGATATACCGTTGTTCACATCAAATGCCTTTACAAAATACTCATCATTCTTTATTGAATAATTCAGAAATGCACTATGCAGTATGCAGCCTCCCTTATATCCCCTTCCAACCGTATACCGCTGACTGGAACCATAGGCTAACATATAGTCCAATAGAAACTCATTCATTTGACTGGATGGTTTCAAGCTCACCAAAACTTAAGATACACCCGGCCAAAGGTATAGAGCTTAAATCTGGACTATGGCTCCCCTCCTTTAAAATAACAACTAAGGAGGTGTCACATGTCCCACATCTCCAATGAAATCCCGGCCAGAGGAAAACATGGAAGATGGGGCCCTGAAAAGTACCATCCACTGTGCACCGAGTGGTGGCATAAACAATTCTTATCATTCAATTCCCTCCTTACTCCACCCATCACAATACAACCGCCATGATGTATTTACTCAAAAATAATGCATTATTATACCATTATATACGTTGATATGCGTATTTGTGAATAGTAAAATACGGTATATACATGAATAGTAAAATGAGTAGTAAATACGGTGTACGTGAATAGTAACATGAATAGTAAATACGGTATACGTGAATAGTAACATGAATAGTAAATACGGTATACGTGAATAGTAACATGAATAGTAAATACGGTATACGTGAATAGTAAAAATGAATAGTAAATACGGTATACGTGAATAGTAAAATGAATAGTAAATACGGTATATGTGAATAGTAAAATGAATAGTAAATACGGTATATGTGAATAGTAAAATGAATAGTAAATACGGTATATGTGAATAGTAACGTACGTATAAATAGTACCTCTACAGATTTGCAAATCAAAATTCCCACACCAGATCTTAAAACCATAAATATTTTCTAAATATTCTTGCCAAAATAGTAAACAAACAAATTTATAATCATACATAATTCACAAGTATAAGGAAGAATATTCAGAGTTACCTGTTACTTGCTAATACCCGAATCACCAACCAGCTATTATAACTCTCAAGCAAATATCTCTCTACTCTCTCTCTCTCTCTCTACCTCTCTCTATAGCTCTTAGAAGTTGTGAAGAATGAAATGAAATGGAAGGTCTATTTATAGTTGGAAAATGGGTCCTTAAGTGTAATTTTCGTCTCTGGGTCGTTCTACGTAATTTTCCCCGTGACAAATTTTCAAACCTCCCGTGACTCTTCTGTGGAAATAATTTTTCGTGGGTCCCACATGAATAGTAAATAATATTATATTATAATAATATAATATTATTATTCAAATAGTAAATTACTATTACGTGGGTCCCGCTGACAAAATTTTCAAACTTCACGAGAGTTTTGTGTCGGGAGAGAATTATTTTGGTTGTGGGTCCCGCATGAATAGTAAATACGTATTTAGGAATAGTAAATACCGTATTTTTAAATAGTAAATACGTATTTGTGAATAGTGAACACTATTCATATTTCACAAATTTCAAGTATTAAATACGTATTTGCGAATAACATATATATATATATATATTTTTTTTTTTTACGTATTTGTAAATAGTAAAAACGTATACGTGAATAGTAAATACTATTCACGGGGCCCACAAAATACTGATTTCAAATTTATCACTTTCCAAAAATAGAGCCTACTAGTCTTCCCAAAATAGGTTTATGTTCAAGATATTAGATTCAAAATTCAGGATGTTACATTTCTCCCCTCCTAAAAGAAAATTTTGTCCTCAAAATTTCGCTATAATAAGAATTCTAACCTATTTAAATAAATGAGGATAGGTTTGTCGCATGCTCTCCTCCGTTTCCCAAGTAGCATCTCCGGGAGCCATTCCTTTCCACTCGACCTTTACAAGTCTAATGGTCTTGTTTCGTAATCTCTTGTCTCTTGCATCAACAATCCGCTCCGGCTCGGCTTTATACGTCATGTTATCCTTGAGTTCTACCTCTTCTACTTCTATAATGTGGGAAGGATCCGGTTGGTATTTCTTCAGTTGCGATACATGAAAGACATCGTGAAGGTTCGCAAGCTGTGGAGGTAATGCAATTCTGTAAGCTACCGGTCCAACTTTCTCCAAAATCTCATAAGGACCCATAAAACGAGGTGAAAGCTTCTTTGCTCGTATTGCTCTACCAATGCCAGTCATTGGTGTGACTCTTAAGAATACATGTTCGCCCACCATGAACTCCAACGGTCGTCTTCTCTTGTCAGCATAACTCTTCTGTCGACTCTGAGCAGTGAGAAGTTTCTGTTGAATCACCTTAATCTTTTGAGTCGTCTCGTCCACAAGTTCTGGACCTATTAAAATTCGCTCATTCAATTCCGTCCAGCAAATAGGAGATCTACATTTTCTTCCATACAAAGCCTCATAAGGTGCCATCTCAATGCTGGAGTGATAACTATTGTTATATGCAAACTCCGCAAGATGAAGATGATCGTCCCAACTTCCTTTTAGTTCGATTGCACAAGCCCGCAACATGTCTTCCAGAGTTTGAATAGTCCTCTCAGTCTGCCCGTCAGTTTGAGGATGATAAGCGGTACTATAACTCATCCGAGTTCCCATAGCATTCTGCAATGCTTTCCAAAATCGTGAAGTGAATCGTGGATCACGATCAGATACGATGCTATTCGGTATCCCATGCAATCTGACAATCTCCTTCATGTAGATCTTTGCTAGTCTCTCCAATGAGTATTCTGCTGCAATTGCTAGAAAATGAGCTGACTTAGTTAACCTATCGACAATTACCCAAATGGCATTATGTCCAGAGGTTGTTAAAGGAAGTCCCATGATGAAATCCATAGAGATGCTGTCCCATTTCCACTCTGGGATATCCAAATTCTTTAATAATCCAGGAGGTTTCCGATGTTCGATCTTGACTTTCTGACAAGTCAAACAACAAGTGACAAAGTCAGTCACATCTTTCTTCATGCCCCGCCACCACCAATTCCGCTTGAGATCATGATACATCTTGGTTGCTCCGGGATGGATAGTGTATTTACTTCGATGTGCCTCCTCTAGTATGAGCTTTTTTATTTCTCCATCATTAGGTATGCACACTTTTCCTTTATACCTTAATATCCCATCTCTATCGATCCCAAATTTCGATTCTTTTCCTTCTTCAATATCTTCCCTCACGTTTAATAGATACTCATCTTCGAGCTGAGCGAATTTAATCTCTTTCCAAATTGTGCTTTCAATAGTTAATGCTTCCATGGTAGCGACCAAACCTGACATTACATCAATAGATGTACTTGGTATCTCCTCGAGCAATTTATGTTCTCTGATCATCATCTGGGCTACATGGATTGTCTTTCTACTTAAGGCATCTGCTACAACGTTCGCCTTTCCTGGATGATACTTCAATTCGAAGTCGTAGTCCTTGATAAACTCCATCCATCTCCTCTGTCGCATGTTGAGCTCCTTTTGGTCGAACAGGTACTTTAGACTTTTGTGGTCACTATAAACCTCGAACTTTGAACCGTAGAGGTGATGCCTCCAAATCTTCAGAGCGAACACTACTGCTGCCAGTTCTAAGTCGTGAGTAGGATAATTCCCTTCATGTGGCCTTAACTGTCGAGAAGCATAAGCTACTACCCTACCATTTTGCATTAATACACACCCAAGACCTTTCTTGGAAGCATCTGTGTACAAAGTAAAGGTCTGAGCAGGATCTGGAATTATAAGTACTGGTGCCGTAGTCAACTTAGTCTTCAAATTTTGAAAAGCTGCTTCACACTTTTCGTCCCATACATATGGTTGACCCTTCCTAGTTAACTTTGTCAAGGGCATAGCTATCTGCGAAAAGCCCTTGATAAATCTCCTATAATAGCCAGCTAGACCTAGAAAACTCCTGATCTCAGTCACGGACTTTGGTCGTTCCCATTGGAGAACTGCTTCAACTTTAGTATGGTCCACTGCAACACCTTCAGCCGATACGACATGGCCTAGGAATTTTACTTCCTTCAACCAAAATTCGCACTTAGACAGTTTCGCATAGAGCTTGTGCTCCTTCAACACTTGTAGCACGATTCTAAGGTGCTCTTTATGCTCTTCTTCATCCTTAGAGTAGATAAGGATGTCGTCAATGAAAACCACTACAAATTTATCTAGATATGGTCGGAAAATTCTATTCATGTAATCCATGAATACTGCTGGAGCATTTGTTAGCCCAAATGGCATAACAAGAAATTCATAATGGCCATATCTAGTTCTGAATGCAGTTTTTGAGACATCTTCAGCTTTGACTCTCAGTTGGTGATAACCTGATCTGAGGTCGATCTTGGAGAATATGGATGCTCCCTTCAACTGATCAAGTAGATCGTCGATCCTGGGTAAAGGATATTTATTCTTTATAGTCACTTTATTCAACTGGCGATAGTCAATGCATAGTCTCAGGCTCCCATCTTTCTTCTTCACAAAGAGTACGGGCGATCCCCAAGGAGATACACTGGGTCTGATAAAACCCTTTTCTAACAATTCTTCGATCTGCTTCTTCAATTCTGCTAGTTCCGATGGAGACATTCGGTAAGGAGCTTTAGAGATAGGTTCCGTTCCAGGTACGAGATCAATAGAAAATTCTACTTCTCTCTCTGGGGGTAAACCTGTCATTTCTTTCGGGAATACCTCCGGAAACTCGTTTACCACTTCGATATCTTCTATCCCTTCCTCTACTTCTGCTTGAATGGAGAAAAACACCATGTACGCAAGACAACCATGATGAACAGGCTTTTCATCTTGTACTATAGACAATAATTGTGGTCTACTATGACTCATAGAGTCATCCGCAAGAGAGATAGTCTTCCTCTTGCAGTCAAGGATGATGTCATTAGCTGACAACCAATCCATTCCTATTATTACATCGATACCCTTCGTGGGTAAACAAACAAGGTCTATATTTGAGATCCTATTATCAATCTCAATCGTACAATTTAAGCAAGCCCTAGAAGTTTTTACTGAAGCTCCCGCCGGTGTAGAAATAATCATATAATAAGGCAATTCACTCACTCTTAAATTCAATCGAGGCACACAGTCGTATGATATAAAAGAGTGTGTGGCACCAGAATCAAATAAGGCTTCTACTTCAAGACCTTGGAGTTTGAGGATACCTTTAATCAGATTTGGTGAAGCACTTGCCTCCTGATGTGATAGTGCAAACACTTTCCCTGGCACTGCAGTTCTAGCATCCTTGGCCCCTCGAGGCTCCTCCTCACAAAATCTGGAAATGTGTCCTGGCTTTCCACAGTTGAAACACGTCACACATGGTCCTTGGTGTATCCTTCCACACTTGGCACACATCTGATTGTTGGCGGTGCTTGCAGCAGGAGCTGTGGATCCCCTATATGAACTCTGACCTCCACTGAAGTGACTCCTTTGAGGTCCTTTGAATTGACTCCTCGGTGGTCTGCTGAAATGACTTCTTTGGGGTCCAGTAAAATAACTCCTCGATGGTCCACCAAAGTGATTTCTGGATGGTTGGCTAAACCGCGTATTCACATTACTGAAGTTGTGACTCTGCTTCTTAGTAACTCCTCCCGTTGGTCTCATGAGGTGTGTAGATCTGGCCTGAAAACCCTTCATCTTCTCAGCTTCCTCTTCTCGTTTGTTCCTTGCTATCGTGCGCAGTTTGTCGCATATTTCTTCAAAATCCCTTGTTTCATCAAGGAACGGTGATAGAGCTGTTTTTAGGTCTGGTCTAGCTTTTTCAACCAATCGAGCACTCAACCATTTAGAGTTGTTCTGTGAATATCCGCAGAATTTAGACAACTCTAAAAAGCGAGTAATAAATTCGTCTTCATGTAATTCCCCTTGCCTGAATGTGAGGAATTCAGTTTCTTTCTCTATTCTGATTGAAGGGGAAAAGTAATAATTTTCGAACTTTTCCTTAAACTCTTCCCACGTCATCTCAGCATTTCCTTTTGTTTTGGTGCTTTCCCACCATTCTTCAGCTGCTTTCTGCAACAATTGTTCAGCAACCATCACCTTCTGTTGTGAGCTAATCTCGATAACTCTGAAAATCTTTTCTACACGCTTCAGCCACTCCAGTGCTGCAATCGGATCTAGCTTCCCCTCGAACATCGGTGGAGTAAACTTCCGAAATTTTTCCCAAACCTCAGTAATAGGTAAGGGATGGTATTGAGAATGAGAACCGCTACTACCTCCATCTTCAGTGCGAGAACGACTTCCTCCCCTAGATTGATGGTCAGAAGGTGTGACTTCCAGAGCCTTCTCCTTTCCTTCCTTACCACCTTGGCCTCTTCCTTTTGCTAGTTCATCCTCGTGTCTATTCACTTTCTCTCTCATCTCCAAGATGACGTCTCGTAACTCTGCCAAAAGGGCATTGTTATCCTGAGGATAGGGACCATCTTGATGCGGAGGGAGACCTCTTTGGGACGGAGCAGGGGTTGAATTAGTTCTTCGAGTTCTTGCCATTATCTCCTCCTATGATTAATACTATAAGGACACTAAACAAATAAAAATAGCTAAATAAATTCTAAATCTAACAAAGGGAAGTGCTCATGTTATGATATTTAATTTGCCACGAACTTTTAAAAAAAAATTTTTTAAAGAAATCACTTTAGAAAATAAACAAAATTGCCATGGAACCTTTAGCTCTGATACCAAAAATGTAACACCTCAATTTTAATACCCAAAAACTCGGTCAAAATATTGAAAATACCTTCAAAAGAGTTCAACAATATCCAAATCCTTTTACAATGTTACCATTTCAAATAAAACCCGTAATACATAATCAGAATAAATTCCAGAAAATATTTCAGAGTTTAATACAAAACGGAAGTCTTAGGTTCATGGCAAATAAAATAACATATCATAATTTATTGGAGATTAAATGAGCTTCCAGAGCTCACTCCATAGGTGCCTTCCCTTGCTCTCTACTAGAATAATCACCTGAAAAATGTTAATATGGGATGAGATTCCACGTCTCAGTAACTACTGAATATTTCTACCTTACACGAGCAAATTACATATGACAAAAATAAAAGGTAATATAATGTGAATTTAATATACTCAGATATTTTTAGATATACCGTTGTTCACATCAAATGCCTTTACAAAATACTCATCATTCTTTATTGAATAATTCAGAAATGCACTATGCAGTATGCAGCCTCCCTTATATCCCCTTCCAACCGTATACCGCTGACTGGAACCATAGGCTAACATATAGTCCAATAGAAACTCATTCATTTGACTGGATGGTTTCAAGCTCACCAAAACTTAAGATACACCCGGCCAAAGGTATAGAGCTTAAATCTGGACTATGGCTCCCCTCCTTTAAAATAACAACTAAGGAGGTGTCACATGTCCCACATCTCCAATGAAATCCCGGCCAGAGGAAAACATGGAAGATGGGGCCCTGAAAAGTACCATCCACTGTGCACCGAGTGGTGGCATAAACAATTCTTATCATTCAATTCCCTCCTTACTCCACCCATCACAATACAACCGCCATGATGTATTTACTCAAAAATAATGCATTATTATACCATTATATACGTTGATATGCGTATTTGTGAATAGTAAAATACGGTATATACATGAATAGTAAAATGAGTAGTAAATACGGTGTACGTGAATAGTAACATGAATAGTAAATACGGTATACGTGAATAGTAACATGAATAGTAAATACGGTATACGTGAATAGTAACATGAATAGTAAATACGGTATACGTGAATAGTAAAAATGAATAGTAAATACGGTATACGTGAATAGTAAAATGAATAGTAAATACGGTATATGTGAATAGTAAAATGAATAGTAAATACGGTATATGTGAATAGTAAAATGAATAGTAAATACGGTATATGTGAATAGTAACGTACGTATAAATAGTACCTCTACAGATTTGCAAATCAAAATTCCCACACCAGATCTTAAAACCATAAATATTTTCTAAATATTCTTGCCAAAATAGTAAACAAACAAATTTATAATCATACATAATTCACAAGTATAAGGAAGAATATTCAGAGTTACCTGTTACTTGCTAATACCCGAATCACCAACCAGCTATTATAACTCTCAAGCAAATATCTCTCTACTCTCTCTCTCTCTCTCTACCTCTCTCTATAGCTCTTAGAAGTTGTGAAGAATGAAATGAAATGGAAGGTCTATTTATAGTTGGAAAATGGGTCCTTAAGTGTAATTTTCGTCTCTGGGTCGTTCTACGTAATTTTCCCCGTGACAAATTTTCAAACCTCCCGTGACTCTTCTGTGGAAATAATTTTTCGTGGGTCCCACATGAATAGTAAATAATATTATATTATAATAATATAATATTATTATTCAAATAGTAAATTACTATTACGTGGGTCCCGCTGACAAAATTTTCAAACTTCACGAGAGTTTTGTGTCGGGAGAGAATTATTTTGGTTGTGGGTCCCGCATGAATAGTAAATACGTATTTAGGAATAGTAAATACCGTATTTTTAAATAGTAAATACGTATTTGTGAATAGTGAACACTATTCATATTTCACAAATTTCAAGTATTAAATACGTATTTGCGAATAACATATATATATATATATATTTTTTTTTTTACGTATTTGTAAATAGTAAAAACGTATACGTGAATAGTAAATACTATTCACGGGGCCCACAAAATACTGATTTCAAATTTATCACTTTCCAAAAATAGAGCCTACTAGTCTTCCCAAAATAGGTTTATGTTCAAGATATTAGATTCAAAATTCAGGATGTTACATTTATCGGGCAGGGCGAGGCACTAGACTGCATTTGACTGCCCAATGAACTTTTAGGCAAGGTATCGAGCAAGGGTCTCGCCTCGCCCTGCCTAGCCCACGAACCCAACCCAATGCACTTTGCAATGTAGTACAATGTGATTTAACGACAATGCAATGCAATATGTAATTATAGGGTAAGTGTTTGGTTTGATTTTTAAGCAATGTGCAATGAGTTACTTTTTAATAATTAATTAAAATTAATATATAACAAAAAATCTATTTTACCTTTAACATAATCTTTGTAGAGAAAATTGCTAAGAGTCATTGCACTACCTTGTCATAACTATTGCGCTACATCGCCATAAACGTCGCACTACCTTGTTAGGGATCATCCCACAGAGCTCTGCATCGTTGTGCTACCTTTGGTTGTCTTCGCCATCATTGCCCCCAGTAGTATTCGTCGTGATTGTCTTACAATTTAGTTTGGAAAAAGGAGAAGACGGATCGAAATATTAAAAAATGTAGAATGACTTTTTGGTGGTGGTGTGATAGGTGAAATGAGATAAATTGGACTTTTTAACCATACAATATGGTGGTAATGAATATCCATGAGTGTTGAATGAGATAACCAATTTTTTTGGTAATCATCATTACTATAGTAAAACATACTACTAAACTAAAGAGCAATCAAATACTCTTCTCTCGTAATGCCATCATCATTATCATTGTAGGTAGCCATTCAATTGAACTAGAACATACATTTTTGGTTTAAAATAAAATAAGCAAATAATTGGTGTTTTTGTTTTTTGTTTGTTTGTTTGTAAACTAGTGTCTACATCTTTGAATCAAGTGATAAATGATGATAATGTTTCTTTATACAATTTTGAGACAACGCAACATAATAGAGCAACTCTTTTATTTATATATATAGTTCAATATGTCAATCGATTTCTTGTAGCTCCCTTCACAAATTGACATTCAATATATTTTATATGGCAATACATTTGTTGACGTTTTTCTCAAAATTAATAGGTGGGCGCTACTGAAACCTAGCTTATTATATTCCCTTGATGTTATATTTCATATACAATATACAATATATATCTACACACACATATGTATACATATACATATACATATACACACACACATATTAGGAAAAATCCCTTTAAAAAGCCTTTAAAAATGTCAAAAGTAAAAATGTCTTCCAAATGTCTTTAATACTAAAGAAGTGTTAGGGTTGGATTTGTCATTTTCAAAAGTAAAAGGAAATGACAAAATTATTCCTCTAAATTTAAAATTAAGAACATAAAGGAAGACACAATTTCACAAGTTTTGATAAAGATTTTCATAAATTTAGATAAGGTTTTCACAATTTCTCATAAGAATTTCATAAGTTGCCAATCAAAATTCACAAGATCTATAAAAGTTTAACAAGTTCGGATAAGGTTTTTACAAATTACAAATTTGAATTCACAAGATCTAATAATAGTTTCACAAGTTTGGATAAGGTTTTCACAATATCTAAAAATAATTTTACAACTTTCTTAGAGAATTTAACAAGTTGCAAATTTTGATTCTCAATATCTAATAAGGGTTTTACAAATTTTGATAAATGGTTCACAAGTTTGATAAGGTTTTCACAAGTTCTCAAAATTTTTTTACAAATTTCTTAAAGAATATCCTAAGTTCTGATAAAGGTTTCGCAAGTCATAATACATTCTTCATAATTAATTCTGCAAGAGTGAAAATCGAATTCCAAGGAAAAACCATGTCCTAACACCTGAGTTCACATTTGGTGCCCATTCTTATGTGCCCAATTATGTGGTCATACCTCTAATAGAGGTATGAGTATATTTTTTTTTTAATTTTTTTATATATTGTATTTATTTAGATTTAAATTATATGCTACTTTCTGGAATTTTTTTGCACCCAGTATCTCATATTAATTAGTTTCCATGATACTGGTGTTACAGATAAATGTAGAATTGGAAACTAATTAATTTGAGATACTGGATGTAAAAAAAATTCCAGAAAGCAGCATATAATTTAAATTTAAATAAATACAATATATAAAAAAAATTAAAAAAATATGCTCATACCTCTATTTTCCAAAGTGTCTTTGAGCGTGGGCAAGAGGTAAGTCCCAGAAGGCTCGGACTGTCTACTGGATTTAAATATGTTCTCATTAATGTATGTGTTTCCTGGTAACCGTTCAGTATAATAATTTTCAGTTTATCAAGACTTTCTGGGTTTCCAGTCAGTTAGATAGGATAGATCAAGGTCTTAATGACTTTGTTGGTGTATATGTCTGAACAGGTTTAAAGACACAATACAGTCATTTGGATCCTAATACATCTACCCTCCTTGTTGGTATCACAGCATATAATTATGAATTATGTACATGGAATGAGTGCCCCTAACAGCTCGACCTCTACCATAAATCTGTCATTTCCTTTTAATTTTAAAAACAACATTCATTCTTCACACCATTTTTGATAATATGGATACACGGAGTAGCTTTTTATCGTTTCACATTTTAAAATTGTTTTAAAATATTTTTTAATATATTATCTTTTATGTACGTAGATTAAAATAATAAATTAATAAGTAAGTTTTGGTCAATCCGTGCAAGATCCAGATATTGAGTGAAAGAAAAGCAACATGTAAATATTATTATTTAAATTAAACAAGATTGCGTCTTCACTGTTTTCCAATATAAATATTTTTTTATTGTAATTGGAACTCTTCATTAACCTATAACCACACGAAATGTGTAGTCACTGTAATGGGGTGTGAAAGGTCAGCCAAAAACGACAATAGATGATGGATTAAACGGTACGTATTACTGTGCTTACCAGGTGAGGCAGTAAGTTATTCTGAAATTTAACCCTAATGATAATAATATATTACTGGCATTGACACTGCAAAGACCATAAAAGCCAGGGTTATTTTTGTACTTTCAGAACCAGAATAAACAAAGTATTTGTTTGTGTTTTGGGGTAGCCTCCACAAGAAGGCAAATGACATAAGGTGACTTGTACTGGATTATTAAATGTTTCTGTACTTGTGTATGAGGAGAAAACGACATTGCTTGTGGAATATAATTGTTTTTAAATTTTTTCTCCTACCTGGTTCGGCTAAAATGTTTCGATTACAACTAGGAGAAGCAATTTTGTTCAGTTTAGTTTTGGATTTAAGAATATATTCAGAACTCAAATGGAATAGATTTTTCAAAGAGATTAGTTTAAGCAAATTTTTTAAATTTAAAAAAACAAAATCAAATTGCGTCAAAGAAAATTGGAGGTTGAGTGTCGTTTACGCCAAATATGTCGTCGCATACTTCTCCCCTCTGTCTCTGCCTCTGTGTCAGCTCCTTTACTATAAATAAAGAAGCCACACTTTCCCCTCTCCGACTAGACTCGCCCACGCACCCTCTCTCTCTCTGTCCTCCCGCTCTGTTTCTCTCTTTCCTTCTTTCTTCTTCAAAGTATCAATAATACCCTTTTTCTTTTATCTTTCGAGTCTCTGTAACTTTACTATAAAAATCTCCTTTTTCGTCTAGGGTTCTGCTTTTTGTATGATTCTGTGTTGTGGTATAAGAGGGACGAAGAAGGAGTGATTTGAGTTGTGAAGTGAGAGAGAGTTCCAAGATAGTAATGGAAAAGGAAGAGAAGAGGCTGAGTTTTGTGAGAAATGGTGAGCTAAGGTTACCACCTGGGTTTCGATTTCACCCAACAGACGAAGAGCTTGTGGTCCAATACTTGAAGCGAAAGGTCTTGTCTTATCCATTGCCTGCTTCAATCATCCCTGAGGTTCATGTCTGCAAATCGGATCCTTGGGACTTGCCAGGTTTAATAATTCCCTATTTTCCTCATTTTTTTGGTGTCTCTGTTTTAGTTACAATCTCTCCCACTCTAACAGAGAGGTGGCAGGGGGGCTTACTCTGTTACAGGTGATATGGAACAGGAGAGATATTTCTTTAGTACCAGAGAAGCTAAGTACTCTAATGGAAGCCGATCTAACAGAGCAACACATTCTGGGTATTGGAAAGCCACTGGTTTGGACAAGCAAATCCTGACTTCAAAGGGGAATCAAGTTGTGGGCATGAAGAAGACTCTGGTTTTCTACAGAGGCAAGCCTCCTCACGGCTCTAGAACTGACTGGATCATGCACGAATATCGCCTTCATAATGTACTTAATCTCCCTTCACATCATCTTCTTATAATTTGTACCACTTAAGTCATTCTAATAGAAAAATGACCTCAACTTGTACATATATCTAAAATTCAACATGGTATGACGGAAAAAAAAATTCTGAGTGGTCAAGCTTTGAATTAAACTTAAAAAGTGAGTGTAGAAGCTGTGTTTTTCAATGGTAAGTATGTGGGAGGAGTTCAACGCCAACTTAAATATGCAAAGAACCAATTTTTAAGTTATTAGGTTGGAAAGACCACCTCAATCTACACATATCTAAAATTCAATACTTCTAATTTTTTTTCCTAACAAATATGCTCTGTTTTTCTCCTCTGTTTTCAGATGCAGAGCTCTGAGGTGGGGATGCAGAGCTGGGTACTGTGTCGCATATTCTTGAAGAGAAGAAGCACAAACGGGAAAAGTGAGGAACAGAGTAGTTACAGAGTAAGAAGGGATATTATGAACAGTCACAACAAGTCAAGGCCTGTTTTTTATGATTTCTTAGCACAGAGCAAGAACAACAATAAGAATATTAATAATACTGATTTAAATCGCACACCTTCGTCTTCAACCTCAAGCATAAGTGGAATCACTCATATCTCTTCTCACGAATCTGATGAGCGTGGTGAAGAAAGCAGTAGTTACAACAGCTTGCCGTCCCTTACAAGAAACCCGTGACTTAATTTGATTCCTCATCTCTCTACCTTACTTTGTCCTCTTTACTGCTTATTGTACTTGTACTTTTCGATCCTTTCTGTTTTTTTAGATTATTATTATTATTATTTAGAGTCAAAATGGATACCGGCATTACCCTGTTTCCTCTCATCTTAAGAGTAATGAACGGTACTGTTTCTAGTTGCGTAATCTCAAATTCTTGCTTCATCCACACGCCTTACACACTGTGATTGAATTTCAATCAAAACGTAATGATTAATTAATCTTTTAGATTAACCTCGTACTGTAGTGTGTATGTGTGTTGGTTTTTAAGAGAACCAAACGGAAGATTTTCAGAATTCAGGATTGGGGAAAGTGAAGCCAGCTGTCTGGGGCCGAAGCAGTAAATGACAAAGTAGTATGTAGTATGTACAGTTAATTAATAATTCCATAGACATTTTTGAGCGAGAGGATGAGGAGGAAGAAAGAGTCACTATGTTGAAAATAAGGTGATGAGGGGGGTCCCCAAATTTGAAAATTGATGGGCTAACTCAGACTTTGCTGTAGTGTGCTGTGTGCGTATCTTGTCCAAATCTTGTCCTATTTCTTCTTAACAAGTTATGTTACTAAGGGGTAATTTTACCAGTTTTAAAAAGGAGTCTTACTGTTATTTATATTTATTTCAGTTAATTTGTAGATTAAATATGTTGAACTTACAGTCTACATGTCATTCTTATTAAGGTATAAATTTAGTGAAGAAATTTTAAATTTAACTTTGAAAATTGAAAGTACATGGCATATGGACTTTCAGTGTAAATTTATACTTTTACAAAAATGTTATAGATTACATATCAAAAATGACATAGATGACATATCGACGTGATTCATTTTATAACATAAGGTTTTATTTAGAACTACAATTGAGCATGCTTACGATGAGCACTTGTAGGCAAGGCAAGCACATACTCTCTCCATTTTCCCAAGAAACACTTTGTTTTTATTTCCTCTAGGCCTTAATATAAAACATATATAGGGAATTAATTTTGATTTTAAATATAAGACATAATTTTTATATTTGTTTTTTTTTTTCTAATTTACCCCAATTAATACTCCCTCAACAAAAATTAAGAAAAAAGGGAATGAAGAAATTATAGAAGATAAATAAGGTATTTTAAAATTTACATGTGTTAATTAACTTAACTAACGTCCTTTATCTAATTAAATTAAGTAAAAATACCCAAATGATTTGAAGTTAGGTGTACCAGAATGAGCCATATAATGTGACTGATGGAGTCCATGAGTCGATATTGGTACACCCTCCTTCGACGTCTCAATATCCATATATAACTCAGCAAATTGGGACGTAGAGTTTTCGTTGAATGTTTGAACAAAAATATCAACATCCTCATCATCAAATATCTCAAAACCTGCATATTTGCGGTTTTCACAAGGAACTCTACCTGTCACTGAAGATATTACCTGATTTTGTTGTAGCTTTAACTTTCGACGGATCTTTTCATTTAAATCTTCGGTAGACATGCCTCAAACAATATACATTGCTCTTCTTTCACCTTCAAAGCTTAATCTGTTTGCACATATATTTTTAGAACCATTATAATATACAAATGAACAAATTTGATTCATTTTTTACAAAAAAAGAAATGAAGAAACAGAATGAAGAAGATGGAGGACGGAGGGAGTTTCCAGATGAAGGAAGGAGTGAATGATGAGAGGGAGAGGGAAGGATGCCAGATGAGGGAAGGAGTGAATGATGAGAGGGAGAGGGAAGGAGTCATGGATGAGGAAGAGTGAAGGAGTGAATGGTGAGGGAGAGGGAGTCATGGGTGAGGGAGGGAGAGGGAAGGAGTCACGGGTTTTTTTTTGGGGGGGGGGGGGTGGGTGGATGTCAGGGTGGTATCTAACGCACTAGTGGTGTCAGGAATACTGAAGCCACTAGTGGCATCAACACTCTTGATGCCATTAGGTGTGACGCCATTAACGGCGTTTGGTCAACCAACACCGTTGACTGTCTTACATTGGTAAATATTTTCCCCTCTACTCTAATCGAGTATAATTTTTGGTAAAAGTTGCTACTTTGGTGCTTTTCCCGAGTATTTCATGGAAACCAACCAAAGACATTTCTAATTTCTAATTACCTTATTTTATCAAAACAAGGAGTGGTAAGTTGAAGACCTTGGTTAATTATCTTTTCTTATTAAAACCAAGAGAAGAGTTGATTAAGGTCCTGTTTGGTATAGGGAATTGGGCCAAGGGAAAGGGAACTTGGGCCAGCTCCCACTTAAAAAACTCGTTTGGTGAGACATAGTTCCGGTGAGAAGAGTTCTCGCGGCATGGTCAGTTCCCACGAACGTGGGAAGATGAATTCCATTTGAAATTGGCGGGATCTAAAAATGTTCCTGGGAGAGGTAAATAATGGGACGAAAAGGCCTCTGAACAAATAATATTATAAACACTTGCAACATGAGAAGGAGGAGCTGCAAGAAGGAGAAGGAGGAGCTGGGAGAACGACGAGGTGTTCTCAGTGCTTGAACGACAGTCGAAGAACAAGTTTAAGGAAGGCGAGATCAGTGTCAAATCCAAGTAATTGGAAATGGGTGTTTAATTTCTGAGAAATTTTGGCCAATGGCTTGTTTGTTGTAGATCATGAATCATGTTGGGTGAGTGTTAAATTGATTGCGTTATAATGTTATGGTAGTGCGTTGAGTTATGTATTCGGTAGTGTAATTCTATAGGAAGCTGAAATAGATGATGACATATGTAGCGATCGAATTGTACAGTGTCCTATGTTTATTGGAATGAAACAATGTGAGTTAGAATGTTGACTATATGGGTTATATACTTTGCTTGTTTCTGGTTTTCATTTTCATACATCACTGAGGGCACTATTTGTATTCTCCATTGTTGTTTTGATTGCTTGGTTAACTCCTGCTGTACTACTTTCCTTTTTGTCACATGTTTGAACGGGTCTGTATGGTTCGAACTTAAACTTTAGTTGTTTTGTGCAGTTTGACTATTTAACTTTTGTGAACTTATTAAACTGATGTCGCCATTGTTTATGTATGCAAAGACATCATTTTGACTTGAGGTTCACCCAATTTATACTGTAGTGTGTGCATTGATCTGTCCCTTCAATTTTTAGGTATGCAAACCTAATGAAACATTGTTTAAATGTCTTGAATGGTCATGCAGTACTACTTCTCTGTTTCCCTGCACTTGCAGCTGCTAAAATGTACTCTCAGGCTTTTAGCAGGCATTCTTTTCAATTTTTCTTTCCTCTGCTATCAAAGTAACACCTAGGTTCATATGTTCAGTGATCATCTTTCCTGTTCCTCGTCATATTCATTCCTGCATTTGGTTTCATTCTTTCTTGTCGTCCCTTGGTAATTCTTTCCTTCTCCGTCATCGTCGTCGCCTGTGGAAGCCATTCCTCGTCGCAATCTCATTTCCCATCGGCGTCTACTTTGATTTTGCATCTCAACTATCACACGTGATTTCGTTTCATTAATGTCGCGATTGTTCTAACAACAAAATCACTTCGTCATTTTTTTTTTAAAGAGCATTGTGGGAATTTCACCTCATATTCCACTTAACCAACACTCAATTCTTCATACCAAACGGTTTATTTTCCTTCAACTATAAAGTTCCATTTCCTCGTTTACCAAACAGGTCACATTTTTAAGTTCTCTCTTAATCTTCCATTCCTTTCCTTTCACTTCCTTTCCTTTCCTTTTCTTCCTCAAAAGTTCCCTGTACCAACAGGGCCTAAGTTGTTTGAAAATGAAATAAATTTTCATTTTTACCACCAAGTTCGTATTACATTCTCTTTTATGCCCTCTTACAGTGAATGACTTTAAACAAAGGTGCTATTTTTTTTTTTTGCCCAAAAAACAAAGGTGCTATTGGAAACCCTTAATTAATACTTGATCAAATGGTTTATAATAAGTATTACCTATGGTGCTTTAAATGTATGCGTTAGTGGGGGATTTGTTTTAGTTAAAAATGTAAGACTCTATTCTACTTTGCTTCCTAAATTTCTAATTTGTTCTTCAAATTATCCATATTAATTGTATTTATTAAATTTTCAATACAAATGATTAAAGGAGAACTCAACTAACTTTCTTTAAATATGTAAATTAGTCATATAGCTCATATATATTTTTTCATTGAATTACGGGTTTTTTCTTTTCAAGACTTAGTATATAAAGGGGTTTTTTCTTCTCCCATCAAGTGGATTCTTAGGATTTAAATTTGTGTTTTTCCTTAAAGAGTGAAGCCACTTCTTGGTATTGGCTCTTAGGGCCTGTTTAGGGGAAATCAAAACCTAAGTTTTGCTATAAATTTGCCAAGCACCCCTATTTTTCCCGGAAGCTATTTTACATTAAATCCTAGATTTTGATAAGAGTTTTTAAAAAATGCTCCATTTTTATCCAGAAGCTATTCTACATCAAAATTTAGATTTTGGTTCCAAAACATAGATTTTGGAAAAAAAACTATTTTTTCAGTTTTTTTTTTCTCTCCTCTACAATCATCAGTATTTTTTGGGTACCAGTCAGTATCTTTAAGTAATTTTTTTAGTGCTCTTCAATATCTTGAAGTATTTTTTCAAAATTAGTCATTACCCTGAAATATTTTTTCAATACCTTAAAAAAAGTTTCAAGATCATGAAGTACTTTTTCAGTGTCTCTAAGTATCTTTTTAGTACCTGTTAGTGCCCTGATTTTTTTTTTAAAAACATTAGTCAGTGTCCTGAAATATTTTTCAAGATCTTAAAATAAATTTTTAAGACCATAAGAAGTATTATTTTTAGTACTAGCCAATATTAAATATCTTTCTAGCACCCATCAACACCCTAAAATATTTTTTCAAGATCCGTTTTTTACTTTGAAATATTTTTTTCAATATCCTAAAATAAATTTTCAAGATTATAAAGTATTTCTTTAGCATCTTTAAGTATCTTTTTAGTACCCGTACGATGAAATATTTTCTTATATCCCAAAATAAATTTTTAAGATTATGAAGTATTTTTTTAGTGCTAGTCAATATCCTTAAGTATTTTAATTTTGTACACAAATTTATGTGATTTTTTGGTATTTATTATGAAATATAATGTTTATGATATTCAAAATACAACTTTATCCTTTATATGCAATTATACCAAAAGCTAATATCTTTTTTTTTGGGGTAAATTTGACCTTGAAAAAACTATTCTAATAACAACATCCAAACACTATCATTTTTATCCAAAAACTATTTTCCAAAAAACATTCTTAACTAGTAAATCCCAAAAGTTATTCCAAAAAAAAAAAAACATTCTTAACTCGTAAATCCCAAAAGCTAAATCCAAACGAGCCCTTACATCAATTAAAAAACAAAGAAAATAAAATTGTGTGTTGTGTGTATGTAAACAATTTTCCTAAATGGGCAGTATTGATGCGTCTTATAACATGCCAATAATTGATCATGTATGCCTCGTTTTGGCTTTTCATGGAGATTGAAGAGTGGAGGTTAAGTTAATCAGACGTGCGGACAAAAATGAAAGGGCTATTTGCCGGGTTTGAATCTTATTGGGACATATATGATCAACATATTAAGATTGTAAAAAAGTACTAAAAAATTGTGTTGCAAACAAACATATAAAAGAGGTGTCTACATACTTTCGTCTAATAAAAACATGTTTTATTATAACCCGATGCGTGTTACACAGTTAGGATACAAGTGCCATCCATACACGTATCAATAAATCCATCCAAGTTGCACTTTAAATAATTTGGCAAGAAAGTTGATCTTTTTGCCAAAAATGGAAATAGCAAAAAAGCAACTAATTATGGAGGGGAGGGGCAAAAACCCACCCTTGCCATCAAGTAAGGGGATTTGGTGGATTTAATTAATGACGTTTCGTTTAGGTAGAAGGAATTTAATACTTCCTTCAGCCAAATTTGATCCAATTAAACTAAATGGTTTATATATTTTTATTAGTGTGTTGTAAAAGGCTTTAAATCTCACGAGGAATTAGTCTCAAATATATTTGTGGATATATTTGATCAAATAAAACGAAAATACTAATATATTATTCTTGAGTTCACCTGGCGAAGGGGTAAGACTTTCTTACCTAAAGGGAGGGGTTCGATCCTGGAGTTGGTCAAGACGCATCTTAGTGGTCTATGAAACAGTGGAAACGCTAGGTGGAGGTGGAGGTATATGTACTCTTCGGCCCAGTATACTCTATGGACTGGGCTCCAAGCGCTCTACCCTTGGACTGGGGTGAGCCTAACCCTTTTCCTAAAATTTTGATATAAAAAAAATGAAAATACTACATGTAATATTTAATACAAGACATATTTATTTAATTTGATTAGACTAAGTAAATTAGTTAAATTATTTAATGTGACATGTATTTTTTAAAATATTATAGTCATCTTTCTTAGTTTCATCGTTCTTTCTTCTTCTTGATCATCGTTGAGAGAACATTAATCAGGGTAAATTAGGAAAAAATTGATAAATATAAAAATTATGTCTTATATTTAAAATTAAGATCAACTCTGTTAATAAAAGATATATTAAAGGCTAGAGGAAGTAGTTGTTTAAACAAGATTCGGGGGGTTTGATAAAGCCACCCAAAAACACTTCTTATCTAAACTAAGGTTCAGATGTATACTAGCCAAACACCCATATAAAACACAAAATAGATTTTAATCCTAAAATTAAAACACAAAATAGATTTTAATCCTAAAATCATCCTTTGTTTGGATTGAAACTTATTAGTACAACTCTTTTAAAGTGATTAATTCTTCCAAAATCTATTTTTTCTTAAAAAAAAGCGAGTCCAAATAAACCGAGTTCAAAAACTAGTAATGGAAAAAGTCACAGAATAAAAAAACATTTTTATTTAAATTTGATAATGTTCTTATTTGATACTCCCTTTGGTCTTTATTATAAGGCACCAACTAACAATTTTCACAAACTAGAAAAAAAGTTAAAGTCAATGAAGTTGTCCTACAATTTAAATAACTTCCAATATTACCCCTACTAATTGCACTAAACTCTAATATTATATCAATTATTACTCTCACTTACTACCTTTATTAATTATGGACATATATGGAAAAAATAATTAATACATTTTGAAAATAAAAGAAAGTACCGCTAGTAAGCGGTATCACTTTTTTTGATCCTCCCACCTGTTCTCTCTCTCTCTCTCTCTCCCCCTCCAAACCCTAGTTCCTTCTCTTCCACTTGGGTTTCTGCCTCGCTGGCAGCGTCTTTGCCGCCGCGAGCCTCCTCTTGGTCCACAATCGCGGCTGAAGTGCAGATCGGGCCTTGATGAGTCAAGAGCAGGCGAGTTTTAGGTCGGAACAGAGATATAGAGCGGTGACCCTCCTTCTTCTTCGGTATCGGCTCTCATCTGGTCTCCGTCCTCATCGCCTTCCCAGCTCCGGTGGCATTCTGTTCTCTGGTTGCAATTGTGCTCCTCCCTCGTCTCTGGCGGTGGGAGTTTTTGCCTCGACATCTCCTTCGATGGTGGTCCTTGGCTCGTCAGTGGTCTCTTGCTCGACGATGACCTCTAACTCGACAGTGGTCTCTTGCTTGTTGTTGGCCTCTGGCTTGTTGGTGGTTTCCGGCGGAGGGGGTGTCTCTATTTTCCTTTTCCTTTTGTTTTTATTGCTTTATGTTTATATTTGTCTTCTGATGTTGTGGATCTGGGTAATTTATGTTTGTGTTTGTCTTCTGATGTTGTGGATTTGGGTTATTATGGTGGTGTTCTTTGTTGTGGATTGGATTTTTGCTTTTGGGAGAAGGGTTTTATTGATGGTTGCTACTATTTTATGCTTTATCTATAAGAGGACCATTGCTAGGATTATTCGATGGGGGCAAATCCATATTGCTTATGTTAGCCAAAATCTGTTCGGTGGGTGGTTGATGTCACCAAGTTTGCTTCAATGGAGGAGCAAGAGTATTCTTCAGGACTTCACTTATCTTTTTTCGTCTGAGGTTGAGTGTTCTCTGTCCTATATTCCAAGTACAAGTGATTATGTAACTGATCTATGTGCAGCCTTTTCTTATAAGGAGGTGTGCTCGATCGGGTAGATTTTGCAACCAACACCTTCTTTCATGTCCTTTTTAACCTTGGATGTTCAGGAAGCTGATGAAATCTTTGAAGTTACTTTTATTCCTATTTGTTTTGTGTTAACTAGCTTTCCTTTCATTTGGTTTGGTGTTATTGTATTTGTTAGTCTTCTTATTCTGGTTTGTTTTTCGTTTAATTTGTTGTTGCAGTGTAATCGTTTGATGTAACTTTTATTATTAGTATCAATATATGTTCTTGTTGATAAAAAAAAGTACCTTATAAAAAGGACTAAATATACTTATTTGTTGGTCCTTTATAATAAGCATAAGAAATACTATAATAGTATCATGGGGGGAAAAAAACCTGCCACGTAGACGACAACAACCAAATGGTTGGCAAAACAAGGGGGTAAGGACATGGTGCCAAGGGAACAGAGTATTAGGATTGGTACAAAGCATAAGATATAAAGTGGGCAGGGGAAAGATGTAATTTACTAATTAAGTAATTAGTATTAATAATAAATTAATATTAAAGGAGGGATAAATAATTGCCGACCAGAGTTACTTGTGAGAGTGGGCTTAGGATCATCAAAGAGAAAGGATGTTGGAGTTGTTCACGTCACCTTTTGTTTATAAGTTATCATTTTCAAGAAGGAAATAAGAGTTTGCTGACTTAGGGCATTGCTGTTGTCAATCACGTGGGCAGCCCGCCGTGGTAGGCCCCACCCCTTTGACACTGACTCTCTCTCTCTCTCTAACGTAACTTTTGCACCCTAAGGTTGAGGCTCCCCTGATTAGGTCAATCACAGAAACAAAAGCCTTTCTTCATCACCACCCTCCATTGTCTGTAATATGGCATTTTGGGTCTCTGTCATTGTCAACGTCATTGAATCTTCCTTCCTCCTTTTTATTTCTTCTTTTTCTTTTAAAAGAAAAGAAAATTGCTTTGCAGTCTGGGAACGTTTAATCATCCATCAATTTTGACCCCTTCCTCCATCCCAACCCAACCACTTTTATAAATGCTCTCTTGTTGCGTGAAATACTTGCTCACTATCTTCCACTAATATTCTTAATTTCCATTCATATACAATTATACCCCTCCTCCTTTTTATAAACAAGGCCTACCAAGATAAGTTAATTAAACTAAAAGTTTAATATTAGTTAAAAATAATGAATGTGTCAGTAAATTTTTTTAAAAATATACCCTTATTTAAAAAGAGTGTAAATAAAAAAAAAAAATGAGTGGTGCGTTTGATAATTAATGTATGTTTTTAATGGGGTAAAAATGGAAAAAAGCAACTTCAATTTTCGACACAAAAACTATTGCTAATATGAGGGACTATCCTACAAGAGAGACTATTACTTACAAAAAGTTCTGGAGTAATGGTCAAGAATCAAGACACTTGCACTTCAAAGTTGCAAAGATACTATTTTGCTCTTCTTGGATTATCAATTCAGGTTTGTTTGGTTTGTGGGGATGGGATGAAAAAAGAGACTTATAAAAACTTAATTATCAGTCTCTACGTTTAAATCCCCTCCCTTCAAAGCAAATCTCCAGCTCTTTTTGTTTCTTTTAAAAGGACTAGGATACTTACATATATGTTCTGTGGTTACTGATTCATATTAAATCAGTAGGGACATTGTTACAGATTTCATTTATTTCTTCGTCCCTTCTAGACCACATGGTGTACCTACCAGATCAACGAATCAGAAAATTCTGTGAAGCCCGCAACATAAAGATACTTCGGCTACACGTAAACTATTAGATCCAATCATGTTTCTTCCAATGGGAAGCTTTGTTCATCAATAAGATCATATTCAAAACCAGACGAAAACAGCATATCTTTAATAGGGGCACTACTCCTATACTCGTTTTTCACACAACCGGCAAGAGTCCCCTATTAAAGAGATACGCAAGCAAAAATGTAGGATGTTCCTTCCTGAAACTATTCTCAAGCTCTTGATTTTAAAATATCAATGGTACAACCTACAGACTGAATTTGACTTAGTCAGTTGCCCTTGGTAATGTTTTCAGCAGCTTTAATAGCACCGTCAGAACAAGTGGTTGTTGAGGGAGGTTCTTCAGCGCATGCCTTTAAAACAGCTTCATTCTTCAATAGAAAAAGACAATTTTTCATAATATCAGCCATTGAGTTAAAAGTAGAGGAAAAATCATACTTACAAGGTATAAAAAGGAATAAGGCAGTTTGTTTCATTTTTTTAAAAAATAAAATAGGGCAGTTTTGAACAAAGGCTGATGCATGGCAGGCACTTATCCACACAAGACTGAAGGAGCTAGCTCATGCAAAAAAAGATATAGAGTAATTATCCTTTCTGGTCCTTGACAAAAAACACAAACCTCATTTTAGTTCCTTACAAAAAAGTCGACCCTTATTCGTCCTTTTTATGGACTAAAAAGGGCCTTTTGGAAATTTGTGAGGGATCAAAATGTCAACCAATCGACCCTTATTCGTCCTTTTTATGGACTACAAAGGGCCTTTTTTTTTTTGTTTTTTTGTTTTTTTGTAAGGAACTAAAATGGAGATCGTATTTTTTGTCAAGGACCAAAAAGGGTATTTACTCAGATATACTCCTCCGCATATCCACATAAGATTGAAGGAGCTAGCTCATGCAAAGAAGAAAGACTATATAGGATCTAATTGTGATATGTAAAGATAATAATGCATTTAGAGACCTAATTGTAATGTAAACCTAGGGACCTAAGTATAAACTAGATAAATAGTAAGGTAATTAGTCATTAACCCATTGGTTAGGACTTGAGGGAGGCTATAGGTTATAAATAGCCTACTCCTCCATTTTGTAAGATCAGATCAGTTTTGTTGTGAGTATGATTACACTTTGTTACTCAATTCTTGACCAATAAGCATGTCAATGGTATTAGAGTAGTTCTTCTTTGACTGTCTCTTTCGCTGTTTCTGTCCTACTCCGTAAATGCATTATTATCCTTACATATCAAATTGGGAAGTTGATGTTGGTTCTAAATATAAAACCTATTTCACATGTTTATCAATTCTTTCCCATATTAACCCTATTGATTTTCTTTCAACAATAATCAAGTCAGGGAGGGAGGGAATTAAGGACGATGATTGAGATGTTTTAGAAAAAAAACACTCCCTCCAATCCTTAATATAAGACTTATTTGAGGAATTGATCTTGGTTCTAAATATGACATATTTTTCAAATTTGTCAATCTTTTCCTAATCTACCACTATTGATGCTCCCTTAATAATAATCAATCATAGGAGGGAATATGCGAATTGAAGATGACTCGGGTGTTTTAAAAGATATATGCCTTATCAACTAACTTCTTTAATATAATTAAATTAGGTGAATATGTTTTACATTAAGGATTAGAGAGAGTATCACACTAACTAACTGTTTAAAATCAGAGGTGCTTTTACTCTCTCTGTTGTATATTATTCATGAGGAAAAGTTTACAATATATAGGCTTAAGGTAGGCAGCCGTTACAAGGAAACAATAGAAATAGGAAATACAATAAAGCATAATAAAGGCAAATAACTCAGTCATTAATTAACATAATAACCTAATCTTTCCTAAACTAGATGTAATCATCTCAGATCCTATAATCAAGGCAAGGATCAAGGGATTCTATCAGATCCTATCAATCACAGATATTCTAACACTCCCCCTCAAGCTGGAGAGTATATGTCGATTAGTCCCAGCTTGCCTCGAAATCCTTCAAACTTCATTCGGCCTAGTGGTTTAGTCAGGATGTCTGCAATTTGTTCTTCAGATCTTATGTGAGACAGGGTCATAATGCCTGCTTCAATCTTCTCTTTAATGAAATGTCTGTCAATATCAACATGCTTGGTTCGATCATGATATACTGGATTCTTAACCATTTCAATGCTGGCCTTGTTGTCGCACCAGAGTTGCATTGGTCCTTCATGTTGAACCCCTAACTCCTTCAGTAATCTGATGATCCACATTCCTTCACAAACTCCTTTGTTAACAGCTCTTAGTTCTGCTTCTGCACTGCTTGGTGACACCACTGTCTGTTTCTTGCTTCTCCATGTAACCAGATTTCCCCACACGTATGTACAGTACCCTGAGATTGACCTCCTGGTCTCTCTATCCCTTGCATGGTCTGCATCAGTGTAGATTTCAATGTTTCTGGTAGTACCCTTCTTAAAGAATATTCCTCTTCCAGGATTAAGCTTTAGGTAGCTTAAGATTCTGTATACAGCCTCCATGTGCTCTTCTTGTGGTTGATGCATAAATTGACTTACTATTCCAACTGCATAGCTAATGTCGGGACGAGTGTGGGTTAAGTATATCAACTTCCCCACAAGTCTTCTGTATCTTTCTGAATTAACTGGAATACCTTTTGGTTTGATCTGTAAGTGACAACACTCTTCCATTGGTGTCCCTTCTGGTTGAGTGCCCAACATACCTGTCTCATGTAACAGGTCTAGTGTATACTTGCGCTGAGATACATTGATGCCCTTCTTCGTTCTAGCCACCTCCAAGCCTAAGAAATACCTCATTTGTCCAAGGTCTTTTACCTGGAATTCAGTGGACAAGTCCCGTTTTAGTTGAGCAATGGATTCTTCATCATCTCTGGTAATGATTATGTCATCAACATAGACAATCAATATGGTAACTTTGCCATTAATACGTTTGGTGAACAACGTGTCATCTGCTCGCCCCTGAGTGTACCCAAGTCCTTTCACTGCTTTGGTGAATCTACCAAACCATGCCCTCGGAGATTGTTTCAATTCATACAATGACTTTCTTAGCTTACACACAGAGTTATTAGGAGCTAGAACTCCATCTGGAATCTCCATGTATACTTCTTCCTCCAAGTCGCCATTCAAGAATGCATTCTTCACGTCCAGTTGGTACAGTGACCAATCCAAGTTTGCTGCAAGTGATAACAGAACCTGAATTGTATTGAACTTGACCACTGGAGCAAATGTCTCCTGATAGTCGATCCCGTACGTCTGGGTATATCCTTTTGCAACAAGTCTCGCCTTGTATTTGTTGATGCTACCATCGGGATTCAATTTTGGAGTGAAGATCCACTTGCATCCGACTGGTTTCTTTCCTTTAGGAAGATTCGTGATTTCCCATGTTCTATTTTCTGTGAGTGCCCTTAATTCCTCTTCTGCAGCTTGCTTCCACTTTGGATCACCCATAGCTTGTTGAAACGTCTTTGGAATGGTTATCTGTGCACTGTTTACAACAAAACTTTGCATTTTTGCAGATAGATTACCATATGAGACAAATCGTTGAATGGGATGCTGAGTACACGATCTTACCCCTTTTCTCAAAGCAATAGGCCAACCCAATTCTTCAGGATTTAGTCCCGGATTGGATTCATGGTCGTTCCTTTGAATGGGAGAGATAGTTCTACCTGTGTCTGGTTCAGGTTGGACTTGTGAGCTGGACTCTATCTCTTGTCGTGACTCTTCACCCACCCCTGAATTGATCTCAACATGAGTTTCCGGTTCATTGGGTTCAGGTTGAGGTAGAATGTGTGTATTAGGCTGGTTTGTGGGAGCAAGTGAGTCAAGAGAGGCTATAAGGTTAGGAGGCATTGATGATGATGTGGTGGGTGAGTTTGAAGTGTTGGCATTAGGAATTAGCCATTCAATATCAGAATTCTCCCCCTGAATGGGTAAATTTGGGCTAATAAGCCTCGTCTTCCAAGAATACTGTATCCCGAGAGATAATAAGTTTCTTGGACGACGGGCAGTAACATTTGTACCCTTTTTGAGTAGAGGAGTAGCCAAGGAAGATGCACTTGTCAGCTCGAGCATAGAATTTGTTGCCTTCCTTTCTGTGAATAAAGACAACACAGCCAAACACCTTGGGAGGTAACGAATTGATGAGTGGGCAATTTGGGAAAAGTTCTAGAAGTTTTTGAATTGGAGTGTCATATTTAAGAACTTTAGAAGGCATGCGGTTAATTAGATAGGTTGCTGTAAGGATAGCATCACCCCAGAATATGGTGGGAACATTTCGTTCCATTAGCAAGGCACGGGTTACTTCCAACAAGTGACGGTTTTTTCGCTCGGCTACCCCATTTTGTTGTGGGGTGTAAGGGCAAGAAGTCTGATGATGAATTCCTTGGTGATCAAGGAATTCTTTGAAGGTTGTGCGCATATATTCCTTGGCATTATCACTTCGAAGGACCTTAATGGATGTGTTAAACTGGGTTCGGACAAAGGTATAGAAGTTCTGAAAGACTTGGGCAACATCGGATTTGTCTTTCATTAAGTAAACCCATGTGGTTCGAGTATGATCATCAATGAAAGTAACAAACCACCTAGTGTGAGTGAGGGTAGTTATTCGAGCAGGGCCCCAAATATCGCTGTGGATCAGTGTGAAAGGTGAAGTGGGAGTATAGGACTGTTTGGGATATGAGGATCGAGTCTGTTTTGCAAATTGGCAAGTTTCACAATGAAAAGGAACAGAATTTTTATTGAATAAATTTGGAAGCACATGTTTCATATAATCAAAACTAGGGTGACCTGATCGACAGTGCCACAACAATACATCATTATTCTGTGAATTTGAGCTAAACAGTGCCCGTCTTGCCTTCCATGTATCTTTATTCTGTGAATTTGATCCTTCAAGGTAGAACAATCCATCCCATTCTCTAGAAGTCCCAATCGTCCTCCTCGTTCTTAAATCCTGAAAAACACATACACCATCATCAAAAATCACTCGATATACTTGACCTCTGGTCAATTTGCTTACGGATATCAGATTACAAGTAAGTTCTGGTACAAACAGAACATTATGTATTGTCAACTGAGGGGATAATGTAACAGTGCCAATACCCTCAACCCGTGTGAATACACCGTTAGCTACCTTTACTTTGAGATTTTCAGGACAAAGTTTAAGGTTGAGGAATAGTGTTTTGTTACCGGTCATGTGATCCGTTGCTCCTGAGTCTATGATCCAGGTATCGTCACTAGTCATCACAGCGTTGAGAGCAATAATAGAGTTACCTGATTGAACAAGGTTCACGTTGGGAACAGAACTAGATTTATTCTGTTTATAGAGCATTTTGCGAAACATCTGTAGTTCTTCTGTACTTGGTCGATCATCATTTTCCACCTTTGGTTCAGCTGTGGTGAGGTGGCTTTGGTAGGTCAATTTTCCCTCGGAGGGTTTGCCATGGAGTTTCCAGCATTCTTCCCTATTATGGCCCTTCCTCTTACAATGGTTGCACCATTTACTAGCTCTCCGTTCCCCATGTGGTCTCTGAACTGCGAGTGTGGAGCTTTCAACATGACTTGGTCCACTTTGATTTAAGAGCTTCCTACTTTCTTTAAATTGGACAAAGTTGACAACATCGAAGAGTTGTGGGAGTGGCTTCATCCCCATAATTCTGCCCCTTATCTCTTCAAAAGAGTTGTTTAAGCCTAGGAGGAAGTCGTGTATCCTTCCTTCTTCTACAATCTTTTTGTACAATTGTGCATCGTCGAGGTTTTTCCAGGGATGAACTTCAAACAAGTCTTGTTGCTGCCACAATTTCAGCAATGAGTTATAATATTCAGTTACGGATAGATTACCTTGTCGTAAATCCCGGAGTTGTCTCTTCAGGTGAATCAAGGCAGCAGTGTTTTCAAGGGAGGAGTAGGTTCTCCTAGCAGCATCCCATATTTCCTTTGCAGTGTGTGCAAGTAGATATCCCTCACTGATCTCCAAGGTCATTGAGTTACACAACCATGTCATAACTTGGTTGTTTTCAGCAAACCATGTGTCAAAATTAGGGTCATCAGGGGCTGGTTGAGGGGCTGTCCCATTAATGTACTTTTCTTTTCTTTTACCTCGAATATACCTCAGTACGCTTTGTGACCATTGGAGATAGTTCCTGCCATTGAACTTATGGCTAACAGCCATAACGTGATGGTCTGAAAATTCTGAAGCTATCTCTGAGGTTCTGGTTGATACTGGGTTACTGGTTAGAGAAGAAGAAGATGAGGAATTTTGAGTTTGAGAATCGGTACCGGACATAAAAACCATGGGAGATGTTCCGGTTGGTTTTCCTGGAATTGATCCGAACAAAGGAGGGAACTGAGGAGGATCCATGTTTCTGGGAGGAGAATAATAGCCTGAATCTGGAAAACTTCACTGGAGAGTCGCCAGAAAAATCCACTGCACTATTTCTCTCTGCCTCACCGCCACTCACTGTTTCTCTCATTTTTTCTGGCTTCGGACAGATGCCCTAGCTCTGATACCATGTTTAAAATCAGAGGTGCTTTTACTCTCTCTGTTGTATATTATTCATGAGGAAAAGTTTACAATATATAGGCTTAAGGTAGGCAGCCGTTACAAGGAAACAATAGAAATAGGAAATACAATAAAGCATAATAAAGGCAAATAACTCAGTCATTAATTAACATAATAACCTAATCTTTCCTAAACTAGATGTAATCATCTCAGATCCTATAATCAAGGCAAGAATCAAGGGATTCTATCAGATCATCTCAGATCCTATAATCAAGGCAAGGATCAAGGGATTCTATCAGATCCTATCAATCACAGATATTCTAACACTAACTTAACAAACATCTTTAATCTACTCGAATTAGGGAATTATGTCTTACATTTAGAGCTGGAGGTAGTA
The DNA here is from genome assembly GCA_034222035.1 of Acacia crassicarpa. NCBI lineage: Eukaryota > Viridiplantae > Streptophyta > Magnoliopsida > Fabales > Fabaceae > Acacia > Acacia crassicarpa. The sequence continues at coordinate 22,777,753 of JAWXYG010000008.1, forward strand.
AATCAACATCCATGCAAATATTTTCTCAGAGGTATAGTTATTGCAGCTGAAATTGCTTCGAAAACTCTACAAGAGTATTCTCAAGGTATAACTACTTGAAGTAAACAGTAACCCAACGAATCAGCAAGGTTAATGTGGGGATGGAGTTCAACACAATATATACAGAGCAAAAGTAAAGAAAAAATGTATCAAAATAAAATATAAAAAATAAAATAAAATTATTCTAACATGTATGACGATAATGATTAACGTATGGATCCCTGGACAAGAAAGAGTATGGTTTTCAAAACCACAGTCATTCATCAGTTTCTTATTCAAGGACAAAGGACTCGGGATTTGGACACGATAGACTAGGTTGATTCACTTAGTTTTTGTATAGCATTCTTGTAGAACTCTGAATTTGGGACATGATAGACTAGGTTGATTAACTCCTCTATTTGCTTGAATTTGAATGTTAGATTGAAATAAAAACCGTATCTGGAGTGCATTCTAATTACATGTAGGATTTAGCAAAGACAATATGTAATGTCTTGAATTTTGGGTCTAGAGACTTGAGGATAAGTCTATACTAAGTAGACTACTAAGCCCAGTTTGAGGGGAGTTCGAAGAATGACGAGAGACAGAAAGACTCTCAAAGTCTTGACGATTTAGTTTTCGAGAAGAAAATGCTTCTCCCAATGATGTGAGGGTTTAAAGGTCGTAGTTAGTCGGAGAAATAGATTGACGCATGTATTTATAAGTACATGTGGTAGGGAGCAGAAGACCACTTGGCGCCATTTAGAATGACAAAAACAAGTGTTTATGGGGCCCTAGACTATGTGATTCGGCTCCTCAATGTAGAGAACAAGCCTCCAGATTATATGGGGGCTCAGTGAATGCGATTAGACGAATAAAATACGTCGATAGAGGTGTGTACATGGCATTTTTAGGGCAGGTATATATACCTTGCGTTTTTTAAAAAAGAAGAAGAGATATGGGCTATGTGGGTTCCATGTGAATGTAGCCCCATTAGACATTCATTTGTCATAGCTCACTTTCATGACTCTAACAAGTCGTGATTGTGTCTAGGGCCATGAAGCAACAAAGAAAAGGCAATGAAAGCAACTTTGATGGTTGAAAACAAAAGAATAAGAGGAGGACCTAAAGACTCAAGGTACTGAACTTACTCTACCTGCGTGACTTGATATGTTTGCTTGTGTTAATATGCATGATTGCTTGGCTAATGATTGAAGCACACTTTCTATTGATGCTATGGCCATAGGCTAGAAATATGAAGCATTGAGCATGTAGAAATGTTATTATGTAAACATGAACCTATATAAGGCAAGCATATCATGCACTAGCATTTATCTTGCATCCATTGTTTGATCTTATTTGTTATTGAGATTCCCCCCGAATCTCATCCTCCCCCAACCAACCATATAGGTATGTGAATGAGCAGAGAAATGAGTAAAGAAACGCTTTGATAGTAATGATGACGCCCCTTAAGAATATTGATGCTTTTGTATGAGTAATCTAGGGATGGGTGTGACACAATACCAATGCTGGTGTATCTAAGAAACTAAGCCAAGACTTTCAAGCCAACTGTCAGTAAGATAGGAAACACAGGCACAAAACTAATTCCAAAAAAACTAGGGCATAGGACAAACAGGTAACAAAAAATACATTTTGTGGGAATAGATGCAATTAGAATGTCAAAAAAGACCTGGGCTGCTGTGTGTTTATACACTTTTCCCATCAGACACAATCTAAGATTACATTCATCGATAATAATCTGTCATTTTTATATTTGAAGCACATTGTAAATCTAGTTTCTGTTGAACTTCTGATTTTCAACACAAATCAATCACTTTCAGTTTAAAAGTAACAAGCCAGATTCACAGTTGGGTTAGCTATCGCTTTAGGGGTAATCAACAATGTTAGCTAAAACTTCTCCAAATCTACAGAGCTGGTTTCAAGTTCACAACTTTAATTGTTTCCTGGTCTCTTCATTATCATCGTAACTTTCTTTCTTCGTTTTCAATGGGGATTTTGGTTCAGTAAAACACTTCGAAAAATGACTCGGCATGCAGATGTTATTGAGGGCACAAGACAGTTAGTGGCAACATGTGAAACATCATTCCGGTAGGAAGCCAGTACACGTTTTTTAAATACATCAGATGGAAATTAAAATAGATACTAATGCTCGTCAATATCTAGCTGCATTGTTGGATATTAACTACACCCTTCAAATTTTAAATAGAAAGGGCAATACATCAATCAACAACATAGTTTGACCATCAAACATAAATTAATTTAATCCAGCGTGCAGTTAATTTAATCCACAAAATGAAGCCAATCACAAAATTGTATTTGGCAAAAGTATAACCTACACAAATATTTAATTACCAGTACGAAAAATTTCATGCGTCATTAACAGGGTATAAAGTAAATACATCACAATAAATTAAGCAAAGCAGAAAATGAATTTTGAATGTGTTTATTCCAGAAAAAAAATCAATTACATATATAGAGGATTGATAGCAAAATTCCTGCATCGCACATGTCAAGTGAAAAAAATAGGAAAAATCACTTGAGTATCAGATCAGTACATGAATCCTAGAAATCGTCAAGCAAGATATTATAAGGAAGATGGGAAGAAATCTCACCAACACTAATCAAATTTTTCCATGTAAGCAAAACGACATGTTATGGTTAATCTAATCCAAGTTCTGTCATTTCAAAGGATTGATGACTTACAAAAAATAATCCATGTCCAATTTTCAACATTATAGTCATTCAATTTTACCACATAGTTATCTTTCAATTGAATAAACAGAGCAAACAACTAATAAAGTAGTTGTATGACCAATAGGTGTTGATCTTATTGGAAGAGGCTTTGACTACTTATATATAAGCTCTTGAGTTTGGGTCTGAGTGTAGAAAACGCCTTTGGGAGAGCTACCCTTGATTGAAACCGACATGCTCAAATTTGACCGAGTCAGATAGCCATACCAAAAGAAATTAGTTGTGTATCAGTACTATAGAAAATTGGAATCCCTCAAATTTAAGAACTTCAATCTGAAATTCAAGCATTTTCAAGTCCTTGAATCAAATTCAACCTAAGAGGAAATAAAATTCTCCAGTGCAGCAGCTCTTCAAATTGAGATTCAAACTATTACAAGTTCTCTAATCAAAGTCAACCAAAGAGAAGAATTATAGGCCAATCTACTTCAAGCTGCATCAATTGAAGAAGTTTAAAGAGTTCAACCTGCTTTATAGTCAAGCATCCAAATCCATGAACACTTGACTTTGAGGTACTGTGAGAATTCTACATCTAAATGTTGAAGAATCGGAGAACTTTAAATTCTTTGATAATGAATTATAATAGAGATAAAGTTCACTTCTTCAAATAAATGAAGGCCTCCTCTATTGGACTCATTCAGTCTTTAACCCTAGTTTTACAGCTATATCTGTCACTTAAGATTACTATCTTAATTAGATTTAAATCTAGCATTATCTTAGAGATTACAGAATAATGTTTTTTCTGCTTTATTTTCTGTTATTTATTGTGGGAGTTTTCATACGATCTTGACAAACTCTCATTAATGAATTCATGTTGCTAAAGTTAGAAGAAATCCAAATTCATATATGGATTCTAACTGAAGGAAAAAATTGCCACTTATCTCAAGAATTATCCAAAGACGCAGAGCCTGATCAATATTTGTTGGAGCTCGGAGGACAGGTGCATAAAATTACCCGAGGGCTTGGCTGCTTTTCTAAGCAAAGGGAAGCAGGTTATATAATGGGGAAATTCAACAACCTAAAAAGGAATTCCGAATTGATGTAAATAGGACAGTCAAGACAGAACCCCAATCCAAATCTATCTCAAAGAGAGGAGTTGAGACATCACTTAGTATGACTTGGTTCATTACACAAATTCCATAGTAGAGAAGGCCACCTTATGAACCAAGGTAGCTAAGATAGCCAAATCAGAAGATCGGATAAATGAAAAGCTGATATGTGTACATAGAAGTTTTCCTAGTAGATAATCTCTTCAGGTTTTCTATCATTGCCCCTACCTTTTCTGGTGTTTTCATGCAATTCTTGACTTGAATTATAGTGGATTACCAGAAAAAGTGGTGAATAGGCAAAAATTTCTGTCTACCCCACAGAAAATGAAGGTAGCCACGTAAAAACAGCATACTAACTCCGACAAACTAAAGACAAACTACATTTACCACATCAAGCTCCGAAGAAATTTTTTACACTAGATAATCACTTATGCCAAACTCGAATTTTATGATGAAAAACTAGGCAAGAATTCGCAATTCAAAGCGTCAAACAATTTTCAGAGCGAGTGAGTAATAGAATTGTGATAGTAAATATTAAAAATAAAACATATAGAATATACAAATGCTCACTAAACCGCACAAATTGAGTTCTAGCAATAACAAACATTTCAACCGCATTAATAAGAAAAAATCGCAGAAATTGGAAACCGACCAAAAAAGGTCAGGGCACCCCTGAAGTAGCGCGAACTATGTAGAGAATAAATTAGCAATCGTTCGTAAAATATCAATGGTTCACCAGTATAAATGACGGAGGAAGAACAAGGGACAAAAACTAAGAGATACAAGTAAGAAGGAACATGCCTGCCAGACTCGATGAAGACGTTTCTTAGCATTGGCTTTACGAGTAGAGGTGAGCTTTATTCTCTTCCACACCAGGCCTCCCGAATCATGCTTCTTCACAATCTCCAGCACCCTCGAACCCCAAAATGCACCCGCCATCTTCCTCTCTCCCTCTCTGCCTCGCCGTGGGTTGAGCGATGAAATGAGAAGAGCAACTAGGAATGGGACGCGAGTTGGACTGATCCCTTGGCAAACAAGCCCTCAGCCCAACGGAAGGTTTTTATTTGGGAAAATCCTGTTCAAGGCCCATATTACCAAAAAAATGTGAAAAAATGTTCAAAGACTCTGAAAATTCAAAAAAAGGCCTAAAGTTAGTGGGGGCTGATATAGTTGTTAATGGGGCTGATATAGTTGTTAATGGGGCTGATATAGTTGTTATTGGGGTACTGATATAGTTGTTAAATGGGCTGATTTAATTGTTAAAAATAGATTCTGAAATTTCCAGAAAAGGCCTAAGGTGAGTTGTTAATGAGGCTGATATAGTTGTTAGCGGGAAAATTTTTAACAACTAAATCAGCCCAGTTAACAACTATATCAGTACCCCGCTAACAACTATATCAGCCCCATTAACAACCCACTTTGGGCCTTTTCTGAAATTTCAGAATCTTGGGCCTTTTTTTGAATTTTCAGAGTCTTTGGGCCTTTTTTCGTATTTTTTGGTAATGTGGGCCCTGAACAAGATTTTCCCTTTTTATTTATTTCTTTTTTTGGTTTTATATATAAAGCCCAACGGAAGCTGCGAATTGTGATTGGGGAGACAACTTGAGCCACCCTGGTCTTCAAATTGGTCATAAATATAGGACATAGTTTATAGAAAAAATATTTCTCATGTTATAGGAGAAGTGTATTCTCATGTAACATACATAAAATGGTGGGATCCCTACACACACATATATTGTTGGTCATGATTAGTTTTGATGATGTCTAATATAGAAGCAAAAAGTTTATATAATATATTTATCTCCTACATTGACTAACTACTATGTTTAATGTAGATTAGTTCAAGTTGAGTTATAAAGAAGATTAATCAAGAAGGAGATAAGGAATTAATGAAAAGAAGAAATTGCAGACAATGTCAAGGAAGCAAGAAGCTATTAAAGTATTTTGGGAATGATCAAGAGAAGAGAAGAAAGAAAGAGTTGGATTATGAAGAATAATCAAGATGAGAGATTAAAGAAGGAAGAATTTGTTGAATGGAATGAGAATATAAATATTCAAGTTCTTATATTGATGCTAGAAGGTTCCAAGATCATATGGAAGTTCAAATGGCTCAATTTGAAGTTAAAGACAGCAAAAATCAGCTTCAGGATGAGAAAACTCGAGTTTCCAAGTCAATACTCGAGTATAGGACTCAATACTCGAGTATGGGACTCAATACTCGAGTTTGTAGTGTTTTCAGCATTCCTGGTGTCTCTGGACTAAGCTATACTCGAGTATATAAGTGCATACTCGAGTATGCAACGTGATCAGCCCTTCAGCTCCACTCTGTTCACGTTCAGCACGGGCGACGTCTGGTAATTCGATGATATCTCACAAACCAGAGATCGGATTGAGACGAAACCAAAAGCATTGGAAACTAGACTCCCAACACGTATTGGTGACAAAAATTCATGCCCAAAGGAGTTCAGATGAATTATTGATGAATTTTACAAGTTGACACAAAGATCAGCGTCACAGTCAGGAACAGCCTTCGGTATTTTGAGTATATCTCACAAGCAACAAATCCAATTGAGCTGAAATCAGTGGCATATGAAAATAGACTCACGGAGCTTTCCATCAAGAGTTAAACGGATCAAAACGGAGCTCGGACCAGAGAGATATGGCTCTCAGAAGTTGATAGTCAGTTCAAGGAGTTGCTCAAATGCATTTTACAAGGCTGTACTCAAGTATAGGGAGCTATACTCGAGTAAAGGACTTACAGAGAGCAAATGAATTTTTGAACTTAAGCGTTTACTCGAGTATACACTTGATTACTCGAGTAAAGGACTTACAGAGAGCAAATGTTTTTCAACTAGAGTTGCATACTCCAGTATGGATGAACTTACTCCAGTATACAAACGCATACTCCAGTATAGAGGCATTTTGAACTTAAAATTTTCCACACAAACAGTGCCATACTCGAGTAGGCCACTAACATACTCGAGTATAGGTTTTGATTTTCAAACACAAGTCACGATGGTTTGTCTCTGGAAGTTGCTTACTCCAGTATACAAATGGTTACTCCAGTATGGATGAACTTACTCCAGTATACAAATGGATACTCCAGTATAGAGGCATTTTGAACTTAAAATTTTTCACACAAACAGTGCCATACTCGAGTATGCTACTAACTTACTCCAGTATAGGTGTTAGTTTTCAAACACAAGTCACGTTGTTTTGCCTCGGGAAGTTGCTTACTCCAGTATTGCTTTGCTTACTCCAGTAAGGACACTTACACATAGTGCCATACTCCAGTAAGCATGAACTTACTCCAGTAAACAACGGTCAAAATTGATTTTTGAATTACACGAATTTGAAAATCATTATTGTTTGATCTAATTGCTTTCATATATCATTCACTTATGTTCCCTACTATGTTTAACAAGTTTGTTAAGTGAATTTCAGTAAGCACAGATCAAGATTATTGAAGGTCAAAGCCATAAAGAAAAAAGTGAACAGTGCATTTAATGCACTTCTGCAAATCAACCTTCTTTTAGCTAATCCATCTGAGCACGCCTTCTAAACGTTAAAGATTACTTACTACAACAAGCAAAGTCATCTCCAACGGGCAAATTCTCAGAGAGCCACATCAGATCATATTAACACTTGGATTAGCAGAAGTTTAGAGAGAGAAGAAGACCGGACTTAGTAATAATCAACTACAACGGTCTGATTCATCCTACAACGGTCATAAACGGTCACACATCATTCTCTACCTATAAAAGACATGGATTCAAGCAGAAAAACGTGGAGATACAAGTTTACGATGTCAAAATGCTGATACTCTGCTTCTACATCATTCTCACTGTTTTCCTTATCTAAATAGCTTAGAGAGTGAAATGAATTGTGTCTGTACTTCAGTGATTATCTATCCATTCCTTTGGGAGGAAATTTATTGTAAGCACATTATCTTTCTGAGAGCAACTCAAGATTGGATAATCTTGAGTGGGTTTTACTTGTGTTGATTACAACTTGTAAGGGGGAGTGAATCCTACTGAGAGGATTACTTCGAGTACAGAGTGTGTAATCAAGCAGTGTATTGATTACAGATTGTAAGGGGGAGTGAATCCTAGAGAGAGGGTTGCTTCAATTACAGATTGTGTAATCAAGGATATTGAAAATAGTGGATTGAAATTCCCAAGTGAGGCTTGGGGACTGGACGTAGGTCAAGGATAAGGCCGAACCAGTATAAATCTGTTTGCAAGCTCTTCTCCCTTATCTCTTGCATTTCCAGCATTTACATTTGAGCACTTACCAATTGTTTGTGAACTTACTTTTGTTGCTCAAGATGAATTTTCTGAATTGCGAAAATATTTCGAAGAATGAAAATTTTTATGCTTCACCCAATTCACCCCCCCTCTTGAGTTCAGCCAGAACTTACATTTGGTATCAGAGCTAGGCTCTTGTTTAAAGGATTTAACCGTCTCAAGAGTTTCAATGGCTGGTTTTGGTTGTTCTTCGCTTTTAGAAGGTCTTGATTTTACCATTCCACCACTTTTGAAAGATATTGATTTTTGGTTTTGGAAAGCTAGAATGACTAGTTTTATTAAAGCAACTGATTTTCATATGTGGAATGTTGTTATAAATGTTTTTGATTTCAAACCAAGAAAGGATTGGTCAGAAAAAGAAAAGAAAATGTTTTCGTTGAACATTAGAGCAATGAAAATTCTTCATGGTGCTTTAACCGAAAATGATTTTGAGAAAATCAAGTTTTGCTCTAGTGCTAAAGAAATCTGGGACACTCTTGATCTTATATATGCTTCTAACAAGTGTGTTGAAATTGATAGTGTTGATAGTTCATCCGAAATTATAAGCTGCACATCTATGACTGATGAACAACTGGAGAATGAAGAAGGAGAAATCATTGAATACTTTCATGATCCAATCAACACAAAAGAACAAGAGGAAGAGAATTCCCAAGAAGAGCTCATGGACGATTATGATCAACCATTTTCTGAAGCTCAAGGTGCACATGTGGTAAACGATTCCAATTCTTCTTGTGTATTAAAGAAAAATGATTTCGAACAGTTGCATAAAATTGTTTTTCAACCAATCATTGACTCTAATTTGAAAAGCAAGAATGTTTTGAAACAAAATGTTGGAAAATCTATTGGGAAGAATGAATGTTCAAATGAAGATTATTTGAAGTTTTACTCTAATGACCAGCACAATACTTGCAAAAATGTTCATAGTAAGCATCATGCTATTATTTGCAATTATTGTGGAAAATCTGGGCATATTTCTCATACATGCTATATTAGGAGAAATTCTAATGTGAGAAATCATTTTGTTTGGGTTCCTAAAGGACAAGTAAGGTCCAAAACTAACTATCAAGGACCCAAGTATAAATGGGTACCAAAATGTCCTTCTAGTGCTTTGTGTGTGCAGATGGATTCCAAAGAAAATGGACATAAAGGTACTGAGAAGAAGAAGAATCCAAGAGTTTCTCATGAACCTAAAAGAAAATTCACATCAGTTAGGAGAACTCATGGAGAAGCCATTGCTACAACCTTATTCTCAAATCAAAAGAAGCAATGGATACAATCAAAAGGACTATGTTCCACCTCAAGAATAAACTACCATAGGGTACCATTCAGCTATTTTGAGGAAGAACAAGAAAAGGAGATTCTCTCAACTGTCAAATAGAAGACTCTTGAAGTCTATATCCCTTGAGAGAGCTTTGCCAACACCCATGGGAAAATATATGAAGAACTAATGTGTAAGCAAAGTCAATCCTCCTTGTACTTAAGGCTAAGGTATGCAACGGTAAAACCTCTTATGCTATCATCTAAAATTTTCTTCAAGGTTTTATATCTTGTAGCCTTAGGAATGAGCATTGTAAACTATTTTCTTTACTGAGTTCTCACATCATAATCTATTTTTTGGAAGAAATTGCAATGTTCAATAGTTTAATTCTTTATGCATACCTGATGATTTGAAAAGAAAGCATTTGTTTTATGCATAAACTCATGTTTAATTCACTTTGCTCAGCTGTCCTGAATTAGTTATGTTCATAAGAGCATGTGAATTTAATTTTGACTCCTACAAGCTAACGTTGATTGGATCCAAGGTTGGATACCAAGAAAGAAAAAGATTTATATAGTTCTGTAGGATCAAAGAAAGCTTTTCAAGAATGCAACATAGAGAAATGATTCAAGTCTTGAGAATGCTAAACAAGCTATGCTTAATGTTGATGGTGAATACCAAAAAAGGAGTTATCTACACCAATCCATCTCAACCAAGCAAGCTTCTATGAGGACAAGGGGAATTACGGTGATATCTAATCCTTACACCATATTGTGATTATATCAAATTCATTTTTGGGTAATGAACACTTGTCCATCATTGCATTCCGTTAGCAATCAATCATTTATATTTTTCAAAATGTTTTCAGATTGCTAAATGGACCATAAGTGAACTTGTACATAACTTTGTTGATTTTATAATTTTGAAATGCACAAGTGTAAAATCTATTTGGATTTCACCTCACATTGTTTTGAGAAAATGCATACAAATGCCTTGAAAACATATCCATACTTTGATTGCATTCAAATAATGTTTCAAATTGGAAGTTAATATTGTATATTGAATGTTGGATATGCTTCAAATGTGTCCAATTGAGTTTTCCCTATCATTCACATATTGATCTTTGGTATTGAATGTGATGCTTGAACTCCTTATTATTTATTCTCTAATTGTTGGATCTCATGTCTAACAAGTTTATTATCTATGAGTTTCAAGCTTATCTCCCAAAAAGAATTCAATTTGTGAAAACTTTTGCTTATTGGATAAATCCTTATTGGTCAAGCTATCCTAAGCATTATGAATGTTCATTAATGCATTAAATGTTAGTGCATTAACCATTATATGGAATAACTTACTAGGATAATATTATGGAACTCTAGTCATTTGGACTAATGAATTTGTGCTTTATCATCCATGAATCCTAGTACTCATTTTGTTACTCACATATATCAGCATTTGTCTTCATCCATATTTTGAGTAACTATCTATGTATATTCATAATCTTGCCTTAAATGTTCATATACTTTCAAGACTCTCATCTAAGAAGCAAGATTATCTCTTGGCCATAACAAAGTCATTATACATTTGTGTCTCTATTGCCCTAAACATGTCTTGCTAATGCTTTATCCTTATGATCTTTCACTTTGGGAAAATTCTTCAACATGTTAACTTCAATGTTCAACATGTTGACTTCCAATATGTTTATAATGAGCATTGCTTTCAAACATGTTTAAAAAAAAATGAATCTTTCATTCATCAAAATTTTGATTTCATAATGCATTATCACATTTTGAAAGAACATTCAAGATTTGAAACACTTCGCATATTTCATTATCATTCTTAAAAAATCTAATCTCATTCATGAGCTGTGAATTGATAAATGCTTATCTTTATGGATAAGATTTTCAATGCTATTTGATTAAACTTATATGCATTTTATCAATAACATCTTTTTTGCATAAAGTGTATTTACAAATTGTCATTGAGAAATTATGTTTTTGACATGATTTAATTATTACCCTTGGGATTCATTAGCCTGAATTTATTCAATTGGGTAAAACTATAGTTTGGTCTTTGATTGTGATACACTTTGCTTAAACATGATATGGTTAAATTATATAAGAGCATAAGAGTTGTCATGTCTAATCAGTTGTGGACTCAAGAATCATTGAGTACCAAAGAACACATGTTTTTGCAGGAGTTGACCAAAATGTTCTGTTGTCGGATACAAAGAACATAGGCCAATAAAATAGATTGTTTCAGTGGCTATGTCTGCAAATTCTGTGGCATCACTTGAGTGACATCCCATTACTAGCAAGAAGCTTAAACCAAGATGATAAGGAGCATACTCGCTTGATGAAAAACTATGAGCAAAAACTAATTTCAAATCCTATACAAAGCTCATTTGGAATTTCTGCTTCTAAGATGCACTTAGAACAATTGGTGGTTATAGAGACTCATCCTACTAAAGCTCATTCTCATGTGGGAGAGCCTTGGTATTAATAGCTAGCCAGTGATGTATCTATGGACTACAAATGATTATGACTCAAGTGAGTGAGGTATTGTATTGTATATCATAATCATGCTAGGCTAACTTGATTGTATTCATTTCATTTTATTTTATTAATCTTAGCCTGAACATAATCATCTATTTAAAATGATCCTTATGCTTTAAAACTCTTTCATCATCATAAAAAGCATAAGTGATTTCTTCATACCAAATTCAAGTCCACCCAAGTGAACTTGAATTTTTTTTTAATTCTGAGGTACCATGTTGTGAGCAAAAATATTTCCAAACCTCATAACATTCGGTGTCTTATTATTATTTGGTATCATGAAAGGGAACTTTACATTTTAGCCATGCATTCATTATGGGGGAGCTTCACATTCATATGTGTTTTATACTTTAAAGGCTCACCTCCTTTATTTGAAGAAAAACCCTTTTAAGCATACTCATCTGCATTCATTATCTTTTGTTAGTTTTGATGATGAGTTAATATCATATTTTCCTCTCATTATCTTTATTTTAAAAAAAAATCACATAGAAAGGAATACTTTGATATTTGGCTTGCACTAACAAATCTTTTGGAAAGAATGTTTTCAATTTGTAGCAGGAGATTATGTTATGTGCTAGAACTTTCCTTAATGTCCTACAAGAATAGCTATATGAAGAAAACGAAAAGGATGGAAGATGAAGTACTGATCATATTCACTCAGATGAGATATAACTCAAGAAGCCAGTACTTTAGTCTCATATCAGAAGTTATTCAGAGCACATCACAGATCTCAAAGCTAGAAAATGGACTTCACAGATCGTTCATCAATTTGCAAAACCAACATGAGCATTTCTAATCTCTATCCTTTTATATTCAGTCAAAATTTTGCACATGTTTGGTATCTATATGCTTTAATTCTGAAAGTTGTCTTGAAAACCTCTCCAAATTCTTTCAAATTTGTTTTCATACAAACATTCCAAATTGCATCATATTTAGAATGAAAACACTTTCAATTGGGGAGAGAAAATCAGTTCTTTGATTCTTTCTAATGTGGTTTCATATTTGTCTCTCTAAGCATCTCTTCTTTACTTCAACTTTTTGCTAATGACAAATAAGGGGGAGAGAATGGCAACAAAAATATGTTGCATTGTTACATCTAATATTTCTTTATACATATTTTTCTTTAAGTATTTGCCATCATCAAAAAGGGGGAGAATGTTGGTCATGATTAGTTTTGATGATGTCTAATATAGAAGCAAAAAGTTTATATAATATATTTATCTCATACATTGACTAACTACTATGTTTAATGTAGATTAGTTCAAGTTGAGTTATAAAGAAGATTAATCAAGAAGGAGATAAGGAATTAATGAAAAGAAGAAATTGCAGACAATGTCAAGGAAGCAAGAAGCTATTAAAGTATTTTGGGAATGATCAAGAGAAGAGAAGAAAGAAAGAGTTGGATTATGAAGAATAATCAAGATGAGAGATTAAAGAAGGAAGAACTTGTTGAATGGAATGAAAATATAAATATTCAAGTTCTTATATTGATGCTAGAAGGTTCCAAGATCATATGGAAGTTCAAATGGCTCAATTTGAAGTTAAAGACAACAAAAATCAGCTTCAGGATGAGAAAACTCGAGTTTCCAAGTCAATACTCGAGTATAGGACTCAATACTCGAGTATGGGACTCAATACTCGAGTTTGTAGTGTTTTCAGCATTCCTGGTGTCTCTGGACTAAGCTATACTCGAGTATATAAGTGCATACTCGAGTATGCAACGTGATCAGCCCTTCAGCTCCACTCTGTTCACGTTCAGCACGGGCGACGTCTGGTAATTCGATGATATCTCACAAACCAGAGATCGGATTGAGACGAAACCAAAAGCATTGGAAACTAGACTCCCAACACGTATTGGTGACAAAAATTCATGCCCAAAGGAGTTCAGATGAATTATTGATGAATTTTACAAGTTGACACAAAGATCAGCGTCACAGTCAGGAACAGCCTTCGGTATTTTGAGTATATCTCACAAGCAACAAATCCAATTGAGCTGAAATCAGTGGCATATGAAAATAGACTCATGGAGCTTTCCATCAAGAGTTAAACGGATCAAAACGGAGCTCGGACCAGAGAGATATGGCTCTCAGAAGTTGATAGTCAGTTCAAGGAGTTGCTCAAATGCATTTTACAAGGCTGTACTCAAGTATAGGGAGCTATACTCGAGTAAAGGACTTACAGAGAGCAAATGAATTTTTGAACTTAAGCGTTTACTCGAGTATACACTTGATTACTCGAGTAAAGGACTTACAGAGAGCAAATGTTTTTCAACTAGAGTTGCATACTCCAGTATGGATGAACTTACTCCAGTATACAAACGCATACTCCAGTATAGAGGCATTTTGAACTTAAAATTTTCCACACAAACAGTGCCATACTCGAGTAGGCCACTAACATACTCGAGTATAGGTTTTGATTTTCAAACACAAGTCACGATGGTTTGTCTCTGGAAGTTGCTTACTCCAGTATACAAATGGTTACTCCAGTATGGATGAACTTACTCCAGTATACAAATGGATACTCCAGTATAGAGGCATTTTGAACTTAAAATTTTTCACACAAACAGTGCCATACTCGAGTATGCTACTAACTTACTCCAGTATAGGTGTTAGTTTTCAAACACAAGTCACGTTGTTTTGCCTCGGGAAGTTGCTTACTCCAGTATTGCTTTGCTTACTCCAGTAAGGACACTTACACACAGTGTCATACTCCAGTAAGCATGAACTTACTCCAGTAAACAACGGTCAAAATTGATTTTTGAATTACACGAATTTGCAAATCATTATTGTTTGATCTAATTGCTTTCATATATCATTCACTTATGTTCCCTACTATGTTTAACAAGTTTGTTAAGTGAATTTCAGTAAGCACAGATCAAGATTATTGAAGGTCAAAGCCATAAAGCAAAAAGTGAACAGTGCATTTAATGCACTTCTGCAAATCAACCTTCTTTTAGCTAATCCATCTGAGCACGCCTTCTAAACGTTAAAGATTGCTTACTACAACAAGCAAAGTCATCTCCAACGGGCAAATTCTCAGAGAGCCACATCAGATCATATTAACACTTGGATTAGCAGAAGTTTAGAGAGAGAAGAAGACCGGACTTAGTGATAATCAACTACAACGGTCTGATTCATCCTACAACGGTCATAAACGGTCACACATCATTCTCTACCTATAAAAGACATGGATTCAAGCAGAAAAACGTGGAGATACAAGTTTACGATGCCAAAATGATGATACTCTGCTTCTACATCATTCTCACTCTGTTTTCCTTATCTAAATAGCTTAGAGAGTGAAATGAATTGTGTCTGTACTTCAGTGATTATCTATCCATTCCTTTGAGAGGAAATTTATTGTAAGCACATTATCTTTCTGAGAGCAACTCAAGATTGGGTAATCTTGAGTGGGTTTTACATTGTGTTGATTACAACTTGTAAGGGGGAGTGAATCCTAGTGAGAGGATTACTTTGAGTACAGAGTGTGTAATCAAGCAGTGTATTGATTACAGATTGTAAGGGGGAGTGAGTCCTAGAGAGAGGGTTGCTTCAATTACAGATCGTGTAATCAAGGATATTGAAGATAGTGGATTGAAATTCCCAAGTGAGGCTTGGGGACTGGACGTAGGTCAAGGATAAGGCCGAACCAGTATAAGTCTGTTTGCAAGCTCTTCTCCCTTATCTCTTGCATTTCCAGCATTTACATTTGAGCACTTACCAATTGTTTGTGAACTTACTTTTGTTGCTCAAGATGAATTTTCTGAATTGCGAAAATATTTCGAAGAATGAAAATTTTTATGCTTCACCCAATTCACTCCCCCTCTTGGGTTCAGCCAGAACTTACATATATAATTTGTATTATATATATGTAGGTCCCACCATTTCATGTGTGTATAGGAATCTTCTTCTTCTCATGCAATATGAGAAGTTTAAACCTCATAGTTTATAGTATAAATTATATTACAAACTATGTCTTATATTTGATTGGAGGAGTCTTTTCCAAATAAATTTTGCAAGATTAAATGGTTGAACGAGATAACTTCCAAATCGTTAGAAACGAAGTTGCTTTGCCTTTTTATACCCCATTCTTAAGCAAGTGATGTAGTCATACTCTAGGTGAGTAATTGTTTATGACATTTGCAAATGCATAATTGTTAAGAAATTAATCGTTTAATAAACTTGCAAATGAGTAATTATTAAAAAATTAATTTATTTTGTTTATAGGACTATTCCACTTGTTCATAGGACTCTTTGATTTATTAATAATGTATAATTAAGAAATTAATTTATTTTGTTAATAAAAATATTTCACTTGTTCCTAGAATTATTCTACTTGTTTATGAAGTGCATGACACTTGCAAATGAGTAATTTTCAAGAAATTAATTTATTCTTTTTATAAGATTATTTCACTTGTTTATGAAGTATAAAATAGTTGCAAGTGAGTAATTGTTAAGAAATCAATTTATTTTTTTCAATAAAACTATTCCAATTGCATATATTAACTAAAGAGCTTCATTGGCCTAGTGGTCTTGGCTCCCTTTGCTGGAAAATTATTTTTGGGCTGCTGATTGGCCAATGATTGCTCGATAGCAGAGTTGGATCTTAGGCAACAAAAGCTAGTTGCCAGCTGGTTGCCGGTCGGAGTTTTGTTAGTCAGAAAATGTTGACTTTTTAAAATAAAAAAAAAATAAAGAGGGGATGTCTTTTTAACATAAAATTTAGAGTAAATACCCTATTTGATCCCTGAAAAAAATCACGAACCCCTTTTTGGTCCCCCAGTAAAAATAACTCATCTCGTAATCCCTGACCACATTCGGGACACTTCACTGCATGTGTCCTCTTCAACCTGGAAGGACTAACATGGATGATTTTTGGATTTTACAGGGATTACGGGATGATTTATTTTTGCAGAAGGACCAAAAAGGGTCCGTGATTTTTTTAGGGACCAAATAGGGTATTTACTCTAAAATTTAATTTAATTTTGCCTCATGATCCTCTAGTGATGTTTCACAATTTATTGGGGGCCATTTTTCTTAATTGGCTACAGAGGTCCTTTATTGAAATTTTTCTAAAGTTGTATTTGTCTTTTATAACTTTTTTATCACATTTTTTAATTTGATCATTTGATGTTGTTTTAAAATATAATCATTTTATTGTGTATTGGAACTTCACAATGGAGGATGAACTTAAACCAAAAATAGGATAGGAATCTGGAAAGATTATGGTAGGAGAATTGGATTTGCAGTTAGAAAATATAATGGCACAAAGAGTATAACAATTGTTAGTTCTTATATGTTTTGATGATGACCAACATCTGTTGAAATTAATGAAATATTTGAAATCAATGTTTAAGATCTTTGAAAATGTTTTTGAAGAGTGTAACTCAAGTTGGTTGATTACAACTCAAGTTATAGGACTTAAAGAATTTTCACAAAACTCATAACTCAAGTTGAATAATCATAACTCAAGTTGAAAATCATTTTTCAAAGTGTCATAACTCGAGTTACCACTTAAGAACTCGAGTTATGGACTGTACTTTGCAGTTCAGAAAGCTTCTCGCGAAATCAAAATTTTGTGAACAGTGACAACTCGAGTTATTTTCACCATAACTCGAGTTATTCCTGTAGAATTTGCTCTCGGGTTGAAATTTTATTTAACATAACTCGAGTTATTACTATGCAACTCGAGTTATGCCAAAAGCAAATGTTCTCTGTTTGAATTTAAGCTTAACACAACTCGAGTTATTACTGTACAACTCAAGTTAGTACTGTGCAACCTGAGTTGGTACTGTGCAACTTGAGTTGGCCTTCGTTTTCAAAAAATCCTGAAATTGAAAATAACTTGAGTTATTACTGTGCAACTCGAGTTACTCATATCAGTTTTTGAAAATCAGCATTCTCGAATTCTGGAACTCAATGATTATGCAATGGGTACTTAATATTATTGTTTCTTATCATTTCTAATAATTATTAATCATGTTTCCAGTGTGTTTTAGACAGGATTAACAAGGTTAAATCTTCAGATTATCATAAAGCACTTTTTGTCAGAGGCATTTAATGCGAAGCTCAGAACATTCACCAATTAGGCAAGAAACCATCTGAGCAAGCGAAAAGCAATCCGGCTATTTTTCAGACAACATTCCTAAAGAGCTCCAACGGACAATTTGAATAAAGAATGTCAACGGAGAATAACGGACGAATGTCGGAGACATACGAAGAGACGAAAGCCTTGAACTCACAACGGTCACATTCATTACTCACAACAGCTAATTAATCACTTCTCAACGGTCATTAAATACAAGCATCTATAAATATGAGAAGCATTCAAGTCTCCAATTACCGAAACTCAGCGCATTCAATTAGCAAGTTACTTCATTTATTGTTTCGACTAAGAATTCAATATCTTCAGATATTTTGATCTTCAGTGTTTACTCATCCACTCTTTTAGAGAGTTCTTCATTGATTATCATTTATTGTAAGAATCTCAAAGTATTGGGACTTTGAGATTGGGTTGATTGATTACAACTTGTAAGGGGGAGTAAGTTCTAGAGTGAGAGAATTACTCCGAGAGTACAGAGGGTGTAATCATTTGAGATAGTGAAATCCCGGAGAGTCTGGGGACTGGACGTAGGTCAAGGATTTAGACCGAACCAGTATAAATTCGGTGTGTTCAGTCCTCTTTACCCTTTCTCTGTTCAACTCTGTTCTATGTGTGCATAAACATAGTACTTTCAAGAAGAAAATTTTATATCCCCAATTCACCCCCCCTCTTGGTGATATTCCGTCTTTCATTTGGTATCAGAGCAAGGTTTCTTAGTTGGGACTAACATCCCGAGATAGATCATGGAAGGAATATTACCTGACGGTGCCTCAATCAATAGACCTCCTGGATTCAATGGTGAGCACTATTCTTTTTGGAAAGCAAAATTTCGGGTGTTTGTGATGGCTACTGAATACGGACTGTGGAGAGTCTTTGAGACTGGAGACTATGTACCAGTTAAAACTGAAGGAGGCATTTCCGTTCCAAAGACTGAAGCTGAATTCGATGAGGATGATAAGAAGAACATCACTCTCAACAGTAAAGCTATTTTAATGCTTCAAAGTGCTCTCAGTCAAAAGGAGTACTTTCGAATCTGTAACCTGTCAATTGCAAAAGAGATGTGGAAGGCTCTGGAGATAGCGTATGAAGGAACCTCTGGAATCAAAGAGAACCGCATCAACATACTAACTACTGAGTATGATCTGCTACGGATGAAGCAAGGAGAGAGCATTGCTGAATTTCAGCTTAGATACACTCATTTGACAAATCAACTGGCAGCCTTAGGGAAGATATATGATCAAGGGCCTCAAGTAAGAAAAATTCTCAATGTTTTGACAAAAGATTGGGAAGCTAAAGTTACTGCTATCGAGGAGGCTCGTGGAGAGTCAATGACTTCAGTTGCTGCCTTGTTTGGTAGTTTATCTGAGTACGAGAGTAAATTGAAGTTCAAAAAGGATTTGGAAGATGTCAACAGCGGCAATAATCACAACAAAGGTATTGCTCTTAAGGCCGCAAAAGATACTAAAGAATCAGATGAGGAAGATGAAGATGAGGATGAAGAGATAGGCATGATGGTCCGGCGATTCAAGAAATTTTACAAGAGGGACCAAGGTTTCAAAAAATTCCACAAGGGTAGTTCAAGCTATGAAGCAAAGAAACCAATTATCTGCTATGAGTGTGAGAAACCCGGGCACATCCGATCTGAATGCCCTCAGCTGCAGAACAAGGACAAGGAAAAGAAGAAGTTCAACAAATTCAAAAAGAAAGCCTATGTCTCTGCTATCTGGGGTGATAGTTCATCTGATGAAGAAGATGAAAATGAAGAAGAGAAAGCCAACATTTGTCTGGTTGCAGAAGAGGAAGAACAATCTGCCAACAATGATGAGGTATATGACCCTAAACCATCTTATGATGAGTTATTTGCTGAATACATTGTTGTGCAATCAGAATACGAAAAGCTTGCTGAAAAATATCTTACTTTGAAAAAGAAGAGTGTTACTCTTGAATTGCAAGTTGAAAAACTATCCTCCTCTGAAATGCTTGTTTGTGATGAGTGTCCTGATCTGAAGAAAAAGAATTTACATTTGACAAAGGCACTTGAGAAGTTCACTAGAGGTAGTGAAATGCTCAATGTGATTTTAAAACAACAAAGGTTCATCAATGATAGATCAGGAATTGGTTACAAACCTGACTTCGATAGGAAGAAAGGCAAAAAGAAGAATGGTGAAAAATCTTACATGAACTATTTTACGAAATCTGTCCATTCCTCAAATCCTTTTGCATATTGCAATTATTGTAACAGAAAGGGTCATTCTACTTCTTCATGTTTCCATAAGAAAGAAAGAAAAGTCAAACCATCTGGTAATTATCAATGGGTACCGAAAGGAACTTATGTTCCCAAGGTCAAAGCTAACCCCAAAGGACCCAAGAAAAGATGGGTACCTAAAACTTGATCCTTTGGAAATTGCAGGTTTGTCTTAGAGCATCAAGGCCCAACAAGTGGTATATTGATAGTGGGTGCTCAAGACACATGACTGGAGATAAATCTAAATTCCTTTCAATCAAGCCAAAGGATGGTGGTAGAGTCACATTTGGAGGAGACCAATCGGGAAAAATTGCTGGGATTGGTGAGATAGGCAACAATGAAGGTCCTCTCATCAAAGACGTCTACCTAGTAGAAGGATTGTGTCACAACCTCCTAAGTGTGAGCCAAAGCACCGACAAGGGTAACTTGGTTATCTTTGATTCAAATGAATGCTTGATTGTTAGAAAAGATTTGGTCTCCATTGATGATTTGAAAACTAAAGCTTTATTTAGAGCACCTAGAGATGGAAATTGTTATACACTTAACTTCTCTAGCAATGCCTCTGTTTCTGAAAATTGTTTTGTTAGTAACTTGAATGAGAGTTGGCTATGGCATAAGCGATTAGCTCATGTTAATATGTTTCAACTTGATAAGTTATTGAAAAAGGATTTGGTAATTGGTATTCCTAAATTGAATTTCAAAAATGACTTGGATTTGTGATGCTTGTCAAAAGGGAAAACAAACCAAATCCTCTTTTAAAGCGAAAAATGAGATTTCAACTAATAGACCTCTTCAATTACTTCATATGGATCTAGTTGGACCAGCTAGAGTAAAAAGTCTTGGTGGAAATCTTTACACTTTGGTCATAGTTGATGATTATACTAGATTTACTTGGACAATATTTTTATCATCTAAAGATGAAACGTATGATCAGTTTGTTGCCTTTGCCAAGAAGGTCCAGAACGAGAAAGGTTTCTCAATTTCAGGAATTAGGACCGATCATGGTGGAGAGTTTGAAAACAACGCCTTTGCTGAGTTCTGTGACAATATGGGGATCAACTACAATTTCTCAGCACCAAGAACACCACAACAAAATGGTGTTGTGGAGAGGAAGAATAGAGTACTCACTGAGATGGCAAGAGCGATGTTGAACGAGTACAACACTTCGCAAGTGTTTTGGGCTGATGCCATGAGTACGGCTTGCTACATCTCCAACAGAGCCTACTTGAGAAAGAAGCTGAGTAAGACTCCATATGAACTCTACAAAGGGAGAAAGCCAAACCTCAGCCACCTACATGTCTTCGGTTGTAAGTGCTATGTGCACAATAATGGTAAAGACAATCTTGGTAAATTCGACTCCAAAGCTGATTTAGCTATCTTTATTGGTTATTCTAATAGAAGTAGAGCCTATAGGGTCTTTAACACTAGAACTAAGGTTGTAGAAGAGTCTATACATGTTGTGTTCAGTGAAAATGATTCTGATAAATCATTGGATGATGAGGAAGAGACCACTTTCAAAAACCAATTCTTTTCAAAAACTACTCCTTCTCAATTTGAAAGTTCTGAAAATGTTTTTGAGGTTGATCCTGAAAACAATTTGGAAAACCTTGATCAGTCTCAGCCTAGAGCTTGGAAATTTATAAGGAATCATCCTTTGGACCAAGTTATAGGTGATGTGAGTCAAGGAGTAAGAACTAGAAATAGTACTTTGAATGAAGTAACCTTTTCTGCATTCATATCGCATATAGAACCCTCTAAAATAGAAGAAGCCCTTTCTGACAATGATTGGGTGATAGCTATGCAAGAGGAGTTGCATCAATTTGACAGAAATCAAGTTTGGGACTTGGTACCTAGACCCAAAGACCATTCGGTTATTGGGACAAAATGGGTATTCAAGAACAAACGTGATGAGTCGGCAATCATTGTCCGTAACAAGGCAAGATTGGTTGCCAAAGGTTACAACCAAGAAGAAGGCATAGACTATGAGGAAACTTATGCCCCAGTAGCAAGATTGGAGGCCATAAGAGTCCTACTAGCCTTTGCATGTGCTAAAGGTTTTAAACTTTTTCAAATGGATGTTAAAAGTGCATTTTTAAATGGCTTCATTCAAGAGGAGGCTTATGTTGAACAACCTCCTGGTTTTGAAAGTGAACATCATCCTAATTATGTTTATAGACTTAAGAAAGCTTTGTATGGTCTTAAGCAAGCTCCTAGGGCTTGGTATGAAAGATTGAGTCAATTCCTACTCAATCAAGGATTTATTAGAGGAAAGGCTGACACAACCTTGTTTATAAAAAGAAATAAGCTGAATGAAATCTTGGTTGTGCAAATTTATGTTGATGATATAATTTTTGGAGCTACTAATGATGTTTTATGTGAGGATTTTGCAAAGAGTATGCAGGGAGAATTTGAGATGTCCATGATGGGAGAACTCAACTATTTCCTTAGTCTGCAAATCAAGCAAAGGAAGGATGGAATCTTCATATCTCAGACCAAGTATCTCAATGACTTGTTAAAGAAGTTTGGGATGGATAAATGCAATGGAGCCGACACTCCTATGAGCTCAACCGCTTCTTTGGATGCTAATGAAGAGGGGAAAGACTTCAACATCACTAAATATAGAGGAATGATTGGATCATTGCTCTATCTAACAGCAAGCCGCCCGGACATCCAATTCAGTGTTGGGATGTGTGCTCGATTCCAATCCGCTCCCAAAGAATCTCATGCTGAACATGTTAAAAGGATTTTCAGATATTTGTCTGACACCAAGCTTCTTGGATTATGGTTTCCCAAAAGCCAACCGGAACACTTGGTGGCATACTCGGATTCGGATCATGCTGGCTACAAGACTGATAGAAAGAGCACAAGTGGCCAATGTGAGTTCTTTGGCAACTCTCTAGTATCATGGTTCAGCAAGAAGCAAACAACTGTGGCCGTGTCATCAACCGAAGCTGAATATGTAGCTGCATCAAGTTGTTGTGCTCAAGTTTTATGGCTCAAGCAACAACTTGCTGATTTGGGAGTGAACTTAAAGGAGATCCCAATCTTATGTGACAATACAAGCACAATCAGCTTGGCTAAGAATCCAGTCCAACACACAAGAACCAAGCACATTGATGTGCGACATCACTTCATTCGGGATCATGTACAAAAGAGAGATGTTAAAGTGATGTTCATCCCAACTCACCTTCAACTTGCTGATATATTCACCAAACCATTGGCCAAAGAACAATTCAGTTTTATCAGAAGAGAATTGGGAATGGTAAATCCCAATGAGTTGTAAGTTTTTCTCAAACCAATGTTAGTTATATGTTTGTGATGATATGGTAACTAACTTAAGCTTCGGAGTGTCTATCCAATATTTTGCAGGTGTGTTCATGTTTATCTCAGTAAATATGATACTTCTGTGACTATTCTGTCTTGTTGTGAAATTCTTCTCTGATATAACTCAAGTTAAATCAAAATAACTTGAGTTGACTTGTCTTCTGTCATTTCTGAGAATTTTGTGAAATTATCGAAAGAACTCGAGTTACATTTAAGCAACTCGAGTTATCTCGTCTGTCAGAAAACAGATGTCTCTCTGATCCCTGACATAACTCGAGTTATTTTAACATAACTCGAGTTGTACATCAGACAGAGAAGAAAATTGCACTGATACAACTCGAGTTACAACTAAGGAACTCGAGTTGTCCTGTCTGATCTATAAATTCTCTTCGCTGTCTGTTCGTTATTCCCACAACTTTTCAAACCCTAACTCAAGGTTTCTTTCATTCTCCGGAACTCTCTCTGTCTTTGCTAATTTTTCTCTGATCTTTCTCTCCCTCTCGACAAATCCTTCAAATGGCCCCCAAATCTGTGAAAAACCCTAAGGATCAGAAGGATTCCACCTCAGAGTATGAACCCACTGAATCATCTACTCCACCAGCGTTAACTCGTCCCGCAAGGAAGAGGAAACCACCTTCAAAGCTTCAAAGCTCGCCGTTCGATGAGCCTCCGGTGAAGAAACCCAAGAAATTAACCATTCAGGAACCTCCTGCCGTTCCTCCCACCAAGCCTATTGACTCAGCCGCTGCCACTCGCAGAGATAAAGAGCCTCTAGTAGCTCCACTGAAGAAGAAAAAGAATGTTCAAATGGCTCAGGGTTCTGGCTCAAAGACTCTAGCAGTTGGTCAAGCAAAGGCATCTGCATCCAAAGCACCAAGTGGTTCTCAGTCTATTGCTCCTGAAGTATCTACCCAGTCTAGGTATATTTTCAAGCCCCCTAATCTTGTGAGACCACCAAATTCTGAGTTTATCTGTTCCCCTACTCCTATGAATGATCAACAAATGCTTAGCTTTAAAAAGAACTTTCAGACTCGAACCTTTTGCCCCACTGTATATGTTGATTTGCCAAAATTGAAGAAAGAATGTAACCTGGATCTCACTCCTTGGCTGGATCAGTTTAGAAATTTATTGGCAATCAACACTGCTTATTCCCCTTCTTTGGTTAAGCATTTTTATCATAATATGAAAATGGCAAGTGTTGTGGATAAGCAAGGAAATTTGATTGAAGATAAGATAGTTACTTCTGTTAGGGGCAAGGCCATCACCATCTCTGCTGATATCATAAACTCCCTGTTATTCATTGAGGATCCTCCAGAAGTGCCAAATATTAAGTATGAGAAAGAAAAGTTTTTCAAGACCCTGTTGCCTGACAAACCTTTTGAGGGAGAACTCAAGCTTTCACCATCTGATATGTCACCCACCTTCAGAGCACTGTGGTATATTTATACTAGAAACTTGGTTCAGAAGAGCAAGAATTTTACACATTTCAATTCCACTGACTACGGCTTGTTTGCATCTCTCATCAACAAAGTGCCATTCAATATAGGGCATTGGGTTTTCCAAGAAATGAAGAGATTTGCCTTTCAGTCTGGAGCTTCTGCACAAATTCCTTTCCCCAACCTTGTCTCATTGATTCTGTACACCAACAAGATTTGGTACTTGGATATCACTGAGAAAGAGGTCAAGCCACAGATGTTTGGACAAACTCATTTGAATTACATGAACATCAGCTTCTTAGAAGGTTCAGCTCAATCCAGGGCTCCACCAAGATCAAGAGCTACTGCCTCCAAACCTCTTCCTGTTGAATCCTCTCCTGGCCCCTCTGTGTCCCAACCTGGACCTCAGCCTTCCAACTTGTCTTCTCAGATCAAGACTATTATTGCCAAGGCTATGCAAGAAACTTTTGGGACTCTTCAGACCACTCTCATGGCTCAGTACTATGAATTGTCTGATAAGCTTGAATCTGAAATTGGGAAGTTGGTTTCTTCAGTCACTTCAATAGAATCTAAAGTTGACAAGTTGAGCAAAGTGACTGCCTCTACTAAGGGCAAGGTTGATTCTCTGGATGAGAAGGTTGATGCTGTGTTAGGACACTTTGATGATTTGTCTCATCGCTTTGAGAGCATGCATGACCTTTACCAATGATTAGATGCCAAGTTTGACAAGTTGCTCAAGTCACAAGCTGTTCATGGTCCATCTGGAGTTGTTCCTCCTCCCAGTCACTCTCCCATTCACTCTCCACTTCACCTTTAACCCCATATCTCTCCTCAACAATCTCCTCCTCATTCATCTTTCCATCAGTCTACATCCACTCCTGTTCTATCACCCTCTCATCTCACCTCATCTCATCCTGATGTCACTCCTACACTGTCCTCTCTTCCATTATTTGCTCCCTTTATAGCTTCTGCACCACCCACTGTGCCTTTTCCCACTCCTCCCGAGTATGCTACATACCCTTCATCATCCTCAGGTGACACTGCTGATCTTTTTGATGAACATTCCTCAGGTGTCTCCGGTTCATCTCCTTCCTCACCTCAGACCTCTGTCATTTCACCTTCCCTTCCCACTCCACCATCTCTCTCTCTCACACTCTACTCACCATTGCCTATTCTCCAGGCTCTTCGTGCTTCCCTGGCCTCTGATCCTCCCATTTTGCCTGATGACAAAGGGGGAGAAAATGAGAAAGAGAAAGAGTCAGAGAATCAGAAAAAGAAATGAAGATGAAGTGAAATGAAGATGAAGTCTTTTGGTCATAGGATATGCCCTAGGATAGAATGACCATTATGCCTGTGATTGTGTAATCTTTCTGGCTTTTTGGATGTTCTTTATGTAGCTTTTTGATTGGTTTATTTCGTGCCTAAGCTGTGTTGCTGCTTCTTGCACTGAATGTGCATATCTTATTTTGAATGAATGACTAATGATCATCTTCTGATATCTCTGATAACTGAGTCTCTGATCCTAGCTGATTACTTTTCAAAACTCATCTCTTTCTCAACACCACAAGTGTTGTCATCATCAAAAAGGGGGAGAATGTTAGTTCTTATATGTTTTGATGATGACCAACATCTGTTGAAATTAATGAAATATTTGAAATCGATGTTTAAGATCTTTGAAAATGTTTTTGAAGAGTGTAACTCAAGTTGGTTGATTACAACTCAAGTTATAGGACTTAAAGAATTTTCACAAAACTCATAACTCAAGTTGAATAATCATAACTCAAGTTGAAAATCATTTTTCAAAGTGTCATAACTCGAGTTACCACTTAAGAACTCGAGTTATGGACTGTACTTTGCAGTTCAGAAAGCTTCTCGCGAAATCAAAATTTTGTGAACAGTGACAACTCGAGTTATTTTCACCATAACTCGAGTTATTCCTGTAGAATTTGCTCTCGGGTTGAAATTTTATTTAACATAACTCGAGTTATTACTATGCAACTCGAGTTATGCCAAAAGCAAATGTTCTCTGTTTGAATTTAAGCTTAACACAACTCGAGTTATTACTGTACAACTCAAGTTAGTACTGTGCAACCTGAGTTGGTACTGTGCAACTTGAGTTGGCCTTCGTTTTCAAAAAATCCTGAAATTGAAAATAACTTGAGTTATTACTGTGCAACTCGAGTTACTCATATCAGTTTTTGAAAATCAGCATTCTCGAATTCTGGAACTCAATGATTATGCAATGGGTACTTAATATTATTGTTTCTTATCATTTCTAATAATTATTAATCATGTTTCCAGTGTGTTTTAGACAGGATTAACAAGGTTAAATCTTCAGATTATCATAAAGCACTTTTTGTCAGAGGCATTTAATGCGAAGCTCAGAACATTCACCAATTAGGCAAGAAACCATCTGAGCAAGCGAAAAGCAATCCGTCTATTTTTCAGACAACATTACTAAAGAGCTCCAATGGACAATTTGAATAAAGAATGTCAACGGAGAATAACGGACGAATGTCGGAGACATACGAAGAGACGAAAGCCTTGAACTCACAACGGTCACATTCATTACTCACAACGGCTAATTAATCACTTCTCAGCGGTCATTAAATACAAGCATCTATAAATATGAGAAGCATTCAAGTCTCCAACTACCGAAACTCAGCGCATTCAATTAGCAAGTTACTTCACTTATTGTTTCGACTAAGAATTCAATATCTTCAGATATTTTGATCTTCAGTGTTTACTCATCCACTCTTTTAGAGAGTTCTTCATTGATTATCATTTATTGTAAGAATCTCAAAGTATTGGGACTTTGAGATTGGGTTGATTGATTACAACTTGTAAGGGGGAGTAAGTTCTAGAGTGAGAGAATTACTCCGAGAGTACAAGGGTGTAATCATTTGAGATAGTGAAATCCCGGAGAGTCTGGGGACTGGACGTAGGTCGAGGATTTAGACCGAACCAGTATAAATTCAGTGTGTTCATTCCTCTTTACCCTTTCTCTGTTCAACTCTGTTCTCTGTGTGCATAAACATAGTACTTTCAAGAAGAAAATTTTATATCCCCAATTCACCCCCCCTCTTGGTGATATTCCGTCTTTCAACAATCACTTGGATAAAGAAGATGCTTTGTATGTCAAGCACAGTCACAATGAAGGCATTTGGGTTTTAAAGAGGGAAAAATTATTACTTGACTAGAAGAGAAGAATTCAAACTAAAAAGAGTAACTTACAAAAAGCTATGACTACGTAAAGAAAAAGAGACATTTAATTTATGTGTTTGGGTTGTGTATTCTTATTTTAGTGAAGCTGCAGCTTTGTGTTTGAACTGTTTTCCTGCTGCTAGATTGGGTTAATTACTGTGTTTTAATGGATGATCTATTGTATTGTTATTTGTTTATATGTTGTATATAAAAGTAGGGAAAATCAATAGCGGAAGCTCCAATTTTTTTTTTTTTAAATGTTGCGGATAATTAATGGTTACTAGATAGAAACCATAATATATGTTTCCAAAATACTTAATGGGTTTCTTACAATAACCATTATATATGTAACAACGCCTTAATACATAGTGTGTATTGTATTTGAACTATTATATAGTTAAACTTTCACCTCTATTTAAACGTCTATTAGCCTTCTCCATTTCATTTATTAGCACACTTATCTTAAGTCGAATGTAAACCCACTAACCTCAGAACCCCACTACTTGAGTCATCTTTTCTAGTTGTCAACCATCACTTTTAGTTGAAACACACCATCAAAGCCTATTTTGTGCTTCTCAGTGATAGCTGTGCGAGTTGTTGCGATTGCCTTAACACACATTTTCATTCATTATCATACTTGTCTTAGGGTTTATTGTAATCAACCAACCTCGGAACTCCACTTCTCGAGTCGTTTTTAGTGGAGCTACACAATCCAAAGTGCTCACTGTACTCGTTGGCAATAGTTGCACGAGTTGCTTCGCTTACCCTAACTCATATTTTCATTCTTCACCCTAGCCAAGTTGTATTTCTTTGCATGGTCTATTCTCCTCATATGGTCAAAGGCTATAGCATATGGTGTTCTTTAGTCATAACAGATTCCCCTTCTCTATCAAATCTTGCTCAAGGCTACATTACCCCTTGAGCCCTTTACAATAAGGAGTTCCATTGAGCCTAGCCACAAAGCCATAAATGTCTTGATACATCCTAAATTGCATAGCTATACTCAATGTGTCAGCTTTTATTCTATTATACAGTCAAGTCAAACAAGTAGAGCAGAAACTTTATCTCATGCATATATTATATATAGGTTTTATGTGTGTGTGTGAATGACTGTAAATATATATACAAATTTGTGTACAATTTCCTTCTATATGCATGCAAGGGGAATATCAAAAGGAGAATCTTTTTTTTTAAATCCCGAAAAAATTAACAGTTCTTACATATAAACCATTATTTGTCTATAAACCATATACGATAGTTGTTTCATTAATTCCATTAGCATCTATATAAAATAAATAGCAGTTACAATATAACGCCAGTTATGTTGGTTTATACTGTTAGACCTGGCTATCACCCAAGGGGGGTGAATTGGGTGTTTGATAATGTTAGTTCTCTATCTGTTTTGATGATTACCAACAATTGTGAACAAAGTATGAAGTTTTTCTTTGACAAGTTAAAAAACTTGCTGTCAAAGGAAAACTCAAGTTTTGGTTTAAAAACTCGAGTTTTGCCTTTACAGAGAAGAACCCAAGTTTTTTGAACTAAGCAAAACCTGCAGTTTTAAAAAAAACCTCCGGTTTTCACCAAACAGAGACTTCTCAATATTTGCTGAAAAATGCAAAACTCGAGTTTTGCATGAAAACTCGAGTTTTGGTCATACAAAGAGCCTATAAAGTTTTGAACATTTGAAAACCTTTAGTTTTGCCTAAAACCGACAGTTTTCCAGTTTAACATGAAATCTCCTAGTTTTCACAAGATTTGTGAAAACTCGAGTTTTGGATTGGCAGAGAGGATTCATGTTTTAACCAGATTTCAAAACCGCTAGTTTTAAGGAAAACCTCTAGTTTTGGTTTTATGCAATTTTCTCTAAGTTTTCACAGTTAAGTGAAAACTAGAGTTTTGACCTGGCAAAAAAACTTCATGTTTTCTCAGATTTTCAAAACTACCAGTTTCATTTCAAAACCTCCAGTTTTGGCTTGGCGCAATTTCTTCAAGTTTTCATATTTAAATGAAAACTCGAGTTTTGATTTGGAAACTCGAGTTTTGGTCAAACAAAGAGCCTTAATGTTTTAACGCTTTGAAAACTGCCAGTTTTGGAAGAAAACCTCCAATTTTTGATGTTTTGGACTGAAATCGATTTTTCATGTTAAAGTCCAAAACTTGAGTTTTGAGAAACAAAACTCGAGTTTTCATTGTTGATTCAAAAATTCAGATCCGACGAATTTGGAAAACCTTCTTGTTTGATCTTAATACTTTCCATTATTATTCTCTAATATTCCTAGCTATGTTTAACCACTTTGTTAGTGAGTTTTAGATGTTTTAGAGAATGTTTATTGAAGGTTTAAAGAAAAAGCAAAAAGTGACGTCAGCACATTAAATGCTAAACCCAGAAAGTTGCATACTTTTGGGTAATCCTTCTTCACACGTCTACAAAGAATCAAAGATTGCTTCCTAGATCCAGCAACTGCTATTGCAACGGATTAATTTGCCAAAAGTCAACTCTGAACTTCTGCCCAGCTGGATTAAGTGAAGATTAGTGAGAGAAGAAGACCAAAGCTTAATCGGACCTTGTCTAATGAAGGCAACGGTTATATTGAAGAATCTAACGGTCATTTAATGTTCTCTTGGTATAAATAGAGCTGCGTTCAAGTCTTTTCAACTAACACATCTGCTGAAAACGAATTGTATTCAAGTCTACATTCATTTCTTCCAGTTTTTACTTGTATTGTGTCTTCTGATACTTTGTGCTTCAGTGTTTATCATTATCCACTCTTAAAGAGAGTCTTTGATTGTAAATCATTTATTGTAAAGAATCACAAGTCAGGGGACTTGGTGATTGGGTGCATTGATTACAACTTGTAAGGGGGAGTAAGTTCTAGTGAGAGAATTACTCTTGAGTGCAGAGTGTGTAATCAATTGAGTTAGTGGAAATTCTAGAGTGTCTGGGGACTGGACGTTGGTCAAGTAGTTGGACTGAACTAGTATAAATCTCTATGTCTAGCTGCTCTTCTCTCTACTCTTTTCATCTCTGTTTTCATTGCTTTAAAACAGAGCAAATTTCGAAAGTTTTTAAAAATCCCCAATTCACCCCCTCTTGGTGATTTAGCTCCTCCTTCAGATAAAACTTTATGAACTTTGAAAATCTTTTCGCAACTTCTAATTCAACAGTTAGATATTCAAATAAGTATATACTGGAAATATAAGAGATAAGGGAAGAGAATATGCAAACTGTAATTTATACTGGTTCGGCCTAATCCTTGACCTACGTCCAGTTCCCAAGTTCCAATTGAGATTTTCAATCCACTATCCTCTTGTTTAATCCGGGCACAAGAGAAGTCTAAACAACTTGATTACACGCTTTGTACTTGAAGTATTCCTCTCATTAGGATTCATTCCCCTTACAAGCTGTAATCTATACACCCACTTGATTATACACTTCGTACGTGAAGTAATCCTCTCACTAGGATTCACTCCCTCTTACAAGCTATAATCAATACAATGGATCTCCCACTCAAGATTACCTAATCTTGAGTAACTCTCAGATAGAATGTTTACAAATAAATTTTCTCTCTCAGAAGTGAATGTATAAACACTAAAATACAATAACTGACCATCTCACTCTCTACTATAAACTATATAAACATTGAGAAACAGAGTGTATGAGATAAATGTTGGATTCAGAATGTCAGCATTTCGACAGTGCAAGATTCTATCTCTCTTTGTCCATTTTGAATCCTTCTCCTTTTATAGTTAATGGAGACCATTTGACTGTTAAGCTATTCTTCTCGTTCAGGATATGATCGTTGAATGTCCGTTGGAAGTAGCCATTGAGTTACTTCGAAAATGTCTGTTAGAGTTGAAGCGTGAAGTGTCTATAAATCGCTGTCAGTGTTTTTGGTCCCTGCAAGCATTCTTCATTCCTTTTGTTTTGTCCATTGACAGATAGCATTTAATGCCCAGGTGGAATATCAGTAAATGCTTTGCATTGATAAGAGAAATGGTTACGAAGGATATCACTGGTTTTGGCAACTGCATTTAATGCTTCTCTGGCACACAAATTACTTTATACAAATTTGTTGTTAATTGATGAAGACCTTTTGTCGTTAGCCTTGGGGTCCACAATCAACAATTAACCAAGGATTGCATATAGGTAAACCTAGGATCATTCTCTCTTTTCGAGGAGCTTTTTATTGAATCCTAAGTAATCTAAATGTCATGCAAATGCAATGAAAACAATGGGGGGTTGGATTTTGGATTTTAGAATAATAAACTAAAATAGCAATGCAATTTAATTAAATGGTAATTAAAATGGAAATACAAATAATGGGTGCACTTGGTAATGAAGAAGTGACTATCCTTGCTCAAAAAGAATGGGAGTTAAAAATCATTAAGTCTTAATTAGAAAAAACCTCAAGATATCAGTTAAGTCCAATATTCTCAATTAACAGTAGCTCCTATGATTGTAGCTAACTACTACCTCTTAAGAAATTGTTACAACCACTTAATGCGTAATTAAGATTGGAATAATGTAGATATGAGTCTTCTTGAAATTGAGCACTAATCAGTCCCTCAAATGCACAAATCAACCAAATTAATTAGACAATATCAAGCTAATCAACATAGTCTCTTTGCAACCACAAAGCAATTCAAATACATATAATCTTCATACTACATACCCAATCTCAATCACAAATGTCAAACCAATAGAGACAATAATCATCAATCTTAGCTCCAGAATTATACACAACAATTCCTAAATCTAGGCAATCAGTATATATAAATCTAGACTAATAGTAAGATAGATAAAACTCCCCTAATATAGTCCATTGAACTCAAGAACAATCTCCACCACCAAGAAGGAAAGAATCAGCCTCTCATTGTTTGAAATACCCACAGCCCACAATTTCCAAAACTGAACCAGCCATGAAATTCAACCTGTTGGAATCAGAAATAATGAAATAAGTTTTAGACAAACCACTAGAGAAGGAAAGGAGGGAAGGGTGTGACGGGTTCTGTGGTTAAGGTGGAAGGAAGACGATGAAGGTGGGTGGTGAAAGTGAATGGAGGATGATTCATGGTGGTGTTGGTTGGCGTTGAAGTCAAGAATGGTGGTGGTGGCTGGTTCAAGCGGCTGAGGTCTTGGAAAAGAGGGAATGGTTGACGGTGTGGTGCTAGGAGAAGCCAACGATGGTGAAGGATGGAGGTCCAGTAAGGAAAGAAGAAGGTCGCTCACCGGCGACCGTGTGGAGGTGGAAGCCACCGGCGAGGGTGGAGGGTGAAGGTGTAGAGGTGAGGTCGAATGTGCAGGTTGTGGCTCTGTGTAGGCGTGAAGAAGATGAAGTCCGCGGCGCTGTGCTTTTATTTTCCCCCAGTTGGTTCAATGTGTCGGGTCCTGGTTGCTTTTCATGGGTCTCCAATGCTGAATTCAAAATATGCCCTAAATGCAGCCAAAACGCAGAGTTTAGCTGCAGGGACCTAAATGAAAAGAAGAAAAGTTCTCAGCAATGGACTAAACTGCAACTTTTAAAACTTGAATTAAAACTTTCATTTTCAAATTTATTCTAATGTTTTTAGGCATTTACAATCCAAAATAATTAATCCAACATTAAATATTCTCAGAAAAATCAATGATTAAGAGTGATTACAATTTCTTTGACAATTTTGCCATTTTTAGTCATAATTTAATGTATTTACTCTTAATCTTAATTTATCATAAAAAAGGCTTTTTAAGCTCAATAACTATGAAAAAATGCATTAAGAATCCCAATTTAAATATGAAAAACCACATAAAATATGGCTCAATCATTAATCCATGATAAAATCATCTAAAACTCATTAGCAAACTGATTAAAAGCAATTAGCAATAGTAATGAGTAATGATATATAGAAATGAAATCACACACGATGATTTAGGATTTACGAAGATGGAGATTTTGAAAAACAGGGATGATCATGCTCGAGCATGACTATTTGTATGCTCGGGCAACAGTAGATGAGATACTTTGAAAGAGTAGAAATTACCCTATGCTTGAGCAACCAACTAAGCTTGCTCAGGCAAGCTTCTCCTGGTGTCTTTTGAAATAAAACAGTTTCTATCGCTAATGCTCGAACAAGAGAAGCTCCATGCATGGGCAAAATTTTGTTGATGCTCGAGCAACCCAAAAAGTATGCTTGGGCAAGAGATGAATCAGAGAGAAAAACTTATTGATTCAGTGATGCTGCTCGAGCATGACTTTTCCTCTGCTCAAGCATGCCTTTCACTCTACTCAGGCATGGCCTTTTAAACTTGCAAATTCTTCCTCAGCCTGATGATGCTCGGTCATGTAGGTTACGCTGCTCGAGTACACTTCTATCTTTGAGGCTTCTGATCATACATGAATAAGCATTATACTCTCCAATACAAAGCTCAACTTCCAGAATGTAGAGACTTTCAAGAAACAAGAGTATTGGTAGCACAATAACTAATTTCCAATGATCGTAACATCTTTGATATAGCTCCAATTTTGGCAAACCACCCATTCTTAGGTAGGTCTTTAAGTTTTCTTTCCAATGCAAGAAGAATCAGCTCCAAACTCATTGTAGTTCGTTCATTATCATCAGATGAATGGAGGTTGTTCTTAATCAGCATTGTTTCCAACATCTTGAACTGACTGTCAACTTCAAACATCATATCTCCTTCAATTGATATTTGTTTTTCTTGATCTTGATGTTTTTGAAAAGGTATTTGAGTCTAGTTTCAAAGGGAATAGGTTTTAGCTTATTTGGATTTGTCGCTTGTGAGATATGCTCAAAATACCGAAGTTGGTTCTGGATTGTGAAGTTGTTTTTTGTTGCAATTTCCAAAAATCATAGCTCTCTCATTTGAACTCCTTTGGACTTGAATCTTATGTCAAAATGACGCATTGGGAGTCTAGTTTCCAACAAAATTGGTTTCACGTCAATCTGATTTTTGATTTAGGAGATATCATTGAATTACCGGATGTCGCCTGTTCTGAATGTGAAACAGAGCTAAACAAAGTGCTGAAAAACGATGTTGCTCGAGCATGGCATTTTTCTGCTCAAGCATGAGTGGAATTTATGCATGAATAGGAGCTGGAAATGTACCGTGCTCGAGTATGACTTCAGGAATGCAATTGTAACTTATTTTAACTCCAAATTGAGCCATTTCAACTTCCACTTGATCATGGAGACTTCTAGAATTAATTTTGGAACTTGTATAATCTTATTCTCATTTCATTCATCAAGTTCTTCCATCTTCCATCTCTCATCTTGATCATTCTTCGTCATTTAACATGGACTCGTCATTTTCTGCAAGTTCTACCTTCCTCAATATTTCCTCTTCTTCTTGAACTTAACATTTTCTCCAATTTCTTCTTTTTGAAATCTCTTATCTCCTTCTTGTTCTGTAATTCAACTTGGACTAATCTACATTAATTATAGTAGTTAGTCAATGTAGGAGATAAATATATTATACAAGCTTTTTGCTCTTAAGGATGACATCTATATAAAACATCATCAAAACTAATCATATCCAACATATACTTTATATAACGGTTATTGTGAAAGCACCTTTATGTATCTTACAGAGTTTATAATGGTTGTTTACTTGAGGCCATTATTTATTATGTCAACATTATGATATATATAATGGTTGTTTACGTGAGCCTGTTTTATTATCATTACAGAATTACACATAACATGGACTCATCACATGTTAATACATAATGATTGTTATATTATAACTGTTATAATATATACTAAAAATTACAGTTTGGAACTATTATGTATTTGCACTGAGCATGCATATATAGTGCCCGTAAAATGACGGTAGATAATGAACATCATAAAATACATGTTCTATAGTAGTGAGTGAGTAAAGCTCACAAACTAACAACAAAATTACTTAACTATTGCTTCATATATCTTGGATTTACAACTACATATTGTGCTAAATAAAGTCTATCCATAACTTTACACAGTAGCATCATGATTAGGCTTTTTTTCTTCTTTTTTTAAATAACCAATGTGCATGAATATTTAAGAACAATTAACAACTTGTTATGAATATTTCAATATTGGTGTGAATGTCCACAACCTTTTCAAGAAGAGTCTTTTGGAGTTTCTAAAGCTATGTAATCTATGACATGAATGGCATGGGAGTTTTATATGATTAATGTAAATAACTTACAAAACTCCATAATATAACATTATGTAGATTTAATCTATTGTATGTAACTCTTGTAATGGTGTTAAGGATTCATTACCTATATATAGTAGGCATGTATCAAAAGGTTGGAAGAGTACAATAGAAAGAAGAATCAATCTCTCCTTGCTCTCCATTTTCCCTTGCATTTCTTCATCTTCCTCATCTTAATCTCTCTTGTGTTTTACTTAGTTTCATAACACGTTATCAGCACGATTGCTATAACGAAGCTATAATTTCTTTAACGATTTCATCTACTTTCTCTAATGATTTTATTATATGTTTATTTATATATCTGGGATAATCTAAACCACAATATGGAATTTAAAATTACCGATTGTTTTTATACATCGGGTTCCATGGTTAAGATTGGAGATTATTTACCATTTTATATAGTACTTTTACTATTTATCGTTATTCATCCATCAATTTTATTAATGCATAGTAATTGTATAGTAATTTACTATTGTTTTACTATTTACATTATTGCATAGTGCTTTACTTTTACACAATATATGTTACTAACTTTAACATAACATAACATTTTACTTTTATTGTTATATTATGTTACTAACATAACATTTATATTATTGTTACTAACATAACATTTAAATTAAGCATTTACTTTTATGTTACTAACATAACATTTTACCTTTATGTTGCTAACATAACATTTTACCTTTATGTTACTAACATAACATTTTACTTTTATTGTTGCTAACATAACATTTTACTTTTATTGATATGTTATTGTTGCTAACTTTTAATGTTATGTTATTTTATATTTCATGCAATCTCTTTTATGTTATTAATATTATTATGGCCAGAAGCCATACACCTCTGTTTTCCTATTCTAAAATTATATGACCAGAAGTCCTATCATTTTAGTTTCTTAATTTTATGGCCAGAAGCCACATAAATTTAATTTCTCGTTATGAGAACTATATGGCTCGAAGCCATAAAGTTTTAATCCTTATTATTATACTTTACTTATTGTGTTTCTAAATTTCATCTTATTATCATTAGTATTTCTATGTTAATAATTCTTGTTTATTTATTTTTAATTAGTCTGAGCCATGACAAACACAACAAGCCTTGCAAAACTTGAATTTGTGGCTCTTGATATTACCAGAAAGAATTATTTATCTTGGATGCTGGATATGGAAATCCATTTGAATGCCCATGGTCTGGAAGACACAATTAAAGAAGGAAATAAAGCATCTAATCAAGATAAAGCCAAAGCCATGATTTTCCTTCGCCTCCATTTACATGAAAGTTTAAAAATTGAATATTTGATAGTGAAAGACCCACTGGTTCTTTGGAAGAATATAAAAGAAAGGTATGATCACCAGAAGATGGTCATCCTCCCAAAAGCTCGTTATTGCTGGATGCATCTGCATTTACAAGATTTTAAAACTGTGAGCGAGTATAACTCGACCATGTTCAGAATTACTTCTCAATTAAAGTTATGTGGAGAAAAGATTACTGATGAAGATATGTTAGAGAGAACATTCTCCACATTTCATGCCTCTAATTTGCTCCTGCAGCAGCAATATCGTGAAAAAGGTTTCAAGAAATACGTTGAATTAATTTCTTGTCTCCTTGTAACTGAGCAAAACAATGAGCTTTTATTGAAAAATCATGAATCTCGTCCAACAGGTTCAACTCCATTCCCAGAAGTGAATGTAGTAAGTAATGGATATTTTAGTGGCCGAGGATGTGGACGTATAGGTGCTTACAACCGTGGTTGTGGCCGTGGCCGTGGTCCCAATCGTGGTGGATCAAATTCTCACCCTAAAGGGAGGAAGATTGAAAAGAACCCTAGGAGGGAAACTAGTGAGAATAAGAAGCATTCTGAAAATGTATGTTATCGTTGTGGTGGTAAAGGTCATTGGTATTGTACCTGTCATACGCCAAGACACTTGGTTGAACTTGATCAAGAATCACTTAAAAGTAATGGTAAAGGGTCAAAGATTGAAGTAAATCATGTTGAGAACTCCAAGTTTGAGGATGTTGATTTTACTCATTTGAATATTGATAAGGTTGAGAATTCTGAGTTTGAAGATGTTGATTCTACCCATTTGGATGTTGCTGATTTCTTAGTATAAATTATCTTTTCCTATTTGGAACTGTTTGGCTTAAGTATGTTTAAACTTTCTTCTATCATATGTATTTCTTTTAATTATGTTTTTATTTATTTTCATGTATCCTTTAATGAAGAATGAATCTTATTAGCATCAATCCTGAAGATCTGTGTCTCGTTGATAGCGCAACAACCCACACTATACTAAAAAATGATAGATATTTTTCTTCCTTGGTAATGCAAGAAGCCAATGTCCAGACTATATCTGGTAATATAAATTTGATTGAAGGCTCCGGAAGAGCTAATATATTGTTACCTGAAGGAACAAAATTATGTATTGATAATGCATTTTATTCTACCAAATCTAAGAGAAACTTATTGAGTTTGAAAGATATCCGCAGAAATGGATATCATATAGAAACAACAACTAAAAATAATCTGGAATGTCTTGCTATCACAAATATTGTTTCTGGTATAAAATGCATGTTAGAAAGTTTTCCTGCTTTCTCTTCTGGTTTGTATTATACATTTATAAGCACAATTGAAACACATGCTATTGTAAACCAGAAGTTTACTAATATAAATCAGAAGTTTACCAATACAAACCAGCAGTTTGCCAATGTAAACCAGAAGTTTACTAATGAATTTAATGTTTGGCATGACCGGTTAGGCCATCCTGGGTCAATCATGATGCGACAAATAATTGAGAATTCATGTGGACATACCCTGAAGTATAAACAAATACTACAATCTCATGATTTCTCATGTGATGCATGTTCCAAGGGAAAGTTAATAATTCGGCCCTCACCAAACAAAGTAGAAAGTGAATCTCTCACATTTCTAGAACGGATACAATGAGATATTTGTGGGCCAATACACCCACCATGCGGACCATTTAGGTACTATATGGTCTTAATTGATGCATCAACTAAATGGTCGCATGTTTGCTTATTATCTTCCCGCAACCTGGTGTTTGCGAGATTACTTGCTCAATTTATTATATTAAGAGCACATTACCCTGATTATCCTATCAAGAAAATACGTCTTGATAATGCTGGTGAATTTACCTCACAAGCTTTTAATGAATATTGTATGTCCCTTGGAATAGATGTTGAACATCCTGTAGCTCATGTTCATACGCAAAATGGACTCGTAGAATAATTGATTAAACGATTGCAACTTATTGCAAGACCTTTACTTATGAGATCTAATCTCCCAATTTCTGCTTGGGGCCATGCCATTTTGCATGCAGCAATGTTAATTCGCATCAGGCCAACTAGTTACCTAAAAGTTTCCCCCATACAAATGGTTTTTGGTCAAGAACCTAATATTTCCCATATACAAATTTTTGGATGTGCAGTATATGTGCCAGTAGCACCACCACAACGCACCAAAATGGGTCCTCAAAGAAAGATGGGAATATATGTTGGGTATGAATCTCCTTCAATCATTAAATATTTAGAACCATCTACAGGAGATTTATTTACTGCAAGATTTGCAGATTGTCATTTTGATGAATCGATTTTCCCAACATTAGGGAGAGAAAATAAGCAATTGGGTAAAGAGATTAGCTGGAATGAATTATCATTGGCTCATTTTGATCCTCGTACAAAACAATGTGAACTAGAATTTCAAAAGATAATTCATTTGAAAAATTTAGCTAATCGAATGCCAGAAGCATTTATTGACCCAAAGAAAGTGACAAAGTCACATGTTCTAGCTGCTAATGCTCCTATTCGAATTGATGTCCCTGAAGGACAACCTATTATAAATGAATCTAAAGCACGCCTGAAGCGTGGCAGGCCTATCGGTTCCAAAGATAAAAATCCTCGAATGAGAAAAGGAGCTAAGAATATAGATGGTCAAGTTGAGGATAATCAAGAAAAGTTGGTAGCTCCTGAAGAGTCATTATCTCCAGTAGAGATATCTCCAAAAGAGAATGTTATAATCCCAGAAGAGACCCAGGTACCAGAAATATGTGAAAATAATGAGATCTCAATAAATTATTTTATGAATGGTATCCGATGGGACCAAAATGAAGTCAACATTGACGACATCTTTGCTTATCATATAGCATATGATGTAATGAATGATAATGAGGATCATGAGCCAAAATCCATTAGCGAGTGCCAACAACGAAAGGATTGGCCCTTATGGAAAGATGCTATTAATGCAGAGTTAAATTCACTGGCAAAACGAAAAGTATTTGGACCTATAGTCCACACACCTGAAGATGTAAAGCTAGTTAAGTACAAATGGGTTTTTGTATGAAAGAGAAATGAAAAGGGTGAAATCACAAGATATAAGGCACGTCTTGTAGCCCAAGGCTTTACACAAAGACCTGGCATTGATTTTGAAGAAACGTACTCACTGGTAGTGGATGCAACTACTTTTCGTTATTTAATTAGCTTAGCAGTAAATGAAGGACTTGATTTGCATTTAATAGATGTTGTGACGGCCTATTTGTATGGCTCACTTGACAATGATATTTATATGAAAGTCCCTGAAGGACTCAAGGTGCCAGAAGCATCTAATTCGAATTCTCGAGAACAATACTCGATAAAGTTAAATAAGTCTTTGTATGGCTTGAAGCAATCAGGGCCATGTGGTATAATTGTCTCAAGGAATATTTGTTGAAAGAAGGGTACAAAAATGACCCAATATGCCCATGCATTTTTATGAAAAGATCTAGAAACGAATTCGTTATAATTGCTGTTTATGTTGATGATATCAACATCATTGGAACTCCTGAAGAGCTTCAAAAGGCAATTAATTGTTTGAAAAAAGAATTTGAAATGAAAGACTTAGGCAGAAATTTTTTTTTGTCTTGGACTACAAATTGAGCACCTAAAGAATGAGGTATTTGTATATCAAGAAGCTTATACAAAGAAGATCTTAGAGCGATTTTATATGGATAAGTCGCATCCATTATGTACCCCAATGATTGTAAGATCTTTGCAGATTGATAAAGACCCATTCCGACCTCAAATAATTACTGAAGAAGGTGAGGAAGAACTACTTGGTCCAGAAGTACCATATCTTAGTGCTATTGGAGCACTAATGTATCTTGCCCAACACACACGTCCTGATATATCATTTGCTGTTAATTTATTAGCAAGATATAGTTCTGCACCAACACGGAGGCATTGGAATGGAGTAAAACACATTTTTCGTTACCTCAGAGGCACCATGGACATGGGGTTATACTACTCAAATGTATCCAAGCATGAACTGATTGGTTATGCAGACGCTGGATTTTTGTCTGACCTACACGATGGTAAATCACAAACAGGCTATCTGTTTACATGTGGAGGTGTAGCTATTTCATGGCGATCTATGAAACAGACTATATCAGCCACATCATTTAACCATGCAGAAATTCTAGCAATGCATGAAGCAAGTCGAGAATGTGTGTGGTTAAGGTCAGTATTACATCATATACGAACAACTTGTCATTTATCTTCAGAAAAAATGGTTCCAACAATTCTATATGAGGATAATGCTGCATGTGTTGCCCAACTTAAAGAAGGATATATCAAGGGCGACAGAACGAAGCATATTTTGCCAAAATTCTTCTTCACTCGTGATCTTCAAAAGGATGGTGAAATAGATATCCAGCAAATCAGTTCAAGTAAAAATCTAGCAGACTTATTCACCAAGTCGCTTCCAGGAGCAATCTTTGAAAGACTCGTCCATGGTATTGGTCTTCGGAGACTCAAAGATCTCAACTGATGTTGTCAAGAGGGGGAGTCGATACACGCTGTACTCTTTTTCCCTTATCTAGGTTTTATCCCACTGGGTTTTCCTAGAAAGGTTTTTAATGAGGCAGCATTGTGTAAGTTACGACTGAACCCAAGAGGGGGGGTGAATTGGGTGAAGTATAACAATTTTCTTTCTTTGAAATACTTTCGCAATTCAGGAAATTCATCTTTGATCAACAATGATAAGTTTGCAAGCAATTGGTTAACACTCAAATGTAAATGCTGGAAATGTAAGAGATAAGGGAGAAGAGCTTGCAAACAGATTTATACTGGTTCGGCCCTCCTTGACCTACGTCCAGTCCCCAAGCCACACTTGGGATTTTCAATCCACTATCTTCAATAAGCTTGATTACACGATCTGTAACTGAAGCAATCCTCTCTCTAGGATTCACTCTCCCTTACAATCTGTAATCAATACACTGCTTGATTACACACTCTGTACTAGAGATTATCCTCTTACTAGGATACACTCCCCCTTACAAGTTGTAATCAACACAATGTATAACCCACTCAAGATTACCCAATCTTGAGTTACTCTCAGAAAGATAATGTGTTTACAATAAATTTCCTCTCAAAGGAATGAATAAATGATCACTGAAGTTCATATACAATTCATTTCACTCTCTAAGCTATTTAGATATGAAAAACAGAGTGAGAATGATGAAGAAGCAGAGTATCAGCATTTTGGCATTGTAAACTTGTATCTCCTCGTTTTTCTGCTTGAGTCCATGTCTTTTATAGGTAGAGAATTGTTGGAAATTATGCCCTAGGGGCAATTCATTGTACTTTGGATATTTAAGTTATTTAAAGTATTCTCTTTTGTTATCATTTTCGTTTGCATGTTCGTATTGATAACTGCATCCCTGGATAATCTTATAGATTATCCTAAAAGTCCCTGGTCGGTCATCTACACGGGAGTGAAGATGAAATAAGATCAGTATGACTTTGATGAGGTATGGAGATACGAATCAAAGTCATGGGCACTTGTAAGAGTACAAGGTGCTGGACCGACCCACTATGAGAAAGCTGCATGGATTAAGTCATAAGCTTATCTCATGTATAACCGCGTCACGACGCCCTATAACCTGAGACCATCATAGATTCCTACATGATGAGTACTGGTCTTTGACCTAGTCAAAAGTCACCTTTGACCGGGTGATGATAAAGGCTAGGACCAGGATCAGTGGTTTTCATGCGGAGGAATGTGAGTGGTCAAGATGGGATTTGTCCCTCACATATGTAGAGAGATAATGCTGGGCCCCTCGAAGAGTGAATCTAAGAAAT
Organism: Acacia crassicarpa; assembly: GCA_034222035.1. Lineage (NCBI taxonomy): Eukaryota > Viridiplantae > Streptophyta > Magnoliopsida > Fabales > Fabaceae > Acacia > Acacia crassicarpa. Next base: position 22,821,345 of record JAWXYG010000008.1, read on the forward strand.
GTATGGCCATACTGTGATGGAAAGGAGTTTCCATTTCACTTATTAGACTACTCGAGAATCGAGAAAGCATTGGTCAAGAAAAGGAAGTTGACATTATCCATGCCTCATCCTTGACCGAATTATCGCGTGACAGAAGGGACGTGACATGGTTGTACGATAGGTAGTATCGTGTCATCGATCCCCATGTGAATTGGGTAGTCGCAATGTCTTGCTAGAGGCCGCTTGCGACTTGTGGGCTGATACAGTGTTGGCCCACTGCCAATTTCATATGGGCTTGCAGGGTCGCACACAAGAATAATCCAACACGGGTGAAGGTGTCCAGGTTCATTGAATCTCAGATTAATCTGAGATTAAATGAATACTAAATTTGATCTAGGATTTATATATATATATATATATATAATTCGAAATTAATATATATATTATAAATTGAGATTATAATATTATATATGATATTTGTTTAGTATTTAATTTATTTGATAAATTAAATATCTGAAACAAATAGAGATATTGTATCTCATTTAATTTCGAATAAAGATATCGTATATCTGTTTAATATTAAATTGAGATATGGTATCTCAAATTTAATTAAATAGATAGATATCATATTTCGGATTTAATTTATGATGATAAATTAAATCAAAAGGCTTTAAATTTAGATTTGATTTAAATTTAAAATTCGAATTTCCAAATCTGGCTTTTAATATATTCAATTACATTTATGAGATAGATGTGATTGATATGCTGACCAGATTCAAAATCCGAATTTCCAAAATTAATAAAGGATTAATTTTGGTTATATAATACGCCTATCGGGTTTAGAAAAACCTACGGGATTTTCAGTCGAGCGTATTGAGAAAAGCCGCGAGAAACCCTAGAGCAATTTGAGAGAGAGAGACGCACAAGAAGCGCTAGCATGCTGCCGCAACCGTTTAGGGGATTGTTCGTGTGGATACCAGTAGAGGAAGCCGATCCAAGAGTCGACTTCTGCTGATCGAAAGAACGAGACGCGGACGTGTTGATCGCCCACCTGATCAAAGGAACGAGACGCGGACGTGTTGTTCGAGAAGGTAGCCCACCTGATCAAAGGAACGGAACGCGGACTAGTTCAACAAAGGTATGATTCGGTTTCCTTAACTCTGATTTAAACGTCGTTGAGTGATCCTTCGGAAGGATTCGTAAGAAATTTTTAATCCGCTGCGTGTACGAATCCCAACAAGAATGATGTGTGACCGTTTTTGACCGTTGTAGGATGAATCAGACCGTTGTAGTTGATTGTCATTAAGTGTGGTCTGCTTCTCTCTCTAAACTCCAACTAATCCATGTGGTAATTTGATCTGAGGTGGCTCTATGAGAATTTGCCCGTTGGAGATGACTTTACTTGTTGTAGTAAGCATTCTTTAACGTTTAGAAGGCGTGCTCAGATGGATTAGCTGAAAGTAGGTTGATTTGCAGAAGTGCATTTAATGCACTGTACACTTTTTGCTTTATGGCTTTGACCTTCATTGATCTTCATCTGTGCTTGCTGAAATTCACTTAACAAACTTGTTAAACATAGCTGGGATCATAAGTGAATGAATTATGGAAGCAACAAGATCAAACAATAATGATTTGCAAATTCGCGTAATTCAAAAATCAATTTTGACCGTTGTATACCGCGGTAAGTTCCTCTATACTGGAGTATGGCACTGTGCATAAGTGTCCATACTGTAGTATCCAAAGTCATACTGCGGTATGCAGCTTCCAGAGGCAAAACATCGTGATTTGTGTTTGAAAGTCATGACCTATACTGCAGTATGTTAGTAGTATACTGCAGTATGGCACTGTTTGTGTGAAAAAGTTTAAGTTCAAAAAGCCTCTATACTGGAGTATACAAATCTAATATCCTTTGTTTTAATCATCTGAAACTCACCAATAAAGTGGTTAAACATATCTAGAACATTAGAGATTAATCATAGGAAGTATTAAGATCAAACAAGAAGGCATTGCAAATTCGTCAGATTTGATTTTCAAGTTTGACGTTCAATACTTGCGTCAATACTGGAGTATGTTAGTGAAAGTATGCAATACTGGAGTATAGAACTCCATACTGGAGTATGCAAGAACATGTGTAAAGTTGAAAACAAGTTTAAGAGCTCAATACTGCAGTATGCAAACCTATACTGCAGTATGCAATAGTTATAAAATTTGGGAGCTCTTTGTATAAGCCTATACTGCAGTATACATACCCATACTGCGGTATTGACTTGCCTTGAAAAACTTGGTTGCTCTCTGGATGGCCCTATACTGTAGTATACATACCTATACTGCGGTATTGATTTGCTTAAAAAAAATGATTACTCTCTGGATGGCCTATACCGCGGTATAGCACCCTATACTGCGGTATTGACTTAACTTGAAAAAATTTGCTTGCCCTCTGGAAGTCCAATACTGCGGTATAGCACCCTATACTGCGGTATTGACTTTACTGAAAAAATTTGATAGCTCTCTGGAAGTCCAATACTGCGGTATAGCATCCTATACTGCGGTATTGACTTAACTGAAAAAATGTGATTGTTCTCTGGAAGTCCAATACTGCGGTATAGCACCCTATACTGCGGTATTGAAGTCCAATACTGCGGTATAGCACCCTATACTGCGGTATTGACTTATAAAATGCAATTGAGCAATACTTGAACTGACTATCAACTTCTGAGGGCCATATCTCTCTGGTCCGAGCCTGTTTTGGTCCGTTCAACTCTTGATGGAAAGCTCTGTGAGTCTACTTTCATATGTCACTGATTTTAGCTCAATCGGATTTGTCGTTTGTGAGATATACTCAAAATACCGAAGGCTGTTCCTGACTGTGACGCTGATCTTTCTGTCAACTTGTAAAATTCATCAATGATTCATCTGAACTCCTTTGGGCATGAATTTTTGTCACCAATACGTGTTAGATGTCTAGTTTCCAATGCTTTTGGTTTTGTCTCAATCTGATCTCTGGTTTGTGAGATATCATCGAATTACCAGACGTCGCCCGTGCTGAACGTGAACAGAGTGGAGCTGAAGGGCTGATCACGTTGCATATGATCTTGGAGCCTTCTAGCCGCTGATTTTTTCTGTCTTTAACTCCAAATTGAGCCATTTGAACTTCCATATGATCTTGGAGGCTTCTAGCTTCAATATAAGAACTTGAATAATTGTATCTTCATTCCATTTAGCAAGTTCTTCTTTCTTTCTTCTCCTCTTGATCATTTTCCATAACTCAACTCTTTCTTCCTTCTCTTCTCTTGATCACTCCATATCATTTGACTTCACATCTTCTTTGATTCAATTTCTTCTTCTTGTAATCTCTTATCTCCTTCTTGTTTATTTTCCATAACTAAACTTGGATTAATCTACAACAATTAGTCAATGTAAGAGATAACTATATTACTCAATCTTTTTACTTATATCAATGACATCTACATAAGACATCATCAAAACTAATCATAACTAACACATTGGACAGTGTATCAATGGATGTTGTACTCTTTTCTTTGGCTAGGTTTTTATCCCACTGGGTTTTTCCTAGTTAAAGTTTTTAATGAGGCACATTCATAATGGACATTCAAGGGGGAATGTTATGAATATTCCAATATTGGTGTGAATGTCCACAACCTTTTCAAGAAGAGTCTTTTGGAGTTTCTAAAGCCATGTAACCTATGACATGAATGGCATGGGAGTTTTATATGATTAATGTAAATAACTTACAAAACTCCATAATATACCATTATGTAGATTTAATCTCTTGTATGTAACTCTTGTAATGGTGTTAAGGATTCATTGCCTATATATAGTAGGCATGTATCAAAGGTTGGAAGAGTACAATAGAAAGAAGAATCAATCTCTCCTTGCTCTCCATTTTCCCTTGCATTTCTTCATCTTCCTCATCTTAATCTCTCTTGTGTTTTACTTAGTTTCATAACACAACTTAGATTTCAAAATTGTCTTGATAACAACAACATGCTTTCATAACTTCAACAACATTAAAGAAGCTTTTTCACATTCACTAAAATCTCCTTATCTCCCTCTTTAAAAGTGCTTGCTCATAACTTGGTTGGAATTTGGGGAAATCCAGTATTGCAGATTACTTAAACAATTAAGCACAATCAATATTCACTATTACAAAAGAATCCATTCTTAATGGTTATTTTTCCCTCTATACTTGATGTTTCTTAATTGTTAGGTATGGAGGCGTTATATATTTGGTATGCAAATACTTAACTATTCTAAGAATGAATGCCTTATTGCCTTCTTTAATAGTGCTAACACAACAACCTTCATGTATTGAGGCTTGGTATGACCACGTGGCTTATGCAAGTACCAAGCCCCATACAAAATTCTTAAAATGAATGCCTTGTTGCCTTATTTCTTTTTATTTTTCTTTTATGTACATTAAAGTTATTATTATTATTATTTTAACTACATACATGGAATTCTATACTATTAACATTGGCATCGAAAAAATTATGCTCAATTAATGCCACAATATGAGAGAGAGATAGCACAACAAAGCACAAGCACATAAGAGACCCCAACGTGTGAGGCTCCATGATGATGATTTTGCCTCCCTCCTCCTCCTTTGTATATGGATATTGAAGCCTAATCGAACAAAAGAGATGATAATAAGCTAGCCCTAATTTTAGTGCTTACAAGGAAGGCCAAATCTAATTAGAAAGGCCCAATCCAAGAATAATGCCTTTCAAGAAGCCCAATCTTTATTGGATATTATTTTGGATAATTCAGAATTGTCTTTTATCACCTAATCTCTTGAATTGAAAATTTGAATTTAAATTACTATTTTAAATTCCAAATACAAATTGGCCCAAGAACCTATTGGATCTTCTAACACATTTAGGCCTTTTAAAGGAGAAATTGATTTTCCACTAGGACTCAAATATGGTGTCATTTTTCTATTGGGCTTGGAGTCCCACTTCAGCCGAATTATACCTTTAGTCTTGACACAATAACAATTATTGGCACAAGTTTGTTAATTTTAGGTAATCAATAATAACCTATGTATGACCCATTTGGCCCAATTAGTCACTAACATAAATAAACTCAAACTAATTAAACTTCTTTAATGGGCCTAATTTATAAGACACTAGCAATGCTCTGCAGTCCTAGAACTAATTGAACTTCTTTAATTGAACTAATTTATAAGACACTAACATAAATAAACTCAGACTAATTAAACTTCTTTAATGGGCCCAATTTATAAGACACTAGCAATGCTCTGCAGTCCTAGAACTAATTGAGTTGATCAAGTGATCTACCTTTCTAATTTGGATACTGTTAGTTCTCTAAGGGTTTTGATGATTGCCAATAATTGTAAACAAAGTTTGAAGTTTTGTTGTCAATTGTGTAAAACTCACTGTGAGAGCAAAACTCGAGGTTTGCAGAGAAACCTCGAGGTTTGGCCTTACAGAGAGAAGTTCAAGCTTTCTGAAATTAAAGGAAACTCGAGGTTTCCAAAGAAAACTCGAGGTTTCTAAACACAGAGACTTCTCAAGATGTTTTGAGAAAATGCAAAACTCGAGGTTTCTGGGGAAACCTCAAGGTTTTGTCACACAGAGAGTTTCTCAGATTTTGAACAATTCAAAACCTCCAGTTTTCATATAAAACCTCAAGTTTTGTGTTTTGATTTGAAACATCACTTTTCACAAGTTTCTGAGAAAACTCGAGGTTTGGCAAGAAACCTCAAGGTTTTGACTAACAAGCAAAAACCAGACTTTATCCAAGTTTCAAAACCTCGAGTCTTGCACAAAACCTCAAGTTTTGAAATTAACAAGATTTTCTCAAAGTTTTCACATTAAGTGAAAACTCGAGGTTTTAGACAAAACCTCGAGTTTTGTGGAGGATGAAAACATGTAGACTTTTACATTTTACAAAACCTCCAGTTTTAACACAAAACCTCTAGTTTTGAGATTTGACAGAAACTTCTCTAAGTTTTCACAAAGTGTGAAAACTCGAGGTTTTGGAAGAAACCTCGAGTTTTGTCCAGGAAGAGAACAACTAAATTTTCTAAGGTTTCAAAACCTCGAGTTTGGTTTTGAAACCTCGAGGTTTCTGTCTTGGTGCAATATCTCAAAGTTTTTATATTTGAACAAAACTCGAGTTTTGTAAAGAACACTCGAGGTTTTACAAGACAGAGAGCAAACGAGTTTTTCACTAAGTTAAAAACTCGAGGTTTCAAAAGAAACCTCAAGGTTTTCCATCTGAGAGAATTTTTTCAAAACTTTCTAACTTGAGTGAAAACTCGAGGTTTGTAATGAAACCTCGAGGTTTTCCCAGGCAGAGAGCAACGAGTATTTCAAAGTTTTGAAAACCTCCAGTTTTGCTTAGAAACCTCAAGTTTTGATGTTTTGGACATAAAATCAGTTTCACATGCTAAGTCCAAAACTCGAGGTTTCTGTGCTGAGTTTGAAATTTGAATTTCGCGATTTCATAAATCTGTCTTGTTTGATCCTAATACTTTCCAGTATTAATCCTCTATGTTCCTAGATATATTTAACCACTTTCTTGATGAGGTTTAGACAGATTAACGAAAGTTTATTGAAGATCTCAGCAAAAGCAAAAAGCATGTCAGCACAATAAATGCAATCCAGAAAAGTTGCATTCTTTCAGTTAATCCAACTGCACACGTCTACAAAGCATTAAAGAATGTTTTCTACAACAAGTAAACTCTTCTCCAACGGATTAATTCGTAGAGAGTCAACTCTGATCATCTAGCTAGCTGGATTAAGAGTAAACAAGAGAGAGAAGGTCCTAAAACCACTTTAGAACACTTGGACAACTTCTCCAACAGATCTAATTGGAAAGCAACGGTCATTTAATGATCTCTGAGTATAAATAGAAGAGCATTCAAGTCTTTCCAACAACACAACAACTTAGAGGAATTGCATTCAAGTTTACATTTATTCTCTTCAGTTTTCATTTGTAAAGTATCTTTTGATACAAGAGCTTCAGTGTTCATTTATATATGCTCTTTGAGAGAGTATTATTTCAGTCTATTCATTTCTTGTAAAGGAATCACAAGTCAAGAGGACTTGGTGATTGGGGAAATCATTGATTACAACTTGTAAGGGGGAGTGAGTTCTAGTGAGAGAATGACTTTTTGAGTGCAGAGTGTGTAATCTTTGATATAGTGGAAATCCCAGTGAGGCTGGGGACTGGACGTAGGTCAGTGGTTAAAACCGAACTAATATAAATCTTCTTGTGTCTTGCTATTCTTCCCCTACTCTGTTTTACCCTGTTTTTAGTGTTAGAAAACAGAGTTTTTGGTAAAATTTTTAAAATACCCAATTCACCCCCTCTCTTGGGTATTTGGCTCCACTTTCATTTGGTATCAGAGCGAGATCTTCTCTAAAGAGCTTAACAACTCGAGAAGGATCATCATGGAAGGTATATTGCCTGATGGAGCCTCAATCAACAGGCCACCCGGTTTCAATGGAGAGCACTATTCTTTCTGGAAAGCTAAGTTCAAAGTTTTCGTAATGGCTATTGAGTTTGGACTGTGGAGGGTGTTCGAAAGAGGAAACTATGTGCCTTCAACTGTTGAAGATGGTGTGAGAGTCGACAAACTTGAGGAGGAGTATGACGAAAACGATAGGAGAAATGTCACTCTCAACAGCAAAGCCATTCTTCTGCTACAAAGTGCACTAAGTCAGCAAGAGTATTTTCGTATCTGCACTTTGCCAACAGCCAAAGCAATGTGGGATGGTTTGGAAATTGCTCATGAAGGGACAGCCGGTGTAAAGCAAAATCGAGTCAATACCCTCATGACTGAATATGACCTCATGCGTGTGAAGCCTGGAGAATCAATTAGTGAATTTCAACTAAGGTTCACCCATTTGATTAATCAGCTCCCTGCTCTTGGAAAAGAGTATGAACAGTCAGTGCAAGTGAGGAAGATCTTAAATATTCTCAATAAAGATTGGGAAGCCAAAGTCACAACCATCGAGGAAGTTAGAGGAGATTCAATGGCCTCAGTGGCTGCACTCTTTGGAAGCCTTTCTGAGTACGAGGCCAAACTTAAGTTCAAGAAAGGACTTGATGAAGTTCATGGCAGAGGCAAAGGGATCGCACTCAAGGCTGCAAAAGAGGACAAAGAATCAGAAGAGGAGGATGAGGACGAAGATGAAGAAATTGGGATGCTGGTTTGACGTTTCAAAAAGTTCTACAAAAAGGATCAAGGCTTCAAAAAGTTCCACAAAGGGAGCTCGAGTTTCGAATCAAAGAAGCCCATCATATGCTATGAATGCGAGAAACCCGGTCACATCAAATCAGAATGTCCTCAGCTGAAGAATCAAGAGAAGGAGAAAAAGAAATTCAAAAGGTTCAACAAGAAGGCATATGTTTCAGCCATATGGGGAGATAGCTCATCAGATGAAGATGAAGCTGAAGATGAAGAGAAAGCAAACATATGCTTGGTTGCACAAGAACAACAAGATGATGAGGTATATGAAACTCAACCTTCTTACGATGAACTATTTGCTGAATATAACATTGTGCAAATGGAATTTGAAAAACTTGCTGAAAAGTATTTGACTTTGAAAAGGAAAAACACCACTCTTGAGTTGCAAGTTGAAAGACTTTCTTCTCCAGAAATTCTAGTTTGTGATGAATGCCCTGTTTTGGAGAAAAAGAATTTACAATTGACAAAAGCTCTCAAGAAATTCACCAAGGGAAGTGAAATGCTCGATGTGATTCTAAAACAACAGAGATTTATAAATGATAGATCGAGCATTGGTTATAGACCAGATTTCGATAAGAAGAAAGGCAAGAAAAAGAATGGTCAAAAATCATACATGAACTATTTTATGAAATCGGTCCATTCTTCTAACCCATTTGCACATTGTAACTACTGTAATAGGAAGGGTCATTCTACTTCACCTTGCTTTCATAAAAAGGAAAGAAAGGTTAAACCTGCTGGCAATTACCAATGGGTACCAAAAGGAACTTATGTTCCTAAGGTCAAATCTAACCCAAAAGGACCCAAGAAAAGGTGGGTACCTAAAACCTGATCTTCAGTGATTTGTAGGTATGTCTTAGAGCATCAAAGCCCAACAAATGGTACATTGATAGTGGGTGCTCAAGACATATGACGGGAGACAAATCCAAGTTTCTCTCAATCAAGCCTAAGGAAGGTGGCAAGGTGACCTTTGGTGGAAATCAATCTGGAAAGATTCCTGGGATTGGTGAAATTGGCAACAATGAAGGACCACTCATCAAAGATGTTTACCTTGTAGAAGGACTACGCCACAACCTTCTTAGTGTGAGCCAAAGCACCGACAAGGGTAACTTAGTTATCTTTGATTCTAATGAATGCTTGATTGTGAAAAAGGATTTGATTCCCTTAGAAAATTTGAAATCAAAAGCTTTATTTAGAGCACCTAGAGATGGTAATTGCTACACTCTCAACCTCTCTAGCAATGCTTCGATTTCTGAAAAATGTTTTGTAAGCAATTTGAATGAGAGTTGGCTGTGGCACAAACGTTTAGCTCATGTCAACATGTTTCAACTTGACAAATTGCTTAAAAAGGATTTAGTTATTAGTATTCCCAAACTTAGTTTCAAAAATGATTTGACTTGTGAAGCATGTCAAAAGGAAAAACAAACTAAATCATCTTTTAAAACTAAAAATGAAATTTCTATTAATAGATCATTACAATTGTTACATATGGATCTTGTGGGTCCAGCAAGGGTGAGGAGCCTTGGTGGCAATTTGTATACATTGGTTATTGTAGATGATTATTCAAGATTTTGTTGGACTACTTTTCTGTCTTCAAAAGATGAAACATTTGATCAGTTTGTTGTGTTTGCCAAGAAGGTCCAGAACGAGAAAGGATTTTTCATTTTAGGTATTAGAACTGATCATGGTGGAGAATTTGAAAACAATGCCTTTGCTGAGTATTGTGACAACATGGGGATAGACCACAACTTCTCAGCTCCAAGGACTCCAAAACAAAATGGTGTTGTAGAAAGGAAGAATCAAGTCCTCACCGAGATGGCAAGGTCAATGCTGAATGAGAACAACACTTCTCAAGTGTTCTGGGCTGATGCCATGAGCACTGCTTGCTATATCTCAAACCGAGCGTAGTTGAGAAAGAAGTTGAACAAGACACCCTATGAGTTGTACAAAGGAAGAAAGCCCAACCTGAGTCATCTGCATGTATTTGTTTGTAAGTGTTTCATTCATAATAATGGTAAAGAAAATTTGGGTAAGTTTGACTCTAAGGCTGATGTAGGCATATTTCTTGGATATTCAAATAGAAGCAAAGCCTATAGAGTTTTTAATACTAGAACTAAAGTTGTTGAAGAATCCATTCATGTTGTGTTTAGTGAAGAAGGGATTGATAAATTCTTGAATGACGAGGAAGAAAATATTTTCAAAAATCAATTCTTTTCGAAAACTACTCCTTCTTCTATTGAAAATGTTGAAAATATTTTTAAGGCTGATCCTGAAAACAATATTGAAAACCCAGATCAGTCTCAACCTAGGGCTTGGAGATTTATTAGAGATCATCCTTTAGACCAAGTCATAGGAGATGTAAATCAAGGAGTAATAACTCGAAAGAGTACCTTGAATGAAGTCACCTTTTCTACATTCATATCTCACATAGAACCGTCTAAAATAGATGAAAGTTATCCTCTTACTAGGATACACTCCCCCTTACAAGTTGTAAACTGATAAACCCAATCTCACAGGTTCCCACTGTAATATCCTAAATTTTTGACACTGAGAATTGAGAATAAGCCTAAAGTAGGTAGATTACTAAGCCGAGTTCGGTAAGAGTCCCAAGAATGACAAGGATAGGAACCCTCTCAGGGACCAAGTAACTTGGCTATACAGGTCAGTGGACTTAATGTGTATAAACTGTGGAATTAAAGTGCTAATGGAAAAGGGGCACAGAAGACCTATACGGTATAAATTCGGTTGGAAAAGATGCCCCTAACTATGTCCTAAGGTATAGGACAATTAATTGAGTGAAAATATGCCAGTATCAGTAAGTATACAACATTTTCAGGGTAGTTAGGGATGCCCAGTGTTTTTGAAGATAAGGAGTTAGTGTAATCACTATTAGAGGACATGTGTCACTACGGAGTAAAAAGTATGTAATGATTACAGGGGTAGAAAAGTCAATTCTTTACCCCTTAAGCATTGAATTTAGTCCACCCAGGAGAGAGAAGGACAAATCAGATGATTTTATTTGTACTCTGGCCCAAATACAAAATACAGGTCCTACATGATGTTAACCGGTAGAAAGGGACCGATACGGAGCAGTCAGGGGCTTCTTTTGGATTGAATGAGACACATGTGGGGCTATATTGGAAAGTGAAAAGGCGCCACACATGTATGTACAATCAAGGAAAAATATTTGAAAAGTTGAAGAAAAAAGATACAAAAAGAGGCACTTTTGTGACTAGCGGGGCCCGATAAGGACCGGTAGGCTGAAAATTGGACTGATAAAGTGAAAAAGAGTAGGAGAAAGTAAGAGGGCAGATTTGGTGGGCCCAAAGTCGCGCCACCTAGCCCCCATAATTATTAAAAGTATGTTTGAAGAAAAAGAAAGAGCAAAATCAGACCAAAAGTCAAGTTGCGGGTCCCAAGGGCTGGGAAAAAGGGAATAAATTGAATAAATTAGGGAAAATTAAATAAAAATAAAGGAATATGATTTTTTGGGATCTAGGAGGAGCCACCTAGCCCTAGGAAATATCTAGAGAGCTTGGGGAAAAAGAAAAGAATAATAAAGAAGTTCTAGGTCAAAACTGGTAATTTCCACAAATCTTGAGCCAAAGTAGGTAATTTTTCCCAAATGAGAAGTAAAAATCTAGAGATTTTCTTGGGGAAATGCCACATGTCCAAAGCCTAGACCCTTCTGGATTTTCTTGAAGATAAAGTCAAAAAGTCAAATGAATTCCATTAATTATTGGACAGAGTTTTACTCCAGTTATTCCAGACTGATTAGATACTTTTATTATTGTTAAATTCACATGCTCTCTCTCTCCTAGACCAAGGGAGCACGAAATTTGTAGAGGAAAGAGAGAAGAGCTTAGCAAGTTTCTATAGCCAAATCAACTCCAAGCTACTAAGTCCATCAACCAAACTTTCGAATCAAGTAAACACCGAAAACCCGAATCTTTGAAACTTGAACTTGTGATTTTCGTTCAAGGGGTTAGGACATGGTGTTTCTATCTGATTTTGGTGTTTTTGAAGGTCTCAAAGTGTTGAAAACGTGATTTTGCATGGGGTTAAGCTATGGTTTAAGTTTCCGAACTCAAAATCACTAAAAAACCTTAAGAATAAGCTTGCTGCCAATTCTGGAATTCTTGGGCAGCGATGCTTCAACTCGATTTTAAAAATAGTAAATGAACTCGGTTTTGGTTGAAATTTTACAAGCATAAATTACACATCCTAAGGTTCACCGTGATGTATAATTTTGTGTTATTTGGATTTTTCTACTAGGAGAAATAAATTGTTGAAAATCTCCCAGAAAGTTATAGGATTTTTTTGACCAGTAAGTAAATATTGGGCTGTGTAATTAAATATGGTTTCTTTTGGGGTCTAGTTTCATACAAATATGAGTGTTTTTTGGAATTTATTAAAAATCCTTGAAGTTGGGCCAAATTCACTAGATTTTCTGGAAAATAAGTAAAGGGCTCGGATTTAATTAAAAATACAAGGTTATTTTTGAAAATACTAAAAATAAGGTATTTTGGTGTTATTTAGGTCAAGGGCATGTTTGGAAAAGTCATCAGGCACAATAAAATATTAAAGACAGAACATCCCCCATCAGGTAGTAACCACTTTACTCCGACACTTTTATGTGTTTTGTTGTATGTGTTGCTTGCCATATGTGTTTTTTTGCATGTGTTGCCAAATATGCATACAGAGCGTGATTGTGATTGTGTTCTAGTGCTGAGGATTCCTGGTTTCTGGTCAGCCATGTGAGTGTGGAGGCTCAACAGAGATAGGGTTGGCCTGGTCTGGGGCTTGCCATGTATGGCGGCTCAACGGAGACAGGGTTATGATTTCGGTAAAGCCAGGGTCTGCCTTGGTAAGGTGGCTCGACGGTACGAAGACGTGTTGTTGTATATGTTTCTGTTTGCATATGTGGTGTATTTGGCATTTTATTTGTGATTTACGTGACATGGTTGCATGCATACGCCTTACACATTTAGTGCATGAGTATTAATAATTACTCTGGGGGCCATTATCAGACCCCAGATTCTTCAGTAGTCACGGGGGATGTGTCTGATGTGAAGAACCTTTTAGAAAAGGTAAGTGCCATCGGTGCAAACTGAAGAATAGAGAATGCCCTATCATATTTTGTACATATATTTGAGATGACTGTATATCTTATTTTGGTATTTATTTTTGGATGATTGTATCCTTAACCCTTTGAGGACTTTTATTTTTTATTTATTTTACTTTTACCAGTATAGTAGATTGTCCAAATCGATTAAATGCTCTGTTGCACTCGCTCTGATACATTTTAAATGGACTTTATAAGGAAGGAGAGATATCTAAGTAAAGGAATCCCTCTAACCTGCCACCCAAAAGGGCGACGCTAGTAGGGTTGTAACACCGACAACCTTGAGATTCTTACAATGATTGATATTCAATGTTAAACTCTCTAAAAGAGCAGATGAAATAATCATTGAAGTACAACGTATCAAAAGATACTTTACAAGTAGGTAGAAAACACTAAATACAGTTCAAACTTGATAGCTTTTCGTTTTCTGTATTATGGTTGTTGAAGATACTTGAATGCTTCAACTTATATATGTTGGAAGCATTACAAGATTGTTGGAATCATTAATGTAACCGTTGGAGACATTAATGTAGCTGTTAGGTTGTAACTTGGTCCTTTCTCTCTCTAGCTTTGAGTTAATCCAGGTGCTAGCTAATCTTGTTGACTTTCCTTCAAATTAATCCATTGGGAGATGAAGCTTCCATAAAGGGAAAGAAAACATTCAAACCTTTGCAAAGTCCAAGGATTGATTTGCCAAAAGGATGCAAGGTTTTCTGGACCAACAATAAATGTGCTAACGTCACCTTTTACTTTATGCTAAATCCTCATTCTAATACAATTTTAATCATTTGATAGTCACTAATAAACTGATTAAACATAGTTAAGAATAATAATGAGTGATGATAGGAAGTATCTAAATTATTCATGAAGATTTTGCAAATTCGAGAAAGTTGTTTTTCAAACAGAGCGACACAAACTCGAGTTTGTTTAAGCAAATTGGAGTTTGCAACTTTTGCTTAGGAACCAAACTTGAGTTTAGAAACTCAAACTCGAGTTTAGTTCTTTCTCAAAAAGATTTTTGCGATTGAACTTTGAAGAACATTTTGGAATAGAAGCAAACTCAAGTCATTAAATGACACACTCGAGTTTGGGACTTTTTGAAATGAAAGTAAGTTAAGCCCACAAAACTCAAACTGGAGTTTTCAAATGCAAACTCGAGTTTTCTTAAGTTCAAAAATAGTGAGAAGCTCTCAGCTTAACACAAACTGAATTTTAAAAAAATAAACTCGAGTTTACTTAAAAACGTGAAATCTTTGAAGACTCTCGGCCAAGTGCAAACTGCAGTTCACTATTCTAAACTCGAGTTTGCTTAAAACATGAAAAACCTTAAAAGCTCTCGGTCAAACATAAACTAGAGTTTGCTGTACCAAACTCGAGTTTTGTTAAGTTCAAAAATATTGAAGGCTCTCTGTCTGACAAAAACTCAAGTTTACCATAATAAACTCGAGTTTGCTTTAACTTGAAAAACTTAGAGTGCTCTCTGTTTGACATAAACTCGAGTTTGCCAATATAAATTCGAGTTTGGCTAAGTTTAGAAAACTTGAGCTATTCTCTATTAAGTCCAAACTCGAGTTTGACACTCCAAACTCGTGTTTGCCTTTAACAGTAAGTTTTTCAACTTTACAAAGACAAACTTCATTTTGAGTTTACAATTATCAGTTATCATCAAAACACATAGAGAACTAACATTACTATCAAACTCAATTATACAATTTAAGCAAGCCCTAGAAGTTTTCACCAAAGCTCCCATCGGTGTAGAAATAATCATATTAAAAGGCAATTCACATATATTTAAATTCAATCGAGGCAAACAAGCATATCATACAAAAGAGTGTGTAGCACCCAAATCAAATAAAGCTTCAACTTCAAGGCCTTGGAGTTTGAGGATACCTTTAATCAGATCTGGTGAAATATGAGCTTCCTGGTATCATACAACGCCCTTGGTGTACTTTTCCATACTTGGCACACTCTTGACTGTTAGCAGTGCTAGCAACAGGAGCTGTGAATCCCTTATAAGAGTTCTATCCTCAATTAAATTGACTCCTCTAAGGTCCATTGAAATGACTCCTCTGAGGTCCATTGAAATGACTCCTCTGAGGTCCACTGAAATGATTCCTTGATGGTCCACCAGAATGATTTCTTGATGGCTGACTAAATCGCGTATTTACACCACTAAAGTTATGATTATGCTTCTTAGTGATTCCCCCAGTAGGTCTCATGGGAGATGTAGATCTGGCTTGGAATCTCTTCATCTTCTTAGCTTCTTCTTCTCGCTTACTTCTAGCTATTGTGCATAATTTGTCACATATCTCTTCAAAATCCTTTATTCCATCAAGGAATGGTGACAATGTTGGAAATTATGCTCTAGGGGCAAGTCATTGTACTTTATATACTTTGTTATTTAAAGTATTCTCTTATAGTTATCATTTTCCTTTGCATGTTTGTATTGATAACTGCATCCCTGGATATCTTATAGATTATCCTAAATGTCCCTGGTCGGTCATTTACGCGGGAGAGAAGATGAGTTAAGACCAGTATGACTTTGATAGGGTATGGAGATACGTATCAAAGTCATGGGTACTTGTAAAAGTACAAGGTGCTGGACCGACACGCTATGAGAAAGCTGCATGGATTTAGTCATAAGCTTATCTCATGTATAATCGCGTCACAACGCCTTATGACCTGAGATCATCATGGATTCCTACATGATGAGTCACTGGTCTTTGACCTAGTCAAAAGTCACCTTTGACCGGGTGATGATAAAGGCTTGGATCGGGATAAGTGGTTTCATGCGGAGGAATGTGAATGGTCAAGATGGAATTTGTCCCTCACAATTGTAAAGAGATAATACTGGGCCCCTTGATCTTTGTGTCCAGCTGCTCTTCCCTTTACTTTGTTCACCTCTGTTTTTGTTGTCTCAAAACAGAGTTATTTTCGAAAATTTTGAGAATACCCTATTCACCCCCTCTTGGGTATTTAGCTCCACTTTCATTTGGTATCAGAGCAAGGTCTTCTCAAAAGAACTTAACATCTCAAGAAGGATCAACATGGAAGGTATTCTACCTGATGGAGCTTCAATCAACAAACCTCCCAGTTTCAATGGAGAGCATTACTCATTCTGGAAAGCAAAGTTCAAAGTGTTCGTGGTGGCAACTAAGTATGGGCTATGGAGAGTCTTTGAAAAAGGTGATTATATGCCCACAGTCCTTGAAGATGGCGTAAGAGTCATGAAGCTAGAAGAAGATTATGATGACAACGATAGAAGAAATGTCACACTAAATATCAAAGCTATTCTTCTACTTCAAAGTGCACTGAGTCAACAAGAATATTTTCGTGTTTGCACCTTACCATTTGCAAAGGCTATGTGGGATGCTCTAGAAATAGCTCATGAGGGGACAGCTGGAGTTAAGCAAAATCGCATCAATACTCTTATGACTGAGTATGATCTTCTGTGCATGAAACCTGGTGAATCCATTGGCGAATTCCAGCTGAGGTTCACTCATCTAATCAATCAACTTGCAGCCTTGGGAAAAGAATATGACCAATCAGTCCAAGCGAGAAAAATTCGGAACATCCTCAACAAAGATTGGGAAGCAAAGGTCACTGCTATTGAGGAAGCTCGAGGAGACTCAATGGCATCAGTGGCTGCTCTTTTTGGTAGTCTCTCTGAATATGAAGCGAAGATCAAGTTCAAGAAGGGACTTGATGAAGTTCATAATAAGAACAAAGGGATTGCCCTCAAGACTGTCAAAGAAGCTAAAGAGTCAGAGGATGATGATGAAGATGAAGATGAGGAGATTGGCATGATGGTACGAAGGTTCAAAAAGTTTTACAAGAAGGACCAAGGGTACAAAAAGTTTCACAAAGATAGCTCCAGCTATGAGGCAAAGAAGCCTATTATCTGCTACGAATGTGGAAAGTCAGGCCACATCAAGTCTGAATGTCCCCAACTGAACAACAAGGACAAGGAAAAGAAGAAATTCAACAAATTCAAGAAGAAAGCTTATGATTTAGCCATTTGGGGAGATAGCTCTTCCGAGGAAGAGGAAAAGGAAGAGGAAGAGGAAGAGAAAGCTAATGTATGTTTGGTTGCAGAAGAAGAAGTGCAACATGCCAACAATGATGAGGTATATGATTCAAAACCATCTTATGATGAGTTGTTTGCTGAATACATTGTTGTGCAAACAGAATTCGAAAAACTTGCTGAGAAATATCTTGCTTTGAAAAAGAAAAATACCTCTCTTGAACAGCAAGTAGAAAAACTTTCTTTCTCTGAGATTTTGGTTTGTGAAGAATGTCCTGATCTAAAGAAAAAGAATTTATAACTTACTAAGGCACTTGAGAAATTCACAAAAGGAAGTGAAATGCTCAATGTCATTTTAAAACAACAAAGATTTATCAGTGACAGATCAGGAATTGGTTACAAACCAGATTTTGATAAGAAGAAAGGTAGAAAGAAGAATGGCGAAAAATCTTATATGAACTATTTCACAAAATCTGTCCATTCTTTTAATCCTTTTGCACACTGTAATTATTGCAATAGAAAGGGTCATACTACTTCTTCATGCTTTCATAAGAAGGAAAAAAAAGTAAAACCTTCTGGAAATTGTCAATGGGTACCAAAGGGAACCTATGTTCCTAAGGTACGATCTAACCCCAAAGGACCCAAGAAAAGATGGGTACCTAAGACTTGATCCTTTGTGATTTACAGGTATGTCTAAGAGCATCAAAATCAAACAAATGGTACATTGACAGTGGATGCTCTAAGCACATGACAGGAGATCAATCAAAGTTTACTTTAATCAAACCTAAAGATGGTGGCAAAGTGACATTCGATGGGAACCAATCTGGGAAAATTGCTGGAATAGGCGAAATTTGGAATAATGAGGGACCACTGATCAAGGATGTCTACCTTGTGGAAGGGCTTTAGCACAATCTCCTCAATGTTAGCCAAAGCACTAATAAAGGTAACCTAGTTATCTTTGATTCTGAAGAATGTTTGATTGTGAATAAAGATTTTCTGCCTTTACAAAACATCAAATCAAAAGCTTTATTTAGAGCACCTAGAGATGTCAGTTGTTATACTCTCAACCTCTCTAGCAATGCTTCAGTTTCAAAAAAATGTTTTGTGAGCAATTTGAATGAGAGTTGGCTGTAGCACAAGCGATTAGCTCATGTCAACATGTCTCAACTTGATAAAAGACTCAAAAAGGATTTGGTGATTGGTATTCCTAAACTCAATTTAAAAAATGACTTGATTTGTGATGCATGTTAAAAAGGAAAACAAACCATTTATACACATTGTTGATATGGAAAATGAGATTTCAACAAATAGACCACTACAATTACTTCATATGGATCTAGTGGGTCCAGCAAGGGTGAGGAGCCTTGGTGTGAATTTATACAAATTGGTCATTGTTGATGATTTCTCAAGATTTTGTTGGACTATATTTTTGTCATCAAAAGATGAAACATTTGATCAGTTTGTTGTGTTTGCCAAAAAGGTTCAGAACGAGAAAGGTTTATCAATTTCAGGTATAAGGACTGATCATGGAGGAGAGTTCGAGAATCATGCATTTGCAGAATTCTGTGATGCTCATGGAATAGATCACAACTTCTCTACACCTAGAACTCCACAACAGAATGGAGTTGTTGAGAGAAAGAACCGTGTTCTAACTGAGATGGCCAGAGCAATGCTAAATGAAAACCAAGAATCACAAGTCTTCTGGGCTGATGCTATGAGCACCACATGCTATATCTCGAATCGAGCCTACCTCCGGAAGAAGATGAACAAGACACCATACGAGCTATACAAAGGAAGGAAACCAAATCTTGCCCATCTACACATCTTTGGATGTAAGTACTATTTGCACAATAATGGTAAGGATAATTTGGGTAAGTTTGATTCTAAAGCTGATGTAGGCATATTTCTAGGATATTCCAATAGAAGTAAGGCCTATAGAGTTTTTAATACTAGAACTCGTGTTGTTGAAGAATCAATTCATGTTGTGTTTAGTGAAAATAAATCTGATAAACCTTTAGATGATGAAGAAGAAAATGTTTTCAAAAACCAATTCTTTTCAAAAACTACTCCTTCATCTGTTGAAAATTCTGAAGATATTTTTGAGGCTGATCCCCAAAATTCTATTGAAAACCCAGATCAGTCTCAGCCTAGAGCTTGGAGATTTATAAGAAATCATCCTTTAGACCAAGTTATAGGCGATGTGAATCAAGGAGTAAGAACTAGAAATAACACTTTAAATGAAGTAACTTTTTCTACATTCATATCTCATATAGAACCCTCTAAGATTGATGAAGCCCTTTTAGACAATGATTGGGTGATAACAATGCAAGAGGAGTTACATCAATTTGACAGAAATCAAGTTTGGGACTTAGTGCCTAGAACCAAGGACCTGTTGGAAATTATGCCCTAGGGGCAATTCATTGTACTTTGGATATTTAAGTTATTTAAAGTATTCTCTTTTGTTATCATTTTCATTTGCATGTTCGTATTGATAACTGCATCCCAGGATAATCTTATAGATTATCCTAAATGTCCTCGGTCGGTCATCTACACGGGAGTGAAGATGAAATAAGACCAGTATGACTTTGATGAGGTATGGAGATACGAATCAAAGTCATGGGCACTTGTAAGAGTACAAGGTGCTGGACCGACCCACTATGAGAAAGCTGCATGGATTAAGTCATAAGCTTATCTCATGTATAATCGCGTCACGACGCCCTATGACCTGAGACCATCATAGATTCCTACATGATGAGTCACTAGTCTTTGACCTAGTCAAAAGTCACCTTTGACCGTGTGATGATAAAGGCTCGGATCGGGATCAGTGGTTTTCATGCGGAGGAATGTGAGTGGTCAAGATGGGATTTGTCCCTCACATATGTAGAGAGATAATGCTGGGCCCCTCGATGAGTGAGTCTAAGAAATGTATGGCCATACTGTGATGGAAAAGAGTTTCCATTTCACTTATTAGACTACTCGAGAATCGATAAAGCAATGGTCAAGAAAAGGAAGTTGACATTATCCATGCCTCATCCTTGACCAAATTATCGCGTGACAAAAGGGACGTGACATGGTTGTACGATAGGTAGTATCCTGTCATCGATCCCCATGTGAATTGGGTAGTCGCAATGTCTTGCTAGAGGCCGCTTGTGACTTGTGGGCTGATACAGTGTTGGCCACTGCCAATCTCATATGGGCCTGCAGGGTCGCACACAAGAATAATCTAACACGGGTAAAAGTGTCCAGATTCATTGAGTCTCAGATTAATCTGAGATTAAATGAATACTAAATTTGATCTAGGATATATATATATATATATATATAATTCGAAATTAATATATATATATATTATAAATAGAGATTATAATATTATATATGATATTTGTTTAGTATTTAATTTATTTGATAAATTAAATATCTGAAACAAATAGAGATATTGTATCTCATTTAATTTCGAATAAAGATATCATGTATCTGTTTAATATAAAATTGAGAAATGCTATCTCAGATTTAATTAAATGGATAGATATCATATCTCGGATTTAATTTATAATGATAAATTAAATCAAAAGGCTTTAAATTTAGATTTGATCTAAATTCAAGATTCGGATTTCAAATCTGGCTTTTAATATATTTGATTACATTTATGAGATAGATTTGATTGATATATTGTCCAGATTCGGAATTCGAGTTTCCAAAATTAAGAAGGATTAATTTTGACTATATAATACGCCTATCGGGTTTAGAAATAAACCTACGGACTTTTGGTTGAGCGTATTAGAAAGCCGCGAGAAACCCTAGAGCAGATTGAGAGAGACGCACAAGAAGCGCTAGCATGCTGCCGCAACCGCGTTCGGGGATTGTTCGTGTGGATACCAGTAGAGGAGGCCGATTCTAAGAGTCGACTTCTGCTGATCAAAAGAACGAGACGCAGACGTGTAGATTGCTCACCTGATCAAGAGAACGAGACACGGACGTGTTGATTGAGAAGGTAGCCCACCTGATCAAAGAGAACGGAACACGAACGAGTTCAATATAAGGTATGATTCGGTTTCCCTAACCTTGATTTAAACGTTGTTGAGTGATCCTTCGGAAGGGATTCGTAAGGAATTTTAATCCACTGCGTGTATGGATCCCAACAGGACCATCCGGTTATTGGGACAAAATGAGTATTTAAGAACAAACGTGATGAATCTGCAATCATTGTCCGAAATAAGGCAAGATTGGTTACAAAAGGTTATAATCAAGAAGAAGGAATTGACTATGAAGAAACTTATTCTCTAGTAGTAAGATTGGAAGCTATAAGAGTTCTTCTAGCCTTTGCATGTGTAAAAGGTTTCAAACTTTATCAAATGGATGTAAAAAGTGCATTCTTGAATGGTTTTATTCAAGAGGAGGTTTATGTTGAATAACCTCCTGGTTTTGAAAACAAACATCATCCTGATCATGTTTATCGTCTTAAAAAGGCTCTATACGGTCTCAAGTAAGCTCCTAGAGCTTGGTATGAGAGATTAATTAAATTTCTTGTTGATCTGGGGTTTATCAGAGGCAAAGCTGACACAACATTGTTTATTAAAAGAAATAAATTAAATGAAATTTTGATTGTGCATATTTATGTTGATGACATAATCTTTGGTGCTACTAATGATACTTTGTGTGAGGAATTTGCAAAGGATATGTTGGGAGAATTTGAGATGTCCATGATGGGAGAGCTCAACTATTTTCTCGGGCTGCAAATCAAGCAAAGGAAAGATGAAATCTTCATCTCTCAAACCAAATATCTCAATGACATGCTGAAGAAGTTTGGGATGGACAATTACAATGGGGCTGACACTCCAATGAGTACGACCACTTCATTGGATACTGATGAGAATGGCAAAGACTTCAACATCACAAAATATAGAGGAATGATCGGATCATTACTCTATTTGACTGCAAGTTGGCCAGACATCCAATTCAGTGTGGGGATGTGTGCAAGGTTCCAGTCTGCTTGAAGAGAATCTTCAGATACCTTGTTGACAAGAAGACACTTGGATTGTGGTTTCCCAAAGGTCAACCTGAACATTTGGTGGCATATTCAGATTCAGACCATGCCGGCTACAAAACTGATAGGAAGAGCACAAGTGGTCAATGTGAATTCTTTGGCAACTCACTTGTGTCTTGGTTTAGCAAGAAGCAAATTAGTGTAGCTGTGTCTTCCACAGAAGCTGAATATGTAGCTGCCTCAAGTTGTTGTGCTTAAGTACTATGGCTTAAACAACAACTTGCTAACTTGGGAGTCAATCTGAAGGAGATCCCAATTTTGTGTGACAACACAAGCACAATAAGCTTGGACAAGAATCCAGTTCAACATACTCGGACCAAGCATATTGATGTGAGACATCATTTTATATGGGATCATGTTCAAAAAAGAGATGTCAAGGTCATGTTCATTCCAACACATCTTCAACTTGCTGATATCTTCACAAAGCCATTGGCCAAGGAGCAATTTAATTTCATAAGGAGAGAATCGGGAATGGTAAATCCCAATGAGTTGTAAGTTCTCTCTTACCCAATGTTAGTTTAGGTTTTGATGATTAACTGTTACTAACTTAAGCATCAGATTTTCTAGTTGTGTCTTATGCAGGATGTTTAATTCTGAAGTTTGCTGAAAAGAGGAGCAAACTTGAGCCTATCAATAAAGAACTCGAGCTCGAGAGAGGCAGAGAAGAAATGAGGATCTGATGACAGCCAAACTCGAGCCTATAAGTGAGCAACCTCGAGTTCATTTCAGATAGAGAGGAATATTCAACTCAACAACATAAGGAAACTCGAGCCTAAAACTAGCAGCCTCGAGTTCACGTGATATAGAGAGCAACCAAGTTCAGAGGTTGACACAAACTCGAGCCTGTAAGTATTAACCTCGAGTTTGTAAGTGAAGTTCAAGAGTTCACATATACACTCTTGAAGTCCAGGTTAGTAAAAATTTATGCAAACTTGAGCCTACACTTGTAACCTCGAGTTTTTCGTGATTATTATATACTCTGAAACCTGATTTTTCCTCTTCACTTCACTCAAACCTCAAGTCTAACCCTAAAACCTCCAAAACTCTCTCATCTTCTTCAACAAATCTCTGCGAAAATGGCTTCCAAGCACTCAATCACTCAAGAATCCGACCCTAGAGACTGCTAAAGCTCCCAGGGCAAAATAGCCAATCAAGAGGAAGCGAATTGCTCAGCACTCTATCCCTACGCCAGGACAAGCTAGCTCTCACGTTCCCTCAGCATCTCAACAGGAATCTAGTCCTCAGGTATCCCAAAGTGACCCTACTATTATTGAGATATACAACCATTCTAGTATACCTAGTGGATTTTCTAAGGAATCTTGTAGAATGACTAGTGAGGAAGGAATCAAGTTTAAGGAACAAATAGACAGGAAATCTTTTTGCCCCATAGTTTCTGGGGATTTAGTCAAATTGAAAGAAGACTGCAACTTAGACCTCATGCCTTGGCTCAAACAATTTGAGACTCTTATTTCCATTAGAGCCCCTTATAGTCTAAAGCTTGTGAAAGTCTTCTACTTTCATATGCAAACTGACAATCTATTGGATCAAGATGGAAATTTGGTGGAGGAGAGGATCACTACGAAGGTTAGGGGTCAAAAGATTACAATTTCCCCTTCTTACTTGAACTCTCTATTGCAAATTGCCAATCCCCCATCTCCTGAAGATTACAGATATGATCAACAGACCATCTATGGACTGCTTAGACCCAATGAACCAGTGCCTGAAGGTTTGGAGATTCTGAATTTCAAACCAGCCTCTATGCCTCCCACAAACAGAGCCATCTGGTACATCTACACCAGAAACTTGCTACAAAAAGGGGGCAACTTCACACACTTTGCCAAGAAGGACTTTCCCATCTTTACCTTAATCCTTGATCAACAACCATACAATGGGGGCACTGGATATTTCATAAATGTCCAAATTTCGTTTCACATCCAGGACCACATCTCAAATCCCTTTCCCAAGTCTCATCTCCATCATTCTATTTCATGAGAAAATCTGGTATTTTCCTGCCAATGAATAGCCAGTCAAACCCCAAGAATTTGGCAGACACATCCTGAACTTAATGGGGATCAATCCTGAAGAGAGGTCGGACCAATCCAGAGCACCACCCAGATCCAGACCAGCCAGGTCAAGAGGCACTTTCTTTAGAGCTCAAGAAGCTCAAAGTGCTCCTCCTCCTCCTCAGTCTACTCTACCTTCAGATTTTGATGCAAGGGTCAAAGACATTGTGGACAAAGTGAAAGAGGAGCTTTATACCCAAGAGGGGGGTGAATTGGGTATAATGAAAATTTTCGACAACTTGTTCTGTTTTTACACTTTCAGAACAGGGCAGAACAGAGGAGATAGAGAGAAAAGCTTTGCACACAACGATTTATACTGGTTCGGTCCTTTCTCTGACCTACATCCAGTCCCCAAGCCTCACCTGGGATTTTCAATCCACTATAATTAAATATTGATTACACACTCTGTACTAAGAGTTGTTCTCTCACTAGAACACACTCCCCCTTACAAGTTGTAATCAATACACCCTAACTACCAAGTCCCCTGACTTGTAGTTATCACAATCAGTAGATGATTTACAAGATGATAACTCTCTCAAAGAGTAGATAGAATAAACACTGAAGTACAAAGTATCAAATTGATACTATTACGGATAAAAGCTGAACACAATAAATGATACTTAATAAATTTTCGCTCTCAGTTGGTGTATCAGCTTGAGAAGAAGTTAATGCTCTCTATTTATAGGCAGAGAACATTAAATGACCGTTGTAAGATGATTCCAACCGTTGGAAGTGATTAGCTTGGGTTCTGGTCATCTTCTCTTTCTAAATTTCTGCTAATCCAAGTCTTAATGAAGTCTGATGTGGCTCTCTGAGAATTTGCCCGTTGGAGATGGCTTTACTTGTTGTAGTAAGCATTCTTCAACGTTTAGAAGGCGTGCTCAGATGGATTAGCTGAAAATAGGTTGATTTGCAGAAGTGCATTTAATGCACTGTACACTTTTTGCTTTATGGCTTTGACCTTCATTGATCTTCATCTGTGATTGCTGAAATTCACTCAACAAACTTGTTAAACATAGCTAGGAATATGATTGAATGAATTATGGAAGCAATAAGATCAAACAATAATGATTTGCAAATTCGTGTAATTCAAAAATCAGTTTTGACCGTTGTATACTGCGGTATGTTCCTCTATACTGGAGTATGCCACTGTGCATACTGCAGTATCCAAAGGCTTACTGCAGTAAACAACTTCCAGAGACAAAAACCTCGCGAAATGATTTCGAAAGATATCCTCTATACTGCGGTATCCAACTAGTATACTGCAGTATACGAGTTTTTGTCAAAGAGAAGAGACCCCGTGATTGCCCAATACTGCAGTATGAAAACCTATACTGCAGTATACAATAGTTATAAACTTAGAGAGCTTTCTGTAAGAGCCTATACTGCAGTATCCAACTCCATACTGTGGTAAGGACTTGGGTGAGAAAATTTGATAGCTCTCGGGTTGGCCCTATACTGCAGTATACATACCTATACTGCGGTATTGGCTTGACTTAGAATTTTACTTGCTCTCTGGATGCCCCTATACTGCAGTATACAAAGCTATACTGCGGTATGGGCTTGTTTTGAAAAACGTGGTTGCTCTCTGGAAGTCCAATACTGCGGTATGCAACTAACATACTGCAGTATTGACTTATCTAGAGGAATGATTACTTTCTGGATGGCCCTATACTGCAGTATACAAACCTATACTGCGGTATGGACTTACTTTGAAAATACGGTTGCTCTCTGGAAGTCCCTATACTGCAGTATACATAGCTATACTGCGGTATGGACTTACTTTGAAAATACGGTTGCTCTCTGGAAGTCCCTATACTGCAGTATACATAGCTATACTGCGGTATGGACTTACTTTGAAAATACGGTTGCTCTCTGGAAGTCCCTATACTGCAGTATACATAGCTATACTGCGGTATGGACACCTATACTGCAGTATTGAGTAATCCCGAAAGATTATCTCCTTTCTGGAAGACTCTATACTGCAGTATGCAAAGCCATACTGCGGTAAGCAACTATCAGATGATGTTCAAAGGTTCTTGGAAACTTCATAACATGTTTTACAATTGTTGTTAATCATCAAAACACATTGAGAACTAACACAAAGCAGTTTCTGACTTGAATGATAGTGTTGAGGCAGCAGTTGGTAAGTTGGTCTCTGAGGTAACCCAAGGCCACAATAATCTAGTTGATACTCAAAAGGGCTTCAGAGTTGAGCAGGAGGCATTGAAGAACCAGATTAGTGACCACTCAGCTAGTATTTCCACCCTTTTGGTCACTATGATGAGCATCAATGACAAGATGGATCAGATTCTGAAGAATCAGTCCATGGCAGCCTCCAGTTCTAGTTGGGGAGCATCCACTTCAGCCATTCCAGCCTCTGAACCAGCTATTCCCACCTCTGAACTTGAGTTTGAACCAGCTGTCCCCGAGTTGGCCCAAGCCACCACTACTCCACCCTTGTTTGTTGATGACAAAGGGGGAGAAGAGTGATAGAGGAAATCTTGTTTCAAATCTTGTTTCTGCTCTTTTGTTTTTCAGTTGTATATCCTGCTTTGTATATTTGCTTTCGAAACTCTTTTGATAATTTACTAAGGTTTTAGTTATTGTTTAGTTATTGTTTCAGTTCTTGAGTTCTTGTAGCTTACATGTTTTAATGTTACATATGTGTTTCTGCTGCCAAAACTCTGCTGAACTTCATAATTTGCAAATGATTCAATATTGCTTAAAAATGCTCAAAACTGATTTTTCAAAGTTATTGATTGTTTACAAGTGTTGTCAACATCAAAAAGGGGGAGAATGTTAGTTCTCTGTATGTTTTGATGATTACTAACAATTGTAAACAATGAAAGGATGCTTTTGATTAAGATAAGTGCTTGCTAAAACTTGTTAATTTCAAGCAAAAACACTTTGTCTGTGACAAACTCGAGCCTAGATTGGCAACCTCGAGTTTGCCACTGACAGAAGAGGTAAACTCACCAGTTTGAAGTCTAAACTCGAGACTGGACCCTAGAAATGAACTTGAGAGTTTTTCAAAGTTTTCTCATACTTTGAGTAAACTCGAGGTTATCTTTGGAACCTCGAGTTTGCTAGAGACCAAGAGCATTTTGATTTCAAAATACTTTTAAACTCGAGACTCCTATTTCTAAAACCTCAAGTTTGCAACCTCCAGAGAAAATCTTCAAGAGTCTACAAACCATGTAAGCTCGAGTTTGTTATGACAAACTCGAGTTTGCCTCTGGCGGGAAGAATTTTCAAATTAAGAGATTTTCAAAAACTCTGTACTATTTCATATTGAGTAAAGTTTTCCACTGCTCTGAAAATCTCAAGAGTTTACAAAACTTGTAAACTCGAGGTTGCAGATGCAAACTCAAGTTTACACTTGGCAGAGAGCTTTCAAGAATTTTAACCAAAGTAAACTTGAGACTGATTTCATAAATCTCCAGTTTACTTCAGGCCGAGAGCATTCAAAGTTTTCTGAGTAAAACAAACTCAAGGTTAACTTTGTGAACTCGAGTTTAAACCTTACAGAGAGCAATGCATTTTTCAACATGAGAAAACTCTAGAGTTTGAACTAAAAACCTCAGGTTTGCTTTTTGAGAACTAAAACTGATTTATGACTTGAACAGTGTCAAACTCGAGCCTGTCTACTAATAGACTCGAGTTTGGGTTTTGTTCAAAACTATTCCAAAGCTCAAAATCACGACACTTCTCTCTGGATAGAGGAAACTCGAGGTTAGATATGCAAACTTGAGTCTAGATCAACCAGAGAGCATTGTAGTTTTTCAAAGTATTGAAAACCTCAGGTTTTGATTGCAAACCTCCAGTTTAGATGTTTTGAACTTGAAACGCTTTTACAAACTGAAGCTTCAAAGTTGAGTTTAGATGAACCAAACTCGAGTTTACATCGCTAATTCAGAAATTCAAATCTGACGAATTTGGAAAATCTTCTTGTTTGATCTTGATACTTTCCAGTATTATTCTCTACTATTCCTAGCTATGCTTAACCACCCTTTTAGTAAGTTTCAGATGGATTAGAGAATGTTTATTGAAGGTTTAAAGTAAAAGCAAAAGCAAAAAGTGACGTTAGGACATTAAATGCTAAACCCAGAAAGTTGCATACTTTTGGGTAATCCATTTGCACACAGTTGCAAAGCATTAAAGAATGATTTCTACAACAAGCAACTGCTTCTCCAACGGATTAATCCAGAGGAAATCAACTCTGAACACTTGGACAGCTGGATTAAGTAGAGATTAGAGAGAGAAGAAGACTAAAACCACCTCTTAACCTGTATAGATCTTCTCTAATGGTCTAATTCAAGAAGCAATAGTCATTTAATGCACTCTTAGTATAAATAGAGCTGAATTGAATTCTTCTCAACAACTAGAACAGCTGAAAATGAAAATCATTCAAGTCTTGCATTTATTTCTTCAGTTTTCAACTGTATTGTATCTTTTGATGCTTTGAGCTTCAGTAGTCATTATTATCCACTCTGTGAGAGAGTTTATCTTTGTAAAACATTTATTGTAAAGAATCACAAGTCAAGGGGACTTAGTGATTTGGGAGTTCATTGATTACAACTTGTTGTAAGAATCGGCTGAACCCAAGAGGGGGGGTGAATTAGGTGAAGTATAAAAATTTAGGAACCTTTTAAAATCTTTTTGCAACTTAGTAAAACCAGTGTGTATGACAGTGAAGAGTTATAAAACAATAGGTAGTCATTCAAACTTATATGCTGGAAACATAAGAGATAAGGGAAGAGAATATGCAAATTGAGATTTATCTTGGTTCAGCCCAATCCTTGACCTACATCCAGTCACCAAGCTTCACTTGAGATTTTCAATCCACTATCTTCCTTTAACTTGATTACACGTTCTATACTTGGAGTAATTCTCTCCCTAGGATTCACTCACTCTTACAAATTGTAATCTATACACTGCTTGACTACACACTCTGTACTCGAAGTAATCCTCTAACTAGGATTCACTCCCCCTTACAAGTTGTAATCAACACAATGTGTTTCCCACTCAAGATCACCCAATCTTGAGTAACTCTCAGAAGAATAGAATGATTACAATAAATCTTCTCTCCTAGAAGTGAATGAATAAACACTGAAGATTAAATACAAATCACTTCACTTTCTAAGTTAATTAAACATGAAAAACAGAGTGTGAATGATGCGAAAAAAGAGTATCAGCATGTTGGAAGTGTTGTTAGTTCCATATGTGTTTTGATGATTACTAACAATTGTAAACAATGTGGAAGTATTTTGGTCAAAATCTGAGTGACTTAAAACTTGTCAATTTCAAATTAAAACAATCTGTCTAAGACAAACTCGAGCCTATTATGTGCAACCTCGAGCCTGCCTTAGACAGAGAGTGAAAGCCTGTCTTTTTAATTCTCAAACTCGAGACTGAACCTGAAGTTTAGAACTTAAGAGTTTTCCAGAATTTCAAAAGCCTTGTGTGAACTCGAGTTCATAAAAGCAAGTTCGAGTTCACCAGTGGTAGAGAGGTTTTGTTTTAAAAAACATTCTTAAACTCCACACCTCTTTCTTCAAACCTCAAGTTTGCAATTTCCAGAGAAAAACTTCCATAGTTTTCATGGCCTGTGAACTCGAGCCTGTTATGACAAACTCGAGTTCATCTCTGGCGGGAAGAATTTTTTAAGTTAAGAGAATTTCACAAACTCTGCACTATTTCATTCAGAGAAAAGCATTCCAGTTTGAAAATTCTCAAGAGTTTACAAAACATGTAAACTCGAGTTCATCATTACAAACTCGAGCTTACACTTGGCCAAAAGTTTACAAAGTATTTCAACCAAAATAAACCTGAGACTCATTTCACAAACCTCCAGTTTTCCTCACGACAAAAACACTCAGAGTTTTCCTAAGATAAACAAACTTGAGCCTAAGAGTTCAAACTCGAGTTCAAACCTTACAGAGAGCAAAGAACTTTTCAAGTTGAGAAAACTCTAGATTTTGCTTTAGAAACCTCAGGTTTGTGTCTTAAGCATTATAACTGAGTTTTGTCTTGAACAGTAATAAACTCAAGCCTAACATTTCAAACTCTAGCATAAAACTTACAGAGAGCAAAAGACTTTTCAACTTGAGAAAACTCTAGAGTTCGTATTTCAAACCTCAGGTTTGTCCTTTGAAAACTAAAACTAAGTTGTGTTTTGAATAGATTCAAACTCGAGCCTGCCACTAATAGACTCGAGTTTGCCTCTTAGTCACAATCTCTCTTGAATCCAAAATCGCGACATTCCTCTCTGGAATAAGGGAACTCGAGTTCAGTTTTACAAGCTCGAGTTCAAATCAACCTGAGATCAATGTGTTGTTTCAATGAGTTAAGAACCTCAGGTTTTGTTTTCAAACCTCCAGTTTGCATGATTTGAACCTAAAACACCTTTACCAACTGAAGCTCTGAACTCGAGCTTGCAAGAACCAAACTCGAGTTCATAATGCTAACTCATAAATTCAAATCTAATGATTTCAGAAAACATTCTTGTTTGATCTTAATACTCTGCAATATTATTCTCTGATATTCCTAGCTATGTTTAATGACTTTATTAGTGAATTTCAGATGTTTAAAGAATGTTTATTGAAGGGTTGAAGCATAAAGCAAAAACTAGTTCAGAACATTAAATGCTATGTCCAGAAAGTTGCACTCTTTTGGACAATCCATCTGCACACGGTTACAAAGCATTAAAGATTGATTTCTACAACAAGCAACCTCTTCTCTAACGGATTAGTTTGCAGATAGTCAACTTTGATCATTTGGCTAGCTGGATTAAGTGGAAACTAGAGAGAGAAAGTGCCTAAACCACTTGCTAACCCTTGAAGACTTCTCTCAATGGTAATATTAAAGATGCAACGGTCATTTAATGCTTCCTGAGTATAAATAGAGCTGCATTCAAATCTTCACAAAAACTACAACTGCTGAAAACGTATTGCATTCAAGTGTTCATTTATTTTCATCAGTTTTCATTTGTATAGTATCTTTTGATACAAAGAGCTTCAGTGTTTATCATTATCTACTCTTAGAGAGAGTTCCTGATTATAAATCATTTCATTGTAAAGAACCACAAGTCAGGGGACTTGGTGGTTGGGTTCATTGATTACAACTTGTAAGGGGGAGTGAGTTCTAGTGAGAGAATCACTTCTTGAGTGTAGAGTGTGTAATCATTGAGTTAGTGGAAAATCCCAGAGAGTCTGGGACTAGATGTAGGTCAAGTTGTTAAGACCGAACCAGTATAAATCTCTGTGTGCAAGCTATTCTTCTCTTACTTTGTTCATCTCTGTTTTTAGTGCTGTAAAACAGAGCACTTGTCAAAAATTTTAAGAATACCCAATTCACCCCCTCTTGGGTATTTAGGCTCCACTTACAAGTGTGAGCTCGTTTCTCCACGTTTTTCTGCTTGAATCTGTCCTCTTTTATAGGTAGAGAACAATATATGATCGTTTATAACCGTTGCCTATATCAGACAAGGTTCAGATGAAGCTTTGGTCTCATTCTCTCTCTAGTTTTTGCTTAATCCAGCTGTGCAGAATATTCAGAGTTGACTTCTGGCAATAGATCCGTTGGAATGACAGCTGCTGGATGTAGAAAGCATTCTTTAATTCCTTGTAGACGTGTGTAGAAGGATTACCCAAAAGTATGCAACTTGTCTGGGTCTTGCTTTTAAAGTGCTGACGTCACTTTTTGCTTTTGCTTTAAACCTTCACTAAACATGTTCTAAATCATCTGAAACTCACCAACAAAGTGATTAAACATATTTAGGAACATAGAAGAATGATAATGGAAAGTATTAAGATCAAACATGAAGGTTTTGCAAAAACGTCGAATTTGAATTTTAGATTTAGCGATGCAAACCGGAGGTTTGGTTTATCTAAACTTGAGTTTGGACTTTAATGTGAAAAATTGATCTTAGTCCAAAATATCAAAACTAGAGGTTTTCATCCAAAACCGGAGGTTTTCAATACTTTAAAAACTGCAATGCTCTCTGTCTTGTCTAAACTCGAGTTTCCAACTAATAGACTCGAGTTTGGTTCTCTTTAAAACCAATGTTTGCTCTCTATAACTTGCAAACTCGAGTTTGTTACTTATAGGCTCTAGTTTGGATGTTCTTCAAGACCTGGTTGCTCTCTGTCTGAGCTAAACACGAGTTTGTTCACTTATAGGCTCGAGTTTGGCTTTTTCCAAATGTTCATTTCTTCTCTGGAACTCTTGAGCTCTAGTTTGTGACTGATAAACTCAAGTTTGTAAGTTGTACTGTGACTTGGTTGCTTCTAACTTGGCCTGGCTCGAGTTTGCAACTTTCTCAACTTTCAAAGGCCATATCTCCCTGGTCCAAACTCCGTTTTTGTTTGTTCAAAGCTTGATGGAAAGTCCTTTGAGTATACTTTCATATGCCACTGATTTTAGCTCAATTGGATTTGTAGATTGTGAGTTACACTCAAAACATTGAAGCTTGCTTTCCTGTGTGGCGTGGATTTCTCTATCAACTTCCACAATTCATATCTCCTTGATCTGAACTCCTTTGGACTTGAATTTTATATCAAAATGACGCACTGGGAGTCTAGTTTCATATGCCACTGGTTTCACCTTAATCCCATTTCTGGTTTAGGAGATATTGTCGAATTACCAGACCTCGCCCGAGCTGAACGTGAAACAGAGTGGAGCTGAAGTGTTGATGACCGTTGTAAACTCGAGTCTGCACTTATAGGCTCGATTTTGCCTAGTCCAGAGACACCAGAAATGCTGAAGACACTTATTGGCTCAATTTTGTGATTCCTTTCTCGAGTTTGAGGTCCTAAACTCGAGTTTGGGGTCCTGAACTCGAGTTTGTTCATGTCAGAAAGGCAAATTACTGCAGTAAGGTAGTAAACTCGAGTTTAATACTTGGAGACTTGAGTTTGCTCATCTAGAACCTCATTTTTGCTTGTTTTAACTTTGAATTGAGTCATTCCAACTTTTTCATATGATCTTGGAGGCTTCTAGCTTCAACATAAGAACTTGAATAATTATATCTTCATTCCATTTAGCAAGTTCTTCCTTCTTCGATCTCCCAACTTGATCATTCTTCATCATTTAACTTGGGCGGGCTTTTTATTCTTTGCAGCTTCTACCTTCTTCAATATCCAGAAAGCCAAGCCTATGCTGAACTTGTTCTAGAATTTCATGTGTCGACTGCTTCATTCCAACTTCTGTTTGATCATCGAGACTTCATGTATCACAAGAACTTGAATGCTGTGCAAATCCTTCTTTCTTTAGTCTCTTTTCTTGATAAATCTCCATTATTAAACTTTGCATTTACATTAAATATAAGAATTAGTCAAAGTAGAAGATAAATGTTGTATGCAACCTTTTTGCTCTTAAGAATGACATCAATATAAGACATCATCGAAACTAATCGTATCTAACATTCTCCCCCTTTTTGATGATGGCAAATATGGTTTAGAAAAATATGTATGAACATGAAAATACATTAGATGTGCAACAATGCAACATATTTTTCTTGCCATTATGAACATGAAAATACATTAGATGTGCAACAATGCAACATAATGCAACATATTTTTCTTGCCATTCTCTTCCCCTTATTTGTCATTAGCAAAAAGTTGAAGCAAGAAATGTTTTAAAGAGAGAAATAGATTAGAAAGAGTCAAAGAACTAATTTTCTCTCCCGAATTGGAAGTGTTTTTATTATAAATATCATGCAATTTGGAATGTTTTTATGAAAACAAATTTGAAAGAATTTGGAGAGGTTTTCAAGAAATCTTTCACACTTAAAACATATAGATATCAAGCATGTGCAAAATTTCTAATGAGTATAAAAAGGTAGAGTTTAGAAATGCTCATGTTGGTTTTGCAAATTGATGAGTGATCGATGAAGTTCATTTGCTTGCTGTATGAAATTCGGTTGTGTTGTCGTGGCCTCAGATGAAGCAGTCGTGTGATATTGTTTGAAGAGGCTCAATAGCAGGTGAAGGTGGAGCCAAAAACCCAAGAGGGGGGGGCATGAATTGGGTATTTTAAAATTTCTTGCTGAAAACTCTGTTTTCTAACACTAAAAACAGGGTAAAACAGAGTAAGGGAAGAAAAACAAGACACAAGAAGATTTATACTGGTTCGGTCTTAACCACTTGACCTACGTTCAGTCCCTAGCCTCACTGGGATTTCCACTACATCAAAGATTACACACTCTGCACTCAAGAAGTGATTCTCTCACTAGAACTCACTCCCCCTTGCAAGTTGTAATCAATGATTCCCCTAATCACCAAGTCCCCTGACTTGTGATTCCTTACAATGAATGAATATTCAGAAGTATAACTCTCTTAAAGAGCAGATATAAATGAACACTGAAGCTTTTGTATCAAAAGATACTATACAGATGAAAACTAAAAGAAATGAATGAAAACTTCAATGAAATTCACTCTCAATTGTTGTGGTAGTTGGAAAGGCTTGAATGCTCTTCTATTTATACTCAGAGATCAATAAATGACCGTTGCTTTCCAAATAGATCCGTTGGAGAAATTGTCCAAGTGTTCTGGAGTGGTTTAGGGACCTTCTC
Source organism: Acacia crassicarpa (assembly GCA_034222035.1). Lineage (NCBI taxonomy): Eukaryota > Viridiplantae > Streptophyta > Magnoliopsida > Fabales > Fabaceae > Acacia > Acacia crassicarpa. The sequence continues at coordinate 22,856,392 of JAWXYG010000008.1, forward strand.
TCTCTTGATTACTCTTAATCCAGTTGGCCATGTCATCACAGTTGACTTCCTACAAATTAATCCATTGGAGAAGAGTTTACTTGTTCCAGCAATCATCCTTTAATGCTTTGTGGTTGTGTATAGATGGATTTGGTAGAAGAGGCAACTTTCTGAGCATTACAATAAATGTTCTGAACGTGCTTTTTGCTTTATGCTTTGACTCATCAATAAACATTCTTAAAACATTTGAAATCCACTAATAAAGTCGTTAAACATAGCAGGGAATATCAGAGAATAATATTGCAAAGGATTAAGATCAAACAGGAATGTTTTTAGAATTCGTCAGATTTGAATTTCTGCAACAGCGTCATGAACTCGAGCTTAGTTCTTCTAGGCTTGAGTTTGATGCTTCAGTGTGCTAAGGTGTTTTAGCTCAAAAGCACGTGAACCTGAGGTTTGTAACTTAAACTTGAGGTTCTCAATTCTATTGAAAAATCACATTGCTCTCGGGTTGATTTGAACTCGAGCTTAGCATTATGAACTCGAGTTCATTTTACACAGAGAGGAATGTCGCGATTTTTAAGTTTTGGAACAGTTATGCTCAAGGGATGAACTCGAGTTTGTTAGTGATAGGCTCGAGTTTGACACTATTCAGAACAGGACATTGTAAGAACAAACCTGAGGTTTACAAAATAAACTCTAGAGTTTTCTCAATTTGAAAAACACTTTTGCTCTTTGGAGCTTTTAGGCTCGAGTGTAAAGATTTTAGGCTTGAGTTTGTTCAATCCTAAAAACTCTTTGCTCTCTGGAACTTTTAGGCTTGAGTTTAAAAAGCCTTAGGCTCGAGTTTGTTCAACTCTGAAAGCTCTCGGCCAAAGATAGGCTCGAGTTTACTTGTTTTGTAAACTCTTGAGATTTTTCAAACCAGAAAACTTTTGTATCTATAAAACAGTGCAGAGTTTGTGAAAATCCCTTAGTTTAAAAAAATTCTTCCCTCCAGAGATGAACTCGAGTTTGTCATAACAGGCTTGAGTTCATGATCTTTGAAAACGATGAAAAAATTTTCTTTGGAACCTGCAAACTTGAGGTTTGAGGAAAGAGTGTGTCAAGTTTAAAACTGTTTGAAAGCTAGTAACCTTTCTGTCTCTGGTGAACTCGAGCTTAAAAGTGTGAACTCGAGTTCACACAAAGTTTTGAAAACTTTGATAAATTCTTAAGTTCTAAACTTCAGGTTTAGTCTCGAGTTTGAGATTTGAACTTGCAGGTTTGTGCTCTCTGTCAAAACCAGGCTCGAGCTTGAGCATTATAGGCTCGAGTTTGTTTCAGCCAGAATGTTTTTGCTTGAAATTGACAAGTTGAAATCAGTTTAATCTTAAACAAAAACATCTCCATATTGTTTACAAATGTTAGTAATCATCAAAACACATAGAGAACTAACATTCTCCCCCTTTTTGATGATGACAACACTTGTAAACAATTATCTTTTGAAAACCAGTTTTGAAACTCAGTTTTGTGATAAAAGTGTGGTCAAGTTAAGAATTTTTAATCAGAGCTAGCAGCAGAATGAAAACTGCATAATAATAGAAACTTGAACATCCATACAACGAGAGTTAAACACATTCAACTAGAGTTTCGAAAGCAAATATACAAAAGCAAAAGAAAAGCTACAAAAGAGAAACAATCACTCAACACTCTCTCCCCCTTTGTCATTAGCAAAAGGTGGGGAAGAAGAGGAAGGCTGGGTAGGCTCGGGTTCTGTGAGAGGTGTAGGCTGAGGTTCAGAAGCAGGGGGTGTTGGGACAGTCTAAGAAGCAGGAGGTTCAAAAGCTAAAGCAGGAGTTGTCATGGATTGATTCTTCAAAATCTGATCCATCTTGTCACTTAAGCTCATCATGGTGACCAACAAGGTGGAAATGGTGGCAGCTTGGTCATTGATATGATTCTTCAAAGCTTCCTGTTCCACTCTGAAGCCTTCTTGAACATCAACCAAACTGCTGTGACCTTGATTCACCTCAGAAACAAGCTTCCCGACTGCCAGTTCCACACTATCAGTGAGGTCAGAAATAGCTTTGTCAACTATTTCCTGGACCCTGGTGTCAAAGTCTGTAGGAGGAGGAGCACTTTGAGCTTCCTCTGCTTGAGAGTGAGTACCTTTAGATCTGACAGTCCTAGACCTAGCAGGAGCTCTGGATTGGTCTGATCTCTCCACACGATCAATCCCCATGAGATTCATAATGTGTCTTCCAAATTCAGCAGGGTAGACTGGGGGATCATTAGCAGCTAAATACCAAATTTTCTCATGGAAGAGAATCACTGAAACCAGACTAGGGAAAGGGATCTGAGATGACTGTCTGGATTGGAAAGCAAACTTGGACATCTCATGAAAAAGCCAATGTCCTACATTGTGAGGTTGCTTGTCAATGATAGAGGCAAAGATTGGGAAATCCTTCTTAGCAAAATGAGTGAAATTTCCTCTTTTTTGTAGAAGATCCCTCGTGTAGATGTACCAAATTGCTCTATTCCTTGGAGGCATGGCAGCAGGTGTAAAGTTCAAAATTTCTAAACCCTCAGGAACAGGTTCATTAGGTCTAAGCAACTCAAAAATAGTCTGCTGGCCATAGTGGTAAGTTTCAGGCGTTGAGGGATTGGTGATTTTCAAAATTGAATTTAGATAGGCAGGTGTAATAGTGATTTTTTGACCCCGAACCTTTGTGATTCTCCTCTCTTCCACTAGGTTCCCTTCTTTATCCAAAACATTATCAGATTTCATATGAAAATAGAAGATTTTCACAAGTTTTGGGCTATAGGGAGCTTTTATAGAAATCAGTGTCTTAAATTGTTTTAGCCAAGGACTCAAGTCAATACTACACTCTTCCTTAATCTTGGCTAGGTCCACAGACACTATGGGGCAGAAAACTCTTTTCTCATCAAACTTCTTTCTAAACGCAGCTCCTTCATCAGCAGACATTCTACAGGCTTCTTCACAGAATCCACTAGGGCACCTCTTGTGATTGTAAATTTTGTATAAAGCAGGCAAAGTCTGTGATACTTGAGGAGCACCTTGCTCCTGTTGTTGAGGCGCGGGCTGACCCTGAGAACTTGCTTGCCCGGTAGAGGGAACTGAATGCACACCAGCAGTCTTTTTTCTTTTAAAGGGTTGTTTTTCCCTTAACGGCACAGCTGGCTGGGAGGCTTTGCCTTTTCCCTGAGGCACAGGCTCTGGTTCGTGCCTCTTCTTGGTTCGCCCTTTGTTGATCATGATTCCTTTAGGTCTAGGAGGTAGAGGATCAACGCTTTCACATTGCACCCCACGTATTGATTTGTCTACTCCATCCCGCAGACGAGTTGAACGCATTTTCGTTCAGACAAGATGTTCATGATGAGCTTGAGAAGGGGATTGTGAAGGTTTAGGGTTTGTTTCTTTGGACAAGGTTTGCTTTGAAGACATTTTCGCAGAAATGGGTGTGAGGAAGAAGAAGAGTTTCTAGGGTAAACTAGAGGTTTGAGTGAAATGAGGAGAAAAGTTTGAGTTTCAATATATATAATCACTGTAATGAACTTGAGTTCATACTTGTAGGCTCGAGTTCTTCGTGAATTTTACTGACCTGGACTTCAAGAGTGTAACTGAGAACTCTTGAACTTCTTCGTGAACCTGAGGTTTATACTTATAGACTTGAGTTCAGTTTGTTTCTTAACCTTGGTTGTTCTCTGTGTCTTTCGAGCTCGAGTGCGCTGGTTGTAGGCTCGAGTTCTCTCAACTGTTTGAATCCAGACTTGCTCTCTGCCTGGAATGAACCTGAGGTTCATTACTTATGAACTCGAGTTCTCCAGTGTCAGATCCTCATTTCTTCTCTGCCTTTCTCGAGCTCGAGCTGTTAGGATTTGTACACGCAGCGGATTAAAAATTTCTTACAAATCCTTCCGAAGGATCACTCAATGACGTTTAAATCAGAGTTAAGGAAACCGAATCATACCTTGTGTTGAACTAGTCCGCGTTCCGTTCCTTTGATCAGGTGGGCTACCTTCTCGAACAACACGTCCGCGTCTCGTTCCTTTGATCAGGTGGGTGATCAACACGTTCGCGTCTCATTCTTTCGATCAGCAGAAGTCGACTCTTGGATCGGCTTCCTCTACTGGTATCCACACGAACAATCCCCAAAACACGGTTGCAGTAGCATGCTAGCGCTTCTTGTGCGTCTCTTTCTCTCAAGTTGCTCTAGGGTTTCTCGCGGCTTTTCTGAATACGCTCGACTGAAAATCCCGTAGGTTTTTCTAAACCCGATAGGCGTATTATATAACCAAAATTAATCCTTTATTAATTTTGGAAATTCGGATTTTTGAATCTGGTCAACATATCAATCACATCTATCTCATAAATGTAATTGAATATGTTAAAAGCCAGATTTGGAAATTCGAATTTTGAATTTAAATCAAATCTAAATTTAAAGCCTTTTGATTTAATTTATCATCATAAATTAAATCCGAGATATGATATCTATCTATTTAATTAAATATGAGATACCATATCTCAATTTAATATTAAACAAATATACGATATCTTTATTCGAAATTAAATGAGATACAATATCTCTATTTGTTTCAGATATTTAATTTATCAAATAAATTAAATACTAAACAAATATCATATATAATATTACAGTCTCAATTTATAATATATATATTAATTTTGAATTATATATATATATATATATATATATATATATATATATATATATATATATATAATCCTAGATCAAATTTAGTATTCATTTAATCTCAGATTAATCTGAGATTCAATGAACTTGGACACTTTCACCCGTGTTGGATTATTCTTATGTGCGACCCTGCAGGCCCATATGAGATTGGCAGTGGGCCAACACTGTATCAGCCCACAAGTCGCAAGCGGCCTCTAGCAAGACATTGCAACTACCCAATTCACATGGGGATCGATGACACGATACTACCTATCGTACAACCATGTCACGTCCCTTTTGTCACGCGATAATTTGGTCAAGGATGAGGCATGGATAATGTCAACTTCCTTTTCTTGACCATTGCTTTCTCGATTCTCGAGTAGTCTAATAAGTGAAATGGAAACTCCTTTCCATCACAGTATGGCCATACATTTCTTAGACTCACTCATTGAGGGGGCCAGCATTATCTCTCTACATATGTGAGGGACAAATCCCATCTTGACCACTCACATTCCTCCGCATGAAAACCACTGATCCTGATCCTAGCCTTTATCATCACCCGGTCAAAGGTGACTTTTGACCAGGTCAAAGATCAGTGACTAATCATGTAGGAATCCATGATGATCTCAGGTCATAGAGCGTCGTGACGCGGTTATACATGAGATAAGCTTATGACTTAATCCATGCAGCTTTCTCATAGTGGGTCGGTCGAGCACCTCGTACTCTTACAAGTGCCCATGACTTTGACTCGTATCTCCATACCTCATCAAAGTCATACTGGTCTTATTTCATCTTCACTCCCGTGTAGATGACCGACCAGGGACATTTAGGATAATCTATAAGATTACCCAGGGATGCAGTTATCAATACGAACATGCAAACGAAAATGATAACAAAAGAGAATACTTTAAATAACTTAAATATCCAAAGTACAATGAATTGCCCCTAGGGCATAATTTCCAACAGAGTTCACCACTCATGGGCTCGAGTTTGTACCCTTTTTCAGCAAACTTCAGACTTGCGCATCATGCATAAAACATATCTAGACACTCCAATGCTTAAGTTAGTTTTAAATTAATCATCAAAACCTAAACTAACATTGGGTAAGAATAAACTTACAACTCATTGGGATTTACCATTCCCAATTCTCTTCTAATGAAGTTGAATTGCTCTTTGGCCAATGGCTTTGTGAAGATGTCAGCTAGTTGAAGATGGGTTGGGATAAACATGACCTTGACATCCTTCTTCTGAACATGATCTCTTATGAAATGATGGCTCACATCAATATGCTTGGTTCTTGTATGTTGAACTGGATTCTTTGCCAAGCTTATTGTGCTTGTGTTGTCACACAATATTGGAATTTCTTTCAGATGGACTCCCAAGTCAGCAAGTTGTTGTTTGAGCCATAAAACTTGTGCACAACAACTTGATGCGGCCACATATTCAGCTTCAGTTGATGAGACGGCTACACTTGTTTGCTTTTTACTGAACCATGACACAAGTGAATTTCCAAAGAACTCACATTGGCCACTTGTGCTCTTCCTATCAGTCTTGTAGCCGGCATGATCTGAATCTGAGTATGCCACCAAGTGTTCAGGTTGGCCTTTGGGAAACCACAATCCAAGTGACTTTGTGTCTGCAAGATATCTGAAGATTCTCTTCACATGTTCAGCGTGGGACTCCTTCGGAGTAGACTGGAACCTTGCACACATCCCAACACTGAATTGGATGTCCGGGCGACTTACAGTTGGGTAAAGCAATGATCCAATCATTCCTCTATACTTAGTGATGTTGAAGTCTTTGCCCTCTTCGTCAGCATCCAATGAATTGGTTGTACTCATAGGAGTGTCAGCTCCATTGCATTGATCCATCCCGAACTTCTTCAATAGGTCATTGAGATATTTTGTCTGGAAGATGAAGATACCATCCTTTCTTTGCTTGATTTGCAGCCCAAGAAAATAGCTGAGCTCTCCCATCATTAACATCTCAAATTCTCCCTGCATAATCTTAGAGAATTCCTCACACAAAGCATCATTAGTAGCCCCAAAAATTATGTCATCCACATAAATTTGTACAATCAAGATTTCATTCAATTTATTTCTTTTTATGAACAATGTTGTGTCAGCTTTTCCTTTGATAAACCCTTGAACAAGAAGAAATTCACTTAATCTTTCATACCAAGCTCTAGGAGCTTGCTTGAGACCATATAAAGCTTTCTTAAGTCGATAAACATGATCAGGAAAGTGCTCATTTTCAAAACCTGGAGGTTGTTCAACATACACCTCCTCTTGTATAAAGCCATTCAAAAATGAACTTTTAACATCTATTTGAAAAAGTTTAAAACCTTTAACACATGCAAAGGCTAGAAGGACTCTTATAGCCTCCAATCTTGCCACTGGAGCATAAGTTTCCTCATAGTCTATCCCTTCTTCTTGATTGTACCCTTTTGCAACCAATCTTGCCTTATTTCGGACAATGATTGCAGATTTATCACGTTTGTTCTTAAATACCCATTTAGTCCCAATAACCGGATGGTCCTTGGGTCTAGGTACTAAGTCCTAAACTTGATTTCTGTCAAATTGATGTAGCTCTTCTTGCATAGCTATCACCCAATCATTGTCTGAAAGTGCTTCATCTATTTTAGAAGGTTCTATGTGTGAAATGAATGCAGAAAAAGTGACTTCATTTAAAGTACTTTTTCTAGTTCTTACTGTTGGTTATGATTAGTTTTGATGATGTCTAATATAGAAGCAAAAAGTTTATATAATATATTTATGGGTTAAGTACCATTTTTGCCCCTGAAGTACACGCCCAGGAGCAATTTTGCCCTTTAAGTTTCTAGAGGAGCAATGTTGCCCCTGAAGTATGAAAATGGAGCAATGTTGCCCCTCCGTTAGGTCAACTAACGGTCAACGTTCGTTGACCTAACGGAGGGGCACCATTGCTCCATTTTCATACTTCAGGGGCAAAATTGCTCCTCTAGAAACTTAAGGGGCAAAATTGGTACTTAACTCTTCCTAAAATAATTTTTCAAGATTGCGAAATATTTTTTTAGTACCAGCCAGTATCCTAGTCAGTATCCTGAAATATCTTTTTAGTACCTGTCAGTACCTCAAAATATTTTTTCAACGTCCTAAAATAATTTTTTAAGATTATGAAGTATTTTTTAAACATCCTAAAATAATTTTTCAAGATCATGAAGTATTTTTTTTAGTACCAGCCAATATCCCCAGGCAGTATCCTGAAATATCTTTATAGTACCTGTCAATATCTTGAAATATTTTTTCAACGTCCTAAAATAATTTTTCAAGATCATGAAGTACCTATCAATATTTTTTCAGTACCCGGCAGTATCCTAAAATCTCATTTTTGTACCCTTAATATTTAAACAAAAAAGAGGGATTAGGTATATTTTGCGTCAAAACGACGCAGTATTAAAAAAGAGAACAACAGTGGATGGGAGGCCAAAGAGGACCTCAGCCGGATCCTAACATAGCATACTATGTATGGACAATATTTCTCTTTCTCACTCTATTTGGAATTTGTGTCTCATTTCCATTTACTTTAGCTATTAACCCGAAATATCATATTTGTAAAATAACTAATGACATTAAAAAAAATAAAAAAAGGTTAAGTACCAATTTTACCCCTGAAGTATGCGCCCAGGAGCAATTTTGCTCTTTAAGTTTTTGAAGGAGCAATCTTGCCCCAGAAGTATCAAAACGGAGCAATGTTGCCCATCCGTTAGAAACCCTAACGGTCAACTAACAGTCAACGAACGTTGACCGTTAGTTGACCTAACGGAGGGGCAACATTGCTCCATTTTCATACTTCAGGGGCAACATTGCTCCTCCGGAAACTTAAGGGGCAAAATTGCTCCTGGACGTGTACTTCAGGGGCAAAAATGGTACTTAACCCTATATTTATCTCCTACATTGACTAACTACTATGTTTAGTGTAGATTAGTTCAAGTTGAATTATAAAGAAAATTAATCAAGAAGGAGATAAGGGATTAATGAAAAGAAGAAATTGCAGACAATGTCAAGGAAGCAAGAAGCTATCAAAGTATTTTGGGAATGATCAAGAGAAGAGAAGAAAGAAAGAGTTGGATTATGAAGAATAATCAAGATGGGAGATTAAAGAAGGAAGAACTTGTTGAATGGAATGAGAATATAAATATTCAAGTTCTTATATTGATGCTAGAAGGCTCCAAGATCATATGGAAGTTCAAATGGCTCAATTTGGAGTTAAAGTTAGCAAAAATCAGCTTCAGGATGAGAAAACTTGAGTTTCCAAGTCAAAACTCGAGTTTGTAGTGTTTTCATCATTTCTGGTGTCTCTGAACTAAGCAATACTCGAGTATACAAGTGCATACTCGAGTATGCAACGGTGATCAGCAACTCTGTTCTACTCTGTTCACGTTCAGCACGGGCGACGTCTGGTAATTCGATGATATCTCACAAACCAGAGATTGGATTGAGACGAAACCAAAAGCATATGAAACTAGACTCCCAATGCGTCATTTTGGTATAAAATTCAAGTCCAAAGGAGTTTAAATCAAGGATATATGATGTTTTGAAGTTGCAACAAAAATCAACATCATAATCCAGAACCACCTTCAGTATTTTGGGTGTATCTCACAAACCAAAAATCCGATTGAGCTGAAATTAGTGGCATATGAAAGTAGACTCACAAAGCTTTCCATCAAGAGTTGAACGGACCGAAACGGAGCTCGGACCAAAGAGATATGGCCCTCAGAAGTTGATAGTCAGTTCAAGAAGTTGCTCAAATCCATTACAAAGCAATATTCAAGTATTGGAAGCAATACTCGAGTATTGGAGTCACAGAGAGCAATCAAAGTTTTGAACTTAAGTGCATACTCAAGTATAGGACTTGCATACTCGAGTATAGGTCATCCAGAGAGCATTCAAATTTTTCAAGTTGAGTCAATACTCAAGTATAGGAAGCTATACTCGAGTATTGGACTTACAGAGAGCAAATGAGTTTTCACTTTGAGTGAATACTCGAGTATATACTTACATACTCGAGTATTGACATTGGTTTTCAAAGTTCAAGTCACAATGTTTTGCCTCTAGAAGCTGCATACTCGAGTATTGATGAACATACTCAAGTATTGACTTAAGTGAACAGTGACATACTCGAGTATTGAAACCCTATACTCGAGTATTGCATACTTTCACTAACATACTCAAGTATTGAACGTCAAACTTGAAAATCAAATCTGACGAATTTACAATGCCTTCTTGTTTGATCTTAATACTTCCTATGATTAATCTCTAATTTTCCTAGACATGTTTAACCACTTTTTTGATGAGTTTTAGACAGATTAATGAAAGTTAATTGAAGGGTAGACAAAAAGCAAAAGTTCTAACGGCTAGTTTCTAACGGCTATATTTCTTTATCCAACGGTCACTGAATCTTCTCAACGGTCATATATTGACCTCTACCTATAAAAGAAGAAGCATTCAAGGTTGAAGACAGAGAGCTTGCACTATCAAGATGCCAACATTCTGAATTCAACATCTTTCTCATACACACTCTGTTTTTCAATGCTTATATAGTTCTTCATAGAGAGTGAAATTATTTGTAATACACTTCAGTGTTTATCTTATTCACTTCTGAGAGAGAAGATTCATTAGAAACATTCTATCTGTTTATTTGAGAGTTACTCAAGATTGGGTAATCTTGAGAGGGAAACAGATTGTAACCTTGCATTGTGTAAGGGGGAGTATCTCGGTGAGAGATTTGGCTTCACAAGTGCCTGGGTGAACTTGTGGGATTGTAAAGGCTTCTCTTGTGCCCGGATTAAACAAGAGGATAGTGGATTGAAAATCTCAAGTGGAGCTTGAAAATATGCCTGGGTGAACTTGTGGGATTGTAAAGGCTTCTCTTGTGCCCGGATTAAACAAGAGGATAGTGGATTGAAAATCTCAAGTGGAGCTTGGGGACTAGACGTAGGTCAAGGATTGGGTCGAACCAGTATAAATCTCAGTTTGCATATTTTCTGAAAGTGGAATATCACCTAGAGGGGGGGTGAATAGGTGATCTCAAAAATTTCTTTCGACGTATGATGGAAACGATGAAAGCGATAAGTAAGGAAAAGAGAAATGACATAGAGGAATTATACTGGTTCGGTCCAACTCTTTGACCTACGTCCAGTACCCAGACACTCTGGGATTTTCACTATCTCACAATTACAATTACACACTCTGTAACTCAAGATGATCCTTTCTCACAAGGACTCACTCCCCCTTACAAGTTGTAATCGTACACCCACACTCAAGATACCACTACCTTGAGATTTAAACAAATGTAAATACAAATGATGAAACTCTCTTATAGAGTAAAATAATGAATACTGAAGCTCAGAGATATTCAAAGATATGATCAGAATGCTTGGAGTACTTTTCTCTGTGTATTGTTGATTCGTGTCGTTGAATTCAGTCCTTCGTGTATTTATAGTAGTTGGAAAGAAAGAGCCGTTTGTAGGATCTGAATTTGTCCGTTTGAATATGACCGTTGTTGGCAATTAACCATTTGCGCCAATCTCGCCTTAATTTGATTCAACCTGTTGTCTCTGTTTTACGATTTTATTGCTGTCTTGATGATACATCGGCATTCAATCGTTGATCGTGTTATTCTCTGTTGAAATTCTTCCTTCAATTTATTTGTTGAGACTTTAGAAATAATGTACGAAGGAAATTTTCTTGCCAAAATGGTGAATGTCATTGCTTTGCATTAAATGCTTCACACATCTGTTGCTTTATCGGATCTTATCGTTAAACCTCATAATGATCTAAAATTTAACCTTGTTATTCCTGTGTAAAACACACTGGAAACATGGTTAGTAGTGATTAGAAATGATAAGAAACAATAATATGGAGTACCCATTGCATAATCACTGAGTTCCAGAATTCGAGAGCGCTGATTTTCAAAAACTGATATGAGTAACTTGAGTTGCACAGTACTAACTCAAGTTATTTTTAAGTTCAGGAATTTCTGAAAACGAAGGCCAACTTGAGTTGCACAGTGATAACTCGAGTTGCACAGTGATAACTCGAGTTGCACAGTGATAACTTGAGTTATGTTAACATCAAATTCAAACAGAGAGCATTTGCGTTTTGAACAACTTGAGTTCCACAGTAATAACTCGAGTTGTCTTAAAGAAATTTTCAAACCGAGAGTAAACGCTACAGTAGTAACTCGAGTTATGATGAAAATAACTTGAGTTGTTACTGTTCACAAAATTTTGTTTTCGCGAGAGGCTTTCTGGAATTGCAAAGTACAGTCCATAACTCGAGTTTCTAAGTGATAACTCGAGTTATGACTCTTTGAAAAATAATTTTCAACTTGAGTTGTGACTTTTCAACTTGAGTTATGAGTTTCGTTAAAATTCTTTAAGTCCTATAACTTGAGTTGAAATCAACCAACTTGAGTTACTATTTTCGAAAACATTTTCAAGGATCTTAAACACTGATTTCAAATATTTCATTAATTCCAACAATTGTTAGTCATCATCAAAACATATAGAAACTAACATTTTCTTCCCTAAACTTTTATGTTTCCAGCATATATATATCTAAATGTCCATACATGTTTGAATGACTGACTATTCTTTATCAATTGTTATTGTCATTCAAATTGCTTTTAATAAGTTGCGAAAAGTTTTTAAAAGTTCCTAAAGTTTTATCAAACACCCAATTCACCCCCCTCTTGGGTGATAGCCGGTTCTTACACTTACTCCTTGATTTACATCACCTATAACTTGGTCTAAAGGATGATTCCTTATAAATTTCCAAGCTCTAGGTTGAGACTGATCTGTGATTTCAAAATTGTTTTCAGGATCAGCCTCAAAAACATTTTCATAATTTTCAGTAGGAGAAGGAGTAGTTTTTGAAAAGAATTGATTTTTGAAAACATTTTCTTCTTCATCAACAAGAGGTTTATCAGATTTATCATCACAGAACACAACATGAATAGATTCCTCTACAACTTTAGTTCTAGTATTGAAAACTCTAAATGCTTTACTCCTATTTGAATAACCAATAAATATTCCTACATCTGCTTTAGAATCAAATTTACCCAGATTTTCTTTACCATTGTTGTGCACATAGCACTTGCACCCGAAGATGTGTAGATGGCTTAGATTGGGCTTCCTTTCTTTGTATAGCTCGTATGGGGTCTTGTTCAACTTCTTTCTTAAGTATGCTCGGTTGGAGATGTAGCAAGCGGTACTCATAGCATCAACCCAGAACACTTGTGAAGTGTTGTTTTCGTTCAGCATCGCTCTTGCCATCTTGGTTAGGACTCTATTCTTTCTTTCTACAACATCGTTTTGTTGTGGAGTCCTTGGAGCTGAGAAATTATGATCTATCCCCATATTGTCGCAATACTCATCAAAGGCGTTGTTCTCAAATTTGCCACCATGATCAGTTCTTATGCCTGAAATAGAAAATCCTTTCTCGTTCTGGACCTTCTTGGCAAACACAACAAACTGATCAAATGTTTCATCTTTTGAAGACAGAAAAATAGTCCAACAAAATCTTGAATAATCATCCACAATGACCAGTGTGTACAGATTGCCACCAAGGCTCCTCACCCTTGCTGGACCCACAAGATCCATATGAAGCAATTGTAATGGTCTATTGGTGGAGATTTCATTCTTAGCTTTGAAAGAAGATTTAGTTTGTTTTCCCTTTTGACATGCTTCACAAGTCAAATCATTTTTAAAGCTGAGTTTGGGAATTCCAATCACTAAATCCTTTTTAAGCAACTTGTCAAGTTGAGACATATTGACATGAGCCAAACGCTTGTGCCACAGCCAACTCTCACTCAAATTGCTTACAAAACATTTTTCAGAAATTGAAGCATTGCTAGAGAGGTTAAGAGTGTAATAATTTCCATCTCTAGGTGCTCTGAATAAAGCTTTTGATTTTAAATTTTCTAAAGGAAGTAAATCCTTTTTCACAATCAAGCATTCATTAGAATCAAAGATAACTAAGTTACCCTTGTCGCTGCTTTGGCTCACACTAAGGAGGTTGTGGCATAGTCCTTCTACGAGGTATACATCCTTGATGAGTGGACCTTCATTGTTCTCGATCTCACCAATGCCAGCTATCTTTCCAGATTGATCTCCTCCAAAAGTGACCTTGCCACCATCCTTAGGCTTGATTGTGAGAAACTTGGATTTGTCTCCCGTCATATGTCTTGAGCATCCACTGTCAATATACCATTTGTTGGGCTTTGACGCTCTAAGACACACCTGCAAATCACAAAAGATTAAGTTTTAGGTACCCATCTTTTCTTGGGTCCTTTGGGGTTAGACTGGACCTTGGGAACATATGTTCCTTTCGGTACCCATTGATAATTGCCAGCAGGTTTAATCTTTCCTTCTTTTCTATGAAAGCAAGATGATGTAGAATGACCCTTCCTATTACAGTAGTTACAATGTGCAAATGGGTTAGAAGAATGGACATATTTTGTAAAGTAGTTCATATATGATTTTTGACCATTCTTTTTCTTGCCTTTCTTCTTATCGAGATCTGGTCTATAACCAATGCCTGATCTATCATTTGTGAATCTCTGTTGCTTTAGAATCACATTGAGCATTTCACTTCCCCTAGTGAATTTCTCAAGTGCTTTGGTAAGATGCAAATTCTTTTTCTCCAAATCAGGACAATTTTCACAAGCAAGAATTTCAGGAGAAGAGAGATTTTGAACTTGTAACTCAAGAGTTGTGTTTTTCCTTTTCAAGTTCAAATATTTATCAGCAAGTTTTTCAAATTCAGATTGCACACAGAGATATTCAGCGAAAAGCTCATCATAGGAAGGTTTAGAGTCATATACCTCATTACTTGTATCATGTTACTCTTCTTCTTCAGCAACTAAGCATATGTTTGCTTTTTCTTCCTCATTCTCATCATCTTCATCTGAAGAGCTATCACCCCAAATGCTGGATACGTAGGCCTTCTTCTTGAACTTGCTGAACTTCTGCTTCTCTTTATCTTTGTTGTTGTTCAGCTGGGGGCATTCTGATTTGATGTGACCAGGCTTTTGACATTCGTAGCATATGATGGGCTTCTTTGCTTCATAACTGGAGCTACCCTTTTGGAACTTCTTGAAGCCTTGGTCCTTCTTGTAGAATTTCTTAAATCGACGAACCAGCATGCCTATCTCTTCATCATCATCTTCATCCTCATCATCTGATTCTTTATCTTCTTTTGCAGCCTTGAGAGCGATGCCTTTGTTCTTCCCATGAACTTCATCAAGTCCTTTCTTGAACTTGATTTTTGCCTCATACTCGGAAAGGCTACCAAAGAGAGCAGCTACAGACCTCATTGATTCTCCTCGTGCTTCTTCTATAGTTGTGACCTTAGCTTCCCATTCCTTGTTGAGGATATTCAGGATTTTCCTCACTTGGACCGATTGATCGTATTCTTTCCCAAGAGCAGCAAGTTGATTGATGAGATGAGTGAATCTCAGCTGGAACTCTCCAATGGATTCACCAGGCTTCATTCGAAGAAGATCATACTCTGTCATAAGAGTATTAACTCTATTTTGCTTGACTCCAGCAGTCCCTTCATGAGCTATTTCAAGAGCATCCCACATGTGCTTTGCAGAAGGCAAAGTGCAAATACGAAAATATTCTTGTTGACTTAGTGGACTTTGGAGTAGAAGAACTGCCTTGCTATTGAGTGTGATGTTCCTTCTATCATTGTCATCGTATTCCTCTTCTAGCTTTGGAACTCTTACACCATCTTCCACAGTTGATGGCTCATAATCACCTCTTTCAAATACTCTCCAAAGCCCATACTCTGTTGCCATGACAAACACCTTGAATTTAGCTTTCCAAAACGAGTAGTGTTCACCATTGAAACCGGGTGGCCTGTTGATTGAAGCTCCATCAGGTAGAATACCTTCCATATTGATCCTTCTCGAGATGTTAAGCTCTTTAGAGAAGACCAAGCTCTGATACCAAATGAAGGTGGAGCCAAATACCCAAGAGGGGGGGTGAATTGGGTATTTTAAAATTTCTTGCTGAAAACTCTGATTTCTAACACTAAAAACAGGGTAAAACAGAGTCAGGGGAGAAAAGCAAGACACAAGAAGATTTATACTGGTTCGGTCTTAACCACTTGACCTACGTCTAGTCCCCAGCCTCACTGGGATTTCCACTATATCAAAGATTTCACACTCTGTACTCAAGAAGTGATTCTCTCACTAGAACTCACTCCCCCTTACAAGTTGTAATCAATGATTCCCTTAATCACCAAGTCCCCTGACTTGTGATTCCTTACAATGAATGAATATTCAGAAGTATAACTCTCTTAAAGAGAAGATATAAATGAACACTGAAGCTCTTGTATCAAAAGATACTATACAGATGAAAAATGAAAGAAATGAATGAAAACTTCAATGAAATTCGCTCTCAGTTGTTGTGGTAGTTGGAAAGGCTTGAATGCTCTTCTATTTATACTTAGAGATCAATAAATGACCATTGCTTTCCAAATAGATCTGTTGGAGAAATTGTCCAAGTGTTCTGGAGTGGTTTAGGGACCTTCTCTCTCTTGATTACTCTTAATCCAGTTGGCCATGTCATCACAGTTGACTTCCTACAAATTAATCCGTTGGAGAAGAGTTTACTTGTTCCAGCAATCATCCTTTAATGCTTTGTGGTTGTGTACAGATGGATTTGGCAGAAGAGGCAACTTTCTGAGTATTGCAATAAATGTTCTGAACTTGCTTTTTGCTTTATGCTTTGACTCATCAATAAACATTCTTAAAACATCTAAAATCCACTAATAAAGTCGTTAAACATAGCAGAGAATATCAGAGAATAATATTGCAAAAGATTAAAATCAAACAGGAATGTTTTTAGAATTCGTCAGATTTGAATTTCTGCAACAGCGTCATGAACTCGAGCTTAGTTCTTCTAGGCTTGAGTTTGATGCTTCAGTGTGCTAAGGTGTTTTAGCTCAAAAGCACGTGAACCTGAGGTTTGTAACTTAAACTTGAGGTTCTCAACTCTATTGAAAAATCACATTGCTCTCGGGTTGATTTGAACTCGAGCTTAGCATTATGAACTCGAGTTCATTTTACACAGAGAGGAATGTCGCGATTTTTAAGTTTTGGAAAAGTTATGCTCAAGGGATGAACTCGAGTTTGTTAGTGATAGGCTCGAGTTTGACACTATTCAGAACAGGACATTGTAAGAACAAACCTGAGGTTTACAAAATAAACTCTAGAGTTTTCTCAATTTGAAAAACACTTTTGCTCTCTAGAGCTTTTAGGCTCGAGTGTAAAGAGTTTAGGCTCGAGTTTGTTCAATCCTAAAAACTCTTTGCTCTCTGGAACTTTTAGGCTTGAGTTTAAAAAGCCTTAGGCTCGAGTTTGTTCAACTCTGAAAGCTCTCGGCCAAAGATAGGCTCGAGTTTGAAAGCATAGGCTCGAGTTTACTTGTTTTGTAAACTCTTGAGATTTTTCAAACCAGAAAACTTTTGTATCTATAAAACAGTGCAGAGTTTGTGAAAATCCCTAAGTTTTAAAAAATTCTTCCCTCCAGAGATGAACTCGAGTTTGTCATAACAGGCTCGAGTTCATGATCTTTGAAAACGATGAAAAAATTTTCTTTGGAACCTGCAAACTTGAGGTTTGAGGAAAGAGTGTGTCAAGTTTAAAACTGTTTGAAAGCTAGAAACCTTTCTGTCTCTGGTGAACTCGAGCTTAAAAGTGTGAACTCGAGTTCACACAAAGTTTTGAAAACTTTGATAAATTCTTAAGTTCTAAACTTCAGGTTTAGTCTCGAGTTTGAGATTTGAACTTGCAGGTTTGTGCTCTCTGTCAAAACCAGGCTCGAGCTTGAGCATTACAGGCTCGAGTTTGTTTCAGCCAGAATGTTTTTGCTTGAAATTGACAAGTTGAAATCAGTTTAATCTTAAATAAAAACATGTCCATATTGTTTACAAATGTTAGTAATCATCAAAACACATAGAGAACTAACAGCAGGATCATGAATATCCTGTATGATAGGATGAAAGTATTGGCTTCTTGTAGATTATCGCATTTGACTGAATATGATCAGTACTCGGCTTCCATCCTTTGCTTTTTCTTCATAGATCATCCATGTAGAGCACATCTCAGCTTCAATGATTAACCGCCAAGACATCTTTCCTTAATTTAGTAGTTTTTCCTTGTAGTGCGTTAAGGAAAGTTGTAACACAACCAAATCTCCTGCTATAGAACTTTCTTGCAAGAAAGATTTGTTAGTGCAACCAGATATCAAATATTCATTTTTAAATGATGTTTTCATATATGAAATTAACTCATCATCAAAACTAATAAAACATAGTAGATGAGCAGATTTAAAAGGAGTTTTCTTCAAATAAAGGAGATGAGCTCTAAAGTATCTATCAAATACGTGTGAATGTGAAGCTCCCCCTTAATTAATGCATGATTAAAAAAATGAAGTTCCCTTTAATGATACCAAATAATAGTGTGACACTGAATGTTATGAGGTTTGGAAAAAGGCTTTGCTCACAACATGGTATCTCAAAATTAATAACTTTTAAATTCATTGAGATTGGTATAAAGGAATCACTAATGCTTTTTATGATGATAAAAATGTTTAAAGCATAAGAATCATTTTGAAAATGAATGCACTCAGGCTAAATTTCATTAGATAGGATTGAATGAGTAAAATCAAATTAGCCTAGCATGATTATGATATTCAATAGGCATATTGTTTCACAATACAATACCTCACTTGAGTAATATCGTAATTACTCAAGTTATAATCCTCTATAGTCCATAGATGCATTATTTGATAGCTGTTATTAATTGTTCTGAATGCATCTTAGAAGCTGAAATCCCAAATGAGCTTTGTAAAGGATCTCATAATTAGTTTCTGCTCATAGCTTCTCATCAAGCTAGCATGCTCCCTTATCATACTAGTCTAACCCTCTTGCTAGTGATGGGATGTCGATGGGATGTCATTCAAGTGAAGTCAGAGAATTTGCAAACATAGCCACTGAAATGGTCTATTCTGTTTGCTAATGTTCTTTGTATTCATCAACAGAACATTTTGATCAACTCCTGCAAAAATATACATTCTTTGGTACTCAATGATTCTTGAGTCCACACAAGATTAGACATAAGAACTCTTTTTCTCTTATATAATTTAAATCATATTGAAGCAAAGTGTATAACAATCAAAGATCGAAACATAGTTTTACCCAATCAAATAAGTTCAAGCCAATGAATCAAATAGGGTAACAACTAAATGATATCAAGAATGATATTTCTCAATGACAATTTGTAAATACACTTTATGCAGAAAAGATGTCATTGATAAAATGCATGTAAGTTTGTGTATAGAAAATCTTATCTATAAAGATAAGCATTTATCAACTTAAAGTTCAAAATTTTCAAGAATGATAATGAAATGTGCAAATCGTTTCAAATCTTGAATGTTCTTTCAAAAACGTCATAAAGCATTATGAAATCAAGATTGTCATGAATGAAAGATTTATTTCTAAAAGATGCTTGGAAAACAATGCTCATTTTAAACATGGTGGAAGTCAATATATCAGAATGTATCAAAATGCTTCAGTTTTTGGAGAACATGTTGAACATTGAAGTTAACATGTTGAAGAATTTTCTGAAAAGCAAAAGTCATGAAGGTAAAGCATTATCAAGATATGCTTAGCACAACAGAAATATATGAACACAATGACTTTGCTATGGCCAAGAGATAATCTTGCTTCTTAGATGAGAGCCTTGAAAGTATATGAACATTCAAGGCAAGATTATGAATATACAAAGATAGTTACTCAAAATATGGATGAAGATAAATTTGATGTATTTGAGTAACAAAAGGAGTACTAGGATGATGAAGCACAAACTCATTAATCCAAATGATTAAAGTTCCATAATATTATCCTAGTAAGTTATTCCATATAATGGTTAATTAATGCACTAACTTTTAATGCATTAATGAACATTCATAATGCTTGGAATAACTTGACCAATAATGATTTATCCAATAAGCATAAGATTTTCACAAATTGAATTCTTTTCTTGAAATAAGCTTGAAACTCATATGTGATTAACTTGTTAGACATGAGGTCCAACTAGTTAGAGAATAAAACTAAAGAGTTCAAGCAAAACATTGAATTCCAAAGATCAATATGTGAAAGATAAGGAAAACTCAACTAGAGAAATTTGTGTTGGTTCTTAAGCTTTTGATGATTACAATTTCAAACAAGAATTGGTTAAGCAAGAACCCAAGTCTGATAATCTAATCTATTACATGTTACTCGAGCAAGGGTTGGTTTATGCTCAAGCAACATCGAGAGGTAAGTATATCAGATTGCTTCTGATAAAGACCTTGCTCGAGCAGACATGAAAAGTGTACTCGAGCAACGTTGAGAAAAGGCTCAAGTAGGAGCCTACCCGAGCAAAGCCAAGTGCTTACCCAAGCAGGATCATTCAAGCAAGCGTACCTGAGTAAGTCAGGATTCTTGCTCAAGCAAGCATGCTCGAGCAAGCTAAGGAGCCTGCCCAAGTAGAGTCAGTATCTGTCTCAAGAAAGTGCTTGCCCAAGTATGAGATTTTTCATACTCGAGCAGCATACCCAAGCAGGCATAGTTTTATACCCGAGCAACGCTGTTCTCTGTGCCTTGATTATCATCAGAAGAAGTATTGCCCAAGCACAGAATTACTCTTGCTCGAGCAACATCGTCTATCAGTATGAAATAGAAAGCATGCCCAAGTACATATTAGTCCATACTTGAGCATCATACTCAAGTATGATATTTTTCATACTCGGGCATCAGCGAGTAGAAGCAGATTCTTCACCACTTTAAGATGCTTGCTCGAGCAACCCTTAATCTATGCTCAAGTAAACTAGTCCCTGATTTTCAAATCACCGTCTGCGATTTTCCGTTGAGCTTGAATCGATTAATTACTCATCTGATTACTTGTGATTAAGATTACCAAATGCTATTAACCAGTTTGTTCATGAGTTTCAGATCATTTAGATAGAAATTACCAGTGGATTTTGACTTTAACCACCTGGACAGATGAACGCATTTAATGCAGCTGCCAAAACCGTTGTATTCTCCGTAACTGATGCACTGGACGAAGTAAAGCAAAACTCTGATACACTCAATCCAGCATTTAATGAAATCTCACAACGGCTACAACAGAAAGAATGTAAGAGAATGCCAGATCGAATATTCAAACCGAGTGAGCAAATCCTCAGAAAATATTCTATCTGTCTAACGGGCATTTTGTGAAGACTCAACGGCTAGCCCTGCACTTCAACAACGGTCATCAATGAAGATATCTATAAATAGTCGAAGCATTTATTTTACCACCTACTGAAACGCTGTGCAATTAACTCGACATTAATCTCTTCTGTGTTTCAAATTTATTGCTGAGTTCCTGTTCTTCAGTGTTCATCATTATTCAACTCGTGAGGAGTATTTAAACATTTACCTTCTTCTGATTGTAACTTAAGGTTGGGGAATCTTAAGAGTGGGTGTAAAAGATTACAACTTGTAAGGGGGAGTGGAATCCGAGTGAGTTAGGATCATCCTTCGTTTACAGAGTCTGTAATCTCTTCTGAAAGATAGTGAAATCCCAGGAGTTCTGGGGACTGGACATAGGTCGAAGATTTAGACCGAACCAGGATAAATTGTCTTGTGTTCTACTTTTTTTTTATACAAGTTCTTTACTTTTGCTCATCATAGAGGAGTTTCGTTTTTAAGTCAAAGTTTTTTTTTTGATCACCTATTCACCCCCCTCTAGGTGATATTCCACCTATATTTGGTATCAGAGCCTGGTTGCTCAGTTGGGCTTAACATCCTGAGCAAAGATCATGGAAGGAATATTACCTGACGGAGCTTCAATCAACCGTCCACCAGGCTTCAATGGCGAGCATTACTCTTTTTGGAAAGCTAAGTTTCGTGTGTTTGTTATGGCTACTGAGTATGGACTCTGGAGAGTTTTTGAAACGGGAGACTATGTGCCAGTCAAGACAGAAGGAGGAATTACCGTTCCAAAGACTGAAGCCGAGTTCGACGAAAATGATAAGAAGAACATCACCTTCAATAGCAAGGCTATCCTAATGCTTCAAAGTGCTCTCAGTCAAAAGGAGTACTTCCGAATCTGCAATCTATCTACAGCAAAAGAAATGTGGAAGGCTCTGGAGATAGCCTATGAGGGAACCTCTGGCATCAAAGAAAATCGCATCAACATATTAACCACCGAATACGACTTGCTGCGGATGAAACAAGGAGAAAGCATTGCTGAATTTCAACTCCGATATACTCACCTGACGAATCAACTAGCAGCCTTGGGAGAAATCTATGATCAAGGTCCTCAAGTGAGAAAGATTCTCAATGTTTTGACAAAAGAGTGGGAAGCGAAAGTTACAGCTATCGAGGAGGCTCGTGGAGAATCAATGACCTCAGTTGCTGCACTGTTCGGGAGCTTATTAGAATACGAGAGCAAATTGAAATTCAAAAAGGATCTAGAAGATGTGAACGGTGGTAACAATCGTAACAAGGGAGTTGCTCTTAATACGTTAAAGGAAAAGGAAGAAAAAGAGGATGCTGAGGAAGATGATGATGAGATGGCAATGTTCGTACGAAGATTTAAAAAATTCTATAAGATAGATCGAGGCTTCAGAAACAAGTTTCAAAAGGGCGGCACAAGTAGCAGGCGAGAATCAAAGGATAAAGACCAAATCATCTGCTACGAATGCGAAAAGCCAGGCCACTACAAATCCGAATGTCCTCAACTTAGAGAAGGAGATAAGGAAAAGAAGAAGAAGTCCTATCAATTCAAAAAGAAAGCCTATGTATCGGCAATATGGGGAGATGGGTCCTCCGATGAAGAAAGTGAAGAAGAAAAAGAAGTGGCCAACGTTTGCTTAGTTGCAGAAGAAGAACAACTGGAGAATGACAGTGAGGTACATGAATCACTACCTACTTATGATGAGCTGTTTGATGAATATAGTGAGATACAATCAGAATATGAAAAACTTATGGATGAATGCATATCTCTGAAAGGTGAAAATATAGCTCTTAAGTTGCGTGAAAATCTTACTTGTGATGACTGTGCGGATTTGGAGAAAAGAAATTTATATCTTACTAAAACTCTTGAGAAATTCACTCAAGGTAGCGAGATGCTAAATATAATTTTGAAAGCACAAAGATTTACCAATGATCGTTCTGGTATAGGCTACAATCCAATTTTTGATAAACACAAAGGAAAGAAGAAAACTGGTGGAAAATCTTATTTAGAATATTTTCGAAAAACAGTTCATTCTTCGAATCCGTTCGCTCATTGCAACTATTGTAACAGAAAGGGTCATAGCACTTCATCCTGTTTTCATAGAAGAGATAGACGGGATAAACCAGTTGGAAACTATCAGTGGATGCCTAAGGGAACCTATGTCCCTAAAGCACAGACTAACCTTAAAGGACCCAAGAAAAGATGGGTACCTAAGATTTGATTCATCTGATTTTACAGGTGTGCTTGAGAGCATCAAGAGCTAATAGATGGTATATAGACAGTGGATGCTCCAGATACATGACGGGAGACCCTGACAAATTTGTTGCATTAAGGTCAAAAGATGGTGGAAAAGTTACGTTTGGAGGAAACCAATCCGGCAAAATCACTGGAATAGGTGAAGTTGGGGCAATAGACGGATCACAAATCAAGGATGTCTATCTAGTGGAAGGTGTTTGTCATAATCTTCTGAGTGTAAGCCAGAGTGCTGACAAGAACAACTGGATCATCTTTGACTCAGAAGAATGCCTCATTGTCCACAAAGATGATCTCCCTATAGACAAAGGTAAACTAAAGGTATTGTTCAAAGCTCCTCGGGAAGGAAATTGTTATACCATGGATTTACCAAAAATGAATTCTGAAAAATGCTTTGTTAGCAACTTGGATGAAAGCTGGCTATGGCATAAAAGATTGGCTCATGTCAACATGTATCAGTTAGATAAGTTGCAAAGAAAGGATTTAGTGATTGGCTTACCAAAATTATCTTTTAAAAATAATATGGTCTGTGATGCATGTCAAAAGGGTAAACAAACCAAATCATCCTTCAAAAACAAACCAGAAATTTCGACAAATCATCCCCTTCAATTACTTCACATGGATTTAATTGGTCCTGCCAGAGTGAGGAGTCTAGGTGGAAACTTATATACACTTGTAATTGTCGATGACTTCTCACGATTTACTTGGACTATTTTCTTATCCTCTAAAGATGAAACTTTTGATTTGTTTGTTGTGTTTGCCAATAAGGTGGGTATTTGTATTGCAGCCATTCGAACGAACCATGGTGGTGAGTTTGAGAATTAGGCATTTGGAGAATTCGGTGATACTCACGGGATCGATCACAACTTCTCAGCACCAAGGACACCTCAACAAAATGGAGTGGTTGAGAGAAAGAATCGTGTGCTGACTGAGATGGCTCGTGCCATGTTGAATGAAAATCAAACATCCCAAGTTTTCTGGGCAGACGCTATGAGCACGGCAAGCTACATTTCAAACAGAGCCTATCTCCGAAAAAAGCTCAATAAGACTCCTTATGAGCTTTACAAAGGAAGGAAACCAAATCTGGCTCATCTACACATCTTCGGCTGTAAGTGTTTCATTCATAATAATGGCAAAGACAATTTAGGAAAATTTGACCCTAAGTCGGATGAAGGTATCTTTCTTGGCTATTCTAATAGAAGTAAGGCTTATAGAGTTTTCAATAAACGCACGCGAATAGTTGAAGAGTCCATACATGTTGTCTTCTGTGAGTCAAGCGTAGATAAGAGTCTGGATGATGATGAAGAAAATGTATTCAAAAATCAGTTCTTTTCAAAAACCACCCCTGCATCTGTTGAAAATCCTGGAGATGTTTTTGAAACTGATTCTCAAAACAATTTTGAAAATCCTGATCAGTCTCAACCCAAAGCTTGGAAGTTTATAAGGAATCATCCCTTAGACCAAGTGATTGGTGATGTTAATCAGGGAGTGAGAACTAGAACCAATACTTTGAATGAAGTTACCTTCTCAGCTTTTATATCTCAAGTTGAACCCTCTAAGATCGATGAAGCCCTATCAGACAATGATTGGGTGATAGCGATGCAAGAGGAATTACATCAATTTGATAGAAATCAAGTTTGGGATTTGGTACCTAGGCCTAAAGACCATCCGGTCATTGGCACCAAATGGGTATTCAAAAACAAACGAGATGAATCCGCAATTATAGTCCGTAACAAGGCTAGACTGGTTGCCAAAGGGTATAATCAAGAAGAAGGAATTGATTATGAGGAAACGTTTGCTCCAGTGGCTAGATTGGAAGCAATACGCGTACTCTTAGCCTTTGCGTGTATCAAAGGATTCAAATTGTATCAAATGGATGTAAAAAGTGCTTTTCTAAATGGTTTTATTCAAGAAGAAGTTTACGTTGAACAACCCCCTGGCTTTGAAAATGATCACCATCCAGATCATGTCTACCGACTCAAGAAGGCTCTGTATGGTCTCAAGCAAGCTCCCAGAGCTTGGTATGAACGTTTGAGCAAATTTTTAATGGATCAAGATTTTGTTAGAGGCAAGGCAGATACAACTTTATTTATTAAAACAAATAAGCTTAATGAACTCTTAGTAGTGCAAATCTATGTGGACGATATTATCTTCGGTGCTACTAATGACTCTCTCTGTGAGGAATTTTCCAAGAAAATGCAGGGGGAATTCGAGATGTCTATGATGGGTGAACTGAATTACTTTCTCGGCCTACAAATCAAACAACGAAAGGATGGCATATTTATTTCACAAACAAAGTACCTTCGTGATTTACTCAAGAAGTATGGGATGGAACATTGCAATGGAGCAGACACCCCAATGAGTTCAACGGCCTCGCTGGATGCAGATGAAGAGAAAGGAAAAGATTTCAACATAACCAAATATAGAGGAATGATAGGATCTCTGCTCTACCTAACTGCTAGCCGACCAGATATACAATTTAGTGTGGGAATGTATGCAAGATTTCAGTCGGATCCCAAGGAATCACACGCCGAGCATGTCAAAAGAATTTTCCGGTATCTGTCAGATACAAAAGAACTGGGTCTTTGGTTTCCAAAAGGTCAACAAGAACATCTAGTTGCATACTCAGACGCAGACCATGCCGGATATAAGACTGATAGAAAGAGTACCAGCGGACAATGTGAATTTTTTGGAGGCTCTCTAGTATCGTGGTTTAGTAAGAAGCAGACTACGGTGGCCGTATCATCTACTAAAGCTGAGTACGTTGCTGCTTCAAGCTGCTGTGCACAAGTTTTGTGGCTAAAACAACAACTATCTGATCTGGGGATTCATTTGATGGAGATTCCAATCCTTTGTGATAATACGAGCACGATCAGTCTAGCAAAGAATCCAGTACAACACACAAGAACAAAGCATATCGACGTTAGACATCATTTTATTCGAGATCATGTGCAAAGAAAAGACATTAAAGTGATGTTCATACCCACACACCTGCAACTAGCCGATATTTTTACCAAGCCATTAGCAAAAGAACAATTCTTATTCATACGAAGAGAATTGGGGATGGCAAACCCTAATGAATTGTAAGTTTTCATTTCCTAATTAAATCATATTCATCGGATTATCACTGACTTTGGCATCGGAGTGCCTTTCGTTTGTTTGCAGGATGTTCTGTTTACAAATGTCAAAACAGAGGCAAACAGAGAAAAAACCTGCTCAAGCACATTACAAGACCTTGCCCAAGCAACAACAAAAAAACAATAAATAAGTACAGATCTAATCTAAGGTTTGGATATATCAAATATTCACCATACATATTTGATTTGAGGTTAGACTCGTATCATGTGTTTATTCTGATCCTGCCTCAGCAAGTTAAAGATTTAAAACTGTGTGTGTGGTCATCTTGCCCAAGCAAGAATTAGTTATGCTCGAGCAATAATGAGTAGTATTGTGGTATACCTGCTGTCTCTGCCCAAGCAAGGGACAAAAATTCCCAAAAGTAAAATCTTGCCCGAGCAAAGTCGGGCACCAAAGTGCTTTTGGAAAGCATACTTGTTGGTCTCTGCCCAAGCAGGTAAGAAAATTCCCAAAAGCATGAGCTTGCCCAAGCAAGATCAGACTCTGCTCGAGCAAAGTCGGGGATTCCAAATAAGACTTGCTCTCTGCTTTTGCCCAAGCAAGTGGCAGAAACCTCAAAAGTAAGCTCTTGCCCGAGCAAGAAAAATCCTTGCTCGAGCAAAGTCGAACGTTGAAAAGTCTTAAGAAAGCATACTTGCTCTCTTCTGCCCAAGTAAGATTTAAAATCCCCAAAAGTATGGACTTGCCCGAGCAAGAAAAAAAAACCTTGCTCGAGCAAAGTCGGGTGCTCACAAAGTTTTTTTTTGGAAGGTTATACTCGCTGCTGTTGTCCGAGTAAAGGGCGAAAATGCCAAAAGCATGACCTTGCCCGAGCAAAGAAATTCCTTGCCCGAGCAAAGTCAAGAGTTGCACAAATCTTACGAGAAGTATACTTGCTGTCTCCTGCCCAAGCAAAGCTGAAAAACCCCAAAAGTATGACCTTGCCCAAGCAAGAAAATTCCTTGCTCGAGTAAAGTCGTGGGTTGAAGTTTTTTAAGGGGCATACTCCCTAGTCCTGCCCAAGCAAAACCTCCAAAACACAAAGGCACGCATCTTGCTCGAACACAGAAATCTTTTACTCAAGCAAAGTCGTGATTTTAGAAAGGCATGCTTGCTGATTCCTGCCCAAGCAGAGTTAAAAACCTCCAAAAGTACGCACTTTGCCCAAGCACAAGTACACCTATGCTCGAGCAAAATCGCGAAATCAGTGTTAAAAAAATAAAACGACGGTTCATTTTCACAGATTTCATTTCATTTCCGTCAAACCCTAACGCCACTACTCCTAAAATTCTTCCAATCCGTTACGTCCGTTTGCGAATCGATTCATCAAAATCATCCGTTACAACTCTTCAACTCATCATTCCCAACCGTTTCAACCAATTGATTTTGCTTAAAAGCCCCCATTACTCTTCATCCCTCTTACTCCTCACTCCTCACTTTTCAAGAATTTTCAAATCAACTCGAAATGGCTGATTCGGGAGATAAACCTTCTTCTACTCACTCTTCTAAGTCTATTTCGAAGAAATCTCGTTACTACAAGCCCAAAGTTGCCAATCCCGACCAACCGTCGAAGTCGTCGAAGGCAAAATCTTCGGCAAAACCAACGTCATCGTCCAAATCGGCGAGCAAATCCCAGAAAAGTGAGAAGCCAACGCAACCAACCTCTCCTACAACTAGAATAAAGATGGGCTCACTTCCTTCCGGCTCCGGCAAACGTCCGAGATCACCATCACCACCACCTTCGAAATCCGCTGGCACCGAGAAATCCTTTGATGAAGCAAGTAGCAAATTCAAAGAGGATCAACCCAAGCCTCTAAAGCCTTCACTAAGTCAAAAATCACAGGGTTCTGGAAGCAAGAAGTTGAAGGTCTCATTTTCATTTCATTCGGAGGACTCTACAAATAAGGGCGAGAGCAAGAGCCAGCAATCACCAACAAATATTCCTCCGGATGGTAATCTTCCTGAACCCTCACCGCACATGAATGTTGGCAATATTGGTTTAGATGATTATGCTCTGTTCAAGCGATACTACGAGACTAGGAAGTTTTGTCCAATTGTCTGGGTAAATCTAGAGTATTTCAAGAAAAAATTCAATTTTGATATGTCTAACTGGTTGGAGCAATTCATGCCGCTTCTAAGTATCAACATGCCGTATTCTCCTGAGGTTGTGCGGACTTTTTATCACAACATGATTGTTCAACAAAAGGCAAATGAACCCGATAATGATGTGTTGATTACGAAAGTTAGGAATCAGGAAATCAAACTCTCGGCCTATGACATCAATGTTCTTTTAGGAGTTGTAAATGTACCAGAAGATCCTCCTAAATTGTCTCCTCATGAGTGTCATCAAATCCTCTTTCCTGATGGCCCACTTCCTGAAGAATCCAAGATAAATGTGACGCCACCAATGATGAAAGATGAATATAGAGTCCTTTGGTATGTGTACAGTCGTAGCCTAGTTCAGAAGGGACAAAGTTTTACCCACTTTGTCAAAAAGGATTTTGAACTCTTTGCCTCATTGATTGCGATGGAGCCCCGAGACTTGGGCAAATGGATCTTAGATGAGATGATGATATTTATCTCGAAGGCCAAAGTTAGACTACGTGCCACCATTCCATTTCCTTCATTGGTCTCTCGGATTTTAGAAATCAACAACATTTGGTATCTCGGTGACGATCAAGAGGTGTATCCTCCATTATTTGGAAAAGAACATATGAGGAATATGCGGATAACGTTCACCAAGGGATCTTCAAAACCAGGAAAGGGAAAGGCAACTGCTTCGGTGTCTAAGCCATCTGCCTCTGTCCCTCCGGATGAAGCAGAGTCGTCTCACGCTGGTCCCTCTTCACATCCTTCGGGTCCATCCTTCACACAGGCTGCTATTCAGAACATTGTTGAGTCATCAGTTCAGAAGATTGTTGATGAGTCTATCCAAAAGGCTATGACTCCTGTTCTTCATGCTCTATCTATTTTTGAGAAGATGGTTCCTGATATGATTTGCGCCTTCGGCAATGACATGGTCAAGTTTAAGAGTGAAAGCAGGAGCTTTATACCCAAGAGGGGGGTGAATTGGGTATCTTTAAAATTTTCGAAACTTGTTCTGTTTTCGATCACTCAGAACAGGGCACAACAGAGAGGATAAGGAGAAGAAGCTAAACACAATACAATTTATACTGGTTCGGTCCTTTCCTGACCTACATCCAGTCCCCAAGCCTCACTTGGGATTTTCAATTCACTAACTCAACAATATTGATTACACACTCTGCACTAAGAGTTGTTCTCTCACTAGAACACACTCCCCCTTACAAGTTGTAATCAATACACCTCAACTACCAAGTCCCCTGACTTGTAGTTATCTCAATCAATAAATGATTTACAAGTATTTGACTCTCTTACAGAGTAGATATGATGAACACTGAAGTGCTTGTATCAAGTATGATACTTTACAAGTGAAAGCAAATACACAATAAATGAACTTAGTAGAATTTCGCTCAGAGTAGTTGTATCCACTTGTGAAGATGTTAATGGACTCTATTTATAGCTAGAGAACATTAAATGACCGTTGTAGCTTGAATCAGACCGTTGGAGAAGTTGCCCAAGTGTTCTGAAGTGGTTTTGGGGTCTTCTCTCTCTTGTTTTCCCTTAATCTAGTTGGCCAAGACATCAAGGCTGACTTTCTGCGAATTAATCCGTTGGAGAGGAGGTTTCTTGTTTCAGCTAACATCCTTAAATACTTTATAAGCGTGTGCAGAAGGATTTGGGTAGAAGGAGTAACTTTTGTGCTTTGCAATAAATGCTCTGAGTTGCTTTTTGCTTTATACTCTAACCTCTCACCAAACATTCTTTAATGCTCTGAAATCCACTAACAAATACGTTAAACATAGCAGGGAATATCAGAGAATAATACTAAAGAAGATTAAGACCAAATAACATTGATTTCTAAAATGCCCAAATTCAAATTTCCTGAAACTGCGACACGAACTCGAGTTCAGTTTATGCAGGCTCGAGTTCTAGGCTTCAGTGTTTAAAAACATGTAAGTTCAAAATGAACAAACCTGAGGTTTGTCTTTTAAACTGGAGGTTCTCAAGTCATTGAAAAACTAAAAAGCTCTCGGGTTGAAATGAACTCGAGTTCATTAATGTCAGGCTCGAGTTCGAGACACTTTTGAGCAGACTTCGTTTTAGCTTGAAAGAACAAACCTGAGGTTTGCAAAACAAACTCTCGAGTTTAAAACATATCCAAAAGTTCTTTGCTCTCTGGAACTTTTAGGCTCGAGTTCAAAATGATTAGGCTCGAGTTCGAATGTTTTGAGAAGCTTTGGAGGCTCTCGGCCAAAACTAGGCTTGAGTTCAAGAATGCTAGGCTCGAGTTTGAGTATTTGAAACTTTTCAAACTGGAAACTTTTCTTTCAATGGAACAATGCAGGCTTTGAAAATACCTACAAGTTTGGAAAACTTATCCCGCCAGAGATGAACTCGAGTTTGCCATGACAGGCTCGAGTTCATGCTCTTAAAACTTTCTTTGGATCCTTTCAAACTTGAGGTTTGAAGAAAGCAAGTGTAAGGTTTAACATGTTTTCAAAGTTCAAAAACTCTCTGGAAAGAATGAACTCTAGTTTGACCTTAGTAGGCTCGAGTTCATGTGAACTTTTCAAAGGTTTAAATTTAAACTTCAGGTTCAGTCTCAAGTTTGGAAATCAACTTGACAAGTTTGTGCTCTCTGTCAAATCCAGGCTCGAGTTCAACACTAACAGGCTCGAGTTTGGTTTTGACAGATTGAAAAATACAAGTTTAAATTATTCTAAACTTTGTCAAACCTTATCAATATTGTTTACAATTGTTAGTAATCATCAAAACACACAGGGAACTAACAAAGAGCAGTGTTGGATTACAATTGATGACTGACCTGACTGATTTTCAAACGAATATGGACAATCGCTTTTCGGCTCTCTCTGATCAACAACAAGAGATCAAGAAATCTATTGAGTTTCTCACCACTCAGTACACGAATGTTGATACCACTTTGGATGCAGTTGCTGGTACTCTTGGTGTATCTATTCCTCCGCCACCTCCTCCTCCTGATGATCCAGTTATTCCACCGCCAGTGGTTGATCCATCCACGGCCCCTCTGCCATCCTCTTCATCTTCTGATTTTCAGGATCCTCCCTCGTCTTCTGCGTTTCAGTCCTCCCTTTTTGTTGATGACAAAGGGGGAGAGTAGCAGTAGTTGAGTAGTTGAGTAGCATTTGTGATGTGGATACTCATGTGGTTATACACAGTTTGAATGCTATTTATAAAGTTTTTTTTTCATACTTCTGAGCCATAACTGTTATAAAGATGTTAAAAGATATTATGGTTACAAACCTTCGTGAAATGACAATGACAGTTTCTTTTAAATAAATGTTGAAATTGTCATCATCAAAAAGGGGGAGAATGTTGGTTCTTAAGCTTTTGATGATTACAATTTCAAACAAGAATTGATTAAGCAAGAATCCAAGTCTGATAATCTAATCTATTACATGTTACTCGAGCAAGGGTTGGTTTATGCTCAAGCAACATCGAGAGGTAAGTATATCAGATTGCTTCTGATAAAGACCTTGCTCGAGCAGACATGAAAAGTGTACTCGAGCAACGTTGAGAAGAGGCTCAAGTAGGAGCCTACCCGAGCAAAGCCAAGTGCTTACCCAAGCAGGATCATTCAAGCAAGCGTACCTGAGCAAGTCAGGATTCTTGCTCAAGCAAGCATGCTCGAGCAAGCTAAGGAGCCTGCCCAAGTAGAGTCACTATCTGTCTCAAGAAAGTGCTTGCCCAAGTATGAGATTTTTCATACTTGAGCAGCATACCCAAGCAGGCATAGTTTTATACCCGAGCAACGCTGTTCTCTGTGCCTTGATTATCATCAGAAGAAGTATTGCCCAAGCACAGAATCACTCTTGCTCGAGCAACATCGTCTATCAGTATGAAATAGAAAGCATGCCCAAGTACATATTAGTCCATACTTGAGCATCATACTCAAGTATGATATTTTTCATATTCGGGCATCAGCGAGTAGAAGCAGATTCTTCACCACTTTAAGATGCTTGCTCGAGCAACCCTTAATCTATGCTCAAGTAAACTAGTCCCTGATTTTCCAATCACCGTCTGCGATTTTCCGTTGAGCTTGAATCGATTAATTACTCATCTGATTACTTGTGATTAAGATTACCAAATGCTATTAACCAGTTTGTTCATGAGTTTCAGATCATTTAGATAGAAATTACCAGTGGATTTTGACTTTAACCACCTGGACAGATGAACGCATTTAATGCAGCTGCCAAAACCGTTGTATTCTCCGTAACTGATGCACTGGACGAAGTAAAGCAAAACTCTGATACACTCAATCCAGCATTTAATGAAATCTCACAACGGCTACAACAGAAAGAATGTAAGAGAATGCCAGATCGAATATTCAAACCGAGTGAGCAAATCCTCAGAAAATATTCTATATGTCTAACGGGCATTTTGTGAAGACTCAACGGCTAGCCCTGCGCTTCAACAACGGTCATCAATGAAGATATCTATAAATAGTCGAAGCATTTATTTTACCACCTACCGAAACGCTGTGCAATTAACTCGACATTAATCTCTTCTGTGTTTCAAATTTATTGCTGAGTTCCTGTTCTTCAGTGTTCATCATTATTCAACTCGTGAGGAGTATTTAAACATTTACCTTCTTCTGATTGTAACTTAAGGTTGTGGAATCTTAAGAGTGGGTGTAAAAGATTACAACTTGTAAGGGGGAGTGGAATCCGAGTGAGTTAGGATCATCCTTCGTTTACAGAGTCTGTAATCTCTTCTGAAAGATAGTGAAATCCCAGGAGTTCTGGGGACTGGACATAGGTCGAAGATTTAGACCGAACCAGGATAAATTGTCTTGTGTTCTACTTTTTTTTTATACAAGTTCTTTACTTTTGCTCATCATAGAGGAGTTTCGTTTTTAAGTCAAAGTTTTTTTTTGATCACCTATTCACCCCCCCTCTAGGTGATATTCCACCTACAATTTGAACTATATCCAACATTCAATATACAACATTAACTTCTAGTTTTGAATCATCATTTGAATGTAATTAAAGCATGGATATGTTTTCAAAACATTTGTATGCATTTTCTCAAAACATAGTGAATTGAAATCCAAACAAATTTTAGACTTGTGCATTTCAAAAAATATAAAATCAAAATTTTTGCACAAATTCACTTGTTTGATCATCAAAAACCCACTAATAAATTGAATAAACACAGTTAGGAATATTAGTGATTGATGATATAGAGTATATAGATCATACATGAAGTTTTTGGAAATTCGAGCAAGATGATTTCAAAAGCATGGTTGACTCAAACTTGAGTTAGGAAAGGCAAACTGGAGTTTGGAAAGGCAAACTAGAGCTTGAAAAAAAAATTACTCAGGTACCAAACTCGAGTTTCCAACTCTAAACTCGAGTTTAGAGCTTTGTCGAGGAAACTATCGTGAAATCATTTTGAAAGACATTTTGAGCAAAACGCAAACTCGAGTCTATAAGTGACCAAACTCAAGTTTGACACTATTCATGTCAAAAATCTGTTTTAGTTCTCAAAATGTAAACCAGAGGTTTCAAATGTAAATTGGAGTTTGCTAAGTTCAAAATAGAGCATAGCTCTCTGTCTGGCCCAAACCGGAGTTTGCAAAGGCAAACTCGAGTTTGCTAAAAATATGAAAATTTTGAAGACTCTCTGCCAGACGCAAACTGGAGTTTACAGAAGCAAACTTGAGTTTACAACTTCTAAACTGGAGTTTGCATTTCTAAACTGGAGTTTGTCTTTGACAGTAAAATTACTGATTGAAATTGAATAAGTTTCAAAACCTTTTAACTTAACCAATGACAAACCAAAAATGAATTTCATGTAAACATAGTATGAGGTAAGAATTAGATATCACCATAATTCCTCTTATCGTCATAGAAGCTTGCTTGGTTGAGATGGATTAAAGTAGATAACTCCTTTTCGACGTTCACCATCAACATCAAGCATAGCTTGTTGAGCTTTCTCAAGAGTTGGATCATTTCTCTATGTTACAATCTTGAAAAGCTTTCTTTCATCCTACAAAACTTTATAAATCTTTTTCTTTTTTGGTATCCAACTTTACTTGGATCCAATCATTGTTAGCTTGTAGGAGCCAAAATTCACATGCTCTTATGAGTATAATTAATTCAGAACAACTAAGCATAGTGAATAAAACATGACTCTTTGCATAAAAGAAATACTTTCTTTTCAAATCTTCATGTATGTATAAAGAGTTAAACCAATTGAACATTGCCATCTCTTTCAAAATAGATTTGGATATAAGAATACAGTTTTTAAGGAAAATAGTTTACAATGTTCATTCCTAAGACTACAAGATATAAAACCTCAAAGAAAATTTCAGATGAAAGCATAAGAGGTTTTATCATTGTATACCTTTGCCTTAGGTGCTAGGAAGATTGACTTTGCTTACTCATTGGTTCTTCATATGTTTTCCCATGGGTGTTGGCAAAGCTCTCCCAAGGGATATAGACTTCAAGAGTCTTCTATTTGATAGTTGAGAGAATCTCCTTTTCTTGTTCTCCTCAAGATATCTGAATGGTACTCTATGGTAGTTTGTTCTTGAGGTGGAACATAGTCCTCTTGCTTGTATCCATTGCTTCTTTTGATTTGAGGATGAGGTTGTAGCAATGGTTTCTCCATGAGTTCTCCTAATTGATGTGAATCTTCTTTTAGGTTCATGAGAAACTCTTGGATTCTTTTTCTTCTCAGTACCTTTATGTCCATTCTCTTTGGAATCTATCTGCATACACAAAGCACTAGAAGGACATTTTGGTACCTATTTATACTTGGGTCCTTGATAGTTAGTATTGGACCTTACCTTACTTGTCCTTTAGGAATCCAAACAAAATGATTTCTCACATTAGAATTTCTCCTAATATAGCATGTATGAGAAATATGTCCAGATTTACCATAATAGTTGCAAATAACATAATGATGCTTATTATGAACAACTTTGCAAGAATTGTGTGAGTCTAGTGGATGCAATGTCAAGTGACTCATATTTGTGTATTCTTTCTTCCCACATGATTTTCCAGCATCATTTTCGAAAATATGTTTGTTTTTCAAAATAGAATCAATAAAAGGTTGAAAAACACTTCTATGCAATTGTTCAAAAACATTTTTCTTTTCTACACAAGAAGAATTAGAATTGTTTACCTCATGTGTATCTTGAGCTCAGGCTAATGATTGACCACAATCGTCCATGAGCTCTTCCTGGGAATCGTCTTCCTCTTGTTCTTTTATGTTGACTGGATTATGGGAGTATTCAATGATTTCTCCTTCTTCAATCTCTAGTTGTTCATCAGTCATAGATGTGCAGTTTATAATTCCGGATGAACTGTGAACATTATCAACTTCAACACAATTGTTAGAAGCATATATAGAATCAAGAGTATCCTAGATTTCTTTAGGACTAGAGCAAAACTTGATTTTCTCAAAATCATTTTCGGTTAAGGCACAGCGAAGAATCTCCATTGCTCTAATGTTTAAAGAAAACATCTTCATTTCTTTTTCTGTCCAATCCTTTCTTGTTTTGAAATCAAAAGCATTTGTAAAAACATTTCACATATAAAAATCAGTTGCTTTGATAAAACTAGTCATTCTAGCTTTCCAAAGCCAAAAATCAATATCTTTGAAAAGTGGTGGAATGGTAAAATCAAAACCTTCTGAAAGTGAGGAACACTCAAAATCAGCCATTGAAACTCTTGAGACGATTAAGTCCTTTAAACAAGAGACCCGCTCTGATACCAAATGTAAGAATCGGCTGAACCCAAGAGGGGGGTGAATTGGGTGAAGTATAAAAATTTAGGAACCTTTTAAAATCTTTTTGCAACTTAGTAAAACCAGTGCGTATGATAGTGAAGAGTTATAAAACAATAGGTAGTCATTCAAACTTATATGCTGGAAACATAAGAGATAAGGGAAGAGAATTTGCAAACTAAGATTTATCCTGGTTCGGCCCAATCCTTGACCTATGTCTAGTCCCCAAGCTTCACTTGGGATTTTCAATCCACTATCTTCCTTTAACTTGATTACACATTCTGTACTTGGAGTAATCCTCTCACTAGGATTCACTCACTCTTACAAACTGTAATCTATACACTGCTTGACTACACACTCTGTACTTGAAGTAATCCTCTCACTAGGATTCACTCCCCCTTACAAGTTGTAATCAACAATGTGTTTCCCACTCAAGATCACCCAATCTTAAGTAACTCTCAGAAGAATAGAATGATTACAATAAATCTTCTCTCTTAGAAGTGAATGAATAAACACTGAAGATCAAATACAAATCACTTCACTCTCTAAGTTAACTAAACATGAAAAACAGAGTGTGAATTATGTTATGTGAAAACAAAGTATCAGCATGTTGGAAGTGTGAGCTCGTTTCTCCACGTTTTTCTACTTGAATCTGTCCTCTTTTATAGGTAGAGAACAATATATGACCGTTTATAATCGTTGCCTATATCAGACAAGGTTCAAATGAAGCTTTGGTCTCCTTCTCTCTCTAGTTTTTGCTTAATCCAGCTGTGCAGAATATTCAAAGTTGACTTCTGGCAATAGATCCATTGGAATGGCAGCTGCTGGATATAGAAAGCATTCTTTAATTCCTTGTAGACGTGTACAGAAGGATTACCCAAAAGTATGCAACTTGTCTGGGTCTTGCTTTTAAAGTAGAAGAATGATAATGGAAAGTATTAAGATCAAACATGAAGGTTTTGCAAAAACGTCGAATTTGAATTTCAGATTCAGCGATGCAAACCGGAGGTTTGGTTTATCTAAACTCGAGTTTGGACTTTAATGTGAAAAATTGATCTTAGTCCAACACATCAAAACCAGAGGTTTTCATCCAAAACCGGAGGTTTTCAATACTTTAAAAACTGCAATGCTCTCTGTCTTGTCTAAACTGAGTGTCCAACTAATAGACTCGAGTTTGGTTCTCTTTAAAACCAATGTTTGCTCTCTGTAACTCGGAAACTCGAGTTTGTTACTGATAGGCTCGAGTTTGGATGTTCTTCAGGACCTGGTTGCTCTCTGTCTGAGCTAAACTCGAGTTTGTTTACTTATAGGCTTGAGTTTGGCTTTTTCCAAATGTTCATTTCTTCTCTGGAACTCTCGAGCTCGAGTTTGTGACTGATAAACTCGAGTTTGTAAGTACTGTGACTTGGTTGCTTCTGACTTGGCCTGGCTCGAGTTTGCAACTTTGTCAACTTTCAAAGGCCATATCTCCCTGGTCCGAACTCTGTTTTTGTTTGTTCAAAGCTTGATGGAAAGCCCTTTGAGTCTACTTTCATATGCCACTGATTGCAGCTCAATTAGATTTGTATATTGTGAGTTACACTCAAAACATTAAAGCTTGGTTTGCTGTATGGAGTGGATTTCTCTGTCAACTTCCACAATTCATATCTCCTTGATCTGAACTCCTTTGGACTTGAATTTTATATCAAAATGATGCACTGGGAGTCTAGTTTCATATGCCATTGGTTTCACCTCAATCCCATTTCTGGTTTAGGAGATATTGTCGAATTACGAGACCTCGCCCGAGCTGAACGTGAAACAGAGTGGAGCTGAAGTGCTAATGACCGTTGTAAACTCGAGTCTGCACTTATAGGCTCGATTTTGCCTAGTCCAGAGACACCAGAAATGCTGAAGACACTTATTGGCTCGATTTTGTGATTCCTTTCTCGAGTTTGAGGTCCTAAACTCAAGTTTGGGGTCCTGAACTCGAGTTTGTTCATGTCAGAAAGACAAATTACTGCAGTAAGGTAGTAAACTCGAGTTTAATACTTTGAGACTCGAGTTTGCTCATCTAGAACCTCATTTTTGCTCTTTTTAACTTTGAATTGAGTCATTCCAACTTTCATATGATCTTGGAGGCTTCTAGCTTCAACATAAGAACTTAAATAATTATATCTTCATTCCATTTAGCAAGTTCTTCCTTCTTCCATCTCCCAACTTGATCATTCTTCATCATTTAACTTGGGCGGGCTTTTTATTCTTTGCAGCTTCTACCTTCTTCAATATCCAGAAAGCCAAGCCTATGCTGAACTTGTTTTAGAATTTCATGTGTCGACTGCTTCATTTCAACTTCTGTTTGATCATCGAGACTTCATGTATCACAAGAACTTGAATGTTGTGCAAGTCCTTCTTTCTTTAGTCTCTTTTCTTGATAAATATCCATTATTAAACTTTGCATCTACATTAAATATAAGAATTAGTTAAAGTAGAAGATAAATGTAGTATGCAACCTTTTTCCTCTTAAGAATGACATCTATATAAGACATCATCAAAACTAATCGTATCTAACACTTGTAAGGGGGAGTGATTCTAGTGAGAGAACTACTTCTTGAGTGCAGAGTGTGTAATCATTGATATAGTGAAAATCCCAGAGAGTCTGGGGACTGGATGTAGGTCAAGTTGTTAGGACCAAACCAGTATAAATCTTTGTGTCCAGCTGCTCTTCCCTTTACTCTGTTCACCTCTGTTTTTGTTGTCTCAAAACAGAGTTATTTCCGAAAATTTTGAGAATACCCAATTCACCCCCCCTTGGGTATTTAGCTCCACTTTTAACCTTGTCTCATGAAGGCAACAGTTATATTGAAGAATCCAACGGTCATTTAATGCTTTCTTGATATAAATAGAACAACATTCAAATCTTCTCAACCAACACATCTGCTAAAAACAAATTGCATTCAAATCTACATTTATTTCTTTTAGTTTTCACTTGTAAAGTATATTTAGATACATTGAGCTTCAGTGTTCATTCTTATCTACTCTTAGAAAGAGTTATTTTGTTGTAAATCATTTATTGTGAGGAATAACAAGTCTGGGGACTTGGTGATTGGGTGTATTGATTACAACTTGTAAGGGGGAGTAAGTTCTAGTGAGAGAATTACTCTTTAGTATAGAGTGTGTAATCAATTGTTATAGTGGAAATCCCAGAGTGTGTGGGGACTGGACGTAGGTCAAGTGGTTGGACCGAACCAGTATAAATCTTTCTGTCTAGCTGTTCTTCTCTCTACTCTGTTCATCTCTGTTTTGCTGTTTAAAAATAGAGTAGTTTTAGAAAGTTTTTAAAAATACCCAATTCACCCCCCCTCTTGGGTATTTGGCTCCATTTACAACCTCTTGATTTAGGGCAAGTACGACTTCTGTTAGTTTTCTATATGTTTTGATGATGACTAACAATTGTTTCATTTGATAAAAATACCTGAAAGCAATCTTGAGCTCTTTGAAAATGTTTTTTAGAAAATCAGTGACTCAAGTTAATCTTACAACTCGAGTTATAGGACTTAAAGAATTTTCACAAAAATCATAACTCAAGTTGGAAATCATAAGTCAAGTTACAAATTATTTTTCAAAGGGTCATAACTCGAGTTATCACTTAACAACTCGAGTTATGGACTGTACTTCACCTTTTCAGAAAGCCTCTTGCGATATAATTTTTCTGGCATCTGAGATAACTCAAGTTATTTTCAAGCAACTCGAGTTATTACTGTAGCAATTGCTCTCTGTTTGAATTTAACATTAACATAACTCGAGTTATTACTGTGCAACTCGAGTATGCCAAAATGTAATTGCTTTCTGTTTGAATTTATTTTTAATACAACTCGAGTTATTACTGTGTAACTCGAGTTATGAAAATGCAATTGCTCTCTGTATGTTTTTTATTTAAGAATAACTCGAGTTATTACTGTGCAACTCGAGTTATACCAAAGCAAATTACTTTTTGTTCAAATTTGATAATAGAGCAACTCAAGTTGGTTTTCTTCTTCCAAATTTTCAGAACATGACTGTAACTCGAGTTACCACTGTACAACTCGAGTTACCCATATCAGTTTTTAAATTCAGCGATTTCGAAATCTGAAACTCTGTGATTATGCAATGGGTACTTGATATTATTGTTTCTTATCATTTCTAATCAACTTTAATCAGTTTGCTAGTGTGTTTTAGACAGGTTTAAACTTCAAATTATCATAAAGCAAATTTCTGTCAGAAGCATTTAATGCGAAGCACAGAGAACCACCAATTTGGCAAGAAACCATCTGAGCAGACGAAAAGCATTCCAGTTACCTTTCAGACAACATTCCTAATGAACTTCAACGGGCAATTTGAATAAGGAATGTCAACGGAGAATAACGGACGAGTATCGGAGACATACGAAGAGACAAAGCCACGGAATTCTCAATGGTCACATTCATTACCCACAACGGCTCATTAATCTCTTCTCAACGGTCATTAAATGAAAGCATCTATAAATACAAGAAGCATTCAAGTCTCCACCTACCGAAACTCTGCACATTCAATTATCGAACTACGTCATTTACTGTTTCGACAAGAAATCAATATCTTCTGATATTTCAATCTTCAGTGTTTACTCCTCTACTCTTTTAGAGAGTTCTTCATTGATTATCATTTATTGTAAGAATCTCAAAGTATTGGGACTTTGAGATTGGGTTATCTGATTACAACTTGTAAAGGGGAGTAAGTTCTAGAGTGAGAGAATTACTCCGAGAGTACAGAGTGTGTAATCATTCGAGTTAGTGAAATCCCGGAGAGTCTGGGGACTGGACGTAGGTCAAGGATTTAGACCGAACCAGTATAAATTTCCTGTGTTCATTCTTCCTCAACTTTACTCTGTTTACCTCTTTTTCTTGTAGTGCGCTAACAGAGCAACAATCGCGAGAAAATTTAATATCCCCAATTCACCCCCCTCTTGGTGATATTCCGTCTTTCATTTGGTATCAGAGCAAGGTCTTCTCTAAAGAGATTAACGTCTCGAGAAGGATCAGTATGGACGGAATTCTACCTGACGGAGCTTCGATCAACAGACCACCCGGCTTTAATGGAGAGCACTACTCTTTCTGGAAAGCAAAGTTCAAAGTTTTCATAATGGCTACAGAGTTTGGACTATGGAGGGTGTTCGAAAGAGGAAATTATGTACCTTCAACTGTAGAAGATGGTGTGAGAGTTGACAAACTTGAAGATGAGTATGACGAAAATGATAGGAGAAATGTCACCCTCAATAGCAAAGCCATTCTTCTTTTATAAAGTGCATTAAGCCAGCAAGAGTACTTTCGTATCTGCACTTTACCAATAGCCAAAGCAATGTGGGATGCTTTGGAGATTGCTCATGAAGGGACAGCCGGTGTAAAACAAAACCGGGTCAACACTCTTATGACAGAATACGATCTCATGCGTATGAAGCCTGGAGAATCAATAGGTGAATTTCAGTTAAGATTCACACACTTGATTAATCAGCTTGCAGCTCTTGGAAAAGAATATGACCAGTCAGTGCAAGTGAGAAAGATCTTGAATATTCTCAATAAAGATTGGGAAGCTAAAGTCACTGCTATCGAGGAAGCAAGAGGAGACTCAATGGCCTCAGTGGCTGCACTCTTTGGAAGTCTCTTTGAGTATGAGGCCAAACTCAAGTTCAAGAAGGGACTTGATGAGGTCCATGGCAAAGGCAAAGGGATCACACTCAAAGCTGCAAAAGAGGATAAAGAATCAGAAGAGGAAGATGAAGATGAAGATGAAGAAATCGATATGCTGGTCCGGCGATTTAAAAAGTTCTATAAAAAGGATCAAGGCTTCAAGAAGTTTCAAAAAGGAAGTTCCAGCTTCGAGTCCAAAAAGCCTATCATCTGCTACGAGTGCCAAAAGCCTGGTCACATCAAATCGGAATGTCCCCAGCTGAACAACAACAAAGATAAAGAAAAGAAGAAGTTCAGCAAGTACAAAAAGAAAGCTTATCTCTCGAGTATTTGGGGAGATAGTTCATCCAATGAAGATGATGAGGATGAGGAAGAGAAAGCCAATATTTGCCTAGTTGCTGAAGAAGAGGAGCAACTTGGTGCAAATGATGAGGTATATGATCCTAAACGTTCCTATGATGAACTATTTGCTGAATATCTCCTTGTGCAATCTAAGTTTGAAAAACTTGCTGACAAATATTTGAATTTAAAAAAGAAAAAACACAACTCTTGAGTTACAAGTTGAAAAACTTTCTTTTCCAGAAAATCTTGTTTGTGATGATTGCCTTGATTTAAAGAAAAAGAATTTACAGTTAACTAAAGCCCTCAAGAAATTCACTAAGGGAAGTGAAATGCTCGACGTGATTTTAAAACAACAGAGATTCATCAATGATAGATCAGGCATAGGTTACAAACCAGATTTTGACAAGAGGAGAGGTAAAAAGAAGAATGGTCAAAAATCATATATGAACTATTTTATGAAATCAGTCCATTCTTCTAACCCTTTTGCACACTGCAATTATTGTAATAGGAAGGGTCATTCTACTTCTTCATGTTTTCACAAAAAAGAAAGAAAGGATAAACCTGCTGGAAATTATCAATGGGTACCAAAAGGAACTTATGTTCCCAAGGTCCAATCTAACCCCAAAGGACCCAAGAAAATATGGGTACCTAAGACTTGATCTTCTGTGAATTGCAGGTGTGTCTAAGAGCATCGAAGCCCAACAAATGGTACATTGATAGTGGATGCTCCAGACACATGACGGGAGACAAATCTAAGTTTCTCACATCAAGCCTAAGGAAGGTGGCAAGGTGAGCTTTAGAGGAGACCAATCAGGAAAGATAGCTGGCATTGGTGAGATTGGGAAAAATGAAGGTCCACTCATCAAAGATGTATACCTTGTTGAAGGCTTATGCCACAACCTCCTTAGTGTGAGCCAAAGCACTGACAAGGATAACCTTGTTATTTTTTATTCTAATGAATGTTTGATTGTGAAAAAGGATTTGCTTCACTTAGAAAATTTGAAGTCAAAAGCTTTATTTAGAGCACTTAGAGATGTAAATTGTTACACCCTTAACATCTCTAGCAATGCTTCAATTTCTGAAAAATGTTTTGTTAGCAATTTGAGTGAGAGTTGGCTGTGGCACAAGCGTTTAGCCCATGTCAGCATGTCTCAACTTGACAAATTGCTTAAAAACGATTTAGTTATTAGCATTCCCAAACTTAGTTTCAAAAATGATTTGACTTGTGAAGCTTGTCAAAAGGGAAAACAAACTAAATCATCTTTTAAAACTAAAAATGAAATCTCTACCAATAGGCCACTACAATTACTACACATGGATCTTGTGGGTCCACCAAGGGTGAGGAGCCTTAGTGGTAATTTATATACATTGGTCATTGTAGACGATTTCTCAAGATTTTGTTGGACTATTTTCTTGTCCTCAAAAGATGAAACATTTGATCAGTTTGTGGTGTTTGCCAAGAAGGTCCTGAACGAGAAGGGTTTCTCTATTTCAGGAATCAGAACTGATCATGGTGGAGAATTTGAGAACAATGCCTTTGCTGAGTATTGTGATAGCATGGGGATAAACCATAACTTCTCAGCTCCAAGGACTCCACAGCAAAACGGTGTTGTTGAAAGGAAAAATAGAGTCCTCACTGAGATGGCAAGGACTATGCTAAATGAGAACAATACTTCCTAAGTATTTTGGGCTGATGCTATGAGCATCGCTTGCTACATCTCAAATCGAGCATATCTACGAAAGAAGTTGAACAAGACTCCCTATGAGTTGTACAAAGGAAGGAAGCCTAACCTAAGTCATCTGCATGTATTTCGTTGTAAGTGTTTCATTCATAATAATGGTAAAGAAAATTTAGGTAAATTTGATTCTAAGGCTAATGTTGATATATTTCTTGGATATTCAAATAGAAGCAAAGCCTATAGAGTTTTCAATACTAGAACTAAAGTTGTTGAAGAATCCATTCATGTTGTGTTCAGTGAAGAAGGAATTGATAAATCCTTGAATGATGAGGAAGAAAACATTTTCAAAAATCAATTCTTTTCGAAAAATACTCCTTCTCCTACTGAAAATTCTGAAAATATTTTTGAGGCTGA
Organism: Acacia crassicarpa; assembly: GCA_034222035.1. Lineage (NCBI taxonomy): Eukaryota > Viridiplantae > Streptophyta > Magnoliopsida > Fabales > Fabaceae > Acacia > Acacia crassicarpa. The sequence goes on from JAWXYG010000008.1 coordinate 22,900,723, forward strand.
TCCTGTAAATAATATTGAAAATCCAGATCAGTCTCAACCTAAGGCTTGGAGATTTATTAGAGATCATCCTTTAGACCAAGTCATAAGAGATGTAAATCAAGGAGTAAGAACTCGAAAGAGTACTTTGAATGAAGTCATCTTTTCTGCATTCATATCTCACATAGAACCCTCTAAAATAGATGAAGCCCTCTCAAACAATGATTGGGTGATAGCTATGCAAGAGGAGTTACATCAATTTGACAGAAATCAGGTTTGGGACTTAGTACCTAGACCCAAGGACCATCCGGTTATTGGGACTAAATGGATATTCATGAACAAACGTAATGAATCTACAATCATTGTCCGAAATAAGGCAAGGTTGGTTGCCAAAGGCTATAATCAAGAGGAAGGAATTGATTATGAAGAAACTTATGCTCCAGTGGCAAGATTGGAAGCCATAAGAGTTCTTCTAGCCTTTGCGTGTGTTAAACATTTTAAAGTTTTTCAGATGGATGTTAAAAGTGCATTTTTGAATGGCTTTATTCAAGGGGAGGTTTACGTTGAACAACCTCCTGGTTTTGAAAATGAACATCATCCTAATCATGTTTATCGACTTAAGAAAGCTTTATATGGACTTAAGCAAGCTCCTAGAGCTTGGTATGAAAGATTAAGTCAATTTCTTCTTAATCAAGGGTTTATTAGAGGAAAAGCTGACACAACCTTATTTATAAAAAGGAATAAGTTGAATGAAATCTTGGTGCAAATTTATGTTGATGACATAATTTTTGGTGCTACTAATGATGCTTTATGTGAGGATTTTGCAAAGATTATGCAGGGAGAATTTGAGATGTCCATGATGGGAGAGCTCAACTATTTCCTTGGTCTGCAAATCAAGCAAAGAAGGGATGGAGTTTTCATATCCCAGACCAAGTATCTCAATGACTTGTTAAAGAAGTTTGGGATGGATAAATGCAATGGAGCTGACACTCCTATGAGTACAACCACTTCATTGGATGCTGATGAAGAGGGCAAAGACTTCAACATCACTAAGTATAGAGGGATGATTGGATCATTGCTCTATCTAACTGCAAGTCGCCCGGACATCCAATTCAGTGTTGGAATGTGTGCAAGGTTCCAGTCTGCTCCAAAAGAGTCTCATGCTGAACATGTGAAGAGAATCTTCAAATATCTTGCAGACACAAAGTCACTTGGATTGTGGTTTCCCAAAGGTCAACCTGAACATTTGGTGGCATATTCAGATTCAGACCATGCTGGTTACAAGACTGATAGGAAGAGCACAAGTGGTCAATGTGAGTTCTTTGGCAACTCACTTGTGTCTTGGTTCAGCAAGAAGCAAACCAGTGTGGCTGTCTCATCAACTGAAGCTAAATATGTGGCTGCATCAAGTTGTTGTGCTCAAGTGCTATGGCTTAAACAACAACTTGCTGACTTGGGAGTCAATCTGAAGGAGATTCCAATTTTGTGTGACAATACAAGCACAATAAGCTTGGCCAAGAATCCAGTTCAACATGCTCAAACCAAGCATATTGATGTGAGACATCATTTTATAAGGGATCATGTTCAAAAAAGAGATGTCAAAGTCATGTTCATCCCAACTCATATTCAACTTGCTGATATCTTCACAAAGCCATTAGCCAAGGAACAATTCAATTTCATTAGGAGAGAATTGGGAATGGTAAATCCCAATGAGTTGTAAGATTTTTCAACTCGATGTTAGTTTTAATTATGTTTTTGATGATGCATAGTTACTAACTTAAGCTTCGGAGTGTCTACACATTGTTTTGCAGGTGTATTCTTGCATATATCAGTGAATAACATGTCTCTGTGAGTATTTTTGCTTTGCTTTGAAATTTTCACTGATATAACTCGAGTTATTCTCAAAATAACTCGAGTTGGATTGCTCTTAAAAATTAAGATTTTGAAGTAACTCGAGTTACACCAAGCAACTCGAGTTACCTCGTCTATCAGAGAACAAAACCTTCTCTGCTCCACAACATAACTCGAGTTATTCAACATAACTCGAGTTGGACATCAAACAGAGAAGAAAAATGCCCTGTTACAACTCGAGTTACCACTAAGCAACTTGAGTTGTCCTGTTTGATATATATACTCTTCGCTGTCTTCCTCTCATTTCTCACGACTTCCTCTAACCCTAACTCGAGGTCTCTCTCGCTCAACTCTCTGAATCTTTTTTTTCTTTCATCTTTCAATCCTCTGAAAATGGCTCTGAAAACCGCGAAAAACCCTAAAGCTCAGAAAGATTCTTCCTCAGACTATGAACCCACTGATTCATCAACGCCACCTGTGTTAACTCGTCCTGCGAGAAAAAGGAAACCATCTTCAGAGTTTGTCAACCGAAGAACCTCCGGTGAAAAAGCCCAGAAAGTTGAAGATTCAAGAACCACCAGAAGTTCCTCCCTCCAAACCTATTGACCCTGCTACTGCCACTCGAAGAGATAAAGAACCTCTGATAGCACCTCTCAGAAAGAAAAAGAAAGTCCAGATTACTGTGGCTCAAGGTTCTGCGTCAAAAGGTCCAGCTGACTCCAAAGCAGTGACATCTGGTTCAAAGGCTCCCAGTGGTTCTCAGCATACTATCCCTGGCCCTGAGGTATCTATCAAATCCAAATATGTTTTCAAACCTCCTAACCTTGAGAAACCACCCAACTCTGAGTTTATTTGTTGTCCTACCCCTATGGACCAAGAACAAATGTTAAGTTTCAAGAAAAATTACCAGACTAGAACCTTTTGTCCTACCATATATGTTGATCTAGCTAAGCTTAAGGAAGAATGCAACCTTGACTTGTCTCCCTGGTTAGAACAATTTAGAAATCTTCTATCCATAAACACTGCCTACTGTCCCTCCTTAGTTAAACATTTTTATCACAATATGAGGATGGCAAATGTGATAGATAGGAAGGGTAACCTGGTTGAGGATAAGTGTGTTACTTCTGTTAAGGGCAAGCCTATCACTATTTCAGCTGATGTGATCAACTCCCTCCTTTTCATTGAAAATCCTCCAGAGGTGCCCAACATTAAGTATGACAAGGAGAAATTTTTCAGAACTCTCTTACCTGACAAGCCTTATGAGGGTGAGCTTAAATTATCTCCAACTAAAATGTCACCTACATATAGGGCTTTATGGTACATCTACACCAAGAATCTTGTACAGAAGAGCAAAAAATTCACCTATTTCAACTCCACTGATTATGGCCTCTTTGCATCCCTTATCAATAAGGTCCCATTCAACATAGGCCATTGGGTGTACCAAGAGATGAAAAGATTCACCTTCAGTCTGGATCTTCTGCACAAATACCTTTCCCCAACCTTGTTTCCCTCATTTTGTACACCAACAAAATTTGGTACCTTGACATCACTAGAAGGAAGTCAAGCCACAGATGTTTGGACAAACTCACTTGAACTACATGAACATCACTTTTCAAGAAGGTTCAGGGCAATCCAGAGCTCCCTCCAGATCAAGAGCTTCTGTCTCCAGACCTCTTCCAGCTGAATCCTCTCCTGGTCCTTCTGAGTCTCAACCTGCACCAAGGTCTTCTCATTTGTCTATTGAGATCAAGGCCATTATTGCCAAGGCCATGCAAGAAACTTTTGGGACTCTTCAGACCACACTCACAGCTCAGTACTATGAACTTTCTGATAAAATTGAGTCAGAAGTTAGTAAGTTGGTCTCTTCAGTTACTTCTACTAAGTCCAAGGTTGACAAGTTGGAGAAGACCATTGTGTTAGACCTGGCTATCACCCAAGAGGGGGGGTGAATTGGGTGTCAGATAAAAATTTAGAAACTTTAAAAATTCTTTTCAACTCTTAATGAAGGTAATGAGTATGAAAATAACTATTCATAAATCAACAGTTGAATATTCAAATAAATGTTAAAATAATATTTGCTGGAAATATAAGAGTTTAAGGAAGAGAATATGCAAACTGTGATTTATCCTGGTTCGGCCCAATCCACGATGACCTACATCCAGTCCCCAGGCACCTCCTGAGATTTCAATCCACTATCTCACTCAAGCTTTAATCGGGTACTTGAGAACCGCTACAATCCCACAAGTTTAGCCGGGCACTTGTGCAGCCTTTTACAAATCTCTTACCGAGATACTCCCCCTTACACACCGTAAGGATACACCGCTTGATCACACACTCTGTACTCGAAGTAATCCTCTCCCTAGGATTCACTCCCCTTACAAGCTGTAATCAACACAATGTGTTTCCCACTCAAGATCACCCAATCTTGAGTAACTCTCAGATAAAATGTTTACAAACAAATCTTCTCTTTAAGAAGTGATAAGATGAACACTGAAGTACAATACAAATAATCTCACTCTCTTAATAAATTATATGATCACTAAGAAAATAGAGAGAATATGAGATAGACATCAGAAGGCATTTTGAAAGTGTAAGCTCATGTATATACTTCCGTTTTAAATCCTTCTCCATTTATAAGCGTTGGATGTGACGTTGGAAAATATTTGCCCGTTGTGAATAGTAACGGCACTATTTGAAAATTTCATCCGTTGAAACTTGCGACCGTTTGTGTATTCATCCGTTGGAAAATATTACCGTTATGGTTTCTGATCCGTTGAAGCATTAATTGTAGATTCATATATGACCGTTGCAAATGCACTTGAGTGGTTTGAGTATTACCGTTGGAGCAGTAAGCGTTCGGTCCGTTGGAAGTTTCGGTTCATTTTGAGAAATAGCCGTTGCTTTGTGTTTCTCATTCAATCATATGCTTCACTGAATTCCTTCAACTCTATCTTCATCAAATAACCGTTTCCTTCTTGTTCCAGCAAATACCTACGTAGCTTTCTCCATTGAATCCGTTGGCATGAATTTTCTGCTTCAATCGGTTTTGAATTCAACCTTTGTTCTAATCACTTCAAACTTATACACAAATGATATAAATGATGTTAAGAAGTAGTATAAGTGACTTTGGTAATAATCTGGATGTTTTCCACACGCTACAGTATTTCCGGACGCGGTGATTCTTGAAGACGATGAACAGTATTTTCGTGATGATGATTCAGAACATAGCTCAACTTCCAGTAACCATATCTCTTCGTATATAGCTCTAAAATTAGTAAATGATATATCCCTGGAAAGCTCTTGATGTCTTCTTTCCAATGAAAAAAGAATCAGCTCAAAACACTTTGTATTTTGACCGTTATGATCCGATGAACACTGACTGTCCAGAAAACAGAGTTCCAGCAACCCAGAAGTTTCGAAATTCATATCTCCTTCGTTTCAAGCTCTTTTTAGTTGCTTCCAAATTCTGTGAAACCCTTGTTGAGTATAGAATCATATGGAATTGATTTCACTTCATTTGGTTCTGTATAATATGAGATATAGACAGAAAACCGAGACTATGCTGAACTGATTCCAGAATCACATGTATCAACTTTCGAAGGCCATATCTCCCTGGTCTAAGCTCCGTTTTGAGTGGGTCAAATTGTGGTGTGACTCATTTTGAGTCTAGTTTCATATGACACTGGTTTCATCTCAATTGGATTTTTCATTTTTGAGATACACCTGAAATACCGAAGCTCGCCTTGCTGTGTGGCGTGAATTACACTACCAACTTCCACAATTTGTTTCTCTTTCATCTGAACTCCTTTGGACTTGAATCTGGTCTCCAAATGACGCATTGGGAGTCTACTTTCATCCAAAATTGGTTTCACCTCAATCCGACGTCTAGTTTGTGAGATATCATCGAAACATTGAACGTCGCCCATGAAAAACGCAGAACAGAGGCAGACAGAGGTGAACAGTAACGCTGAGTCGAAAACTGCATTTTGGAAAGTCAGCAAAATTACGATTTTGCCATTGAAGCTGAAGTTCACCATAATTACGATTACGCCATTCTGAATTAATTTGGAGAATCGACGGGAATGACTATTATCTTCTTGACACAAGGCAACTCCTGAGATAATGAAATCATTGTAGCACACTCATGGATCCATATGTCATTGTTCATACCGTATGGCACTATTCATATATACGGTATACTATTCACGTATACGCTACTATTCATGCTGATGCTTCAAATAGCTTACTTTGACTCCGAATTAAGCCTTTCGGACTTCCATTTTGATCATCGAGACTTCATGTATAAGCACTATTCATGTATACATGGCACTATTCACATATACGCTACTATTCATGCTGATGTTTGCTGACTCCAAATTAAGCTATTCCAACTTTCGCTTAATCATAAAGACTTCTAGTAACACAAGAACTTGAGTGTTGATATTCTCATTATATTGTGCAAATTCTTCCTTCTTTAGTCTCTTCTCTTCTTCTGGATTATTCTTCATGATTCAACTTGAACTAATCTATATTAAATAAGGTAGTTAGTCAATGTATATGATACAAACTTTTTGCTCTAGATAATGGCATCAATATAAGACATCATCAAAACTAATCAGAACTAACACATTGCTTCTACTGAAGACAAGGTAGACTACCTTGGTGAGAAGATTGAAGATGTTACAGGACATTTTGATGATTTGGATCATCGATTTGAGAGTATGCATGATTTATATCGACTGTTGGATACCAAGCTAGATAAGCTTCTGAAGTCTGATGTCACTACTGGCCCATCTAGGGTAGCTCCCTCTCCCAGACAATCTCCCACTCATTCTCCACTTCATATTTCACCTCATGATTCTCCTCACCAATCTCCACCTTTTTCCTCCACTTGTCAGCCTACATCCACTCCTATCCTATCTCCTTCCCTCCTTTCACCATCTCAACCTGATATCACTCCTATCATGCCCACTCTTCAACTTTATGCTCCTTTCATATCATCTGCTCCTCCAATTATTCCTTTTCCCACTCCTCCAGAATATGCCAACCCCTCCTCACCATCCTCTGGAGACACAACAGAGCTTTTTGATGAACATCCCTCTAGTCCTTCTGTCTCACCTCCTTCATCTCCCAAGACTCACTCACCTTTGCTTCTTCCTTCCCCACCTTCACCACCTTCTCTCACTCTCACTCTCTATTCACCTTTACCCATTCTCCAGTCTCTACGTGCTTCCCTGGCCTCTGATCCTCCCATTTTGCCTGATGATAAAGGGGGAGAGAAAGAGAAAGAGAAAGAGCATGAGAAGAAGAAATGAAGTTGAAGTCTGTCATAGGATAGATTTGATATAGCTCTTAGCTAATCTTTATGTGTTTCTCATGTTTAAAGTCTTCTATCTGATCTTCTTTGTATTTAGGCTATGTTGTTGCAACTTCATAAACTTCTTGTGCCTATTATGTTTTTGGATGAATGAGTAATGACTAGCTTATGATATTTCTGATATTTGAATTTTTGCTTAATGCTTTTACAAACGGATCTCTTTCTCAAAACTTACAAGTGTTGTCATCATCAAAAAGGGGGAGAATGTTAGTTTTCTATATGTTTTAATGATGACTAACAATTGTTTCATTTGATAAAAATACCTGAAAGCAATCTTGAGCTCTTTGAAAATGTTTTTTAGAAAATCAGTAACTCAAGTTGATTGATTACAACTCGAGTTATAGGACTTAAAGAATTTTCACAAAAATCATAACTCAAGTTGGAAATCATAACCCAAGTTACAAATTATTTTTCAAAGGGTCATAACTCGAGTTATCACTTAACAACTCGAGTTATGGACTGTACTTCACCTTTTCAGAAAGCCTCTCGCGATATAATTTTTCTGGCATCTGAGGTAACTCGAGTTATTTTCAAGCAACTCGAGTTATTACTGTAGCAATTGCTCTCTGTTTGAATTTAACATTAACATAACTCGAGTTATTACTGTGCAACTCGAGTTATGCCAAAATGTAATTGCTTTCTGTTTGAATTTATTTTTAATATAACTCGAGTTATTACTGTGTAACTCGAGTTATTACTGTGCAACTCGAGTTATACCAAAGCAAATTACTTTCTGTTCAAATTTGACAATAGAGCAACTCGAGTTAATGAGTGTAACTCGAGTTGGTTTTCTTCTTCCAAATTTTCAGAACATGACTGTAACTCGAGTTACCACTGTACAACTCGAGTTACCCATATCAGTTTTTAAATTCAGCGATTTCGAAATCTGAAACTCTGTGATTATGCAATGGGTACTTGATATTATTGTTTCTTATCTTTTCTAATCAACTTTAATCAGTTTGCTAGTGTGTTTTAGACAGGTTTAAACTTCAAATTATCATAAAGCAAATTTCTGTCAGAAGCATTTAATGCGAAGCACAGAGAATCACCAATTTGGCAAGAAACCATCTGAGGAGACGAAAAGCATTCCAGTTACTTTTCAGACAACATTCCTAATGAACTTCAACAGGCAATTTGAATAAGGAATGTCAACGGAGAATAATGGACGAGTATCGGAGACATACGAAGAGACAAAGCCACAGAATTCTCAACGGTCACATTCATAACCCACAACGGCTCATTAATCTCTTCTCAACGGTCATTAAATGAAAGCATCTATAAATACAAGAAGCATTCAAGTCTCCACCTACCGAAACTCTGCACATTCAATTATCGAACTACGTCATTTACTGTTTCGACAAGAAATCAATATCTTATGATATTTCAATCTTTAGTGTTTACTCATCTACTCTTTTAGAGAGTTCTTCACTGATTATCATTTATTGTAAGAATCTCAAAGTATTGGGACTTTGAGATTGGGTTATCTGATTACAACTTGTAAGGGGGAGTAAGTTCTAAAGTGAGAGAATTACTCCGAGAGTACAGAGTGTGTAATCATTCGAGTTAGTGAAATCCCGGAGAGTCTGGGGACTGGACATAGGTCAAGGATTTAGACCGAACCAGTATAAATTTCCTGTGTTCATTCTTCCTCAACTCTACTCTGTTTACCTCTGTTCTTGTAGTGCGCTAACAGAGCAACAATCACGAGAAAATTTAATATCCCCAATTCACCCCCCTCTTGGTGATATTCCGTCTTTCAACTTCCACCCCTAAAATGATGATCAGGAGGAGTGACTTCCCTAATTGAAACCTTCTCCTTCCCTTCCTTACACCTTGGCCTAGTCTTTTTGCTAGTTCATCCTGAAGATGGAATATCACCTAGAGGGGGGTGAATAGGTGATCTCAAATTCTTTTCACAAAACCCACACAAAGACAAGTAAAACGAAAACAGAGAAATGCGACAGAGAAGTGAAGTATACATGAGAAAGTTTATACTGGTTCAGTCCAAATTCGCTGACCTACGTCCAGTCCCCAGAACAACTGGGATTCCACTATCTTCCAAGAACAATTACACACTCTGTAAATGAAGGATGGTCCTCTCACTCTCAAACTCCACTCCCCCTTACAAGATGTAATTGATACACCCTCTCTTAAAGTTCCTTAACCTTAAGATTCAACTGATAATGAAATAAATGTTTATGAACTCCTCACGAGTAGATTGTTAGTTATGTTATGTTTTGATAATGTCTTGTATAGATGCCATTATTAAAAGCAAAAAGATTGAGTAATATAATTATCTCCTACATTGACTAACTACTGTATTTAATGTAGATTAATTCGAGTTGTATTATCAAGAATGATCAAGAGAAGAGAAGAAAGAAAGAAGAACTTGATGAATGGAATGAAGATATAATTATTTAAGTTCTTATATTGAAGCTAGAAGCCTCCAAGATCATATGGAAGTTGGAATGGCTCGATTTAGAGTTAAAGTCAGCAAAAATCAGTTTCAGGATGAGAAAACTCAAGTTCACAACTCAAAACTCGATTTTCCTGCTTCGCTATAATGATTTGCTCCTCTGGTATGAGAAAACTCGAGTTTAGGACTCAAAACTTGAGTTTATGAATCAAAACTCGAGTCAGCCATCACAAACTCGAGTTAACAAGTGTCTTCAGCATCTCTGGACTAGGAAAACTTGAGTTTTCAAGACAAAACTCGAGTTTCCAGCAGTCATCAGCTTTTTAGCTCCACTCTGTTTCACGTTCAGCACGGGCGACGTCTGGTAATTTGATGATATCTACCAAACTAGAAATTGGATTGAGGTGGAACCAATGGCATATGAAAATAGACTTCCAATACATCATTTTGATATAAAATTCAAACCCAAAGGAGTTCAAATCAAGGAGTTATGATTTTTACAAGTTTCCACAAGAATCAACGTCACAATCTAGACCCACCTTCGATATTTTGGGTGTATCTCACAAACGACAAATCAACATGAGCTGAAACCAATGCCATTGGAAACTAGACTCAAATAACTTTTCAAAAACATCAAGAACACAGAAAACAAAGATCATTTGAAGGAGATATGATGTTTTGAAGTTGATAGTCTGTTCAGGATATTGTAAAAATGCTAGTCAAGAACAACCTTCACTCATCGGATCATAACGGACATAATACAATGAGTTTGGAGCTGATTCTTCTTGCATTGGATTCTTACCTCGAGCTTGGACATATAAACTTGAGTTTGAGATTGGCCAAGAATTTTCCAAGGTTTCTGAACTGAGAAAAAACCGCCAGTTTTCAGGGGAAACTCTAGGTTTTATCAAACAGAGACTTCTGAACTTTTTGTGAAATTGGCAAAACTCGAGGTTTGGTGAAAAACCTCCAATTTTGGTCTTACAGAGAGTCTTCTAAGTTTTGAACACTTGAAAACCTCCAGTTTTACCTAAAACCTCCGATTTCCAGCTTAACATGAAATTTCTAAGTTTTCACAAGAATTGTGAAAACTCTAGGTTTGTAATGAAACCTCCAGTTTTGTTCTTACAGAGAGTCTTCTAAGTTTTGAACACTTAAAAACCTCCAGTTTTACCAAAAACCTCTAGTTTTCAGTTCAAGGTGAATTCTCTAAGTTTTCTCAGAATTTGGAAAACTCGAGGTTTGATCAAAACCTCGAGGTTTGACTTGGCAGAGAGAAATCAAGTTTTAGCCAGTTTTTCAAAACCTCCAGTTTTGTGAAAAACCTCCAGTTTGGAGTTTAGTACAGTTTTCTCAAAGTTTTCACAATTAAGTGAAAACTTGAGTTTAGAGTACAAAACTCCATGTTTGTCCAGGCAGAGAGCATTCACGTTTTCCCAGTTTTGAAAATTGCCAGTTTCATTTCAAAACCTCCAGTTTTTGATTTGGCGCAAAATCTCAAAGTTTTCATATTTGAATGAAAACTCGAGGTTTGATCTGAAGCCTCGAGTTTTGGCTAACCCAAGAGCGCTGCAATTTTTAATGTATTGAAAACCTCCGGTTTTGGATGAAAACCTCCAATTTCGATGTTTTGGACTTAAATCGATTTTACATGCTAAAGTCCAAACCTCGAGGTTTGGGCAAATGACCCAGGTTCCCTATTACTGCAAATCTTTTTTTGAATCTGGTTATTTTGAGGGACACGACAAATCTCTTTCATAAGTCATCATTCGTTTAAAAAATTATGGCTGCCTCTACAGGAAGAGTCGAAGAGACTAAGGGGAAAAATGCATTAGCTTCCTAACAAGCAATAATCATTTCTAAATTCTAAAACAAACACACATCCTAGAAATTTGAGCTTCGATTGAAGAAGAATAGAGTCATAGAGAGGGAAAAAACTTGAATTTTGAAGAGCCAGAGCCCAGAAATTGATGACGATGCTAGTCGGATAGTGGTTGCTGGTCGCCTGGTCAGGCGGTCAGGTCGAAACTCGGTCGTCGGAGACTCGCTGACTCGGGAGAAGAAGGAGATTGAGGGTGGAGTCGTGGAGAGCAAGTCAGAGTTAGAGCATAGTAAACAAGAAGTGGAGGAAGAAGAGGAAGTCTGGAAGTGGTGTAAAGGAGAGAGTCACTGAACTGGTGTAGTGGTGGTGGCGTGTGGAGAAAGACAGAGAGGAGGGAAAGATGTAAAAACAAAAGGACAAAAAAGAGAGAGGGAGAACGTGATATCATAGAGAAGAGAAGAGATTATTAGACCAAATTATTGGTCATAATAAAATATTATAGGGTCAAGGTGCAAAAATACACATGTGCTTTACCCTGAGGAGTGCCCAACACCACATGCTCTTTTTAGGTGCAAAAATGCACATGTGGTTACAAATTAGGTGCAAAAATACCGTTTGACCGTTAAGTTTGACTTTTTTGCTGACTGGATGATGATGTGGCATGTCTACGTGGCATCTACATCAGATTTTTTCTAAAATTTGATTTACAAGTCAGATTTATTAAAAAAAAATCATACCTCATCTTCCTCCCAAGATCATCATATCCAGAAACCCGTAAGCTATGGGGAAAAAAAAACTCAAACCTCACTTTCCGACGAAAATATTGGTGATGGTTAGGGGAGAACGAAAGATGGAAACTTGTGAAGAGAGAAGAGTGATTTAGATTTGCATCAGAGGCATGGCTTTTGAGGCACGACCAAGATCTGAAGAAGACGAGAGGTTGTCGGTCGTCGAGGAACGGGATTTGAGGGAAACGAGCCACGAGTCAGCAGGTTATGCCACTGCCTGATCTGGGTTTTTGAGAGATTTTCTGGCTTTTAGGATTTGAACCCTCCATCTGAAATTCATCCAAATTCTAGGTTTTGAGCTTATGGCTAACCTATACGTCAAGCTATGCCACCGCCCAATCTGATTTTTGTCTCTTATCTCAATTGTTTTGGCTCTATTCTTCCATCTTATATTGCTAGTACTTCATTTTCTCAATTCTTTTCTTCTTCTCTTTATCTCCGTTAATCTCGCTAGCTCTGAAGCTTTTGATTTTTTCCCCACTTTGCTTTTACTGACTTTGACTTAACCAGCAGCCAAAAAGTTTACTGGTTTCTCCCCTAGATCAAATCATTATACATACGTTGAACATTCCCAGCTTCTGTCATAGTTAGTCCAATAAAAAGGCTGGATTTCCCATTGTCATCCCAATTAATTTTTGTTAGTTCTCTAAGGGTTTTGATGATTTCCAATAATTGTAAACAAAGCTTGAAGTTTTACTGACAAATGTGTAAAACTCACTGTGAGAGCAAAACTCGAGGTTTGTACAGAAACCTTGAGGTTTGGCATTACAGAGACAACTTCAAGTTTTCTGAACAAAGTCAAAACTTGAGTTTTCAGAGAAAACTCAAGGTGTCCACACAAAGAGACTTCTCAACTTTTTCTGAGAAATTGCAAAACTCGAGGTTTCTAGGAAAACCTCGAGGTTTTGTCATACAGAGAGTCTCTTAGGTTTTGAACATTTGAAAACCTCCAGTTTCCATTTCAAACCTCAAGGTTTGGTTTTGATTTTAAAATTTCCGTTTTTACAGATTTTGAGAAAACTCGAGGTTTGGTAAGAAACCTCGAGGTTTTTTGTCTGACACAGAAAACTTAGATTTTAACTAAGTTTCAAAACCTCCAGTTTTGTGTAAAACCTCCAATTTTGAACTTGACAAGATTTTCTCAAAGTTTTCACATTGAGTGAAAACTCGAGGTTTTGGGAAAAACCTCGAGTTTTGTGGAGGCAGAGAACATTTAAACTTTCTCATTTTTCAAAACCTCCAGTTTTATGGAAAAACCTCCAGTTTTGGATTTTGAAAGAAATCTCTCTAAGTTTTCACAATGTGTGAAAACTCGAGGTTTGGGGACAAACCTCGAGTTTTGTTAAGGCAGAGAGCAACTATGTTTTCTAACTTTTCAAAACCTCCAGTTTTGTTTTGAAACCTCAAGGTTTCTGTCTTAGCGCAAAATTTCAATGTTTTCACATTTAAACAAAACTCGAGTTTTGTAGAGAAAACTTAAGGTTTTGGCAAACAGAGAGCAAATGACTTTTCACTAACTTGAAAGACTCGAGGTTTCAACTGGAACCTCAAAGTTTTGCTTTTGGCATAGTTTTTTAGAACTTTCATACTTGAGTGAAAACTCGAGGTTTGGTTGAAAACGTCGAAGTTTTGTTAGCCAGAAAGCATTGAACATTTCAAAATTTTGAAAACCTCCAGTTTTGGTCAGAAACCTCAAGTTTTGATGTTTTGGACATAAATCAATTTTTCAAGTTAAATCCAAAACTTGAGGTTTGGAGAACAAACCTCGAGGTTTCTGCGCTGAACCAGAAATTCAAATCTCGTGATTCTGTAAATCTCTCTTGTTTGATCTTAATACTTTCCAGTGTTATTCTCTACTATTCCTAGCTATGTTTAACCACTTTGTTAGTGAGTTTCAGATGAATTAGAGAGTGTTTACTAAAGGTTTAAAGTAAAAGCAAAAAGTGACATCAGCACATTAAATGCAAACCCAGAAAGTTGCATTCTTTTGAGTAATCCGTCTGCACACGTCTAGCAAGAATTAAAGAATGATTTCCACATCCAGCACCTGCTTCTCCAACGGATTAATTCACAGGAAGTCAACTCTGAACTTCTGTACAGCTGGATTAAGTGGAGATTAAAGAGAGAAGAAGACTAAGCCACCTCCTAACCCTTGCTAAACATTTCCAACGGATCAATCAGGAAAGCAACGGTCAATTAATGCACTCTGAATATAAATAGAGCTGCATGCAAGTCTTCTCAACAACTACAACAACTGAAAACGAAAATCATTCAAGTCTTGCATTTATTCCTTCAGTTTTCAACTATAGTGTATTTTCTGATATGTAAGCTTTAGTGTTTATCATTATTCACTCTTAGTTTGTAAAGAATCACAAGTCAAGGGGACTTGGTGATTTGGGAGTTCATTGATTACAACTTGTAAGGGGGAGTGAGTTATAGTAAGAGAACTACTTCTTGAGTGCAGAGTGTGTAATCTTTGAGATAGTGAAAAATCCCAGAGAGTCTGGGGACTGGATGTAGGTCAAGTTGTTAGGACCGAACCAGTATAAATCTTTGTGTCCAGCTGATCTTCCCTTCTCTCTGTTTATCCCTGTTTTTCTGTTAGAAAACAGAGGTATTTGTGAAAATTTTTAAAATACCCAATTCACCCCCCTCTTGGGTATTTGGCTCCACTTTCATTTTTTTTTTTTATCGTTCATATTGTTCATAAATTACTCCACTTTGACTAGATGGTGGTGATTCCTGTTCTGGTGCATCTATATTCATCTACTTAGCACAATGAAGCACTGGGAGTTGATTGTATAGTGTTAGATTAGCACAATTACTTAGCACAATTTTGCCCGTCAGATTTCCGCTTCACCTCTAGCACTTTGTAAAGTAGTGAAGTTCATAAAGTCAGATGATTTCTCCTGTATTTCTCTTGCACTTTGTTGTCTAGGTTTAATTGATGATGTTGGGAAGGAATGTGTGTTCCTGTTTTTTTTTTTTTTGCTTGAAATCTTTGTTCCTGTATGCTTCATATTACTGTCCAGGCTTAATTGATGATGTTGGGAAGGAGGTGAAGATATGATTTTTTTAAAAAAATAAATCTAACTTGTAAATCAGATTTTAGAAAAAATCTGATGTAGATATCACGAAGACATGCCACATCATCGTCCAGTCAGTAAAATAGTCAAACTTAACGATCAAAGTCAAACTTAATGGTTAAACGGTATTTTTGCACCTAATTTGTGACCACATGTGCATTTTTGCATTTAAAAAAAGCACGTGGTGTTGGACGTTTCTCAGGATAAAGCACATGTGTATTTTTGCACCTTAACCCAATATTATATAATGAATACATATATTTTAAAAAATTTTAAAAGGCTAGTTGGGGCCTTGATAAGAGATTGGCTGGGGCCAAATTAGTGGCCAAAATAAAATGTTATATAATAAGTACATATATTTTAACAAATTTTAGAAGATTCCAGCTGGCCATAAGCTAGTCCGGTCACTACGTGTGAGGCTCCATGATGATGATTTTACCTCCCTCCTCCTCCTCCTCAATATATCGATACCGAAGCCTAATCGAACAAAAGAGACGATAATAAGCCAATCCTAATGTGTGAGGCTCCTGTGTTACATCACTTCAACCTTTCACGTATCTTTTTTACACAAGTAAAGTCCAACATGGCTTATTTCACCTAGATGCTTAGTTAGATTATATTTAACTTGTCAAAAATTACCCGGCTATCAACTTCATCATGTTGCCAAACAATTTTAGAAACATTGTTGGCGCAAACTGTCACACCCCCTGGGGTGCTGACATTCTTTATCTTAATCTCATGTAGTAGTGTGGCAAAATCAGAAATAGTTCGTTATACTGATATAGCGGGAATTTAGATTTGATTACACAATAAGGGTACACCCAGGGTTTATACCCCTTTACAAACATTTACATTCATTACAGACGGTGAAAACTAAAACCAACTAAACACCGTCGTCTCTCGGTTCTTCAAGCTGTCTCTCTGCTGGGTCATCTTCAAGCAAAGCTCCCTCCTCAAACCATGTACAATACTTCTCGTCCTGTGCTCACCTGTCTATTGGTTGGTAGTGGAGGGTGAGATTCTGAGGAATCCCAGTAACAAACAATACCAAACAATGCATGCAAGATAAATGCTAATATATGATATACTTGCCTTGCACAAGCTCATGTTAACATAATGACATATCTGCATGCTCAATGCTTCATGCATCATACTCATAGCCATAGCATAATCATAAATAGAGCTTCAATCATTCAAGTATGTTAAACATAGCAAGCAAGTATAGCAATCAAACATATACATACAAGCAATAATATCAATTACATGCAAGTAAGATAAGCCCATTATCTTTTAAGGACTATTGTCCTTACACGGGTTCCTCTTTCGTTAACCGTCAGGGTTGCTTGAAGTTTCTTCATTCTCCTTGTGGCCCTAAGGACATAACCATACCTTTAGAACCAAGGAAAATGAATGTTTATTTTCCCTTTTAACCCTTATTTCATTAGGGTTTAATCAAGTAACCTAAACTTGTTACTTTTAACCTTTATCTTTGATTGTCCTTAAAAGTCCAGCGAATTCCATTATTTTTAATTAATTGTGCGAAACTCATTTTAATATGATGTCAACTCTCACGTGCTCTTTGACCTCTCTAATTTCAAGGAAAAATATTTTCAGAGGTTCAAATGCACTATAAAAATCTCGGGTTCCAATTTTGCCCCTGTTGTCCAGATTGGTGTCCAGAAGTTTGACTAATCTTTGAAAATCCATGTAAAATCGTACATAGCTCTAAAATTTCCAAATTTTATATCAAATTAAATATTGACCAATCCTCTACCAGTCTGGAAAATTTCAGGATTTATCCAAACACCAGTAATTCCCAGTTTTAAAAACGATACAGACTTCTCGGTGAGTTTTTCAAACGCATCAGTTGACTTTGAAAATTGATAAATCACTGACCAAAGCTTCCAAAATTACAAACTTTGGATTTCTTAAATTCTACGTGAGTCCTTAGTATGCATGTAAAATTTCATCCCATTCTAACCACTTTAACCCAGTCAAATCACATTTTTAAGTCTTCTGCCCAGTTTTGATGTGCAGGACGTAGGGTCATTTGTGAGAATTTATTAGTCACTGCCCAGATATCAAAATAATGCAAACAACCCATCATTTTAAAGGTATGCGTGTCCTCTATCTCCAGGAATATTTTCATAATTTTTAAAGGACTTTTACTCACTCACAATGCTCAAACAGTCGCACTGACCCCAATAATCCAAAACTGGCAGTTTCTTCATTTATATTGTGCTCGTGATTTTAAGTTCAAAAACACCTTTGAAAAATCATCAAAAATATTTTTCCCACACAATTTTTCATAAGGAAAATGATGGTGCTCTCAGAATTTTTAAATTCCCTTTATTTCCCCAATATTTGGTTCGGCCAGATCAGAGCTTTTGCCAAGAACTCCAAAATTTTCCAGAAAAAGTTTGTGATCTTACCACAAGTTCTTATTCTTGGCATATGATCACTTTATCTTCTCCTTTTCCTTGCTCAGTCCTTTGGCCTACAACCCAAAATATCCACATGCATGTGAGTTACAACTCACATAATCAACATGCAAGAAGGTTTCATCAACTTACCTTCTTCTTCTTGCTTCTTCTCTAACCGTGGATGTTCTTCAAGTTGAGTGGGATGTTGATGATGATGTTGAAGATGGGTGAGACGATGGTTGACGATGTTGATGCCGTGGAGGAGGGATTAGTCTAATACGATTTTCATGTGTATTAAATGAAAGTGGAGCCAAATACCCAAGAGGGGGGTGAATTGGGTATTTTACAAATTTTTGCAGAAGGTTCTGTTTTCTAACAATAAAACAGGGCAGAACAGAGTATAAGGGAAGAAGAGCAAGACTCAAGAGATTTATACTGGTTCGGTCTTAACCTCTTGACCTACGTCCAGTCCCCAGCCACACTGGGATTTCCACTATATCAATGATTACACACTCTGCACTCAAGAAGTGATTCTCTCACTAGAACTCACTCCCCCTTACAAGTTGTAATCAATGAACTTCTCAATTACCAAGTCCCCTTGACTTGTGATTCCTTACAATAAATGATTTACAGATAAAAGCTCTCTCTAAGAGTAGGTAATGATAAACACTGAAGCTTATAGTGTCAAAAGACAAGATACAAATGAAAACAGAGAAGTAGTTGGAGAACTTGAATGCTTATATGTTTTCAGATGTTGTAGTTGTTGTAGTGTCTTGAATGCAACTCTATTTATACTCAGGGAGTAATAAATAACCGTTGCAATGTTGATTGGACCGTTGGAGATGATCTGCAAAAGTTGGGAGCAACTTTGGTCCTCTTCTCTCTCTTAGTTTCTTCTTAATCTAGCTAGACTTTGGTTCAGAGTTGACTCTCTGCAAATGAATCCGTTGGAGAGGTTGTTGCTTGTTGTAGAAATCTTTCTTTAATGCTTTGCAATCGTGTACAGATGGATTAACCAAAAGTAAGCAAGTTTCTGGGTTGAACATTTAATGTTCTGACACAACTTTTGCTTTTGTTCTAAACCTTCAATAATTTTTCTTTAATCTGTCTGAAACTCACTAAAAAGATGATTAAACATATCTAGAATCATTATAGATTAATCATGAAAAGTATTGAGATCAAATAAGAAGGTATAGCAGATTTGGCAAATTCGAATTTCTGTCAACGGATAGAAACCTGGAGATTTGTTCTACAAACCTCGAGGTTTTCATCATGTCCAGGTGAGAAAGGTTTTGGATTAAACAGCAAACCTGGAGGTTTTAAAATAAGCCTAGAGGTTTTCATAAGTGCAGAAAGAGATTCAAGTCTCTGAGACACAAAACCTCGAGGTTTCATGGTAAACCTCGAGGTTTCATCTAAAAATGAAACCTTCTGAAAAGCTTGACGAGAACAAACCTGGAGGTTTCATAAGGAACCTGGAGGTTTCAAACATTCTGAAAATTCATTTACTCTCTGGAACACATAAACCTCGAGGTTTTCAGCAATACTCAAGGTTTGGGTAAAAATACTGAAAAGCTGAACTTTGCTCCAAAGACAAAACCTGGAGGTTTTGGAGTAAACCTCGAGGTTTTCACTGAAGATAAAACCTGATTGCTCTCTGTAAGTTGGAAACCTGGAGGTTTCCAACTATACTTGAGGTTTTGTGTAAATTTCTAAAAGCTCAAGTTCCAGCCAATCATCAAACCTCGAGGTTTATGTAGGAACCTCGAGGTTTTCAATGTTCTTGAAAACCAATTACTCTCTGGATGAAGAAACCTGGAGGTTTCTGCAAATACTCGAGGTTTCACATTATATTTCAAAAGTTTCAGTTAAGCGCCAAACCACAAACCTGGAGGTTTTGTTACAAACCTCGAGGTTTGAGGAACTGATGTGAAACTAAATTTTCTCTGGAAGTTCAAAACCTCGAGGTTTCTTCACAAACCTCGAGGTTTCACATAAATTTGTGAAACCAAGTTTTTTGCAAGATAAAACACTGAACCTTGAGGCTTCCTTTGTAAGTCCAAACCTCGAGGTTTGCTCTTACTCAGGATTTTCAACATCCAAGAGCAAATCCTCATTCTTTGTTTACAATTGTTGACAATTATCAAAACCTTAAGAGAACTAACATTAAAGTGTGTGTACGGTGAGTGTTTAGAGAAAAGACAAGTGTGTGTGTGTCACTAGTGCAAAAAAGGCTTTTAAGACCACCTCATTTAGACCGAACTCTCGACGCCCCGATCTTAAAGAGATGACCTGTAGCTGTTTTGTAAATATAAAGAACTTTAAAGGTATGATCGGCGGTAGTTTTGTAAATATAAAGAACTTCTTGGACCGGATCATTTTTCAATGGGTCTTAAATATATTATTCAGACCGCTTAAAAAAACAAACGGTCTTAAAAATGTTTTTAAAAAAATTGAAATATCAAATTTTTTTATAGAGAAATCCCGAACAGGCCAACTTATATTTTCTGCGGTCCAAAATAATAAGGAAAAAATTTAAATATACAGGTAAAAAACTTTTAAGACCGGATATATATAACAGGAGGTCTTAAAGATTATACTTTTAAGACCGGACATAAATTGTGCCGGTAGTAAATAGTTTATTACTTTTAAGACCGGAGTTTAACAAAGGACAGTCTTAAAACTCAACCTTTAAGACCGTCATTGTAGTTCATTCGGTCTTAAAAATAAAGCGCCAAATATACTTCTTCGTGCGAAACGTTACCTTACAACTTACGTTGTCCCTCTGAATTTTGAAACCCTCTTCTTGTTGTGAAACCAGTCTTCCTATTGCATTACCTCTCTTCCTCGCCCACGTACCATTAGCCTCTGTTACTCTCTCATTTGCTCAGGCATTCCCCTCTTTCCTATCTTGAAAATGAACGATGAAAACAATTCCATTCGTGTTCCGGGAATGCCAGTTACTGGTGTGAGTTAGAACGAACCCTCTTCATCTGACAATGTGCCTCGTAACTGCCCTGCACGCCATGGTAGAAGAAGCACACGAATGATGGATATAACCCTAAGTCGGACTTCTGGGTCAAGGCTCAAGATTCAGTTTGATGAAAATTTGCAACCTTTCGGTCCTAATAAAAGCAAATATACTAGTTTTGTCGGCTATCTTACACGCAACAAGGTTAGCATCTTGACATATGAGTGGAAAAATGTGGACTTTGGCAAAGTAAAGCAACCTATTTGGGACACTATCCAGCTTACATACACTGTCCCTGACTCTAAGAAGTTGAAAGACAAGACATTGTCTTATTGTGCTAATCGGTGGAGGAAGTTTAAAACCTTTCTCGCTAACAAGTATATTTTTGCCGAGGTTCAGCCTGAAAAACATCCTTGGGATGGTTACACATTTATTGATGAACAAACTTGGCAACAATTTGTTCAGCTGCGGACCACTCCTGAAGCTCTAGTGAGTCTATATTAGTTTTGTTTTCCCTTTTGTTTGCTTATATAACTTATGCGGATATGTGAATGTTATTGTGTTCATCTAATCCTGTTAGTTAAATTGTTTGGTGTGTGAATAGAAGTATACATTTCCTGCCTTTGTCTATGTAAGTCTGATATGTAAACCCTAAAAAGGTAAAATACTAAGAAGGTAATTAGGGAAATAATAATGGCATAAGAGTCAAGCCATTATTATAGTCTTAGTTCTGTTATAGTAGGTAGTGGTTAGACATTGTTGTTAGTTCTGTTACTATCTAATGAGGATTGCTGATCCCACAGGATGCCTTAAAAAGGATCAAGTTTGTATTATTCTGTAAGCATAATTCTCTTTTGTTTCTTAACCTATCTACCTAGCAGTACAAAACATAGCTCCAATTCCTTCTACAATTCTACATCTTCCTTAAATAAAATGTTGAAACTTGATGAAGTGAATTTGACTAGTGTTTGAGGTTCATATCAAGCAAAAGTTCTCTAATTTCTGTTAGTGAGATGGCTGGAATTCATAATTAATAGTTGTTTTCAATTCTGATTCACAGGAAAGAAGGGAACAAGCATAGGAGATAGGGAGAAAGAATGATTGCCCACATAGGGCTTCTCGCGGCGGATATGAAAAGGCTGAAAAAGAATGTATGGCAGCCAAGCGGAAGAGATTGGAAGATGAAACAGAATCCAATCCTTCTGCGATACATGATCCGCCATCTCCAATAAGTCGCGAGGAGTTGTGGTTGCATATTCGGCAAAAGCCAGGCAGCGCCTACACGAGTGAACAAACTCGTGTAGTTGCTGAAAGAATTGTAAGTATCGTTATTGTTATTTTTTAGTTACTAAACATGTTTCATTACTAAGCTTCTCATTATCTGTACCTTACAGGAAGATCTTAAAAAGAAAGAAGCAGAGGGATCTTTTGTGTTGGACGGGAGGAGTGATGTTCTGACCATTACGACCGGAAAACCGGACCATGGTGGGTGTGTAAGGGGGATTGGAGGACGAGTAGGCCTGAAGGAATACTTTGGTAAATCTGCCAAATACCATAGACAAAGTATGGTTACTCGAGAGGAGATGGAACAGACGCTGGCCAAATTAAGTGAGAAAGCAGCGGCTAAAGAAGCTTCATTGACTGCAATGTTTCATTCCCAGATGAGCTAGATGTAGGAGGAAATGAATCAGATGAGGCTGCTTTTGAGCTCTTGTCCAGAGACCAGTGTTCCCTTGACACAGTCACCTGCACCTATGCAACAGAGCACTAGAGAGAGCTGCATTGTTGGACAGTCAGAGCAACCTTGTGACCTGTATGTGGAGGATTGTGATAGTCCTGGACGATTATTAGTTGCAAAAGGGACTGTCCACAGCTTATTGGGATCAACTGTACACCACCAACAAATGGCTGATGATGAAGTCAGAGTGTCAGTTGAAAAGGTGATCATTGATGCACCTATCCCTCTCCCAACTGATTAGTTGAAGCTTGTGAGTGATGTCAAGGGAACCTTCATCTCTTGTCCAGTGAAGCTTGTACATGTCTATACTCCTCTTGAAGCTTCAACCCCTCGTCCTCATGTTCCATCCCCTCCTCCTCAAGTTTCATCCCCTCCTCAAGCTCAATCCCCTCCTCAAGCTCAATCTTCTACAGCTAAGTTGACTGCCAGGGAAAAAATATCTGATATGGTGAAGAGTGGATATTTTAAAGATAAATCATGGCCTGTCAATGAAATAGTAGGCATCCCTCATCCTCTATCGGTTCAAGTTGACACCTTTGATGTTCAGTCGCTCCTGCTTCCTAGAAGTGAGCTTTCTGATCCAATCCTTCAATTGTGGATGAAGTAAGTATCTTCTTCTATGAGTATATAATTTAAATATTAATGCATCATTTAGACACACATACATATATACTAATTCCTTAATCGATGTCATTATTGTAGGTTCATGCATGAAGAATTGGTTCAAAAGGGTAGGAGCAACGATTTTGGATTCTTGTGCCCTATCTATTCAAGTGCAACATCCATGGAAGAGAGACAGGAGTACATATCAAAGAGGTTGTGTGAAGTGAGAAGAAAGGTGTACTTGTTTCCATTCTACCACAGGTACATATCACAAATCTTGTCTGCAATTCACTTAATTATGCTACATATATCACTGAGTACTTTACTACTGTGAATTTTCAGCCGCTACTGGTAGTTGGTCCTCATGTGCATGGAGGAGCATAAAGTTATCTTCTTATGCTCCACTCATAGGGATCCAGTGCCTGCATTGACGCAGACCATCAACGAGTAAGCATGTCATTTTGATTCTCTTGTCTGAAATCTCTGCTGTGAATTTTCAGTGAATTATTGATAAATTTGTGATTTTGATGATAGTGCCATGAGGACCTTCCAAATCTCAGTAAACAAAAAGCGTGTGTCTCAGGCCAAAGAACCTAAATGGTTCAAACCAGAGGTTGGTACAATATTTGTACACTAGCACACTGCCTTGTGAACTTGGTCAGTAAGATATATATGCTCTTATATATATTTCTTGTTCTTTTTAGACCCGTTGGCAACCACCGGAGTCCAACTTATGTGGCCAGTACGTCATTAAACACATGTATGATATTCTCACTAAAGGAAGTACTAAATTATTTGTAAAGGTAAATGTATTTGATGTTACATATTATGTATGCAAGTTAATTTAGTTTCTGGCTTAATGTTACATATGAAATATGCACGCAAGTTAATTCAGTTTCTATCTTTGATGTTACAGATGTTTAACTGCCCTGATCCCTTTTCTGATGATGAACTGGAGCACATACGCAATGTGTTTTGTGAATATCTGTATGACCTGATCTTAAAGTCAGGACAATAATTAATGTCCTAAATTCATTTGTAAATATATCCTGTAGCAACAATAATCTTCTGTAAATTTGTTTATTTTTTCGTACAATATTCATTTGTAAATATACATAATCAATGTAAAATTCAATAAATAAATTTGTTTAATTTTTCAAGAAATTTTCTTGTGTCCATTTTGGGTTTCTGAATGTATTGGATGGTGGATATAGCTATTTAGTGCTTGAAATTTGAGGTTTAGGATGTTGTAAATGAGCAGTAATGTATCCGCGACTTTTAGGACCTATTATTTAAAAGTCTGGTCTTAAAAGTCCGCCTAAAATTTTTTGGTCTAAAAAGTATGAGACTTTTAGGACCGTATATTGTTTTATTGTTCGCTCCTAAAAGCTTAAAAGTCATCATCTGGTCCTAAAAGTCTTCGGTCTAAAAAGTATGAGACTTTTAGGACCGTATATTATTTTACTGTCCACTCCTAAAAGCTTAAAAGTCTGCATCCGGTCCTAAAAGTCTTCGATCTAAAAAGTATGAGACTTTTAGGACTGTATATTGTTTTATTGTCCGCTCCTAACAGCTTAAAAGTCCGCATCCGGTCCTAAAAGTCTTCGGTCTAAAAAGCATGAGACTTTTAGGACCGTTTATTGTCCGCTCCTAAAAGTCCAGTTATTTTAAAAAGTATGGCCTAACCTTTAGGACCATGTAATTGTTAATGTTCGGTCTTAATATTCTTCCTTTAAATAGAAATGTTGACTCGCTTTTTAGATAAATTAAATCATTATGGCTCAAGACAACCGAGGTTCTGGCATTCTGCTTAAGCTAGTTCCTTCATTGTCATCGATTTTACCTTTCTTGTTTCAAAACAGGGCGAGGTAAAACCGACGACAACGACGGCCCTACCTTAAGAAGAATTGTCATTGTGTTTGTTTTTATTCGAATAAGGTAAAAGATGTTTTTTGTTTTATATGGTCTTAACTGTATTCTGCACATTTTTTATTGTTGATGACACACGAGGACAATGTTTTGTTCGTTTCCTTTTTGTCGGAAAAAGAAAGAAGATAACGAAAAGGACATGCAAGGCGATCGAAAAGGACAATGTTTTGTTTGTTTCCTTTTTTTTTTGGCAGCAGTAAAAAAAACATAAAAACATTTACTCCTCCCCATCGTTGTCGGAGGGGAGGGAGTCGTCAGAGAGGTCGGAGACGTCGTCATCTAACGGATTGTACTCAACGTCCTGGGCGTCGAGGATCATGTTGATCTTGTTGTTGACGGCGTTGTAGACCTGAAAAAGCTGGCCCATTCGTTGATCTATATGATCGACGCGGACCAGGAGGTGGCGCATCATCTGTTTGGTGGTCAGGTTCGGAGGCAGCGGAGGAGGGTACGGATTGTTAAGTCCAGTGGGAGGAGGAAAAGGAGGACCTGGTGGTGGTGGAGGACCTTGGGGTAGTGAAGCAACCATTGTAGAAGTGATGATGAAGAATGTAAAGAAAGTAAAGTAACAACGGGTTTAAATAGAGAACCCATCCTAAACAATGTGAAACGCCGGAAACTTTAATGAGCAGACGCATAGTTCATCAGAATATGAGGAGACGCCTAGTTGGGAAGTTTATTTGGAAGCCGAAGAGATCCCTCTGATAGAGTGTAAGGATACGACTCTGCTATCGGAATTTGAAACAATGAACTTTTAATACCGGATATTGTAAGAGATCCATTCTTAAAACTAATATTTTTTACGAAATAAATCTTACTTTAAAAAATATTGAATTAGAGAAAAATAAATGAATTTTAGGACCAGATAAATGATAAAAGATCGGTCTTAAAAGTAATTTAATTGATTAAAAAATAAATAATATACTTTTAGGACCAGATAAATCATAAAAGGTCGGTCTTAAAATTAATTCATTTAAAAAAATAAATAATATACTTT
This sequence comes from Acacia crassicarpa, assembly GCA_034222035.1. Taxonomy (NCBI): domain Eukaryota; kingdom Viridiplantae; phylum Streptophyta; class Magnoliopsida; order Fabales; family Fabaceae; genus Acacia; species Acacia crassicarpa. The sequence continues at coordinate 22,926,700 of JAWXYG010000008.1, forward strand.
TACGTCTGGACATTTTTAAACGGTCGGTCTTAAAATCAAAATATTTAAATAATATTTTAAATCGCATATTTATAAAACCCGCTCGTAAAGTAGACCACATTCATCTGCTCTTTGCATTTATTAACTCCTCATACCTCTCTGTCCTTAACTCCTTATTAACTCCTCACTACCTCGTAACTCCAAACTACATATGTGTCGCTTATTTGAGAACTGCTCTCTGCCTTTATTAATGAACTCCTCATACCTCTTTGTGCCAACTACTCAAACCATGGTTAGATACAAGAGAACCGCTCGTAGGAGTGCTATTACTCGTGATGCTTGTGCCTTCCGTAGATCGTTATACGGTGTGCCTCTTCCAGCGAGAGTGTGTTCTATTAAGACAGAAGAGTCTCGGGTCATTGGACCCATTGTTATTTCGGATGATGAAGAGATTGCCGCACCCCCCAACCTTCAGACCATGATGCGCTGATGCGAATAAGACAGGAACTTGCTGATATCTGGCGGAAAGTTGCTGCTCACGCCGATATCGACAAGGCTTTGAAGGATAATAAGCTTTAGGATGTATATATAGTCAGATTCTTGTTTTTGATAATTTTCTGCTTGTTTTTCTTTTATATTTTTTCTTGTGTACGTGCATATTCAAGTAATATATGTAGCATTAAGAACTAATTGAAAGTGGAGCTAAATCACCAAGAGGGGGGGTGAATTGGGGATTTTAAAAATTCTTTTCAGGACTCTCTGGTTTTGTTTGCTAAAACAGAGTGGTTAAGAGTAAGAAGGGAAGAAGAGCAAGACACAACCAATTTATCCTGGTTCGGTCTAATCTCTTGACCTACGTCCAGTCCCTAGTTACTCTGGGATTTTCACTATCTCTCTTGACGATTACAGACTCTGCAAACGAAGGATTTTTTTACAACCTTGAACACACTCCCCCTTACAAGTTGTAATCGAATAACCCAATCTCAAAGTCCCACTACTTTGAGATTCTTACAGAAAAATGATTTACAGAAAAAGAACTCTCTTCTAGAGTGGATGTTTATAAGCACTGAAGTACAGAAACACACTCAAATGTATTAGAACAGCTTTTTGACTGATTTTATCGAGTAAAGATGTTGTATATCAGTTCTGTGTCGTTCTAGCTTCAAATCTTCATCTATTTGTAGTGGTTTGAAGCTTGTGAACGTTATAGATCCGTTGGGCCTTTTTCCAATTCAAAAATATAGTTGTTGCTGGAGTTGTATCATGAATCAATCAGCTGAAATTACTCCCTGTCTGAAATATAGTCGTTTGGGAAATTATTCGCAGATTTGATTGCTTGATTCTTGTTTCTTTTCCATGTTGGTTTCATCTGAAGAACGTTGAACCTCTATTCGTGGAGATTTTGACCGTTTGCATAACGGTTATCCACATATTCAGCAAGTTTCCTAAAATGACTCTTCTTTTGAATCTCAATCAAATTTAAAGTCTTTCTGCAATCTCACGAATAAATACGTTAGAACAGCTCGGTTATAATGTTAAATGATATATATAACATATAAGATCAATGGGTATTTAAACAAGGATCTTTGAATCAGATTTGGCAAGTTTTAAACGAAACAGGGTTTTTCTGATAATTCACCAAAACTCGAGTTTTGAAGATCAAAACTGGAGTTTTGAACTGTTCATACTTCATAACCGGCGGTGTTCAAACCAAAACTGGCAGTTATCAGAGTTTGGAAAAATAAATCCTCTCGGGTTGCCCAAAACTCGAGTTTTTGCTTCCCAAAACTCGAGTTTTGAACTATTCATGGCAAAACATGATTTTAGTTCAAAACATCAAAACTGGAGGTGTTGGAGTAAAACTGGCGGTTTTCAACTTCGAAAAGATTGAAGGCTCTCTGCCTTGGCAAAACTCGAGTTTTGGTATCCAAAACTCGAGTTTTCATATTCTATGAAAACTTGGAAAATACACGTGCAGTTGAAAATTGGCGGTGATGGTCTCAAAACCGGCGGTGATGAATTGGAGAAAAATCAATTGCTCTCTGTCTCTTCAAAACTCGAGTTTTGGTTCCCAAAACTCGAGTTTTGAACTTTCTTCCAAAATAAGAGAAGTTCAAAACTCGCGGTGTTGAGTGAAAACTGGAGGTTTTGATACTTGAAAACCTTAGGACATTTTGAAATTTCTATGCCAGGCCAAAACTCGAGTTTTGGATCCCAAAACTCAAGTTTTGAACTATTCACAAGTTCAAAACTGGCAATGATGATTAAAACTGGCGGTGATGGCTTTTGGACATTTTTGCTACAGACCAAAACTCGAGTTTTGGATCTCAAAACTCGAGGTTTCCTCTGACAGCAAGGAAAACTGATTTTTTGCAAGATAAAACTTATCCAATTGGTTTTCAAGGCTTTCCAATTGTTCAATCATCATCAAAACACATTGAGAACTAACACTAATCTTTTGTCTTTTTAATTTTTTGTTCATATTCTCCAATAATTAAAGAAATTAAACTCCAGCTTTCCTTTAATTTTTATTCACTCAGTTGCTGCGCTTGCCAAAGCCAATGATTTTTTCTATATAATTCTCAAAAAAAATTGAGAATTTACGACCGGAGTTTTAGGAGACTCTGGTCTTAAAAAGTTATATATTTAGGATCGGCTACTTTATAATTCACCAGTCTTAATAAAATCTACGTGCGTAATAAATGAATAATAAAAAGTTAGGTCTGGAGTATTCTAAAACTCCGGTCTTAAAATTTAATTATATATTTAGGACTGGATACACGATAAGAATTCAGTCTTAAAAGTAATTGAATTAATTGTAGACTTTTAGGACTTAAAAATTAAATTAATAAAAAATATTTAGGTCCGGATAGGTTACAATTAATCAGTCTTAATAAAGTCCAAATATTAAAACATGTCTCTGTCGAGTGGAAAATTAAATTTCCCTCTCTGAACTTCTCTTGTTGAGCCGAAAGTGATTACTGAGGTTCTGTCTCCAGTGTTTGTGTGTTGCTCTGTCGGTGCTTTGTGTTACTCTCTCGACAATCACTTTCTGGTTCCTTAGCTAAACGTATATAGACCAAGCTGTAAGAGGTGTTTCGGTTATATAACTTCATGATTTTCCTACTTATTGTTCAAGGTTTTTCATGGGTTGAACGAAATCGATGAAATGCTCTTGTGGGTCTTTTTGTTATTAATGAATATTGTATTTTGAAGATTATATTTGCACTTTAGACCTACCCAACTGACCAACAAATGTTTTTAGGGTACTCTTACTGTTTGCAACATCAACGTTCATGGCGGGAGAAGAAAGGCTCAGGGTTCGCATTTGAATTTATATTCTACAGGTGAGTCCACAAGACCTTCATGCGAAGCATTTAATTTCCTCGTCATGCACTTATTTTGCTTCTTGGATATTTATGAGCATAAATATGCATTTGGTGTTGCCTTATTTTACGTATGTTAAATCTTTCTGTTAGTTCCCTATGTGTTTTGATGATAATCAACAATTGTAAATGCATATTGGAGTTTTGTTTTTGGTAAAAACTTACTGTGAAAGACAAACTCAAGTATTGATATGAATACTCAAGTATTGAACACTCAAGTATTCAATTGAATACTCAAGTATTGACTTGACAGAGAATTGCTCAAATCCATTACACAAAGCAATACTCAAATATTGGATACAATACTCGAGTATTGGACTTACAGAGAGCACTCCAAGTTTTCACCCTGAGACAATACTCAAGTATTGATATGAATACTCGAGTATTGAACACTCAAGTATTCAATTGAATACTCAAGTATTGATCATACAGAGAGTCATCAAAGTTTTACACCTTATGAAAACTTGAGTATTGTTTTGCATACTCGAGTATTGGATTTTCACAGAGATTTCATACTCAATGATTGTTCATTAATACTCAAGTATACATTAGAAAACTCAAGTATCGGCCTGACATCATTTTATCAAAGTTTTTCAAAATCCTTGAATACTCAAGTATTCATTTGAAAACTCAAGTATTGACATAGGAAAGACTTCTCAAAGTTTTTGTAAAATGAATGAATACTCGAGTATTGATTTGGAAACTCGAGTATTGGGCATACAGAGAGCTTTTCCCTTTGTCAATGATTTGGATACTCAAGTATTGGGAACAATACTCAAGTATTGAGGTTTTTGAACTTAAACTTATTTTCTTACCAAAAGCTCAAAACTCGAGTATTGATTTGAATACTCGAGTATTGTCCTTAAGGTCCAGAGTTCAAGTCTCGATGATTCCTCTCTGGAAGAAGAATACTCGAGTATCAAGATGGATACTCAAGTATTGACTTAGGTGCACAGTGACAAACTCAAGTATTGATGAACATACTCAAGTATTGAACGCTAAACTTGAAAATCAAATCTGACAAATTTTTGGAACCATCTTATTTGAACTTAATACTTTCTCTTATCATTTTTCTATATTCTTAGCTATGTTAACCATCTTTTTGATGAGTTTTAGACAGCTTAATGAAAGTTAATTGAAGGTTAGAGCAAAAGCAAAAAGGTAGTTCAGAACATTAAATGCTGAACAAAAAGTTGCTCCTTTTTGTCTAATCCAACTGCACATGCCTACAAAGCATTTAAGAATGATTTCTACAACAAGTAAACTCTTCTTCAACGGACTAATTCACAGAGAGTCAACTCTGCTTACTTGGACAACTGGATTATGCTGAGTTTAGAGAGAGAATATGCCAAAACCACTTCCTAAACATGGCAGAGCTTCTCCAACATATCTATTAGGATAGCAACGGTCATATATTGATCTCTACCTATAAATAGAAGACAGATTCAAGCAAAAAAATGTGGAGAAACAAGCTTACACTTCCAACATGCTGATACTCTGCTCTCACATCATTTGCACTCTGTTTTTCATGTTTAATTAACTTAAAGAGTGAAGTGATTTGTATTTGATCTTCAATGTTTATCTATTCACTTCTAAGAGAGAAGATTTATTGTAATCATTCTATTCTTCTGAGTGTTACTCAAGATTGGGTGATCTTGAGTGGGAAACACATTGTGTTGATTACAACTTGTAAGGGGGAGTGAATCCTAGTGAGAGGATTACTTCGAGTACAGAGTGTGTAATCAAGCGGTCTGTTGATTACAGTTTGTAAAGGGGAGTGAATCCTAGTGAGAGCGTTACTTCAGTTACAGAACGTGTAATAAAGTTGAAAGAAGATAGTGAATTGAAAATCCCAAGTGAGGCTTGGGAACTGAACGTAGGTCAAGGATTGGGTCGAACCAGTATAAATCAGTTTGCACATTCTCTTCCCTTATCTCTTACATTTCCAGCATATATGGTTGACTGTGTATTACATATTTAAATGTCTGATTATGGCTTTGTAAACTGATTTCAGTGAGTTACGAAAAGAGTTTCAAAGTTCCTAAATTTTTATACTTAACCCAATTACCCCCCTCTTGGGTTCAGCTGGTTCTTACATTTGGTATCAGAGCAGGGCTCTTGTTTAAAGGACTTAATAGTCTCAAGAGTTTTCAATGGCTGATTTTGGGTATTGTTTGTTTTCAGAAGGTTTTGATTATACCATTCCACCACTTTTCAAAGATATTGATTTTTGGTTTTGGAAAGCTAGAATGACATCATTTATAAAATGTTCTGTTTTTTATATGTGGAATGTTTTTATAAATTTTCTTGATTTCAAACCAAGAAAGGATTGGAGTGAAAAGGAAAAGAAAATGTTTTCATTAAACATTAGAGCAATGAAAATCTTATATAGTGCATTGACAGAGAATGATTTCGAGAAAATAAAATTTTGCTCTAGTGCTAAAGAAATCTGGAATACTCTTGATTCTCTTTATGCTTTTAACAATTGTGTTGAAGTTGGTAGTGTTGATAGTTCATCAGAAATTATAAACTGCACATCTACGACTGATGAACAATTGGAGATTGAAGAAGGAGAAATCATTCAATACTTCCATAATCCAGTCATCACAAAAGATCAAGAGGAAGAGGATTCCCAGGAAGAGCTCATGGATGATTATGATCAACCATTATCTGAAGCTCAAGATGCATATGTGGTAAACGATTCCAATTCTTCTTGTGTATTAAAGAAAAATGATTTCGAACAGTTGCATAAAATTGTTCTTCAACCAATCATGGATTCTAATTTGAAAAGCAAGAATGCTTTGAAACAAAATGCTAGAAAATCTATTGGGAAGAATGAATGTTCAAATGAAGATTGTTTGAAGTTTTACTCTAATGACCAACATAATATTTGCAAAAATGTTCATAGTAAACATCATTCTATTATTTGCAATTATTGTGGAAAGTCTGGACATATTTCTCACACATGCTATATTAGAAGAGATTCTAATGTGAAAAATAAATTTGTTTGGGTTCCTAAAGGACAATCAAGGTCCAATGCTAATAGTCAAGGACCCAAGTATAAGTGGGTACCAAAATGTCCATCTAGTGCTTTATGTGTGTAGGACCATTTGAAAATCAATGGACATAAGAGTATTAAGAAGATGAAGAAGAATCAAAGAGTTTCTCATAAATCTAAAAGGAAACCCACATCAATTAGGAGAACTTGTGGAAAAGCCATTGCTGGAACTACAAGGTCAAACCATAAGAAGCAATGGATACAAGCAAGAAGAGTATCATCTACCTCAAGAACAAATTTCCATAGAGTACCATTCAATTATCTTGAGGAGAACAAGAAGAGGAGAATCTCTCAAGTAGCTAATAGAAGACTCTTGAAGTCTATATCCTTTGAGAGAACTTTACAGACACCCATTGAAAGACATATGAAGAATCAACGCGACAGAAAGAGGTAGTGGGTAAGCAAAGTCAATCCTCCCAGTACCTAAGGCTAAGGTATACAATGGTAAAACCTCCTATGCTATCATCTGAAATTTTCTTTGAGGTTTTATATCTTGTAGCCTTAGGAATGAGCATTACAAACTATTTTTTAAAAGCTGGGTTCTCACATTTTTTTTTAAAAAAAAAGGAGATTGCAATGTTCAATAGGTTTAAACTCTTTATGCATATATGATGATTTGAAAAGAAAGTATTTTTTTTTTTTTTTGCATAAATTCATGTTTAATTCCCTATGCTCAGTTGTTCTAAATTAATTATATTCATAAGAGCATGTGAATTTTGGTTCCTACAAGCTAACGATGATTGGATCCAAGTAAGGTTGGATACCAAGAAAGAAAAAGATTTATACAGTTTTGTAGGATCAAAGGAAGCTTCTCAAGAATGCAACATAGAGAAACAATTCAATTCTTGAGAAAGCTAAACAAGCTATGCTTGATGTTAATGGTGATTGTCAAAAAGGGAGACATTACACATCAATCCACCCTAATCAAGCAAGCTATTAGAAGGACAAGAGGAATTATGGTGATATCTAATTCTTACCCTATCTTAAACTTAAATGAACTACATATTTGGGTAATGAATACTTGTCCATTATTACTTTCCATTAGCAATGAACCATTTATGCTTTTCAAAATGTTTTCAGATTGCCAAATGGACTATAAATGGATTTGTGTATATCTTTCTGATCTTATATTCTTAAAATGTACATTTCTAAGATTTGTTTTGGATTTCAACTCACTATGTTTTACAAAAATGCATACAAATGCTTTGACATATATTCATACTTTGGTTGCATTCAAATGATGTTTCAAAATTGGAAGTTAATATTGTATACTGAATGTTGGATATGCTTCAAATTTTTTGGTAGTTGATGAAGACCTTTTGTCATTAGCCTTGGGGTCCACAATCAACAATTAACCAAGGATTGCATATAGGCAAACCAAGGATCGTTCTCTCTTCTCGAGGAGCCTTTTATTGAATCCTAAGTAATCTAGATGTCATGCAAATGAAATGATAACAAGGGGGGATTGGGTTTTGTTGGAATTAGAACAGGAATTAAAGACAAAATGAAGAAAAGTGAGATTAATCAAATTGAAACGGATCAACCCAGAATTGGGATTCCAAGACCTTCCATCATCGAACAAAAATAGAATAACTGAACTTGTGATTGATTTTAGACAAACCGAAATCTCTGCATTTGTCCAGAAACTCCCTCGACTAGACGATCGCCTAGCATCTGATCGAACACGTGGTGAGCTCGTTGTATGATCGCACAACGCTCTCTGCAACCCGGTCCGACCTAAGTCCTTGGGATTTCAATCTGGATATTAAATCTAATACCCAATCCATAATTATAATCGGATCCGATTAAAATTAACAGAAACAAGTCAGTTACTGATTTAAGCACAAGTCCTCCGGATGACACCATGGAATCCTCAACTCATGGGTCGATCACAGAAACTTAGCCAATCATGGCTGGATAAAATGAAAATGCAGAAGTAAAGATGTTCATCATGACCACGAAGAACATGAACAAGTTCAACATGAACATAAAGAACACAAAGAACAATTAAAGAAAATGAAAGCTTCTATTCCAAAATAAATCTTAACAACATAGTGAATCCATACAGAAAAAAATGAAGAACATAAAATCAAAATAAAATAAAAAGGAAAGATTAACACTAAACCATTCCAAGAAGGAGGCTAGGAATACAAAAGAAAAACAATACATAAAACTAATAAGGAAAAGTAAAGCCTTCCATGTAGGAGGCAAGAAATTAAAGACAAGAATTAAAGACAATACATGAAACTAATAAAGCAAAACTAAAACCTTCCATGTAGGAGGTAAGAAATACAAGAAGGAAATTAGAATGGGAGAGAAGGATCATCTCCAAGGTGTGTCTTCAAGTGCTAAACGTGCATGTATTTATAGGAAGCTTGGAAGAACTATTGAGCCACAATTTTTGACTTTTGAGCTCCAAAACCGCGTCAACTTTACAGCCTGGTTTACACCACGATTTCGGTGACTTTCGGTGAAGTTGTCTTCATATGAATTGTAGCCCCGGATGTAAGCTTTCCACTCGTTCAAACGGTGACCCATTTGGATGTCTGTAGCTCAAGTTATGGATCAAACACCGAACGTTGCTCCGGAGCCCAGTGAAAGTAGCCTGTTTCGGTTTCCAGGCCAATTTTGGCCCTCTAAACGTCTGATTTAGCTTTTGGGCTCTGCATAGGAGTTGTAGGGCTTCCTCTTAGCTTTCTGGAAATGCAAATTGGGGATCAATTGGATTTACATAACTCAAGTTATTCCCAAAATACCGAACAGTGTTCATGACCCAACTGCAGTAAGAATGTGACAAAAGTCCAATTTTGAGTCCAAACTCAAGATGTGACCAGGATTAATGCAAATAAAATCTAAAAACTCCTTATGAAGATGAAATCACATATTTGACTAATTGTTCCATTAAAGCATGATAATGACAGAGTTTATAGCTTCTTTTTGCATTTAAAATAATATGAATTCAATGATTATCAAACTCCCCCACACTTATCCTTTTGCACTCCTGAGCAAAATTTAAAAGTAAGGAACAAGAGAAATTTCTCTTTTCTAACAATTGCTGAAATTTCAAAGCTCAACAAGGATCACAAAAGCTTCAAAAGATCAACCATTCAAGACAGAAATCTCTTCATCTCAAATTACTAATCATGGCAGTATCATTCAATGATGCTGATCACACAAAATAGTCTCTCAAATGATGCCCTCAATCAATCTCTCAAGTGTATATGGTTAATCAGTGTATCACTCAAATTCTGCTCAATGAAATTGTTCTACCATAAGCTTGCTCAAGTTCTACTTCTCCACTACGATAACACATGCTTGCACAAATCAAGAGAGCTTGTTATTACAGATTGTAATGGGGTTAGGGTGAAGGTAGGTAAAAGTATGGAATGAGAGGCTAAGCACCAAAGAAATTAAATCGAGCACTGATTAACACAATCATTCTATGTATGAAAACTTTTATTTACTCAAATACCTCCTTTCTGAAACTTTTTTTTTTACACCCCTTCTTTTTTTCTTCTTTTTTTTTTCTTCTTTTTTTTGTTTTTTTTTTCTTTCCTTTTTTTTTTTTTTGAAACTGTACTATATATATAATCACAATGGAAAAATCAAATATCTCCCCCCCACACTAAAACTGTTGCACTACTGAGCAACCCCCACACTTAAACACAAAACCAAGGTAAACCAATGCTCAATAATTTTTCATGGTGCGGAATAAAATGGTTTTACGCTGAGGCTTGTAATGTGGCTTAGAACAGAATGGACAAAAAGGCACAAAGGGGTTACCAAAGGGATATTAATGCATGGGAAAGGCTATTTGGCCAAAGTGGGGAAAACAAAAGGAAAAAACAAGCTTCCATCATACCTATGCACATAAGTGAAAAATGTAGTTTCAAAAAGAAAAGGAGCAAGTTCTAGAGAACGTAAATCATGAGCTGATGCACACAAGAAAGAAAGAATGGTAAAAGATGAATTCCATTCATGTAGGCCCAAAATCTCACAAAGGTTGCAATCAGCATCATAGAATCAACTACCAAGATATTATAATCCAAGAGTTCAAAATCAATCAAAATAGAATGATCCATCAAAACCAAAGTGTCCAAGTGCATAATATGTTGCAATCATAGAATGAGAGAATGTATTGTTCTTATTCTATTTAATAAACTACATTATTTCTACTTTTTCTACTGGATTGTGTCCCTCCCCCACACTTGTCTTCCTCATACAACAATTAAGCCCAAAAATTTATAGAAATTAGGAAGGAAATAAGTGAGGAAAGAGACAACCTGGGTTAGAAGATCTTGAGTCGCTTAAAGGAGAAATTCTCATCCCGGATGGGAATCATGCATTTGTCTGTTAAAACATCTTCTCCCACATTGATTTTCCTTGGTGGAGGTGGTTCAGGATCCATTGGAAGAGGTTCAAGAATGTACGGTGGATGTTGGTTCCATCGAGGACCTTTCCAAGAATGTGCCTGTAAAGAAGACAAGCAACCGGCAGTATCCCATCCAAAAATAGAAACATGGAGAAGTTTCAAGTGAATTAAAGGCATGTGAAGTTCCAAACTCTCCAAGTAACTATCACATCCAAGGAAATCAATGATACTCCCATCAGTGAGAGTCAAGGTATCAATTATATTGTTAAAATTCTCTTGTGGCTGCAAGATGGAAGGTATGGAATCCAACTTAATGTTGGAGTACACCACATCATTGTCGCAATCACAAGAGATGGAAGGAAAAAAATTGGAAGAAGGAAGAGGATTTTTGAAATTGTCACCACCCGGAATGTGTGAAGATTTAAAACAATTATCTTGTTTTTCTAAATCAGGTGGCAAATCACAAGAAAGTACTTGTTGGAAAGATTCATCAATATGTAGGATTTTATCAATCAAAATTTCAGAATCTTCGTCACCAACAAGACTACAAGAAAGTAATCCAATGGGAATTTTATGCATTTGACATTCTAGGCTATGATTGTTCTCACTCACATCAACAACGGAATCACTAATCAATTCAGAATCACCAAATAATGCAGCATTAATCTCAGTGCAAATAGGACACCATTCATTATCAGAACATGCACAATTAGTAGAATTACTTGTCCATGCAAAATCAGGATAATTAACATACCATTCAGCAAGAACATCATCAACAAAATTGGCATCCATGCTTGATTCAATCTTTTCAAAATTGTCATGCTTACTATCATTAATAGTACAAGAGGGTGCATTATGATCAATGATAGAGTCAACTACTTCACTAAATGCTTTCTTTTGAAGCTCAACATGTAAATGACATTTTTCATGATAACAATCTACACACATTTGATATTCCTCACAAGAGCATGAAAATATGTCATTCAATTTATCGAATTCATCCATAGTACTATGAAGAGAAGCATTTTCATCAGTTAAAGCATTACATGAAGAAATAGGAACACACTCATCAACAAGTACAGTCAAATCATTACTACTAAAGCCAATTGGATGAGCAATTACATTTCCAAACAATTGAGGGGATTCAACAATGATTTCCTCGTCCACCTCATTATCACTCAAATTACGAATTGCTTCATTAATCAAAGTAGTAGGAGAGTCTACTTCTAGAAGGGTATGATCATTACCAGATGGGTGAGAAGATTCTTCAATGTGCTCTTGTACTTGTCTCACTTCTTGTGCATGTGTGCCCATGATAGAAGGAAATTTCATTTTTAAAACTTGTGCTTGCTGCTCAATTTTCTTTGCTAATCTCTCAGATGATTTCGCTTGTTGTTCCATAATTCTAAGCATAGAGTCCATTTGTTGCTGAAGGTTGTCCTTATGTGACCACTCCTCATTTATAGCCCAAGCCGGTTGATTTTGGAAATCTCCAATGATTTCACAAAATGAAGGATCTTGGTCGGGTAGACATGGTTGAGAATAAGGTTCGTAAGGTGGCTCAAATGGGTATAGGGATTCATGAGATGGATGGCATGGTATAGAAGTGGGATGGAATGGAGGATGGTAAGGTAGGTGAGAGGGTTGATGATATTGTTGGAATGAGGAGGGTTGATGATATTGTTGGAATGGAGAGGATTGATGATATTGTTGGAATGGAGGTTGTTGGTATGGTTCATGGTATTGGTGGAATAAGCCATCACATTCTTGATTGCCTACAAAAGAGTGAGAATTGAAAGGTAGATTATGATTATCATAAAACCAAGCCATGAAATTTCACTACAATTAATTCCCAAGGAATTACAAGATGACTATCTAACTATAAATTATAAAACTAAGAAAAGGAATTTAAGAAGATACCAATGCAAGTGAAAAAGAAAAGAAGAATTTTTTTATTATTATTATTTTTTTTAAAAAAAAATGCAAGTATGTTATGAATTAACTTGGAGACATGGTGAATTCAAACAAATGAGCTCAAAATTATATCGAATCTGATTTTAACACACCACACAGAAGCTACCAAGTCAAGACGATGCAATAATGCAATGAATGCTATGCAAGCTACCTAAATGCAAAAATCCTAAACTATATGCAATGAAAAATCAAAAATGCAAAACTAACAAGCTTCACACGAGAAACCCCTTGTCAAAAGTAAATTTGACAATTAGATTACCTAGGGAGCCAATTACTTAGCTCCCCGGCAACGGCGCCATTTGATGAAGACCTTTTGTCATTAGCCTTGGGGTCCACAATCAACAATTAACCAAGGATTGCATATAGGCAAACCAAGGATCGTTCTCTCTTCTCGAGGAGCCTTTTATTGAATCCTAAGTAATCTAGATGTCATGCAAATGAAATGATAACAAGGGGGGATTGGGTTTTGTTGGAATTAGAACAGGAATTAAAGACAAAATGAAGAAAAGTGAGATTAATCAAATTGAAACGGATCAACCCAGAATTGGGATTCCAAGACCTTCCATCATCGAACAAAAATAGAATAACTGAACTTGTGATTGATTTTAGACAAACCGAAATCTCTGCATTTGTCCAGAAACTCCCTCGACTAGACGATCGCCTAGCATCTGATCGAACACGTGGTGAGCTCGTTGTATGATCGCACAACGCTCTCTGCAACCCGGTCCGACCTAAGTCCTTGGGATTTCAATCAGGATATTAAATCTAATACCCAATCCATAATTATAATCGGATCCGATTAAAATTAACAGAAACAAGTCAGTTACTGATTTAAGCACAAGTCCTCCGGATGACACCATGGAATCCTCAACTCATGGGTCGATCACAGAAACTTAGCCAATCATGGCTGGATAAAATGAAAATGCAGAAGTAAAGATGTTCATCATGACCACGAAGAACATGAACAAGTTCAACATGAACATAAAGAACACAAAGAACAATTAAAGAAAATGAAAGCTTCTATTCCAAAATAAATCTTAACAACATAGTGAATCCATACAGAAAAAGATGAAGAACATAAAATCAAAATAAAATAAAAAGGAAAGATTAACACTAAACCATTCCAAGAAGGAGGCTAGGAATACAAAAGAAAAACAATACATAAAACTAATAAGGAAAAGTAAAGCCTTCCATGTAGGAGGCAAGAAATTAAAGACAAGAATTAAAGACAATATATGAAACTAATAAAGCAAAACTAAAACCTTCCATGTAGGAGGTAAGAAATACAAGAAGGAAATTAGAATGGGAGAGAAGGATCATCTCCAAGGTGTGTCTTCAAGTGCTAAACGTGCATGTATTTATAGGAAGCTTGGAAGAACTATTGAGCCACAATTTTTGACTTTTGAGCTCCAAAACCGCGTCAACTTTACAGCCTGGTTTACACCACGATTTCGGTGACTTTCGGTGAAGTTGTCTTCATATGAATTGTAGCCCCGGATGTAAGCTTTCCACTCGTTCAAACGGTGACCCATTTGGATGTCTGTAGCTCAAGTTATGGATCAAACACCGAACGTTGCTCCGGAGCCCAGTGAAAGTAGCCTGTTTCGGTTTCCAGGCCAATTTTGGCCCTCTAAACGTCTGATTTAGCTTTTGGGCTCTGCATAGGAGTTGTAGGGCTTCCTCTTAGCTTTCTGGAAATGCAAATTGGGGATCAATTGGATTTACATAACTCAAGTTATTCCCAAAATACCGAACAGTGTTCATGACCCAACTGCAGTAAGAATGTGACAAAAGTCCAATTTTGAGTCCAAACTCAAGATGTGACCAGGATTAATGCAAATAAAATCTAAAAACTCCTTATGAAGATGAAATCACATATTTGACTAATTGTTCCATTAAAGCATGATAATGACAGAGTTTATAGCTTCTTTTTGCATTTAAAATAATATGAATTCAATGATTATCAGTAGTATTTTCCGTATCATTCACATATTGATCTTTGGTATTCAATATGATGCTTGAACTCCTCATTCTTTATTATCAATCAAGTTAGGTCTTATATCTAACAAATTGACCATCTATATAGTTTCAAGCTTATCTCCATAAAAGAATCCAATTTGTGAAAATCTTATGCTTATTAGATAAATCCGTATTGGCCAAGTTATTATGGATGATCATTAATGCATTAAATGTTAGTGCATTAACCATTATATGGAATAACCTACTAGGATAATATTATGGAACTTTAATCATTTGAATTAATGAGTTTGTACTTCATCGTCCATGAATCCTAGTACTACTTGTGTTACTCAAATATATAAGCATTTGTCTGCATCCATGTTTTGAGTAACTACTTCTGTATACTCATAATTCTTGCCTTGAACGCTCTTATGTTTTCAAGACTCTACTCTAAAAGGCAAGATTATCTCTTGGTCAATAGCAAAGTCATTGTGCTTATATATTTCTATTGTACTAAGCATGTCTTGATAATGCTTTACTTTCATGACTTTGGCTTTTCAAAAATTCTTTAACATGTTAACTTTAATGTTCAACATGTTCTCTAAAATCTGAAGCATTATGACACATTCTGATATATTGACTTCCACCATGTTTTGAAGTGATCTTTTTTTTTTTCAAGCATACTTCAAAAATGAATATTTTAGTTATGACAATTTTGATTTCATAATACATTTTCACTTTTTTTTTTTTAACATTCAAGATTTGAAATGATTTGCACATTTCGTTATCATTCTTGAAAAATCTGAACTGTAAGTTGTAAATGCTTATCTTTATGGATAAGACTTTCTATACTCAAATTATATGTATTCTATCAATGACATCTTTTCTGCATAAAGTATATTTACAAACTGTCATTGAGAAATAATTTTCTTGATATTATTTAGTTGTTACCCTATTTGATTCATTGACATGAACTTATTTGATTATGTAAAGCTATGTTTTGATCTTTGACTGTTTTACTCTTTGCTCCGGTATCATATGGTTGAGTTATATAAGAGCATAAGAGTTGTTATGTCTAATCTTGTGTGGACTCAAGATTCATTGAGTACCAAAGAATATACATTTGTTTTGCAGGATTTTTTTAAAAAATTTTAGTAATTGCTAAGGAAAAGAGAATACTCGAGTATTAGAGGAAATACTCGAGTATGGCGAAGTCAGAGAGCAACATTGAGTTTTGGAGAAGATGAATACTCGAGTGTATAAGTTGAATACTCGAGTGTCCACCAGTCAGAGAACAACCTAATAATGAAGTTAAATACTCGAGTATGAGGGTGTAATACTTAAGTATCCACCAGGCAGAGGACAGACAAATGCTAAAGAAGTTGAATACTTGAGTATGTTAGTTCAATACTCGAGTATTAGTCGTGGAAATTCAAAGGTTCACTATACACCTTTGAAGTCTAGGTTAGTATTTGTTTTTCAATACTTGAGTGTGTAAGTGAAATACTCAAGTATGCAATACTCGAGTATTGGTGTCAATACTCGAGTATGGTTGCACAGATATATATGCAATCTGTTCATGTTCTTCATTACTCGCTCCTAAACTCAAGTTTGCCCTAGACGCTCCCTCTTTCTCTCTCAGAATCTCTCAATTTTCGACCAAATCCTTCCATTAAGCAATCAATCATTTATGTCTTTCAAAATATTTTTCAGATTGGTAATGGATCACAAGTGATTTTGTGCATAATTTTCTAAGTTTAAGATTTCTGAAATGCACAATTCAAAATCTTGTTTTTGAATCACAATGATTTCGAAAATATGCATGATTTGATTGCACTCAAATGATATTTCAAATTGGAATTTAACTTCCACCATATTTAGTGGATACATTGATTTTCTGAACATTTCTTCAAAGATGAGTTTTCATATCATCAACATTTCAATTTTATAAAGCATTATCATGATTTGAAAGAAAATTTGAGATTTGAAAATGTTTGCATAATTTATGAAAAACTCATATCAATGACATACTTTCCTACATGAATGTATTTACAAATTGTCATTGAGATATGAATTTCTTGGTATCACATATTCGCTTATCTGTATGATCAATGTTATGAATTAATTGGATAAGATTATTTGTGATACACTCCTTGCTTGGAGATAACATACTCACCTAGAAGCAATTCAGCTTTATAAGAAGAAAATTTGGGAATGATCAATCCCAATAAATTGTGAATTGCCTCCACTTAATGTTAGTTATGTATTTTGATGATTAATTGATTACTAACTTCAGCATTGGAGAATCTAGATGTAGTTCTATACAGGATATTTATCATGATTAAAATCTCTGAAATCCTGCTGAAGTTTGTTGTCAAGAGGACTAAATTCGAGCCTATTCATGTTAAACCTGAGCTTGAGACAGCCAGAGAGGAGATATAAAGTTGAAGAGAGCTAAATTCGAGTATATAAGTGAACAACCTCGGTTTCAGCTCAGACAGAGAGAAATCCTGAACCTGACAAAGTGAGGAAACTCCAACCTGTTAATGTTAAGCTCGAATTTGTAAGTGAAATTCAAGAGTTCACCTTACACTCTTGAAGTCCAGGTTAGTACAAGGTTGTCACGATTGAAATGTTTTTGAAGACCTAATTGTTTCTCTTCACTTCAATCTACCCTTGAGTCTACCCTAAATTCTCACAACCTCCTCCACGAGATTCTGAGTAAATGACCTCCAAACGTTTTGCATCTCCAAAACTCTAAAATCCGACCAAGAACAAACCCAATCCAATCTTCTGATTTGGAATAGGCAAGGAAATTCCTGGAGTTGCTTTGAATCAACCTTCAACACTCAAGAGGAAGGAAATGCAGTTTAAAAAGCAAACTGAGTTTCTGAAGAAATCAACAAATCAGAAAGAAGCTCCTACTCTACCCAGACTGAAGGGAATTGTTCTTGAAAAACAACCTGAGGTTCCCAAGAAGAAAGGTTTTGGGAAAGGAAAAATAAAGGTTCCAGAGGTTAATAAGAAACAGAAGCCAAGGAAGAAGAAGAATTCATTTCAGCATTCAGTTCCTATACTAGGGCAAGCAAGTTCTCAAGCTCTCTCACAAACTGCTTTTGCAATTCAGGAACAAGAGCTCCTCCTCCTTCAAGGCCAACAAGATCAAGAACCACCTATTCTTGAGTCCAGGAAACTCAGAGTGCTCCACCTCCTCCAATGTCTTCTAATTTCAATGCAAGGATCAAGGAAATTGTGGATAAGGCAATTTTAGAGTTAATTGATAAGGAAGAAGCAGAAGTTAGAAAACTTGTGTATGAGGTCAACAAGGGACATAGCAATGTGGTCGATACTCAGGAAGGCTTCAAGAAGAGTTGAAAGAAAACCAGAAAGTGCTGAAAGAAGAATCAAGGATACAAGTGATCAGCTTGAAGATCACACAGCTAGCATGTCAACTCTTATGGTAACTGTAATGAGCCTAAGTGATAAAATGGACAAACTTCTGAAAATTAGTCCATGGGTGCTTCTGGTTCTGGTTTGGGCACTTCTACTTTAGATGGACCAAGCTCTGATATGTCTAATGTTAGTTCTCTATGTGTTTTGATGATAATCAACAATTGTAAACATGTTTTGAAGTTTTTGCAATTGCTAAAAATCAACTGTCAAATGGAAACTCGAGTATTGGTATGGATACTCGAGTATTGACTTGACAGGGAGTTGCTCAAATTCATCTTGACAAAGCAATACTCAAGTGTTGGAAGCAATACTCGAGTATTGGACTTACAGAGAGCACTCAAGTTTTTCACCTTGAGTCAATACTCAAGTATTGGAAACAATACTCGAGTATTGGACTTACAGAGAGCAATCAAGTTTTTCACTTTGATTCAATACTCAAGTATTGAAAGCAATACTCGAGTATTGCACTTACAGAGAGCATTCCAAGTTTCCACCCTGAGACAATACTCAAGTATTGATATGAATACTCGAGTATTGAACTCACTGAGAGAATTTCAACATTATGTTAAGTTATCAATACTCAAGTATTCGATGGCATACTCGAGTATTGATCATACAAAGAGCTATCAAAGTTTTCCATCATGTGGAAACTCGAGTATTGATTTTACATACTCGAGTATTGGACTTTCACAAAGTTTTTCAAATCAACATCTGTTTATTAATACTCAAGTATTCATTTGAAAACTCAAGTATTGACATGGAAAAACTTCACAAAATTTTCAAATGAATGAATACTCGAGTATTGGTTTTGAAAACTCGAGTATTGGGCATACAGAGAGCTTATCCATTTGTCAATGATTTGAATACTCAAGTAATGAAAAGAATACTCAAGTATTGAGGTTTTGAACTTAAACTCATTTTTTCACTAAAAGGTTCAAAACTCGAGTATTGACTTGCATACTCGAGTATTGTCCTCAGTTTTTCAAAGTACAAGTCACGATGGTTCCTCTCTGGAAGAAGCATACTCGAGTATCAGTATGGATACTCAAGTATTGACTTAAGTGCACAGTGACAAACTCGAGTATTGATGAACATACTCGAGTATTGAGCGTTGAAACTGAATTTCAAATCTGACGAATTTGTGAAACACTATCTTTTGATCTTAATACTTCTATTTATCATTCTTATATATTCTTAGCTATGTTTAACCACTTTGCTAAGTGAGTTTCAGTTGACTTAAAGGATGATTAATGAAGGTCAAGGCAAAAAGCATAAAGTTGTTCAGAACATTAAATGCATATCAGAAAGTAGCCTCTTTTTGGCTAATCCATCTGAACACGCCTACAGAACGGTGAAGAATGTTTTCTACAACAAGCAAACTCTTCTCCAACTGACTAATCCACAGAGAGACAGCTCAAAGTGATTATTCATCTGGATTAAGTGGAGATTAGAGAGAGAAGCTGACCAAAGTTGCAACTAATCACCTCTAACGGTTTGATTCACTTTACAACGGTCATTTAATGCTTTCTAAGTATAAATAGGATTGCATTCAAGGCTCTTCAACAACTACAACATCTGAAAACGAACAAGCATTCAAGTTTCACAACTACCTTCAGTTTTCACTTGTAACTTGTCTTTTGACAATATAAGCTTCAGTGTTTATCATCATCTACTCTTAAAGAGAGTTTTATCTGTTTATTGATTATTGATTGTAAAGAACCACAAGTCAGGGGACTTGGTGGTTGGGTTCATTTATTACAACTTGTAAGGGGGAGTGAGTTCTAGTGAGAGAATCACTTCTTGAGTGCAGAGTGTGTAATCATTGATATAGTGGAAAATCTCAGAGTGTCTGGGGACTGGATGTAGGTCAAGTTGATAGGACTGAACTAGTATAAATCCTTGTGTCCAAGCTTTCTCTTCCCTATCTCTGTTAACCCCTGTTTTCATAGCACAAAAACAGAGCTTTAACCGAAAATTTTAAGAATACCCAATTCACCCCCTCTCTTGGGTATTCAGCTCCATTTACATCTAACACAGCCTCTGAACCAGCCATCATCTCTAAACCAGCCACTACCATTGAACCTGAGTCATCCATTACTACCACTCAGATTAACCCTCCATCTCAGCAATAGGATCTTATTTCCTTCAGTCTCACACTTTCATTGAAGAGTGAAAAGGATCTTATCCTATTCTTACACCTTCAAATATCCAACATGATCGACCCTTGCTTGCTGATGACAAAGGGGGAGAAGAATGAAAAGGATCAATCAATGGTTTTAATTTGATCATTTTATATTTCATATTTTCTTTCGAAACTCTACTTAACATTCTGGTCTATATCTTGATTAATCTCTACAGAATGTTAAGTTCTACAGTATACATGCTTTAATGTTATATAATTTCTACTGCTGCTAAACTTTGATACTCATCTAAACTCCATGGTTAATTTAAAATATTTATGAGTATATCAATGCGTTATTTTGTTATCTTGGTATCTGGCTATGTTTAACCATCTTTTTGATGAGTTTTAGACAGATTAACGAAAGTTAATTGAAGGTTAGAGCAAAAGCAAAAAGATAGTTCAGAACATTAAATGCTGAACAAAAAGTTGCTCCTTTTTGTCTAATCCAACTACACACGCCTACAAAGCATTTAAGAATGATTTCTACAAAAAGTAAACTCTTCTTAAACGGACTAATTCACAGAGAGTCAACTCTGCTTACTTGGACAACTGGATTATGCTGAGTTTAGAGAGAGAATATGCGAAAACCACTTCCTAAACATGGCAGAGCTTCTCCAACATATCTATTGGGATAGCAACGGTCATATATTGATCTCTACCTATAAATAGAAGACAAATTCAAGCAAAAAAACGTGGAGAAACAAGCTTACACTTCCAACATGCTGATACTCTGCTCTCACATCATTTGCACTCTGTTTTCATGTTTAGTTAACTTAGATAGTGAAGTGATTTGTATTTGATCTTCAATGTTTATCTATTCACTTCTAAGAGAGAAGATTTATTGTAATCATTCTATTCTTCTGAGTGTTACTCAAGATTGGGTGATCTCGAGTGGGAAATACATTGTGTTGATTACAACTTGTAAGGGGGAGTGAATCCTAGTGAGAGGATTACTTCGAGTACAGAGTGTGTAATCAAGCGGTGTGTTGATTACAATTTGTAAGGGGGAGTGAATCCTAGTGAGAGCGTTACTTCAGTTACAGAACGTGTAATCAAGTTGAAAGAAGATAGTGAATTGAAAATCCCAAGTGAGGCTTGGGGACTGGACGTGGGTCAAGGATTGGGTCGAACTAGTATAAATCAGTTTGCACATTCTCTTCCCTTATCTCTTACATTTCCAGCATATATGGTTGACTGTGTATACATATTTAAATGTCTGATTATGGCTTTGTAAACTGATTTCAGTGAGTTACAAAAAGAGTTTCAAAGTTCCTAAATTTTTATACTTAACCCAATTCACCCCCCCTCTTGGGTTCAGCTGGTTCTTACACTTTCCGTCCATAGGAATTCTAGTATGGATCATAGTTGGGTAAATGTTTTACGGACAAGTGTTGAATATCAGAATGGAGTGAGGGACATTATAGAATTTGCTAAACAAAATGCCAATGATGATAGTGGGAAGTTTTATTGCCCTTATGTAAAATGTTTGAATGAGAGGCGACTAAGTCCTAAAGTTATACACACACATTTAATTTGTGAAGGATTTTGTAAGACTTATACAGTATGGGTATGGCATGGTGAAAAAATACCAAGTGGGTCTCAACATGGGGAAGTCGCCTTTGATGATAATGACACGAATATGGATGATCGCATAGAGGACATTATTCGTGATGTAGGAGAAGAGGCTTTCCATCAATCACATGCATATGGTAATATGTGCAGTGATGCAGAAACCCCGCTATACCCTGGGTGTAAAAAATACCAATTGTTGAACGCTGTATTGAAATTGGTAAACTTGAAGGCACGTCATGGATGGAGCGACAAGAGTTTTTCTGAAATGCTTGAGGCTTTTAAGGACATGCTTCCGGATGATAATGTGTTGCCGCATCCATACTATGATTCTAAGAAAAATACTTTGTCCACTGGGGATGGAGTACAAAAAGATCCATGCATGCCCGAATGATTGCGTATTGTATAGAAAAGAGTTTGAAGAGAAGCAAAATTGTCCGATATGTGAAACCCCAAGGTACAAGTCAAATAAGGGGCCTACAAAAGTGTTGTGGTATCTTCCAATCATACCAAGGTTCAAGCGGTTGTTTGTGAATGAAAATGATGCAAAAAATTTACGGTGGCACGTAGATGAGAGGATTTCTGATGGAAAGCTTCATCATCCAGCCGATTCTTCTCGATTGAAGAAATTCGATCAATTATTTCCCAACTTCGGCGAAGAACCTAGGAACCTTAGGCTTGACCTTAGCACGGATGGCATGAATCCATGTGGAAGCCTTAGCAGCATACATAGTTCATGGCCTGTATTTCTGATTATTTACAACTTATCTCCTATGTTATGTATGAAACGAAAGTACACCATGCTGTCTATGTTGATTTCCGGACCAAAACAACCCAGAAATGACATTGATGTTTACCTTGAGCCCTTGATCGAAGACTTGAAGGAGTTGTGGGAAGAAGGTGTCGACGTTTATGGCTCTTTCAAGAAGGGGGTGTTTAAAATGTGAGCCATGATATTGTTGGTTATAATTAGTTTTGATGATGTCTTATATAGATGCCATTATTAAAAGCAAAAATATTGAGTAATATATTGAGTAATAAATCTCCTACATTGACTAACTACTATGTTTAATGTAGATTAGTCCAAGTCGAATCATGCAGAATAATCAAGATGGAGATAAGGGACTAATGGAAAGAAGAACTTGCAGAGATTGTCAAGGAAACAAGATGTTATCAATAGATTTTGGAGGATAACCAAAAAGAAGAGAAGAGACTAGAGAAAGATGTTATCAAAAAAACTCGCACAATATAATAGGAATATCAACATTCAAGTTCTTGTGATACTGGAAGTCTCTATGATAAGCAAAAGTTGGAATGAAGCTTCATCACATTTTGGATATTGAAAAAGGTAGAAGCTGTAGAGAATGATGAGGCCAAGTTAAATGATGAAGAATGATCAAGAGAAGAGAAGAAAGAAAGATTTGAATGGTGGAAAATGATCAAGAGAAGAAGAAAGAAAGGAAGAAGTTGTTGGAAGGAATGAAGATATCATTATTCAAGTTCTAGAAGTCTCCACGATCAAATAGAAGTTGGAATGGCTCAATTTGGAGTTAAAGTCAGCAAAAATCAGCTTCAGGATGAGAAAACTCGAGTTTCCAAGTCAAAACTCGAGTTTCCTACTTCACTACAGTGATTTGCCTCTCGGATAGGAGAAAACTCGAGTTTGGGACACAAAACTCGAGTTTGGGACTCAAAACTCGAGTTTGGAACTCAAAACTCGAGTTTGTAGTGTCTTCAGCAACTCTGGCGTCTCTGAACAAGCAAAACTCAAGTTTCCAAGCACAAATTTGAGTTTCCAAGTGAAAACTCGAGTTTACAGCGTGATCAGCTCTTCAGCAACTCTGTTTCACGTTCAGCTCGGGTGAGGTATGGTAATTCAACGATATCTCCCAAACCAGAGATTGGATTGAGGTGAAATCAGTGGCATATGAAACTAAACTCCCAATGCGTCATTTTGATATAAAATTCAAGTCCAAAGGAGTTCAGATCAAGGATCTATGATTTTTACAAGTTGCCACAAGAATCAACGTCACAGTTCAGACCCACCTTTGGTATTTTGGGTGTATCTCACAAACGACAAATCCGATTGAGCTGAAATCAGTGGCATATGAAAGTAGATTCATAGAGCTTTCCATCAAGAGTTGAAAGGACCAAAACGGAGCTCAGACCAGGGAGATATGTCCCTCGAAAGTTGACAGTCAGTTCAAGAAATTGCGAAAACGCTCAACAAAGTCAAAACTCGAGTTTGTAAGTACAAAACTCGAGTTTTCGGGTTATAGAGAGTAATGAACTTCAGAGTATCCTCCAAACTCGAGTTTGTAAGTACAAAACTCGAGTTTTACTCAATCAAAGGCAAATCCAGAATTCGAAAACAAAAGGAAAACTCAAGTTTTCATCTCAGCTTCAGAAAATCAAAGTTTCGAAAATCCTGATTCTTTTGATAAACATCCAGATGATTACCCAAATGACTTATAACACTTCTTAACATCATTTATATCATTTGTGTACATGCTTCAAATGATCAAAGGTTGTTAAACTGAAGATCAAAGGGAAAGTAAATGCTGATGTCATAGCTGGTTCAGAAAACGAAGTTCTAACGACTAGTTCCATCTGAGTCTAACGACTATATTTCTTTATCCAACAGTCATTGAATCTTCTCAACGGTTATATATTGATCTCTACCTATAAATAGAAGACAGATTCAAGCAAAAAAACACAGAGACAAGAGCTTACATCTTCAACATGCTAATACTCTGGTTTTCTCATCATTTACTCTCTGTTTTCCATGTTTAGATAGCTTAGAGAGTGAAGTAATTTGTATTGCTCTTCAGTGTTTATTCATTCACTTCTAAGAGAGAAGATTTATTGTAATCATTCTATTCTTCTGAGAGTTACTCAAGATTGGGTGATCTTGAGTGGGAAACACATTGTGTTGATTACAACTTGTAAAGGGGAGTGAATCCTAGTGAGAGGATTACTTCGAGTACAGAGTGTGAAATCAAGCGGTGTGTTGATTACAGTTTGTAAGGGGGAGTGAATCCTAGTGAGAGGGTTACTTCAGTTACAGAACGTGTAATCAAGTTGAAAGAAGATAGTGGATTGAAAATCCCAAGTGAGGCTTGGGGACTAGACGTAGGTCAAGGATTGGGCCGAACTAGTATAAATCAGTTTGCACATTCTCTTCCCTTATCTCTTACATTTCCAGCACATATATTTGAATGTGTATACATACTTAAATGTTTGGTGATTGCTTTATAAACTGATTTCAGTAAGTTACGAAAAGATTTTCAAAGTTCCTATATTTTTATACTTCACCCAATTCACCCCCCTCTTGGGTTCAGCCGGTTCTTACAGATATTTTGTATTATCAACAACTTCCCAGCATATGGGAACTTGTCAGGGTATAGTGTAAAAGGCCATAAAGCATGTCCAGTTTGTGAAGAAGGCACACGCTACCATTAACTTCAACATGGAAGAAAAACGGTTTATCTTGGACATAGGAGATTTCTTAGACAGGGCCACCCATATCGTCGATTAAAGAAAGCCTTTTTTGGTGGCCAAGAGTATGAAGATGCTTCGGTGCCATTGACTAGGGAGCAAGTTTATGAGAAGGTGAAAAATATCAGTGTCATCTTCAATAAGACAGCCAAGAGTAGAAAAGAAACAAATATATGGAAAAAGAGATTTGTATTCTTCAATCTTCCCTATTGGCGCAATCTTGATGTGAGACACTGTATTGATGTCATGTATGTGGAGAAAAACGTATGTGATAGTATTGTTGGCACGCTTCTCAACATAGAAGGTAGTTCCAAGGATGGTGTGAAGGCAAGATTGGATTTATAAGCAATGAGAATACGTGAAGAGTTACATCCAAGGCCATATGGGAAGAGAACTTATTGGTCCCCGGCTTCTCATACTTTGTCTAAGGATGAGAAACAAAGTTTTTGTGAGTGTTTACATGACACAAAAGTTTCCTCGGGGTATTCTTCAAATTTTAAGAGGCTTGTATCGATGAAGGACTTGAAATTAGTAGGCCAAGAAAAGAGGATGTTACGTTGTTGGTGGGAATCAGATGAAGGCATGGTGAATATTATTTTAGGCATGTTTGTTATATTTGTAACTTATGGTATTTGTAAGTAAGTTATCTTATTTTATTAATTAATTTAGGTGTTGTAGTCATAGTATAATAATTACTTAAGAGGCCGCATAACTCATGGTGAATAATATTTGTATTATTTTGTTAGTTCTCAATGTGTTTTGATGATGACTGAACAATTGGAAAGCCTTGAAAACCAATTGGATAAGTTTTATCTTGCAAAAAATCAGTTTTCCTTGCTGTCAGAGGAAAACTCGAGTTTTGGGATCCAAAACTCGAGTTTTGGTCTGAGGCAAAACTGCACAAAAGGCTTCACCGCTAGTTATAGTCATCACTGCCAGTTTTGAACTTTTGAATAGTTCAAAACTCGAGTTTTGGGATCCAAAACTCGAGTTTTGGCCTGGCAGAGAGGTTTCAAAGTTTCCTAAGTTTTTCAAGTTTCAAAACCTCCAGCTTTCCATGATCACCGCTAGTTTTGAACTTGCTATGTTTTTCAAGAAAGTTCAAAACTCGAGTTTTGAGAACCAAAACTCGAGTTTTGGAGAGACAGAGTACAATTGAGTTTTCTCCAGTTCATCACCGCCAGTTTTAATTCACCACCACCAGTTTTCAACTGTACATGTATTATCCAAGTTTTCATAAAATATGAAAACTCGAGTTTTGAATACCAAAACTCGAGGTTTGCCAAGACAGAGAGCATTCAATCTTTTCAAAGTTGAAAAACCACTAGTTATGAACCAACACCTCCAGTTTTCATGTTTTGAACTTAAATCATGTTTTCACATGAATAGTTCAAAACTCGAGTTTTGAGAAGCAAAACTTGAGTTTTGGGCAACCCTAGAGGATTGATTTCTCCAAACTCTGATAACTACCAGTTTTGGTTTGAATACCGCCGGTTATGAAGAATGAACAGTTCAAAACTCCAGTTTTGATCTTCAAAACTCGAGTTTTGGTGAAATATCAGAAAAACGCTGTTTCGTTTAAAAACCTGCCAAATCTGATTCATTCTTCATTATTTAAGATACCCATTGATCCTGTATGTTATATGAATTATTTATAACTATAACCGAGCTGTTCTAACATGTTTATTCATGAGGTTACAGAAAGAATTCGAATTTGATTGAGATTCAAATAAAGAGTTATTTTAGGAAACTTGCTGAACTTGTGGAGAGCCGTTTGCAAAATCATCTAGCCGTTATATAGAATCATTTAGCCGTTATGCAATATCTCCAACGGATGAATTCCTTAAAAGAAAACAAGAATCAAGCAAATCTGCAGAATAACTTCCCAACGGCTATATTTCAGACAAGGAGTGATTCCAGCAGATAGAACCTTTGAGCAACATCCATAACAGCTATATTTTTGAATTGGAAAAAGGCCCAACGGATCTATAACGTTCACAAGCTTCAAACCACTACAAATAGATGAAGATTTGAAGCTGGAAACACACAGAACTGAGTTATAACAATACTACTCGAAAATATCAGTCAAGAGCTGTTCTTATCATTTGATTGTATTGTGCTTCAGTGATCATCATTATTCACTCTTAGAAGAGAGTTCATTTTCAGTAATTTCTTTTCTGTAAGGATCTCAAAGTAGTGGGACTTTGAGATTGGGTTATCTGATTACAACTTGTAAGGGGGAGTGTGTTCAAGGTTGTGAAACATCCTTCGTTTGCAAAGTGTGTAATCATAAAAGTGAGATAGTGAAAATCCCAGAGTGACTGGGGACTGGACGTAGGTCAAGAGATTAGATCGAACCAGGATAAACTCCTTGTGTCTTGCTCTTCTTGCTTTCATACTCTTATTAACTCTGTTTCAGTGGACAAGAACAGAGAATCCAGAAAAGAATTTTCAAAATCCCCAATTCACCCCCCTCTTGGTGATTTAGCTCCGCTTTCATTTGGTATCAGAGCAAGGTCTTCTCTAAAGAGATTAACATCTCGAGAAGGATCACTATGGAAGGAATTCTACCCGATGGAGCTTCTATCAATCGTCCACCAGGTTTTAATGGTGAACATTATTCTTTCTGGAAGGCCAAATTCAAGGTATTTGTTCTAGCTACAGAATATGGCTTGTGGAGAGTATTTGAAAGAGGAGACTATGTTCCAACAATTATGGAGAATGGTCTTAGAATTCCAAAACTTGAAGAAGACTACGATGAGAATGATAGAAGAAACATCACTCTCAATAGCAAAGCTGTTCTTATGCTGCAAAGTGCCTTGAGCCAACAAGAATACTTCCGTGTGTGCACTCTAAGTTTAGCCAAAGCCATGTGGGATGCTCTGGAGATAGCTCATGAAGGGACAATTGGAGTCAAGCAGAATAGAGTCAACACTCTTATGACAGAATATGATCTCCTTCGCATGAAACAAGGTGAAACTATTGGTGAATTTCAGTTAAGATTTACTCATTTGATTGACCAACTTGCTGCCTTGGGAAAAGTATCTGAACAACCTGTCCAAGTGAGGAAAATCTTGAATGTCCTCAACAAAGAATGGGAAGCAAAAGTCACTGCCATTGAAGAAGCTCGTGGAGAATCAATGACATCTGTAGCAGCCCTCTTTGGTAGTCTTTCTGAATATGAAGCAAAACTTAAATTCAAGAAAGGTCTTGAAGAAGTTCATGGGAAGAGTAAAAGCATAGCTCTCAAAACTATTAAAGAACCAAAATCTTACAATGAAGAAGATGAGGATGATGATGGAGAAATAATCTTAATGGTTAGAAAATTCAAGAAATTCTTCAAGAGGGATCAGGCCAACAGAAAATTTCACAAGGATAGCACAGAAACAAAGAAACCTATTACTTGCTACGAATGTGGACAACCTGGTCACTTCAAGTCTGATTGCCCACAGCTCAAGAACAAAGAGAAGAAATCAAATAAGTTCAAAAGAAGAGCTTATGTTTCAGGTATTTGGGGAGATAGCTCATCCGATGAAGATGAAGCTAAAGAGGAAGAAAAATTCAACATCTATCTTGTAGCTCAAGAAGAATCTGATAATGAAGAGGTAAATGTCTCTAATTCACTTTATGATGAATGATCTTCTGAATACAATTCACTCTACACTGAATTTCGAAAATTAGCTAAAGAACTATTATCTGCAAAGAAGAAAATCAGATTGCTAGAAGAACAAGTTCAAACCACTTCTACTCCTACAATGGTTTCTGAAAATACTTCTGAAAAGAATTTCGAAAAGGTCACAGAAAAGATTTGTGATAATTGCTGTACCTTAGAGAAAAGAAATCTGTTTCTTACTAAAACTCTTGAAAAATTCACCAACGGTAGTGAAATGCTTAATGTTATTTTAAAACAGCAAAGATTCACAAATGATAAGTCAGGAATTGGCTATAGACCTGATTTTGATAAACAAAAGGGAAAGAAGAAGATTGGACAGAAATCATATATGAGTTATTTTCAAAAATCAATACATTCATCTAATCCTTTTGCTCACTGCAACTATTGCAATCGAAAAGGTCATACTACTTCTTCTTGTTTTCATAAAAGAGAAGGTAAAAGCAAACCTGTAGGTAATTATCAATGGGTGCCAAAAGGATCCTATAAGGCTCCTAAGACACAAACTAACCCAAAAGGACCCAAGAAAAAGTGGGTACCTAAGACTTGATATCTTATGTTTTGCAGGTCTGTCTTAGAGCATCAAAATCCAATAAATGGTTCATTGATAGTGGATGCTCAAGACACATGACAGGGGATCAGTCTAAGTTTGCTACAATCAAATCTAAGGATGGTGGCAAGGTAACATTTGGTGGAAATCAAACAGGTAAGATTGCTGGAATTGGAGACATTGGAAACAACGATGGACCAAAGATTAAAGATGTTTATCTTGTTGAAGGTTTATGTCATAATCTCCTTAGTGTAAGTCAAAGCACAGATAAAGGTAACTTAGTTATCTTTAATTCAGAAGAATGTTTGATTGTTAGCAAGGATATTCTTCCCCTAGAGGATATTAAGTCTAAAGCATTGTTTAGAGCACCTAGAGAAGGAAATTGCTATACTCTTAATCTTTCCAACAATGATAAAGTTTCTGAAAAATGTTTTGTAAGTAATTCAGATGAGACTTGGCTATGGCACAAAAGATTGGCACATGTTAATATGTCCCAACTTAACAAACTAGTCAAGAAAGACCTAGTAGTTGGCATTCCTAAACTTGTTTTCAAAAATGACATGATTTGTGACTCTTGTCAAAAAGGAAAACAGACCAAGACCTCTTTTAATGCCAAAAATGAAATTTCAACTCACAAAGCTCTTCAATTACTTCACATGGATTTAATTGGACCTGCTAGAGTTAGAAGTCTAGGTGGTAATCTATACACTCTAGTCATAGTTGATGATTATTCTAGATTCACATGGACTATATTTTTATCTTCTAAAGATGAAACATTTGATCAGTTTGTTACCTTTGCCAAAAAGGTCCAGAACGAGAAAGGTTTTTCTATTTCAGGAATTAGAACTGATCATGGAGGTGAATTTGATAATCAAGCCTTTGCTGAGTTCTGTGAAAGCATGGGAATTAATCACAACTTTTTAGCTTCAAGGACTCCTCAACAAAATGGAGTAGTTGAAAGAAAGAACAGAGTCCTCACTGAGATGGCAAGAGCAATGTTGAATGAAAACAACACATCTCAAGTATTCTGGGCAGATGCAATGTCTACGGCATGCTACATCTCAAACAGAGCTTATGTCCGAAAGAAATTGAACAAAACTCCCTATGAGTTGTACAAAGGAAGGAAGCCAAATTTGGCACATCTACATGTGTTTGGATGTAAGTGTTTCATCCACAACAATGGTAAGGATAACTTGGGTAAGTTTGATGCCAAAGCAGTGAAGGTATTTTTCTGGGATATTCTAATAGAAGTAAAGCATATAGAGTATTTAACATTCGAACACGTTGTGTAGAAGAATCTGTACATGTTGTATTTTGTGATTCATCTTCTAACAAACCTTTGGATAATGATAATGATGAACCAATTTCTAAAAATCAATTTCATTTAAAAACTGCTTCTGGTTCAAATGAACTAGATGTTTTCGAAACTGATCCTCAAAATCATTTTGAAAATCCTGAACAATCTCAGCCTAAAGCATGGAAATACATTAAGAATCATCCTTTAGACCAAGTAATAGGTGATATCAATCAAGGAGTAAGAACCAGAAAAAGCACCTTGAATGAAGTAACATTCTCTGCATTCATATCTCACATTGAACCCTCAAAAATTGATGAAGCTCTTTCAGACAATGATTGGGTGATAGCAATGCAAGAGGAGTTACATCAATTTGACAGAAATCAAGTTTGGGATTTGGTACCTAGGCCTAAAGACCATCCAATCATTGGCACTAAATGGGTATTCAAGAACAAACGAGATGAATCTGCAATCATTGTCCGAAATAAGGCAAGATTGGTTGCCAAAGGCTATAATCAAGAAGAAGGAATTGATTATGAAGAAACTTATGCTCCAGTGGCAAGATTGGAAGCCATAAGAGTTCTTCTAGCCTTTGCTTGTGTTAAAGGAATTAAGCTTTATCAAATGGATGTAAAAAGTGCATTTTTAAATGGTTTTATACAGGAGGAATTTTATGTTGAACAACCTCCAGGATTTCAAAATGAAAAATATCCAGATCATGTTTTTCGTCTCAAGAAAGCTTTATATGGTCTTAAGCAAGCTCGTAGAGCTTGGTATGAACGTTTGAGTAAATTTCTTCTTGATCAAGGTTTTGTTAGAGGAAAAGCTGACACAACTCTTTTCATTAAAACTAATAAGTTAAATCAAATTTTAGTTGTTCAGATATATGTGGATGATATCATATTTGGTGCTTCTAATGATGGTTTGTGTGAAGATTTTGCAAAGAAAATGCAAGCAGAATTTGAGATGTCTATGATGGGAGAACTTAATTACTTTCTTGGTTTACAAATTAAGCAAAAGAAGGATGGGATATTCATATCACAAACCAAGTATCTGAATGATCTCTTAAAGAAGTTTGGAATGGATCAATGTAATGGTGCTGACACTCCTATGAGTACAACTACTTTATTGGATGCTGATGAAGAAGGCAAGGACTTCAACATTACAAAATATAGAGGAATGATTGGATCATTGCTCTACCTAACAGCAAGCCGCCTAGACATCCAATTCAGTGTTGGAATGTGTGCAAGGTTCCAATCCGCCCCAAAGGAATCACATGCTGAACATGTGAAAAGAATTTTTAGATACCTTGCTGACACTAAAACTCTAGGATTGTGGTTTCCCAAAGGTCAACCTGAACATTTGGTAGCATATTCAAATTCAGATCATGCTGGATACAAAACCGATAGGAAAAGCACAAGTGGACAGTGTGAATTCTTTGGTGGGTCACTTGTGTCATGGTTTAGCAAGAAACAAACAACGGTAGCTGTATCATCTACTGAAGCTGAATATGTAGCTGCTTCAAGTTGCTGTGCACAAGTTTTGTGGCTGAAACAACAACTCTCAGATTTGGGAATCAACCTCAAAGAAGTTCCAATATTGTGTGACAATACAAGCACAATAAGCTTGGTGAAAAATCCAGTTCAACATACTAGGACCAAGCACATTGATGTGAGGCATCATTTCATAAGAGATTATGTTCAGAAAAAGGAAGTCAAGGTCATGTTCATTCCGACTGATCTCCAATTGGCAGACATCTTCACAAAACCACTTGCTAAAGAACAATTTAATTTCATAAGAAGAGAATTGGGAATGGTAAATCCCAAAGAGCTGTAAGTATTTCTCACTTAATTCAATGTAAGTTATGGTTTTGATGATTGTAAGTCACTAACTTAAGCATCGGAGTATCTAGTTTTTCTCTTTTGCAGGATATTTTAAAACTCTAAGTTTTTACTGTCAAGAGGTGAAAACTCGAGTTTTGGAGGCCAAAACTCGAGTTTTGGTGGTACAGTATCAAGGCCAGAGATACCTGCAAAGCTGAAAACTCCAGTTTTCGACAATGAAAACTCTAGTTTTGAAGTTCCAGTATCGGGGTCAGAGAATGAGCAGAAGTTTTCACACTAGTTGAAAACTCGAGTTTTGGCGTGCAAAACTCGAGTTTTGACTCGGAATGTCAACGGTTCACGATACACCATTGACAACCAGGTTAGTAACTAAAATTCATCAAAACTCGAGTTTTGGTAATGAAAACTCGAGTTTTGGACTGTGTATATATATGTTTGTGTGTGTTCTTCGAAACCTCACTCAAAACCGCGGTTTTGCCCTAACACGTTCAGATTTCTCTGCTCTCTTCTCTCACTCTGTTCTTCACGAATTCACTCAAAAAGTCTCTCAAAACCTAACAATGGCCTCTCAATCATCTCAGCCCACTCAATCCGAAGCCCCACCACAGCCAGAAAAATCTCAATCCCAATCTTCTTCACAAATACAGCCCCTTCAACGGTCTCAAAGAACGAAAATGACTCCTAAAAGGCTTCAGGAAGGCATTGATCAATCCATCCCAGGAA
This sequence comes from Acacia crassicarpa, assembly GCA_034222035.1. NCBI lineage: Eukaryota > Viridiplantae > Streptophyta > Magnoliopsida > Fabales > Fabaceae > Acacia > Acacia crassicarpa. The sequence continues at coordinate 22,960,211 of JAWXYG010000008.1, forward strand.
TCACCAGCGAAATTCCACAGTCTACCCCTAAAGCAACTTCTGCTACACCCACTCGGTCCAGAGGTGTATCCTTTCAAGCACCAGTAGCCACTCCCCTGAGAAAACGAAAGGAGCCTGTGCCTGAATCTGTGTCAAAGCCAAAGAAAAAGGTCAGAACGAAGAGGGCCTCCAATTATGAACCAGAAGAAACACCACTTCCAAAGAAGAAGAAACCATCAACTTCAGAGCCACAGACAACTCACAAAGCAGAGTCATCAAGAGCTCAGTCCTCTCTGGTAATGGAAAATGCTATTGAGGACATTTACCATATACAGTCCCCTCCCAAATCCTTTGATTTTACTACTGTGAATTTAAAGGAACAAGATAATATTTTCAAAGAGAAATTTGCCTCTTGGGAATTCTGTGCAGTAGTAGCTTTGGACTTTGAGCAATTGGAAAGAGAAACCAATTTGAACTTACGACCATGGCTCAATTTTTATGAAAACTTTGTTTCCATAGCCTGCCCATACTCTCCTACTATTGTCCGGTTATTTTATTCAAACATGGCTTATGATAATGTGTTGGGTCCTGAGGGAGAATTGATAGAGGAGAGGATAACCACAAAAGTTAGAAACACTAAGTTCACCCTCTCAGCTTCTATCCTAAACAAAATATTAAAGCTAGACCAATTTCCTGTACATGTTTCTGAGTATAGTAACAAAGAGATCTGGTCTGTTTTAATGCCTCATAAACCCTTCCCTGATAATCAATTACAAACTCTTAGTCTCAGTCCTAGTTCCATGCCTCCTAGGAACAGGGTCTTATGGTACATTTTTTCAAGAAATTTCATCCAGAAGGGTGGTAACTTCACCCATTTTGCCCAGAGAGACCATCCTTTGTTCACTTCCTTTGTAAACAAGACCCCTTTCAACCTCGGTCACCACATCCTGAAAGAGATGATCAAGTTTAAGTTCCCTACCAGAAAGCTATCTCACATGCCATTTCCATCTTTGATATCTGTCATTCTGTTTTACTTCAAAATATGGCATGTTGGGTCAGTTGATACTTTAAAATTCCCTCTCTACTTTGGTAAGGGACAATTGAATCTGATGAACTTGATATTTGAGGAAGAAGGGTCAGGGCAATCTAAAGCCCCCACAAGGTCCAAGGCTCCAGCCAGATCACATTCCAGAGCCTCACTACCACAATCTCAGAACCAGGAAGCCCAATCTGCACCTCCTCCACCTACTACTGAGTTTGAAGCTCGAATAAAAGACATTATTGACTCAGCGGTTCAAAATATGGGTATGAGAATTGGGTACGAGATTGGGACACTGAAAGGTGAACAATTTAAAAATTCCAAGCAACTGGTTGATGTTCAAGATGATATGAAACAAGACTTAGTTGGTATGAAGCATAACTTGGAAGAGCTCACCAATCAAAATGCCAAACTCACAGACTTGGTTCAAAGTCATGACATTGTGCTTACAGCTCTGAGTGTGTCCAACTCCAGTCTCCATGACAAGATGGATCTATTGTTGAAACACTTCAACATCGGTCTTTCTTCAACTTTTGGAAACACTACTGACCCTCAGTCTTCTGGACATGCTGATGGGCCTCCTCCTTTCTCATCTACTCCTATGCCTTCTACCTTCACATCTTATGCAGAGCCACTAGCCATCGTACCTTATATACCTCCTATACCAGCCACACCTGACTCACCTCCCCTTGGCCCAACTTTTGACGATGACAAAGGGGGAGAAGATCAGAACTAAAGGCAGAACAGAATTTGAGTCTTTTGATTGAAGTCTTTTGATTATAGTTTTTTGATTTCTGTTTCTGTAATTTTGACTCTTCTGTATTGAATGTTTTTACGCTTATGGATGAAATAGTGCTGTTTACTTGTTTTGATAATTTATACTTCTGATAATTCATGTCTTTACTATATATATCAGTCAGTATGTTTTTCAAAAGAATTTCAAATAAGCAAAAACAATTTGACAAGTTGAAAATACTTCTGTTGCTCATCAAGATTTCATAAATATTAGTTTTTAAAGCCAAAAGAATTTTCAGGACTTCAGAATCCAAATTTCCTCAAATTCTTCAAAGTTTGGTTTTCAAGTGTTGTCATCATCAAAAAGGGGGACAAGTTTTATCTTGCAAAAAATCAGTTTTCCTTGCTGTCAGAGGAAAACTCGAGTTTTGGGATCCAAAACTCGAGTTTTGGTCTGAGGCAAAACTGCACAAAAGGCTTCACCGCCAGTTATAGTCATCACTGCCAGTTTTGAACTTTTGAATAGTTCAAAACTCGAGTTTTGGGATCCAAAACTCGAGTTTTGGCCTGGCAGAGAGGTTTCAAAGTTTCCTAAGTTTTTCAAGTTTCAAAACCTCCAGTTTTCCATGATCACTGCCAGTTTTGAACTTGCTATGTTTTTCAAGAAAGTTCAAAACTCGAGTTTTGAGAACCAAAACTCGAGTTTTGGAGAGACAGAGAACAACTGAGTTTTCTCCAGTTCATCACCGCCAGTTTTAATTCATCACCGCCAGTTTTCAACTGTACATGTATTATCCAAGTTTTCATAAAATATGAAAACTCGAGTTTTGAATACCAAAACTCGAGGTTTGCCAAGACAGAGAGCATTCAATCTTTTCAAAGTTGAAAAACCACCAGTTATGAACCAACACCTCCAGTTTTCATGTTTTGAACTTAAATCATGTTTTCACATGAATAGTTCAAAACTCGAGTTTTGAGAAGCAAAACTTGAGTTTTGGGCAACTCGAGAGGATTGATTTCTCCAAACTCTGATAACTACCAGTTTTGGTTTGAACACCGCCGGTTATGAAGAATGAACAGTTCAAAACTCCAGTTTTGATCTTCAAAACTCGAGTTTTGGTGAAATATCAGAAAAACGCTGTTTCGTTTAAAAACCTGCCAAATCTGATTCATTCTTCATTATTTAAGATACCCATTGATCCTGTATGTTATATGAATTATTTATAACTATAACCGAGCTGTTCTAACATGTTTATTCATGAGGTTACAAAAAGAATTCGAATTTGATTGAGATTCAAATAAAGAGTTATTTTAGGAAACTTGCTGAACTTGTGGAGAGCCGTTATGCAGAATCATCTAGCCGTTATACAGAATCATTTAGCCGTTATGCAATATCTCCAACGGATGAATTCCTTAAAAGAAAACAAGAATCAAGCAAATCTGCAGAATAACTTCCCAACGGCTATATTTCAGACAAGGAGTGATTCCAGCAGATAGAACCTTTGAGCAACATCCATAACAGCTATATTTTTGAATTGGAAAAAGGCCCAACGGATCTATAACGTTCACAAGCTTCAAACCACTACAAATAGATGAAGATTTGAAGCTGGAAACACACAGAACTGAGTTATAACAATACTACTCGAAAATATCAGTCAAGAGTTGTTCTTATCATTTGATTGTATTGTGCTTCAGTGATCATCGTTATTCACTCTTAGAAGAGAGTTCATTTTCAGTAATTTCTTTTCTGTAAGGATCTCAAAGTAGTGGGACTTTGAGATTGGGTTATCTGATTACAACTTGTAAGGGGGAGTGTGTTCAAGGTTGTGAAACATCCTTCGTTTGCAAAGTGTATAATCATAAAAGTGAGATAGTGAAAATCCCAGAGTGACTGGGGACTGGACGTAGGTCAAGAGATTAGACCGAACCAGGATAAACTCCTTGTGTCTTGCTCTTCTTGCTTTCATACTCTTATTAACTCTGTTTCAGTGGACAAGAACAGAGAATCCAGAAAAGATTTTTCAAAATCCCCAATTCACCCCCCCTCTTGGTGATTTAGCTCTGCTTTCATATTTTTCCCAATACAGTTTATTCAATTTGTTCATAGCTTGTAGCTTAAAGTATCGACTTTTATGTGCTGGATTGGGTGGTGGATTTGTGTGTAATATAATCAGGAAGAACAGAACAGCAAAAAATTTGGGAAAATTTAGACCGCAAATAAATATGCCAGTCTTGAAAGTTCAGCTTTTAAGACCGGATGTATTTATATGTTCGGTCTTAAATGTCATTTATTATTAACCCCGATCTTAAAAGTTGGTCTTTTAAGACCGGTAAATTTATAGATTCCTGTCTAAAATAAAATTTTTAAGACCGGATTTATTTATTATCCAGTCTTGAAAGTTGGTCTTTTAAGACCGCGTATAATTAGTTAGTCTTAGAAGCCGCTAAGTTTAAGACCGTATTTATTTTTTCCGGTATTAAAATTCAGATCTTTTAAGAGCGGCCTAGTTATTAGCCAGTCTTAAAAGTTGATTTTTAGGACCGAACAAAATGGATTTCACGTTTATTTAGTACGACTTTTAAGACCGAATGTTTTAAATGTCCGGTCTAAAATAGTGTCTTTAAGACCGGTTGTAGTCCGGTCTTAAATGTAGATTTTTAATATCAGCTGGAACAAGACTGGTCGCGGGTCCAGTCTTACGATACCTCTTTTATCCGGTCTTAAAAGCCTTTTTTGCACTAGTGTGTATTATGTGTCCATAGATTTAGGGAGAAGGGAGTGACAAAATCTGATTTTGTAATGTGTGTGTGCGCTTAAACCGCGGAAAATAATGAGAGGGAGGAAAGTATAGATCAGATTTGTGGTAAGTGGAGAAGGGAGTATGATTTTGTATGGGAAAGGGGGAGAGGCCGAGAGCTTGGAATGAGAAGGGAGGAGTTGAGAGAATTTGGAATTGTGTTACAAATAGAAAGAGGAGAGAATTGATCAGATTTTTGGTGCTTATATGTGTGTTAGATGTGGGAAAATGATGGATTAAAGGAGATTTTAGTGTTTTGCTTGGTGTGTGACAAGTGTGTTGTTTGCATGTGAGACGTGTAAGATAGGGAGGGAGGGACGGTTTATGGAGGGAAAAAGAGCAATTGTGGAGGTGTGTGAGAGATTAGGTGTGTGTCGTATGAGATTAATAAAAGGAGTGTGTTTTCCGGATAAAAGGGAAATGAGAGATTTTGTGTGTGAGCATATGTGTCAAGTGTTTAGAGTAGGCGTTGGTGCATGTGTGTGTACGTACGGGTAAATGAGAGAGAAAGAGGGTGATCATTTAATGACAATTAAAGAAGGGACGCCGATGAGGTCCTTTTCTCTCATGGTCCGCTGCTATCCTCTTCTCTTAAAATTGCGTCATATAAAAGGGAAATGAGAGATTTTGTGTGTGAGCATATGTGTCAAGTGTTTAGAGTAGGCGTTGGTGCATGTGTGTGTACGTACGGGTAAATGAGAGAGAAAGAGGGTGATCATTTAATGACAATTAAAGAAGGGACGCCGATGAGGTCCTTTTCTCTCATGGTCCGCTGCTATCCTCTTCTCTTAAAATTTCGTCATTTTGGAGTAAAATAGGTAAGGTGATCTGGTTTTTTTTTTTTTAAACTACTAATAGGCACTTAAAAAATTATTTTAGGATACTGATTGTTACTGAAAAAATACTGACATGTACTGAAAAAATATATATTTGCGAATATATATCCTAAAATAATTTTTAAGGACCATAAAGTTTTTTTTTTAGTACTAGCCAGTATCCACAGTCAGCATTCTGAGATATCTTTTGAGTACCAGTCTGTACCCTGAGATATTTTTCAATATCTTAAAATAATTTTTAAGGTCATTAAGTATTTTTCAGTACCAATCAGTATCTTGAAATAATTTTTTAAGTGCCTGTTAGTAGTTAAAAAAAAAAAAAAAAGATTACCTTACCTATTTTACACCAAAACCGCCCAGTTTTAGAAGAAGAGGACAACAACGAACCATTTGAGAAAAAGACCTCAGCCCCATCCCAATTAAAGAGGTCTCCATGGCTGAAAGAAGAGGGAAATAATTGACCTCCAACAAGTCCCATAATTACACTCTTTGCCATTCCATTGCATTGTAACCATATAGTTACAATTTTTCTTGCTTCTCTTTGGGCTCTCTTTGGCTAAAATGTTCATACAAGAAAGAGTGTTTAGAGGGCTTTATATGATTTGGGAAAGTAAGCTCTTGCGTCCCTAATTATTTTGACCAAATTGCCCTCATAACATATTTCTTAAACTTGGCTTATTTTTCTTTGTTGATTTTTATCTCTTGCTTTCCCTCTTGACCAAAGATATGGCCCTATTTGGGAATGTCTCAACTCCCGAACTGGACTTAGTCATTCGCCTAATTTAGACTTATTTTCAACTCTCAATGACTGAAATTCGGGATGTTACAGTTGGACTTTGTTATTAAATATTAGAGACAAATAAATTTAGAAAAATAAACTGAAAAACCAATATAAAGAACAAAATGAAACGTAAAAATAAAGTTGATCCATAACTCAGGGAAACTATAGGGAATTATATCCTGAGATTAAATCAAATAATTAATTTCATTTGGTTGTATTCTGGTTTTTTAAAATATATTTAAATTCAAATTTTATTGCAATGGACAGTTATATATTACTAGTAATTAACTAGTATCAAGGAGATAAGAGTTTCAATGCTTTCTTAGAAATAACAAGAAAATAAGGGAGGCAGAAGGGCACGAGTGTGGTTGTTGGGCTTTGGTTAGATGTTGACCAGTAGCCTGCCTCGTCACTAACTAATTCTATCATTCATATAAAAAAAAAAAAAGAAAAAGAAAAAATCTATCATTCATTATCAAAAAAAAAAAAAAACTAATTCTCTCATTCTCTTAATTGTTTATTTACTCTCCCTTTTGCGTATATTATAATCTATTTTCACTTGTCATTGTACTGCTAAATTTTATTTAACATTGGTTCAAAAATATGTTTAACTGCGTACTTCTCACCCTATTTTTTTTTTTTTTTTGGGACCTTATGCTTCTCACCCGAAGAATATACCTTTATTTATTAAGATTATAAGTAGGAGAGATAAAAAAATAGGAAACAATAAAGAAAGAGAATATAGGGGAGAAGAATAATGAGAGAAAGTACGAACACGCAGCACACATGGGAATAGAGAAAACTAAATTATCCGTTATTATGAATTTTCTATGGGATAAAAATTAGGGTTAAGGTGCAAAAATATATATGTGCTTTTCTCTGAGGAGCACTCAGTAGTAAATACTTTTTTTGGGTACAAAAGTGCACACGTGGTTACAAATTAGGTGCAAAAATACCGTTTGACCGTTAAGTTTGACTTTGACCGTTAAGTTTAACTTTGACCGATGACATGGTATTTTTAAGGTGCAAAAATACACATGTGATTTGTGAAGAAGAGCGCCCAACAACAATTTTTTTTAATTTAATAATTTTATTTTAATTACTACCGGGTGCTAAAAAGATATTTAGAATACTGACCTGTACTGAAAAATTACTTCATAATCTTGAAAAATTATTTTTAGATCTGAAAAAAATATTTCAGGGTATTAACTGGTACTAAAAAGATACTTTGAAGTATTTTTTCTGTACCAGTCAGTATTCTAAAAGTACTTTTTAGTACCAATCAATACCCTGAAATATTTTTTTCAGTATCCTTTTAGTACCGGTAAACACTTGAAATATTTTTTCAAGATCCTAAAATAATTTTTCAAGATTATGAAGTATTTTTTCAGTATCAGTCAGTATCCTTTTAGTACCGGTCAATACTTGAAATATTTTTTCAAGATTTTAAAATAATTTTTCAGAATTATAAAGTATTTTTTCTGTACTAGTCAGTATCTGAAAAAAAAAATATTTCAGGGTACTGAATAGTACTAAAAAGTACTTTCAGGATACTGACTGATACAGAAAAAATACTTCATAATCTTGAAAAATTATTTTAGGATCTTGAAAAAATATTTCAAGTATTGACCGGTACGGTACTAAAATGATACTAAATGATACTAAAAAAAATATTTCATGGTACTGACTGGTACAAAAAATTATTTTCAAGATACTGACTGGTACAGAAAAAATACTTCATAATCTTGAAAAATTATTTCAGGATTTTGAAAAAATATTTCAAGTATTGACCGGTACTAAAAAGATACTGACTGATACTAAAAAAATACTTCATAATCTTGAAAAATTATTTTAGGATCTTGAAATAAAATTATTAAATTAAAAAACAAATTGTTGTTGGGCGCTCTTCTTAACAAATCACATGTGTATTTTTGTACCTTTGAAATGCCACGTCATCGGTCAAAGTCAAACTTAACGGTCAAACGGTATTTTTGCACCTAATTTGTAACCACGTGTGCACTTTTGCACCCAAAAAAAGCATTTGCTATTGGGCGCTTCTCGGAGAAAAACACATGTGTATTTTTGCACCTTAACCCTAAAAATTAAAGGATAATAAATGATAATGTGTGTTTTCATATTTGTCATAAAAATTAAAGTGTTGTCATATTTTAATGGAACCAGACATATTTTGGTCATCAAACTAGACATATTTCTTATTTATTATATCACACAAAATTTAAGACGAATAGAAATTGATCATGACTTATGAATCATTGAATTATTTAAAAATTTATATTTATTTATTTTGATATTCAAATTTCATTAGAAAGTAAGTCATATATTTTCAATAAACAGCATAAAAAAAAAATAAAAGAACGTAACATGAAAAAATTATGTGAAAGTGGATTATATGGTTATAAATAGATAGGTGACAAAAATTTCATATCAAATGTAATAATTTATCCTCTAAATTAGTAAGAATTTAATTTAATTTAATTTTTTAAATTTTATGAGGCCTATTTTTCAGTTTTTAGTTCTAGCATGTTAGTCACAAATAATAATTGTTTGCATTAATTACAATTATTTTTAAACTTTAAACTTAATATGTCAGCATTCAAAGATATTTTGTCAACATTTAAAATTTTATTTTTATTATTTTTTAAATGTATCAATATTAAAAAATAAAAAATACATTATAAAATTAACCAAACAAAATTGTGAAGTGAAAGAAGGTGGCTGAAATTGATTTTTATTCGCAATATTAAGCCAGCGGACATTTTGAAAATTCCTTACACCAACCAAATACAGCCACAGCCTCCATTGGTGGCCCAAAAAATCAAAATATATAAAAATAAAAATGAAAAGCAGAGGCTAAAGACAGGATGGTTGAAATAACTATATTTATTTGGCAATAGATGTAATAAAAATATTGAGCAGAGCAGAGAACTGACTTGAGGGTTTCCAATCATCTGGTTTTGTTCAGTGCGGATCGGATCCGACCGGTGAAGCGACCCTTGTATATCGGTAGATGTCTGTTAATTTTTCGTCGAAGATTTTGCTTCACCTTTATGTCTTTAAGATTCCTCTCTTCCCCTTTCCTACACTGAATTGATGAATTGATATTCGCACATTTTTGTTTCCATCGATGCTTATTCTTTAATCCTTTCGTCAATATTTCATTTTAGGATTGAAAGGTTAAACCGAAAAAATCAATAAGAAGATGTGGGGTGTTCTAAGGCAGAAAGTTTGTGCTGGAGGGCTTCCTGGGATGGTATGGTATTCTCTATTCTTCTCTTGATTTTCCATAGTCTTACATTTTTTTCCCCCATAATAATACTGGGACTATCCTGCAGTATATTCGCCCTGCTGTTGCCGCATTCAGAAATTACTCTTCATCAGCAAAACAGGTACTGCTCTATGTTCCATTTTCTTCTCTATACGTACTTGTTTTCTGTGCAATTTTTGTTAGGTACGAAAATCACAATTCTTCTTTCCTTTTCCCTGCAAAAATGGATAACATCTGTTTTATTCTCTTGTAGATGATGGTCAGGGAGGCCCTGAACTCGGCACTTGATGAAGAAATGTCAGCTGATCATAGGGTCTTCTTGATGGGTGAAGAGGTAATGAAAGTTACCTATTTTCATATTCTTCGTTTTCTATTGGTTGGCCTTTACTCCATTCATATGCTGACCTTCGATATATATGTGCAGGTTGGAGAATATCAGGGCGCATACAAGGTTATAAATGGGCATACTGCTTTTGATAATATTCCCATAACATGTTGATTTCTGAGTTAGGTTGAGACTTAGTCATATTTCCCCGCTTTCCTTTATAGATATCCAAGGGGCTTCTGGAGAAGTATGGTCCAGAGAGGGTTCTTGATACTCCAATTACTGAGGTTTGTCTGTTACTCGACTTGCTCTTGCTAGTTCCTCCCTCTTTTAATATCCTGCAGCAACTATTGGGAGTTCTTAATTACATTCTATTCCCCCTCTTTTAGTCTTTTAAGATTTATGGTTTCAATATATTGTTTTTTCCTCACAACTCCCGGCAATAAAGGGAAATTCTTTAATGCTCATGATCCTGTTCTTCCTCTAGTTTGAAATAATCTAACTTGTCTGATAACAAGAATCCTGAATTTTCTGATATTAGTTAAAAACTTACACGAACAAAATGCTTTCATTTTAATCTTTCAGAAAGCAAGGGTTTTTAATTTTTGGTTTCTAATGAATTGTTTTGAATACGCTGACTTTTCTCAGCTCCAAGTCTAACTCTTAAAGATCCCTTCTTTCTGGATAGTTTCATTACATTGATGCATTTCCCATCTTGAAAGTTACAAGAATGCAAATTCCTCAGAACCAAAGTAAACAGAGTGTTTCTAGGGAAAGAATATGATTTATATGTAGCTGGTTGTAATTGCTGTATTTTAATGCAGGCTGGGTTTACTGGGATTGGAGTTGGTGCTGCTTACTATGGCCTAAGGCCTGTTGTGGAGTTCATGACATTTAACTTCTCCATGCAGGTTAGAGCTTCTCTAGCTTGATTGTATTGTTTCTTTAATAAATCAAGCGTGATTGGCAACAAAACCTCATGTTTTGACTACAAAGTTTGTTAAAATCTTCCCTCTAATATAGAATATTCAATTTTACAAGTTCTGTAAAGTGAGACTATTACTGTTCTGTAAAATATTGCAGTCTTTCAATTTCCATTTGGGGTTTGCCTTCTTTCTTTCTTTCTTGTTTGTTTTTGTTCCTAACATTCATCACTCCTAATCACCCCAAACTAATGCTTAACTACTGAATTTACTCCCTCGGTTCTTTTTATAATAGCTCAAAATTTGAATTGCCTTGGTCCTTTCATAAGAGCCTGATGAGAATTGTCTGAACATTTGATGAGTTTTTTCCATTTTTACCCCTCATTAGTTATATGTATTTCATTAATTAAAAAGGTTGGTGATACTTATACCTACTTTATTTCCTCTCTTGCCCTTTGTAAATAAGGGTGTACTTGAAAGAAAGGCATATTCATTATTTTTAACTAATTTTTACTGTTTTCTTAAACCATACAATTCGGTTACTGAGCTTTTATAAATAGGATTGGAGGGAGTATTACTATATCATATCATTAGGCTTGTGGCTTGTTTAAGGGTTAATGATAACTGTCACATTGATTTTTGGGGGAACAAGAAGCTGGCAGGAAATATTTATTCAAAAATAGGAAAGTTTTGCAAATCCTTGTAATATTTTGTTTCCACATATTTGCATGTTTTGTATACTTTTGTTTAATTGAGGGATTTGTGCAGTCCTCATTTTCTCTTTTCTAGTGGATCTTACCTATAGAAATGTAAATGAATAATTAGATTCATGTTTTGTGTGACACTGTTTTCTTCAAGGGCAAATCCCACTCTCATAAATGGATATTCCTATGTATCATAAATCCTACTTTCATTTCCTCGTTGCATCTCCCTACCTAGTAAGTTTTCCTTCTTGACATCCCCGTTTGAGTTTTTAAGACTCCTCTAAATGACAAGTCTCTTATCCGGACACTAGCTCTCAACTGGCTTAACATGGAAGATATTGTGGATCTATGGACCTGATCCAACATTGTCTCTCAAGATTTTATATTGTGGGAATGCTTAGCCTTGAAACTGGATTTAAGTTATCTCTACACTACCAAGATGAAACTTGTCTAATAAGTTGCGTTGGCTCTTTGCAGGCGATAGATCACATCATCAATTCTGCTGCGAAATCAAATTATATGTCTGCTGGGCAAATATCCGTACCTATTGTCTTTAGAGGACCCAATGGTGCTGCTGCAGGAGTTGGTGCCCAACACTCTCAAGTATGGTTCCTTGGGTTTTCGTTATATAAATGCCTTCAATAGCCAGTGATTTTCCTCCCTTGTGATCTTATTTCAAATTGTTTGGGTTATGGTGTTTGGTTATATCATTCAACCTTTTTTTTTTATATGCAGTGCTATGCAGCTTGGTATGGCTCGTGCCCTGGATTGAAGGTCTTGTCACCATATTCATCAGAAGATGCTCGTGGTTTACTGAAAGCTGCTATAAGAGATCCTGATCCTGTTGTTTTCCTTGAAAATGAGTTGTTGTAAGTTGTCAAATGGTTGGATGCATCCCATGAATGTGAATACTTGAATTTTTTTAGTATTATTTCATGTTTGAAAAATATTTAATTGGACATGAGTTTCATACTGTAGATATGGTGAGTCATTCCCTGTTTCAGATGAAGTTCTTGATTCAAGTTTTTGTCTTCCCATTGGTAAAGCCAAGGTAAATCATTTATACTTGATACATGCGTTATATCTTAGAAAGCTTTGTAGACTGCCTTTGTTATTTAACACTCTTGTTGCATGCTTCCTCATTGCTTACTGCATTTTACGTTTAACAGATTGAGAGAGAAGGGAAAGATGTGACTATAACAGCTTACTCAAAAATGGTTGGCTTTGCTCTCAAGGTTCGTATATCCCTTTGTTCCTTTGACATTGTATTAATGTATTGTATGCTATGGTTGTGTTCATATATGCTGAGAGTCATGGAAATAAGATATAGACTTATTTCACTTCTGAATGATAAAGGGGAAAAATGTTATGCATTCATGTAACATGGTTTTTGCATTAAAGAAAAATTGAAACTGTCATTCTAAAGAATGGGTCATCTAAGTAAATTGTTTTACTTGATGTTTAGGCTGCTGAGATGTTGTCAAAGGAAGGGATCAGTGCTGAGGTAAACCTTGCCATAATTCAGAGAGCAGTGGGTTTTCAATTCTTTCTTTTTCTTTTCTTTGGATGACATTATGATTTATCTTCAATATAGGTCATAAATTTGCGATCAATCCGTCCTCTTGATAGATCCACAATTAATGCGTCTGTCAGGAAAACGAACAGACTAGTAACCGTTGAAGAAGGATTTCCTCAGCATGGTGTTGGTGCTGAAATCTGGTTTGTTCTGCATTGACAGTTTTATTTATTGCTAATCAAATGTTCATTTTTGTAAATTTGTACATATGTTTTTCCTTATCTTGTGCAGCACCTCTGTGATTGAGGAGAGCTTTGGTTATCTTGATGCACCAGTTGAGAGAATTGCTGGGGCTGATGTTCCCATGCCTTACGCAGCCAATCTGGAGAGAATGGCTGTCCCTCAGGTAATGCTGTTTAAATATTCTATTTACAGTGGAATGCTATTCCTGATTATGTATGTATTTCTCTGTCTGCACATTGATCCTAGAAAGCACTTCTAGTAGAAATAAGTCTGTAGCCACCAATGACATGTCACAGTGCCATGAAATTTTGTCCAAAGGAGGGGAGGCTGTGGGTTGGATCCATGGTGTGCGAGTTGGTAGATGGATATGTGCAGGCTAGTTGTGTAATTAAAAAGAAAAAGAAAAGGTTTAGTAACCCTGAGAATGAGCTCTATATCTAATGAGAAAAATATGAATTGTTGATTGGTTGCAAGTGTTGAGACAGTAGGGAATTTGTCTTTGGTTACTTACTGATATGGTTGTACAGGTTGAGGATATTGTTCGAGCCGCAAAGAGAGCTTGCTACCGATCAGTGCCAATGGCTGCTACTGCTTGATTTTATTCTTGAAATTCTTGAAATCCTGGTTGGTTTTCTGGTCACCTTGTTTGTCACTGAACTTCTATTCCCCTCACAATAAGACCAAAAAGAAAGATTTAGAGAATGCTGTTTTTACTCATATTGGCTTTGGCTTAAAAGATTCTGATACATCCATGAACTGCTATATTTTTTCAGGGATAACGATGTATCCACTATTTTGCCGTCTCCTCATCGAAGGGGAACGTTAATAACTTGGACGCATTGACACAGGGAGGGGAGATTTATTTTTTTTGGTAGCTTTGCTGATTTCTATTCGTCAATAATTTAGAAGCAAACTTCTTAGATACTGGAACTTGTCTTTAGTTCCCGGGGCCTCACTTCCTGGAAGGTCTCCCCACCCTATCGAGTTTGTTCGCCTGTTTATTGTATTGTAATTGGGTGGAACCAGAGAATTTTCATTTGATGTGGGTTTTATACCGCGTTGCACAAGAGAAGAAATGAAAAAGCGCTCTATCATCACTTTTCTGAAACTTTGGCCTTGTTTGGTTGGGGTTTTTCCAGGGAGGGAAAGGTAGGAGAGGAAATAAACGTGTTTGGTTGGAAGGTGGGGAGGGGTGGCAAAAATCTGTCCTCTAGTGCTCCCCCTCCTCTCAACCCTCCAAAAGTGTTGCTTTTTGTCTCCTCTGGACTAAATTACCCATTTTTCTGTTTTGATATTCCAAGTTTACCCCTCTACTAAAAACCCTCGATGCCTCTTCATCATTGTTATACACTCTTGAGGTCTTACCCTTTGGATGGAAAGAAAATTTAGGAGGAAGGAAAGTGGGAGTAGAGAAAATAGGGAGAAAACATCATCATTCTTGCCTGGATGAGTGAGAAAACCAAGATTTTGAAATCTAGACTGGCCATTGAACCGGTCGAGGGTCTGCGTCAAGGGTTGGTGAATTAGATCGGAGGCAACCTGAGCTTAGACTAGTGAGGGATAAAAAATTGAAAAATAATTTAATTTCTCATCACAACAACTAAAATTTGAAAAACTATATATCATTTCAAACACTTTAAATTACTAGCAAAATAATCATATACTCCAATACTTGTCACAAAGTCTTTGAACAATAGCAGTGCCTTTGGACTAAACGAAGAATGAAGCTCCGCAACCGAATAAGCTCTTTAATTGGAAGAAATAGGGTGTAGGGCCCATTCCATTTTCCTTCCCACTTTTCCTTTCTCCCTCATTTTTTCTTTCTTAGGGAAAACTTCATTCCTCCCTCATTTTTCACTCCTTCTATTCCTTTCCCATTTTCTCTCAGTGCAAGAAAAGCCTTAGTCTTGACATCTTTGGTAAGCTTGTGTGCTCTATTTTACTCTCAACATTTCTTGTATTGGTTGACATTGTGCATGGAGAACAACGACAGCTCTTTCCAGCTCGTGTTGCGGACAGACAACGATTTTTTGCTTATTGACATGAGCAGTGATCCTGTGGAAGTGAAAGGTGTGAGAGCATCTGATTGTGAAAATTGATGTCCTTTGTCCACAGCTTTTACATTCTGCAAACAGATTCCACATTTACTCTGCATAAACCCCCCCGCGGGGCCGGGGGGGGGGGTTGGAATCCAAGATTCCAAATTTTATTGTTGGAATATTTTAAAATGAAAAGATATGTTTTTTTGTAAAGCCATGTTGTTATAAATTAAGAGATTTATTCGAAGAGCTATGTAAGAAGTTATAATTTTAAATGTTACTAAATTTATGTCTTTTTAGTTCCTAAGGACACTTATGAAAGTTTATGATCAAATGTATGGTAACCATTACTTGGTCAAAAGATGTGTTGTGTTTCTAAGAAAAATCCTACGTAATATAAAAACATAACTCTTTAGATGCTTGTTCATGAATTAATGTATGAGATTTATAAATCTAACAAATTGTTATGACTTTTAATTGAAGAGATGTTGCTTCAAGAGGCATTACTTTAAGGAAGCACTTCTTCAACAACATCACTTCAAGAGGGTGGATTTGAGAGCTTCTTGGGGTAGTTTTTGTTGGTTCTCATACTATTGTGTTTTGATAATAAGAAATTTTGATATACAAAGCATAACAGAAAGTTGACTTGATGATTCAAGTCACTCAAGTGAGTTTCTAGGCATTCGAGTGATATAACTGTGTTTGAAGGTGGTTTGAATCAACAAGTCACTTAGAGTGAATGCTTTTCACTTCAAGTTATCAAAGAAGATCACTTGAGTAGCAGTGGATGCACATCTTCACTTCCAGAAATTATGCAAGTCATCTGATAAAATTATGAAGTTATGTAAGATCACTTAAGTGATGGGGTAAGCACTTAAGTGATTCGACATCACTTGCAAGCATTTGCAAGTGACACACAGTTTTTAGAAGTTGGAGCAAATCACTCAAGTGATGTTTTGGTGCTCTTGAGTGATATGCTTAAGTGATGCAGTGATCACTCAAGTAATGAAAATAACTTGTGAGTCTCAACGAGGCACTCGCAAGTGAAACAATAGTGACGTGATGTTAATAGAAGCACTTGCAAACTCTTGCAAGTAATCCATAAAATCACTTGAGTCACATGGTAGAGTCAAAGCTTTTTCGAAACAATAGAAGATCACTCAAGTGGAAGTTTAGCCATTTGTGTTAGTTCTCAGTTTTATGTTTTGATGATAACAATTTGAAAAAGGAAAATCTTTTAGCTAAGTGAAATTTGAAGAGTTGAAGTAGGCTTCCTTGATCAATTGTATCATGGTGTTACTCAAGCATAGCAAAGTGATTGATCTTTGCTCGAGCAAGTAAGTGATTGCCTGAGCAAGGTACTTTAATCATGCCGCTCCCATTAGCTTCAATATTACTTGAGCATGGAAATGTTTTTACTCGAGCATTGTACTTGAGCAAGGACTGTATGTTACTCGGGTATGAATGTTTTAATAAGCTAACCTCTTGCCTTTTAGGTTGTTACTTAAGCAACTAATAAGTCTTACTCAAGCATAGCACTCAAGCAAGGAAATATTTTACCCAAGCATATGTATTTTAACAACTAATCCTTTGTCTTTCACAGTGCTTGCTCGACCACTTTACTCTAGCAGGCTTACTATTGGGACCAATACATGCAGTGAAATTAAAATTTTTACGAATCCCGAAGAGGATCGCTTAGCCGCGTTTAAATCAAGGTTCGTTAGAAACCATACCTATGCGAATTGGTGAGTGTCTCTCGCAAGTTTGATCACGTGGGCTACCTACTCGATCACCAAAAGTCGACTCTGCGAATCGCCTCTCTCTACCAGTATCCACACGAATAGCCTTGAACACGGACGACAACGTGCTAGCGCCTTCAGTATTCTTGCGTCTCTCCTTTTCTCTCTAAGGTTTCTTGCGGCTTCTCTAATTCATCCGTCTTCTCAATATGATTAGATCAATATCTATTTAAAGAGTTTCTAAAACCCTAATGAGCTGTATTAAAATATTCCAAAATTAATCTAATTAATCTTGAAAGTTGAATCTGAATTAAAATAATATATTAAATAAATTTGTCCAATAGATCTAATCAAATATATTTATTTAATCTGAATTGTGAGCCTTCAGATTTAATTTATCTTTATAAATTAAATCTGAAATATGATATCTTTCCATTTAATTAAATCTGAGATACTATATCTCAATTTAATTAAATCTGAGATACTATATTTTTATTCGAAAATTAAATTTGAGATACAATATCTCAATTTATTATAGTTATTTAATTTATCAAATAAATTTAATACTATATATAATAATATTATTATCTATAAATAATATCATTATTATTTTCAAATTTAATAATATATATATCCATCCTAGATTAAATACTGTATTCATTAAATCTTAGACATATATAAGATTCAATGAATCTGGACACTTTTCTCGTGTTGGGCTATTTTTGTTTGCGACCCTGTAGGCCCGCATGAGATTGGCAGTGTGCCAATACTGTACTAGCCCACAAGTCGCAAGCGGCCTCTAGTAAGATATTGCGACTAACCAATTCATATGGTGATCGATGATACGATACTATCTATCGTACAACCATGTGACTCCCTTTTTTCACGCGATAATTTGGTCAAGGATGAGGCATGGATAATGTCAACTTCTTGTTGTTGACCATTACTTTCTCGATTCTCGAGTAGTCTAATAATTGAAATGGAAACTCCTTTCCATCGTAGTATGACCATACATTTCTTCGACTCACTCATCGAGGGGCCCAGTATTATCTCTCTACAAATGTGAGGGACAAATTCCATCTTGACTATTCACATTCCTATGTATGAAAACCACTGATCCTGATCCAAGCCTTTATCATCACTCGGTCAAAGGTGACTTTTGACTAGGTCAAAGATCAGCGACTCATTATGTAGGAATTCATGGTGATCTCAGGTCAAAGGGCGTTGTGACATGGTTATACATGAGAAAAGCTTATGACTTAATCCATGCAGCTTTCTCATAGTGGGTCGATCCAACACCTTGTACTCTTACAAGTGCCTATGACTTTGATTCGTATCTCCATACCTCATCAAAGTCATACTAGTCTTATTTCATCTTCGCTCCCGCGTAGATGACCGACCAAGGACATTTAGGATAATCTATGAGATATATCCAAGGATACAGTTATCACTATAAACATGCGAATGAAATGATAACTAAATGGAGAATAATGACTTACCCCTAGGGCTTATTTCCAACACTTCATGCTCGAGCATGCTTGGTCCAGTACATTGAAACATGAAGGAGTTAGATACTATTTACACACATTAGACAATCCTTGATATTACTCAAGCAGGTTATAGCAATGCTCGAATATACTCAAGTAACTTGTTGATACGCTCTAGCATAATTGAATTCTGTAGATGTTCCAAAGGCAATCTTCTTGATATTAATCAAGCATATTACCATATACTCGAGTATTATTCCTTTATGTTTTTACCTGTTTTATATCTTGATAACAAAGCATCATGCAAAACAAATTTCTAATATTCCGATGCTTAAATTAGTAATGATTTGTCAAAATAATCTTTAAATTAAATAGTATGAAAGATATTGTTCACAATTCATTGGGGTTTACCTCCCAATTCTCTTTTGATATATAAGAACTGATTTTTGGCCAATGGCTTAATGAATATATCAGTAAGTTGTAGATGAGTAGGAATGAACAACACTTTAACATCCTTCTTCTAAACATGATCTTTGATGAAGTGATGTCTAACGTCAATATGCTTGGTTCTTGAGTGTTGAATAGGATTTTTCGCCAAGCTTATTGTACTTGCATTGTTGCAAAAGGATTGCAATGTTCAACATTTTAATTCTTTATGCATACATAATGATTTGAAGAGAAAGTATCTCTTTTATGCATAAAGTCATGTTTAATTCATTGTGCTCAATTGTTCTCATTTGATTCTTAGCGCATGTGAATTTTGTTTTGATTCCTACAATCTAATAATTAGTGGATCCAAGCAAAGTTGGATACTAAGGAAGAAAAAGATTTATATGGTTTTGTAGGATGAAAAAAAAGCTTATCAAGGGTGCAACTACAGAGAGAAATAATTCGAATCTTGAGAAAGCAAAACAAGCTATGCTTGATGTTGATGATGAATGTCGAAAAAAGAGACATCTACATCAATCCATCTCAACCAAGCAAGATGCTACAAGGACAAGAGGAATTACGATGATATCTAATTCTTACCCTATTTTGCACTTAAATGAATTACATATGTGAGTAATGAATACTTTTCCGCATTCCATTTGCAATTAATCATTTATGATTTTCAAAATGCTTTCAGATTGCTAAATGGACCATAAGTTAAATTGTGCATAACTTTCTAACTTTATGTTTACTTGAGCAGAGAATTCATCTTAATCGAGCAACATTGCTTTGATCATATTATCAAAGCTAACTCAAGATATTGCTCAAGCACTTAGAAGACTTACTTGCGCATGTTACTCAAGTAAGGCTATATGCTTACTTGAGTAAGCTTATTTGTTGAACTCTCTCTATGAAAGAATTTGAAAATTGCTTGTGTAGACTAAGTTTGTACTCGAACAATGTTCTTGCAGTTCCTTCCAAACTTCGTCTTCTTTGTCTTTATAAATTCAAATTCTTTGGTTAACATTCCATATCATTTGATTACTACTTATTATTATTCTCAATGCTTCTAAACCTATTTGTTAGTAAGTTTCTGATAATTAATGAAAGTATTTTATGTAAATCTTCAAAAAGTGAAGAACGTGTCAAAGCATTAAATGCGTTGCAGAAAAAAGAGCACTCACATGGAATGCAATTCAGAGCAGGTCAAATGATCATGGTTTTAGACATCTATTCTAGCAAAAGCGATAATGACTCTTCCTTAGTCAACTACAGGCCAAAGGCATGTCCTATGAAGATTGTCAATAGCGAGCGACATACCCTCAAATCTTCCAACGAACTCTGGTTTGTGTTTAACGAAAAGATTGAAGTCTTTTAACGGATAGTTTGAAGCTTCACCAACGACCATTCATGGAGTTCGGCTATAAATACGAAAAGTATTCAATTTGAAGCTAACAGCCAACAATAATATCATTTATTGCTCATTAATACTTTTTGATATCTTTTGATATTCAATTCTTCAGTGATCATATATTTATTATGTGAGAGAGTTATCTTCATTCGATTGTTCAACTGATTGTTGTGAAATATCAAGATAGTAGGACCTTCAGTGTGGTTATTGTTGGTTGATTTCCTTAATGGCAAGTGAACCAGTCGAACAAGTAATAAAGTGTAAGTAGAGTATCATCTCACAGAGACTGAGATACCAAAGAGTGACGCTCGATTGCTCTGATAGTTGTACAAACAGAAAGTAAATATATTTGGGTTGAGAGGTTTTTGTGGTTATGCTAATAGCAAAAATAAACAGAGTAAATTAAACTTGAGAAGATATCAGAAAGAAGTTAGGCTGGACTCAGAATCACCCTTAAGTGCATCAATCCCCCAGTTGCTCTACCCATTACTATAGCATCTATACTGCACAGCTTTCACAATGCTACAGCATAGCTACTAATTACAAAGCTATTTGGTTAACCCACCATGATAGTCTATCGAAGCTTCTGCATCCGATACATATGATGTTAACTATACTCCTTCCATATTCCGTTGACAACTTTCTAGTTAGATCTGCTTTACACTCAGGGTGTTATGGTTATGAGAGATAGACCCATTCCTGAAGCCTACAATAATAGGTCAAGCCGTGCACGGGCTGCCTAGCAAACATTGTTTCTCAGAGGTCTAACCTCAACTCCTTGCCAGTAAGCCAAGGCCACAAATTTAGCCCCTAGCTTCCGCTAATCGACTAGTAATAAATGCACTAATAAGCAAACCAAATTTATTAAATTAAGAACTTGCAACTAGGTTCATTTAACACTTTAAGGAATCATCCTCGTCCAGCCATATGAAAATCAGTTCATGATTGATGAGGGAAACACAAAATAGACACTAACAGAATGACCCATGATTCAAATACTAAAAATAAAAGGGAAAAACAGAAAGCTTTGACAGAGTTCCAACAGCGTGGATGCCGCCCTGTTACGTCACCACTCCACATCTTCTTCTCTCTGTTGTATTGTAAGGAAGAATGCTGGGTTGTCCTGGAAATCTCGTGCTTTGTGAAATCTCTCACTCTTCTCTTGAGTCTTCCAAATGTAGAATCTTGTTTTGGGGCTCTCCGACTCTGTTAGGGTTGGCTCTACTGTCTCCTTATATAATCAGGCTTTCTTGCGGTGCAAGTTACAGTGAGTTAGGCCTTTCCTAATCTGTCAAGATCTATCGTATCTCTCGATCCGAGTAGATTGCTTCTGCTAATCCTACAGGGTTCTTCAAATCTTTTAGTTTCGATCCTTCGCATCTTCTATTTCGCCATGTCAGCAATCCACTTGTCGTTATCGCCCTTTTCTTTTATTCCCAAAATCACCTAAATAAAAAGGTCAGAAAACATGCCGCATAGCATTGAGTCCTCTACTTTGCTATAGCTTTGGTGATGCCTTGCATTGCACTTCGTGTTGCTTTAGAATACTATAGCATCGTATCAGCTCTGCTATACAGTCTTCCTTCAAAACCATGTAAATTGTTCTTCTTAGCACATGTAAATAGTTTCTGCCCTTCAGTTCCCTATGCCTTGAATGTATGCCTTTTTGCTTAGATTATCTGCAGTTAAGCTCGTATTTATTATTCAATTCAATCATAAAGTATAGGGAAAACATGGTATGATTTATGCTCATCAGTTATTCGATTATAGTTGTAAGGGGGAGTGAATCTAGTGAGATTACTTTGTGGTTGTCAGAGTAAAGGTAATTCTTACTCAAGCATATGCGTCCAAAAAACTTATCCTTTGTTTTTCACAGTGGTTGCTCGAGCATGTTGAAGCACTTACTTCAGCATGATACTTGAGTAAGGTTATTTATTAAACTCTCCATTGGAAAATATTTGAAGGTTCCTTGAGTAAGGAACTTATAGAGGCTTCAAATACTTTATCTTCTTCACCTTCGTAAATTCAAAATATCAGATTAACATCTGAACACTACTCATTATTATTTTGAATGCCATTAAACATATTTGTTAGTGAGCTTTAGATGGTAAATGAAAGGATTTCTGGAAAATCTTCAAAAACCAATGAACATGTCAAAGCATTAATTGTGTTGCAGAAAATAGAGCACTCGCACAGAATGTAATTTGGAATAGGTCAAATGATCATAGTTTCAGACACCCATTTTGGCGAAAGCGATAGTGGCTCTTCCTTAGTCAAATACACAGGCCAAAGGCATGTCATGTGAAGACTTTCAATGACGATACGAAAACGATATTTCATCAAAGCTTTCCAATTGCTCTGGTTTGTGTCTAACAAAAAGTTTTTGTGTCTAACAAAAGGATTGAAGTCTCTTAACGGATAGTTGGAAGCTTCACCAACAGTCATTAATGGTATTCAAGTATAAATACAAAGAGCATTCAATATGGAGCTAACAACCAACGAAGATATCATTTATTGCTCAAGTTATTGCTCATTAATACTTTATGATATCTTTTGATATTCAATTCTTTAGTGATCATATATCTACTTTGTGAGAGAGATATCTTTATCAATTGGTTGTTGCAAAATGTCAAGGTAGTGGGACCTTGAGTATGCTTGTGCGATTATAGTTGTAAGGGGGAGTGAATCTAGTGATGTTATTCTAAGCTTATTATAATTGTTGAAAGATAGTAAAAATCTCAAAGAAGCCCTTGGGACTAGATAGAGGTCACTAGATTAAGACTGAAGCAGTATAACTCTTTGTGTATACTTCAGTGATATTCTTCTAACTCTTCCCTTGTGATTTAATTAGTCATTAAGATTGTTTTAAATTTTTATAACTAACCCAATTCACCCACCTCTTAGGTGATTCATTGCGACTAACATTTGGTATCTGAACAAAGTCTTCTCTTTATAGGCTTAACATCCTGAGAAGGATCCATGGAAGGAATTCTGCTCGATGGTGCATCTATCAACCGAACACTAGGCTTCAACGGTGAACACTACTCATTCTAGAAAGCAAAGTTTAGAGTCTTCGTGTTGGATACTGAGTATGGTCTATGGCAAGTGATCGGACGAGGAGACTATTTCCCAACAAAGCTAAAAGATGGAGTTTAAGTGGCAAGATTCGAATCAGAATTCGATGAAAATGACAGAAGGCTAATAACGCTAAACATTAAGGCCATTCTGATGATTTAGAATGCTCTAAGCTAGAAGGAATACTTTTGTATATGCAATCTGACAAGTGCTAAAGAAATGTGGAAGGCTTTGGAGATAGGCTCTAAGGATAGATCACGAAGGCACCACTGGTATAAAGGAGAATCGGATCAATACTCTAATGACTGAATACGATCTACTTCGTATGAGGTTTGGTGAATCTATAGCACAATTTGAACTACAATTTACTCTTATGATTAATAAGTTATTAGCCATGGGTAAAACGTATGATTAAAGAGGAAAATTTTGAACATCCTCATAAAGGAATAGGAAGATAAAGTCACATCAATCGAAGAAGCTCAAGGAGAATTGATGAGATCAGTGGTTGCTCTATTCGGAAGTATATCTGAAAATGAAGGAAAGCTAAAGTTCAAAAACTGTCTAGATGAGATCAACAATAAAAGCAAAGGTGTTGCCTTCAATGCTGTAAAAGACAAAGCCAAAAGAAAGGAAGATGTAAATGAAGAGAATGATGAACTCGATATGTTTGTCCGAAGATTTAAAAGATTATACAAAAAGGACCAAGGCTTCCAGAGATTTCAAAAAGGAGGCCAAAGTAGCAGACATGAATTCAAGGATAAGGATCAAATCATCTGCTTTGAATGCAAGAAACCTTGATACATTAAATCCGAATGTCCTCAGTTGAAGAATAAGGAAAAGGAAAGGAAAAAGTATAACAACTTTAAGAAGAAGACGTATATGTCTGTCATTTAGGGAGACAATTCCTCAGATGTAGAAAGCAGGGATGAAGAAGTTGCCAACATATGACTTGTAGCTGAAGAAGAATGTGAAAGCAAAGAGGTATATGATTTTGAACCAACCTATGATGAACTCCTCTCTGAATATAACACATTACATTTTGAGTTTATAAAAATTGCAAAAGAACTCAGTTTCAAAGAAAAGAATTAAGTTGCTTGAACAACAAATTCAAGACACTCCTCTAGTCTATGAAAAATGTCCTAACTTGGAGATAAGAAGCACTTATCTGAACAAAACTCTTGAGAAATTCACTAGGAAAGTGAAATGCTTAATGTTATTTTGAAAACTCAAAGATTAGGAATAGGCTATACTCCTGAGCTAGATAGTAGAAAAGGCAAAAAGAAAAGAGGAGAAAAATCATATTTGAACTACTTTCAAAAATCAGTTTACTCCTCTAACTCATTTGTTCATTGTAATTATTGCAACCGAAAAGGCCATAGTACATCATCGTGTTTTCATAAGAGGAGAGAAAGGATAGACTAGTAGGTACTTATAAATGGGTACTTAAAGGTTGATATGTTCCTTCTGCAATTGGAACTAACCAAAAAGGACCCAAGAAAAGATGAATACCTAAAACTTGATTGCTAATAAAATTGCAGGTATGTCTATAAGCATAAAAATCCAGTAAGTGGTATATTGACAGAGGATACTCTAGACACATGATAGGAGATCAATCTAAATTTATTACAATGAGACCAAAAGATGGCGGCAAAGTGACATTTAGAGGAAACCATTTTAGAAAGATAGCTAGTGTAACATGTTAGTTCTCTATGGGTTTTGATGATCACTAACAATTGTAAACAAAGTTTAGAGTTTTTCTTTGATAAGTTGAAAAACTTGCTGTCAAAGGAAAACTCGAGTTTTGACCTTATAGAGAAAAGCTCAAGTTTTCTGAACTAAGCAAAACCTCCAATTTTCACCAAACAGAGACTTGTCAATATTTGCTGAAAAATGCAAAACTCGAGTTGTTCATGAAAACTCGAGTCTTGGTCATACAAAGAGCCTATGAAGTTTTGAACATTTGAAAACCACCAGTTTTGCTCAAAACCGCCAGTTTTCAAGTTTAACGTGAATTCTCTAAGTTTTCCCCAGAATTGGGAAAACTCGAGTTTTGCTTGAAAACTCGAGTTTTGAATTGTTAGAGAGGATTCATGTTTTAACCAGTTTTCAAAACCGCCAGTTTTATAGAAAACCTCCAATTTTGATTTTTGCATAGTTTTCTCTAAGTTTTCACAGTTAAGTGAAAACTTGAGTTTTGATATCAAAACTCGAGTTTTGACCTGGCAGAGATGTAAATGGAGCTAAATACCCAAGAGGGGGAGTGAATTGGGTATTCTAAAAATTTTCACAAATAACTCTGTTTTCAAGCTATAAAAATAGAGACGAACAGAGTAGGGAGAAGAAAAGATGGACATAGAGATTTATACTGGTTTGGTCCTAACAACTTGACCTACATCCAGTCCCCAGACTCTCTAGGATTTTCCACTATCTCAAAGATTACACACTCTGTACTCAAGAAGTAGTTCTCTCACTAGAACTCACTCCCCCTTACAAGTTGTAATCAATAAACTCCCAAATCACCAAGTCCCCTTGACTTGTGATTCTTTACAATAAATGGTTTGCAGATAAAAACTCTCTCTAAGAGTGAATAAAGATAAACATTGAAGCTTATATATCAGAAATACACTACAATTGAAAACTAAAGGAATAAATGCAAGACTTGAATGATTTTCGTTTTCAGTAGTTGTAGTTGTTGAGAAGACTTGAATGCGGTCCTATTTATACTCAGATTGCATTAATTGACCGTTGGATTCATCAATATAACCGTTGCCTTCATTAACCAAGGTTTTGGTTAAGCTTTGGTTTTCTTCTCTCACTAATTTCCACTTAATCCAGCTGTGCAGAAGTCTAGAGTTGACTTCCTGTGAATTAATCCGTTGGAATGACAGTTGCTGGATGTGGAAATCATTCTTTAAGTCTTTGCTAGACGTGTGCAGACGGATTACCCAAAAGAATGCAACTTTCTGACCAAAACTCGAGTTGTGAAATCAAAACTCGAGTTTTCATATAGTTATGAAAACCTTGAAAGTTTGTAATGCTCTCGGGTTGGCTCAAAACTCGAGTTTCCATTCAATTGATGAAAACTTTGAAAATCTGTACAAGTTATAAACTCGAGTTTTCTCTGAAGACTCGAGTTTTCGAGAACTGGGTAAAAACTTGAAAACTCTCTGTTAAGTCAAAACTTGAGTTTTCTCTTAATTCAGAGAAAACTTGGGAAAACTCATAGTAAGTTGAAATTCTGGAGTTTTAGCGTGAAACTAAGTTTGCATATGTTCAAAAGTTAGAGACTCTCTATATGGGCAAAACTCAAGTTTCCAAATCAAGACTTGAGTTTTGTCATTAGTTGAAAGCATTATGAAGTCTCTGTATGATGCAAAACTTGAGTTTTCAATCTGAAACTCGAGTTTGTCTTGAGGTGAAAAACTGAGTGCTTTCTATAAGTCCAAAACTCGAGTTTCCAAAAGGAAACTAGAGTTTTGCTTTGTTCATTGAAAATGAGCAACTCTCTGTCAAGCTCAAAACTCGAGTTTTGAAACCAAAAGTCAAGTTTTGTCTTTGAAATTAAGTTTTTCAACTTACCAAGACAAAACCTCATTTTGTGTTTACAATTGTCAGTTATCATCAAAACACATAGAGAGCTAACAAGAGACACTTCATGTTTTCTCAGATCTTGAAAACTGCCAGTCTCATTTCAAAACCTCCAGTTTTGACTTGGCGCGATTTCTTCAAGTTTTCATATTTAAATGAAAACTCGAGTTTTGATATGGAAACTCAAGTTTTGGCCAAGTAGAGAGCCTCAATGTTTTAATGATGTGAAAACTGCCAGTTTTGGTAGAAAACCTCCAGTTTTGATGTTTTGGACTAAAATCGATTTTTCATGTTAAAGTCCAAAACTCGAGTTTTCATCGCTAATTCTGAAATTCAAATTTAACGAATTTGGAAAACCTTATTGTTTGATCTTAATACTTCTCATTATTATTCTCTAATATTCCTAGCTATGTTTAATCACTTTGTTAATAAGTTTAAGATGAATTAGAGAATGTTTATTGAAGGTTTAAAGCAAAAGCAAAAAGTGATGTAAGCACATTAAATGCTAAACCCAGAAAAGTTGCATACTTTTGGTTAATCCTTTTGCACATGTCTACAAAGAATTAAAGATTGCTTCCTACATCCAGTAATTGCTATTCCAACATATTGATTTGCCTGAAGTCAACTCTGAACTTCTACACAGCTGGATTAAGTGAAGATTAATGGGAGAAAAAACAAAGCTTAACCAAAACCTTGTCTAATGAAGGCTGTAAGAACCGGCTGAACCCAAGAGGGGGGTGAATTGGGTGAAGTATAAAAATTTAGGAACTTTGAAAATCTTTTCGTAACTCACTGAAATCAGTTTATAAGGCAATAATCACACATTTAAATATGTATACACATTTAA
Organism: Acacia crassicarpa; assembly: GCA_034222035.1. Taxonomy (NCBI): domain Eukaryota; kingdom Viridiplantae; phylum Streptophyta; class Magnoliopsida; order Fabales; family Fabaceae; genus Acacia; species Acacia crassicarpa. Next base: position 22,987,991 of record JAWXYG010000008.1, read on the forward strand.
ACATATATGCTGGAAATGTAAGAGATAAGGGAAGAGAATGTGCAAATTGATTTATACTAGTTTGGCCCAATCCTTGACCTATATCCAGTCCCCAAGCTTCACTTGAGATTTTCAATCCACTATCTTCTTTCAACTCGATTACACGTTCTGTACAAGAGGTAATCCTCTCACTAGGATTCACTCCCCCTTACAAACTGTAATCAACACACCGCTTGATTACACACTCTGTACTCGAAGTAATCCTCTCACTAGGATTCACTCCCCTTACAAGTTATAATCAACACAATGTGTTTCCCACTCAAGATCACCCAATCTTGAGTAACTCTCAGAAGAATAGAATGATTACAATAAATCTTCTCTCTTAGAAGTGAATAGATAAACACTGAAGATCAAATACAAATCACTTCACTCTCTAAGTCATCTAAACATGAAAAACAGAGTGTGAATGATATGAAAACAGAGTATCAGCATGTTGGAAGTGAAGGCTTGTATCTCCACGTTTTTCTGCTTGAATCTGTCTTCTTTCATAGGTAAAGATCAATATATGACCGTTGAGAAGATTCAATGACTGTTGGATAAAGAAATATAGCCGTTAGAACTTTTGCATAGCTTTTGATGCTCTTACACAAATATGATATTTTGAAGATTTGCTTCTAATCCTTCATTTTAATCATCTGAAACTGACCAATAAAGTGGTTAAACATATCTAGGAACATTAAAGATTAATCATAGGAAGTATTAAGATCAAACAAGAAGGCATTGCAAATTCGTCAGATTTGAAATTCTAAAGTTGCGAAGAAACCTGGAGGTTTTCTGGAAACCTGAAGGTTTTCAAAACCAGAGAAAAGTCGTTTGCTCTCTATTTGCCCAAATCTGGAGGTTTCTGTCAAAACCTGGAGGTTTCTGTCAAAAGTGGAAATTCTGAGTTTATTGCGCCAAACAGAAACCTGGAGGTTTTCAAAAACCTTGAAAGTTCATTTCCTCTCTGGAACTTAGAAACCTCGAGGTTTGTGGCAATACTCGAGGTTTTGCTAAAATCATTGAAAATCAGAGTTTTGATCCAAAGCCAAAACCTGGAGGTTTTGTTGAAAACCTGGAGGTTTTCAAAGTCAGAAAAAGTTGTTTGTTCTCTGGAAGCCAGAAACCTGGAGGTTTAAGAGAAACCTGGAGGTTTTGAAAACTTGGAAAAATGCAGAAGCTCTCTGCCTTGACAAACCTCGAGGTTTGTCTAGAAACCTTGAGGTTTCTCATAATTTTGAGAAACTTGAGAAAACTCCCTTTGAGCTCAAACCTGGAGGTTTCCAATAAACCTGGAGGTTTTGCTTTGTTCAGAAAACTTGGAAAATTCTTGGCCAATTTCAAACTCAAGTTTACATGTCCAAGCTTGAGGTAAGAATCCAATGCAAGAAGAATCAGCTCCAAACTCATTGTATTATGTCCGTTATGATCCGATGAATGAAGGCTGTTCTTGACCAGCATTTTTTCGATGTCCTGAACTAACTATAAACTTTCGAAGGCCATATCTCCATGGTCTGAACTCCTTTTTGGTCCGTTCAAATCTTGATGGAAAGCTCTGTGAGTCTACTTTCATATACCACTAATTTCAGCTCAATCGGATTTGTCGTTTGTGAGATACACCCAAAATACCAAAGTTGGGTCTGGACTGTGACGTTGATTCTTGTGGAAACTTGTAAAAATCATATATCCTTTATCTGAACTCCTTTGGGATTGAAGTTTATATCAAAATGACGTATTGGGCGTCTAGTTTCATATGCCACTAGTTTCACCTCAATCCGATCTTTGGTTTGGGAGATATCATTAAATTACCAGACTTCGCCCGAGCTGAACGTGAAACAGAGTATACCAGAGTTGCTGATCAGTGCTGAAACCTCTAGGTTTTGCTAGAAACCTCGAGGTTTGTTAGTCCAGAGACACCATAGATGATGAAGACACTCAAACCTCGAGGTTTGTACTCAAACCTCGAGTTTTCTCGTCCTGAACCTTATATTTGCTTGCTTTAACTCCAAATTGAACAATTCAAACTTCCATATGATCTTGGAGCCTTCTAGCATCAATATAAGCACTTGAATAATTATATTCTCATTCCATTCAGCAAGTTCTTCCTTCTTTAATCTTCTTCTCTTGATCATTTTCCGCAATTCAAATCTTTCTTTCTTCTCTTCTCTTGATCATTCTCTCTCATTAAATTTGGACTTATCATTCTCTGCAAGTTCTATATCTTCTTCAATATTTCCTATTCTTCTTGATTATTCCCAAAATACTTTGATAGCTTCTTGCTTCCTTGACATTCTCTGCAATTTCTTCTTTCCATTAATCCCTTATCTCCTTCTTGATTATTTTCTATAATTCAACTTGAACTAATCTACATTAAACATAGTAGTTAGTCAATGTAGGAGATAACTATATTACTCAATCTTTTTGCTTTCAATAATGGCATCTATATAAGACATCATCAAAACTAATTATAACTAACAAAGGCAACAGTTATATTGAAGAAACCAACGATCATTTAATGCTCTCTTGGTATAGATAGAGCTTCATTCAAGTCTTCTCAACTAACATATCTACTGAAAACGAATTGTATTCAAGTCTACATTCATTTCTTTCAGTTTTCGTTTGTATAGTATCTTCTGATACATTGTGCTTTAGTGATTATCATTATCCACTCTTAGAGAGAGTTTTTGATTGTAAATCATTTATTGTAAAGAATCACAAGTCAGAAGACTTGGTGATTGGGTGCATTGATTACAACTTGTAAGGGGTAGTGAATTCTAGTGAGAGAATTGCTCGTGAATGTAGAGTGTGTAATCAATTGTGATAGTGGAAATCCCAGAGAGCCTAGGGATTGAACGTAGGTCAAGTGGTTGGACCGAACCAGTATAAATTTCTGTGTCTTTCTCTTCTACTCTCATCTCTGTTCATCTCTGTTTTTATAGTTCAAAAACAAACGAATTTTAAAAATCCCCAATTCACCCTCTTCTTTGGTATTTCACTCCATTTACATAACACGCCTTATTACTACCGTCTTGTATCAGAGTTACCATGCATTAGAGCGTGTGGATTTGGTTTGGATGAATGAGTAACTAATAAATAAACCAAAATAATAACTTGGTGATAATTTAAAACTAATCCCTCCTTGATAATTAATTACATTTATCTCAAATTAAAAACTTCAAAATTAACTCCTTATACTGTTGGGATCCGTACACACAGCGGATTAAAATATTTACGAATCCCTTCCGAGGATTGCTCAACAGCGTTTGAATTAAGGCTAAAGGAATCCAAGTCATACCTATGCACCGAATCAGAATGCGTCTCTTTCGGTTTGAACTGGTGGGCTACCTTCTCGATCAGTAGAAGTCGACTCTATGAATCGCCTTCCTCTATTGGTATCCACAAGAATAACCTCCGAACACGGCTACGGCAGCGTGCTAGCGCATTTTGAATTGTGCGTCTCTCTCAATTTTTACTCTAGAGTTTCTCGTGGCTTTCTAATACGCTCGACAAAAGTCCCGTAGGTTTTTCTAAACCCGATCAGCGTATTATATTCAAAATTAATCCTCATTAATTTTGAAATTCGAATTTCAAATCTAGATTAAAAATATATTAATTAAATCTATATGATAGATCTAATCTAATGTATTTATTTAATCCGAATTAAAAGTCAGATTTGAAATTTGAAATTTGAATTTGGATTAAAAATATATTAATTAAATCTATATGATAGATATAATCTAATGTATTTATTTAATCCGAATTAAAAGTCAGATTTGAAATTTGAAATTTGAATTTGGATTAAAAATATATTAATTAAATCTATTTCACAGATTTAATCTAATCTATTTATTTAATCCAAATTAAAAGCTTTCTGATTTAATTTATCTCTATAAATTAAATCCGAGAAATGATATCTATCTATTAAAATAAATTTGAGATACTATATCTCAATTTAAATTAAATAGATATATGATATCTTTATTCGAAAATTAAATGAGATACAATATCTCTATTTGTTTCAGATATTTAATTTATCAAATAAATTAAATACAAAACAAATATTATATAATAATATTATAATCTCTATTAAATAATATTATTATATTATTTTCAAATTATATATATATATATATATACACACACACCCCAGATTAAATCCAGTATTCATTAAATCTTAGATTAATCTAAGATTCAATGAATCTGAACACATTTGCTCGTGTTGAGTGTGTGATCCTAACATAACGCTCATGTTTTGCTTGTGCAAGCGGCTTAGTAAGAGGATCAACTATATTGTATTGTCCTGGTACTTTACATTTGTTTGTATCACCTATTTCATTGATTTCTTTGATAAGATGAAATCACCTGAGTATATACCTGGTCCTTTGATGTGACCTAGGCTCCTTGGTTTGTGCAATAGCACCGCTATTGTCACAGAACAAGACTATTGGATCTGAGATGGTAGAAACCATCCCTAGTTCAGTGATGAACTTTCTGATCCAAACGAGTTCCTTTGCTGCATCCAATGCTACTATATACTCAGATTTTATTGCAGAATCAGCTACAGTGCTTTGCTTAGAGCTCTCCCAGCTCACCGCACCACCATTCAACAGGAATACATATCCTGATTGCGATCTTGAATCATCTTGGGCAATTTGGAAACTTGTATTTGTGTAACCAGTCACACAGAGCTCATCCTCCAAGCCACCATATACAAAAAATAAGTCCTTGATAAGTGTATATTTTATTATTAAATAGGTGTATATTTTATGAGAATTAATTGAAATTATTGATATTATATACCTATTTAATGATCTTTTATTGACTTTTCCATCATTGAATCAAACTTAGGGTCAAAGAATAAATCGACATAAAATCTACTTATATCCTATTTTTATTGTGCAAGAAATATTAGCTGATTTGGAATGAAGGAGAAAAAGCAATTAAGAGGATATGCATTCAGCTAAACTCGGTGGTCCCACGCAAGAAAAATAGGAACAAAATCAATTGCATGATCTGGTGGTGTAAATTACAAGATATAAGATATCTTTGTAATAAGAAAAAGAGAATCAATGACCCAAGACCTAAATTATAAATAAGGAAGAAGAGACAAGCAAAAGGAGGAGTAGATCTCAGATACAAAGAACAAGAAGGAACAAAGAAGCAAAGGAGTAGCAGTTGAGCGTTTCGGTTCTCTTCATCATCTCCACGGAAGGACGAAAAGACTTTGGAGGCGACGGAGAATCTTTCTTTCATCCCTTTCCTTTATTCTTTCAATCTGAGTTTCATCTTTTTGTTCTAGATTTTATTAGAGCCATGTGTGGCTAGTTTGTTTTGCAACCTAGAGTACCTATGAACTTGTGGGTGAATTGAATTTTGTTTTAATTATTTAGTTAAATTTGATATTAATTTTGGTTACTTAATCTTGTTTAGTTTTATCTATTTAGTGATTGGCCACATTGAATATGATTTTGAGCATTAGGATTTACCTTGACGAAGAGGATTTTAATTAGGCTCTGAGATTAAGTAATATGGGATTAGATTACGATTTAATTTGCGGTTAGGATAAACATATACCTAATGGCCCCATATAATTGTTGAAGAGTGTGTTTGATTTTTGTTGCCTCTTGAGTAACTATGTTAGACATAACCAGTTATACTCAAGAGAGGGTTGTAAGTGGACCGACAGGCACTTATAGCTATTTATATTCGAGATTAACAAAATTGATACTAAAGCTAATTAAATTAGTGAGAACAAGGTTTATGAATCTAATAAGAGATTAGTGACTCTGGGTTGCTCATTTGATTATTGTGGTAGTTTTCTTATTTTTATTTTAGTTTTGATTTTCTTTTCCTTTATCTTAATTAAATTCAATTTGTTTTGCTCAACTTAAACGAAATTGTGAAATTAATGCTTAACTAAAGTTATGATACTAAGTCCTTGTGAGAACGATACTTTTCTTATCACTTTATTACTTGATACGACCAGTGCACTTGCGGAGTTTATAGGCTATAAAGTTTTGCCCTATCAAGTTTTTTGCGCCGTTGCCGAGGGCTTGTGTGCCACAACTGTCTTGGTTGGAATTGATTTAGCATTAGTAGTTTAAGTTTGAGTTTTTTAATATTTTTTTTTATTTTTTATTTTTAAAAAGGATTTCAATTGGCAACCAACTGGTCTTAAATATTGAGAAGGAGATGAATTCTTCATCTTCTATACAAGATGAATTGATTGCTATCTCAAATTCTTTGAATGAATATTGGCAACATAAAAGGAGCATAAATGATGGTTGCAGTCCATATGTTGATTCTTCTCAATATGTTTGCATGTCTTGTGTTCATTATGGAGGGAGTCATTTATATGAGCATTGTCCATATATTACAACTAGTCATTTTGTGAGAGATTATTTCACTAGGAAGTAAGCTTGTTTTGATAACTCATTTTGTCCTAGTGAAGGTTTTGAGCAATAAAATTTTAGGGATCCACATGTCTATTGTTCTCATGAAAACACCCCTCCTTTTTACTCTTATCCACCTATTGAAGAACACACCATTAAGTACATGGAAAAATCTAATTTGGAAAGATTAGTTGAGGAGTGTGGGGAACCATTAGAGAAATCTAGTAGAGAGCAAAGGGAGATTCTCACTAGCATTGACTCAAGTGTTCAAAATATGAAGGTATATGCGAGTCAAATTTTTTCAACCCTTGAGACTATGGTGCAAGATAATTCCTTAAACCTAATGACTACTTCTTATGTTGATAATGATTATTGTGAGGAAGTTGAAGGTATGGAATTACATGAGACTATGGACAATATAGAAAGTGATTGTGAGCTTGACATTGATTTAGATGAGCATATTGGATATTTAGAAGAGGTTCCGGCTATGAAGCCTAAGGTTTGTGATGTTGGTGATCAAGTTGATGTAGATATCCCGATTATTGTTATTCATGACCCTCCTCTTGAAGTGTTGACTCTTACTGATGAGAGTCAAGTTGATTTTATTGGATGTTCTAAATTCTTGAAAGTGCCTATATTTATTTTCAAGGATATGCATGTTGTGCTTAATTTGAATTTAGTGATTGCTTGTAATCCAAGATTGTCTATGATTAAGGAAGTACAAGTAATTAACTTGAATGATCAATTTTTGTGTGTGATACCTTGGTGTTTGATACTTCTAATTAGTGGTTTGTTTTGAGAAGTCTAGTTGAAGACTTTAAATTTAGCCCTTCTTGGGAGGCAACCCAAGGGTTTTGTTTGCATATTTTATTATTATTATTTTGTTCTTTCTTTCAGTTTTATTCAGGTTTGAAGAAAATGACTTCTCTTGTTGTTGTAAGGTCTTGCTTGAGCACTCTCTTCTCCCTAAAAATTTGAAATATCATGGATGGTACCAGGGGAGGCACTCCACATCAAAGTTAGAGGCCTAAACCAGGGGAGTACTAGTTCCTTCCCCCCTTTATATTTTTGCAACATTGAGGACAATGTTTGATTTAAGTGTAGGGGAGAGATATAATTTCTTTGGTTATGCTTAATGCAATTGAAAAGATTTTTTAAATTTGAGATTTTTGCATTGTTGAGGATTGACTTTAATTTTGAGCTTTCCCCATCTTAGAGAATATTATCAAGTCAAAAGTTTAAATAGGAAAAAAAATGTTTCAAACAAGTCTCTAAGCCTTGAGTTTTTTTTTTTTTTTGCAATTTTGAAATGAACTATGAGAATAAAGATTAGTTTGTAATATGATCAACAGATTATTAGTTCAAGAATATTTTGCTACATGATCTCTTTAGGAAATTAGATGGTGACCTTTGCTATCTAAGTAAAACTTTTGTGTAGGGAAATGACTCAAAAAGAAAAAAAAACACAGCAACTCTAATGACTTCTCTAGACCTTACTTAGTAACCGGGAGCACTTCATCACCAATGTTGGCACTCGCATCAAACGGTAAAGTCAAAAAGGGTTATGAGTTGGGCTAAAAGCCTCTTGAGGTGCTTGTTGGAGTAACTGAGTAACCGGTGCTACATCACCCATGTACAAGGTCGCGTCAAAAGGGGACTTACAACGGCTCAAGAAACGAAAAGAAAAAGAAAAGAAAAGAAAAAGAAGACAAAATGAGTTATTTCCTACCTGAGAATTCTTAACAAATTAAATGAAAAATTTGGTTTGGTGGGGGCATTTGAATTTTTCTGGAGAAACTGAGTAGCATAATATTCTTTTACTAATCTTAGGGTTGAACTTATTGCTTGTCGATCTTTTGATCATTGAACGTTAAGAGATTGTTACACTCTTTTGGCTTAGTGACCTATTTTTATACGACATTAACTTAAACAAGATTTGATGATGTGATCCAAGTGTGGTGGTTTTTTGCTCTCTGTTTAGGAATTTCATAGGCAATGTTCTTTTCAAATAATGAATTCTCTTTCCTTTGCTTGAGGACAAGCCAATGTTTAAGTGTGGGGGAGTTTGATAAGTGTATATTTTATGATTAAATAGGTGTATATTTTATGAGAATTAATTGGAATTATTGATATTATATACCTATTTAATGATCTTTTATTGACATTTCCATCATTGAATCAAACTTAGGGTCAAAGAATAAATCGACATAAAATTTACTCATATCCTATTTTTGTTGTGCAAGAAATATTAGCTGATTTGGAATGAAGGAGAAAAAGCAATTAAGAGGATATGCAATCAGCTAAACTCGGTGGTCCCACGCAAGAAAAATAGGAACAAAATCAATTGCATGATCTGGTGGAGTAAATTACAAGATAAAAGATATCTTTGTAATAAGAAAAAAGAGAATCAGTGACCCAAGAGGATATACTACTGTCTTGAACTCTTCCAGCCGCCTTTTCTTAGACAGAATTTCCTTCGTAAACTTCGCATAGCTGGGCATTTGTTCCAAGGCTTCCACGAGTGGGATATTAATGTTCAATTGCCGTAGCATATCGAGGAATTGCTTGAATTGTTTCTCCTGTCCTTGCTTCTTTAGCCTTTGTGGAAAAGGTGGAGGTGGCTTGGGCATTGCTGAAGGCCCGTGGTCATGTCTCTGCTTTGATGATGACGCGGTAGCATTCCTTATTAGGCATTGTACGCGCTCATCCATTGCTGCACGTGGAGGTAGTGTTGCGGTGCCTAGATCGTGTTCTGGCTGTGACAGTCTTGGTTGCCTCTGTTCGTCTTCAAGGGGCTGTTCGGTACTTTCTTGCCCTTCCTTAAATTTTTCTGGTCTCGGATCAGCCACAACCATAGGTTGCTTGGTTGCTTTCATGGGTTCTAAGCTTTTACCACTTCGAAGCTCTATCATCTTGACTTCTTCTCTTCCTTGGATCTTGGTGACTTTAGTGTCACTGGACAGGGCTCCTGAGGGTCTATTGTTCAGAGCGGTTGCTAGTTGTCCTACTTGAGTTTCAAGATTCCTCAAGGTCACTTGTTGATTCTGGATGATTGCATCGTTCTTTGCCATATAATACTTCAGAAGGGTCAACATAGAGTGCCACGGGTCTGATTCACCGCCCTGCTGCCATGGTTGCTAGGTAAACCCTGGTGGGTTTGATGTTCAATTTGAGTATTGTGGGGCCGATGATTGTCTTGCTACTTGTGAACCTTGAGAATTCCATGAGAAGTTAGGATACTGCCTCCATCCGGGGTTGTATGTATTTGAATACGGATTATTAGTGTTACTACCCCTACTAAAGTTGTTGACGAAGTTTATTGATTCAGGGTTAGCGAAGCATTGAGAGGACAAATGCTCTCCGCCGTAGTATACACAGGCCACCTGAGATGGTTGCAGTGATGTGTTGCTTGATGGAAGGGTCAGTCCTTTCACCATGTGCGTGAGAGATGAAACTTGTGCTGCGAGAGCAGTCATGGCATCGAGTTCATGTACTCCTGCAACAGTTCGGGAGGATGTAGCTCTATCTGTTAGCCACTGATGACTGTTCATGGCCATGCGTTCCAATAGGTCGTGGGCTTCTTCATAAGACTTCATTAAAATGGATCCTCCAGAAGAGGAATCTACAATTAATCGTGTTTGACCATCTAGACCTCTGTAAAATGTTTCTAGCTGGACCCATTCACAAAGTCTGTGCTGGGGGCACCTTCTGAGGAGGTCTTTGAATGTGTCCCAGGCTTCATAGGTGGACTCGCTTGCTTTTTGCTAGAAGTTGGTGATGTCTCCTCAGAGTTGAGCGTTCTTAGTAGGTGGAAAAAATTTAAGCAAGAACTTGCTTCCTAGATCATTCCATGTAGTGATGGAATTAGCAGGTAGGTTATTCAGTCACGTCCGAGCCTTATCCCTGAGAGAAAATGGGAATAATTTAATCCGGACGACATCGAGCGGGATCCCTGGGATGACAAAAGAGTCACACACCTCCATGAAGGTTTTGAGAAGAAGGTGTGGATCTTCGGGCGGAAGTCCTCTAAACTGTCCAGCTGCATTCAACATTTGAATCATGACCCCCTTGATTTCAAAGTGTCCAGCATTGACGGTAGGTGGTGCGATGGTTGAATTCAGCTTTTTGAGATCTGGAATTCCAAATTCCATAATGGCCTTGTTAGCATCAGTGTTTGGAGGTGGAGGGACCTAGTTGTCCCTGTTTATGACTATACGCCCTTGTTGCTCCTGCTCATTGTTGATTGGTATATCCGCCATGCTTGCTGAGTCAAAAGTCTGACTTCTTCGCTTCTGCCTCCTGCGCCTTTGCTTGTAAGTGTGTTCGATTTCTAGATCGTAAGGCTTTAGGTTGGCAGTGGGTGATTTGCGCATGCACTACAGAATGTACCTATCAATCAAGAACAAAGAGGAAGTGAGCTTTTATTAGACAATTCACAACTATTGAGCAAGAAGGGTGTCGTCACTAGCCGTATCAACAGTCCCGGCAACGACGCCAAAAACTTGTTGGTCAAATTCCCTTATGGCAAGCGGACCAGTCGAACAAGTAATAAAGTGAAAGTAGAGTATCGTCCCATAGAGACTGAGATACCAAAGAGTGAAGCTCGGTTGCTACTATAGTTGCGCTAACTGAAAGTAAAATAATTGGGTTGAGAGGTTTTAATGACTATGCTAATAGCAAAATTAAATGACGTAAATTAACTTGAGAAGATATCAGTAAGAGGTTAGGCTGAACTCAGAAGTTCCCTTAAGTGCCTCATTCCCCCAGTTGCTTTACTCAATGCTATAGCATCTATGCTGCACAGCTTTCGCAATGCTACAACATAGCTACTAACTACAAAGCTATTTGGTTAACCCACCACGATAGTCTATCGAAGCTTCCACGTCCGATACATATGACACTGACTATACTCCTTCCATATTCCTATGGCAACTTTCTAGTCAAGACTGCTTTACGCTTAGGGTGTTATGGTTATGAGAGGTAGACTCATTCCTAAAGCCTACAATAATAGGTCAAGCCGTGCACGGGCTGCCTAGCAAACACTGTTTCTCAGAGGTCTAACCTCAACTCATTGCCAGTAAGCTAAGGCCACAAATCTAGCCCTTAACTTTCGTTAACCGACTAGTAATTAAAACACTGATAAGCAAACCAAATTTATTAAATTAAGAACGTGCAACTGGGTTCATTAAACAACTTAAGGACTCATTCTCGTCCAGCCATATGGAAATCAGTTCATGACTGACGAGAGACACACAAAACAGACACTAACAGAATGACCCATGATCGGAAAACTAAATGAAACAAAAAGGGAAAACAGAAAGCTTTGATGGAATTTCCGTCGGCGTGAATGCGGCCCTGTCCCGACACCACTCCACGTTTTCTTCATTCCGTCATATTGCAAGGAAGGGTGCTGGGTTGTCTTGGAAGTCTCATGCTTTTGAGAAATCTCTCACTCTTCTCGGGAATCTGCCAAAAGTAGAATCTCATTCTAGGGCTCTCCAACTCTTAAGGTTGGTTCTGCTGCTTCCTTTTATAATCAGTCTTTCTTGCGGCGCAAGTTACACAAGCCTTTCCTAATCCGTCGGGATCTAGTGTATATCTTGATCCGAGTAGATTGCTTCTGCTGATCCTGCAGTATTCTTCAAATCTTTTAGTTCAGATCCTCTGCATCTTCTATTCCGTTATGTCAGCAACCTATCTGTCAGTATCGCCCTTTTATTTTATTCCTGAAATCATCTAGGTAAAAAGGTCAGAAAGCATGTCGCATAGCATTGCATCCTCTACTTTGCTATAGCATTCGAGATGTCTTGTATTGCACTTCAAGTTGCTGTCAGATTGCTATAGCATCATATCAGCTCTACTGCACATTCTTCCTTAAAAACCATGCAAATTGTTCCATTTGTAGCACATGTAAATGATTTCTATTCTTCAGTCCCTATATCATGAATGTATGCCTTTTTTCTTAGATTATCTGCAATTAAGCTTGTATTTACCATTTAATTCAATCATAAAGTATAGGGAAAACATGGTACGATTTGTGCTCATCAAATACCCCCACACTTAGCTTTTTGCACTCCTGGGCAAAATAAGATGAAGTGAACGAAAACTCATAGCTGCAGTACTCCTGTCCGTATAACTTTGCTTACACGCTTGCTTTCAGTTTTCATCCCCATTCGGCAATCCTACTGCCCAGTGCCAACTACTCATCATGCGTGGTATTGTTTAGCCGAGTTCGAACTCAGTCCTTGGGATAAACCAAACCAAATATTAAATCTAATATTCAAACTATTTCCAGAAATCGAATCCAATAAGATGAAAATAGAAGCAAGTTAAATTACCGATAAAGCACAAGTTCTCTGGACGATTCATGGAATCCTCACGTTGGGTTAACTACAGAAGTTTAGCCGAGCATGGCTGGAGAAAACAACAAAAAGATAAAGAATGCAAAGAACATTGTAGAGAAAATTAAACTTCTGTCTTTCAATCCAAAACTGTCTAAAACGTGTATGAATATATGTTGGCAGCTGACCTAGCTAAATAAAACCTAGCTGCCATGTCAAAAGGAAATAAGCCCTACTAGTTTGGCCCAAAACAGAAATAAAACAAAACTGGACTTTAATTACAAAATTCGAGCCCAAATAAAAATCCAACAAAATTCATATGATTTCGGCTCCAAAATTGACCGCCCTCTTGTTCGAATTTTCCCTTCATGTCTTCATAACAATTGTAGCTCTTCGAATCATCTGAAATATGAAACAAGAATGAGGCTAATCCGATGTCTGGTTCAAGAGTTATGGTAAAAATAGTGAAGCAATGTCAAACTGGAATTTTATTATAAAAAATGACTAAAATCTAATCAAAGGCCTAAAGCCCAAATAAGTATAAAAGCCATTATTTATTAACTAAAGAGTCCTAAATTATTAATCAAGAGATAAAAAGAAGTGTATGAAATATACAATTATCACTAGCAGATTGTTTTAATTTCCTTTTGCTTAGTTCTTGTTGTTCTTGGTTTATTAGAGTATGGACTTGTGAAGAAAGCAAATGTAGGAACTGTATTATCTCATTTTTCTTATACTAAAGTGGATACGTTATTGATAATTTTCCCGTAATTTCTCTGGTTCTAACAATTTGGTATCAGAGCTATCATTTAGGCATGCCTCGAACTAGAATGGAGAATAGGGTGGAGTAGTTTGAGAGAGTGGTGGATGAGATATAAAGAAGACAAGCCAAGTTTAATGAGAAACTTACTGGGGTGGATGCAATAGTGAATACGATACTTGAGCAACTCAATAAGTTCCGAGTTGCCTCTGACCCAACCAATAATAACCAAATTCCAATGAGACCACCACACGCTGGGCCCCAATCAGAAGAGCATGACAGAAGAAGAGCTCAAGAGATAGGCAGAATGAAGTGCCCAAACACCATAAGTTAGAGCTTCCATTGTTCTCAAGAGAGGACTTATTAGGGTAGATATTCTGGATTGAGCGATATTTCACGGCCAATGCACTATCTGAACCGAAGAAGATAGATGCTGGAGTGGTTAGTTTGGAAGGGGAGGCATTGACATGGTTTTAATGGTTGGAAATGCGAACATTAATGATGTCGTGGCTTGATTTTAAAAAAGAAGTGATCGAAAGGTTCCATTGCAGGCAACTGGGGGATGAGTATAAGTAACTGTTCGCCTTCAAGCAAAAAAGCACCATGGCGGAATATAGAGAGCAATTCGAGTTGCTATTAGCCTCTCTGGAGAACGTGCGTGATGAGATTTTACTTAGGGCATTCATGAACGGCCTGAAGGAGGACATCCACTGTGATGTCAAGCTATTGCACCCAGAGAGTTGAAAACAAGTGTTAGGATTTGCTAATCGGTAGAGGATGGTTAGTTAGTGAAGGTGAGGTTGGAGGAGAAGAAAAATAGAGATAGCCAGACAGTGATGGGATAAAGATGGAATGAATACAAATCGGGGTTCTCCAAGTTTAGCAAAACTGATACGTTTCAAAGTATTGGTCTTATCACACTGATGAAGGAAGTAGCGGAGAAAGGAGGAAGAGACGAGAGTAAGGGAACACCAACGCATGCGGCTTCATGTGCAACGTCGTCGGCAAGTAGCAATGTAGGGAGTACAATATGGAAAAGACTCCCAAAGGCTAAGATTTATAGGAGAAGGGAATTGGGCCTTTGTTTCAAATGTGAAGGGAAATACGGGCTTAACCACAAATGCAACCTAAGACAAATACAACTGCTAATGTTGGGGGAGGAGCCTAGGCCTGAAGTGAAATCATTAGAAGCCCAAGTGGAGGATGGGACAGAGCTGGATCGAGAATTAACTTCTTTGGAATTGTCAAATACTACAGCGAAAGGACTGACTAGGAAAAGAACATTGAAGATGCTGGGTAAGGTCGGAACTCGAGAGGCACTAGTGCTAGTCAATTGTGGCACCACACATAATTTTGTTTCAGATTCCCTCATAACAGAGTCGCGATCCCCACTGAGCAAGTGCAACGCTACTCGATTATAGTTGGAGATGGACGGAAGACAGACTCAAACCTTAAATGCCAAAAGTCAAACTAGAAATTCAGGGACAACAAATCCGACAACCCTTCTACCCATTCAAACTAAGCAATGTCGATTTGCTCTTAGAAGTTGAATGGTTGCAGTCATTAGGTGAAACAAGGATGAATTGGAGACAACTTTACATGAAATTAAAACTGAAGGTAAGTGGGTGTGTCTTAGGGGGACCCGCCTTCACAGAATCGCAGGGCAACTATCAATCAATCAAGAAGGACATACGGAAGGAAGGAGATGGATATCTTATAGAACTGTGAGCCATCGAGATCGGAAGGGAATCTTCATAGCCTAGTACTTATGAGAAAATGCAAGCCATTATAGACGAATTTCCAGAAGTTTGTGCACCAATCAAAGGATTATCTTCTTTGAGATCGTAAGACCATGCCATTATGATCAAGGAAGGTGCTCAACCTATAAATATGTGCCCTTAGAGATATGGGCACACCCAAAAAAATAGAGATAGAAAAACCAGTCAAAAAAATGCTACTCACTAGAACCATTCAGCCTAGTAACAGCCCTTATTCAAGTCCAATATTGTTGGTGAAGGAAAAGGAGG
The DNA here is from genome assembly GCA_034222035.1 of Acacia crassicarpa. Classification (NCBI taxonomy): domain Eukaryota; kingdom Viridiplantae; phylum Streptophyta; class Magnoliopsida; order Fabales; family Fabaceae; genus Acacia; species Acacia crassicarpa. Next base: position 23,003,529 of record JAWXYG010000008.1, read on the forward strand.
AGAGTTGGACGTTTTTTGTGGACTATAGAGCCCTGAATAGGATAACTATGCTAGACAAATACCCTATTCCAGCTATCGATAAGTTGCTAGATGATTTAGGAAGGACAACCATATTTTCTAAATTGGATTTGAAGTCTGGATACCATCATATCAAAATTAAGGAAAGGGATAAGCCAAAAACTGCCTTTCATAAGCATGACGACCACTACGAGTTTAAAGTGATACCTTTCAGTTTGACTAATTCTCCCTCTACTTTCCAATCTCTTATGAATGATATATTTAGAGAGCACTTGAGACAATTCATATGTGTATTTTTTGACAATATACTTGTATATAGCAAAGACAGGAAAACTCACTATGAGCATTTGAGAAAAGCAATGAGAATACTCCAAATGCACCAACTTGTCATAAATCTTAACGTGTTTTCGGGAAAGAGCAAATTGAGTATCTGGAGCACATTATTTCAGCTGAAGCAGTCAAGGCCGATCCCTCCAAAATTTTTGCCATGGTTCAATAGCCAAGGCCAACCAATCTGAAGAAGCTAAGGGGATTTTTGGGGTTGACCGCTTACTACCAAAAATTCGTCTAGGGGTATGGAAAAATTGTTGTACCATTAACGCAGCTCCTAAAAAAGGGATAAGGGTCTTAAATGCCATGGAAGTTTTTGCTTAGGAGCACTGGTAAGACGGAAGTTTTTTTTGGACCAAAAACGCCACGGAAGTTTTCAAGAAGTATCAATTTTGCCCCGTAAGTTTTCACTAAAGAGCAATTTTGCCCTGGAAGTTTTCACTATGGAGCAATTTTGCCCTTCTGTCCCCAAATATTAAATTTGACTATTAAATCAGTCAAAGACCACACATGTTATGCCTTGAAAAGGTCAAACTTGGAGCCAGAGAAGGAGATCTTTGAGATGTTGAGCTCAAGGCGGCCAGAATTTGTGAAGCCGAACTGATCAAAGGGACTGAAAGGTCGATTGTCATAAAACCCAAAGAAAGCATCATTTATGATCTAAGCAAATGATCAGTTTATACAAACGTAAATATTATCACTATTGATTTGTTTTACTGAACCAATTTTTAGAACAATTCATTTCTCGTTTTGCGTTTCATTTGCGTTTTGTGACAGACCTTTCAGTCCCTTTGACCAGTTCGGCTTCACAAATTTTGGCTGCCTTGAGATCAACATCTGAAGGATCTCCTTCTCTAACTCCAAGTTTGACCTTTTCAAGGCATGACATGTGTGCTCTTTGACTGATTTAGTAGTCAAATTTAATATTTGGGGACAGAAAGGCAAAATTGCTAAGAAAATTGCTACGTTTTGAAAACTTCCGGGGCAAAATTGCTCCTCAGTGAAAACTTCCGGGGCAAAATTGCTCCTCAGCGAAAATTTCCATGGCAAAAATGATACTTCCGTGGCAAAATTGATACTTCTTGTAAACTTCCGTAGCATTTTTGGTTCAAAAAAAACTTCTGTCTTACCAGTGCTCCTGAGCGAAAACTTCCATGGCATTTAAGACCCTTATCCCCCTAAAAAAAGATGCTTTCTGATGGGATGAAGGAGCTCAACAAGCGTTTAAGGCTCTTAAGGTTGCCATGATAACTATCCCTATTCTTGTTGTTCCAAAGTTTAAGTTACCCTTTGAAATTGAAGCAGACTCATCCGGCAAAGGGGTTGGGGCTGTCCTAATGAAAAGGGAAAACCCATAGCATTGCTTACTTCAGCCAAAAATTGTTTAAAAGACATCAACAATGCTCGGTTTATGAGAGAGAGCTCATGGCGATTGTACTAGCTATCAAGAAATGGCAGCACTATTTGGTTAGCCAACTGTTCATCATTAAAATGAACAAGAAGGCTCTCAAATATCTGCTGGAACAGAAAATAGTCGCTCCAGACCAAAAGAAATGGGTTTCCAAACTAATGGGATATAAATTTAAGATTCACTACAAACATAGGAAGGAAAACCGTATTGTAGATGCTCTCTCAAGGAAAGAATTAGAAATGGAGTTACGAACTATGTCCATATTGGTAATATGAAGGGACCTCTGCCATCGAGGATAAAATTTTAAAAAAGATCCCAATTTGAAAAATATTATGTAGCAATTATTGCAAGGTCAGGAAGCACTGAAGGGGTATGTTATACAGAAGGGGGGTGTTGTTTTTTGAAGGAAGAATGGTGCTGCCTTGTCACTCACACAAAACTAGGGAGCTTGTAAGGGAGTTCCATGATTCCTCACTTGGGGGACACTCCGGGTATTTGAGAACTTATAAGAGGTTAGCCATAGTAGTATATTGGACAAGAATGAAGAAAGATGCAAAAGAATATATAGCTCATTGTGATACTTGCCAAAAGAACAAATATCAGTCTTTGAGCTTAGCTGGTTTACCACAACCACTACTAATACCACAAGCTACTTGGGAAGATAAAATCATGGATTTCAATGGTGGGTTACCGAGAAGCAATTGATTCGACACAGTGTTAGTTTTGGTTGATAGACTCATTAAATATGCCTATTTCATTCTACTCTCACACCCCTATGATGCTAAGGAGGTAGCTGAAATTTTTGCTAGGGAAGTAATCAGACTTCATGGTTTCCCTAGCTCTATTATTTCTGACTGAGACCAAGTGTTCACTAGTCAATTCTAGAAGGAACTATTTGTTATGGCAGGCACCACCCTCAAATTTAGCTATTCATATCATCCAAAAAATGATGGACAAATCGAAGTGGTAAATAGAAGCCTGAGACTTACTTGAGGTGTTTTGCTGGAAACACACCAAAGAAATAGTCCAAGATGCTCCCATGGGCTGAATATTTGTAGAATACATCCTACCATGGCACTACAGGAATGACCCCAATCAAGGCCTTGTATGAAAGAGACCCCCCAAATCTTCTCAAATGGACTGATCAACCTTTCCGAGTACAGGCTGTAGAGTAGTAGATACAGGAGCGTAACCAGGTGCTAGTAGAATTGAAGGCATAATTAGAGCAAGCATAGTCCCGCATGAAAAGCCAATCGGATAAGCATCGAAGGGATATGGAGTTTAATGTCGGGGAATTGTTTACCTTAAGCTGAAGCCCTATAGGTTCAAGTCACTAGCCCAAAAAACCAATGAGAAGCTATCTCCTAGATATTATGACCCCTATGAGATCTCTAAAAGGTTGGATAAGGTGGCATATCGGCTGAAGCTCCTACTCACAGCCAAGATCCACAACGTTTTCCATATTTCCCAGCTCAAGAAAGCGTAAAAAAATTATGTGAAAGCTCAGCCCCTACCGCACGACCTGACAGAAGAAATGGAGCTGTAAGTAGAACCTGCTATAGTCAAGGGTAAAGGTGGAATATCACCTAGAGGGGGTGAATAGGTGATTTCAAAAACTTTTCGCTAAACACACACGAACACAATTAATATAGAGACGGGTAACTTTGCTATTACCCTGATGATACTCAGGCACGCCAATCACTCTGCTCGAGCATGGCTGGATCAATTGTGAAATTATGCTTGGGCATCATGTTCTTTGCTCGAGTGGCTTTTTTGAAACACTTAAACAATTCATTAAATTGAGTATGCTCGGGCATGAACTAACTCTTGCTCGAGCAACCCACACCTTAGACACAGTTTACTTAATTCAATAACTTAGTTTGTGATCATCAAAACATTTGATGATGACAACTCTAAGATGAGATTTTGAGATATACTAGATACAACAGTTATTGAATTTAGTAATGAATTGTTCAAAGTAGATAGAGATGCAAAAATTCTAAAAGCTGAACTTTTAATTTTCATAAAAACGTTAGTACACACAGTTCAGGGTTACATACATATCGTCAGAGTCAAATAACAAAATACAATAAGACATCAAACATAAATCTAAGACATTAAACATAAATCTCAAAAGTCATAAGCTCTTTCTCCCCCGTTGGAATCACTCAAGAAAGGGGAAGGTCAGGATGTAAGGGAGGCTCAGAGGGAGGCACAAAAGATTGGAATGGAACAATTGCTAACATAGGATCAGAAACAGTAGGCTACTCAGAAGCAGAAGCAGTAGGTTGCTCTGAAGTAGAAGCAGGAGGCATACCAGTAGGACCGTGAGGGCCAAAGCTTTGGACAAAGGCATCCAGAGTTGTATTGATGTCCTGAACCATTTGTTGAAGACTAAGTTGCTATTGAGGCAAGTCCTGAACCTCCTTTTTGATCTATCGCTGATGCTCAAACAGGACAGAGAAGCGAGTGTCCATTTCTTCTCTCAGAGTCTTCATCTCAGCATCAATTTGCAAATCAATGTGTGCTTTCAAGTTAACCATCCCAACAGACATAGCCTTGATCATCCCGACATTAAGATTCTAAAAGGTCTCCATAGACTTCAACACCTTCTCAGTAAAGGGAGCCATGGCATTTTGAATTGCGGTCTGAATTGAAGCCTATGCAAATGATGGAACAGATGTAGAATGACCAGCCTTAGACGACTCAGACTCATCAGAAGGTCTCAAAGCAGATGGCTTTGAAGGCTTTAGAGAAATAGGAGCTTTCATCTTCTTTTTCTTCGACGAGGCCTCTGTGGAGGAAATATGTATCTGAATTATATGTTCTTTGCCAAAGCGAGGTGGATACTCTTCTTTGTCATCCGAGAGGTACTAGACATTGTTAACTTCCAAGATGCGAGAAATCAATGAAGGAAATGGTATAGTGGCTTGAAGCTTGATGGGGCCTCAGAAATGAAGGAGATCATTTCTTCCATAATCCACTTGCTAAGATTCTATGGTTCCTTAGCAATGAGTGAAGCAAACCGCTCATAGTCTTTCTACTCGAAGTGTGTGAAGCTCTGGCCTTTCTGAACGAGACTTCTACTATAAACATACCACAATACTCTGTATTCATCCTTCATCATAGCCGGAGTGAAATTGACCTTCTTTCCATCATAAGGAACATCTAGGAGAAAGATTTGGTGGTAAGCAATGTCTGATTCTTTGGGGGACTTCAGGAGGATCAAAAATGCCGAGAATGACATTGAGATCGTGAGCTGTGATCTTGATTTCTTGCTCTTGAACCTTTGTAATTAAGATATCATCATCATCCTCTCGAATCTTGTCTTGGAGGACCATATTGTAGTAGAAGACACAAACGACTTCGGGGAGTAGGCCTTGCTAATACTCAATAAAGGCATGAACTAAAGGAGCCAATTAGTTAAGTCCAAATTGCATTCCTCCTTGAAATGCTCCAGATCAACGTATACAATCGGACAAAAAGGTCTCTTCCCGAAGTAAAAGGCAAAGTTCTTAGGATCATCAATAACAATATCACCAACAATCATACCCAGTGAAATTTCAAGCAACTGGCCATTTGGAGGACGACTAGTCGAGACTAGTTGTCTCATACTTCCAGACGCTTGGGATTTCTGAGAAACTAAGACCTTTTGCTTCTTGCTTCCAGAGGCCTAAGATTTCTGACTGATCGATGTCTTGGGATTTTGAGGACGATCTTCATTTGCCTTTGATTGAGTCTCAATGATAGTTTCCTCAGAATCGATAGAGATCGAAGGTGAAGGTGACTTTGCTCATTTTCCTCTCTCTGAAGGTAGAGAACCAGTCTGAAAGCAAGTCTTCAGCTTTGGAGATTCCTGAATCACTACACCCTTCTGTGATGGTTTGGTGATCTTCGACTTCTCGATGGCTTAGGGTTTGGTGGGTTTTCGGAGGCTTGAACCTTGGGTCGATGATAGCGAGACTTCTTCACAGGAGGCTTTTTGGATGGAGATTTGTCGCTGGAACCCGCCATTGATTGACTCAAAAGTGGAGAACTTTGAGGAATTAGACGAGTGGGTCCGATGAGGAAGAGGATAAAATTGAAGGGAAATGAGGGAATTTAAGGACAATGAATCGATGGCAATAATGAACACATTTGAATGAATCGATGTAACGGTTGAAATAGTCGAAACAATTCACAAACGGATGTAACGAAAGGAGGATTTGAGAGAAGGAAGAAAAAAGAAGCTAGGGTTTGTGGGTCGACAGAAAAAGGGGAAAACCGACGAAGCGAAATGACATGCCTATTTAAAAACTCTATCACGCGATGTTGCTCGAGCAAAGTTCTTGCTCAAGCAAACTTCATGTCTTACTCAAGCAGGGACGAACAAGAGTATTTTTATTTATAAATTAAATGACCAAAACTAACCTCCTATCAAGTATGTTCTATGAATACTTGATTTGTAGATCATAATCGATCCCTTAAAGTAATGGGAGAAGAGTTTCTGATCACAATGTTCATCCAGTATTCACGCATGCTCGGGTAGATAGAAATAGATGCTCAAGCATCATTCTTCTGTTCGCTACTTCTCACACTCATCTCGTTGTTGTTTGAGCAGACTCCTAGGCGTGCTCGAGCAGAGGTCAGAGAGCTTCAAGAGTCTTTGTCCCGTCGTTGCTCGAGCATGAAGTGTGACGTGCTCGAGCTGGGTTCTTTGCTTTTGCTTCTTTGATACGCTCTTTACGTCATTGCTCGAGTAGATAGGGAAGGCGTGCTCAAATAGCATTCACCTGTTACCCTCTATTTTTCAACATTAGAACAGAGCGTCCTACATAAACATAAGCTAGAAACTCAGATGCTAAAGTTAGTAATATCTCAGTGAATCAAATTAATTAAAGAGATAATACTTACAATTCGTTGGGATTTGTCATACCCAATTCTCTACAGATGAACATGAATTGTTCCTTAGCCAACGGTTTGGTGAAGATATCGGCCAATTGAAGATGTGTGGGAATGAATATCACCTTGACTCTTTCTTTTGAACATGATCGTGAATAAAATGATATCTCATATCAATATGCTTGGTTCTTATGTGTTGAACAGGATTCTTCACCAAGCTTATTGTGCTGGTGTTGTCACAAAGAATTGGAACTTCTTTCAGATGAATCCTTAAGTCTTGGAGTTGTTGTTTGAGCCACAAGACTTGAGCGCAGCAACTTGAGGCATCAACATATTCAGCTTCAATGAAGGATACAGCCACAGTGGTTTGCTTCTTGCTGAACCACGATACAAGTAAGCCTCCGAGAAATTCACATCGTCCACTAGTGCTTTTTCTGTCAGTTTTGTATCCTACATTATCCGAATCAGAATATGCAACCAAGTGCTTTGACTGACCTTTAGGAAACCAACAACCCAACTCCTTTGTATTCGAAAGATATTGAAAAATTCTCTTAACATGCTTGTCATTTGATTCTTTAGGAGCGGATTGAAATCTCGCGCACATTCCTACGCTGAATTGAATGTCAGGCTGACTTGCAGTTAAGTACAGTAGGGATCTGATCATTCCTCAATATTTGGTTATGTTGAAGTCTTCTCCTTTTTCTTCATCCGCATCCAAAGAGGTAGTTGAACTCATTGGAGTGTCGGCTCCATTACAATGTTCCATCCCAAACTTCTTGAGCAAATCATAGAGATACTTTGTTTGTGAAATGAATATCTCATTCTTCCGTTGTTTGATTTGCAAGCTGACGAAATAGTTCAATTCGCCCATCATAGACATCTCAAATTCACCCTGGATTTTCTTGGAAAAGTCCTCACAGAGAGAATCATTAGTAGCACTAAATTTTATGTCATCTACATATATCTTCACAATTAAGATGTCATTAAGCTTATTACTTTTGATGAAGAGTGTTGTGTCTGCTTTTCTTCTAACAAAACCTTGATCCAAAAGATATTTACACAATTACTCATACCAAGCTCTAGGAGCTTGCTTAAGACCATATAAAGCTTTCTTGATACGATACACGTGATCTAGACGATGATCATTTTCAAAGCTAGGAGGTTGTTCAACGTAAACTTCCTTCTAAAAAAAACCGTTTAAGAAAGCACTCTTAACATCCATTTGATAAAGTTTAAATCCCTTAATGCACGCAAAGGCTAAGAGTACTCGTATAGCTTTCAATCTAGCCACTGGAGCATACATTTCCTCACAATCAATACCTTCTTCTTGATTATAGCCTTTGGCAACCAATCTAGCCTTGTTACGGATTATGATTGCAGATTCATCACGTTTGTTCTTGAATACCCATTTAGTGCCAATGATCAGATGGTCTTTAGGCCTAGGTAGCAAGTCCCAAACTTGATTTCTATCAAATTGATGTAATTCTTCTTGCATTGCTATCACCCAATCATTATCTGATAAGGCTTCGTCAATTCTAGAAGGCTCAATCTTAGATATGAAGGCAGAAAATGTAACCTCATTCAAGGTACTTTTTCTGGTCCTTAATTATATCCCTTATTACTTGGTCTAAAGGATGATTCCTAATGAACTTCCAAGCTTTAGGTTGACCTTGATCAGGATTTTCACAAGAGTTTTGAGAATTGTTTTCAAAAACATCTTCTGGATTTTGAAGCGAGGCAGGAGTAGTTTTTGAAAAGAACTAGTTTTTGTTAGAAGCTTCCTCACCATCATCCCAAGGGTCATCAAATTTAGATTCACAAAACACAACATGAATTGACTCTTCAACTAAACGAGTACACTTACTGAAAATTCTATATGCTTTACTCCTATTAGAATAGCCAAGAAATATACATTCGTCAGATTTGAGATCAAATTTACCCAAATTATCCTTACCATTATTGTGAACGAAGCATTTACAGCTAATGATATGAAGGTGAGCCAAGTTTGGTTTCCTTCCTTTGTAAAGCTTATATGGAGTTTTGTTAAGTTTCTTTCAGAGATAGGCTCGGTTTGAGATATAATTGGCCGTGCTCATTGCATTTTCCCAGAAGACTTGCGAGGTCTAATTTTCGTTCAACATTGCATGAGCCATTTCAGTGAGCCCACGATTATTCCTTTCAACCACACCATTCTGTTATGGTGTTCTAGGTGCTAAGAAGTTGTGATCAATCCCATATGCATCACAATACTCTCCGACACCTTGATTTTCAAATTCGCCTCCATGATTGGTTCGAATTGTTGAAATGCAAATATCTTTCTCGTTTTGCACCTTCTTGGCAAACACAACAAACAAATCAAATGTTTCATCCTTAGAAGATAGAAAGATAGTCCAAGTGAAACGAAAGAAATCATCGACAATGACCAGAGTATATAAATTGCCATTAAGTCTCTTAACTATTGCCTCCAACTAAATCCATGTGAAGTAGTTGAAGAGGTCGATTGGTCCAAATTTCAAGTTTGTTTTTAAAGGATGATTTTGTTTACCTCTTTAACACGAATCACAAATTGTGTCCTTTTTAAAGTGTAGTTTAGGTAAACTGGGAACTAAATCTTTTCTTAACAGCTTATCCAATTGGAACATGTTCACATGAGCCAAACGCTTATGCCACAACCAACTTTCATCTAAGTTGCTAACAAAACATTTTTCAGAATTGATTTTAGGCAAATCTAAGGTATAACAGTTACCTTCTCGAGGTGCTTTGAATAAAACCTTAAGTTTACCTTTATCGATTGGGAGATCGTTTTTGTTGACAATGAGACATTCTTTCGAATAAAAAATGATCCAACTGTTCTTGTCGATGCTTTGATTCATATTAAAGAGGTTATGGCAGAGACCTTCTACAAGATATACATCTTTGATTTGAGGACCATCCTTTGCACCAATCTCACCAATACCAGTGATCTTCCCAAATTGATTACCTCCAAAGGTGACTTTGCCACCATCTTTTGATCTCATTGCAACAAATTGGTCTGCATCCCCTGTCATGTGTCTAGAGCATCCATTATTAATATACCACTTGTTGATTCTTGATGCTCTTAGACACACCTGCAAATCAAAAGATATCAAGTTTTAGGTACTCATCTTTTCTTGGGTTCTTTAGGGTTAGTTCGAGGCTTAGGAACATAGGTTCCCTTAGGTACCCACTAATAGTTGCCGACAGGTTTATCTCTTCTATCTTTCTTATGGAAACAAGATGAGGTATTGTGTCCCTTTCAGTTGCAGTAGTTACAGTGAGCAAAAGGATTTGAAGTATGAACAGTTTTCTGAAAATAGTTCAAATAGGATTTTCCACCAGTTTTCTTTTTGCCTTTCTTTTAGTCAAAAATAGGATTATATCCTATTCCAGATCGATCATTTTAAAACTTTGAGCTTTCAAAATTACGTTGAGCATTTCACTACCTTTAGTGAATTTCTCAAGCGTTTTTGTAAGGTACAAATTCTTTTTCTTTAAATCAAGGCATTCTTCACAAATAATGTTTTTACAAGAAGTATTTTCAACTTGTTGTTCAAGAACTATGTTCTTTTTTTTCAAAGCTATATATTTTCAACAACCTTTTAAAATTCATATTGTAAAGCATTGTATTCATCAAATAACTTATCATATGTAGGTTGCAAGTCGTATACCTCATCGTCATTTTCTGGTTGCTCTTCTTCTGCAACGAGACAAACATTAGCCACTTCCTCTTCTTCACTTTCTTCTTCGTCTAAGGAACTGTCTCCTCATATTGTAGACTCATAAGCCTTTTTCTTGAAGTGATTAAACTTCTTCTCCTCCTCCTTTTCTTTTTCTTTGCCTTTCAACTGCGGGCATTCGGATTTAATGTGGCCTGGCTTCTCACGCTCATTACAGATAATTTGATCTTTATGTTTGAAATCGCGTCTATCACTTGAGCTTCCCTTCTGGAATCGATCTCTAAAGCCATGATCCTTCTTATAAAACTTCTTGAATCTTCGCACGAATATGCCCATTTCGTCATCGTCATCATCTTCATCTTTAACTTCTTTTTCTTTCACAGCATTGAGAGCTACACCTTTGTTGTTGTTGTTGTTGATTTCTTCCAAGCCTTTCTTGAATTTGAGCTTGCTTTCATATTCAGGTAGGCTTCCAAATAAGGAAGCTACATATGGCATTAATTCTCCACGGGCTTCTTCGATAGCTGTGACTTTTGCTTCCTAATCTTTTGTTAAGACATTGAGAATTTTTTTGACTTAAGGGGCTTGCTTGTACGTCTTACCCAAGACTACTAGTTGATTAATCAAATGAGTGTAAGGAAGTTGGAAATCGCCGATGGATTCTCCAGTCTTCATCCTAAGAAGATCATATTCGGTTGTCAGAGTATTGATACAATTCTCTTTGATGCCGGAAGTTCCCTCATAAGCTATTTCCAATGCCTTCCACATATCCTTAGCAGTTGACAGATTGCAAATACGAAAATACTCTTGTTGGCTAAGAGTGCTTTGAAGCATTAAGATAGCCTTGCTATTTAGAGTGACAAGTCTTCTATCATTTTCATCATATTCATCTTCCAGCTTAGCCACATGTACTCCATCTTCTATGGAGGAAGGTTCATAGTTTCCTCGCTCGAACACTCTCCATAAGCCAAATTCAGTAGCCATAACAAAGACTTTAAATTTGGCCTTCCAAAAGGCGTAGTGTTCTCCGTTGAAACCTGGTGGTCAGTTGATAGAGTCACTGTCAGGCAATATTCCTTCAATGATCTATCTCGGGATGTTAAGCCCAACAGAGAAACCAGGCTCTGATACCAAAGGAAGGTGGAATATCACCTAGAGAGGGTGAATAGGTGATTTGAAAAACTTTTCACCGAACACACACAAACACAATTAATATAGAGACAAGTAAGGAAATTGACACAAAGCAATTTATACTGGTTCGGTCTAACATGAAGATGAAATATCACCTGGAGGGGGGGTGAATATGTGATCTCAAATTCTTTTTGCAGAATCGACACGGAGACAAACAAAACAAAAACAGAGAAATGGGAGAGAGTAATAAAATGAACACGAGATAGTTTATACTGGTTCGGTCTAAAATCACTGACCTACGTCCAATCCCCAGAACACCTGGGATTCCACTATCTTTCAAGACAATTACACACTCTGTAAACAAAGGATGGTCTTCTCACTATCAGACTCCATTCCCCCTTACAAGTTGTAATTGATACACCCTCTCTTAAGGTTTCACAACCTTAAGATACAACTGATAATGAGATAAATGTTTAAGTACTCCTCACTAAGTAGATAAAAACTTAAACACTGAAGCACAAAGTAATGAAACAGTGAACAGTAATAAACTCAAATTAATTGCACAGTGTTTCGGTAGTTGGCGAATTCAATGCTTCGGCTATTTATAGATGTTGCAATTAATGACCGTTGGTGAAGCTCGTGAAATAGCTGTTGAGATACTTGAATGAGTCCATTAGACTGATGAAGTTTTCGTCGAGGATTTTTCCGTTTTAATATTCAGGTCGAATGTGCAGAGTTGACATTCTCTTTCATTCCTTTTGTTTTGCCGTTGTGAAATAGCATTTAATGAGCAGACGGAATATCTGAGAAGCTTTACTTCGATTAGAGTTGCTTTGCGTGTTTATCACCTTTTTAGGTAGCTGCATTTAATTCTTCTAACACAATTTTGCTTTATTCAAATTCTGCCGATAATTCATGTCTAAATAATCTGAAACTCATGAGCAGATTGGTTAAAAGCATTGGTAATCACAATAAGTAAAATTAGAAGAAACAATAGTTCATTCAATGATTCATGAATCTCGTAGGATGATAATTTGAAAACAGAGATGACTTTGCTCGAGCAATGATTCATACTTGCTCGAGCAAGCTCCTTTAGATTACTCAAAAGAATGCTCTTGGTCGCTAATGCTCGAGCAGGAAAATTCCTTTGCTCGAGCACATTTTATCATGCTCAGGCAAAGCTTTACTTAACTCAGGTAAAACACATTTGTATCATTGATGCTCGAGCAAGGTTTTCTGTCTGCTCAAGCATGGTGCTCGAGCATGAATTAGATCATGCTCAGGCAAGCTTCATTCAACAATGAAATAACATGTTGCTCAACTTTGCTCGAGCAACCTCTTTATGCTTGTTCGAGCATACTGCTCGAGCAACCTTTTGCTCCTTGCTAGAGCAAGGATTATGTATAGGTGAAAAATCAAGTTGCTCGACTTTGCTCAAGCAACCTTTTAAGCCTGCTCGAGCATGCTTTTACCTTATGCTCAAGTATGACAGTGCTTTGCCTTGCTGTTCCTTTGCTTTAGTCGATGTTGCGCAAGCAAGCTGAGACTTCTGCTCGAGCAAACCTACAAACTCTTCATAGTGCTTTTACTTGATGATGCTCGGGCAAATTTGTGTAATGTACTCGAGCAAAGCGCCCCTTTTCCTATGAGTCTGTAGTTGCTCGAGCAAGACCATATAATCTGCTTGAGCAACGCATCCCTAAAGCATGAGTTTTGCCTTGCATTCGATTCTGCTCGAGTATACAAAAACTATGCTCGAGTAACCTTTCTGTAAAACACTTTCATTTCAATATATAGTCTTTGATTTTAATTCAATAGCTTAGAAATTGTAATCATCAAAAAACAAGAGCCAACATAACACATTAACCTATGTCCAGTTCCCAAATCTTTTGGGTATTTCACTAATCACAAATGGTTACAATTACACAGTCTGTACTCAAGATGATCCTAACACACTAGGACTCACTCCCCCTTACAAGTTGTAATCGTACACCTATACTTAAGGTTCCTCAACCTTAAGATTTAAACGGAAAATGGAAGAAGTGTTTAAACAACTCCTCACAAGTAGATAATAAATGAACACTGAAGAACAAGGAATATCTAAAGATATTAAGTGAAGTTGATGAAACAGTTGATCACAATAATATAGAATTGAATGTGCAGAGTTTCGGTAGTTAGCGAATTCAATGCTTTGGGTATTTATAGATGTTGCAATTAATGACCGTTGGTAAAGCTTGAAGATTAACCGTTGAGACTCTTGAATATGTCCGTTAGATAGATGAGGCTTGGTTAATACTTTCGTCGTTTAAATAATCTAGGAGGATTTGCAGTCACGACATTCTCTTCATTCCTTTTGTTTTGCCCGTTGAGAAATAGCATTAAATGCGCAAATGAAATTGCAGCAGAAGATTTAAGATGATCAGAGGGTTGGTTATTATGAATATCACTCGATTTCGGAACTGCATTAAATGCTTCTCTAACACACCAAATGCTTTATGCATTTTTATTGTTAATCCATGATCTAATCATCTAAAACTCATTAGCAAACTGATTAAAAGCAATTAGAAATAGTAATGAGTGAATATATGTAGAAATGAAATCACATATGATGATTTAGACTTTACAAAGATGGTGATTTTGAAAACAAGGAATGATCATGTTCGAGCATGACTGTAGGTATGCTCGGGCAACAGTGGAGAAAATACATTGAAGGAATAGGAAATCACCTTATGCTCGAGCAACATCAAGCTACTGCTCGAGCACCATTCTCGAGCACTCAACTATGGTTGCTCGGGTATGCTTCTAATGGTGAATTTAAAAAACATCTTATATCACTGATGCTCAAACAACTGAGACTTCATGCTTGGGCATCATTCTAACTCAATGTTGCTAATGCTCGAGCATCCCAGAGACAATGCTCAGGCATAAGACAAACAAAGGCGATGACTATGGATCTAGTGATACTACTCGAGCATGGTGGTCGAGCATGTCATAATCATGCTCGGGCACGAGTTATTCAGAGACAAAGAATGAAGAGCCGATTGATGTTGCTCAAGCACACTGCTTACCTCTGCTGTGCCTTACATTCTGCTCGGGCATGGCTTTCAACTTTGCAAATTTTGCTATTACCCTGATGATGCTCGAGCACGCCAATTGCTCTACTCGAGCATGGCTAGATCAATTGTGAAATTATGCTTGGGAATCATGTTCTTTGCTCGAGTGGCCTTTCTGAAACACTTAAACAATTCATTAAATTGAGTATGCTCGGGCATGAACTAACTCTTGCTTGAGCAACCCACACCTTAGACACAGATTACTTAATTCAATAACTCAGAGTTTGTGGTCATCAAAACACCGAGAGCTAACAAAGGGCACGCGCAAAACTAGAGAAGGGAACTTGCAGTTACTAATTATGGAAGGACCTTCCTGAACAAGAGAATACTTGGGAGGACTTGGCTAACATTAGAGCTCAATTTCCACATTTTTCACCTTGAGGACAAGGTGAAACTCATAGAGGAAGGAAATATTGGGCCCAACAAGTATTGGGACTGGACTTATAAGAGAAGGGCTAGAAGGAGCCCAGGGCCCAATGTAACTTGGCAAGGGTTGGAGAAGGAAGGACAGAATGGGAATACCAGAATGTAATAGAATATTGACATTGTCAGATAGTGGGGTACGTTATAGAGAGGGAGGAGGAGGTCTGTGAGGTTATGCAGAAATTGGTAGGAGAGTGTGCTAGTCTCTCGAATTGCTAGCAGAGTGTTTTAATTTCCTTTTGCTTAGTTCTTGTTGTTCTTGGTTTATTAGGGTGTGGACTTGTGACGAAGCAAGTGCAAGAACTGTATTCTCTCATTTTCCTTATACTAAAGAGGACACATTATTGATAATCCTTCCCATAATTTCTCTAGTTCTAACAAAACATCAGGCAAGGAAAACATATTAGACTTTGAATTTTGAACCTTACTAAAATATAGTATAATATTTTCGACAGGAGCAACACTTGGAGCATTTGCTACCACCATTACGTCCTCCATAAATTGTACTTGATCATATTAGAATTCTAGATTAACACCCATAAATATTGCATTGAAAGTGAGGTCATAATAAATTTACCTGCATGCAAAGGTTTTATTGCCTTTTATTCCAAATCTTATTACATATTTGTTGCATTTGTGTAGATCATGCATGATACATAGGGAAAGATGTAGATTGCTTTTGTTTGCTTGAGCTTCTAGGTGCTCATTTGAGAAATTTATTGCATTTGGGACCAACTTTAACCATGAAACAGAGAAACAACAGCTAAAAAGATTGTATACACTCACATTTTTCCATGTTTATAGCATTTGGCAATCTAGCATTTTATTATAGCAGTTGGCAACCTAGAAAATATAAAGGCGGGTAAGGGACAAAGCTTGTTGGCCTTAATCATTAATTGAAAATAAGAATTCCAATTGCAAACCATTATCCATTATCTCTGGAAGGGGACATCCGTTCTAACCACAGGGGAGCTTCTCATGTTTATCTCCACCAAACGATACCTCATAGCCGAGGTTTGTTGAGCCAAAAAAAACAGCCGAGGTTCCCGCAAGTTAGGCTACTTTATAATGTAGTCAAAGGTTAGACACCATATATCCCTACAAAAGGCAAAAGCACACTTGAAGACAAAATCCTTTTTACATGCCAACATTGATTGTGTATAGATACTGACGGCTTTGAGAAAGACAGGACTGTTTGGAGCATATTGCATAGGGTAAAATGAAAAAATAATGCGTAGAACACCTTAGGTATTCGCTTGGCATAACAAAATCTCCTCTTTGGAAAGAGATACTTACATTGGATATGAACTGATATATGAAGTCTGTCGTTTTAATGGGGTAGTTGTTCTCACTACTACAAAAAACATTTTTTAAAAAAAGTCCTAAATTTGACCCATTTAACGTCCTTTTTTCTAGGGACGTCTCGTGAGGGGTAGTAAAAAAACAAATACTTTTGGCGACCTGAATTTAATTCAGGTCGTCTTACAGGTCGCCTTATGTAAGACGACCTGAATTAGATTCAAGTCGCCTTATGTAAGACGACCTGAATTTAAATTCAGGTCGCCTTACTGCTTTTTTTTTTTTAAAAAAAAAAACCTCACGAGGTTGGCCACGGAAGAACAAATCAAAAATCAAATTCCAGAAATACTTTCTTTTTTATGTTACAGAGTAATTTCAGATCTGCCAGAGACTTGGTGTTCATAGTATCGTCTCGGAGCCACAAGGAGATTTCCAGATCTATAAAAATTGGTGCCCTCTCAATCTAAAAAATCAACAAGAGTCAGATCTGGAAAAACACTTACTGGCGGTAGCATTTTAGATGAAATCGATGGTGACTCTTGTTCCGAAGTGTAGATTTGAAAGAGGACATGCTAAAGGATCGGAGGCTCCAGAAGAAGGTAACAAAAGCAAACCCAAAAAAATATGAAAAGCAGGAGAACAAACCCAGAAAAATCACAAATAAAAAACAATAAAGAGAACAAACTCAGAAAACCAGATCTACAATGAAAGAGGAGTAGAGAGGAAACTCAGATATACAATGAAAGCGGTTTTCGGCATCGCTGGGTCTTGGATCTTGGCGGCGAATGAGCAACGCGGTGGGAGAGCAAGGCGGTGGGAGAGTGACAAGGGGAAGCGGCAAGGTGAAGGTGAAGGAGCTACCAGAGAGAGAGAGGCGCTGGAGCATAAAAGGTGAAGGGAAAAAAATTTGGGAGGAGTACGCGTTGCTGATCAGGGTGAGAGAATAAAAAGTCACAATTATTTAATTGGCGACCTGAATTAAATTCAGGTCGCGAAAATTCCTCAAATTAGAGACCTGAATTTAATTCAGGTCGCCAAAATTCCTCAATCGGCGACCTGAATTTAATTCAGGTCGTCAAAATTCCTAAAATATCTCACTGGGCACCAAAAATTTCCTAAATCGCACCAAATAATTAATTCCCGCCAAAAATTTCCTAAATTGCACCAAATTAATTAGCGACCTGAATTAAATTCAGGTCGCCAAAATTCCTCAAATTAGCGACCTGAATTTAATTCAGGCTGCCAAAATTCCTGAAATTTCTCACTGGGCGCCAAAAATTTCCTAAATCGCACCAAATAATTAATTCCCACAAAAAATTTCCTAAATCGCACCAAATAATTAATTCCTCAATTGGCGACCTGAATTTAATTCAGGTCGTCAAAATTCCTCAAAGTGGCGACCTGAATTTAATTCAGGTCACCAAAATTCCTCAATTGGCAACCTGAATTAAATTCAGGTGGCCAAAATTCCTCAAAGTGGTGACCTGCATTTAATTTAGGTCGCCAAAATTCCTCAATTGGCGACCTGAATTTAATTCAGGTCGCCAAAATTCTTTTAGACATTCTAAATTAATATTTGGGTTATCTAAAGTCTTAAATTCAAGTAAATAATTACGACAATGCCACTATCTTCATTTTTTACTTCCTTTTTTAAAATAATGACATCTTTTAGGGTAGTAGTATTCATATTTTGTAGTAGTGTCTTGAAGATCGTTTACCATTAGAAAACTTAAAATTAATGGAACAGTTGTTTTCTTTTCTTTATACTTAAAAGTTATAAGTATGTGAATAGTTTTTTATCTTAACTATGTTATTCCATTCATTAAGGCACCTTACATAAAAACCTAGGTTCTTTGAAGAAGGAAATTTATTGATTAGATATCAGACTTTTATTTGTATTTTTCTATTAATCAAATACATAAAAGTACTAAGTATTATCTTTTTAAAAACTACATACACATAAGTCAGTTTCTTCATTCTTACTAAATTCCTATTAACAACTTTTCCAGAAATAAAGAAGTTTGATTGTAGTGGACTTAATAAAAAATATTTATGTTGTTCTCTGCTATACAAGTTTATCATTGGGAAAATAACAGAAAAACACTGTTAAAATATGTTAAAAAAAAACAAATAAATATAGTGAATTTCAGTAGTTCCAAATTAACTAATTTGGATTTTTGAAATGTTGACAACCTGCGGCGGCTACCCATCACCAGAGCTCCAATATTCTTACCAGCGACCAGCTGCCAAATCCCTGACAGCATAATTTTTTTTTAAATTTTCAAGCAAAAATTGTCAATATAGATACTTGAGTTGTTAATAGCAATACTAAAATTGTAAATAGCGGCCTAATGTATGTTTTTGAATTTTTCATGCAAAAGTTGTTAATATGGATACTTGAATTATTAATGATGATACTAAAGTCATAAATGGTGTATTTATTGAATATTTCCTAATAACTTTCGACATAACTCTAGTGGTCTAATATACTTTTTTTTTCTTTTTTTGCATTTATTAAGAGTTATTAATAGTGATACTACAGATGTAAACATAATATTTGTTGAATATTTCCTAATAGCTTTCACCAAAGTTTCGACATTCTATTTTAAAAAAACAAGAAAAAAAACCTGGCAAAAGTTATCAATATGGATATTAAAGTTGTTGATAGTGATGTTATAAACTACTTTAGTATCGCTATTAATAACTCAGATATCCATATTAACAACTTTTGCCTGAAAAATTCAAAAAAAAAAGTCGTCATTTACAATTTTAGTATCACTATTAACAATGCAAATATTTATATTGACAACTTTTGATTGAGTGGTTCAAAAAAAAAACTATTCTGCAGCCGGGGCTCCAAAGGCCGGTTGCCGGCAACGACACCAAGCCAAATGTCCGGTGGTGGGCAAGGGGTCTTAGTGATTTTTAAAAATCATAAAAAGTAAGGTCACATATATAATTTCACACATTTGTTAACATTTGAAAATTCCAAATCAATCAATTTAGAATTAATGAAATTCACTACCCTTATTTATCTTTTACAAATTTTGACAGTATTTTACTATCATTTTCCCTTTATCATTTTAGTCTTTCATATATATAAGAAGTTGACAGTCAACTAAGGTGCTTTTTTAGCCTAATATTTTGCATAGTGTTCCGTTCTGGGAACAGGACTGATTGGACTTGACTAGGAGCCAAGCCTAGGGCCTACGTACCCTGTGAAGGGATCAAAGTCCACGTAGTTCGAGACACACACAGGCGTGCAGCCAAAGGGGGTGGGGTGTGTGCTCTGTGTGACTGAAAGTAAAGAGTGGAGAGTTAGAACCCGTGCACCTAATTAGTTGACCTCTGTATTTATAGAGGTGTCCGAGGCGGATATCTCGGCCTAGCACGATATCCGGAGCAAGCAATATCCGGGGCGAGTATCTCTGGATGCCGATATGATATGGATAGATCACGTAGATATGGTCCGGATACTCCTATCATGTCGATAGATAGGATCCGCCATAATATAGGTGGGATCCGATACGGGATACATTCCACATTGGGCCATACCTCGAATATGGGCCTTAAGCCGGTCCGTAACAGATGCCCCCCAGCCCAGTAGTTCAGGCGTCTGAGCTGCTGGGATGTATTTTGCCCCCATTCGGTTTTACTAGCTGAGCTTTGCTGTCGTGGGCCTTACACTGCCAAGTTGAATTACATTGATCCTGCTGTCCAAGCGGCTTACTTCGAAGATCCGAGGTCTTGTCTCAAAGATCTTGAGTAGTGTCGAGATGGTTTGTCTGCCTTTGAATCTAGGTGTTGATCTCCGCTATTGAAGTCGTCTACTCCACAGATCCGAGGTCATGTCTCCAGGATCTGGGATAATGCCGAGGCGGTTCACCTGTCTTTGAGGTTGGAATCCCTCTTCGGGTTACCCGGGCTAGATTGTTGTGAATCTATACCCTCTTCCCTTTCTACCGCACAATGCCGGGTTGTGTCATACTAACCCCGGTTACCAATGTCCTTTGCTCAAAGATCCGAGGTGATATCAAGGAGTTTGCTCGACTTCGGGGTCGGGATCTTTATGCATTCGCCATTATCATCAACTGACACCTGGCGGCTTGTGACTTCTGCGCGTGCTTGATGCGTCCATAGTGTCACGTACTTCAACCCTTCCTTCCGGGCTTAGAGGTCTCTAGGCTGCCGAGGCGCCTTTACTGTTTATTCCGAATTTCGTATCCGAATTGTTCCCTCATGATGTGCTTTTGTCCGAGTCTCTGACGAATTCGGATTCGTATCCTTCTACACATTTGCTTGTTTGGGCGCCAGGTTTTTCTCCCGAGGCAGGTTCGAGCGCTAGGTTTTTCTCCCGAGGCGGGATCTATTTACCTTCCCCTTACACTTTGCTTCTGCTTACCTCAGCCTCGGTTCTTTGTCTTTACTGACCTCAGCCTCGGTTGATGGTGAACATACTTTTCAAAGTTGCTTTGTGTTGTTGACAGCCTAACGGTGTCACTCCCGTCTTGTTTGTTGCTTTGTGTTGTTGACAGCCTAACGGTGCCACTCCCGTCTTGTTGCCCCCCAGCCTGGCAATCAAGGGCTCTGGGCTGCCGGGGTGTATTGACCGCTTAACCTGGATCTCATGTCCGAGGTTTAAATTTCGTTCCCACCATCAAGGTGGTTCCCTCAGATGATGTCGTTCCTTCGAGTTGGTCTTGACCAAAGATGCTCTCCTGGCAGTGCATCGAGCCCATTCTGACACAACTTCCTCGTTTGAAGCAGGCTGCCTCGGACTGCCTCAGCCCAGCCTTTGATCTAACCAAGCACTTGAATCCGGACGTATCCCTGAACCTTACCGGGTATGAATGCCGGGATTACGTGAAGGACGGTGTCCGGGTTCCGCTCCGTCTTGCAAGGTGGTGATAAGGCTGAGTCAGGAGCTCCTGAGGCTAGCCTGTCCAACGAGGTGGTGCCTTTTGGTGCCGCTACTTTCCTGAGCTAGGGCGCCTGCGCCCTGTCACTCTTCATATTCCCGGTGTCTATGCCGATTGTTTATAAACTCTAAGCTTTGTTAGAAATTTATTGACCGCATTAAATACAGGTCTTTATACTCGACTAGCGTTTACGTCTGGGAGTTTAGATATTTGTTGATTGTAATGTATACAAGTCGCTTGACTCTACCACACTTACGCGTGCGAGGTTAGGGCAGGGTTTTATGTTTGTACCTCGGGGGTCCTCAACTTTAACCGCACTACCTCGGTCCAACTTTCACTAGTCAGATTATTGTTAACCAACGTAAGGGCTAAACTACCACATGTTCAACCGAGGCTTCACCTGCCTCTAATCAAACATTTTGACCTGATCAGGGTCGGCATGATAGTTCGCTTGCTTAGTCGGGCGAGCGTTGACGCGTCAATTTCGCGAAAGGCCACATATGGCGCCTTCGCCGAGCTCTAACCAATGCCTGTTGGAGTACAACGGCCGGTTTCATACATCTAGATGTTTTTGTTATCGGCCGGGTTCCCGACCTCAGAGCCGTTTTTTTGTGCTGGGCTTATCGGCCTCGGCTTCATGCCGGGTTTCAGGACCTCGGCTTCAGGCCGGGTTTATTGACCCCGACTTCACGCTGGGCTTATTGACCTCGGCTTCATGCCGGGTTTATAGACCACGGCTTCATGCCGGGTTGAAGGACCTCGACTTCATGTTTATTACCGGGTGTAATGACCTCGGCGTAGTATCCTCGACTATCGATAGTGAAGCAAATGAATTTCCGTTGAGGAATTCTTTATCCGGGGTTCTTTTAAGGAGTGCGCGCGGAGTCAATTGTATTTTACATGGGGCCCGAATTTTAACCAGATTTGGTGTAACCGGTCTGTCTTCAAAAATTCTCACGGGGCCGGGATTTTAACCAGATTCGGTGTAACCGGTCCGCCTTCAAAAAATTCTCACGGGGCCGGGATTTTAACCAGATTCGGTGTAACCGGCCCGCCTTCAAAAACTCACACGGAGCCCGGGCTTTAACTAGATTCGGCATAACTGGGGTCCATTCCAAAATTCCCGCGGAGCCGGGATTTTATCCAGATTCGGTGTAACCGGTCCGCCTTCAAAAACTCACACGGAGTCGGGATTTCACCAGATTCGGCGTAGCCGGGGTCCATTCAAGAATTCCCACGGAGCCGAGATTTTACCCAGATTCGGTGTAACCGGTCCACCTTCAAAAATTCACGCGGAGCCCTGGCTTTAACCAGATTCGGCGTAGCCGGGGTTCGTCTTCAAGAATTCACAGGGATCTCGGATTTTAACCATATTTGGTGTAACCGAGTCCTTCTCACAAACAAGTATATAGATAATTGATAATAAGCAAATATTGAGCATCTATGAGATAAAGAGGGTGATACTCATCTGGATGTAGGTTGATGGAGTTCTCCATTTGCTTGTTTGGCTTGCAGGGAAACAACTAGATCCAGAAAAGGGAAATACCAATCCCAACCGAGAGTACATCTCGACATGCACTCAGAGTATATCCTGGCGTGGATTTGCTCAATATTATAGCAGCCGTGGAATTTCAACTGAATGCAAGTTAGATACTCTTGATTCCATATCTGCCTATGAGGGATTGCGGCTTTTGCAACACGAACACTAAAGAACTTAATGGGGCTGTTACTTTTACCGCGATAAATGCAAGTGATTGTCCCTCTCTTCATATTGATGGGAAACAGTTGGTGGGTAGTGTTGATGAGGACAAATTTTTGCAGTTATGCAGAATTGTCGAAGCTAGTGGGACTAATGGTTGACATCAGCCTGCTCGGAGTTATCGGGGAGCGCCTTCATAATCCTCCTCTAGAACGAGGACGTGAACTCGGCGTCTCGGCTCCTCCTCATCTCGGCGTATCATCAACCTCAGCTATCGCGATGGAGTCGAGATGCATTGAATCAGCCTTGGCTTAACAACACCCTTAGCTACCACGATTTGTCTGTTTGCCCTGCCTCAAAACAATTCTCATAGACCAAATAATAGTTCAACGAGATCAAACGCTATTGCCATATGTTTGGAGGGCTTTAGTGATTCGCTGACTCTTTCTCATATGAATAATATAGAAAAGACAAATAGAAAGCAGATATAGCTAAAGCAAACATAAAGTAGTGTGATCCTACTATTGGCTTCCCTGCATCACCGAGTCGTAAAAATAATTCCTTTGGAATTGAGTTAGCCTCGGCTTACCAACAACCTCGGCTATCTCAATTTGCTCTTCTAGGATTCTCAAATAGGTATTGAACTCACAGCTGTATTAATTCCTAGATCTCATCCTCTGTCCAGTGGTTGTTGTTGCGCCATGGGCTCGGAGGCTGCTGTGCCGATGGCTGCTGGCACGACGATAGGAGGATCCGAAGTTGCAGAACAAGATTCTCTAGGTCTGCTAGTCTTTTATTAAGGTCATCAAAGACTTCTCTGAGTTATTCCTGGTGATCCTTCCAACTCTCTTCTCATCATATGGAGATACACAGAGTTAAAAGAAAACTGATGTGAAGCAGCTTAAAACCAAAGCCTTTGCTCAAATCTGGGTTCCCAAGGCAAGAGGCCGGGTTCCCAAAGAGAGAGGATGTGGAAAGAGGCCTGGTTTCCCAAGGAGAGAGGAGGAGGAAAAAGGCCTGGGTTCCCAAGGAGAAAGGATAACAATCCTGGGTTCTTGAGGAGAGATGTTGATGATCTTCATGGCATCTTCTGGTCAAACAATGCTTTCTATTGCCGGTTGATTAACCAGGAAATTCCTTCGACTTCTTCATTGCGACTATCCTAGGTCGCGGGAATCAAATAAAAATTTACCGATTCCCCACGGACGGTGCCAATGTTCCGTTCTGGGAACAGGACTGATTGGACTTGACTAGGAGCCAAGCCTAGGGCCTACGTACCCTGTGAAGGGATCAAAGTCCACATAGTTCGAGACACACACAGGCGTGCAGCCAAAGGGGGTGGGGTGTGTGCTCTGTGTGACTGAAACTAAAGAGTGGAGAGTTAGAACCTGTGCACTTGATTAGTCGACCTCTGTATTTATATAGGTGTCAGAGGTGGATATCCCAGCCTAGAGCAATATCCGGGGCGAGCAATATCCGGGGCGAGTATCTCTGGATGCCGATATGATATGGATAGATCACGTAGATATGATCCGGATACTCCTATCATGTCGATAGATAGGATCCGCTATAATATAGGTGGGATCTAATACGGGATACATTCCATATTGGGCCATACCTCGAATATGGGCCTTGGGCCGGTCCGTAACACATAGCTTATAGTTAATTTGTGAGAATATATCCATTACGCCTATACATTGGTAATGCTTGCATTGTTTCGGGATTATGTAAAATATATCCATTACGCTCAAGGTTATCAAACTCACGAGTCTATGCAAACTCGTGACAATGATGTAAACTCGTATCTTAAACTCGAATCGGTAAACTCGTAAGAGTTTACTTTTATCATTAAACATGTATTAACAGCGTATAATTAAATAATTATAATATAAAAATAACAACAATTTGATTTAAATATATTTTAAATCCAAATAATTAAAATTAAATATATCAACATTCATAATTTATTATACCTAATAAAGAAATTTCTATAAAATTCATATATAAAGTTGTTGAGGATGACAAAATTGAAAAAAATTAACACAATTTTATAAGCTACAAACGTAAAAACGGTAAATTTGGTCTGTAAACTCGTGAGTTTATATGAGTTTACAGTTGACACGAGTTTGCTAGAGACTTGACTCGATTTAGTAAGGTATAAACGTAAAGACGGTAAACTCTGAGAGTCAACTCGAGAGTTTGACAACAATGATTACGCTTCCAGATTAGGAGCTCCTTTTTTATGCACATGGGCACTATTGTAGGATCAATGTGTAGTCATTAATTGTTTATCCCTTATCTTTACCAATTGTGCACTTCATTTTTAATTGAACTACTTTCCTTTGTTATATCAATTTCAATTTCAATATTGTTGGCTATTATTTGACTCCATATTATGCTACTTTATATTAATTCTTGAGAGGAAAAGTGCTTGAGAAATGACTACGTAAAGTCAAAGAACAACACATCTTGAACACTTTAGAATATACATATTATAAGAGTACACAAATTATTTTTAAAAAAAAATCCAAATAGTGAAATACTATAGAAAGAAAATGGTTGTCATCAACTATTTAATGAATTTCAAGCAGACAGATTTTCTTGAAAAACATGTCATTTTGTAACCCAACCCATATACAAATGAAATTTGACAAACTTCAAGAACAAAGCAAATCCTATATGATTTTACCCAAAAATCAAGTTCAGCGACTTCATCAGAGACGCATGACATGTGTACGCATGCAACAAAAGGTGTCCCATACATGTTTTGCTCATAGATTACCGTAAGTTCATTAGCCTTTCAAGAAAAATATCCATTTCTTCAAAAGTTTGTGGTACTTGGGTTCAACTGGTGTGGGGGTCGGTCTTCCTCACCTTAAGGGAAGGGGTTCGATCCCTACGTTGGTCAAGGCGTTGAGGGAGGCATCCTAGAGGTCTAGAAAGCAGTGGTAACGCTGGTAGAGGTGGAGGCATGTGTACTCTCAGGCCAGTATCCCCTGTGGATTGGGCTCCAAGCGCCCTACCCTTGGACTGTGGGTAAGCCCAACCTCTTTCCTAAAATTTTTTTATCAAAAAAAAAAAAAAGTTTGTGGTCCTTGAAGCTTCAGGAGCATAACAACATGGGTTTGGCTTGTCAGCTACATTCTGCCATCCGCTGACTTAAAACCACGCCGTTTTGAAGTTTTCGTATTGGAATCATATTGCCCCTCGTTTTACAGTTATAAAATTTTATAATATACTACCTCCGGTCCTAATTATAAGAGCTAGTTGATTTTCTTTGGAGAGATTAAGAAAGCTAAATAAATTACTTAATCATTTTATTTGTTGTGTATCCTTAAATTATATATTAATTTATTAGTCAAACTAATTAGTTTGAAGAAAAAATAAAAATAAAAAGACTCTAAAGTAATTTAATTAGCTTCCTTAACTTTTCCAAAAAAGTCAACTAACTTTTATAATTAGGACCAGAAGGAGTAATAATTGATAAGACATATATTTATCAGGAAGGATATTGAAAATTGAAATTATTTGGGAGAACTAACTACCAAAATAAAAAATAAACTAAATTACCCCTAACAAAGTCCCTATATTTTTTCTTACCAAAAAGCCCCTATTTTCTCTATCAAGACTTCTATAATCTTGACCATTAATATTTTTAAAAAAATATTCTCAACTAATACAATTCCAAATTTATAAAAATAAATAATTTATAATTTATCACAATAAAAATAATTATCGTAGAAAGTTCTTCATATTGATTTTGTTGTCAACACGTATAATTCGACATTTAACTTTACAATCATATTAATAATGTGGCGTTGTAAATATGTTCGTAGAGTGTTTTTTATTTTTTATATCATTTTTTTTCTTAACTTTTATTGAATTAACTAAGTTCGATAAAATTCAATTTCATCCTAATATTATAATTATATTGGTGTGAAATAAAATAAAAGCATGTAATAAATAAAAAATACTGTTGAACTTGATGGTCTTAATAGCTATACTAATTACTATTTAAAAAACACCCAAAGATAAGAGTTCAATTAATTTAAAGAAAATGAAAAGTAAATTAACTAGTGCTAGTTATTAATTTAATTTAATTAAGTGGAATTACTTTCAGACTTTAAATTCAAATTTATTTGAATAAAACATGATTATTTCATTAAATAATGAAAAAAAAAAAGAGGAGAGGATAGGTAAGAGAGAATGTTGAGGTTTAGTAGGGGTAATATAGGATTTTTAAATTTTTATTTTGATAATTAGTCTTACTAAATAATTTCAAGTTTTAAGATCCTATTCAATAAAGTTTTGCTTTTATTAAGTCCTTCCCTATAATTCTCCCTTAAATATATGTCTTATTAATTATTATGTTATAAAATTTTATAACGATAAAATAAAAGGCACTCTAAAATTTTAAATCTTTCCCATTCTTTTTTCTATTTCTGTACTACCACTACTACTCACTTTCAAGCTCAATATGATTCCAATAAAAGAGCATCAAAGTGGCGTGGTTTTAAGGCAGCGGAGGGCAGTGGATGACAAAAGTAAAGGAGACAAGCCAAGCATCAAATCGGCACCGTTTGGAAGAAAAGGATGATAGCGGATATTAACAGAATCGGAGGAGAGCCGGGTCCAATACCAGATGGTAAATTTCATGGACACCTTGTTGGCCTTTACACCTACATCGCCACTCATATTAAATGAAGCAACTACGTCACAAATGCTTATGAAGGGAAGCAATCTCACCTAGCTACTTCGAAACACCAATAGGGGTGGCATTGAATCCTACAACTATCACCTGCAAGTTTCGTCTTCTCAGCGAATTTGTTTCGTCCAACAAAGAATATACATGAAGGCATCCGTTCTTTATGCATACATCAAATTTCAGGGGTCTGAACCAAGTAAGGTGAGTCATTATTTGACTGTAACAGATTCTGTAGAATTGTCCAGCTAAAATAAAGGACAACATGAAGATAAAAGTCAAATGGAACAGATGTTTTCAATAGCAAATTCCAGTTTCTATTTTTTAATCAAAAGATTAAAGTTTCTATTCTTAAATAAGGAACTTTCCATACCATAAGAAGATTTAGAGGTCCACTTTATTTCTTCTAGCTGAGTAGAAAAACCCAGCAAGAACCCTTCCCCCATCGGAGCAACATGTGAGTAAAATAAAGGCATTTGATTTCCTTTAATTAACTACATCAATCTCAAATGGCGGTATTTTTTGAATTTGAAAATCCTGCTCTATCTTTTAAGGGACCTTTTCATACAGCCCACAGCCTAAGAGTTATTTTCTTGAATAAATGGCTTCAAAAGATCCCAATGCATCTCTGTTTTGGCTAATGAACAGTAAATGAGTGGGGAGCCGTAGATAACCTGTAGCTTGGCGATCAGCTAAAAGGAACAGTTGTGACAGTTTGTAAAAGGGAAGAATTTAATAAATATTATTGATGGGATAGTGTGCTTATATATACAATCAAATGCTAAGCATATGGTTGCATCTCAATCAAAATAGTTACAATAGAATGGCTACATTACAACTGAACCAATATCAAACTAACGAATTATGTTACTCCTATCACCCCTCCTCCCCCCCTCCCCTGGGGGAAGGTAGAGGCTGAATGTTTTTAAGACCTAGCTTGGATGTGAGCTCATGGAACTGTGCTGGATGGAGAGGCTTTGTAAAAATGTCAGCAACTTGTTCAATAGACCATACTGATAGAATGTGAATGACCTTTGCTTAGACCTTTTCACAAACTAGATGACAATCCAATTCGATGTGTTTAGTCCTTTCATGAAAAGTAGAGTTAGCATCAATTTGTATTGTAGACCGATTATCACAATAAACTAGCCATTGCAATTCACAAGTAGTAGATGCTAAAGCTTCATATTCGGCCTCGGAAGAAGACTTGGAAATCATAGCTTGTTTCTTGGCTTTCCAAGAGATCAAAGAAGAACCAAGAAAAATTGCAAAACGAGTAACGAATCAACGTGAATCCACACAACCAGCCTAGTCAGAATCACTATAACCACGTAATTTCAAATTAGAGTCAGCGGAATAGAAAATTCCACCACCAGGAGAAGTCTTAAGATAACGAAGAACACAATGAGCAGCAGCCAAATGAGTATCACAAGGTCTAGACACGAATTGACTAAGTTGCTGGGTAACAAAACTTAAATCAAGCCTAGTTGCTTAGAACCCAGGTCTGGTTTTGTTCAAGATCATTAATTTCTGTTGTCATAGCCTCTCTCCACATAGAATGTTTCACAACTTGCTTAAAAGAAGTAGGATCAAGAGAAACAGTGACAGAATTCACAAAAGCTTCATAAGAAGAAGAAAGAGAATGATAGGAAAGAACATACGATAAGGGATATCTAGGACTACCTTTGCATGATGATTGAGTAGTAGAAGATAAGAAGGCACAATGATAATCTTGCAGATATGAAGGAGGATGGTAAGGTCTTTTGGAATAACGAAGGGAAGGAGGTGAGGGTGAGGGAGGTGGGGAAATTAAAAGGTCAGAAGAAATGGGTGAAGAATGAGGAGATAAAGGTGGTGAAGTAAAAGGAGTGGAATCATCCAATAAAGTAGAATAAGGTTGGGGTTTTGGTAAAGGGAAAGAGAGGGAGGAGATGCTGCCATTTTGAAAAGGAAACACATGTTCATGAAAAATTACATCACGAGAAAGAAAAATCTGGTTGGTAGATATATCTAGTAATAAAAATAAAAGCCTTCGAACCATGTGGAATGCCCAAGAAAACACATTTTCATGCTCTAGGATCAAATTTAGAACGATGAGAGGATAAAGTGGAGGCAAAACAAATTGAACCAAAAACTTTAAAATTTGAGTAAATGGGAGGAAAACCATGTAAACATTCAAACGATGTACAACTTTGAATGATAGGGGAATGTAAACAATTAATGTTGTGAGTAGCATGCAAAATGAGAAAAGACCAACAAGAAAGAGGGATATGAGATTGAAAAAGAAGTGCGCGTGCAACATTTAGAATGTGTTGGTGCTTGCGTTCCACTAAACCATTTTGTTGAGGGATGGCAACACAAGATGTTTGATGAATG
Organism: Acacia crassicarpa; assembly: GCA_034222035.1. Lineage (NCBI taxonomy): Eukaryota > Viridiplantae > Streptophyta > Magnoliopsida > Fabales > Fabaceae > Acacia > Acacia crassicarpa. Next base: position 23,033,526 of record JAWXYG010000008.1, read on the forward strand.
ACACCTTTAGAAGAATACAATTGAGGTAAATGGAATTCAAGACCATTATTATAACGCAAAATCTTAATGGAAGAGGAAAATTGAGTTTCCACAAGAGCAAGAAAATGGAAAATGTGAGTACAGGCATCAAACTTATTTTTCATTAGAAATATCTAGGTATATTCAAAATAATCATCAACCAGAGTGAGAAATTAGCAATGTCCTTACACACAAGGAATTGATAATGGACCCCAGATATCAACATGAAGCATACAAAGATTTTATTGCATGAACTTGTGCTTACAAGAAAAGGTTAATGTTTTTGCTTAGCAAAATGACAAGCATCACATGTAAGAGATTGAGGTACACAGGAAATATCAGGAATTTGTTTATGTAAAATAGATAAAGTTGAGACAGAGGGATGACCCAACCGAAGGTGCCAAAGAGAAGCATGTGAGATGGAAGAAGCATTGGCCATAAGAATCTAAGAGGATGGTTTCTGGAAATTCATATATGTAGTAAGTATGTATAGGCCTTCAAATAGTCTAGTTGAACCAATCATCCACGAAGGTTGAATTTGGTGTATCTGACAAGCATTGAAAGAAAAAGTGAGAAAACAATGGTTAGAAAAGGTTAAAGTGAGACTGACATAATATTAAAAGAGAAATAAGAAAGATAAAGAACATTCTGTAAGATTAATGAGTCAGAGAGGTGAATCATGCCTGAAAAGCATGCAACAATGTTAGAGCCAGTGGGAAGTCTTACAGAAATTGGAGAAATAGACTTATATGAATCAAACAAGGCTAGAGACAAACAAACATGATCCGTTGCCCCAAAATCAATGATCCATGAAACAGAAACAAGAGAAAATTGAGAAAGAGATATACCTTCAATAGGAACCGATAGAGAGGTAGACAGATTATTGACTAAAGGTTGAGATGGTGAAGACGAATTGAGAAGAGTAAGGAGCTTATTGTATTGATCAGTAGATAGTTGAGGTAGAATAGCAGGCTGTGAAAAAAGAAATGGCAGAGAGGCCTGAGCCGATGAAGATTGTTGAACAATTCCAGACGTCGGTGTTTCAAGATGGTTAACCAAATTTGAAACCAAAGGACCGAAATTTCAAGCCAAGAAAATCGTGTTTCTGGTAACAAGTAGCTTCAGTATGTTAAGGTTTACCACGGAATGAACACTGCTTGACCTTAGAACTAGGGGAGACATATCGTGGAGCTTGAGTGAGAAGAGCCTTAGAGTCAGTTAATATATGAAGTTTATGTTCTTGTTGAAGAATCAAAGAAAAAAAACTCGAGTAATTAGAGGTAAAGGATCAATAAGCATGATCTGAGATTTAACAGAGGCAAATTGATCATTTAGACCTTTCAAAAACATGGATAATCTAGTCTTCTTCTTGATGAATAAGGACGATAGTTACAGATCCATAGGAGCAAGATTTCAGAGGATGAATATTGGCAAGTTCATTGCAAAGAATTTTCAGGTGAGTAAAGTAATCACTTAAAGTTAAGTCACCTTGGTGGAGATTGCATATTTCCTCTTGCAGATCCATGATGCAAAACAAGTCAGACTAAGAAAATCTTGAGTGAAGATCAAACCAAATCTCATGAGTAGAGTTAAACTAGAGAATACTCTTGGCAATCGTCGGAGATATAGACCAAGTGTGCCAACCTTGAACCGAATTGTTGCAACACTCCCAAATCGGAAAAACAGGGTCAGCCGCCGACAGCAAAAGAAGAGAGCCATCTACAAACTTCAACTTGTTCTTGGAAAGAAGGGCCATGTGCATGGCTCTAACCCAACCATGATAGTTGGAACCGTCAAGAGGAGGAGGAACCAAAACGAGAGTGGGATTCTCATTATGATGAATGTAGAAAGGACTGGCTAGATCGATAACCGGAATAGACACAGAAGATGGTGAATGACGAGGTGGTAATGAGGTTGAATTGGAAGTCATTGGTGAGGTTGAAGCAAAAGCCATAAGAAAAGCAAGAGAAAGGAGACAGTGGAAAGAGAGGGAAAAGAGAAAGGAACTAAGACTTGAGGGAGTAGAATGGGAAAAAAAAATTGTCAGAAAGCTCTGGTACCATGTGACAGTTTATGAAAGGGAAGAATTTAATAATATTATTGATGGGATAGTGTGCCTATATATACAATCAAATGTGAAGTGTATAGTTGCATCTCAATCAAGATAGTTACCTATATTCAATTCTTGAAAAACCCTCGAGGAAAGATCAATCTAAAGTAGCGCATAACTCCACATCATTTACGATACTGCAGCATAGTGGTCACATCGTATTGCTAGCACAAAATAAGGATACCATATGTTGTAGCATTATATAAGCTTTGTTATGCACTTTCACAATAAATCATAATGCTTATGCACATGTACAGGATAATAAGGTGAATGCAATAATTTACTGAATCTATCCTCTATTTCCCTCTGTGAATGAATTCTAGCATATTTTATCATATAGCACACAATTAAACTCAGAATCACCATTCAAAACAATCAAAACCCATAGAGCGTACATGGCAAATATATGACTCATCATTTAAGAAAGTGAAGAGATGAGATCAAGTGGGGTGAAGATTAGGAGGTTTGTTTCTTTAGGAGGGTTGAGCATAAATCATGGAGATCGGGAGTTGTGTTGTCAGTAGGAATGGAGAGATAGTGTGTAGAGTAGTGTAATTATGGCTGATGGTTTGGGGGCTAATGGATGGTGAGAAAGAGAGAGTGATTTGTGTTAAGAAGTGGAATAGATGGAAAAATTAAATTCTTGGATGGATCCTTTGGTCCTTTACTTCATGTATGCATTGGTGACAATGGTCAAAGTTCCCGATTTAGCAATATCTCATAAAATCCGCTAAGTCAAGTTGATCAACTGCGTGTGTTGCTATAGCAATTACTTGTTGTAGCAATGCTACCTTGATATCTTCTAAAATTGCCCTTCTCGCAACTACAATCCTCGTGCATCTCGCTTTGCTATAAGGTATACCCTATTTTTCACAACCTTTCAGTTTACTGTCTCATGCATAGTCGTCTAGTGGTATCTCTCGCTTGATCTGCAAGGGTAAAACAACAAGAAAAGAAGAAAAATTAATTAAGGAAAGTTTGGGATGCCTCCCAATAGCACTTGGTTTTAAGTCTTCATCCTAACTTTTCCATGTCATCTAGTCTAGGTAACGAAGAGGGATGATAGCCTTCCCCTTATCCTTGTTGCCATCCCAACATTCTAAACTTCAGTTCCTTTGGTGGTCTCAACTTTAGCATTTGATGTCCTCCATTTGGAACTGTATGTCTTACTCAAATCATGTTGACAGGGCTAATGCTGGAATTCATCTAGGGTAGGCACATAAAAACATCATTCACATTTGTAACAGCTGAGTACTCTTCCATATCGTCTAGATACTATATGGCCTTTAAGACCTTGAAGGTCACTTGCTCACCATTGACTCTCATAGTGAGCTCTCATTTTTCAACATCAATTAACATTCGGCAAATAGCCATAAATGGTATTCTTAGAATGACTGGTACTTAACGATTAGCTTCGAAGTCCATGACAATGAAATCGACAGGGAATTTATCCATCCTTACAAATACATCTTCAATTTTGCCTCATGGGTAAACAATAGATCTATCAGCCAACTGTAGAGTCGCCGCTGTGGGTCGTGCTTCTCCTATTGTCAGTTTCTTGAATATAGACCCAGGCATCAGGTTTATGCTCGCTCCTAAATCATAGAGTGCCTTACCACAATAGTTTTGGCCGATGGCACATAGGATCGTGAAACTTCTAGGGTCCTTTAGTTTCGGAGGTAGCTTATTCAATAATATGGCATTGTTTTCTTCAGTCGTTGCTATTATTTCAAACTTGCCCAATTTTCTCTTTTTAGACAAGATATCTTTCATGAACTTCGCATGGCTAAGCATCTGTTCAAGAGCTTCAACCAGAGCAATGTTAATATGTAGTTGTTTCAGGACATCCATAAATTTTCTAAATTGCTTCTCTTGGCTTTACTGCTGCAACCTATGCGAGAAGGGGGTTGCTGCTTCGATGTTCTTGATGGACCTGGACCTGTAGATTGCTACAATGGCTTTGCTATAGCATCATTTGGTTTCTCAAGAGTTTGTGATTATGGCATAGTATACTGTGGGAATGTTGTACTATTATAGGTACTGGTACTCTGCTACAGCATAGGAGTGCATTGCTCTGTTCTGTTCCTTATGCTTCTTCAGTGGCTTCTCGCCTTTTCTTTGTTTATCCTGACACTAGCTCGACATCTTCAATAGGTTTTTTTTTGGTCACCTTCTACTACTCAACATTCTTGTTGCAACTTATTCATGAACTCCAACGATAGGTCTAATGGATGATAGTTTGCCTGCTGGCTATTGATGACTGTTCATGGCCATCCGTTCTAAAACATCATATACTTCATTATAAGATTTCAGCAAAAGGGATCAAGTTGAAGAAACATCGACTATCGATCTTGTCTGAGCATTCAGACCATTGTAAGAAGTTTCTAATTACACCCATGGTACAATTTCGTGTTGTGGGTACTTCTGTAGCAGATTCTTGAAGCGCTCACAGGCTTCATAGGTGGACTCTTCAGAGCGTTGTCAAAAACTATTAATCTCTTCTCTTAGTTGGGCATTCTCAGTTGGTGGAAAGAACTTCAGCAAGAATTTCTCACCCAAATCGTTCCAGGAAGTGATTGAATAAGTCGGTAGAGTATTTAAGCACACTCTAGCTTTATCTCTAAGTAAGAATAGGAACAATTTGACTATGATAGCATCAACTGGCACTGCTGTGGAGTTTAAAAGTATTACAAACTTCCATGAACATTCTGAGATGGAGATGAGGGTTTCTGATGGCAGCCCGTTGAATTGTCCAACAATTTGAATCATTTGGAACATAACATGTTTTAGTTCCAATTGTATTGCAGTGATGTCTAGAAAAGTATTGCAAAGTTGAGTCCATTTAAGTTAGGAATTCCTAATTCCATGATAGCTCTATTTAGATTATTGTTATCGCCATTTGGTGGCGATAGGGTGGTGGAATATGATTTCTGTCCCCATGGATCAAGGGTTGTTCATCTCGATCTCTATCTAGATTTTCTTGTGCCTCCGCCATATGTGCTGAGTTACTACGACGACTTCTTCGTCTCTGCCTTCTGCGCCTTTGCTTATATATTCATTCAATTTCAAGATTGAATGGCTCAAGATCAGCAAAGGACAAACTGTGTATACATTGACAAAAATACCTGAAAATTCAACAATAAAGAGACCGAGAAAAGTGAATTAAACGTAACTTATTCAAACCAAAACTTTCTAACATAAAAGTTATTTTCAATCCCCGGTAATGGCACCAATAACTTGTTGGTCAAAATCCCCTTGTAGCAAGTAAACCAGTAGAACAAGTAATAATGCAGTGAGTAGAGAATCGTCCCACAGCGACTATAACATCAATTATGCAGTCAATATTTGATTGAAAGTTGCATGATGGTAACAATTATGATGGCTAGTTTGACTATTAACACTAACAAATGAAATAAACCAAATATCAAGAATACAATTGAGAAGACAAAGTTAAAATAGTCAGAGCTCAGACTTCATCATAAGTCACATTAATTCACCAGATTGTATCTATTGCATTGCTACAACAATGTGTTGCACAGCTTCCGCAATACTATAGCAAAATGCCTATTGCAATGTTATTTAGTTAACCTACCACAGCTTTTGTAATCCTATAAATACATCCCTTACTCTCCTTCTTCAATATTCCTATGGTGATTTTTAAGCTTAGAATGTCAATTTAACCTAGATGTATTGGCTTTGTGAGGTAAATACATTCTTACAGCTTATAGTTTAGATCGAGCCTTGCACAAGCTTTCCTAGCACACACTGCTTAATAGAGGTCTAACTTTAACTCCTTTCCAATAAGCTAAGGCCACTATTCCCGTCTATTAGCGGCCAACTAACAAACAAGACATTGATATCACAGTTAAGCAAACTAAATTTATTGAATTAAAACTACCAATGTAGGTTCATACTTAACTTAACAATTCATCCACTTAGGCAATGGAATTTAGTTCATGGCTGATGAGGAAAATGCAATTAAAACAAATGACAAAAATCCATTTAAAGCAGAGAAGAAAAACTAGAACGGAGAAGATCATCGAGATAACGACGGCATTGGGGATATCTATCACGCAACGCCTCTGCGTCTTCTTCAATTTCGCCTAACTTTCATCACAATTGGTCTCTCTGCAGCTCTCAGCAGAATTTTATCTCCTCAGTGAATCTGATTTCAGAACCTTTTTGAGTCATGTTGTGTTATCGCTAACTACCTTTTTAGGTTTAGCCGTCTTTTCCTTCGGTAGTCAGGACCTTCGAGTCGTACATCCAGTGAGTTGGGCTTTCCAATTCTGTTAGGCCCATCTCCCTAGATTCAGTTGATTGATTCTGTCTTTGATTCCGCAAGATTTTGTAGATCTTCCATTTGATTCTCCTCCTTCTTTATTTCCATCTCTATCAAGTCAACCGTTGTCTAAAAGTTTGCCTCAGTTACTTGCATTTATTTCCTAAAATATCCTCTAGAAAAGATTAGCGTAAAACAGTAAATAACAATTTATCACTTATGATGCTATAGCATTGGGTTAGCATTTTAATGCTAGTTCAGAGCAAATATCCATTATGTTGTAGCATGATGTCGTCCTCATCATGTGATTTCAAGATTCATTAAAGTGCAACCTTTCATTCTGTCTGTATGCGGGATAGTGTTTAAAATGCAATAACTCAGCTTATATATTCCCTATTTCCACATATGCATGAATTCTAACATATTTCATCTTTTTAATATTAGTCAGTACCCTGAAGTATCTTCTTAATACCAGTTAGTACCCTGAAGTATCTTTTTAGTACCATCAGTACCCTAAAATGTTTTTCAAGATCATGAAGTATTTTTCAATACCAATCAGTATCTTGAAATATCTTTTTAGTACCAGTTAGTTCCTGAAATAATTTTAGGATCTCAAAAAAATATTTCAGGATTTTGACTGGTATTAAAAAGATATTTCAGGATACTAACTCGTATTAAAAAGATACTTCAAGGTCTATTGACTAGTAGTGAAAAATATTTCATGATCTTGAAAAATTGTTTTGGGATATTAAAAAAATATTTTACGATACTGACTAGTACTAAAAGAATATTTCAGGATATTGACTAGTACTAAAGAAATGTTTCGGGATACTGACCAGCACTAAAAAATTATTTCATGATCTCCTAAAATAATTTTGGGATCTTGAAAAATATTTCAGGGCACTGACTGGTGCATAAAAAAATACTACAAGATGATGAATACTATTTTTCAAAAAAAGAAAGGGAACAATGTGATTTTACACCAAAAAATAGTGCCATTTTGAGAATAAAGGACGGAAACGGAGGATATAGGTTAAGCGGAGAAACCGTGTCCAAAATAATGGAGGGAGGGAGTACAGACAACTAGACTGACACGTAGGATAAAAAAATTTGACCTGTCAGATCACAAATTCCATGGTGCACACAAGAATTTCTCCTCCTATTTAACTATCCTCCCAGAACTTCTTTGGCAGGCAAAATCTTACGGAACCAAACTTGAATACAGTTTCACAATATGGAATAGTAGAAATATGTATATACACACACATATATATATTAACAGTGGCGGACCTAGGATTTTGGGTTTGTGGGTGCACAATTAGTGGTGGGATGCGGGGGCTGCCCCTGGAATTTTTTTTTAAGGAAAGTTTTAAACGCATTAAAAAACAAAAGAATATAAACAATAATTCAAAAGTAATATTAAAAAGTAATTTAACCAAAAGAGTTAAATGTACAAACATATTCAAAACTAGGCAACTCAGTTTCCTCTTTTTGCTATAATTCTAGACTGAAATGGCCCCAAGGGATGGCTCCTTTAGCAACAACATATTCAAAACTAGGCAACTCAGACTCAGATTCATAATAATCCAGAACATAAGCAGCAAGTAGCTCAAGAAAGCAGCAGACAACCAAAATCTAGTCAAGCTTCCAAAAACACAGCATAAAATAGGATGAAGAATTTCTGCGCATGAACGTAATTAACTAATAGGTGGATAGAGATCATCAATGAAATTAACAAGTCCTTCAAATATGCTCACCTGTACCTTTTATTGATGGGCAATGGATTAATCAGCTAAGCTTGACTCTTGGCAGCTTGAAGCATCTCGACAATAAGAGTTTTCACATCCCTAAAAGAATAACCAAAAGGGAAAAAAATCTTTCAGTAAATCAACGCAAAGACGGAAGGAAGGATAAGTAGCTATATATATATATATATATATATATATATATTTCCCTACAACGAACCATATTTCAAATCCAAGAATAATCAACTTCAACTTTAAAGTGCCATTCGTCCAGCCAATTTTCCAGCGTACATACATATATTTATATTCATCAAATTGGTCCCCTGTACAATGCATTACCTAAATACCTCAAGAATCAACTTGCAACAATTTATACGTATAACAAGAACCCCCTTTACTTCCTTGACTAGCCGGCAACACAACAACAACAAAAATGGAAATTTCTCAAATCCCAATTTTCAGACATGACAGTAGCACATAGAACCAAAATAAGGGGGTCTTCATAGCCAGACGAAAGCAAGAAACGATCTCCAATTTAATAGCAACAAACCACCTAATTAAACCGTTAAAATTACAAAACCTGAAAGCAAGTATGCGAACGATCATTAAAAACGAACAAGAAAAGAGCATACCACAAAGTGGCCGAGATTGACGATGGTCCAAGGCTTGGCCAAAAAGATTTGGGAGAAGACGAAGCCCTAGGGTAGGGAGGCATCCAACGGCGAGCTTGATCAAGTGTGGAGACGGAACAATTTGGGGTCTCGGTTGCTCGATTTGGACGACGGAGTCAGGAGTGAGAAGGGAGAATATGGAATTGGTGATTTGGATTGGACGATGGAGTGAGGAGTGAGAAGTGAGATTGGGGAAAAAAATGAGAAGGGAAAATTGTTAGATATGATTAGTTTTGATGATATCTTATATAGATGCCATTGTTAAAAGCAAAAAGATTGAGTAGTATATTGAGTAATATAGTTATTTCCTACATTGAATAACTATTATATTTAATGTAGATTATTCGAAGTTAAATTAAGAAGAATGATCAAGAAGGAGATAAGAGATTATAAAAAGAAGAAATTGGAGAAAATATCAAGTTCAAGAAGAAGAAGAAAGATTAAAGAAAGAAGAACTTGCAAAAGTTGTCAAGGAAGCAAGATGTTAGAGGATAACCAAGAAGAAGAAAAGAGACTATAGAAAGATGTTATCAAAAGAACTTGCACAATATAATAGGAATATCAACATTCAAGTTCTTGTGATACTGGAAGTCTCTATGATAAGCAGAAGTTGGAATGAAGCTTCATCACTTTATGGATATTGAAGAAGGTAGAAGCTGCAAAGAATGATGAGCCCAAGTTAAATGAAGAAGAATGATCAAGTTGGGAGATGGAAGAAGGAAAAACTTGATGAATGGAATGAGAATATAAGTATTCAAGTTCTTATGCTGAAGCTAGAAGCCTCCAAGATCATATGGAAGTTAGAATAACTCAATTCAGAGTTAAAGTCAGCAAAAATTAGCTTCTGGATAAGCAAACTCGAGTTCAGGACCCCAAACTCGAGCTTAGGACTTCAAACTCGAGTTCAGGACCTCAAACTCGAGCTTCGGACTTCAAACTCGAGAAAGGAATCACAAACTCGAGCCCATAAGTGTCTTCAGCATTTCTGGTGTCTCTGGACTAGGCAAACTCAAGCCTGTAAGTGCAAACTCGAGTTGACAGCGGTCATCAGCACTTCAGCTCCACTCTGTTTCACGTTCAACTCAGGCGAGGTCTGGTAATTCCACAATATCTCCTAAACCAAAAATCGGATTGAGGTGAAACTAGTGGCATATGAAACTAGACTTCTAATTCGTCATTTTGATATAAAATTCAAGCCCAAAGGAGCTCAAATCAAGGAGCTATGAGTTTTACAAGTTGCCACAAAAATCAACGTCATAGTCCAAACCCACCTTCGGTATTTTGGGTGTATCTCACAAACGAAAAATCCGATTGAGCTGAAATTAGTGGCATATCAAAACAGACTCTAAGGGCTTTCCATCAAGCTTTGAACAGACCAAAACGGAGTTCAGACCAGGGAGATATGGTCTTTGAAAGTTGACAAAGTTGCAAACTCGAACCAGGCCAAGTCAGAAGCAACCAAGTCACAAATCGACTTACAAACTCGAGTTCATCAGTCAGAAACTCGAGCTCGAGAGTTCTAGAGAAGAAATGAACATTTGGGAAAAGCCAAACTCGAGTCTATAAGTGAACGAACTCGAGTTCATCTCAGACAGAGAGTAATGTAACTTTTCAATGAGTTAAGAACCTCAGGTTTAGATTGCGAACCTCAGGTTTAAATCAACCCGAGAGCATTGCGGTCTTTAAAATACTGAGAACCTCAGGTTTAGAATGTAAACCTCCGGTTTGATGCTTTAGACTTAAATCATCTTCTCACATACCAAAGTCCAAACTCGAGCCTAGAAAAGCAAACCTCAGGTTTGCGTAACCTCAGGTTTGCGTCGCTGATTCAGAATTTCAAATCTGACGAATTTGCAATGCCTTCTTGTTTGATCCTAATACTTTCCATGATTAATCTCTAATGTTCCTAGATATGTTTAACCACTTTCTTGGTGAGTTTCAGACAGATCAAAGAAAGTTTATTGAAGGTTTAAGACAAAAGCAAAAGTAATGTCAGAACATCAAAAGCTGTGCAAAAGTTCTAACGGCTATATTTCTTTATCCAACAGTCACTGAATCTTCTCAACGGTCATATATTGATCTCTACCTATAAATAGAAGACAGATTCAAGCAAAAAAACGTGGAGAAACAAGCTTGCATCTTCAACATGCTAATACTCTGATTTCAAAACATTTACTCTCTGTTTTTCATGTTTAGATAGCTTAGAGAGTGAAATGATTTGTAATGCTCTTCAGTGTTTATCTTATTCACTTCTGAGAGAGAAGATTCATTAGAAACATTCTATCTGTTTATTTGAGAGTTACTCAAGATTGGGTAATCTTGAGAGGGAAACAGATTATAACCTTGCATTGTGTAAGGGGGAGTATCTCGGTGAGAGATTTGGCTTCACAAGTGCCTGGGTGAACTTGTGGGATTGTAAAGGCTTCTCTTGTGCCCGGATTAAACAAGAGGATAGTGGATTGAAAATCTCAAGTGGAGCTTGGGGACTGGACGTAGGTCAAGGATTGGGCTGAACCAGTATAAATCTCAGTTTGCATATTCTCTTCCCTAAACTCTTATATTTCCAGTATATATATCTAAATGTCCATACATGTTTGAATGACTGACTATTCTTTATCAATTATTATTGTCATTCAAATTGCTTTTAATAAGTTGCGAAAAGTTTTTGAAAGTTCCTAAAGTTTTATCAAACACCCAATTCACCCCCCCTCTTAGGTGATAGCCGGTTCTTACATTTGGTATCAGAGCTAGGCTCTTGTTTAAAGGACTTAACCGTCTCAAGAGTTATCAATGGCTGATTTTGGGTATTCATCGTTTTCAGAAGGTTTCGATTATACCATTCCACCGTTTTTCAAAGATATTGATTTTTGGTTTTGGAAAGCTAGAATAACTAGTTTTATCAAATCAACTGATTTTCATATGTGGGATGTTTTTACAAACGTTTTTGATCTCAAACCAAGAAAGGATTGGAGTGAAAAAGAAAAGAAAACATTCTCTTTGAATATTAGAGCAATGAAGATTCTTTACAGTGCTTTAACCGAAAATGATTTTGAGAAAATCAAATATTGCTCTAGTGCTAAAGAAATTTGGGATACTCTTGATTTTATATATGCTTCTAACAAGTGTGTTGAAATTGATAGTGTTGATAGTTCATCCGAAATTATAAGCTGCACATCTATGACTGATGAACAACTGGAGATTGAAGAAGGAGAAATCATTGAATACTCCCACAATCCAGTCAACACAAAAGAACAAGAGGAAGATGATTCCCAGGAAGAGCTCATGGACAATTGTGATCAATTATTATCTGGAGCTCAAGATACACATGTGGTAAACAATTCCAATTTTTCTTGTGTAGTTAAGAAAAATGATTTTGAACATCAGCATAAAGTTGTTTTTCAACCAATTACTGATTCTGTTTTGAAAAACAAAGATGTTTTCAATTATGCTGGAAAATCATGTGGGAAGAATGAATGGTTAAATAAAGATTATTTAAAGTCTTACTCTCATGACCAACACAATACTTGCAAAAATGTTCCTAACAAGCATTTCTCTATTATTTGCAATTATTGTGGAAAATCTGGGCATATTTCTCATACATGTTATATTAGAAGAAATTCTAATGTGAGAAATCATTTTGTTTGGGTTCCTAAAGGACAAACAAGGTCCAATACTAACAGTCAAGGACCCAAGTATAAATGGGTACCAAAATGTCTATCTAGCACTCCATGTGTGCAGGATGATTTGAATAGCAATGGACATCAAGGTATAAAGAAGACGAGCAAGAGAACTCTTAAGGCACCCATTGCTGGAGCAACAAGGTTTAAACACTAAAGGAAGCAATGGATACAAACAAGAAGAGTATCATCTATCTCAAGAATGGATTACCACAGAGTTCCATTCAATTATCTTGAGGAGAACATGAAGAGGAGAAGCTCTCAAATGTCAAATAGAAGACTATTGAAGTTTATACCCCTTGAGAGAACTTTGCCAACACCCATTAACAGACATATGAAGAGGCAGTGGGTGAGCAAAATCAATCCTCCCAGTACCTAAGGCTAAGGCATACAATGGTAAAACCTCCCATGCTATCATCTAAGAAGCAAGATTATCTCTTGGCCATAGCAAAGTCATTATGCATATGTGCCTCATTGTGCTAAACATGTCTTGCTAATACTTGATCCTTATGATCTTTCCTTTTGGGAAAATTCCTCTACATGTTAAATTCAATGTTTAACATGTTCTTTAAAATCTGAAGCATTTTGATACATTCTGATATATTGACTTCCATTATGTTTAAAATGAGCATTGTTTTTCAAGCATCTTTCAGAAATAAATCTTTCAAATGATTTTTACTTAGTATTGGACCTTGTTTGTCCTTTAGGAACCCAAACAAAATGATTTCTCACATTAGAATTTCTTCTAATATAACATGTATGAGAAATATTCATAATGGAAGTCAAATGTTTTTTTAAAACAATGCTCATTTTAAAACAATGCTCATTTTAAACATAATGGAAGTCAAATGTTTTTGCTTCTTAGATGATAGCATGGGAGGTTTTACCATTAGAATTTCTTCCTTTAATGTAAATTCTAATGTGGGGCCAAATGTTTTTTTTAAAAAAAATCTAATTTACATTAAATATTCAGGACTTTTGTTTTTTTGTTTTTTGTCATTGTATGTGTATGTATGGAGCAGTTTCATCGAAGGTTGATGGAACTTCCTTGAAATGTTAGGCTTTTGATAAGTAAACGGTCAAATATTTCAAGACTTCAGAGTTCAGAGTCGCACCCTCACTTTTTGTAAATCACCATGAAAATTAGCTTGAAAGGCACTTTTTGTAAATCACCATGAAAATTACCCGAAAGGCATTCTCCGAACCTCCCCCTAAAAAAAAAAAAAAAAAGCCCCATAGACACATATATTTTTGTGCGTGTGTGTGTTTTTTTTACTCATTATTTACATCATCATGTGACATGATTCATGTGGTGCGGCGGGGAATGTTATAAATTGTCAGGTAAAATTGAGAAAAATAATAAAATTACTTAATTATAATAGATATGACATGATCTCTATAAAATATTTATTATATTATATTATCTATCAATTTATAAGTGAAACAAATTAATTTAAAGAAATAATAAACAAAGAGATAAAATGCAACAAGGTCTTATAGGTAAGATTTATTCCCAAATTAGGTCATACATTTAGGATTTGAGAGGTATATTTTTGTTCATTTTAAAATGTTTAACTTTTTTTCATATAATATATGAAAAAATTATTTTTGAAAGTTGTTTACAGTATTTAGTACATTTGTTAATTCCTGTTTGGGCATTAGGTTTGAAATAGATGGGAAAATTTATAACTGAATTTTATTTTCTTCCACCCATAAGGTAAAAATTGAGAATTTTAATTTTTTTTTCTTTCTTTCTTTTTTATAATGAGTCTTCTATACTGTTGGTTGTGTATGGGAAAAATTAACCTACACATGAATGATTAAAATCAAGCTTTTAAATGGATATTTCATTTTAAAAATTGGTGAGGCTGCTATTTCCATGCTTAGCTTTGAGGGAAAGCGTCAATCGCTTTTCGTTGAATCGTCAATATATATTGTTGACCAAAAAAAAAAAAAAATCGTCAATATTAAAATGCGAAGATTTCATGTTATTTATTTTTTGATTTTAAAAATTTTTTAAAATAAAAAAAAATCAAAAATTTTGTTTTAAAAACTTTGAATATCACCTGTACATTTAAACTATACTTGTATGGTTCAAATTTTATTATAGTGATAAGCAAGCATTGAAACCCAACCCTTTATTTATTGATTAATTTTTTTTTGGACAAAATTTATTTATTAGAATTAATATCTTACACTTTTACATTTACTATATGGAAGCAATTAAAGATAGAAAACTAACTAATATATAACTTATATAAAATATTAAAATTAAAAATCTCTGGGTATGGAGCCAAGCGCCTTGTAGCGCGATGGTATTAGAGCCAGCTTTAGGAGCTGACTTTTTCCCTTGTCCAGGGTTCGAGTCCTCCCCCTCCCCCCATTGGTTGTATCAAAAAAAAAAAAAAAAATCTCTCGGTATGGAACTAACCTATTTGCATGCTTTTTTTTTTTTTTTTCCAAATATGATGAGTCTTTAGGTTTGACATGACTTAAAACATTTTCAAATGCTTATTGTAAATGTAGGACTTTGATAGACTCAAAAGTCTTTGTTTCTAAAGACATGTATGATCCATCAAACTTATTTAAAAGCAAACATCATGTTTCAAATATACTTTGAAACTAATAAAATATTATACATGATTTAATAATATAAATAAATTTAATTTAAATTCACAATAAAATAACAAAGTTCTATTCATTATAATATCTCATACAAAACTCTACAATTACAAGTTAACAATAATGCAGATAGGTTGATTATTATTCCGGCAAAAAATATGGGCTGTTTATGACAAGTAAAGCTTATGAAATAGACTTGACTTTTTTTATTAAATATGTTATGTTAGACTCAAAGTATATTATATGACATGCTCCTGATAAAGCCTACTTCCATCTCTCTCTTAATCTTACACTGGCATATGAAAATTATAAAAACAATGTAAATTTAAAACAATTGATACTAAATTTAAAAGGAAAATATTGGTAAAAAAAAAATTAAAGTGAAAAGTATCAAGTGTTTTATCCCTAATGAAAAAGCACTTAATAGCAATTTAGAGATAAATGCTAGTAATACTTATTATTCATTAATACAGACATATCCTTTTGATACTCAAATTTTAGAAAAGAAGTTGGGTTCACTCACGATCCAAGGACAGGACGAAATCTCCCTTCTTCCTAGGTGATATCAATGTTAGACAAGGCGAGCCGTCTATCACCCTCAGACGTTAACCTAAGCACTCAGAAACTAGAATGTCTTCCCCAGTGCCTTGACCAACTCCAGGATCCAACCCCTCCCTTTACTAATACAGACATATCCGAATAATTAGATTGCCGCGTCTTCACATGGACTTGATTAATGTGCCAAGGAGATAGACTCCAAAAATGAATAATTTAAGCAAGAAAAAAAAAAAAAAAGGCTCTTATTTGCATCCGGAGGTGTTATTGACTTTGACTATTCCATTTCGGCCAGTTTTGCTTTGGTTTGAACCAATAATGAGAATAATATGTTGAATTCCTATTTCATTAATTAATTAATTTTATTAATAATTAATAACGGGGTGGGTCTGTTGTTGTGGCCTCTCGCAGGCGCAGCGTTGTTGCCGAGACCAGAGAGAATGCGGTTTTGAAGAAAGGAATGGTTCCATTCGGAGGTTCCCAACTTCAACCTGGTCCATTGCGTTCGGTGAAGGAATTTTCATCAGAGAAGGAGATCACAAAGTCAGGATTTTGATTCCTTTCTGTCATGATGAAGAACTCTCTGAAGAAATTGCGAGGTCTCGGAATTCACAAGCATCATCATCATCTACATCATGATTCCAAGGGAAGTAGAGACTTCCAATCTTTGGCTCAGTTGGATGAGCTTGCTCAGGCTACCCAGGTTCGTGTTCGTGCTTTTCTTTTCCTTTGTGTTTTTGATATGATTCCCCTTTTTGCCTGATTTGTTCATCATGTATTCCCAATTTCACCATCATATGGCCTTCTCTGGAATTCAGCGCCGAACCCAGTTCATTGTTAATATTTTCTTTCACTAGGACTCTTTTTATATTATAGTCGTCGCCAGAAATCAATGCGATTAGTTTCAAATTCTTCTCAGAGATTATGAAATATCAGTTTCAGGGCAGAAACCAATGAATGAATTCAGTGAATATTGTTGTAATTTTTTCTCTTTTGATACTAAAACTTGAGAAAGCGTGCAATTGAGTCATCAACCTGACCGATCACCACATTTAACCTTGGCTACTTGAAATTATGCTGCATGTTACCCTTTCAGTTTATTGATTAGGCAATATTGTCTATTTTGTGATCAAATAAGAGAGAAGTTCTGTTTCTTCACTCTTTCAGGACATGCAAGACATGAGAGGCTGCTATGATAGCTTGCTTTCTGCGGCAGCGGCTACAGCCAACAGTGCTTATGGTATTTCAAAGATATTCAATCTTTATAGATTTCTAGGTGCTAAAGTTGCATATTACTAATTCAAGAAACCTAACAGATCAAATAAAGTCTTCATGATTTACTTTTGATAAAATGTGCTCATCAGATTCAATGCTTTAATAACCCGCCAATGGTATCTATGGTATACTATTTTCTCTTTCTCATGCAATTTCACATGATTTCCTCTTTTTACAGAATTCTCAGAGTCCCTGCGGGAAATGGGCTCTTGTCTTCTCCAGAAAACTGCATTGAATGATGATGAAGAAAGTGGTACAGTCGATGATACTTGTCTAAGATTGCATCTTGGTTTCTTTATCAAAGAATTTAGTGGATAGGTATTATCTTGCAGGGTGAAAACTAGATAATATTTTGGCATTTTTGTCTTATTTAGTTCTTTAGCTATCGCCTGATTTTGGTTTAATAGATTGCTATCTACTCAGATTCTACTTTTTGACCTGTGTTACTCATGGCTACGGCAAAAATTGAAACCAAGTCTGTCTGGTCCATTATTTGATTTTTTGCATGGTCCTTTAAAGTTTAGAAAACTAATCATATCAGTTTGAACTCTAACTGCAGTTCATATTTCTTCTATAAATATCTTATTTGTCTGACATTTATCTAAACATTTATGTTTTGTGTGAATACTGTAGAATTAATACGATAACATGTGATTTTTATTCTTCAAGCTTGTAGAAAACATAATTATATGTTGTTTTGCAAGTAATTCACAGTGATGAATTCTCCAATGATGTAATATAAATATTTATGCAGGTAGAGTTCTGCTAATGCTGGGGAAATTGCAATTTAAGCTGGGGAAGCTTGTCGATAACTATGTGAGTCTTGGTTGCATATGTAAAATGGAAACACAAAAAAAAAAGGGGGGGGGGACTTTTTTCTTTATCTTTTTTGAAATGATTGTTTTGCTTATTTCAGCGTGGTCATATAATCAAGACAATCACAACTCCATCAGAGTCTCTAATGAATGAACTTCAAACTGTTGAGGTTTGTTCTTATGAATCTTTACATTGATGGCATGCATAGACTTTTAATAGAGAAATATTTTATGCATGTATCTAACCATCCTTAACAGGGTTTTTTGGTTTCTTCTCTCTTTGATTTCTTTTATCCTGTATTTGACCCATTTTATAATTCTGGCTCAGTTAACTGTGAAGTGTTAACTTTTTTTAATAATTTTACTTGTTAGTGGAAGATATATTAAGTCCCATATAATTAGAAGTTTGACCAGGAGGTCGCACATCCTAATCAGACCAGAAATTATCCGAGATTCTTATATATCAATATAGAAACTTCAAGTTCACTTGGGTAAAGGGATATTAATAGATTTATATTTGATCTGCAAAATAAAATCTGTCTACTTCATAATATTTCATTAGACTTAAGCCTCTCCAGTGGTTCTGTGGACTCCTGAATCTTGACGTTGCTGCTCTAGGATATGTGTTTGGTGTTCCTTGGAAAAAGAGCTAGGTCAGGGAAATCCTCAATTGGGGTTTTTCTTCCCTCTTTAGTATGATGAAATAAAATCTATTTCGTAATATTTCATGAGGCCTCTCCAGGTGTCCTTTAGACCACTGAATCTTGATGTTGCAGATCTGGGATATGTGTTTAGTGTTCCCTGAAAAAAGAAAAGAGCAAGTCCAGGGAAATCCTCAATTGTGGTCTTTCTTCCTTATTATGTTAGTTTATCATCTGTGCATGCAAAGCAATTATAGTAGCACCACATGAAAATTGACAAAAGTAAAATCATTATAACATCTTGTAGTTGCATGTGGGAATTGGGAAACTATTGTTTTTGGCCCATTTGAGTTGCATGTATTACCATGTCAATGCTGTTTGAGTTTATAACTTTGTTATTGCTATAACCAAAGAATATTTTACTTTAATGCTCAAAGTTTCAGCCACCTAGTTTGGTGGTGTGATAATTATGGCTGCATTAACCATGTCTTGTGTTGTTGATTATCAATTCTATGTGTGGATTTAATTTAGTCAATAAAATTATCCCCTCTTCATGTTGAAGCAGGAGATGAAGCAACAATGTGATGATAAAAGGTATGAAATGATATATTGAATTTATGCATGTCCTTGTATCTGATATATGTTGATTATTTTGGGTAAATGATCAACAGAGATGTCTACGAGCAAATGATTACAAGATACAAAGAAAGAGGCAAGTCTAGAGCTGGGAAGGCAGACAGTTTTACCTTGCAGCAGTTGCAAACTGCTCATGATGAATATGATGAGGAGGCAACATTATTTGTTTTTCGGTTGAAATCTCTGAAACAAGGACAATCGCGGAGTCTTCTCACACAGGCAGCACGTCACCATGCTGCTCAGGTTTTGCATTCTCTTACTTTCTTCTTGTGAGCTGAGAATTGAACATGTTATATTGATTCTCTATGTTCTATATTGTGCCCAAAACAGTTGCATTTCTTTAAGAAATCACTTCAGTCTCTTGAGACAGTGGAGCCGCATGTAAAATCTGTAACTGAACAGCAACACATCGATTACCCCTTTAGTGGTCTTGAAGATGATGATGGAGATGATGGTGATGATGGAGAATATGATGATGAAAGTTATGATGAGAATGATGATGGGGAGTTGAGCTTGAATTATGAGCACAATGAACAAGACCCAGATGTCTCTACACCACAAAACTCAAAGGAGGAGGTAACCAGAAATTGCAATTTTGTTTAACCCTTTGTTCTCTCTTAAAGATGTACGGAGAAAGGCATCTAATGAAGATCAAGTAACTATCCCTAACAAAAGCTTGTTGATATGATTAGGCAGGAGATTTATAACACACTGGGGGTTCAAATGTTATCATATTCTCAAGAGAACATATGTAAAATGAAAGCTGTGGGCAGGAAAGTTACAGGCAGCATGTACCATGTAGAGAACTTTTTCATCCTAAATTTGTTTGAAAATGACTTATCACATAATGTGCATGATTAAATAGTTTAGGGGGAATGCTGGATGGGAAGTTTAAGAAAGCACCTCTAAGGAAAACCGTAGGATATTCTATTTTCTGGTCGATGCTCTAAAATGATACTGTTCTTATCATTTAAGGAACTTTTTTTTTTTTTTTTTTTGTGGGGAAAGATTCTGGACTTTGCCATATATATTTTAAATGTACTTTCAATCTCAATTTCAAATCTATAAATTTGTTAAAGTCGCCTAATTTAATCACGTTTAGTAAGTTGCTTCTTATACTTCTCTTCAGTTCTTTCCGGTAAAACTTGAATTTCCTCAAGGTGCAACAGTAGAAACCTTTATGGTAAAAGAGAAAAGAAAAAAAAGTTACTTACAGGACTGGGAATATCTCATGAGTTGATGTCATATATATGTTATCAAAGGTTTTTAAAGCCTTGGAGATATGATGTATTTAGTCTCCTATTAACTCACACACACACATTTTGTGAAATGTTATTTGTATACTCACATATATTTGAGTATGCTCATTAAATATATGTTGTACTCCTTTGCAGGAAAAGTTAGACAAGCTTAACAAGAATTCAGTTTCCTTTAGGTTTAGGCCAGAGAGCCAATCTGCCCCACTTTTCATTGATAAACCTGACTTTAGTGAAAAACTAAGACGGCTGCGGCCATCTATATCGAGGAGATTCAGTTCATATGTGCTACCTACACCAGTTAATGCTATGAGTTCTCTCTCTTCAGGATCAAGCAATCTAACACCTTCTGCAATGCATATAAATACTAATGAGCCTACAAAGAATTTGTGGCATTCATCCCCACTGGGACAAAAGAAATATGGAGAAAATTTTGGAGATGAGAAATTTTCTGGTTCCACTGTTGCAAATGCACAATCTGTGCTCAAGGAAAGTAACAGCAATATTGCCTCCACAAGAGGGCCACCTCCTTTAGTTGATGGCCTTTTATCTTCGACTCATGATCCTTTTCATGTTCACTCTAAGAAGATTAAAAGACAAGCCTTTTCTGGTCCGTTGACTGGTAAACCATGGGCCACCAAACATGCTTCTTTAGAATCTGTTCAATTGTTTTCTGGACCTCTTTTGCACACTCCAACAGTACAGCCTTCCTCATCGCCTCCAAAAATATCTCCTAGTGCTTCTCCTACTTTTACATCATCGCCTAAAATAAGCGAGCTTCATGAGCTTCCAAGGCCTCCGGCTGGTTTTTCATCCAATTCTTCAAGACTGGTAGGTTTGATGGGTCATTCAGGTCCACTGGTGTCGAGAGGTCCAAAGCATTCTGCTGCAAATAAATTGGTTACCTCGAATACAAATGCTGCATCTCCTTTGCCAACACCTCCTCAAGCCATGGCTCGTAGCTTTTCCATACCTTCTAGCAGTGCAAGAGCTGAGGCATTACAGGATCCAAGGCCACTTGAATCCCCTAATAGATCATCCATTTCCGAGGATCATCTCGCATCACCGCCAGTAGTTTTCACAAGCAGTCAACTGTGTTCTGATGGTTCTGATACTGTCGCTCAGGGCGTCTAGATTGGAGGTAATTTTAGCCTTGCATTCTTTATTCCTTTGGCTTCGTCCTTGGCTCTCTCTCTCTTTTACCTAGAATATACTAAACGTATAAATTATCAAATCTATTAGACAATGTGGAAAGAGTCTCTATAAACACACACACACCCCTCTATATATATATACACCTCTAATTTCATTATTTCACACACCTGAATGGGGTGGGGAGCTTGGCCCAAAAGAGGGTGGTGGGGTAAAATATTGATGAATTTCAACACTAATTGTTCAATTGTGCATGTGGTGATAGCAAACTTATAATAGGACTTGGTATGGTTGTGGTGTTTGCAATTTATGGTAAAACAAGTAGAAACACAGTTGATACGTATTTCACATACTTCATTTGACTATTCACTTGTTAGGTAAAGTGTTTGGCATGGATTTTCCTCCTAAAATGGTTATGCGTTGGATCAACTGTATTTGATGGGGAAAAATCACTTTTCAGATTTTTTTTTTAAAAAAAAAAATCCCAACAGAAATCGTGGACATTGGAGCTCACTCACATCTGACCAAAATTAAGATTACAAATCATGTCTATCCGAAATCAAATTTTCACAACTCCAATCTAACTACATTAGTTAATATGCAGGAAAATATTCCTCTAGTACGATTTATAAGTCACTTCCCGCATGTTTTACCAGAACTAAGAAAAACCTTAAACTTCGTTAACTTTACCTTCAAATTTAACAACTTTACAACTTTATCCTTATTCAATATATACTCTACTTCAAGATAAAAAGTCAACACAATAATAAATTAAGGGTAAAATTGTATATTCATATAAAAAATTTGATGATATGACTTATAAATATGACAAAAAAATTAACTTCTCTCTTAACCTTATAAATAAGATCATAGGAGTATTAAGTAAAAGATCATTGATCATAGAAATTGTGCTTGCTAATGTTTATAAGCTGTCATGTGACTACTGTATGTTAATCCAACATTAGTAATCTTCATGATATTTCGGGGTTCATATAGTTACATACTAGTTGCTATATACCTTTCAAAACTTTAAATATATATTTGGGAAAATCCTTTAAGATCCCAAAGGGCCAAGAAAATGTCAAAAAAGTTGTATAGAAAATTTTGATGTAAAAAAGGTTTAAAGAAGTTGTCAAAACCCACAAATGGAGTTGTCAATGCCTTATTGAAGGAGTTGTCAATAGAATTCTTTTGATATCAGAATTTTCTCTGCAACTCTTTTGATATTTTTTTGATTTCTTGGATTTTAAATAGATCTTCCCTATATATTTTGGCTTTACTTTCTCTTTATTGGCATTGTCTGATTTGAATTATTAATATTATTCATTAAAACAGGAAATGACCCGTGCAGAGTAATTCCACTCACGTACGAAGATAGCTCTGTTTAAGACCTGGCAAATAGAGGCTTAGGGTCCATTTTTGTTCTTCAATAGTTTTTTGTGCGATTGCAAATCTGTAAATATTCATGTATGTCATCATTTTTGCTCGGTCTCCCCTTCAAATGGTGGAAATAAAATGCTCATGGGTTGCATACTTGTGTTGTTTGAATTGTGTATTATTATTTACTTTATCCAATATTCAAAATTAATTGCGCCTCTCCTTTTCTCCTTGGAAATCCTATTGTTATCTTTCTAATCTAGTCTGCAATTTCTCTTCTTCTTTTTTTTCTTGGAAAAAAGATTAAAAAAAAATACCTCTTGAATTTTAAAATCCTGAATATGTTATTTCCTATCAAAATGCATTGTAAATTGCTATACTCTTATAGCTAATCCCTATGCTCTTGTGGATGACAAAATTGATTTGAGATTTTGAAGTGCAAGTAATATTTACTTGTCTTTTTCCCCTTTTTTTTTATTGGAATTTCAACAAGGTCTTGAGGAAATAATTTACTTATTAAGTCCCAATAATAAATGAATTGCTGTCATTTCCTATTATTGAATTATTTTAGTTAGTTATTTGTAAAACATTTATATTAATTTCCTAAAATATCATTTTTAATAGTTTGTATTTAATTATCTCTCAATAAAACTCTCTTAATGTGTGTAGCGAATAGAGATATTTGAAAGAAAAATTATAAATTTAAGAAACAAAATAAATTATTGTCTTATAATTATGATTAAAAAAAAATTCTTTTTTAAATTGACCAAAATAAATTTTCCGAACTAACTTGACCAAAATAAATTCTTAGGTAGAGTAAGGAAGTTTGAATCTTTTAATATGTAGGTTTATAGGGTAATTTTGCACCAAAAGTTTTTATCGTATGACAAATTTACCTCG
This sequence comes from Acacia crassicarpa, assembly GCA_034222035.1. NCBI lineage: Eukaryota > Viridiplantae > Streptophyta > Magnoliopsida > Fabales > Fabaceae > Acacia > Acacia crassicarpa. The sequence continues at coordinate 23,057,258 of JAWXYG010000008.1, forward strand.
AAAGTGTGAAACATGGATCAATTTACCTTGCTGTTATCCTAGTTAAATTTTAACATTAGTTAACTGAATATGTAGAGCTAACAATACACATTTAATTTCTACGTTATTCTTGTTAAAGTACAAATTTACCTAAAAAGTTTTAAATCTAACTTTGAAAGAAAATAAAGCAAATGACACACGTACTTCCGATGCGAATTTACACCTTAACAAAAATAATGTAGATGAAATATATGTTGTTAACTCAACATATTTAATCTAACTAACAGTAAAAAAAAAATAACTAAGCTAATGGTTAAAATAAAATTGCTCTATTTAAATTTACAGGACAAAATTATGTCCCTTAGCCGTAATTTCTATCATGTTTCATACCATGTCTCTGACTTGGTATAGATTATTGTACTATGTGGTTGACCACGTTGCAAGAGAAATCTACATATCCTGGAATTTAATAGGTGTGTATATATATATATATATATACACATATATTATAATGTTAGTTCTTTCTGTTCTTAATATAAAATTTATGTTAATAAGAAAAAATAAACTTTAAAGTAGATTTTATAACAAGAACACTCATCGAGGAAGCATGGAAGCTGTACATGGCACTATAAAAAAGAATAATACTAGTTTTTTTGAGAAGCGAAGTGAGGATTGAGCTATGGAACACTAAGATGGAATCTTTTTAAAAGTCAAAATGCAAAAGGCACTTGTTCGTATGGGGATTGATCGAAGCAGGTGGCTACTTATGTTATATTAATTATTAATTAATATTGGGTTAAATACCATTTTATTATAGAAGTTTAACCTAAAGAACACTGGTCACCTGAAAATTTTTTTGGTTTCATTTTTGTCTCGGAAGTTAACAAAATGAAATAAATATGCCCCACAAGTTTTTTATGGACAAATTTACCCCGAAAGTTTTTTTAGAACGATTTTGTCCCTGAAATTTTATAAAGAAGAACAACAATTTAACAGTTAAGATCAACAAATGGGGTAAGATTGCCATATTTTTAAACTTTTAGGGTAAAAATGAGACCAAAAAAAAAAACACTTACGAATGACCAATACTTTTTAAGCTAACCTTCATGAAGAATGTAACACCTCAATTTTAATACCCAAAAACTCGGTCAAAATATTGAAAATACCTTCAAAAGAGTTCAACAATATCCAAATCCTTTTACAATGTTACTATTTCGAATAAAACCCGTAATACATAATCAGAATAAATTCCAGAAAATATTTCAGAGTTTAATACAAAACGGAAGTCTTAGGTTCATGGCAAATATAATAACATAACATAATCTATTGGAGATCAAAAGAGCTTCCAGAGCTCACTCCATAGGTGCCTTCCCTTGCTCTCTACTAGAATAATCACCTGAAAAATGTTAATATGGGATGAGATTCCACGTCTCAGTAACTACTGAATATTTCTACCTTACACGAGCAAATTACATATGACAAAAATAAAAGGTAATATAATGTGAATTTAATATACTCAGATATTTTTAGATATACCGTTGTTCACATCCAATGCCTTTACAAAATACTCATCATTCTTTATTGAATAATTCAGAAATGCATTATGCAGTATGCAGCCTCCCTTATATCCCCTTCCAACCGTATACCGCTGACTGGAACCATAGGCTAACATATAGTCCAATAGAAACTCATTCATTTGACTGGATGGTTTCAAGCTCACCAAAACTTAAGATACACCCGGCCAAAGGTATAGAGCTTAAATCTGGACTATGGCTCCCCTCCTTTAAAATAACAACTAAGGAGGTGTCACATGTCCCACATCTCCAATGAAATCCCGGCCAGAGGAAAAACATGGAAGATGGGGCCCTGAAAAGTACCATCCACTGTGCACCGAGTGGTGGCATAAACAATTCTTATCATTCAATTCCCTCCTTACTCCACCCATCACATTACAACCGCCATGATGAATGTATTTACTCAAAAATAATGCATTATTATACCATTATATACATTGATATGCGTATTTATGAATAGTAAAATACTATGCGTATCTGTGAATAGTAAAATACGGTATATGAATAGTAAAATGAGTAGTAAATACGGTATACGTGAATAGTAATATGAATAGTAAATACGGTATACGTGAATAGTAACATGAATAGTAAATACGGTATACGTGAATAGTAACATGAATAGTAAATACGGTATACGTGAATAGTAAAAATGAATAGTAAATACGGTATATGTGAATAGTAACGTACGTATAAATAGTACCTCTACAGATTTGCAAGTCAAAGTTCCCACTCCAGATCTTAAAACCATAAATATTTTCTAAATATTCTTGCCAAAATAGTAAACAAACAAATTTATAATCATACATAATTCACAAGTATAAGGAAGAATATTCAGAGTTACCTGTTACTTGCTAATACCCGAATTACCAACCAGCTATTATAACTCTCAAGCAAATATCTCTCTACTCTCTCTCTCTCTCTCTACCTCTCTCTATGGCTCTTAGAAGTTGTGAAGAATGAAATGAAATGGAAGGTCTATTTATAGTTGGAAAATGGGTCTTTAAGTGTAATTTTCGTCTCTGGGTCGTTTTACGTAATTTTCCCAAAATTATAAAATGGAAACTTTCCCGTGACTTCTTCAGCCGCGCCCGTGAACCTTTTTTTAAAAAAATTTAATAATATTTTAATATATATTATTTTATTATTATAATATAATATTATTTAAATAATAAATTATTATTGAGTGGGTCCCGCGGCCATTTTTTTCAAAGTTCACGAGAGTTGTGTCGGGAGGAAGAATTATTTTGGTTGTGGGTCCCACAAAATACTGATTTCAAATTTATCACTTTCTGAAAATAGAGCCTACTAGTCTTCCCAAGATAGGTTTATGTTCAAGATATTAAATTCAAAATTCAGGATGTTACATTTCTCCCCTCCTAAAAGAAAATTTTGTCCTCAAAATTTCGCTATAATAAGAATTCTAACCTATTTAAATAAATGAGGATAGGTTTGTCGCATGCTCTCCTCCGTTTCCCAAGTAGCATCTCCGGGAACCATTCCTTTCCACTCGACCTTTACAAGTCTAATGGTCTTGTTTCTTAATTTCTTGTCCCTTGCATCAACAATCTGCTCCGGCTCGGCTTTATACGTCATGTTATCCTTGAGTTCTACCTCTTCTACTTCTATAATGTGGGAAGGATCCGGTTGGTATTTCTTCAGTTGCGATACATGAAAGACATCATGAAGGTTCGCAAGCTGTGGAGGTAATGCAATTCTGTAAGCTACCGGTCCAACTTTCTCCAAAATCTCATAAGGACCCATAAAACGAGGTGAAAGCTTCTTTGCTCGTATTGCTCTACCAATGCCAGTCATTGGTGTGACTCTTAAGAATACATGTTCGCCCACCATGAACTCCAACGGTCGTCTTCTCTTGTCAGCATAACTCTTCTGTCGACTCTGAGCAGTGAGAAGTTTCTGTTGAATCACCTTAATCTTTTGAGTCGTCTCGTCCACAAGTTCTGGACCTATTAAAATTCGCTCATTCAATTCCGTCCAGCAAATAGGAGATCTACATTTTCTTCCATACAAAGCCTCATAAGGTGCCATCTCAATGCTGGAGTGATAACTATTGTTATATGCAAACTCCGCAAGATGAAGATGATCGTCCCAACTTCCTTTTAATTCGATTGCACAAGCCCGCAACATGTCTTCCAGAGTTTGAATAGTCCTCTCAGTCTGCCCGTCAGTTTGAGGATGATAAGCGGTACTATAACTCATCCGAGTTCCCATAGCATTCTGCAATGCTTTCCAAAATCGTGAAGTGAATCGTGGATCACGATCAGATACGATGCTATTCGGTATCCCATGCAATCTGACAATCTCCTTCATGTAGATCTTTGCTAGTCTCTCCAATGAGTATTCTGCTGCAATTGCTAGAAAATGAGCTGACTTAGTTAACCTATCGACAATTACCCAAATGGCATTATGTCCGGATGTCGTTAGAGGAAGCCCCATGATGAAATCCATAGAGATGCTGTCCCATTTCCACTCTGGGATATCCAAATTCTTTAATAATCCAGGAGGTTTCCGATGTTCGATCTTGACTTTCTGACAAGTCAAACAACAAGTGACAAAGTCAGTCACATCTTTCTTCATGCCTCGCCACCACCAATTCCGCTTAAGATCATGATACATCTTGGTTGCTCCAGGATGGATAGTGTATTTACTCCGATGAGCCTCCTCTAGTATGAGCCTTTTTATTTCTCCATCATTAGGTATGCACACTTTTCCTTTATACCTTAATATCCCATCTCTATCAATCCCAAATTTCGATTCTTTTCCTTCTTCAATATCTTCCCTCACGTTTAATAGATACTCATCTTCGAGCTGAGCGAATTTAATCTCTTCCCAAATTGTGCTTTCAATAGTTAATGCTTCCATGGTAGCGACCAAACCTGACATTACATCAATAGATGTACTTGGTATCTCCTCGAGCAATTTATGTTCTCTGATCATCATCTGGGCTACATGGATTGTCTTTCTACTTAAGGCATCTGCTACAACGTTCGCCTTTCCTGGATGATACTTCAATTCGAAGTCGTAGTCCTTGATAAACTCCATCCATCTCCTCTGTCGCATGTTGAGCTCCTTTTGGTCGAACAGGTACTTTAGACTTTTGTGGTCACTATAAACCTCGAACTTTGAACCGTAGAGGTGGTGCCTCCAAATCTTCAGAGCAAACACTACTGCTGCCAGTTCTAAGTCGTGAGTAGGATAATTCCCTTCATGTGGCCTTAACTGTCGAGAAGCATAAGCTACTACCCTACCATTTTGCATCAATACACACCCAAGACCTTTCTTGGAAGCATCTGTGTACAAAGTAAAGGTCTGAGCAGGATCTGGAATTATAAGTACTGGTGCCGTAGTCAACTTAGTCTTCAAATTTTGGAAAGCTGCTTCACACTTTTCGTCCCATACAAATGGTTGACCCTTCCTAGTTATCTTTGTCAAAGGCATAGCTATTTGCGAAAAGCCCTTGATAAATCTCCTATAATAGCCAGCTAGACCTAGAAAACTCCTGATCTCAGTCACGGACTTTGGTCGTTCCCATTGGAGTACTGCTTCAACTTTAGTATGGTCCACTGCAACACCTTCAGCCGATACGACATGGCCTAGGAATTTTACTTCCTTCAACCAAAATTCGCACTTAGATAGTTTCGCATAGAGCTTGTGCTCCTTCAACACTTGTAGCACGATTCTAAGGTGCTCTTTATGCTCTTCTTCATCCTTAGAGTAGATAAGGATGTCGTCAATGAAAACCACTACAAATTTATCTAGATATGGTCGGAAAATTCTATTCATGTAATCCATGAATACTGCTGGAGCATTTGTTAGCCCAAATGGCATAACAAGAAATTCATAATGGCCATATCTAGTTCTGAATGCAGTTTTTGAGACATCTTCAGCTTTGACTCTCAGTTGGTGATAACCTGATCTGAGGTCGATCTTGGAGAATATGGATGCTCCCTTCAACTGATCAAGTAGATCGTCGATCCTGGGTAAAGGATATTTATTCTTTATAGTCACTTTATTCAACTGGCGATAGTCAATGCATAGTCTCAGGCTCCCATCTTTCTTCTTCACAAAGAGTACGGGCGATCCCCAAGGAGATACACTGGGTCTGATAAAACCCTTTTCTAACAATTCCTCGATCTGCCTCTTCAATTCTGCTAGTTCCGATGGAGACATTCGGTAAGGAGCTTTAGATATAGGTTCCGTTCCAGGTACGAGATCAATAGAAAATTCTACTTCTCTCTCTGGGGGTAAACCTGTCATTTCTTTCGGAAATACTTCCGGAAATTCTTTCACCACTTCAATGTTCTCTATCCCTTCCTCCACTTCTGTTTGAATGGAGAAAAACACCATGTACGCAAGACAACCATGATGAACAGGCTTTTCATCTTGTACTATAGACAACAATTGTGGTCTACTATGACTCATAGAGTCATCCGCAAGAGAGATAGTCTTCCTCTTGCAGTCAAGGATGATGTCATTAGCTGACAACCAATCCATTCCTATTATTACATCGATACCCTTCGTGGGTAAACAAACAAGGTCTATATTTGAGATCCTATTATCAATCTCAATCGTACAATTTAAGCAAGCCCTAGAAGTTTTTACTGAAGCTCCCGCCGGTGTAGAAATAATCATATAATAAGGCAATTCACTCACTCTTAAATTCAATCGAGGCACACAGTCGTATGATATAAAAGAGTGTGTGGCACCAGAATCAAATAAGGCTTCTACTTCAAGACCTTGGAGTTTGAGGATACCTTTAATCAGATTTGGTGAAGCACTTGCCTCCTGATGTGATAGTGCAAACACTTTCCCTGGCACTGCAGTTCTAGCATCCTTGGCCCCTCGAGGCTCCTCCTCACAAAATCTGGAAATGTGTCCTGGCTTTCCACAGTTGAAACACGTCACACATGGTCCTTGGTGTATTCTTCCACACTTGGCACACATCTGATTGTTGGCGGTGCTTGCAGCAGGAGCTGTGGATCCCCTATATGAACTCTGACCTCCACTGAAGTGACTCCTTTGAGGTCCTTTGAATTGACTCCTCGGTGGTCTGCTGAAATGACTTCTTTGGGGTCCAGTAAAATAACTCCTCGATGGTCCACCAAAGTGATTTCTGGATGGTTGGCTAAACCGCGTATTCACATTACTGAAGTTGTGACTCTGCTTCTTAGTAACTCCTCCCGTTGTTCTCATGAGGTGTGTAGATCTGGCCTGAAAACCCTTCATCTTCTCAGCTTCCTCTTCTCGTTTGTTCCTTGCTATCGTGCGCAGTTTGTCGCATATTTCTTCAAAATCCCTTGTTTCATCAAGGAACGGTGATAGAGCTGTTTTTAAGTCTGGTCTAGCTTTTTCAACCAATCGAGCACTCAACCATTTAGAGTTGTTCTGTGAATATCCGCAGAATTTAGACAACTCTAAAAAGCGAGTAATAAATTCGTCTTCATGTAATTCCCCTTGCCTGAATGTGAGGAATTCAGTTTCTTTCTCTATTCTGATTGAAGGGGAAAAGTAATAATTTTCGAATTTTTCCTTAAACTCTTCCCACGTCATCTCAGCATTTCCTTTTGTTTTGGTGCTTTCCCACCATTCTTCAGCTGCTTTCTGCAACAATTGTTCAGCAACCATCACCTTTTGTTGTGAGCTAATCTCGATAACTCTGAAAATCTTTTCTACACGCTTCAGCCACTCCAGTGCTGCAATCGGATCTAGCTTCCCCTCGAACATCGGTGGAGTAAACTTCCGAAATTTTTCCCAAACCTCAGTAATAGGTAAGGAATGATATTGAGAATGAGAACCGCTACTACCTCCATCTTCAGTGCGAGAACGACTTCCTCCCCTAGATTGATGGTCAGAAGGTGTGACTTCCAGAGCCTTCTCCTTTCCTTCCTTACCACCTTGGCCTCTTCCTTTTGCTAGTTCATCCTCGTGTCTATTCACTTTCTCTCTCATTTCCAAGATGACGTCTCGTAATTCTGCCAAAAGGGCATTGTTATCCTGAGGATGGGAACCATCTTGATGCGGAGGGAGACCTCTTTGGGATGAGGCAGGGGTTGAACTAGTTCTTCGAGTTCTTGCCATTATCTCCTCCTATGATTAATACTATAAGGACACTAAACAAATAAAAATAGCTAAATAAATTCTAAATCTAACAAAGGGAAGTGCTCATGTTATGATATTTAATTTGCCACGAACTTTTTAAAAAAATTTTAAGAAATCACTTTAGAAAATAAACAAAATTGCCATGGAACCTTTAGCTCTGATACCAAAAATGTAACACCTCAATTTTAATACCCAAAAACTCGGTCAAAATATTGAAAATACCTTCAAAAGAGTTCAACAATATCCAAATCCTTTTACAATGTTACTATTTCGAATAAAACCCGTAATACATAATCAGAATAAATTCCAGAAAATATTTCAGAGTTTAATACAAAACGGAAGTCTTAGGTTCATGGCAAATATAATAACATAACATAATCTATTGGAGATCAAAAGAGCTTCCAGAGCTCACTCCATAGGTGCCTTCCCTTGCTCTCTACTAGAATAATCACCTGAAAAATGTTAATATGGGATGAGATTCCACGTCTCAGTAACTACTGAATATTTCTACCTTACACGAGCAAATTACATATGACAAAAATAAAAGGTAATATAATGTGAATTTAATATACTCAGATATTTTTAGATATACCGTTGTTCACATCCAATGCCTTTACAAAATACTCATCATTCTTTATTGAATAATTCAGAAATGCACTATGCAGTATGCAGCCTCCCTTATATCCCCTTCCAACCGTATACCGCTGACTGGAACCATAGGCTAACATATAGTCCAATAGAAACTCATTCATTTGACTGGATGGTTTCAAGCTCACCAAAACTTAAGATACACCCGGCCAAAGGTATAGAGCTTAAATCTGGACTATGGCTCCCCTCCTTTAAAATAACAACTAAGGAGGTGTCACATGTCCCACATCTCCAATGAAATCCCGGCCAGAGGAAAAACATGGAAGATGGGGCCCTGAAAAGTACCATCCACTGTGCACCGAGTGGTGGCATAAACAATTCTTATCATTCAATTCCCTCCTTACTCCACCCATCACATTACAACCGCCATGATGAATGTATTTACTCAAAAATAATGCATTATTATACCATTATATACATTGATATGCGTATTTATGAATAGTAAAATACTATGCGTATCTGTGAATAGTAAAATACGGTATATGAATAGTAAAATGAGTAGTAAATACGGTATACGTGAATAGTAATATGAATAGTAAATACGGTATACGTGAATAGTAACATGAATAGTAAATACGGTATACGTGAATAGTAACATGAATAGTAAATACGGTATACGTGAATAGTAAAAATGAATAGTAAATACGGTATATGTGAATAGTAACGTACGTATAAATAGTACCTCTACAGATTTGCAAGTCAAAGTTCCCACTCCAGATCTTAAAACCATAAATATTTTCTAAATATTCTTGCCAAAATAGTAAACAAACAAATTTATAATCATACATAATTCACAAGTATAAGGAAGAATATTCAGAGTTACCTGTTACTTGCTAATACCCGAATCACCAACCAGCTATTATAACTCTCAAGCAAATATCTCTCTACTCTCTCTCTCTCTCTCTACCTCTCTCTATGGCTCTTAGAAGTTGTGAAGAATGAAATGAAATGGAAGGTCTATTTATAGTTGGAAAATGGGTCTTTAAGTGTAATTTTCGTCTCTGGGTCGTTTTACGTAATTTTCCCAAAATTATAAAATGGAAACTTTCCCGTGACTTCTTCAGCCGCGCCCGTGAACCTTTTTTTAAAAAAATTTAATAATATTTTAATATATATTATTTTATTATTATAATATAATATTATTTAAATAATAAATTATTATTGAGTGGGTCCCGCGGCCATTTTTTTCAAAGTTCACGAAAGTTGTGTCGGGAGGAAGAATTATTTTGGTTGTGGGTCCCACAAAATACTGATTTCAAATTTATCACTTTCTGAAAATAGAGCCTACTAGTCTTCCCAAGATAGGTTTATGTTCAAGATATTAAATTCAAAATTCAGGATGTTACAAAGAAAATAGTAGTTAACCCATTAATGTTACTATATAGACATTTCCTTTACACTAGAACAACAGCGGGGGAAAAATAAAGGTGTGGTTATATTATCAGCTTGAAGTCCATTAATTGCAGCTTCCTGTAATGTCATATCTCACGAATCCCATCAATTCTGGTCCTTCCAGTCTCGGATTGTTCTTGAAACTGCATTATTATGCAACTTTAGTTCATAACAGAGATAGATGGATATACAGAGAGCGCACACATAAAAGAAGCTGATTTCTACAAAACAAAGACTAACAATACTAAATCTATTCTATTCAAACAAACATGATCATAAACTTTAGCTGTGAGCTTGGATTCACCTTTGTTCGGAGAACTTGGAAAAAGAACCAGTAGATGGGAAGGTGCCACACAAATCATTGTTTGATAGGTCTCTGCAGCAAGAGAGAATATATAATAAATCACTTTGTAGTTATTTGTAGTCTCAAGGCCTTTCTTCGGGTTTGTACTTTTTTTTAGGCTCGGAGACATCAGGTCTTTCTATCAAAATGGCTTAAGAGAAACTCACAGGATCTTAAGGTTTCCCAGTTTGGTGAGCTCTCTTGGTATTCTTCCACTCAGCTTGTTGTTGTTCAGTCGCCTGCATAATAATAAAACCAAAAAAAAAAAAAAAAAAGAAATCCAGCAGATTGTCGATTATTGGAATTAGTCATAATATGAAGCACGATTAATTAAGTATATAATACCAAACAATACACATACAGGAATTTGAGATTGGAGAGCTTAGAGAGACTTGGAGGGATTTTCCCAGTTAGGTTATTGTGATAAAGATCCAAGCTCACAAGACTCTTGAGGCCTCCAAGTTCCTTTGGTATGGGACCCTCCAAGTTATTCATATACAATTCTCTGCAAAAAATAATAATAATAATAATAAAACACACACACGATCATCATCATCTTCTTCTTCTTCAAAATTAAACCAAAACAAAGGTCCTGTGATTCTGCTTAATGCTTACAGATACCGAAGGCGTTCCAGCTTCCCAAGCTCTGCAACCAGGCGACCAGACAGTTTTGCATGTCCCAAGTCTCTGCATTACATAACACCACACCAAAACACAAAATTTTAAAAATCTATTCAACAATTTATTATTCTTTCCTTCTTTCAAGCCTTTGTGTGTGAGTGACGAAGACAGAGTCGGCCTAACAGTGTAAGGCCTTACTAGATAGTCTGGGCCTCAAGTTCGAGACCTAGAGGAGACCTCTAGGCCAGAAACGGCAACCACAAACGATTGCATATGCCAGATACCAAATGATAGTATGAGAGAGATAGAGAGAGAGTGGGAGAGATTTATTTACAGGCGTGTAACTCGCTTGTCATCATCACAGGTAACATGAAACCAGGTACAAGGATCCACTAGAGTGGGATCCCAACTCTGAAGCACGTTGTTTGGATCGTGCACAGCTCTTCTGAAGGCGAACAGAGCATCCCCTGTTTTTGTTTTCAACAACATAAACACCATTAACAACACAAAACCAGAACAGAAAGAGAGAGAGAGAGAGAGAGAGAGAGAGAGATTGTTGTTACCTTCTATATTCGCATTTACTGGAGCAAAGGGGTATGATAGAAGGAAAATGGGAAGAACATGAATGAGAGCCCAAAACTCCATTATAGAGAGACTCAAGCAAACTCTAAGTTGTGTGTGACAAGTTAGTTTGTGTTGAAGATGGGTGCTTTCCTAGATTCTGTATTATGGCTAAATTTATAGAGCCCATAAATGTAGGGTGGAGAGTGCACTTGTTCTTCAAATCTTTCTTTCTGTTTGCCCCAAAAACAAAAACAAAAAACAAAAGAAATAAATCTTTTTTGGGCATTTTTGTTTCCACTAAAATATTTTAATCTTCTCTTTAAACGATATTGTCTTTCCCATTTAAATATTTCATTACTTTCAAGTTTCAACTTCCACTTTAACCTCTGGCCAAAAAATTAAAAAAAAAATCCACTTTAACCAGAGTCATAGTTTAAATTCCAATAAATAAATAAATAATAGCCCTTGGCATTTGTATTATGCAGCACTTTAATCTTTAATTAAAAACGTTTTATATGCTCATATCAGAATTAATTAAAAAAAAACAACAAAAATGGAATGGAAGTTGTCTTTAATAAACATTGCACTTTCCATGGCCAAAAAAGAATTTGCACTTTCAAGTATTGTGGAAAAAAATCTCTTCTGGTGTAAGGAAATCAAAATTTTTCTTTTTAATTATATAAAAGCATAATATATGTAATATCAATTACACCGAAATTATTGTTATTATTATTTAATATTAACTGTTCTTTTTTTTTTTAATTCGAGCAAAAAATTAACTGTTCTTTTTTACTATATTTTTTGTTTAGAGATATAAAAGAATAATTTTGTATTACAAGCACAAATAATGGCAAGGGAATCTCTGCTCTAGGGTGTAGACTGTAGACAATATCTTTTAACAATGTCGGATCAGATTCCATCACAAAACAACTCTCTCTGTCACACACACACACACATTACGATTTTTTCTTGGGAAAAAGTTCATGTTTTTAAATGAGAGAAAATAGCGGCATCTAATTGAATTAAAGCTAAGATTAAATTAACAATTATTATTATCATAAAGTCATAAGGATGAGTACCCATTGGCTTGCTTTTTTGCAATAAAAGGAAAAAAAAAAAAACAGTACTTTCTTGATTATTTGTTCGTCCACCATAGTGTTACCAATGAGAATTTGAATATATTTCTTAGATTCGGTGTTTGATGTTTGGTTTGTTCTTCACTTGAAAAGACAAGAAGAAGAGACAAGTGAGTTTAGAAAAATGAAACAAAATTCCCTCAGCTTTACCAGAAAAATTGAACAGTGATTATGAATAGTAATGATTCCATGCAATCTCAACGTAGGATTTAAATATAGTTTAATGAATATAATTTAAGGAAAAAAGGGAGACCGTTAAATGGTATGTGATTGAATATTGAATATTCTTTTAATAGCTGAAGTCTGAGAGATACATTAATTAGATAATATTGAGTCTTTAAATAGAAAAATCATGTTATATACATAAAAAGCCAATACATAGTAGAGTAAAATCCGACTATGATTGAATCTAAATTGGTCAGTAATATTGGATATTATGGGTCTGTTTGGCACCACAGGTAGGGATGAAAAATTTTTATGAATTCAATTTAATGAAAATAGGCTAGTGGGTTACAAAATTTTAAAGAAAAAAAATATGTAAGATAAAATAATAAGAAAAATTAACTAAAAGCTTTTAACACTTCTCCACATTTTTAAATTGAACTCATTAAAATTTTCTTTTCCCATCCTTTTCTCTCCCTTCCATTTTCCTTAATCCAAACACAGTCTAAGTAGAGTGTGAGAAAAGTTATTTAAAAAAATTGCCATTATGTGAAGTGAGAATCTAGAAATGGAAATAAAAGATCAATGAATGGTTGAGATTGAACAGTGATAAATAGTAATAGTAGTTGGAATTCCAAGCAAATATCCGATCTGGGTATAGTGGAATCATTATAATTTTAAAAAGTGGATGTTAATTCAAGATGACAAGATGGATCGGGTAATGGATTTTATGAGGAAGACTTTTGATTTGCACTGTCTTTGACGATAGGGTTGAGATTGAATCAAGCAGTGATTATAAATAGTATCAGTAGTGATTATTACAGGCAATGTCCAATCTTAAGTATAGTGGAATGAATATAATTTTAAAAATAAAGAATATTAATACTTGTATAGTTGTATTAAATGGTAAGAAACTTAATAACAATTAAATTATTTCGTCACTCTTTTAATTATACTTCAATTTTTTATCAGATGATTATATTTTTATTAGGTCCTTAAAGTTTATCCTTAGTTATAGATATTAATTCATATGCTCATAATTTATTAATTAGGGTTATGTGAATATTGAGTATTGTCTATGTAAGATGTAAATATAAAAATAGCGATCAATATCTATTATATATAAAGAAGAAAAAAAAGACACCAATATTTATAATTGAAAAAAATCCAGTAATCGGAAAAAAGAGAGGAAACTATGAAGATCCAATAAAGAGAGAAGGGGGGGGGGGGGGGGGAAGCTGCACAAACGTAATTAAAAATGAGTTAAAATCTTAAGGACATGATTATTGATTTTTTATTTTTCAAAGAAAAATACCAAGTCTTGCGTATAAGGAAAAAAACATATTAGGAGAGTTTGTTTTTAAATTAGGGCTGACTTAACTTAAATCATATTTAGTTAATATTAATAATAATAATAATATTGATATGCATGCTTGTTTGTAAAATAAAATTAAATAAGAGAACTGCCACAAGGAAACGAGAATCTATAAATTAAATAAGACTAGTTATATGAAGTACTTTCCAAAAGATAAAATGTTTCTCTGGTGCAAAAATAATTAAAGTTTAATGTTAAAAAATATGTCAGGAATAAAAATGGTGTAATAATATACATAAAAGATTTAAAATGGTGTACAAATTTTTCGGCCATTTAGTCAACTTATTGACTAATTTTAGAAACAATCTCCACACACGTGCAGAACGTTCTTCTACATTATACCAAACTTGCAATACACATTTGATGACCATTTCTTACTAATAATTTTCTGATAACATTCGTGTATGGGACATTTTATAAAATCTTAGCGGTAATTGATATTTTTTAAGTATCGCTAAATAGATAATTAAGAAAAAAGAGAGTGAGAGATAAGAGCATTTTACAAATTGGATTAAAAAAATGAAATAATCGACCTTAATGAATTTTTATAATTCATGTAAATTTGGTAAATTTATCTTATACAAATGTATCAAAAACCACATAATATATTGGAAAAAGAGAGAGAGTAAAATACACTCATTTCCTTTTCATTTTGTCTTAATGAATAAAGACATGGACTTCTCTCTATTTTCAAAATATATATTTAAGTTAATTTCATCCAGAATAATTTAAAATGGTAATTTTAACTACAAATTATATTTAAATAAATTTATTTACTAATTTACCGTCCATCATATTAAATCCTTAATTTCAACCAATTTTTTTAATAATATAAGAATTTTATTTATTTTTACAAATATTTATTAACTTAATTGTTTATCATATTGACTTATGAGACCGGAGTTTAAAGTAATTTAGTTAATGCAAAAATTAAATAATTGAATAATTCTTTTAAAGAATATATACTTGGTGAAATGTGTTTATAAATATTTGTATTAAAAATGTATTTAAAAATTTTAAAAATTTATATAATTACTCTAACTTACTTCGTTTACACCATTGTATGAATAAAAATATGTATTTGAAAAATAAAAAGCCATTGAAAAAACTAAATAAATAAGTTTGAATGAACGTGGTAAAAAATTAACAAAAATTAAGTTTATAATGCAAACAATTAATAAAATTTATAACATATCATAAAATTTTAAAATGCTTGTATTATAATTATTTTTTAATTGTATAAAAATTTAGTTTTGAAAATATAAATGTTGAAATAAGTTTTATGCTAAAGGTGCATTTTGGTCCAAACAAAAATTTAAGAGTCAAACTCTCCCCTTTAACTAGAGCCGGGAAATCGGGCCGGGCCCGTCAGGCCGGCCCATTGAAGCCTTGGCCCTGTAGGGCTCGGGCTTGAAAAATAAGCCTGAAATTTCAAATTGGCCCTGTAGTCCCTCGGGCTTAATCGGGCCGACCTTGCAGGGCCTCGGGCCAGCACTATTACTGTAGCATTTTCATTTTTTAAAAAAAAATAGTCAAAGAGTGCCAAGAGGAAGAGGCTAGGACTAGGAGGCACTTAACCAGTTAACCCTAATTTCATATCTATTCTCGCCATCTAGTCTCTTTAGTCTTTATTGCTTGTGTTTCCTTCAAAAATCTGAATCTAAGATTCGCAAGCTCACCCACTGGCATCGCTCAGTCGCTCACTCAATCAGATTAGCCTGCTCCCTCACTTGGTTGTTCTAGTTGCTACTCACCGTAGGCAGTTGCTAACTACCGCACCGTCGGACGTCGTTGCTCTATAATTGCTCCGAAGGTATTTTTACAACTGTACATAATTAGTTCAACAATAGATACTTTTCTCTCAAAGTCATTATCCCTTTATCCGGCTATCTCCTCTCTTTCTCTTTTTTTTTTTCCCTCTCTTGTCTCTTCCAGCTGTTCGAATATCTTGTGGAGAATGGGAATTTTTGTCTATACCAAAATTTTAATTACGAAGTAATGAATGTATTTATTTGTTGGATGATTTGTAATGTTTAGATATTAATTTTGATAATATTTATTTGATAGATTAAAACTTTAATGGTTGCAATTTACTAATTATATTTCTTTCAAAAAACACAGAAGAAAAATAGTTAAAATTTGGAATAGTAATTTCCAGGCCCTGTAGGGCCGGTCTGGCCCTGACACTATCGGGCCGGGCTTTGAAAAACAGATGTTTTCCTTATCTCATGCCCTGCAGGGCCGGCCCTGAATCCCAGCTCTACCTTTAACCTTATTTATAAAGCCTTCTAACATGTTTCACACATATTAAAAAAAAATTAAAACTTCATTAACTTTGCCATAAAGTTGGACCACTTTTCAACTTTATTTTTATTTAATATACACTATATCTTATTATAACAAACCAACATTTTGTTAGTTGAGGTGGTAAATGGATAAGTTCGAAGACCGCAAATCGCACTTTTCTTGAAGAGACGAAAATTCTTAACACTTCAAAACGGAAAATATTTCACCAAATAAAAAAACCTCATAATAGCAAAGTTAATGTAATGATAAATTAGGGATAAAATTATATATTCATATAAAAAATTTAATAACCTGACTTATAAATAACACAAAAAATTTTCTTCTTTCCACTTTATAAAATAGGACAAGAGAGGTGATATGAACGAAATTTTAAATTGTTACATACTGGTAGTAAGGCCCAATTCTAGGAGGGCCAACCGAATATGTATCGAATATTAGCATGCACCTATAATATAGGTATATCCTACATCATAGGGAGATTCTATCCAGCAACAATATAGGAGTATCTGGACCGATATCCACGCAAGAAACTGACCTAGATACTAGCACCAAGGATCACGTTGGGCCGAGATCTCCTGCCAATGGTAAACTCTATAAATACAGAGACCTGGACCTAAGGTGCACACGTTCTAACTCATCACTATTTACATTCAGTAATATTGTGCACACACACCACCCCCTTTGGCGAGAGCATATTTCGTGCACAGTGATCCTACGCTCCCCTGATTATCTCCTCCATAGATACTTAGGCAGAGCACTACGATCCAATATCAAAGCACCAGCCCAAGGCTGGACATCTGTGTTTTACACCAGAACATAAATATATAAAGAATTTTCAGTAATGTGAATTTTAATTTTGAGAAAGATTTATACACTTTTTCAAGAGAGATTTTTGTGATTTAGATAAAATATACTGACAATAAGTGTCTAAAACTACCACTAGAAATTTTCTTGCCATACCAAACGCTCAGGTAGCGTAGTGGTATGATACTGGTCTATCCAGCCTTTGTATCAGGGTTCGACCCTGCCCGGGACCATTAGGTCTCCAATTCAAAAAGAAAAAAGAAAAAAAAAGAAATTTTCTTGCCATGTTTATGTTTAAAAAAAAAAACAAAGGACCTACCACTAGAAAATGGGGATCCAAAAAGTGGAATGAGAGATGAGGGGCTAAGATTTAGAGGTTCAACTTTTGGCATGTGAATAAGATCCTCTCCTTTTCATGGTTTTTGGCTTGGGACGGCTCAATCAATGAAATGTTGGGTTTTGTTCCTCTTTCGTGTTGCTTTTGTCTTAGTGGGATTTGTCTTGTGGGACACAATTCACACCCACAACACACTAACACTTTGCCTTTGCCTTCTATAATCTTACACCACAGAGACATTGCAATGATCTCCTCATTAAAAGAAGTGACCAAAAAAGACGAAATGAGAATTCAGACTTTGACCACACTCCTATACTTTTGTCTCACTGTTTCATCATTAACAGACCAAAAAGTTAACCCCATTTTTCTAACTTCTTCTGCTTCTTCTTCAAATCAAAAAGCCTTTTCTAGTTTCTCTATACGGACAATTGAGTAAGTAATCAAACACCTCACGAGCTCTCCCTTTAACAAGACGTTTGGTTTAGTTGTTGAACTTTGACCCTCTTACTATTTCAAAACATTAATTAATAAAGTTGTTGCCCGATGCTTTTAACTTATCTGTACTGTACTTTCAACTTAGCAAAAAAATTAGGAAAAACCCGTTTAAAGTACTAAGAGTTCAAAGAACTTCAAAAAAATTTCATAAAAAATTCCGTTGTCGGAAAAATCTACAATTGTTTTAATCATGGTTAATAATTTTATCTGTCAGTTTTAACAACTTTTTAAAACCATTTTGATATTTCTTAGTCCCTTGGGACCTTAAAGGGATTTTCCCAAAAAACTATTATTTAACCTATAGTTTCTTTCCATTTTTTATTTAGTACATGTGTTTTTTTTCTCCTTATTAAATCATTTAATTTTATTATGTTAGCACAAGTAGCTACAAGGATTAATACTACTAACAGAGTAAAGTTATTAGGGGCTAACGTTGTTAAAAAGTATTTTTTTTTTTTTTTAAAAAAAGATATCAAATTAAAAATTGAAAGAAACTACAACTGCTTTTTTTTTTTTTTGGCTCAGAAGAAACTACAACTGCTTCAAAAATAGTTTTCCCCAAAAATTGTAAATGCGAACCAACCAAGCACTTTAAAAAGGAAGATTTGAGCTGTAAAAGTGGGAAATAGTAATGGATTTGACGTGCTTTGAGATTTTTAAAGTTTGTACTAAACTTGAATAATAATGGTGAAAGAGAATTGAAGGGTTTGAACTAATGGAGCATTTGTAGGCAGTCAAGGCTACATCTTCGCGCCATGATTCCTTTCAAATTCAATCAGTCATTCACTCTTTCTTTTGTGGTATCTGGAAAGTGACTTTTCGTTTGTTTGGTAGGGCCTTGCATATAATGCTATTTGGACTTATTCCATAACCAATTGGATTCAATTTACGCTCCCCATCCAATTCTTACCAGATTATTGACCCAAAAAAAAAAAAATCTTACCAGATTCATTTCTCAAGGACTACCAATATATTTTGGAGGGAGGGAATGAATAAAAGAAAAATGATCAATTGAAAAAAATAATAAAATGAAAAATACCCTATATACCCCCTATTTCATGGAATAATTGCTAGTTCACATTCATCAATGTATACGATGGAGAGTTGGAGTGGTAATTATTAAAAATTGGTAAAAAAAATCATTTGAGATTATTTGGACATATATATAAAGATAGTTATTAGAGTCTTGATGAAGATGGAAGGTCAAATAGTATGGAAATTTCTAAAATGAAGTAGAGGAAGATAAAAGAAAACATTCTATCAAATTATTAAAGGAGGCCTTTAGTTAACAATTTATCTAAAGATTTGATTGTTGATAGAGCAAAATGACAATATTTGATCGTGTAACTAACCCTACCTTGTGGAATATGACAAAAAAAGCCATGTTAGTAGCAATTATGATATGTGACTTCTAAAAGATGTAAAAGACGCTAGGAGAGACAGAGTGTTAATCAGTTTTCTATCCCTCTATTCTTCCTTATCCCCATTCCTCTCCTCTCCTATTCTTATATCATCTATAATTTCTATAAACCACTTAACAATGTTGACGTCGGGATCCAGAAGTGCGAGCTTTATTCTAGTTGGATGGAACTCTACATGAATGGAAGATCCCCATGGCCAGCTTATTGCGCTTGTTGTTAGTGCTTAAATCAATAACTAAATTAACCTCTATAATATAGTGGTCAACCTAGGTCGTATCTCAAGGTGGCGTCAAGATTAGCTTAAGAATTCATTTTAATTTTTAATGTGATTAATAGAGAAGAATAGAAGAAATTATTGATTTAAGAAAGTGAGAAAGTAAAGACGCAATAAGAGATAGAGTAAGAAACTTTTACCAATTTGATGAAGCTTCTCAACAATTGATGAGTGGCTTGTTAGAATCAGCTGACACCCAAGATGGAGTGAATTGGGTGTAAAATAAAAATTTAAGAAATTCGAGACAGTGATTAAAAAATCAGTGAACAATATCACTAGAATGATCTTGCAAGTGATTCATATCACTAGGGTGCATGAGCAAGGTTCTTAAAAACGAGTTTTTACCTGAAAACGAAAGGAGAATGAAAAATCGTAAAACGTAAAATTGTAACGTAGTAAAATCGTAAAAACTTGAAAGCGTTTGGAAAATTAGTAAAATCGTTTTAATGGAAAAAAAATCGTAAAAATGTAAAATCGCAGTGATAAAAAGAGTTTTTAAGAACCATGTGCATGAGTGATTACTCAAGTGATCTTTACTTAGGATATTTCAACACTTTCAGATCACTTGCGAGTGCCCTGCAAGTGATCATGGATCACTCGAGTGTTATTCCAAATCACTACGTTTGGTCATGCATCACTCAGTGATTTCCAAAATCACTCAAGTGATTCTCACTCATTTTCAGATCTCTTGCAAGTGCCCTACATAATCATGGATCAATCGAGTTATTTCTCAAATCATTGCAAGTGATCATACATCACTCGAGTGATTTCCCAAATCACTTGAGTGCTCTTTTCCTTTTTAAAACATAGATAGTTTGACACAAAGGTCAACTTCCAATGGACATAACTGTTTGAATATAACTCCAAATTTGGTAAATGCTATAACCCTCATAAATCTCTTTAAGTCTTCTTTCCAATGCAACAAAAATTAGTTCCAAATTCATTGTCTTCCAAATTTTATCATTAAATCAATAGCTACTAGTCCAGAACACAATGTTGATTTCAGGCACTGAATTTTGAAGTTCATGTCTCTTTCATATGAAATTATTCTAGCACTAAATAAATGTCCATAAATCGAATTTACAGTCTAGTTTCATATGAAAAAAGGTTCACCTCAATCGGAGCTTTAGTATAAGAGATATGTCCTACTAAACTTGCTATGGAATAACGTGATAAATTCTAGTGTCAAATTATGAGATTCATATTGTGATATCCTAAATTTCAGGATTTGGAAATTAGAAATATTATAAGGAATTAATTATGAAAAGTTTAGCCTAAATACATTTCAAAATTAATATTTGGAGTTTAAGGTATATTTTCCTGTAAATTAATATTTTAGAGATGATATTTTGTTGTCTAAAGAAATTAATTGAGGAAGAAAAATCCTTAAATGAAAATAAGGATTAATTTCTATCACTTATTTAATATTTGCAATTAAATTGGGAAAGGATGAAATTGCAAACAATAGCCTTATAGGCAGTAAAAAGGAGTATTTTTATTAAAGTGAGACATCATAACACTCCCTCTCTCCTTTTCAAGGTAAATTGGTCTCACACACACCTTTCTCATTATTTTGACAACACACTCCCTCTCTCAATTGCATGTTAGCCATGTAATACTCTCTCCTTATTCTCATTTGGACACCTTTGTCATACACACACAATCTCTCATTCCTCTTCTATTTCCCTCTCCCTCATCCTGTCACTTAAACCGTATGCGCACACATACACACATATACCACACACACACACACACACACTCCACATCTATTCTCTCATTCGGTCTCATTCCTCCTCCAAACACACAAGCTTCTCTCCTCTCCTTGTCTAAACTCTAAAAGCGCACACACACACACCACATTCTCCATTTCATTCCTCCCTTCACTCATTTCATTTCCTTCAGCCTAACATTTTCACCCCACATACTCCCTAAATATTTAGTTCTCATTCAGCGAGAACTGAAAGAGAGAAAGAGAGAGAGAGAGAGAGAGAGAGAGAGAGAGAGTCCGAGAGGTGAGATGGAGGAAGACTGAGAAAGACAATGAGAGTTCACCGGAGATCATCACCGAAGGAAGAAGGAAGCATCAAAACTCACATGTAAATCCATTTTTGGGTCTAGGTGATTTTCCAAATCGTTTTCCCATTTGGTTTTCTTGCATTTGTTGAGAGTTTGTGAGTTGTTGGAGACTGAAACTCATGGGTTAGTGAGAGAGAGCTAATGATAGTGGTTTTTGCTGCATACATATCGATTTTGAGATGATTTTTGGGTTCCTAAGGCTTAGTGAACAAGCTTTTAAACCATGCATGTCATATATAAGTACATGGAGTCTAATTTCTAGAAGATATAAGCCTTAGATTGAAGTTGCATGTGTTGTTTTTCACCTCTGCATCTTAGTATGAAAACAAAGCACCTTTTGCATGTTGTTTTCGTGAGTTAAAGGTCGAGTTTCTCTATGAAATTTTGTCAGATGATAGTTCACTTCCTAAGATTTAAAGCAAGTCCAAGATCACCTTAAACGGAAGTCTAGAACTCAAGATATAAAATTTAGAAATCAAGTCAAGAATCTAGAGAGTCTGAACCTTACAGATGGATGATAATTTTTGAGTAAGATAAAAGCTGAGCAAACAACCCCCTTTGACCTTGAAAATTTGATAATATATAGTACACTCCTTAAACTTTAATATGAGTCAAAGAATACGTTAATTGAATAAGTATAAAAGGAGTTATGAATTTTTGAAAATAAGTTACAATTCTAGAGTGACATATGGATAGAGGTCACATTTTTGTGAATTGAGAATGGTAATGCTGAAATTTTTTCTAGAAACTAGACTTAATAAGGAGCTCATAGGTTTCAGAATCACCTAATTTAGACACCTAAAACTCCAGATATGGATTTTTAAAGTTGAACATTGAAATCTGTAAGTTTTGTGTTCAAAATTGGGACTATTATTTTCAAGAAAGGTTTTGATTAGATAAATGATATTGCTTTCTATGAGTTTTGGAATGAGTGAAGTAGACCTCTAAAGCTTTGAAACAAGTCATAAAGTGTGTTAATTGGAGGTTTAAAATTCAAATTATTATTTCTCAAAGTTTGGATAGAGAATCTAGAAAATTTTGATTTCAAAAACAAACAATGTCCAATTTTCAAAAATTTGGAAATGTCTCAGCCATAAATTATCTTTGTGATTATTTTTATTTGTAAATAGACTTATCAATATTTAAGTAGGAATTGGAATCACTCTATTTGGAATTATATAGAAAAATATATGATTTTTCCAAGTTCCCAGAAAAATTAAAGGATTGATTTTGGATAAGTTTAAGAATAATCACATAAGTGGATAATTGTGTTAGCCTTTAAAGTGAGAATTTCTTTGGATAAGATATGAAGGGTTAGATGACTGAAATAGTATTTATTCTATAGTTAATAGTATCAATAAGTCTCAGTAAGTATACATTCATAGTTATAAGGATATAAATTATCAAAAGATGATTGATTAAATATAAAATGACAATTATTTTGGGGTGGGTTTAAAGGAAATATAATCTTAATTATGTTATTAAGATTAGATTGAATAATGACCAATCTTTGTATAAATGTTAATTATAGGACGTGATCATTGCTTGAGTTTGAAGGACGAGCAAATTGATAAGAAGCTTAGGAAGTTGCAGTATTGGAAAGATCAACATGTATTAACTTTAATCTCACATTCTTTCTATAATTGTATACTTGTTTAAACCATATTTGTAAGTCTTGCCTATATGAGGCCAGCACTACTCCTGAGATGTTTGGTTGGAAAAGCTGATCATGGGGCCAACTTCCTGGTGGCTAGATAGGGCCTAGTGCATTCAATTATTTCTAGGATGTTGATTTGCCCAATTGTATTTTTCTAGTACTAAGGTATTAAATCATACGATGATGTTGTAATACATGTGTATGAATTTAAATGCTTTATATTCTCTGTGAACTGTTTTGTTATGGTTAACTATCATATATTTTATATGCTTGGTTTGTGAGATTAACTTGTTACTTTGAGATTCATTTGAATCTCAGAACCTTCTACAATTTAGAATGTGGGCAAAGTAGTAAACAAGGTTTAAGAGGCAAGAGCATAGTTATCGTCTGACACTAAGAAGGTGGAGGAGCTAATGGTGTAGCTTAATTTATTTTTGATTCACCTTCTCTCTGTG
Source organism: Acacia crassicarpa (assembly GCA_034222035.1). NCBI lineage: Eukaryota > Viridiplantae > Streptophyta > Magnoliopsida > Fabales > Fabaceae > Acacia > Acacia crassicarpa. The sequence continues at coordinate 23,080,995 of JAWXYG010000008.1, forward strand.
TATGAGTAGCACACGTGCACACACACACATACACACATATTGTTACAGGGATGGGCATGTCACAAGCCCGTAATGTGCCCTATTGGGTGGGTTTCACAACCAACACCTACTTTGTTATCTCTTCTAACTCTGGAGGCTCAGAAGACTAGTGATGGTGTTGATCATCCTTCACTTTCCAATTCTGCTTTGGATGGTGGCTAGTTTACTTATTTTGTTTTTCTTCTTTCTGTTTTTGTTGTATTTGTTTTCTTTGTTGTGCTTGTTTGTTTTTGGTTATGGTTGTCATTTGGTTTTCTAATTGTTGTTTGGTTATTCTCTTTGTAATGGTACTTCTTTGAAGTTTATTTTAATGGTATCTTCTTTGACCCAAAAAAAAAAAAATACTAGATAACTTCTTTCTTAATCTTTTTCTTGATCATTCTCCATAGTACAACTTGAAATCTTCTAATATTTTCTTGATTAATCTATCAATTAGTCAATGTAGGACATAAATATATTATGCAAACTTTTTGCTCTTAATATTTGGGATCCATATTTGACATCATCTTAACTTATCATATCTAACATGGCTATCACAGTCCAAAATGATAAACATAGTGTATAAGTGGGTACTAAAACATGTATAAAACCCTAGATGAACATCATAGATCATAATTAATAATCATACCAAGAACTAGTATACAATTATCAATTAAATATCCATTTAAATATCTCTTAGCATGTGAATTCCAATAATAGTTACATTTTGTTTTCCCAAAACAATAATAATTAAACAGTACATTCTCTAATGAAGCAAGCAAACACTATGCCTATTTTGAGTACTAGTGCTATCCTAATAACATATTTGGACTAAGCAATCATAACAAGAAAAGATAGGAACTCAAATTATAATTAAAACAAGAATCGCATAATGTTGGTCAAATTCCCTTATGGCAAGCAAACCAGTCAAACAAGTAATAAAGTGAAAGTAGAGTATCGTCCCACAGAGACTGAGATACTAAAAGTGATGCTCGGTTGCTACTATAGTTGTGCTAACTGAAAGTAAAGTAATTGGGTTGAGAGGTTCTAATAACTATGCTAATAGCAAAATTAAACGACGTAAATTAACTTGAGAAAATATCAGTAAGAGGTCAGGCAAGACTTAGAAGTTCCCTTAAGTGCTTCACTCCCCCAGTTGCTTCACTCAATGCTATAGCGTTTATGCTACACAGCTTCCACAATGCTACAGCATAGCTACTATCTACAAATCTATTTGGTTAAACCCACCACGATAGTCTACCAAAGCTTCCGCGTCTGATACATATGACACGAACTATACTCCTTCCATATTCCTATGGCAACCTTTTAGCCAAGACTACTTTACGCTCAAGGTGTTGTGGTTATGAGAGGTAGACCCATTCCTGAAGCCTACAATAATAGGTCAAGCCGTGCACGGGCTGCCTAGCAAATACTGTTTCTCAAAGGTGTAACCTTAACTCCTTGCTAGTAAGCTGAGGCCACAAATCTAGCCCTTAACTTCAGTTAACGGACTAGTAATTAAAACACTGATAAGCAAACCAAATTTATTAAATTAAGAACGTGCAAATAGGTTCATTCAACAACTTAAGGACTCATCCTTGTCCAACCATATGGAAATCAGTTCATGATTGACGAGGGACATACAAAACAAACACTAACAGAATGACCCATGATCAGAAAACAAAATGAAACAAAAGGGAAAACAGAAAGCTTGATGGAATTTCCATCGGCGTGAATGTAGCCCTGTCACGACACTACTCCACGTCTTCTTCGTTCTGTTGTACTGCAAGGAAGGATGTTGGGTTGTCCTGGTAGTCTCGTGCTCTTGTGAAATCTCTCACTCTTCTCGGGAGTCTGCAAGGAAGGATGTTAGGGTTGGCTCTGCTGTTTCCTTTTATAACCAGTCTTTCTTGCGGCGTAAGTTACATGAGCCGGGCCTTTCCTAATCCGTCGGGATCTAGTGTATCCCTTGATCTGAGTAGATTGCTTCTGCTGATCCTGCGGGATTCTCCAAATCTCTTAGTTCTGATCCTCTGTATCTTCTATTCCGTTATGTCAGCAACCTATCTGCCAGTATCGCCCTTTTATTTTATTCCTGAAATCATCTGGGTAAAAAGGTCAGAAAATATGCCGCATAGCATTGCGTCCTCTACTTTGCTATAGCATTCGGGATGCCTTGTATTGCGTTCCAAGTCGCTGTCAGATTGCTATAGCATCGTATCAGCCCTGCTACACGTTCTTCCTTAAAAATCATGCAACTTGTTCCGTTTATAGCACATGCAGATAATTGCTATTCTTTAGTCCCTATATCATGAATGTATGCTTTTTTGCTTAGATGATCTCCAGTTAAGCTTGTATTTACCATTCAATTAAATCATAAAGTATAGGGAAAACATAGTATGATTTGTGCTCATCAAATACCCCCACACTTAGCTTTTTGCACTCCTGGGCAAAATAAGATGAAGCAAACAAAAACTCATAAGCCACAGTATTCACGTCTGAAAGATGAAGCTTGATACCCAAGAGGGGGTGAATTGGGTATCTACAAAATTTTCAAAACCTTGTTCTGTTTTGGACAGCTAAAAACAGAGCACAACAGAGGAGAAGGGAAGAGAAGCTCGACACAATGATTTATACTGGTTCGGCCCTTTCTCTTGACCTACGTCCAGTCTCCAAGCCTCACTTGGGATTTTTTCAATCCACTAATCTTCTTGCAAATGATTACACACTCTGCACTCAAGAGTTGTTCTCTCACTAGAACACACTCCCCCTTACAAGTGTTAATCAATGCACCCAACCACCAAGTCCCCTGACTTGTGGTTCTTTACAAAAGATAATCAATAAGAATACTCTCTCAAAGAGTTGATAAGTTAAACACTGAAGTACAGAATGTCAAGATGACAAAACAAGTGAAAACTGAAAGAAATGAATGAACTCTTGATCAAATTTCGCTCTCTGTTGTCTTAGTTGTTGGAAAGACTTGAATGCTCTTCTATTTATACTCAGAGATCAATTTATGACCGTTGCTTTCCAAATAAATCCGTTGAGGAAGTTGCCCAAGTGTTCTGAAGTGGTTCTAGGGTCTTCTCTCACTTGTTTACTTCTAATCCAGTTAGCCAAGTCATCATAGTTGACTTTCTGCGAATTAATCCGTTGGAGAGGAGTTTTCTTGTTTCAGCAAACATCCTTAAATGCTTTGTGTGCGTGTGCAGAAGGATTTGGGCAGAAGGAGTAACTTTCTGAACTTTGCAATAAATGCTCTGAGTTACTTTTTGTTTATACTCTAATCTCTCACCAAACATTCTTTAATGCTCTGAAATCCACTAGCAAATACGTTAAACATAGCAGGGAATATCAGAGAATAATATTGGAAGAGAATAGGATCAAATAACATTGATTTCTGAAATGCCCAAATTCAAATTTCCTGAACCTGCGACACGAACTCGAGTTCAGTTCTTACAGGCTCGAGTTCGTTGCTTCAGTGTTCAAAATTATGTGAGTTCGGTTTGTCTTTTAAACCTGAGGTTCTCATGTCATTGAAAAACTAAAAAACTCTCGGGTTGAAATGAACTCGAGTTCATTAATGTTAGGCTCAAGTTCGAGACAATTTTGAGCAAACTTCGTTTTAGCTTGAAAGAACAAACCTGAGGTTTGCAAAGCAAACTCTTGAGTTTAAAAACATTTTGAAAAGTTCTTTGCTCTCGGTAACTTTTAGGCTCGAGTTCAAACTGTTTAGGCTCGAGTTCGAATGTTTTGAAAAACTTTGGAAGCTCTCGGCCAAAACTAGGCTCGAGTTTGAAGATGCTAGGCTCGAGTTTGAGCATTAGTGAACTTTTCAAACTGAAAAACTTTTAGTGTAGAGTTTGAAAATATCTTCAAGTTTGAAACAACTTGTCCCGCCAGAGATGAACTCGAGTTTGCCATGACAGGCTCGAGTTCATACTCTTAAAATTTTCTTTGAAAACTTTCAAGCTTGAGGTTTGCAGAGAGCAAGTGTAAGGTTTAACATGTTTTCAAGGTTCAAAAACTTTCTGGAAAGGATGAACTCGAGGTTGACCTCAGTAGGCTCGAGTTCATGTGAACTTCTCAAAGGTTTGATTTTAAACTTCAGGTTTAGTCTCGAGTTTGGAGAATGGTTTGACAAGATTGTGCTCTCTGTCAAATCCAGGCTCGAGTTCAACACTAACAGGCTCGAGTTTGGTTTTGACAGATAGAAAATTACAAGTTTAAAACATCCTAAACTTTGTCAAAAACTTTCTCAATATTGTTTACAATTGTTAGTAATTATCAAAACACATAGGGAACTAACAATGTCCGTATAACATTGCTTACATACTTGCTTTCAGTTTTCATCCCCCATTCAGCAATCCCTTTGCCTAGCACCAATTGCTCATCATGCATGGTATTCTTTAGATGAAGAAGTCTCTAGGGGCTCTCAAGTCCAGTGTTTACACTTGCTCTCCCAGGGGACTTTTGTTTCTCTCTTGTCAAACGAGCCCAGAAGATCCATAGCTTTGTCGAAGTTCTAAGATTGTTTCCTAGCATCTGAGTATTCGTTCATCCAAAGGACTTCTTGGGTTATATTGTGAAGGTGGCCTAGTGTTTGAGATGGGAAATGAAGGTGGATGCTATAGCAGATCTGGTGGAAAAATCTATTGGCTTCAGCCGAGCACTCCTCCTAGGACCTTGTAATTCTTGCTATTCTATACGCCAGGTCTTTTCTAAGACTTTTCCTTTTATTTCTCTTTTCTTTCTCTTTTTTCTTCTTCTTCTTATTTTTTTTAAAAGCAAAACAACAGCTCTTTCAGTTCTTTCTGCAGCTTTTCATAGGAGCACTCCGCTGTAGCATTTTTCACAGCTTTCTTCTAGTTCTCTTAACCAACTTGCTCTGCTATAGCACGTGGGAATGGCTCAAGGGTGTAGCAACATGGAGATGATGACAAATGGGTTGTGTATGAGAATAATGGGTATGACATGAATGCCTTTATCCTACGAACTTCAAACTCAAACGCCAAGTAGTTTATCAAAGAACTAAGACAAATCAAGGGTCAAACACATGCTAGCAAACATGCACATAGAATAACAACAATTAGGCTCAAAGAAATCCTTTCATTGGGGGTTCTTCCCTTTAAACTTCCTCATCGCCACTTTACCCTGTGTCAGATTGGCTGGCACCGTCAATTTCCCAAGCCTAAAGGTTCAGTTCCCCTAAGCAATTGTGCCCTGATCAGTCATACAAACATTCACCCCATTGCTACAAGATTCTGTTCCTGCCTCTCTCATGCAATTTTAAAAAAAAAATTGTGCAAAGAGCTATGTGCAGGGTGAAAATACTGACAGATTATGTCATAGATCGTATCAACCCCCCCAACACTTAAACGATGCAATGGCCCCATTGCAACGGTTGAGTGAAACGGGAGATCGATGAGCATGGAGAGATACATTTCCAAACATAATCCCGAATAGTATAATTAATTAATTTTTTTAATAAGCAAACCAGAAAGCAACAAAAAGGAAAAAAAATATTTAAAGCAAAGTGCAAAAATGAAAAAAAAGTCTAGTACCAAGCTGAAAGAAACAAATTAACTGAGATTAACCTTTCCCTGCTGAAGGTCCAGCCGAGGGTCCCGAAGAATTTGACACCTCGTTGTCATCAGTGTCTACAGAGTATGTACTGGTGGGCTCACCTTCTTGGGGGCTCTTGCTCCAGCGACGCTTCTGTGAGCTTGTCGGTTCCTGTTGTGGTGGGCTGGTGACCCCATTGTGCATATCAAATGTTGCTTCAGGGAAATCCGGCATTGGAGTGTATTTTGGGACGTTCGCCATAAGATTTGCAGCAAGGCCACAATCCCTTTTAGCCACATATTACCACCACATCTGCTGCTGAAGGAGCATAGTGTTGACTGAATGTTGCAATGTGGTGACCTGGGCAACCAAAGCGTGAAAACTGTTGCCAAAACCAGGGTAGTGTCAGCTGGAGGTTCGACAGATGAACTGGCCACATTGATCCGCGCAACCCATGGTTGACATTTTTGCAGAATGCGTTGAGCAGCTGCCACGGTGAGAGGTTGCAGGAGTAATGCTCTTTCTTCGTTGGCATAAAAAATCACCCTTGCATTTCGACAGAGTTCGGTGATGAGTGCGGGGAACCAAAGGTTTCCTGTGGTGGTCTTCAGGGACTCGAATAGCTCTCGGTAGATGAGTGCGTCAATGTCAATTGGTTTACTCTCCAGGAGGCAATAAAGCAGGAAGGTGCGTTCTCGCAAAATAGTCTGGGTGTGCAGTGTGGGCATGAGTTGGTAGCGGAGGAAGTGGAACCAGATACGTGCTTCGGGTATTAAACGACTACATTTTAGATTGTACGACCCTTCCTTGGAAATTTTCCTCTCAATGTTTGGCAAACACAGCCTAGTGACCACGTTAGCAAGGGTCTCAGGGTTCTCTGCTTGCTGGAGAAGCTCGTTGTACTCATCATCGGTAGGTTTTAGGTCGAAAACCTTGCAGATGGCGCTGGCGCTGCATTGTACATTCTTCCCTCGGACTATGATGAAATAAGGGGAACCTCCTGGATAATTTGCACCAAATTCAAAAACAAGGGGGATCACCACTTCAGTAGGGTGAAGGCAGAATTTTTCCCATCGCCGCTGGCGTACGATCCCTGTGATACATTCTGGGTAAGTGCCCTACTCGAATGCATCTCCGTCGAAACCTCGCTCCAGTGCTAGGGTTTTATCTGCTTTTAGAGAGTTGAAGCAAGATTCGGTTTCCCGAGTGGCAAATGGCATAGCATCTGGAGTTTCTGCCGGTGCTTTCTGGTTGGAACCCTTGGTGCGTGCCATTGGAAGATTCTGGAGTTGTAATGGCAGGAGAAGTGGCGTAGTCTTGCATAGAGTGAATGAGTGCAAGTGGTGCGTCGAAGGTTGAGTTCTGATTTAACTAGGGCTCAAAGAGAGTGATTGTGGGCATACAACTCGGGTGGCTTGTGTGCAATCCGTCTGAAATTTCAGGGAAGAGCCGTACAGCCGATGCTTGGTGTAGCTAATGGTGGTTTCCACTTTAGTTGTAATTTAATTTTCAAATCCGCTGGGCCCAATCATGTGTGGCCCACCCCATAAGTCCGTCCTTAAGGGCGAGTAGTGCAGATGAATTGCTAGAGCAGTTCCAATGCCTTGGTCCTTTGTTGCTTCAGTAGGTAATCTCAAAACAGTAATTTATGCATGACACTGGGCTGCCTCCTAGTAGCGCTTGCTTTAAAGTCTTCAGCCAGACTTTGCTATAGCAACTTAATGCTATGGTGGCGCAGGGTGGTCCTATGCTTTGTTAGTACCCTTACTGTCTTTTGAAAAAGTCAGGTACTTCTCAGTTGGGTCTTTGTAGTTCTCAGTCTTCAGTATTGAGAAGGTGACCTAATCATCATTTACACGCATAGTGAGTTCTCCTCTTTCCACATCAATTAGCGTACACCCAGTTGCCATGAAAGGTCTTCCCAGCAGAATTGGTACATCGTGATCTGCTTCAAAGTCCAGGATGATGAAATCCACAGGGAAGATGAATTTATCTACTTTTACCAAAATGTCTTCGATCTTTCCTTCAGGTAGTACTATGGAGCAATTAGCCAGTTGCAACGTGACTGTGGTGAGCCTGGCCTCCCTTATTGCCAACTACTTGAAAATTGACATGGGCATGAGATTTATGCTAGCGCCTAGGTCGCACAGGGCTTTACCAGAGTAATGAGGTCTGATTGCACAAGGGATTGTGAAACTGCCAGGATCCTTCAATTTCGGAGGTAGTCGATTGGTTAACAAGGCACTGCAGTCTTGGGTCAATGCTACTGCCTCGAACTCTTCCAGTCGCCTTTTCTTAGACAAAATTTCCTTCATAAACTTCGCATAGCTGGACATTTGTTCTAAAGCTTCCACGAGTGGGATATTAACGTGCAATTGCCGTAGCATATCGAGAAATTGCTTGAATTGTTTCTCCTGTCCTTGCTTCTTTAGCCTTTGTGGGAAAGGCAGGGGTGGCTTTGGCATTGCTGAAGGCCCATGGTCATGGTTTTGCTTTAACGATGACTTGGTAGCATTCCTTATTGGGTATTGTACGTGATCATCCATTACTGCGCGTGGAGGCAGTGTTGCGGTGCCTAGATTGTGTTCTGGCTGTGACAGTCTCAGTTGTCTCTATTCTTCTTCAAGTGGTTGTTCTATACTTTCTTGCCCTTCCTTAAATTTCTCTGGTCTCGGATCAGTCACAACCATAGGTTGCTTGGTTGCTTTCATGGGTTCTAAGCTTCTACCACTTCAGAGCTTTATCATCTTGACTTCTTCTCTTCCTTGGATCTTGGGGACTTCAGTATCACTGGGTAGGGCTCCTGAGGGTCTATTGTTCAGAGTGATTGCTAATTGTCCCATTTGAGTTTCTAGATTCCTCAAGGTCACTTGTTGATTCTGGATGATTGCATCGTTCTTTGCCATATACTCCTTCAGAAGTGTCAACATAGAGTGCCGCGGGTCTGATTCACCGCCTTGCTACCTTGCTTGCTGGGTAAACCCTAGTGGGTTTGATGTTCAATTTGAGTATTGTGGGGCTGATGATTGTCCTGCTGCTTGTGAACCTTGAGAATTCCATGAGAAGTTAGGATGCTACCTCCATCCAGGGTTGTATGTATTCGAATGTGTTGCCACCCCTACTAAAGTTGTTGATGAAGTTTATTGATTCAGCATTAGCGAAGCATTGAGAAGACAAATGCTCTCCGCCGCAGTATACATAGGCTACTTGAGATGGTTGCAGCGACGTGTTGCTTGATGGAAGGGTCAATCCTTTCACCATGTGCGTAAGAGATGAAACTTGTGCTGCGAGAGCAGTCATGGCATCGAGTTCATGTACTCCTGCAACAGTTCGTAAGGATGTAGCCCTATCTGCTGGCCACTGATGACTGTTCATGGCCATGCGTTCCAATAGGTCGTGGGCTTCTTCGTAAGACTTCATTAAAATGGATCCTTGATAGGGCAAAATGTTATAGCCTAAGAAAACTCCGCAAGTGCACGGGCCATATCAAGTAATAAAAAGTAAGTAAGATATCGTTCCTACGAGGACTTAGTACCCACAACTTCAATTAAGCATTAATCTCATAATTTCGTTTAAGTTGAGCGAATTAGATTGAATTTAATTAATAAAATAAAGCAAAACTGAAATTAAAATAATAAAAACTACCACACTAATCGAACGTGCAACCTAGAGTCACTAATCCCTTATTTGTTACCTAAACATTGTTTTCATTAATTTAATTAGCCTTAATATCAATTTTGTTAATCTCAAGTATAAATAGCTATAAGTGCTTGTCGGTCCACTTATAACCCTCTCTTAAGGATAATTTGTTATGTCTAACATAATTACTCAGAAGAGGCAACATAACTCGGATACACTCTTCAACAATTATATGGGGCTATTAGGTATATGTCTATCCTAATTGCAAATTAAATCGTAATTTAATCCCATATTACTTAATCTGAGAGCCTAATTAAAATTCCCTTCGTCAAGGTAAATCCTAATTCTCTAATTTGTATTCAATGATGGCCAATCACTAAATAGATAAAATTAAACAAGATTAAGCAACCAAGATTAATATTAATTTTAACTAAACAATGAAAATAAAATCTAATCCACAAATAAATTCATAGCTACTCTAGGTTGCAAAGAAAATTAGCCACACATGGCTAAAATCAAATTCATAACAAGAAGATAAGACTTTAGGTTTAAAGAATAGAAAGAGTTAGGAAAGAAAGCTTCTTCGTCATCTCCACAGTCCTCTCGTCCTTCCGTGGAGATGATGAAGATCACAAAAGCGCTACTGCTCCTCTCGCTCCTCCTGCGCGTCGTCAATTCTGTGCGTCTTCCTCTTGTTGATCCTCCAATTCTCCTCCGTCTGCGTTTTGATTTTCGTCCGTGTGTGGTCTTCAATTTGCAGCGTCTGAATGCCTCCCTCTTTAATTGCTGTCCTTTTTTCTTTTTTCATGCCTCCTGCCTTTCTTCCCTTTTAATAGATATTATATTAGTTAACTGCTGGGCCCCACGTGTCAATTTAGGATTCCCTTTTCCAAGTTCAACCCTAAATCCCCAAAACATGCTTACTAGTGGCCAATTAATAAGCAATAGCAAGAAAAGCAAGATTAAATAAACTGAATAAAATTAATCAAAACTAATAGTGGGAAATAATACCTAGAACCCAAACAAGTTCATAGGTTCTCTAGGTTGAAAAAGAAAATTAGCCACACATGACTAAAATCAAATCCATGAAAAGATGAAAATCAGATTCAGAGAAATAAAAGAAAGCATAAAACAAGATAGGAGAAATCAAGACTCTCAAAGAATCCCTCAATGCTTCTTGCAGTTCAGATCGATCCCTCGTCTCCTCTGCGCCAATTTGGTTTGTGCGTGCTGTACGTCCTGATTCACTTGATATAGCTTCTGAATTCCTTGGTTCGTGTGCGTCAAAAATTCCTCCCTGTGTGTCTTCCTCCTCCGTCTGCGTTTTGATTTTCGTCCGTGCGTGGTCTTCAATTTGCAGCGTCTGAATGCCTCCCTCTTTAATTGCTGTCCTTTTTTCTTTTTTCATGCCTCCTGCCTTTCTTCCCTTTTAATAGATATTATATTAGTTAACTGTTGGGCCCCACGCTTCATTCCAATTATTCAAATATGTGATATATCTCTTAAAGATAGGATTTCAAATCTGATCATCCATCCCATACGTGGGTTTCTTCCTTTTTGCATTTAATATAATAATATAATATACTATATCCTTTTTTAATTGAATTTCTTGCCCAATAATATTGTGCCCGATATTTTCTCCTCTCTTAGATCAGATAATATCTCCTGCAAAATAAATTAGGATATCAATAGATTTTCTGTTAGAATATTCCTTTATCCTATATTTAATTAAAAGATAGATAAATATATCAAAGATAATTAAATAAGTATAAGATATTAATAAATTCAATTAATATATCCCAGAATCTATACTTATTTAATTATAAAATATGTACTTATCAATCCTCCAGAAGAGGTGTCTACAATTGATCGCGTTTGCCCATCTAGACCTTTGTAAAATGTTTCTAACTGGACCCATTCGCAGAGTCCGTGCTGGGGCCACCTTCTGAGGAGGTCTTTGAATCTGTCCCAGGCTTCATAGGTGGACTCGCCTGCTTTCTGTTGGAAGTTGGTGATCTCTCCTCTGAGTTGAGCGTTCTTAGTAGGTGGAAAAAATTTAAGCAAGAACTTGCTTCCCAGATCATTCCATGTAGAGATGGAATTAGCAAGTAGGTTATTCAGCCACGTTCGAGCCTTGTCCCTAAGAGAAAATGGGAATAATTTAATCCGGACGACATCAGGCGGGATCCCTGGGATGACAAAAGAGTCACACACCTCCATGAAGGTTTTGAGGTGAAGGTGCGGATCTTCGGACGGAAGTCCTCCAAACTGTCCAACTGCATTTAGCATTTGAATCATAACCCCTTTGATTTCAAAGTGTCCAGCATTGACGGCAGGTGGTGCGATGGCTGAATTCAACTTGTTGAGATCTGGAATTCCAAATTCCATAATGGCCTTGTTAGCATCAACATTTGGACGTGGAGGGACCTGGTTGTCCCTGTTTATGACTATATGCTCTTGTTGCTCTTGCTCGTTGTTGACTGGTATCTCCGCCATGCTTGCTGAGTCAAAAGTCTAACTTCTTCGCTTCTGCCTCCTACGCCTTTGCTTATAAGTATGTTCGATTTCAGCATCGTAAGGCTCTAGGTTGACGGTGGCCGATTTACGCATGCACTACAGAATGTACCTGTCAATCAAGAACAGAGAGGAAGTGAGCTTTTATTATACAATTCACAACTATTGAGCAAGAAGGGCGTCGTCACTAGCTGTATCAAAAGTACCCGGCAACGACACCAAAAACTTGTTGGTCGAATTCCCTTATGGCAAGCGAACCAGTCGAACAAGTAATAAAATGAAAGTAGAGTATCGTCCCACAAAGACTGAGATACTAAAGAGTGACGCTCAGTTGCTACTATAGTTGTGCTAACTTAAAGTAAAGTAATTGGGTTGAAAGGTTTTAATAACTATGTTAATAGCAAAGTTAAACGATGTAAATTAACTTGAGAAGATATCAGTAAGAGGTCAGGCTGGACTCAGAAGTTCCTTTAAGTGCTTCACTCCCCAGTTGCTTCACTCAATGCTATAGCGTTTATGCTACACAGCTTCTGCAATGCTACAACATAGCTACTATCTACAAATCTATTTGGTTAAACCCACCACGATAGTCTACCAAAGCTTCCACGTCCGATACATATGACACTAACTATACTCCTTCCATATTCTTATGGCAACTTTCTAGCCAGGACTGCTTTACGCTCAAGGTGTTATGGTTATGAGAGGTAGACCCATTCCCGAAGTCTACAATAATAGGTCAAGCCGTGCACGGGCTGCCTAGCAAACACTGTTTCTCAGAGGTCTAACCTCAACTCCTTGCCAGTAAGCTGAGGCCACAAATCTAGCCCTTAACTTCCGTTAACCGACTAGTAATTAAAACACTGATAAGCAAACCAAATTTATTAAATTAAGAACATGCAACTGGGTTCATTCAACAACTTAAGGACTCATCCTCGTCCAGCCATATGGAAATTAGTTCATGACTGACGAGGGACACACAAAACAGACACTCACAGAATAACCCATGATCAGAAAACAAAATGAAACAAAAGGGAAAACAGAAAGCTTGATGGAATTTCCGTCGGCGTGAATGCGGCCTTGTCACGACACCACTCCACGTCTTCTTCGTTCCGTCGTACTGCAAGGAAGGATGTTGGGTTGTCCTGGTAGTCTCGTGCTCTTGTGAAATCTCTCGCTCTTCTCGGGAGTCTGCCGAAAGTAGAATCTCGTTCTAGGGCTCTCCTCCCCTTAGGGTTGGCTCTGCTGTTTCCTTTTATAACCAGTCTTTCTTGCGGCGTAAGTTACACGAGCTGGGCCTTTCCTAATCCGTCGGGATCTAGTGTATCCCTTGATCCGAGTAGATTGCTTCTGCTGATCCTGCGGGATTCTCCAAATCTTTTAGTTCCAATCCTCTGCATCTTCTATTCCGTTATGTCAGCAACTTATCTGCCAGTATCGCCCTTTTATTTTATTCCTGAAATCATCTGGGTAAAAAGGTCAAAAGATATGCCGCGTAACATTGCATCCTCTACCTTACTATAGCATTCAGGATGCCTTGTATTGCGTTCCAAGTCGTTGTCAGATTGCTATAGCATCGTATCAGCCCTACTACACGTTCTTCCTTAAAAATCATGCAACTTGTTCCGTTTGTAGCACATGCAGATGATTGCTATTCTTCAGTTCCTATATCATGAATGTATGCTTTTTTTGCTTAGATTATCTGTAGTTAAGCTTGTATTTACCATTCAATTAAGGGTTAAGGTGTAAAAATACACATGTGCTTTTCTCCGAGGAGCGTCTAGTAGCACATGCTTTTTTTGGGTGCAAAAGTGCACACGTGGTTACAAATTAGGTGCAAAAATACCGTTTGACCGTTAAGTTTGACTTTGACCATTAAATTTGACTTTGACTGATGACGTGGCATTTCAAAGGTGCAAAAATACACATGTGATTTGTGAAGAAGAGCGCCCAACAACAACTTTTTTTTAATTTAATAATTTTATTTTAATTACTACCGGCTGCTAAAAAGATATTTAGAATACTGACATCTACTGAAAAAATACTTCATAATCTTGAAAAATTATTTTTAAATCTGAAAAAAAAAATATTTCAGGGTACTAACTGGTACTAAAAAGATACTTTGAAGTATTTTTTCTGTACCAGTCAGTATCCTGAAAGTACTTTTTAGTATCAGTCAGTACCCTGAAATATTTTTTTCAGTATCCTTTTAGTACCGGTAAACACTTGAAATATTTTTTCAAGATCCTAAAATAATTTTTCAAGATTATGAAATATTTTTTCAGTATCAGTCAGTATCCTTTTAGTACCGGTTAATACTTGAAATATTTTTTCAATATCCTAAAATAATTTTTCAAGATTATGAAGTATTTTTTCTGTACTAGTCAGTATCTGAAAAAAAATATTTCAAGGTACTGACTAGTACTAAAAAGTACTTTCAGGATACTGACTGATACAGAAAAAAATACTTCATAATCTTGAAAAATTATTTTAGGATCTTGAAAAAATATTTAAAGTATTGATCGGTACTAAAAGGATACTGACTGATACTGAAAAAAATATTTCAGGGTACGGATTGGTACTAAAAAGTACTTTCAGGATATTGACTGGTACAGAAAAAATACTTCATAATCTTGAAAAATTATTTTAGGATCTTGAAAAAATATTTCAAGTATTGACCGGTACTAAAAGGATACTGACTGATACTGAAAAAATACTTCATAATCTTGAAAAGTTATTTTAGAATCTTGAAATAAAATTATTAAATTAAAAAAAATTGTTGTTAGGCGCTCTTCTTGATAAATCACATGTGTATTTTTGCACATTTGAAATGTCATGTCATCGGTCAAAGTCAAACTTAACGGTCAAACGGTATTTTTGCACCTAATTTGTAATCACATGTGCACTTTTGCACCCAAAAAAAGCATTTGCTACTGAGCACTCCTCGGAGAAAAGCACATGCGTATTTTTGCACCTTAACCCTTCAATTAAATCATAAAGTATAGGGAAAACATGGTACGATTTGTGCTCATCACATAATAATCCATAAAACCATTCAAATGAAATTGGAAACTAGATGTAAATAATTTCAAAACCTCAAACTAGGAAATCATAAAAGCTTACATATGAAAGATTAAAACCCTAATACAACTCCTTCTAACAATTAAGAACAAGAGACTCAAGCCACTACATCTGTCCTTGAGAATCAAAGAAAACTAGCCACACGACGAACTAAAATACACCATATCAATAAAAAGAAAACAATAGAGATGTGCGAGTGATGATTATTGGCATCTTGGGTCTTTTTATAGCCTACTCGATATTCCTTGTTGAAGTAGGAAGGGAGGACGAGGATCTTGATAGATATTTATTCTTTATTAATGAGGTGGCACCTTCTTATGAATTGGAGAGGAGGTAATCTTGGAAAATCACCTTCCTACCCTTTATTAATTGTAGGTAGCCACGTTTTTGCTCTTCATGGTTAAGGAAGACATGCAATTGGTCTTAAATGGTGGTCATAGGGCCCATTTAAGGAGCATAAATCATAAGTTAACGCATATGGACCCATCACCATGTTGTAATTTGGCCTAAAAGCAGTTTTAAGACCTTGTTTTCCATGGATCATTTTTCTTATGCTAATTTTCACCTTCTTTTTCATGGTTGATTGCCCTTTCAACTTTAGTCCTCAATTTCTCTACAATGAAAACAACCAAAAATACATTTGTGCAAATTAGTTTAATATAGAGAAATAAAAATATGACAATTTCACCATTTTTAGCATTTCATTTGAGCAACACCTTCTAATCCAAAATAGTCATAAATCATAATAATTACATTTAAGCACAACAACAACAATAATCCACAAATACATATAAAAGTATGTAATAAAATAAGGACATATTACTAGCGTTCAGCTCGATGACAAGGCATATCACTGGCACCAAATGTTAGAACTTGAATAAGATGGTCTTGCATTCATATGGGAGGAGTACAAGCGTGTTATTTGTCTTTGTTTCGGCCAAGTCTATGATTCTTTGATGGAGGATCTGAAGGATGATTAGAATGTGAATTTGATGTTATGTGAAGTAAATTGCGATTATCAGAGGCATACACCGTGCAACTTATATTGGGGGATTTCGGGATGATTTTACACGACAAGTTCAAATCCTTCAATATAGAGGATGACGACATGAGACCGACACATAAGAAGGGATCTAGGGATGTGTCGAACAAGTGCCGATCATCCAATTCTATTTCTTTCTCCCATGGGGCCAATCTTTATAATTGCAGGGAACCTTTCGCACAAAAATTTTCAGCATAATCTAATCGTTCTGGGCCAGGGCAATCTTCCGTAGCTTCAAATTACTCAGGCACGACCATAAGGGCTTCGAGAACATGTGGCGCCGCTCTTCACAAACTTACGCCTAGGAAGTTGACGAATATCGAATCAACAACCTTTGATCCTATTGTCATTAGGGGTTTACTCAAGGTCACAACTATCCCATTGACAAAGGATGGAATCATAGCTCCTCAAATTGGGCTTTGAAATAGAGGATGAAACCAAAGATGCTGCCATTGAACCCACAATCAAGTGTCCCAACACATCCGAATGAATGTTTACAGATCTCATTACATGCCATTCAGGGCAGTGTGGGTGCCACTTTTATGAGAATTCAAGGTGTATTGGTCGACGACCAATGCATATATTAGTAGATAATGGTGCACCCACGATCATATGGCTATACTTTGGCTCGGAAAATTGGGTGGAAAGGTGATGCAACTCCCATCGGCCAAGTCGAGGTGGTGGGAGGAAATGTTGAGTGAGCGAATTTGAATGATCATGATGCAATTAAATATAATAAACAAGGTGAAGGAAAAAATATAAACAAGGAAAAATATAATTTTATATCAAATGATGCAATTAAATGTGAGATTAATATAATTTTAATATTATAAAAAATATAATAAACAATGTGAAGGAAAATAAAAATAAAAACACGTTCCTTCTACTCCCCTCCTGCAATGGATCTGCATCGTAATAAACTATTATGATCCGAACCCTTGTTTCATAGCTTGCCTCCCTCTGTTCACCTTATCTATGTTTACTTCGTACATTTCTTCTCTTTGGGCGTATAATGGATCTTCAGGGTGACATCCCATTCTGATGATTGGCACATCACAACTGCACCAAGTAAACTTGGCTAGTTCCTTCAAACAACAACATGAAGATGCATATGATTTTGGCGAATATAACTATCCAAGTCCATGACTCAAGGTGATCCAGAATTCAAGCTTCTTATCATCTCTCAAGATTCTGGAGCCTTGAACTAATTTAAAAGCAGCCGAAAGGCTTTGGATGAATTTTACGACTATCTTCATCACCTCCAAAGCTTAAACGAGGATGAGCAACTTTCCAAATACTATATGGCATTCAAATAAGCTCCAAGGAATTGAAACGGAATTGCCGAATGGGGAGAAGAAGCGCCTTTGTTTTTTGTTTTTGTTTTTGGCCTGGTTTAATATAATTTTTAGAATATAAAAAATTATATTAAAATCTTGTTATGTCATCATTTAATTGCATCATCATCATTCAAATTCTCATACTCATCATTTTCCCCGTTAATAATACTAACAACGTTAAAATTAAAGGGCTAAATGTGCTTTTTTTAAAAAAAAAATTTAATAGACTAAACTAATACTTAATGTAAATTTACTTTAGTCAAATGAAAATGTCATAGAATTCATTATTTCAAGTTATTGCAACCATAAAAATGTTCTAATGTAGAGATAGGAGGCAACCAAACATTAGAGAAAACAACACTGGAATAATTAAATGGGGAAGAAAAATACTCGTTTACCAGATTAACACTTTTCTCCTTTTTGATTATGAACTTGAGGATAGAGAAACGCAATATAGATGCGTGTAATAATTAGTTTATCACAACACTACTATTTTTCCACCACATCTGTATCAATTAGAAAGGTAAATCTAATGCAATAATATAATCCTTCCTAATTATATTATTATGATCATTGCCAAAAAAAAATTTATGAAATGCAAAACATTTTATTGGCATCAATAATAAACTTTTTTTACAAGGTCATGCATTTGTAATAAGGGATAGGATATTGTTACAACCTTTTTTTTGTTACAACCAATGTTACTACCACTTTTCCACCGTTAGATCAGAATCTTAATAGGAAAGAGAAATTATATAGGTAAATGAGATTCTGATCTAACGGTGGAAAAGTGGTAGTAACATTGGTTGTAACAAAAAAAAGGTTGTAACAATATCCTATCCCTTGTAATAATTAATATACTTTTCGCATGTAGGAGTGAATGCTAGTGTATTAAAATAAAATTTAACATTTCAAATAATCAATCAAAACTATTAGATAATTGCTAAAATCGATCCAATACTTTATAGTTTATAGAACTGGTCAATCGGAAAACTAATAAAAACTAATAAAAAGCAAGTCAAAACTTGAAAAAACAAGGAAAAGTAGTAAAGCTACTTGTTTGACCAATTCAAACTTTTTACCTTTTTTAAGTTTCTTAATTATCATACAAACTACCCCTCGTTTTTGGGTTCAATCGACGAAAGGGTCAGATACTTTCACCAAAAGGGAGGGGTTTGATTCTGGAGTTGGTCTAGGCATTGGAGAAAGCATCCTAGGAGTCTATGAAGCAATGAAATGCTGGGAAGAGATGAAGGCATATGTACTCTCTAACTCAGTATACCTTGCGGATTGGGCCCCAAACGCCCTGCCCTTGGACTATGGGTGAAGCCAACTTCTTTCCTAAAATTTTTATAGCAAAAAATAATAATTATTATCATACAAAATACTATTTCCGGCACTTAATATAATACTATAAGAGTTAGTTAAAGAGTTGCATTTTATTATAAATATAAAAATCAATCCACTTTATTTCTTAAATTTATAATTCTTTATCCAAAATATCCCTATTAATATATTACACATACTAAGGGTTGTTGTTTAAAGGTAGTCATGATTAAAAATGGTATTTTAAAAAAATCAACTCATATTTATTATAATTCACTAATTTAACTAATTTCTTAATCTACCAAAATTAGTTAAGTAGGTCTTATATTAAAGATTGAAGGTAATAATATATTTTGTAAGATAAAATCTTTTTTTCCCTATATTCTAATATTGTGTAAACATTACATTTGTAGTAAACATTGTTTTTGTATGTAATCATAAAATTTTGCATCAAGTAGTAAATTTTCCCCGAAAGTTTTCACTAAGGAGTAACATTGTCCTGAAAGTTTTTCTTGTCTCATTGTTACCCTGGAAGTTTCAAAATGTAGCAATTTGCCCATTTTTATTAAAAGGTTAACCGTCAACGTTAGTTTCTTAATAGAATAAGGGAACATTGCTACGTTTTAAAACTTCTGGAGCAACATTGCTCCTGGGTCTATACTTTCGGAGCGGATTTGCTAGTTAACCCTAAAATTTTTTAGCTTCATTTACTAAATAAAGTAAAATATTCTAATCACTATCATGTTTTACCTTAAATACAAAGGTATGCCCTCTATTTTGAAAACATGCATTTTAGTCCAAATCATCAACATTGTTAAAGAATATTCTAAAAAAATTCTTAAAATATATTTTTAATTAAAAATCCCATTAGAACAAATATTATTTACTAATTTATACCTCATTATACCAAATTCCTAATTTAACTTTTCACATGAATATTTATTAATGGTCAATTTAACATTTCTACATAATTTAGAAAAATTAAGTAATTTTTATAAGAAAAAAATATTGACAAATTGATACAATATTTGAATAATTATTTTCACTAACATATGTTCAATGAAATATAATTAAAAATGTTGAATTATAATATATTAATATATTGATCTTAAAATTATATATTTTATAATTTTATAATTTAATTAAAAACACACAGACACACACATATACATATGACTATAAAACATTTTCGTCAATATAGGTCTTTAAAATATTACATTATAATTAAATTTTAATAAATATACGAGATTAAAAATTTAAATTTATTTAAAAGAATGTATAATAATAAAATTAATTAACTTTGTAAAACGGTAATCAATTAATAATATGACAAATTTGAAAATATATATTTAAATTATTCTTTAGTTTTAGACAAGATATGTGACTAAATGATTATTAATATTTTGGTCAGAATGATGGTTTAATGTTATTATTTGACCGTTAAATAACAGTTAAGTGGATGGAAGTTAAATTTCAAAAGTAGAATGGGGCTTATACAATATATATTTTTATTTTAAAAGAGGCAAATATATATTCTTAAAATAGAAAGGACATCTCTATAATTTAGAGTAAATAAAGGAGATGTTGATGTATTTTAATCTAATAAATATTATGATAATGGTTATTAGTTTAATATTTAGAAATAAATGTCCCATTGTAAAATTTATTAGTAATAATTTAATTAATTGTTTATATACTATTTGAGTATAACTTTTTTAGTTGATCAAAGAGAGTCCAACTCCCCCCCCCCCCCCAAAAAAAAAAACAAAACACAAAAAAAAAAAGGAAAAAAAACAAAAAAACAAAAGCAAACAAACAAAGGAAACGATAGTATTGAAATCATATGGAACTACAATGTCTCATGAACAGAAATAAAACAACCTAAACAAACAGAAAGATTATACTACCTCCGGTCCTAATTATAAGAACTAGTTAACTTTCTTTGGAGAAATTAAGGAAGCTAAATAAGTTACTTAATCATCTTATATGTTAAATATTTTTAAATTATATACTCGTATTAGTTTATTAGTGAAACTAATAAGTTTGAAGAAAAAAATGAAAATAAAAATACTTTAAAGTAATTTAATTAGCTTCCTTAATCTCTCCAAAAAAATCAACTAGCTCTTATAATTAGGACTGGAAGAAGTATAAGCGCGATAAACAAGCTACTCCCTTTAGTCCTAAATATTAGACAAATTTGTAGTGCAAATTGCACTAGAAACGTTGTTATATATTCGATCCGGACAATCTATAATGATATTTTCCACCATGATCAATCAGAATGCAGAATGATCACCAATCTATAACTTCGGTCAAATATTCGATCCGGACAACAAATGCAAATTCACATTGAAATTTGACTTATCAGATACCACTATTAAAACAACGTCCACTTAACACCTAGCTCCCAATTCATTTTAATAAGACTGGGAATTCATAATTTGACAACGCGAAGATAAGGAACATATGATCTCTCTATGTTTGCATCTCTAATGACCACTACCAAAACAAAGCACCAAAAAAAATTTTATATGCACATATATAAAGTAGAACACTTATTTACAAAAAGCAGACAAGGTCCCATAAATTGTTAACCATTAGGAGGTTCGCCCACGTCACTAGCCTTTACAAATCGGCCTTTGACTCGTTTCCGAGTGTCAGCTCTCATCTTCCTAGATTCATATCTTATGTGCTTCTCGTACCTACAAAATAAACTCCCATATTCAGGGGGGGAAAAATAATGAAAAATTAATATTTTTGCCCATATAGTTTTGACTTAGTTGTAACTAAATCATTATATTTTGATTCCGAACAGATTAGTCCTTATAATTTTTACTCAACTTGGCTCAATTCCTGAACGGCTCACTGCAACCCAATTCCTATAATTTTAATCATTTTATAATTTAGCCCTTGACCTATATTATACATATGATTTTATTTTTCTAGAAAAAAGGGGCCAAGTTATAAAATGATCAACACTATAAAGACTTTGAATTGTAGTAAGTCAAAATTTAGAGATCGAGTTAAAATTATAAAAACTAAATTACAGTAGTCAAAGTGTAATAATTAAGTTACAATTGAGTCAAATATATGGGAACCAACAGATTAATTTTGCGCTGATTTAACAACTTTTTTTTTTTAAAAAAAAATCGATACGACAAATACTGATCGCTGCTTACCCACCTTCGAGTTTTCTTTTTCTCTTTGTAACGGAGCATTGCGGTGCCCCTGTTTTGGGCCAACAGGTCCATGTCAGCCTTGCTTCGTCCTGCTTTTCCCATATTGCTGTCACCTGTGACAAGCAAAGGAAATTCCCCAATCTGTGTCTCCTTCACACTACAATTACCTTTGTGCTTCCCAGGAGCAGCAGCTGCATTATTCCCAGATTGCTTTCTTGTTGGTGGCTTGTTGCTCTCTGTTGTTGTTGGGTTATTTGACAGGGCCTACATTTTCATCAAAACTCATCTTATCAAGACTGAATAGAACACTCTAAGAAAGAAAACCATCTTTATAAAGCCATCTTCAATAATGACTTGGCAAGCTTAAAGTTCAAATCTAAACAGCCAAGAAGAAAATCATCATAAGGGGTAAGCTAAAGCTTCCAGAACCTCTCACCAAGAAATATGTGTTTTATGCCACTAGGCTATGTGGTTTTTGGCATTTCTCAATCAAATACTGATATCTTGCCAAGAAACATATATCGCTGGCACCAGCAACAAAATCACTCGTGTGCTGGCATGCAGGGGATTAAAAAATTTCACATGTTCGAAGTAAACAACTAATAATAAAACAATGCTTCTTTATGAATAAATCGCTAGAGTGGAACAAGGACACTAGAAATAGTTTCATGTCATGTCCACTTCACTTGAGAGAAACAATTAGATTGGTTCAAAAATGAGCAACAACAGTAAGTCAATCATACGCCAGAATGATAATGGGTAATTAAGAAGGGGAAAGTGAGGGTAGGGAGTGAGAGGGTTTACGTTATATGATGCCGCCATATCATCATATGCGATATTCATATCGTACATATCTCGCAACAATTTTGTGTCGGTCATGGATGATTCTCTGATAAGTTCACTAAAATTCTTGGCTAAAAATCCACCGTCACTTGCTACATAGGCTGCTTCAAGTGCACTTGATTCTTCCTGATCCCTTAGTTGTCCAGAATTGAAATCCCATATCTGCAGAAGGGCAGAAACTCAGCTAGACTTTTTTTGCCTCGTAACAAAAAGTGGTTTAACAAAAGAGTAAATTAATTAAGGGAACAGATAATTAATTCATATTAGGGAGGGTGATTGAGGCATCATTTTCATTACTCACAACAAGAAGAAAAACCTTTGATGCCATATACTACCTGCGGGCCTATTGGAATCATCAATGTATAGGCCTTCAACAAAATTATAAGTTATAACATGTAAGAGAGATACTTTAAATGAGTCCACAATGTGGGACACTACTAAGTTGGAAGCAAGATCAACTTTTGCAATTCTCCAATTCAGAGCATACCCAATCCTAGCACATCCAGAAATACCCTTTTGCACGACACATTCGAATCTATATACATTTTAAGTAATTAAATATATGTGGAGCAGTAAAGTAAATAGCAAAGGAGAAGTATACGGATCGTGAACAACTTAGGTCCCAAAGCAATTCAACCTGGATAGAGTGCTTGCCGCAATTATTATGCCCCAATCTATCGCCTTCATTGTGATGCAACTGCGAAGGCATCATAAACGGAGAACTATCTGGTTCTTGTTGCTGCAATGGTTGTTGCTGAGAAGCAGTAATCGCCGGAAATCCTTGAACCTCATTTCCCATAACAAATGGTTGCCGGTCATATCCGGGGCTCTTTCTCGGTGCTTCAGGAACCAAATTCTCAGCCTCATTAGCAGCACTTAGCCTTGCTAGCATAGCACCACAGCTACCGCTGCGGCCACCGTCAACTTCAGCGCCACCACCGACAACATCAACAACCACGGAATCCCTCTTGAGCAATTCAACCAACTGCTTGTGTATAACCTGTTTCTGCTTCCCACAGCAAAGAGCCTGTTTCTTTGTAGCATTACAGGCCGCGGCCTGGAAATCCGGGGACAGGCAAAGCATACTGGTTTCCCTTGGAACCATGAGGTCATGAGCTTGAAGAGGAACGGCATCGGATTTAAACAGGCAGGACTCAAGTGGCGCATACAAATCCCGATAATCACCCCAGTTTTGAATCAAACAAGAAGAAGAAGGAGATTGATCTGAGGTCTTACTCTCAAAATGAAACCCCCAAAGCGAAGCGAGTTCAGATGCGGAGGGACACCCAGTGAAACCCTCAACAGGGGTACGGTGGTGAGAGGCGGCAACGGAGGAGAAGGCATGAGCGTCCCAATCGCAGTCTCGGCAGAGAACAAGGTTGTCGGTGTTACATCGGACGGCGACGGGCTCGGAGGTGCAATTATCGCAGATCTGAGAGCGCAAGTGCTTGCGAGAGAGCAAGTTAGCAGAATGAACTTGTTGATCGCAGAATAAACAGAGCTTGGCCGAGTCAGCTCGGCAGTAAAGAATTGCTGTTTGTTGTGTACAGAAATCGCAAGGAACGCTTTCAGGGCTCTGCGATTTGGGGCTAACCATCTTCTTCGTTGATCTGTAATGGCCTTACCTTTAATGTACTATATTTATAGCTTTCCTCATTATTGGAAACCTAGAAGAAGAAGGAACAGCTCTTACTGGCGTTGGTTCATGTTTTGCTTTGCTATGTTTGCTTAGTGCAGATGGAGGAGATCAGAGAGAGGGAGTGAGAGTGTGTTTTACGACTTTATCTACTCAGCTGTCCTTTTTGAACAGTCAGAATGCTAATAATAGAAAATACTTTCTCTTCTAGTTATTATAAGAAACTAACTAACAAGTTTATTTGGTCTTTTTTACTTGTTATTAATGAACATTAATTATATATTTTCATGTTTGCTCCTAATTAATGTGAGTAATGGGTGGGGATAATAATTAATATAATATTAGAGTTTAGTATAATTAATAGGGATAATATTAAAAATTATTTAAATTATAAGACAACTTTATTAATTTTAACTACTTTTATTAATTTATGAAAAAAGTTAGTTGGTTGCTTATAATAAAAATCAGAATAGTATGCAACATGGGAAAATGGACAGCTTTACTATTACGGGAAAGATGGACCCCATCTAAGCAAAATATCTAGTTGTCTCGTTTCTTTCAAAATATCCCAGAGACCTTTTAAAAAAAAAATTACATATTTTATGTACGTAATATCCTTTCCACCTTTTTTTTTAAAAAAATAAAGTTGAATGTATATAGATAAAAAGATGGTATCAGGTAATAACACGTCAACCAATAATTATATGTAGAGTTGGGAATCAGACCAGCCCTTGAAGGGTCAGGTCCTAATAGGGCCGGTTCTATGAGATTTGGGGTAAGAAAAATATATGTTTTTCAAAATCCGACTTGAAAGCATAGGGTTAGGGCAAGCCTAGATGTTACTATTCCAACTTTTAACTACTTTTCATCCTTTTTCTTCTAAAGAAATATAATTAGTAAATTACAACAATTAAAATTCTAATTTATCAAATAAATATTGTTAACATTAATATCCAAACAATAGGAATCATCCAATAAATAAACACATTTACTAATTCATAATCAAAAGCAAATTATTGTCCATAAATAACTCCTATAAAACATAAAAAAGCATATCATTAAGTAATATTAGTATGATGACTATCATTGTCATCTTCTTTGCGAGTATTATCAATTTCAAAAACATTTGATTGTGTTTTTTTTTTTGATACAACATTTGATTGTGTTTTACTTTGAGTGGTATTGAGTGAGATTTTCGAAGAAAAAAAAAGGAACGAGAGACCACGATTGAAATTTTTAGGGTTTTGACCTCTTAACTATCAAGTCTAGGAAACCTAGGTAATTTAAAAATATAAAATAAAATGGCCTAAGGGCTGGCCCGAGGCCCTACAGGGTCAGCCCTGCAAGGCTAGTTTCATTTAGCTCCTCTAATTTTTAACCTCGACCCTTGAAGGGCTAGGACTTAAATGGATCAGCTCGACCTGCTTGGTTCGATTTCCTGACTTTAATTACATGTTAGTCTAAAAAGTATAGCAGTTCCTAAAGAAGCTAAAATTTCATGCCACAAAGATTACTAGAAAAACTAACTTGCTTAAAAATAAACTTATAAAGGAGCTCCTTACTATCTTCATAAATCAAATGAGATGACACTCTGTTAAATCCGTTGAGAAGGAGTAAAACTTGATTGAGAGAGATGATCTGCAAGGTTTGCCTTTGAGATTCTTGAAAAATCAATGAACTTATGATCCAAAGAAGGCATGCTATGCTCTAAGAAATAAAGGAGCAAATAATGGAAATCATGAAACCACCTTCTATTTAAATGAAATTAGAGTTTGACATTGGAATCTAATTCAAGCCTGACAAATTTTTCTCGTGTGATGCTTATATTTGTTCATAACAATAATCCATCCAATTTGTGAAATGCTATCCACATTTTGATGAAAAACGATGGAAGAAGAAGATACCGAGGCCAAGAATTTTACTCAAATTCAAGTCTTGCAAAGGCTACTGCATGCTTAATTTCTTTTATAGATGATAAAGCATCAACAGAAGATTAATTGCGAACAGTGAGATTCCTTTTCATCAAGATAATATCAACCGTTTTGATTATTTCAATTATCAAATGAGAGTGCCCATCATTGTGTAGCATATGGAGGTTCCTTCTCACCCAAGAGGTGAATTCATTAAATGTATTAAAAGGGAACCTTATAGATGAACCTCCAAACCAAATTGCAAGTAACAAATAAGTGATCCAAAGCTTCTGCAGCATCACAGCCAAAGCACACGTGCCAGAGATATCCAGATGATGAGACCTTAGTACATCTTTTGATGGAATTGCATGATTGAGTAGTTTCTAGAAGGAAAGCATATCTTTCATTGTTAACGAAATAGACCATACAAATTTCCAAAATGAGTTTGAAGAGAAGTTGGTCTTAGCAGGAGGAAACCAATTTTTTAAGACTACAATATTGATGCATATTTACTCCAAATAAGTTTGTCTTCAACCTCACAAAAGAAAATAGGAATATCAAGGATTCTGTTAGCAATATCATAAGGATAAATATCACGAACTAGATTCTAATTCCATCTTATAGGGTACCAGCTAGATGGAAGATGTAGCAAAAGATAAAATACTTTCTGGAATAAACTTGCATTAGTAGATCCTGTTAGTGGCAACTTTTCAACTAGGAGGGGGGGTGAATTGAGTAATATTTAAAAAAAAATTAAAAACGAAGGTGATAAACAAATAAATTGAAGAACAAAAGTTAGAAAAATATCACCAAAGCATGCACAACGGATTACACTAGTTCGGCCTTAACTTTTTGACCTACGTTTAGTCCCCATAGCGTCTCTAAGATTTTCACTATTGTTCCAAGATTTCATGGGGTCTTGGTACCACAATACAAAAATAATACTCAACTACAGGACTCACTCTACCTTACAAGTTATAATCCAATAATCACAATCAAGGTCCCACTACTTTGAGATTTTATAAAGATGGAAAATGGTTGTAAATGACTCTCTCGTAGAGTAGATGTATAATCACCAATGGACAATGAATATAAAAAGATATTCCAAAGAAAGTATATGAGCAATAAATGAGCAGAAGATTGATAGTAGGCTTGGTTGATTGCTCTGTATTGAATGCTTAGTTATTTATAGATGAACGCCATTCATGACCATTGTATTCAAACTTCCTGTTAGAGACAGATTGGAGTTGTTGGAAGAATTCAAGATTTAGTTGCTTTCATCTTCGCTGTAATAAATGCTTCACACGAAATCCCTTTGTCTGCTTTGAGATTGCTTTCATGTGCTCTGTCTGTTGTGAGCATTTAAACTTCTCTTTAGAGACAGATTGGAGTCGTTGGAAGAATTCAGGGTTTAGTCACTTTCATCTTCGTGCAATAAATGCTTCAGACATAAATCTCTTTAGTTTGCTCTGAGATTGCTTTGTGTGCTCTATTTCCTATTATGCCTTTAATGTTGTCACACAAGAAATTGCTTTCGTGCTTTTAGAGTTAATCCATGATTTTAAACATATGAAACTCATGCACAAACAAGATTAGTAGCATTGATAAGTAGTACAAGTGATAATCAAGTATAAAAGTTGTTAGTCACAATATGTGAATTCTTGGAGACATTGTGAATTAAACAATAACATTCACTCAAGTGTGATTCTAGAATCACTCAAGTGTATATCCATCTCTAGAGTTCTTTTGTATGGGTCACTCGAGTAATGATAACTTGATTCGAGAGTTTTTTGTTTTGTTTGAAAATAACTTCAACTTTACCAGTGACTTAAGTGCATATTGTCAAATATCATCAGTCGATCTCTGAAAATCCTTGAAGAAAATCACAAAGTAATTTTGAAACTGTTGAATAACACGAACATCCTTTCCAACCTTCCAATATAATTTAATTATCGCTTGAACCTTGGAAGCATAAATGTGATGTTCATCAACAAATTTCAAGAACAAATAATGTTGTCTGCAGAAATCAAGATGGCTCTCACTATAGGTTGGAAGAAGCATCTAGTAGTAGGGGACATTTTACTCACATGTACCTAAAAAAGCAATGACTAATAAGTAGTACAAAGCAAGCAGCAGAGACCAATAAATACACTATCAAAGATTAGTAGAGGGATGGTTAGATTTCCAATAAGGTTGTTGCTTAATCTGCAAAAATTAAAAAGTGGAGAAAATAAAATAGTCAATCGATTCCTTAGAGTAGAAAGCTCGTACCACTATGAGCAATAGGTCTGGGAAGGTGCAGCAGAGACATATCCAATAATAAACCATATTCAAAAAGTTACAATATGAATATACTTGAAATACAAGGAAACTTAAATTATAGCAGCTAGCAGTGAGAAGAAACCATGTGAGAAAGCCCAGAAACTTAATCAAGTGAAGTCTAGATTCCTCTCTTGATCTCGCCAAGATCTTTAATCATCGCGAGAACCCTAGCAGAGTGAAAGTTCCAAGCCTTCAAGCTTTGAAAGTTCCAAGCCTTCAAGCTTTGATTCTTTAACACAACTAGCACATAATCCAATTAAGCCACCACTAAACATAAGTAGAGAAGAAAACCATCGAAAGCCCCTTCAAAATTGAAGAGAAAACCCACAAGATCACTGTATAAATTAACGGCAAATGTCACAGGTTGGGTTTCTCTCATCCTCATTTTCTCATCATCCCTCATAATTTCCAAATCATGTCCATCCAATCGATATGAAATGTCACAATAATGCTTTGATTTTTCTCTCATCTTCCCAATCAATGGCCCAGATAGGCTGGTAAGAGACAATGAGAAAAAAGGATGAGGATAGGATCTACTTCCTAATATGATTCAACAACACAATCAATTAATCAAAAGTACAACTCTCAAAACCTCCAATTAACACTTACATTTCCTCAACCATACCCAAACCATCAATTCTTCACTATCCACCCAAATTCCTTGATCTAACACTCATCTAACACAAAATTCTTCACTTCTATAAACCTCTTAACTGTCATTTGAATCATCACTCAACCTCCATATGCTTATCCATAACATTTCCCCAATTTACACTTAGAATTTTCAACCACCAACATACCCATATGAGCAAAAAATCAATACCAACAATCTAAACTAATTAAATCTTTAATCTAACTCATATAAACATAAGCCAATCATTAATTACACGTTGCATAATTACAATATCAATTTCTAACAAAACCCCTTCTCTACCAACAAACTCTAGTTCCAAATCACATACAACCTCAAAACTACCAAAACTTTAATGATAAAACACTTAACCTAGTCCATATAACTCTTTTAAACCCAAAAGACTTGGTGAAATCATCACCTGT
The DNA here is from genome assembly GCA_034222035.1 of Acacia crassicarpa. NCBI lineage: Eukaryota > Viridiplantae > Streptophyta > Magnoliopsida > Fabales > Fabaceae > Acacia > Acacia crassicarpa. The sequence goes on from JAWXYG010000008.1 coordinate 23,110,460, forward strand.
TTTAGAATCACCAAAAATCCCATTATTCAACTATCCAAAACTCTGAAAAATCAAGAGGAAAAGGTATAAATTAAGTCTATATCACTTACTTTGGTGTTAAGAAGCATGAACTACACTCAAATAGTTGCAAAATGATGCCCTTGTTTGATTTAGGGTGTAATCACTTGGTCTCTACTAGGGCATCATTTTGCAACTATTTGAGTGTAGATTAGTGTTGGTGAAATTGGTAAAAATGATGGACCTCAAATCAAATACGTATATTACGTAGAAGGGCTCTATCATAACCACCTCAATGTCAACCAAAATGCAAACAAAAACAATTGGATCGTTTTGGATTCAGAAGAGTGTCTGTCTCATTGTCAATAAAAAGGATTTCCAGATAAATAAAGATCAGCTATACATTATCTTCAAAGCATCAAGAGAAGGTAACTATTATACCATGAACATGCCTAATAGTAATTTTGAAAAATGTTTTGTTAGCAACACATATGAGATTTGGCTGTGGGAGAAACGATTAGCATATGTCAATATGTGTCAACTGGACAAGTTGCTTAAAAAGGAATTTTGAAAAATGTTTTGTTAGCAACACATATGAGATTTGGCTGTGGGAGAAACGATTAGCATATGTCAATATGTGTCAACTGGACAAGTTGCTTAAAAAGGAATTAGTTCTTTGTTTACCCAAACTTACATTTAAAAATGATTTGATTTATGATACTTATCAAAAGGGTAAATGGACTAAATCCTCTTTTAATTTAAAGAATGAAATCACAGCTGATTGACCGCTCGAACTTCTCTATATGGACTTAGTTGGACTAGCAAGGGTTAAAAGCCTTTGTGGCAATTTGTATACCTTGGTCATAGCCGATGACTTCTCTAGATTTCTATAACAATCTTTCTTTTATCAAAAGATGAAACTTTTGATTAGTTTATTGTTTTTGCCAAGAAAGTGCAAAAAGGGTATGTGCATTTTAGGAATAAGGACAGACCACAGAGGAGAATTTGAAAACCAAGTCTTCGGAGAATACTGTGATACAAATGGTATTGACCAAAATTTCTCAGCTCCAAGAACTCCTGAACAAAATTTTGTTGTAAAAAGGAAAAATAGAGTGCTTATGAAAATGACAAGACCAATGCTAAACGAAAAGAATGTGTCACAAGTATTGTGGACAGATGCAATGAGCATGGCTGGTTACATATCAAATAGGGCTAACATAAAAAAGGAGATTGACAAGACTCTTTACAAGCTCTATCAAGGAAGGAAGCCAAACATTGCTCATTTGCATATATTCAGCTGGAAATGCTTTGTACACAACAATTGAAAGGAAAACTTAAAGAGTCTGATGTTGGTCGAATTCCTTGCTAGCAAGTGAACCAATCGACCAAGTAATAAAGAGTAACTAGAGTATCGTCCCACAGAGATTGAAATACCGACGATGACACAGATTCACACAAACTGTTGTGTAAAGAAATTTAAATAAAATATGATTGGTTTGCGATTTTTGTTGTTATAACTAATAAGAAAGAAAATAACAGATGATTGTAGTCATAAGAAGATATCAGTAAAAGATAGGCTGAGTATCGGGACTTCATCTTAAGTATATCAATCCCCCAGTTTGCCTTAGCACATTGCTATAGCAATTATATTGCAAAGTTACTGCAATGCTACAACATAACCACCTTTCACAATGTTATTCAATTAACCCACCACTATTTTATATAGAAGCTTCTGAAGATGGAATATCACCTAGAGGGGGTGAATAGGTGATTATAAAATTCTTTCACTAATTGCTCAAAAACACTTAAAACAGAGACAGAGAGAAGAACAAAAAGACACAAGAGATTATCCAAGTTCAGTCTAACTTTTCGACCTACGTCCAGTCCCCAAAAGCCCTGGGATTTCCACTATCTTTCAAAGACAATGACAATTACACATTGTACTCGGATGATCCTTTCAATAGGACTTACTCCCTCTTACAAGCTGTAATAGTACACCCACACTTAAGGTTCTGCAACCTTAAGATTTAACAACTAAGATAATCAAATAGTGTTTAACTCCTCACTAAGTAAATAAATGATAATCACTAAAGTACAAAATATCCAAAGATATTAATGGAAAAGATGAAACAATAGATTGCAATAAGTTCGAATTGAATGCACAACGTTTTCGTAGTTGGAGAATTCAATGCTTCTAGTATTTATAGTTGTTGCAATTAATGACCATTGGTGAAGCTTGAAGATTAGCCGTTGTGACTCTTGAATATAGCCGTTAGATGAATGAGGCTTGGTTAACATTTTCGCCGTTAATGATCCAGGTGGATTTGTGCCGTCATGACATTCCTTCATTCCTTTTGTTTTGCCCATTATGAAAAAGCATTTATTGCGAGATAGGAATAGCAGGAATGTCTGTCAGATGATCAGAGGAATGGTTGCTGTGATTGCGTCTCGATATGGCAACTACATTTAATGCGTCTTGACACACAAATTGCTTTACAACAATTTGCTGTTAACCCGAGATTTAATAATCTAAAATTCATTTAGCAAACTGATTAAAAGCATTTAAGAATAGTAATGAGAGATGATTAGAAGAAATAAAATCATAATCAATTGATTTGGATTTCCGGAGACGATGATTTCGAAAAATAGAAAAGATATGACTAAGTAAGCACAAATATCTTGGATCAAATGACAACACTTATAATGTTTTGAAAATTTAAAAATATTTTTCTGAAAATTTAAATAAGTAAGCACAGATATCTTGGATCAAATGACAATCAAAATACTTGCAGGAGCAGACAAGATATATTCATATAGTTAAATTAACAAAGTTCCATTAAACATGATAAGGCATACGACTGTAAAAAAAAAAGCATAACAACAAAAAAATATCACAACTAGCTCTCTCCCCCTTTGTCATCAGCGAAAAGAGAGGCTTTAATAGAAGGAAAGGGAGGAAAGCCATCTGGGAAATCAGAGGATGAGGAGGATGGAAGCTTAACGGTGGAGGGATCAATGGGGGAAAGCTGAGATGAAGGAATAACTACAATGACTGGAGTAGACGCAGCAATAGGGGATGTGGCTAAAACAGGGGTGGATGCCACTAATGGAGTAAAAGTAGATGGAATGAGAGAAGAAGGACAAACACCCGAAGGTCCACCCTCAGAAGTAACAACCTGAGCAGATAAAGTCTTAAGTAGCCTATCAAACTTGGAATCCAGCATCATAAAGACAGTGTTGAGGCTGTCAAATCGAGCTCCATAGTCTTCCAAATGTCCTTCAATGTTCTCTAGTCCCTGCTCTATCTCAGTGTTGGGGTTTTTGGTTGAACGTTAGGTTCTTTATGCTGTAAATGGATTTAATTTTCTTGTGGCAGTCCTCTTGACTTTCGATAAAAACTGAGCTTGCTCTCACTACTAATTTTGATAGCCATATCACCTGTGGGGGAGGATGAATTTTTGGAGGAAGGCATTTTATTTTTTTGAAGGGAATTTTGGTATTTTTATATAAAAATTCTATGTACGTACCTAACATTATTTTAAACTCATTTTCTTATCAATTTCCATGTCCATATTCATTTCCATTTCCATCAAAACCAATTCTATGTACTAAACAGGCTTCTGCTAATTTTTGTAGCCTTAAACTGTGAACTTGATGCGTGGTAATAGTAAAGGTTAGGGTAATTAAGTAGAAGGGTAATTTGGGATTAGGGTGATAAAGTCTATAAATAGGAAGGTTAAAGGATATATGGGTTTTGTCTAGTGAATTAGTATCATTGGTTTTACTCTCTTCTCCCCATCTAATGCTAAAAAAGGTATCAGAGCTATGGCACCATCAGAGATACGATCTACTAAATTTCTTGAAGATTAGGAGCGACGCCTAGATCTTCACTCTTCAGCAAGGTCTTCTTGATAGTATCAATGATCATCTAGACCAAAATTCTTGAGAGATTACTGAGCTCAAGAATGCTACTTCTCAACTTCATGGTTATACGTAAGACATCCTTGCTAAGGTTTCTTCTCTTCCCCTAATATTAAACCTAAAGCAATTGAGGAAGAAATTCATGAGATTTTGAAACTTACCATTTTTGTTACTAAGACAAAGGAGGTCACTAATTTGAACATGGCCGATGCTAATTCAACCAAGAATAAATCCTTTGAATGTGATGATTTCGCTACAAATATGACTTGCAAGACCCCAATCAATGAATCCAAAGCAAATGATGAAGCAAAATGTGAAGCAATCGAGGAGCAATCCAAAATTCAAAGAACAAAAGATTCGACCACTGGTGTTAGGAAATATGTTAGGGATTCGGTTAGATCCATATAATTAGGGATTACAGTAGATCCATATGATTGGGGATTACGGTTAGCTTATTAATTGCATTTATAAAGGGGCCTCCTTATACCCTCTTTTATTTTTAATGATTAATAATATTCAGAGTATTTCTCATGTGATTCAATGTAATCCTTCAATTTTAATATGGTATCAGAGCCTTAGATTCATTTAAGAAAATATTTTTCTCTCCCCAGTTGCTGGTAGACGTTTTTTCACAGAGGAAGAGTGCACTGTTACAAGTTTTTCATAGAGGTGGAGGGTACTATTACGCCTTGTAACTTTCACCACTGTGAGTATGGATTATCATTGCCTGACCCAGGTCCTTCCTTTTCTTCTGATTGGCGTTCCCCACCAGTCTGAAGCCATTCTAGTAACCTTGTGTTCTCCACGCGTCGTCCACACTTTCGACAAAAATTTCATTCGTAGGCCCGTGTAGATCATATCTGATGACATTTTTGTCATTGTTCCCTCCTTTGGGTTCGACTTGGTACTTCTGGTCGTTGTGTCTGGTCCTTGTGCTCTAATTTGTGGATTCTTGTATTAACTTTGGCACTGTTTGAATGCGAATGGTACTGTTTGGCATTTGGGCTGTTAAGGTCGTCTGGTGTTTGTCTCTGATGAGATGTTTGGAGAATTGTTTGGTCTCATGTGAGACCATTTGATGTTTGTCTCTCGTGAGAAAGTTGGAGTATTGTTTGGTCCCTTGTGAGACCGTTCGTTGTTGCAGCTTCTACTTTAGTTTGGTTTTCTCTTTGTTATTCGAGCTCCTAGTGAAGCTGGTGGATTCTTACCTAATTGAAGATCAATTGCTCTATGTGCAAGTTGCTTTCAACTTAAGGAGGAGTACTGGGAAATATATTAGGGATTACGGTTAGATGCATATAATTAGGAATTACAATAGATCCATATAATTGGAGATTACGATTAGTTTATTAGTTTGCCTCTATAAAGACCTTTTTGTACTCTTTTTTATTCTTAAGGATTAATAAAATTCAAAGTATTTCTTATATTATGCTTCAATGTAATCCTTCAATTTCAACAATTGGGAAGTATGATCTTATCAAGCAAGAAGTAGTGACACTCAACGTCGCAATTGCATCAGAGCAAGTGGAGCCTGTGTCAAGTCACGATGATGACGGCGGATTTTTCCGCCCTAGTTTTCCTTATTTTGGTCATTGACAATTCTTCCTAGCTGGCAAACTAATTTCCTCAGTTCCAATGTACTTGAATTGTGAACTAGAACACACCTCTCTGAACAAGCATTTTCTTTTATTCATGCCATTCATTGCTTGGGCCAGTGATTCTGGGGCGTCCTCATCCCCATCCTTGCACGCACTTGCTCTAGTTCCCATTGTCGCTCATTTTACTTTCGTTTGATGTCGCATCAACTGATCGATCCGACAACTTCGCCTACTCACCTCTTAACTTTGGCTCCATTTCTTGAATTCTAGCAAAGTTGTTATCACAAAGATTTTAATCAAAGGAGTGGAAATCAGGCAGCCCAAATTATTTAATAATGATATGGTGATTATTCATGGCATTCAGAACCTTATCCTCACCATTGTCTTCGCTTTCTTGCGATGAAGAGGGAATGTTTTTGCATTTAATAATCAAGGGTACGATTCTACAACTCCGTATGAAGGGATTCAATGACGTAGTCCTCAACTCACCTATTCGAATTGCACTGCATTCATTAGAACTAAAAACATCATTCACCAATCGGGGGAAATACGAACTTGCAACTAGAAATAGGATCTCAATTTATGGAGGCCAAGAGAAAACCAAAAAAGAATTGGGTTGAGGAGATTTGTTTTTGGGTCATGTAGTACTATTGAAAGGACGGATTAGGTGAAGCCTGGTAAGAGTTCAGATTTTTGTTGGGTTTTATGGGTTGGGTTTCTCTATCTCTAAATCATAAGATTTTCTCTCATAATGATGTTAGAACTAATAACATCATTCTCTCATTATCTATATAAGATTTTTGTTGGGTTTTATGGGTTGGGTTTCTCTCATTATCTCTTTCTCATTATCCCTCATCATCTCTAAATCATATCCATCCAATCAATCACAATCCCACCTTAACCTCTCTCTCATCTTCCCAATCAATGACTCAGATACGCTAATAAGGGAATATGAGAAAATTGATGAGGAGAGAATCCTCTTCCGGATTTTACTGGATCTCGTCTAGCTGATTGTGTTTCCCATAAAGCCATGGGTTTTCGATTTCTATTGGTGCTTCTAGATTCATCTTCATCTGTATATATTAATAATAGAGTAAATACCCTATTTGGTCCCTGAAAAAAATCACGGATCCTTTTTGGTCCCTTAGTAAAAATAACTCATCTCGTAATCTCTGTAAAATCCAAAAACCGTCCACGTTAGTCCTTCCAGGTTGAAGAGGACACATGCAGTGAAGTGTGCCAAATGTGGTCAGGGATTACGGGATGAATTATTTTTTACTGAGGGACCAAAAAGGGGTCCGTGATTTTTTTTCAGGGACCAAATAGGGTATTTACTCTTAATAATTTTAATTAGCTCCGTAGGTTTATTTCTTGTGGGCGCAGTCAAAAGTCAACTATAATTGGGCTTAACATAGGTGCAACAAATGCTATTTTATCTGAATGAGACTTCGAATCTTTAATCTTATATAGATCCAAAATCAATTACATGGATGTGGGCATACAATTTCTAAAGTTTTAGTATTGGATGCTTCTTGGCTTCCATGGATTGTGTCAATGGGCCTCTTGATAGAAGGGATACTTCAGCATGTTAGGGCTTTTGAAACCCATTAATTTTGTTTTCAAATGATTTTTCTTTTAGAAGTCTAAGAAACTTTTGGTCTAGTAAAAAACAAAAACATAAAAGGAATAGAAAATGTCTTATCCTATGTAAATGTTCTATTCTTTGCGTTTGGTATTGATCCTTAAGGACAAGGATCTTTTGTTGGAGGAGCATATTGATATGTGGTGATAGTATGGGCAAGGGTAATTAGGTAAAAGTGTAATTTGGGAAAAGGGTTAGGAAGGTTAAAGGATGTATGGGAGTTGCTGTGTTGTCCAGTAAATTTATGTTTTTGTTTTTACTCTCTTCTCCCCTTCTAATGCCAACAAACTTCGGAATATAGAATCAAAGTAACAAAGTACTTTTCATCCGCAAAGATAAATTCATTAGAGAGAAATTATAAAAGCAATCGAAAAATAAGTCCTTTGTACCATTTATTTAATTTAATTTAATTACATGTATCATAGTTTTCCTATATAGAGAGAAATTATAAAAGCAATCGAAAAAAGTTCTTTATATTTACAAAATTGTCACCGGTCACACCTTTACGACTGGGGCGTCGATTGTCCGCTCTAAATGAGGCGGTCTTAAAAGCCTTTTTTGCACTAGTGTATAATTGTTGTGATTCAATTCAATTATTGTCAGAAAAATCCCTATAATACATATGGCCTGGCAAAGCAATAGGTGGGTTGAACAGTCCGAGGTCAAACCCATAGCCCGTTCATTGAACTTTAAACGGGTATGGGCTAACCTTTACCTATACTTCAACCCATTTAAACCCATGTAAAGAGACTAGCACATAAATAAGTGAGCTAATCGGGTTTTGGATAACCAATTTATATTTAACCTATTTAATTTTTTGAAGAAAAAACATACATAAGCATTCATCCAAATTTATCGTTTTAAATTCTGAAATTTGAATCTTCAAAATTTAATAATCATAATTCATACAAGAAAACATAAATTTAGATAAGTACTATTATAACATAAATTTATTCAGGATACGGAGTTAAGAAACGCCTTTACCTCATGCCAGAATGCGGAATGAGATAGTTAATTAATTTAGAAAAAAAACTAAATGGACGGGTATAAGTAGCCCATAAATGTGCCCATAGTTAGTTCATTTAAGTCTTAAATGAACGATTTCTAATCCACCCCATTATAGGTCTTTTTGGGTGGGCTCAAAATGAGCTTATTACATTGGTTGCGTAAGAACCGGTTGAACCCAAGAATGAGGTGAATTGGGTGTATGATTAAAAGCTTTCGTGTCTTCTAAATCAACAATCAAATATTCAAGTAAACACATACATGAAATATAAGGGATAAGGGAAGAGAATATGCAAATTATGATTTATACTAGTTGGGCCTAATTCTTGACCTACGTCCAGTCCTTAAGCTCCAATTGAGATTTTCAATCCACTATTCTCTAGTTTAATCTAGGCACAAGAGAAGCCTTTACAATTCTACAAGTTTACCCAGACACTTGTCAAGTTGAATCTCTCACTGAGATACTCCCCTTTACACACCGTAAGCTTACAATCTGTTTCTTACTCAAGATCATCCAATGTTGAGTAACTCTTAGATAAAATGATTAACAATCAATCTTCTCTTTTAGAAGTGAATAAGATAAATATTGAAGTATATTACAAATAATCTCACTCTCTAAGGTAAAATTATATGATCATTGAGATAATCAAAGAGCGATATAAACGTCAAAGTATTGACATTTTGACAATTAAGCTGTAATCTTGTGTCTCATTATCTATTTTGAATGCTTCTCGTTTTATAGTTAGTGAAGAGTATTAGACCGTTAAGTAATTCTTCCAGTTTAGAATATAACCGTTGGAAATAGCCGTTGAAGCTTCTTTTACTTTTTGGCTGTTGAGCTCTAATCCAACTTTAATCATAGAATGTTTGATATTAACATTTTCAGTAGGTATCTTAAATATGAATTTTACTTTCCTCTCATGGCCCAATGAGTAATGAACTAAGCATTGTCCTAATAAAAAAAAGGAATGTAATTATAGAGAAGATAAGAAATTAGTTGAGACTAAATTATTAGTCAAAATAAAATATTATATAATACATATATATAAATATATAAAATAAGAGAAGGCTAGCTGGGACGAAGGCCCCAACTAGCCAACCCACAGTTCCGCCATTTGGAATCTTGCTTGCTATTTCATGATTTAAGACATCAAATTTTGAAAAGGCAAATTTGGTTGATATCTTTTTTCTTCTAAAGAAGGAAATCCAAGTCTTATCCAAGGTGCTGCAATTTTCCAAGGGAAGGAGTTGGCTGAATGCGTTGATAGATTCACTTTGCTTTTCTTTTGTTTTTTAATTGTTCTCTCTTTTACTTCTGTACATACGGATTTATATAGACTGTGTATTTTATTACTTGTTTTATATTAATAAAAATATTTTGGTAAAAAAAAAGAAAGAAAGAAACTGACAAATAAATACATGCTTGAAAGAGTTCAGAGCAAACTTGCGGGATCGAAAAGGAGAACTCTTTCTATTGCTCGCCGTATTACATCAGTTAAATCGGCGCTGTCTTCAATTCCTTTTTACACGATGCAAAGCACTCTTCTTCTCATCACCTGCGGCAATTGAAATTGAAAAGGTCAACGGGAAATTTATATGGGGCATTTCGGATGATCATCATGGAGTTAGCCTAGTTAAAATGGAGTTAGACTAGTTAAAATGGAGTGACCTTTGTCAATCTTTAAAGAATGGCGGATGTGGACATCTTCGGCTTGAATGGCAAAATAATGGCTTCTCTTTTGAAGCTGGTTTATAAATTTTTTACACAACATGACATGACACCCTTGGGAGAGGATTTTCTCCCCATCCCTCATCTGCACAATCTTGGCCGTCCAAATCTTGATCCAAGGACCTAGAATGGTTTTTAAAAAAACCGCATGTGGTTTTTTTGTTTGTTTTTTTAAAAAAACCAATCTGGACCGTTGGATCCAAATTTGAACGGTCAGGATCGCGCCGATGAGGGATGGGAAGAGAGCCCGTCAAGGAGAGAAACCGGATCCGACACCCTTTGGGTCCTGTCCTGAAAGGCAAGTACGGTATGGATGACACTGGAGAAGGTATTCTTCGGCAGCAGTCCTCCTACTTTTGTAAAAATGTCGTCAAAATCTGGGATGACACGTCCTTTAATATAAAGTGGAAACCTCGTTATGGCACTAAAACCAAATTTTGGGTTGGGGATTAAGGACCGTTAGACATATTTCTTATGCTGAAATCCATGACCCTGACCTTGCCAAGCCTATAGCAGAATACATAGATGAAGATGGCCAATGGAAATGGAGCTTATTCCAAGACCTCTTGCCACCAAGGGTTCTTAGTCAGATAATAAGCTTGAGAGGTGCCCAAAGGACCCAATGTGCTTTTAAATTTGTCAAAGTCTATATCATGACTTTGAAATAGCGATTGGAACCTTCAAAAATGGCTTCCTTATTGTGATTTACAGTATACAGGTAACTATGTGAGATAAGTTTTTTTTTTTTTTCATTTACGTGAATAAGCACTTTTTGGAACCCCAAAAGTGACCCAAAGCATGCTTGTGCAGCAGAATCAATTAATTGGAAACCCCCGCAGGCTCAACTTCTACATGGCTTTTGCTCAGCAAAATTGCAGACCAATGCTGAAACATACGGGAGAGGAATGACAATGGACCAGCGCTGCTCCTTATGTCATGGAGGCACAGAAAACATTAATAACCTTGTTTTTAAGAACTGCCCTATGGCTTCATATGTGTGGAAGAAAATTCTGCCGGCTGATACTTGTCTGGACTCTTTTTAGAACTGATGTTACATCTTGGTTAACAAATGTTCGAAGAAACTCACATCTGAATTTGTCTTGGAAGCTTTAGATTATGTTATTTGTTGGAAGCTATGGGAGGCTAGGCATCATCGGATTTTTGCCAACGAAGTTTATAAACTACAGAATGAATACTGAATACTGGCACAAATTAGATCTATAGTAGACCATACATCAGAGAGTTTTGCCATTTTTAGATTGATCATCTAAATTATCCCTTTACATTACTGCCATACCAGATTATTATTCCTCGCTTACTCACTGATGTATATGTACAGTTTTGATTAATGAAATTCCCTTTCTACTCGGAAAAAAAAGTGACCTATTAAAAGAGACGGATGGAGAAGTACACGATATATCATCCCAAGTAATGTCAATCAACACAGACAAGGTGTGAGGACCAGCGATACTATTGCTAATATATTATTACCAATGGTTCTTTGTTTCTCAAACCAATAAAAGAACTATGGATCTTTCAGTTGTGAGAGTACTAAAGCTGCGTAACATACATGTACAAAGCACACACAAATTGGCAATACATGTAAAAGCCAATTGAGGAGGAAACTGACAACAAAAGATAACACAGCTAAAACTGCAAATAGTTTCAAGTCAAAGTGTGGGGTACCAGACAGACCCATCACACTAAGGGCATTATGCAGATAAAGCAAAGCTCTGCTCCGTCCAGTTTGGAGGATCCATTACAGCACAGGGATCTGTTTTCTCAAAATCTGCAACCTACATTGACATCAACATAGTTGTAAAATACCAACTAGCAATTAGGCATTAAAATCTGTTATGTTTAATATCAGATCCATTAAATAAGGACAAATACCTTTTGCTGGCATTGAGGACAGTAGTGATATTTATGCCAGAGGCAGTCCATTGAAGGACAAAGAAAGCAAAATCCTAGCATAAATGGCATCATACAACCAACTAATGCTGCCAGACTTGGTTTTGACCTGAGAATCACAGGGAAAAAACACATTACTGTCAAAACAGTTTAGCTATTGCCTATTGTTCAATGTTCAATGCAATAAAAACCAACTCCACTCTCTCAAAGAAAATAGGTTATGCCCATTCTAGATAAAAACCAAGCTGTTTATTGATTTATATTGACAATTTTTTTTGGATGAGATTCCCACTTATCAATCCCAAGTTAACAGTTGCAACTTGAAAGCAACTACGAGCAGGGTGTGATTTGAAGTAATAGCAAACTCAGACTGAACTAAGTCTTTATCTCAAGACTCAACTAAATATAACTAGCAACATGGAACTTTAAATAGAAGCTTGATCTCCTCTAATCTTACCCAACCTATAGATGAACTCCTCAACCACATCTTCTGTGGCATGCTTCTTATTTATGCATATGCCTTGAACAAACTTGTTTCTCTTTCAATCATAAGTTGACACACAGAAGAAGACAAATCGACAAACAAAACGAAGTTCCATTAACAGAGGCAAACAGACCCTATAATTTTAACTCCAGCGAATTGTGTAAGAGTCAGGGCCCAGCTATATAATCAATCCTCAAAACTTTTGAAAAGACTGCATTATATACTTCTTTGATACCCCGGCTTCAGATTTTTGAAAGAATAAAGAACACTAGGAACACTCCATAATCCATATTCAATAAGTTACATAGCTACCTCCTTCTAATTGTACGACACAATGTTAACAGATAAAGAAGAGAAGAAACCAAGAAAAAAAAAATTCAAGGGAACATCTGTTACTGGGAATCATATATACAAAATAAGTTTAGACATATTGACCGCCAACAGCCTCCATAAATTTGTGATTTAGAGTAACAATCGAGACAATTGGAAATGGATACATAGGCGAAATTCTGAGAAATAAAAAACATGCAATTAACCAAACAAAATCATCAAGTTTTTGTATGACTTTGAATTCAACTCCCGAAACATTATTTTAGCGCGAAAATCACAAATATCAGATTCGATTAATCAGAGATAGAAGCATTTCACCACAAAAAACAAACAGGAGAAAAGAAGGAGAAACATAAACAAGGGACAGATAAAGAAACGATGAGTGTCGAAATTATAGGGATACCTGACAGTGGTGAGGCCAGTATTAGAACAGTGAACGCAATTGAAAGGAGCAGGAGTGTCTCGGTAAATAGTTTGTTGGATGGGTACGCCTTTGGGATCGCCGACGAAGGCGTTGGGAGGAATAACGCCAGCTTGATGAGGGTTTCCGGCGGAATAGGCATAATACGGAACTCCAACCACCACTTCTTCCTTTTTCTCCATTCGGTTCTTGCTTTTTCGCAATTCGTGATTCCAATCAGAAATATAGGTACTGGTGTGATCGGTCTCTTTTTTGTGTCTCAGTTGATTTTCACTACTGCAAACAACCGCGTCTTCGGTCTCCTTTTGTGTCTGAGTTGATTTTCACGACCGCGAACAACCGCGTCTTTGACCCATCTTGCGTTGGGTCATTTATGATATACGATTCACCGAAGCTTCGGGAGAAACGTTTGTTTTGGGCAAGGATATTTTTAATTTTAACATTGACTTTTGACATGTTACAAGATCTAGATACAATCGCCAATAGTTTTCTTGACCGGTAAACGACGCCAATAATTTCGGGAGAATTATTTTTAGACCTCAATTAAAAAAAAATACATTGAGAAGACTTATAAGTGTTTAGTGGTAATTGATTCACTTATTAATCTCACTGTTCACTTGTTCATGGAGACATTTCCAATATTATTTCTTTTGGTTGGACCTAGAAGTCATTCTCACAATAATTTACCATACAATACCATGGCCAAAAAAGAGGCCAACGGTGCTACTTCCTATCCGTAATATACTTTATAAAACAATTTAATTATAAATTGGATCTTATATTAAGGATTGAATGTGATATTTTTTTGGGGGGTTAAAATCAATAAAAATTGTTATATCCCAAATTTAAATAATTCACTAAAATTCCTCGTACATTTGTTACATTAAATGGAATGAAATGGTGAGTTTTTGTACACTTGAATTGGCAAAATATTAGAAGTAGGTGTTACATGAAATTTGGCTAAGTTAAGGCACAAAAGTTCAACTTTTGTCTTAGTAAAGGCCTAATATTGTAGCCCAAAAGAAAGAGAGGAAGAGTACAATTTTTGGCCCAATTTATTAGGTAAATTCGGAAAAAATGAAGACAAATATTTAATTCAAAAGTTGAGGAAATGTTAGGGCAAAATGGTCATTAGGCTAATCAATCAAGAAGCTCTTATTTTTTCTAATAATAAAGGCCAAAGTCGGCCAAGAAGGAGGAAGGAAAGATAAAATAGATTAGGAGATTTGGTGATTATGTGATTTGGTAAAGATAACCAACCAAGTATAAAGGGGAATTAGACCCAAGTCTTAAGAGTATTTTGGTAATTATGTGATTTGGTAAAGATAACCAACCATATGAATTTAGTAATAAGACATGCATGATTAGTAATTCATTTATTATAAATTTGGAATTTTATGATTTGATGATTTTCCAAGCCAGACAAAGAATTAGATAGTAACTCAATCTTATATATACTATGTGATTGTTTATATTATGTGTTGCCATGTTCTATGATGAGAATTGTTGTTACTAATTCCTAGTTGTGGTGTGGGAAAAGCACAGGTACCATCAAGCTAAGTGGGACCCAGCTGAGGTAGTGAGATACTGTGATGTGAATTGTTGTTATTGATTCCTAGCTGTGGTGTGGGAAAAGCACAAGTTGTTGGTTATGCTTAGTTTTGATGATATCTTATATAGATGCTATTATTAAAAGCAAAAAAGTTTATATAATATATTTATCTCCTACATTGACTAACTATTATGTTTAATGTAGATTAGTTCAAGTTGAATTATAAAGAAGATTAATCAAGAAGGAAATAAGGGATTAATGAAAAGAAGAAATTGCAGACAATGTCAAGGAAACAAGAAGCTATCAAAGTATTTTGGTAATGATCAAGAGAAGAGAAGAAAGAAAGAGTTGGATTATGAAGAATAATCAAGATGGGAGATTAAAGAAGGAAGAACTTGTTCAAGTTCTTATATTGATGCTAGAAGGCTCCAAGATCATATGGAAGTTCAAATGGCTCAATTTGGAGTTAGAGTCAGCAAAAATCAGCTTCAGGATGAGAAAACTCGAGTTTCCAAGTCAAAACTCGAGTTTAGGACTCAAAACTCGAGTATGGGACTCAAAACTCGAGTTTGTAGTGTTTTTAGCATTTCTGGTGTCTCTGGACTAAGCAATACTCGAGTATCCAAGTTAATACTCGAGTATTGAACGGTGATCAGCAACTCTGTTCTACTCTGTTCACGTTCAGCACGGGCGACGTCTGGTAATTCGATGATATCTCACAAACCAGAGATCGGATTGAGACGAAACCAAAAGCATATGAAACTACACTCCCAATGCGTCATTTTGGTATGAAATTCAAGTCCAAAGGAGTTCAAATCAAGGAGATATGATGTTTTGAAGTTGCAACAAAAATCAACATCATAATCCAGAACCACCTTCAGTATTTTGGGTGTATCTCACAAATGACAAATCTGATTGAGTTGAAATCAGTAGCATATGAAAGTAGACTCACAGAGCTTTCCATCAAGAGTTGAACGGACCAAAACAGAGCTCAGACCAGAGAGATATGGGCCTCAGAAGTTGATAGTCAGTTCAAGAAGTTGCTCAAATCCATTACACAAAGCAATACTCAAGTATTGGAAGCAATACTCGAGTATTGGAGTCACAGAGAGCAATCAAGTTTTGAACTTAAGTGCATACTCAAGTATAGGACTTGCATACTCGAGTATTGGATATCCAGAGAGTATTCAAATTTTTCAAAACTGAGTCAATACTCAAGTATAGGAAGCTATACTCGAGTATTGGACTTACAGAGAGCAAATGAGTTTTCACCTTGAGTGAATACTCAAGTATGGCATTGGCATACTTGAGTATTGACCTTACAGAGAGTCCTCAAAATTTTATAACTGTTGGAAACTCGAGTATAGTTTTGGATACTCGAGTATTGGGCTCTTACAAAGTTTTTCAACTTAACACATGTTCTTGGATACTTAAGTAATCATTTGAATACTCAAGTATTGACATGGAAAAACTTCACAATTCTTGAAAGATGAATCAATACTCGAGTATTGATATGCATACTCGAGTATTGGCCATACAGAGAGGTTATCCATTTGTCAATAATTTGAATACTCAAGTATTGGAATGAATGCTCAAGTATTGAGGCTTTTTGAACTTAAAACTTTTCTCACAAATAGTTCCATACTCAAGTATATACTTACATACTCGAGTATTGACATTGGTTTTCAAAGTTTAAGTCACGATGGTTTGCCTCTGGAAGCTGCATACTCGAGTATCAGTTTGGATACTCAAGTATTGACTCATATGCACAGTGACATACTCGAGTATTGATGAACATACTCAAGTATTGACTTAAGTGCACAGTGACATACTCAAGTATTGACGCAAGTATTGAATGTCAAACTTCAAAATCAAATCTGCCGAATTTGCAATGTCTTCTTGTTTGATCTTAAAACTTCCCATGATTAATCTCTAATGTTCCTAGATATGTTTAACCACTTTCTTGGTGAATTTCAGACAAATTAACGAGAGTTAATTGAAGGTTAGACAAAAAGCAAAAGTTCTAACGGCTAGTTTCTAACGGCTATATTTCTTTATCCAACGGTCACTAAATCTTCTCAACGGTCATATATTGATCTCTACCTATATAAAGAAGATAGATTCAAGCAGAAAAACGTGGAGAAACAAGCTTACATCTTCAACATGCTAATACTCTGATTTCACAACATTTACTCTCTATTTTTCATGTTTAGATAGCTTAGAGAGTGAAATGATTTGTAATGCTCTTCAGTGTTTATCTTATTCACTTCTGAGAGAGAAGATTCATTAGAAACATTCTATCTGTTTATTTGAGAGTTACTCAAGATTGGGTAATCTTGAGAGGGAAACAGATTGTAACCTTGCATTGTGTAAGGGGGAGTATCTCGGTGAGAGATTTGGCTTCACAAGTGCCTGGGTGAACTTGTGGGATTGTAAAGGCTTCTCTTGTGCCCGGATTAAACAAGAGGATAGTGGATTGAAAATCTCAAGTGGAGCTTGGGGACTGGACGTAGGTCAAGGATAGGGCCGAACCAGTATAAATCTCTGTTTGCATATTCTCTTCCCTAAACTCTTATATTTCCAACATATATATCTAAATGTCTATACATGTTTGAATGACTGACTATTCTTTATCAATTATTATTGTCATTCAAATTGTTTTTAATAAGTTACGAAAAGTTTTTAAAAGTTCCTAAAGTTTTATCAAACACCCAATTCACCCCCCTCTTGGGTGATAGCCGGTTCTTACAGAAGTACCATCAAGACAAGTGGGGCCCAGCTGAGGTAGTGAGATACTGTGAAGTGAATTGTGTTAGTTATGATTTGTTTTGATGATGTCTTATATAGATGTCATTATTTGGAGCAAAAGGTTTGCTTATTACATTTATCTTATACCTTGACTACTTCTTATATTTAATGTAGATGTGAAGGTTAAATAATGAAGAATGATTAAGATTGGAGATTGAAGAAAGAAGAACTTGTTAAATATTATGAGAATATCTATATTCAAGTCTCTATGATCAAATAGAAGTTGGAACGGCTCAATTTAGAGTTAAAATGAGTTACAAGTGCATTCCTGCTGTTCCTGAAGCAATACTCAAGTATTGCAACTTAATTCTTGAGTATTCAGACAAAACTCACTTCAATACTCGAATATTGAAGTTCAATACTCGAGAGTATGGCACCAATACTCGGGTAGAAACCTTCAAATACTTGAGTAACAACGTGATTTCCAGCAGCTCTGTTCAGCTCTGTTTCTGGCGATGTCTGGTAATTCGATGATATCTTCCAAACCAGAGATTGGATTGAGGTGAAACCAGTGGCATATGAAACCAGACATCCAACACGTCATTTTGAAATAAAATTAATTCCCAAAGGATTTTAAATGAAGGATATATGAATTTTTGAATATGACAGTGAAATCACCCTCACAATCTAAACCAACCTTCGGTAATTTGAATGTATCTCACAAATGACAAATCCAATTGAGCTGAAACCAGTGCCACTGGAAACTAGACTCAAATAACTTTTCAAAAAATCAAGAACACAGAAAAAAAAGATCAATTGAAGAAGTTATGATGTTTTGAAGTTGATAGTTTGTTCTGGTTGCTGTAAAAACGCTGGGTAAGAACAACCTCCATTCATATGATGTTAATGGATGAAATACAACTAGTTTGGAGCTGGTTCTTATTGAAATTGAAAGAAGAGTTGAAGAGATTTCTAAGATGGGGTCATTTGCTAAATTTGGATTTACATCGAAGATGCTACCTCACTGGAAATTGCACGGAGTATTGCCAATATTGTTGCGTTTCTGGAAATCTAAAATTTGCACAAGGATATAAATATGGAATTCAGGAGTTTGACATTTGAAGGCCATACTCGAGTATGCCACTTAAATACTCAAGTAACATCGGGTTTCTCACTTCGCTGCAAAGGGACATTCATCAATACTCGAGTATCCAGAAGCAATACTCGAGTAATGAAGAGACAGAAACTCTATCAGATTTCTGAAATGGTGCATACTCGAGTATCCATAAGTAATACTAGAGTAATATCGAATTGAAGAGGGTCCTGCTAATAGATCATAACAACAATACTCGAATAGGTAAGAACTGTTGGAAATTATGCCCTAAGGGCAATTCATTGTACTTTGGATATTTAAGTTATTTAAAGTATTCTCTTTTGTTATCATTTTCATTTGCATGTTCGTATTGATAACTGCATCCCTGGATAATCTTATAGATTATCCTAAATGTCCCTAGTCGGTCATCTACACGGGAGTGAAGATGAAATAAGATCAGTATGACTTTGGTGAGGTATGGAGATACGAATCAAAGTCATGGGCACTTGTAAGAGTACAAGGTGCTGGATCGACCCACTATGAGAAAGCTGCATGGATTAAGTCATAAGCTTATCTCATGTATAACCGCGTCACGACGCCCTATGACCTGAGACCATCATAGATTCCTACATGATGAGTCACTGGTCTTTGACCTAGTCAAAAGTCACCTTTGACCGGGTGATGATAAAGGCTAGGATCAGGATCAGTGGTTTTCATGCGGAGGAATGTGAGTGGTTAAGATGGGATTTGTCCCTCACATATGTAGAGAGATAATGCTGGGCCCCTCGATGAGTGAGTCTAAGAAATGTATGGCCATACTGTGATGGAAAGGAGTTTCCATTTCACTTATTAGACTACTCGAGAATCGAGAAAGCATTGGTCAAGAAAAGGAAGTTGACATTATCCATGCCTCATCCTTGACCAAATTATCGCGTGACAAAAGGGACGTGACATGGTTGTACGATAGGTAGTATCGTGTCATCGATCCCCATGTGAATTGGGTAGTTGCAATGTCTTGCTAGAGGCCGCTTGCGACTTGTGGGCTGATACAGTGTTGGCCCACTGCCAATCTCATGTGGGCCTGCAGGGTCGCACACAAGAATAATCCAACACGGGTGAAAGTGTCCAGGTTCATTGAATCTCAGATTAATCTGAGATTAAATGAATACTAAATTTGATCTAGGATTTATATATATATATATATATATATATATATATAATTCGAAATTAATATATATATATATTATAAATTGAGATTATAATATTATATATGATATTTGTTTAGTATTTAATTTATTTGATAAATTAAATATCTGAAACAAATAGAGATATTGTATTTCATTTAATTTCGAATAAAGATATCGTATATCTGTTTAATATTAAATTGAGATATGGTATCTCAGATTTAATTAAATAGATAGATATCATATCTCGGATTTAATTTATGATGATAAATTAAATCAAAAGGCTTTAAATTTAGATTTGATTTAAATTCAAAACTCGAATTTCCAAATCTGGCTTTTAATATATTCAATTACATTTATGAGATAGATGTGATTGATATGTTGACCAGATTCAAAAATCCGAATTTCCAAAATTAATAAAGGATTAATTTTGGTTATATAATACGCCTATCGGGTTTAGAAAAACCTACGGGATTCTCAGTTGAGCGTATTCAGAAAAGCCGCGAGAAACCCTAGAGCAACTTGAGAGAGAGAGACGCACAAGAAGCGCTAGCACGCTGCCGCAACCGTGTTTTAGGGATTGTTCGTGTGGATACCAGTAGAGGAAGCCGATCCAAGAGTCGACTTCTGCTGATCGAAAGAACGAGACGCGGACGTGTTGATCGCCCACCTGATCAAAGAAACGAGACGCGGACGTGTTGTTCGAGAAGGTAGCCCACCTGATCAAAGGAACGGAACGCGGAATAGTTCAACACAAGGTATGATTCGGTTTCCTTAACTCTGATTTAAACGTCGTTGAGTGATCCTTCGGAAGGATTCGTAAGAAATTTTTAATCCGCTGCGTGTACGAATCCCAACAAGAACAATACTCGAGTACTGATCATTGTCATCTGAGAAAAGCAGTCTGAATAATCACACTGATGTACAAAGATCAATCTTCACATCAAAGAAATTCAAGTGTTCACAATATACACTTGAAGTGACAACAGGTTCTACGCGAGTATGAGCAAGAACAAAGCTTCTGGTATTTCTGACCAACATAGATACTCGAGTATTCGAGATTGGCTACTCGAGTATTGATCTGAGTCAAGCATCTGGTATATCTAAAGCAGCTGAATACTCGAGTATTGGAGATTGGGTACTCGAGTATTGGCAAGTATGAAGCATCTGATAGATGGTTATGAACAAGCTACTCGAGTATATGAATTTGGCTACTCGAGTATGGTATATCAGCAAGAACATCAGTAAGTACATATTCGCAACATTAATCGAATGGATTAATTATTCAATTAATCTGTCTACATCACTCAATATTATCTATGATATTATTAATTATCTTCTTGAGTGATTTTCATATGATTAAGCAACGATTGAATTTTGATGAGTCATCAAGCAGTGAAAGTTTCGTGAAACAGAGACAATGCGCTAAATCTATTTAAGCCGAAATAGGCGCAAATACTTAAATGCTCTCAACGAACATATTCAAACGGACAAATTCAGATCCTACAACGATCTTCAACCTTCAACTACTATAAATACACGAAGGACTAAATTCATCAGAACGAACCAACGCATACACAGACAAAGTATTCAAAGTGTTCAATTTCTATTCTGTATATATCTTTGGATATTACTGAGTTTTAGTGTTTATTATTCATCTACTCTATGAGAGAGTTTTATCATTTGTTTTACATTCGTTCAAATCTCAAGGTAGAGGTATCTTGAATGTGGGTGTACAATTACAACTTGTAAGGGGAGTGGTCCTAGGGAGAAAGAATTATCCTGAGTTACATAGTGTGTAATTGTATTTGTGAGATAGTGAAAATCCTAGAGTGTTTGGATATTGGATGTAGGTCAAGGAGTTGGACTAAACCAGTATAATTTCTTTGTGTCATTTCTCTTTCTTTACTGCTTTCATTGTTTATACATCATACCGCAAAAAGAATTATTGAGATCACCTATTCACCCCCCTCTAGGTGATATTCCACCTTCAAATTGTTGTTATTGATTCCTAGCTGTGGTGTGGGAAAAGTACAAGTACCACCTAGTGGGAAAAACACAAGTACCATCAGGCCAAGTAAGACCTAGTTTAGGTAGTGAGACAAGTATAGACAGACGGTTGTCTACTTAGGCTCTGATGCCTTCCCATTTGCGTTGCCCCTCAAGCTCTCACCTGATAAATATTGACAGTAACAAAGTGAGACCACTATCTCAGTAATAAAGTTTCAACCCACATTACCAATCAATACCACTTATAGGGTGCTAGGTGGGAGTAAACATTAACATATATAAACAAGCAATGGAATAATAGTTATAATATATCTAAAAGGTGAACAGATATCATGTAACACCTTATATTACTTACTAAAAGTAACTCATACCTAATTTAAGTCCCAAGTTTGAAGGAATGCTAAGAGTCATCTAAAAACTGATTTTTTTTTGAAAACTTTCTCTTTTTCCAAGAACACTTTTGAACTTTTTCGAAAAAAATCAACTTTGAAAAATCATAACTGAATATACAAAAATCATTTCTAGATTATTCTTATCCTTGAAGAGCCCTTTTTATAGGAAAAATAATAACAAGACTAGTACTCGAGTGATAGTATATGCACTCGAGCGATGAAGCTTCACTTCCAAAATTTTAGCAAGTCACTCGCAAGTGAATTCGAGTGATGTGAGAATTACTTTAGTGATTTGGGGAATCACTCGAGTGATGCATAATTGATAAGTAGATGTTTCATAATTAAATATGTATAGATTTTAGGATATATTGATTGATTTTACTAATATCTTATGCTTATTTAATTATCTTTTAAATACTTATCTCTCTTTTAATTAAATATAGGATAACAGAATATTATAACAGAAAATTTATTCATATCCTATATTTTTGTGCAGGAGATATTGTGTGATTTAAGAGAGGTGACAAATTAAATTGAAAATAATATAATATGATATATTATATTGTTATATTAGAAGTGACGTGGCGTCCACAGCTAACAATGGGGCAGAGCACGTACAGGAAGGGGCTAAAATCATGAAAAGGATATATCATATCCTTTAGAAAAGTCAAAACCAGACGTGGGCCCATGAAGAATGGAAATAAAGGAATCAAATATATTGCCACGGTCAAGTAATATATAAGCAGACGCGAGGGAGAGTGCGAAAGAGAATTGAGACGCGAGGAAAAAGAAAAGACACACAGCAGGAGGAGAAAAAACGTAGAGGCAGAGCACGCACGCAGACGATCAGCACGAGTTTGATTTTATCTCTTTTCTTTTGTTAATCTAGCCATGCTTGGCTAGTTTTCTTTTGTAGTTAGGGAGAGGATGAACCCTATGTGAATTTTAAGTATTTGGTTGAATTCTTTATTGATCTTTATTTTCTTGATTGAATGAATTATCTTTGCTTAAAGCTTTCTTAAAGACTGATCACCTTTTAAATTGTTCATAGGTTGGTGTATGACAATAGAGATGTTGGTATATTTAACTGGAACCGGTAATTCATCGTAAAGTTGCATGACCTAGACATAGGTTTACGAGTTTATGCGATCTCATAATTCTGGTTTAAAAATATATCTTTCTAAATAATACTAAGACATTAGGTTGTTTTTAAAGATAACGGACTAAGGTAGCATCAAGACATTGGGACTTAGTCTAACTTTAGAGAATTGATCGTTAATCATGGGAATAATAATCAATTAGGGATTCAATTCAAATACTTGGAGGAACATAGGGGGATTCTCATCTCTAGCTGCGTTTTTCTTAATTACTTATCTTTTCCAACTGTTCTTGAATTCTTGATTTTAGATTCTTTTTCTTTATTTAATTCTTTAAATTATGTAAACCCCATATTACTCGATTCATCCAACTAAAGCAAAAATAGCAAAATTAGTGATTGGAGTACTATTCCTCGTGGGACGATCTTTTTCTCACTACTTTATTACTTATAACGACCGGTGCACTTGCCGAAGTCACTATCAATAATCACTTGAGTGATCCATGATCATTTATATGGCACTTGCCAGTGATTTGAAAATGACTTAAGTGATTTGGAAAATTACTCGAGTGATGCATGATTACTCATAGTGATTTAGGAAATCACTTGAGTGATCCAAGATCACTTTTAGGGAACTTGCAAGTGATCTGAAAATCACTCGAGTAATTCATAATCACTTTCAGTGATATTGTTCACATATTTTTTACTCATTATCTCAGATTTTTTTGATATTCTTGCAAACTTATTAAAACCTTGATTATATTGCTTCTAATCACTCCTAATTATTACTAATCTAGTTTATATGAAGACTACATATATTTAAGCTTGGATTAGAGCTCAACGGCAAAAAAAGGTTATGTTAGAAACTTCAACGACTACTTCCAATGAACATCCAAATGTTATATTTTAAGATACTCAATAGGAAGAATGTGCTCAACAATCAAATGCTCTTCATCGACTATAAAATGAGAGGCATTCAAGATAAACTAGCCTACAATGTTGATATATTGATACTCTCAATCTTACCTGACTAAAGCTCTGTAATCATACTCCTACCTTGTACTTCAATGTTAATCATTATCTACTTTACATAGAGAGAAGTATGCTATCATTGTTATCATTCTATCTTTGTGAGAGTTACTGAAGATTAGGGGATCTTGAGTGGAAAACAGATTGTATCCTTACAGTATGTAAGGAGGAGTCGGTAATATCCTAAATTTTGAGCCTAGAGACTTGAGGATGAACCTGTATTCAACAGACAACTAAGCCCAGTTCGAGAAGAGTCCCAAGAATGTCGAGATATAGAAAGATTCTTGGAGATTATGTAATTCGGCTTTATCGAGTGAAGGGCCTAGTATTCATAGGTATTAGGATTAAAATGTCAGTCCAAAAGGGCACATGACACATATATGATGTTAATGGATTGGTAGAAAGATGCCACCTAGCTATGTCACGAGGTATGGGATGATTGGTTGAGAAAAATGTGCCGGTCTAGGTGTGCAGATTACATTTCCAGGCATACATGTATACCCTACGTTTTTGGAAAAGATACTGGTATCTAGCACTATGTGGGGGCCTACACAAACATACTCTAACCTGGTGTCATTTGGTAGGCCTTGCTGTGCTAGCCATAATCTCGAGTAAAATAGAGTAGAATCCTAAGTAAGCACTGACAAAGTAGCTTTAATGGAAGTATGTTATGATGGCTAACGATGACACAACTTTTGTGTTGGCTCCATAGGAATATGGCAAGTGTCCTTTCATCATAACAAAGTACAATATCACTTTTATATTGGCATCTTTAGAACACGCCACCTACTACTTGAGTTCAGGTAATCCACCGATCTCCAGTCCAGTCACATACTTGACTTTTTCGAACACCGCAACTGAGAGTCAGGGGAATTCATCAGGCTTTCCTTTCCTTAACATAAAGTGGCGCCTAATAAGAGAGAGAAAAGTGAAAAAAAGATGCTTCAAGGACACTTGGCATCATGAGATTTAATCACTTCAATACATGTCAACATAAGAGTCTAATTACATAAGATTAAAGATCATGTAATCCTCCCAAGACCCTTAAATTTCGGCTAGCTAAAAAAAAGGAGAGAGAATTTGAGAAAACTCAAGGAAAAAAGGAAAAGGAAAGAGAAAGGAGCAAGAAGGAAGAATAAGAAGCAAGGTAAGTGCTCTTGCACAATTTTCACCTTCTAAATCACCTTTCTAACTCTTGAGGTCTCTATAAAAGTTGTTCCCCTCACTAAGAACTGCATTGCTATGGTTTTAGTTTATTGAGAAGAGGTGTTTTGTGTGGTCTACAAAGTGCCCAATTTGGAGAAATAAAAAACAAGCCCTAGATAGTGAAAGAGGTGAGCTTAAGTTTCATTTTGATATATTTATTGTGTTGATTGGTCGACTTTTGTGGAATCCTCTTGTTGCCCCCAATTTTTGATCAAATAAGATTTTTAGAGTTTCATGATGTTTTTTTCATAGACATATGGTTATATGATGTTCTGAAAGCATATGAGCCTCTTTTAGTGAGTAAATTGTGAATTGGTCAATTGTTGTTTGAAACCCTAATATTTTGGTCAAAACGGGGCATGAAGAAGGTGTACGATTTTTCTATTTTTAAGGTCTCCAATGGATTCTTGGGCAAAATTGTGTAGGAATAGGTCGTTGGTATGATTTTAGAAAGAATGGACTTGAAATCCAAAAACTAGAATAATGTTGCCAATTAGGGTTTTCTGCATGGTAGTCTGAATGTGTTGTATTTTTGGGTAGTAAAATATTGTCTAATGGCCATGAAAGTTTTCATTATAAATGTTAGCTTCTAAGGTTTTGATGATGACAAGAATACAAGTTTTGAATACAAAGAACTTGAGGAAATTTGTTTAGCAGCATGAATTCTCGAGAATAGAGTTGTGATTCTCGAGAATAGGATTGTGATTCTCGAGAATGATTGTTCAAAGCTGTCTCTCAGTATGAACCTCTAAGATTCTCAAGAACACACTTGTAATTCTCGAGAATGGGTTTTAAATTCTCAGTTATGCTTTGCTTCAAACAAATTCTCGAGTATGAGAAGAAACTCTCGAGAATTACTTGAATCATTTGTTCTGTTGGGCTCAAATGATTCTCGAGTGTTAGATATACATTCTCGAGAATTCCCCTGTCATAGTTAAATCATGTAAATCCTTCCTTACACTATTCTCAAGTATAAGGTTTCAATTCTTGAGTATTAAGCTAAGTGATAATTCTTTGAATTTTGCAAAATAGAAGCAATTCTTGAGAATTACATATAGATTCTCGAGAATGTCACAGTAGCACTATTTGCAAGACTCCTTTTATGCCGTAATTCTCGAGTATGGCTGTATAACTCTCGAGAATGCTTTGACACAGTGGTTTACGAATTTATTTTAACACCACATTCTCGAGTATATCTATCTAATTCTCGAGTATCCCCTGCTCATAACTACTGGAATGATTTCTTGGTCAGATGATTCTCGAGAATGAATGAATCAATTCTCGAGAATGCTAGCTGTCATTTTTGAACTTCCATCCTCGTAATTTGTAATCTTCTGAATATCTATTGGGTACCCTATAGAATTGATATAAACACTTTCAAATCAATTTTAATTTGTTTATTAGTGGCTTTCAGAAAGTTTTTTCCAGGTTTAAATGCTAAATCACCAAAAAGTACTCCAGCGTGTCAGAAGGCATTTAATACACTGAAAAGCAGAGCTTACAGAAGGAGTTAAAGCGTATAGCAAATAGAGATATTCCTTCGAGGCAAACTTATTTCAGCTAAAACTTTGAATCAACCTCTGCTCTGAAACATTCAACGGTAAGACATTTAATGATTCAACGGTTGACCGTTCACCAACGGAGTTGCACTGTATCTAATGGAAAATTAAAAGAGTCACAACGACTAGTATGCAAACTCTTCCAACGGCATTAATGGGAAGGCTATAAAAGTTCATCACATTCAATTCCGCTACCTACCGAAACTCTGTGCAATCAATTTGAGTTTAATAGCATTTGTAGTTTCAACTATTCCATTGAGTCTGTACTTCAGTGTTCATATTTTATCAATTCGTGAGGAGAATTTAAACACTTATTTCATTGTTTATCTCTTAAGGTAGAGGAACCTTAAGAGTGGGTGTATTAATTACAACTTGTAAGGGGGAGTGGAGTCCGAGAGTGTTAGGACCATCCTTTGTTTACAGAGTCTGTAATTGATTTTGAAAGATAGTGAAATCCCAGGTGTTCTGGGGACTGGACGTAGGTCAAGTGTTAGACCGAACCAGGATAAACTCTCTTGTGTTCATTTTCCTCATTGATCTCCTTTTTGTTTACAATCCGAAGAAATGTTTGATTTTCTAAAGATCACCTATTCACCCACGCTCTAGGTGATATTCCGTCTTCAATAAAAATATGCTTATCAAGGTTAATCTGATAGGTTAGTTTTTCCATTTGGACTAGTACATTAAGAATTATAAACTTTTGAAGTTAGGCAATTAAAACTAGGACGATTTTGTGGCAATAAGTATTTAATAGGAATTATGGATTAGTGTGTGTACAAGTGGTAGTAGAAGTAATTTTTCCCTAAAATTAGACATAATAAAGGTCACATAGAAATCACTGTAATTGGATTTATGTACATAAAAATATGAATTTTCAAAGTTCATTGAAAACTCTACTAGCTTTGAGCTTTCGTAGGAAAATAAGAAAGTAAGGGCAATTGGTTGTAAAGTCAACTTCCAAAGGTTAAAATAACCAACCCTAGTATCTTGAGATAATGAAGAATTTGGATAAGTTATAACTCTCCGTTCATGAATATGTAAATATAGGTTTTGACATTTTCCTAGGACGACCAAAAGATTGGGAACCAATTCAAGAATTGGGAAGACTACCAGGTAGTAACTTTTCTCTCACATGCTATGTATGCATTTGTATGTATATGTCAACCATGGTGTTAGCTATGTTGTGAACACGAGATATGTAGTAGGGCCTAGTGGGGCAGTGGATCCTTGGGTCACAAACCCTATTAAGCATTCAGATGAGAAGGAAAAAGGCCCAGTCAAATACTTAAGGCTGTGGGAATGGACCGGTGGGTCCTATGATTGTAGTTGATGCTGCATATCATGTTTATCTTTGAATGTTGAATGTGTTGTATGCCCGTTTGATCGTTGACTACCATATTTAGTGTATGCATTTTGTGTGAGTGATTAATTGTTCTTACTGAGATTTGTATGAATATCAACCCTTTCCAATAGTTTAGGAACTGGTTAGCAAAGTGGATGCAGCTCCCAGGGCAAGGTAGTCGATACTAGCAATTGAAGGTTCCAGACCTGTTCAAGTTTGGTCATTGGTTATTTGTAGTTATATATTAAATTGTTTTGGAATTTATAAATATTATGTATAAACCTTGTGGAGATTCCTGTTATGTAATTAAGTTTTTTATATTAGTATGTTTATGGTATTTTTGTTCGCCTACTGAGCTATGCATTATTACTCTAATAAATATTGATATTTTAAGGGGTTTGACAGAGTTCTTACCTCAGTTCGAAAATTGTAAGGGCTTTATAAGTACCCGGATCAAACTTGTAGAATTGTTTGGCATTAGTACAAACAAGGGCTTTTAGATTGCCACATTTAGACTGGCTATAGAGGATCAAGTCTAAAAAGTATGACCGGTGGCAGTTTCCTAAATATAAATAACTTATTGAACAAGTTCTTTTAATATAAGGTCTAAAAGATATTATTTAGATCGGTTTTTCAAACACACGATATAAAAAGATGAAAATAAAAAAAGTAAAGTCGATTACTTTATAGACCGGTTGTCTCTTATAACCGGTCTAAAAGATGAAACTTTTTAGACCTTATATTTCTTATAACAAGTCTAAAAGATACGGAATAAAAAATAAAATATTTATTACTTTTAAGACCGGTTTTTATAAATAAACGGTCTAAAAGGTGGACTTCTTAAACCTTATTTTGAACATAACTGGTCTAAAAGATTAGCTCAAAATTAAAACTCGCTAACTGAATCCTCTTTTCGTCACGCCAAAAATTGAATTTCACTCCTCAAAGACCTTTCTTCTTGTTGCGATAACTCTAAGCTCTGTTGCTTTTTTGAACTCATCTATCACTCCCCCAACCCTCTTTTGCAGTTCCTTTCTCTATCAATATCGTCAACGCCAGTTGAAGATGGAATATCACCTAGAGGGGGGGTGAATAGGTGATCCTCAAATTCTTTTTGCGTAATTTTTACAAAGACAATTGGAACATAAACTAGAGAAGCGAATGAATGATAAAGTGAACAAGAGAGGTTTATACTGGTTCGGTCTAAAATCACTGACCTACGTCTAGTCCCTAGAACACCTGGGATTTCACTAACTTCCAGGAGCAATTACACACTCTGTAAACGAAGGATGGTCTACTCACTCTCAGACTCCACTCCCCCTTACAAGTTGTAATTGATATACTCTTTCTTAAGGTTCCACAACCTTAAGAAACAACAGATAGAGAAATAAGTGTTTAAATACTCCTCACGAGTTGATAGACTGATGAACACTGAAGAACAATCTTAATGGAACAGTTGAAACAACAAATGCTATTAAACTTGAATTGATTGCGCAGTGTTTCGGTAGTTGACGAATTGAATGCTTCGGCTATTTATAGTTGCTGTAATTAAGAGCCGTTGGTATAGCTTGTGAAATAGTTGTTGAGACTCTTGAATGTGTCCGTTAGATAGATGAAGCTTTCGTCAAGAATTTTGCCATTTGAATCCTTCAGTTGAATTCTCAGAGTTGACATTCTCTTTCATTCCTTTTGTTTTACCGTTGTGAGATAGCATTAAATGAACAGGCAGAATTTCAGAGCGCCTTTACTTCAATTAGAGAAGCTTTACGTGTTTAACACTCGTTTAGGAAATTGCATTTAATGCCTCTGATAGACCAAAGTGTTTTATCCAAATTTGCTGGTAATTTATGTTAAATTTATCTGAAACTCAAGAAGAAATGGGTTAAAAGTATTTGATAATCACAATAAGTAATAATCAGAAGAAGCATTAATTCATCCAATGATTCATGAATTTCGTACACAGTGATTTGAAAACAGAGATGATATTGCTTGAGCAATGATCCATGCTTGCTCAAGCAAGCTCCTTTGAAAAGCTGAAGAAAGTATACTTGCTTGCTGATGCTCGAGCATGAATATATCATGCTCGGGCAAGCTCCCTTTGAATTTGGTGTATGTACATCAGCATTGCTGTTGTTCGAGCATGTTCCCAAAGCTTGCTCGAGCAAGCTTTTATGAATCAGTTGAAAGTGCTTGGAACACGTTGATGCTCGAGCATGCTTTCCTGCTTGCTCAAGCATGGTGCTTGAGCATGATATAAATCATGCTCGGGCAACCCTTTTTCAATTAGTGAAAAACACATGCTGCTCGACCTTGCTCGAGCAACATTTTGTGCTTGCTCTAGCATGATGCTCGAGCAGTCTTTTTCCTTTGCTAGAGTAGGGACTTTAGCAAACCAAAATCCACAGGTTGCTCGACGTTGCTCGAGCATCCTTGTAAGCTTGCTCGAGCAAAGTGCTCGAGCATGCTTTTGCCTTCTAGCCGAGCATGCTTTCTGCCATTGCTTTGTTCTGCCTTGCTCGATGTTGCTCGAGCAAGACCATATGGTCTGCTTGATAATTGAATATTTCATACACTACTTTTTGTCTCTTGATTAATAATTTAGGACTCTTTAGCTAATAAATAATGGCTTTTATATCTATTTGGGCTTTGGGCCTTTGGTTTTTATTTTAGCCATTTTTAATAGTAAAATTCCAGTTTTACATTGCTTCGCTATTTTTACCATAACTCTTGAACCAGACATCGGATTTGCCTCATTTTTGTCTCATATTTAAGATGACTCAGAGAGCTACAATTGTTATGAAGACATGAAGGGCAATTTCGGACAAGAGGGCAGTCGATTTTGGAACTGAAGTTGATGTATTTTTGGATTTTATTTAAATTCGAATTTTGTAACTAAAGCCCATTTTATTTATTTGGGCTGACCCATTTCCATTTTAGGTTTAGGTTAAGTAAGGCAGCAGCCACAAACAGAGAACATTCACAGTTTTTAGAATTTAGTGGATCAAAACAGAAGCTTTCAAATCATCTGAAATGTTCTTCGCGTTCTTCGTCTGTTCTTCGTTTTTTCCAGTTATGTTCGGATAAACATTTGTGATTAACCCAATGTTGATGATTCCATGATTCATCCCGAGAGATCGTGCTTAATCGGTAACGTTACTTGTT
Organism: Acacia crassicarpa; assembly: GCA_034222035.1. Classification (NCBI taxonomy): domain Eukaryota; kingdom Viridiplantae; phylum Streptophyta; class Magnoliopsida; order Fabales; family Fabaceae; genus Acacia; species Acacia crassicarpa. The sequence goes on from JAWXYG010000008.1 coordinate 23,141,871, forward strand.
TCTGTTTTCATCTTATCGGATTCGATTTCTGAAAATAGTTCGAATATTAGTTTTAATATTTGGTTTGGTTCATCCCAAGGACTGAGTTCGAACTAGGTTTGAAGCCTTGCTGTGCGATCGCACAGTGAGACGCCACTGTTCGGATAGATGCTAGGCGATCGTCTAGTCGAGGGAATTTTTGGATGAGCGCAGAGATTTCGGTTCATCCAGAGCCAAACGCAAGTTCGTTCATATTTCGTTCAATGATGGAAGTTTCTGGAATCTAAATGTTGGGTTGATTGTTTTTAATCTGTTTATGTTTAATCCATTCTGTTCCTGCATTTCGTTCTGTTTCTGTTTAATTTCGGTTTTTTTGTTTGAATCAACAAAACCCCCCATTTTACCGTTCTGTTTCGCTATTGCTTTTGATCAAACTTGCTGCGAATTCATCGGGGAAACGACCCAGGTTCCCTATTTCTGCAAAATCATTTTTGAACTTGGTTATTTTGGGAGATACGACGAATCTCTGTCACTGCTCGAGCAAGGTTTCCTCAGACCACCTCTGATTAACCTTGCACACGATGTTGCTCGAGCAAATTTGATACTTTGCTCGAGTAACGTTTTGAAGATGTATTTATCATATTATATTCAATGTTCTTTGCTCATTTTAATTTAACAACTTGGAAATTGTAATCATCAAAACTTAAGAATTAACACCAGTTTTTGTTGTGTGGCCTCGTTGCTGCTTTGTGTTTCTCTCTCAACAAGCTAGTTTCGGTAAGCTCACTTATCACCTAAGTTTTTTTCCCCTTCCTTTTTTTTGGTACAATGTTTCCCTTACATGCCATTTTCCTATCTGTTGGTTAAACTGGGTGTTGCTTGATGTTCAAGCAACTCGCTCATGAGGTTGAAATTTCTTTTTTGTTCTTCCTTAATTGCATCAGAACTTAGATTTTCACTAAAAGTCATGAATAGCAAAGTTAGTCCTCGTAAGTTATAACCTGTAACTTTTTATGGTACTTATGAGAACTTGTTATGCTTTACGGTGCTCATAAGTTATAACCTGTAGCTCTTTACAGTGCTCATGAGTTATATAATATTTAACTCTTTACTCAGAGAATCTCCTTTCTCCTTAATTGTAACTCTTTACAGTACTCATGAGAACATGTAACTCTTTACAGTGATCATGAGTTATAACTCGTAAATATTTACAAAACTCATAATTAATAAAAAGGATGTGCTTGTTAAAACAATTATTGGGATTTAGGATTAACTTTGATCACTTGAAGACTTCAAAGTATATGATATCCAATAATGTTGATCCACATAGCTACCTCTTGATTACAATAAGAACTCCTTCTTCTAGATTCCTTCTTCTCCTTAGATGCCTGTTAGGCAATGGCAAGACAGAGGCTTCAAGTCTTTAGGTTTTTTTTCCCCCTCAAGTCAAAGACTGTGTCTTGAGATTAGCAAGATTGGAGGATTGGATGCATAAGGTTCGGAACTTACCTTTCTTGAACCTGGGCACATACAAGGCGTCCAAGACCTTTTTGGATGGTGGCACACACATGTCATCCAAGACCTTCTTGGCTACACCTAAACATCTATGAGCTACACGGCCAAAATTCAACCACTCCAATGAGGGTCTAACCTAAATTCAAGTGCTTACATGAAAGGCCCAACCATCTAGAAAGGCCCAGTCCAATTAGAAAGGCTTAATCCAAGAATGGTGCCTTCCAAGAAGCTTAATCCTTATACAATTTTTATTAGATATTTATCAAAATCTTTATTGGATATTCCTTTGGATAATACAAGATTATCCTTTATCATCTAACCTCTTTAATTTAAATTCAAAATTCAAATTGGCCTGAGACCCTATTAGGCCTTCTAATATATTTGGGCCTATTAGTGGAGAAACTAATTTCTCACTAAATACCCAAACATGGCACCATTTGTTAATTGGGCTTGGAGTCCCACTCCAACCCAATTACACTTGTAATCTTGATAAAACCCAATAACAATTATTGGCATAAAGTTGCTAAATAAAGCAATCAAGAACAACCTTATTGTGTAATCCATTAGGCTCAATTAGTCACTGATATAGATAAACTTAGACTAATTAAGCTCCTTTAACGAGCCCAATTTATCTAATGACAACATAAGACACTAACAATACTCAGAACTAATTGAGTTGATCAAGTGATCTACCTTTCTAATTTGGATACTATGCTAGCAACATCCCTTATATTGTCATTCACATTTAGTCAAACGTAAAGATAGAGTATCATCTCTATTGATTGAGTAAATGTAGCTATTTCACGGAACTACAAATCTTCTTCCATTAACTCTAAGACAAATCATGACTCTTTATGATCACTTACTATGCATAAATTCCCAAGTCAACTAAATGTCATCCAAGTCCTACCTGTCTTGTGGACGACTAATAGGGGACAGTGAGTCCTTTCGGCATGTCCATCTATACTCATGCATTTGAGTCATATCCACAAGTACACCATTCTCCCCATTTTTTAGGTGGATAAAGTTGTACAGTCAAAGCATAAGCCTAGGACATAGTGTTCAATGACATCCTTAAGTCTTGAATGATCCATATGTTGGAAATTATGCCCTAGGGGCAATTCATTGTACTTTGAATATTTAAGTTATTTAAAGTATTCTCTTTTGTTATCATTTTCGTTTGCATGTTCGTATTGATAACTACATCCTTGGATACATCTTATAGATTATCCTAAATGTCCCTGGTCGGTCATCTACGTGGGAGTGAAGATGAATTAAGACCAGTATCACTTTGATGAGGTATGGAGATACGAATCAAAGTCATAGGCACTTGTAAGAGTACAAGGTGCTGGACCGACCCACTATGAGAAAACTGCATGGTATAAGTCATAAGCTTATCTCATGTATAACCGCGTCACAACGCCCTATGACCTGAGATCATCATGGATTCCTACATGATGAGTCACTGACCTTTGACCTAGTCAAAAGTCACCTTTGACCGGGTGATGATAAAGGCTGGGATCGGGATCAGTGGTTTTCATGCGGAGGAATGTGAATGGTCAAGATGGAATTTGTCCCTCACATTTGTAGAGAGATAATACCGGGCCCCTCGATGAGTGAGTCTAAGAAATGTATGGCCATACTGTGATGGAAAGTAGTTTCCATTTCACCTTTTAGACTACTCGAGAATCGAGAAAGTAGTGGTCAAGAACAGGAAGTTGACATTATTCATGCCTCATCCTTGACCAAATTATCGCGTGACAAAAGGGACGTGACATGGTTGTACGATAGGTAGTATCGTGTTATCGATCCCCATGTGAATTGGGTAGTCGCAATGTCTTGGTAGAGGCCGCTTGTGACTTGTGGGTTGATACAGTCTTGGCTCACTGCCAATCTCATATGGGCCTGCAGGGTCGCACACAAGAATGATCCAATACAGGTAAAAGTGTCCAGATTCATTGAATCTCAGATTAATCTGAGATTAAATGAATACTAAATTTAATCTAGGATTAATATATATATATATATATTAAATTCAAAATTTATATATATATATATATATATATATATATATATATTATTAATGGAGATTATAATATTATATATGATATTTGTTTTGTATTTAATTTACTTGATAAATTAAATATCTGAAACAAATAGAGATATTGTATCTCATTTAATTTCGAATAAAGATATCATATATTTGTTTAATATTAAATTGAGATATAGTATCTCAGATTTAATTAAATAGATAGATATCATTTCTCGGAGGCTTTTAATTTAGATTCGAATTTCAGATCTGGTTTTAATTCGAATTAAATAAATATATTAGATTAGATCTATTAGATAGATTTAATTGATATATTATCCAGATTCAAAATTCGAATTTCAAAATTAATGAGGATTAATTTTGATTATATAATACGCCTATCGGGTTTAGGAAAACCTACGGGAGTTATAGTCGAGCGTATTACAGAAAGCTGCGAGAAACCCTAGAGTGAAAAAAAATTGAGAGAGACGCACAAGAGGCGCTAGCACGCTGTTGTAACCGTGTTCGAGGATTGTTCGTGTGGATACTGGTAGAGGAAGCCGATTCTAAGAGTCGTCTTCTGCTGATTGAGAAGGTAGCCCACCTGTTCAAAGAGAACGAGACGCGGACGAGTTCAATATAAGGTATGATTCGAGTTCCCTAACCTTGATTTAAACGTCGTTGAGTGATCCTTCGGACGGGATTCGTAAGAAATTTTAATCCGCCGCATGTACGGATCCCAACACCATACTACCAAATGATGAGAGACATTACTAATCTAATGATACTTTCTACAATGAATCCTTGTGGAGTTTCTTGGTGGGTAAGTTCAGTGCTATATATTCTCTAACAGATCTACCCACGACATTAGCTAAGGCATCACCATGCCTACATTCCATGAGGTCCCTACCTTATATCCCTGTACAACTAGATAACGTCGCACTAGTCTTATTGAGATCACCAATGCCCTTTCTTAGTGATTCAAGACTAAGAACAGGTTTCAGGCAATAGACATGTAGTGCCCTCGAGTCATCATGATCATGATCCCTATCATAGATCCTCAAGTGTACACCTGTTCAATTCTCAGGGCCTTTATCTTTAATCACATATTAACCATAAAATATAGGCAAGACATAAATATGATTAAAGATAAGGATTCCCAAATATATAAATCATGAAATACTAAATAGTACAAGGTATTGTTCTGACAGTATAGATTATCTCTAGGATACCTACATATTAACACTATGTCTAAAGTTAATTTAGTGCAATTGAATTCATTTCTCATCCTTTCTTGTCAGAACCACAAATGGCTTCAATAATGCTCAATGAAGCTTAAAATATTTTGCTCTAAAGTAACAAAAACACAAATAAGTGAGGTTTTATAAGGTCGTATTTGTGTCGAAAGAACCTCCCAAGAGTAGGTTTTGTTAGTTCTGCTAGAGTTCCCAATTATAGGACCATAGCACCTAAGTGTCGAAAGAACTTGAATAAGTGCATTTTATCTTTGCTTTATTCCTACCTTCTAATTTGGCCTTGTTGTTAGCATATTATATGTTAGGATAATGTGGATTTTAGCATCTTGTGAGGTTTAATTTTTTTTTTTTGGCTTCAAGATGCATCGTATATATTGGGATAATATATGTTAAATATTTTTGTTTATTGGAATTCAAATATGGATCATAGTTGGATAAAAGCTAAATGGATGGGTGTTGAATATGATAATGAGGAGAGAGAATTTTTAAAATTTGCTAAAAGGAATGCTGATGATGATAGTGGATGATTTATTGGTCTTGTGTAGAATGTTTGAATGAGAAGCAACTAAGTGCTGCATATATACACACACATTTAATTTGTGAAAGATTTTGTACGAATTATACAATATAGGTATGTGAAGAACACAAATCAACCTGAAGGATCTATGGTTTAAAAATATATTTATGGAGAAGCCATGGAATTGAACAAAGAAGATGAAGCAGATAATGAACACGGCACAAGAAATCATCATCATCAAGGGATATGGGAGGATATCACTTTATAAAAGAGAGAAAAGTATGCTCATTTACTTTTATGGTCATTGATATCCTTTTTTGGATGTATTATTGTTTGTTCAATGTTCTATCTTTAAATTGAGAGGTTCTGTGTTAATTATTGTTTTCCTTTGTAACATAATTTGGTTTTGGGGGAGATTGTTAAATATAATTGTTTGTTGTTGATTCAATTCTACTTGCTTTGATTTTGCGTATAAGGTATATAGATTAGTTGCTCATAGTTCTTTGTGAGATTTGAAAGCTTTTTTGCTTCTTTTCTTGTAAAGTTTCCTTGCATGGGAGCATTTTTATCTTTTTTGTCTAAAATTATTGGGGTTGTATGCCCTGCACATTTCTCTCTTTTTTCTTGTCATTTTACTGTTGAAAATGATTTTTACATATGTTATGATTATGCTTCTAACTATCAGTGTAGTAATTGATTTTACTATTTAACACATGAATTATATTGTGTTCTTGGCCTCATACTGTTATTTGCAATAATTGCAAGCTAGAATAAGTTGTAGTCGAACCCAAAACCTAGGAGGTATCTTCGGTTGTGGTTTGTGATGAATAATAGTTGTTAACTAGATCGATTTTGTTCCCATTATGAATTAGAATATTGTTGGAATTATATTCATTTAAATAATTCAATTTGTATATTCATTTCCAATAATTCAATTTGTAACTTATATTAAGTTGTTTAGAGCTTGTAGCTTAAACTGTCTCTTAGGTGCTGGATTGGATGGTGGGTAAGAGGAAGAAATAGAATAGATATGAGAAAAAAATAAGAAAATATTTAGACTGGATGTTATAAATATCAGGTCTAAAAAGAATTAATATGTGACTTTTAAGACCGGTTTTAAAAATATAAGGTTTAAAAAATGAGACTTTTAAGACCTAATACTTTATAAACCGGTCTAAAAAATCAAAATTTTTAGACCTTATATTTTTAAAACCGGTCTTAAAAGTTTGACTTTTTAGACCTAATATAAGCTAAGTTAGGTCTAAAAAGTCTTTTAGACCTAATATTTGAGTAACTGATCTAAAAAGTGATTTTTTAAGATCAATTGTTCAACTAGTCTAAAAAGCTTGTGATTTCCCCTCGGTCTAAAAAGCGACTTTTTCACCAGTGTGGTTCTCAAGTACCTGGTTAAACTTGAGGGATATAGTAGACTGAAATATCAGGAGGAGCCTGGCGACTAGATGTAGGTCATCATGAATTAGACTGAACAAGTATAAATCATAGTTTGCATCTTTTCTTTCCTAAGCTTTTATGTTTCCAGCATATATGGTTTGAATGATTGACTATGAATTTATAATTCATTACTTTCATACGTATTGTTTTCACTAAGACGTGAAAGGTTTTTTTAAAGTTCTTAAACTTTTATTTTACACCCAATTCACTCCCTTTCTTGAGTATCAACCAGTTCTAACATAGATAATAGCTCAACAAATACAATTTTAAATTTCTTTATATTGGCTCAACTTTATCACCAAGAACATTCATAAATGAAAGTGGAATATCACCTAGAGGGGGGGGGGTGAATAGGTGATCTCAAAAATCTTTTCACTTATGGCTCATGGAGACAGTTAACAATGAAAAGAACAGAGAAATAACTCAGAGAAGTGAAATAGACACACAACAATTTATACTGGCTCGGTCCAAGATCTTTGACCTACGTCTAGTCCCCAGAATACTTGGGATTTCACTATCTTCAAGAACAATTACACACTCAGTAAATGAAGGACGGTCCTCTCAATCTCTGACTCCACTCCCCCTTACAAGTTGTAATTGATACACCCTCTCTTAAGGTTCTACAACCTTAAGATTTGACTGATAATGAAAATAAGTGTTTATATACTCCTCACGAGTTCATAAAATGATGAACACTGAAGTACAGTTAATGGAACAATTGAAATAGCGAATAAGAATGAACTTGAATTAATTGCATAGCGTTTCGGTAGGTGGCGAATTCAATGCTTCAACTATTTATAGATGTTGCAATTAATGATAGTTGGTGAAGGTCGCAAAAATAGTCGTTGAGTGACTTGAATGAGTCCGTTAGACTGGTGAAGCTTTTGTCGAGGATTTCACTGTTATAATATTCAGGTTGAATGTGCAGAGTTGACATTCTCTTTCATTTCTTTTGTTTTGCCATTGTGAAATAGCATTTAATGCGCAGACGGAATATTGGAGATGCTTTACTTCGATCAGAGTTGCTTTGCGTGTTTATCACCATTTTAGGTAGTTGTATTTAATGCTTCTGATAAATGAGGTTGCTTTATTTAAATCTGCTGGTAATTCATGTTTAAATGATCTGAAACTCATGAGTAGATTGGTTAAAAGCATTTGGTAATCATAATAAGTAATAATCAGAAGAAATAAAGATTCATCCAATGATTCAAGTTTCTCGGAGAGTGTTGATTTGAAAACAAGGATGATAATGCTCGAGCAATGATCCAAGCTTGCTCGAGCAAGCTCCTTTAAATTACTCAGAAAAGTGCTTTTGATCACTGATGCTTGAGCAGGAAAAAGCCTTTGCTCGAGCATGCTACTCGAGCATGATTTTATCATGCTCGAGCAAGCCTTTCTTGAATTTGTTAAAAGCCCATTAGAGTCTCTGATGCTTGAGCACTCTTTTCTGTCTGCTCGAGCATGGTGCTTGAGCATGAATTTAGTCATGCTCGGGCAAGCCTCATACAACGATGAGATAGCTCGTTGCTCAACTTTGCTCGAGCAACCTCTTTGGGCTTGCTCGAGCATACTACTCGAGCAACTCTTTGCTCGAGCAAGGACTATGCACACGCAAGAGCATAGGTTGCTCGACTTTGCTCGAGCATGCTTTTACCTCTTGCTCAAGTATGACAGTGCTTTGCCTTGCTGTTCCTTTGTTTACTCGATGTTGCTCGAGCAAGCTGATGCTTTTGCTCAAGCAAGACTCCAAACTCTTCATAGTGCTTTTACTTGTTGATGCTTGGGCAATCATATGTGGTGTACTTGAGTAAAGACCCCAGAGACTTCCTTATAAACTCGATGTTGCTCGAGCAAGACTATATAGTCTACTCGAGCAAGGCTTCCGTAAAACACTTGCTTTTTGCCTTGCATTCGATATTGCTTGAGTATAACTAACTACTCTGCTCGAGCATACTTTCTTTGAAACCCTTTTATCAGATTATCTTATCATTTGATCTTGACTATGACTTAGAAATTGTGATCATCAAAACATAAGAACTAACAATAAATATGGCGTTATTTTTAATGAGAGCCATAAGCATCCAAATTCCTTCATTTCAAGCTCATTTGAAACCTACACCAGTTTAAGATTTATCGTAAAAATTTCATGACCAAGCTTTTAGTTTACTAGGTTAAAAAAACATAAATTGAGCATCACACTTTCAGAAACAACATAATAATATAAATAGCATACATTAACAAGGTTTGTGATTTGTAAATGGCCTCCATCATATAGCTAAAGTACCATGATCATTTAGAATGCTCCATATAGGTTTACAACCATGCCAAAATAATCACAATAGTTAAGCAATACTTGCAAGATATAAGATGTAAAGTACTGCCTTGAAGCTTTTACACAATTGATATAACAAGATGATCCCTTGGAGATCTAGCTCAAGAATGATATCCTAGAAAGACATTATAGGTCTACTATTAGTTATAAGCTCAAAACCTACCCATTCCACATAAAGATTTTGATTTCAAGGTTAGATGTTGGTAGATTTTGTGTTTTTCATTCATGCTTGATCTTGATTTTAATCATATCTAACTTTTGAAAACCCTTCTTTGAACTATAAATCTTCATCTTTCCTTCATTTGGTTTTAGAAATAAAAAATTCATAGAAAAAATAGAGGAAAAAGTGTCTCTAAAGAGCTTACTTGAAGATTTTGCAGCTCCTTCACTTTCTAGGTGACTTAAACCCTTCCAAAAGACCTTAGAACACCCAATAACTCATAAGAACACATTTTTCTTCTCTCTTCTCTCTTCTAGGTGGAGCATGAAATGGCATGAGGGAAGAATGGGGCTATTTATAAAGTGGAGGAAGGTGTTTGTGCAAGAGAAGCCATAAATGCCATACCTCCCTATACCATTGCTTTTTCTTACAAACTTCTTCTTACATAACTTTTTCTTACAAGCCCATTACCCTTTCCTTGATTTTCCCAACAACCTTTATCATGATTGGACAAAAGGTGATAGTAAACATTTGATGTGCCTTGTGTAAGACAGAATCACTTAAGAAGGAGGTGAATTGAGTGATTTAAAAACTTTTTCGAAATACCCTGAAACACACTCCCTAAAACATAGCTAAAAGAGAGGTAGAGAGAAAGGATGACACAAGAGGATTATATTGGTTTGGTCCAAATCCTTGACCTATGTCTAGTCTTCAGACACTCTGGGATTTCTCTATCTCAAAGCTTGATTACACACTCTGTAACTTTAAGTAATCCTCTTACTAGGACTTACTTCCCCTTACATGTTGTAATCAAATAAACTCAATCTCAAAGGTTCCACAATCTTGAGATTCTTACAAGAATGAATAAGTTTTAACTCTCTAAAAGAGCAAATAGATAAACACTGAAGATTATAAATATCAAAAGATATTGCTTAAGCGGGTGAAACAGAAAATGTTAAATCTTCAAATTGATTGCGCATAGTTTCTGTTGTTGGAGAATTGAACGCTTCTAGCTTTTATAGATGTCTTCATTAATGACCGTTGAAGTCATTGAAAGTGTTACACCTCTACTGGCCTCACCCTTTCGGGTAACAGATTAGAGGGATTCCTTTTATCTATTACCTTTCTTTAGTCACTTATTCCTTTTAGCGTATATCAGAGTGTGCGCAACAGAGCATCATATCGGTTTGGAATTACCTATTGTATTGGTAAAAGTGAGATAATCAAAAAGTAACTGGTCCCCGGAGGGTTAAGGGTACAGTCATCTAGAATAAAATACTAAAAGTAGACATAAATACAGTCATCCCAAAATATAGATACAAAATATAATAAGGCATTCCCTATTCTTCAATCTGCCACAGTATGCCCTACCTTTTCAAAAAGGCCTCTAAAACTTAGGCACGGTCCACTGTATCTACAAAATGATCTGGAGTTCAAGAATGAACCCTAGAGTAACTGTCAAACTCATGTACTCATATGTATACAGTGTATGAATGATACCATATCACAAAAAATCACAGTCAACAAAGAAGCCATACCATATATACATTTAGAAACATAAATACAACATGTACCACAAGCCGTTGAGTAGTCTTACTAACGTAAGCCCTAAAATCACAAGCTGTTGAGCCGCCTGAACCAGGCCAGCCTCTGAATCTCAAAGCCATCAAGCTGCCTAACAAGGCCAGCTCCGAAAAAATCCTCAGCACTAGGAACAACATAAAAGTTAGGGACTCGAACCCTTACTGTTCTGTATGCATATTTGGTGAATACACACATGGCAAACAAACATACAACAACCACATATAAAGTAAGTGAGTAAATAGTTACTACCTGTTGGTTGCTCACCGACTCACAAATTTTTATGACACCTGATAGCCTCTTCGGATTTGTCTTTACCCTAGATAACATCAATATACCTTATTTTTAGTATTTCCATAAATTACCTTTTTATTCTTGAGAAATCCGAGTCCTAACTTCATAATTCCAATGACTTTTGTTCAACTTCAAATGTTTTTAATTAATTCCACAAAACTCCAATTGACACAAAATCGGTGGCATCTAAACCCTTAGAATAAAAATATTTCAGAGTCCAAAAGGGTTTATATTTTATTACATAGCTTAAACTTCACTCGCTGGTCAAAAAAGTATCTCAGCTTCCTGAGTGATTTTCAAAAATTTATTTATCCTGGAAGAATAATCGAAAAAGGTACCAAAGTTTATATTAAAATGAAGGTTATGAAGTCTAATTTAAGCCTATAAAATTTTAGAGCAAACAGACTTCATTTACTATTTTAAAAATAATGATAAATCTTCACTGCTCAGAAATCTTGAAGTTGGCAACAAGCTGTTCCTTTTGGTTTTTGGTGTTTTTGGGTTCGTAAATGTTAACTTTAACCTAACCTCATGTAGAATATCGTTTCAAACTCATTGGAACTCTTAAAAATATCAAAATCAGACCATATGCTTTAACTAGTTGGACGAAAAACGCTAAGCTTCAAACTTCAGAAGCTAATTTCAGTGTTTGCCTGAATTCGAAGCTCTAATCAGTGTTTCAGCTTCTTTCTTAGGGTGATGGAACTTGGTTGGACCCTCTCCTTTTCTACTGGAACTCACCACTTTGGCAACCAAGAATGTGAGGATTATGTCTTTATAAAATAAATAAAATGATCAGGGTACATTGAATTATCCGGTTCATGCTTTTGTCCACTGGCACAATTTCCTCCCTTAAGAATTAGATTTTTATATTTTACCATGTGCAGGTCACCTATTTTTACCCGAAACACCCTTTTGTCCAATGGTTAAAAGCATGTACCTTGGTTTTTTGTATGTTTTCCTTTTTCTTTTTCTTCAAGAAATTTTAGATATTTTCAAGGGCATATGTGGTGCATTCAGGGCCTGTAAAATCTGATCCACATGCTTTTATTCAATTTGTCCAATTCACCCTTTTACCCACTGGTCCTTGTAGTACACCGCTAGTTAAAAAGGTGCTCCCCTTTCCACTTTTTTTTTCAAATTTTTAGATCTTTTTCCTTGGTTTGGCCTCCATATGTGGCACCATTATACACCCTAAGAGGGCCCAATATTTGCTCCATTTGATCCAAAAAGAAGTCCCTAATTGATCCTTATTGGTTTCCTTTTCACCAGTTAACTTCCCTTAGGGTCTATATTTTGTGTTTGAGCTTAAATAAAGATAAAATCATCTGATTTCCTTTCTCTGTTTTCATGTGGTCAAAATTCTCTCTTTAAAGGGTAAGGAATTGACTTTTCTACCCCTGTAATCGTTACTTACTTTTTGCTTTTTAACCCTGTGATGACATGTGTTCTCAAGTTATAATTACATTGACTTTTTCCTTTGTAGCATGTGATTTTTACAGTGTTTCTTCCTCTTCCTGCCTGGGGATGGCGCATACATACTGTGCAGGGGTAGGTTTGTACTCTGCTAATGCTCTCTATCCCATACTAATTGTACTAGCTTATACACTCCGGTATTTACTGCTTACCTCACTTTCTTTCCAAATTAGGGTACAATCATTACTTCTTTTCTCTTGGTCTATTAGACGAAATTTTTGGCCTATCTGGGGCTCCATAATCTGCCCCCTAATGGACTGCCAAATTCTTTCTAATTATTATTATTATTATTAAATATTACAAAAAAACAATAATTTCACTGTAATCAAAAGCTTCTTTTATTTCATGAGTTTGTACAAATACATCATTTACAAAAGTCAGGGTGTTACAGAAAGAGTCGTTGCGAGTAATGAGTATAAATGTTGAAGAACGTTACTCAGACTCTCTTTAGATTCTCCAAATGTTAGCCGTCATTCTTTGTTTCACATTTCTTATTCCATTTGTAGGTTAAGACTCAGCAATAAATGTGGAATGGAAATGGTTGCAAGGCTTTATGTTTGCTCAGATAGTTATTTGCCTATTGGGTGCTTCGTCTCTACTTTACATTAAATACTCTGACACATAATTACTTTGTTGCAATTTGGTGTTAATCCATATCAAAATCATCTAACTTAATAACAAACTGATTAAACATAGTTAGGAATAATAATGAGACATGATATGATGTAGGTAAATCAATCTCAGAGATTTAAGAAGTTTGGACACAGTGATTTGTAAACAAAGATTAGATTGACTCAAGTTAAATTGATTTGGCTTGAGTCAAGAGATCATCTACTTTCAAAAAGAAGATTAGGAAATTTGAAAGATGAAGCAAAGACTTGACTTAGATAAGGTCTGCTCAAGTTTAGGTCCCAACTCGAGTCACCGAATCCAGGCTCTAGTTCATCTTGTTAGTTCTCAATGTGTTTTGATGATTAACAACAAGTGTAAACATGTTTTGAAGTTTCCAAGATCCTTTAAAAACCATCTGATAGTTGCATACTGCAGTATGGATCTGTATACTGCAGTAAAGGGTCATCCAGAAAGCAATAATTTTTCAAAGTTAAGTCAATACCGCAGTATAGGGTGCTATACCGCAGTATTGGACTTCCAGAGAACAATCAAATTTTTCAAGTTAAGGCAATACCGCAGTATAGGGTGCTATACCGCAGTATTGGACTTCCAGAGAGCAACCGAGTTTTTCAAAACAAGCCAATACCACAGTATAGGTATGTATACTGCAGTATAGGGCCATCCAGAGAGCAACTAAATTTCTAAGTCAAGCCAATACCGCAGTATAGGTATGTATACTGCAGTATAGGGCCATCCAGAGAGCAACTAAATTTCTAAGTCAAGCCAATACCGTAGTATAGGTATGTATACTGCAGTATAGGGCCATCCAGAGAGCAACCAAGTTTTTTCAAGCAAGTCAATACCGCAGTATGGATATGTATACTGCAGTATAGGCTTATACAGAGAGCTCCCAAATTTTTTTAACTATTGCATACTGCAGTATAGGTTTGCATACTGCAGTATTGGGCTCTTAAACTGATTCTTAATTTGTCAAGTACTCGCTTACTGCAGTATGCTACTTACATACCGCAGTATAGGTCATGACTTTCAAACATAAATCACGATGTTTTGCCTCTGGAAGCTGTATACCGCAGTATGACTTTGGATACTGCAGTATGGACACTTATGCACAGTGCCATACTCCAGTATAGAGGAACTTACCGCGGTATACAACGGTCAAAACTGATTTTTGAATTACGCGAATTTGAAATCATTATTGTTTGATCTTGTTGCTTCCATAATTCATTCACTTATGATCCCAGCTATGTTTAACAAGTTTGTTAAGTGAATTTCAGCAAGCACAGATGAAGATCAATGAAGGTCAAAGCCATAAAGCAAAAAGTGTACAGTGCATTAAATGCACTTCTGCAAATCAACCTATTTTCAGCTAATCCATCTGAGCACGCCTTCTAAACGTTAAAGAATGCTTATTACAACAAGCAAAGTCATCTCCAACGGGCAAATTCTCAGAGGGCCACATCAGATCACATTAACACTTAGATTAGCAGAAGTTTAGAGAGAGAAGAAGACCAGACTTAGTTCTAATCACCTACAACGGTTGGATTCATCAAGCAACAGTCATTTAATGTTCTCTACCTATAAATAGAGTGCATTAACTTCTTCTCAAGCTGATACACCAACTGAGAGCGAAAATTTATTGAGTTCATTTATTGTGTTCAGCTTTCATTTGTAATAGTGTCATTTTGACATTTGTTCTTCAGTGATTATCATATCTACTCTGTGAGAGAGTTATTACTTGTAAATCATTCATTGATTGTGATAACCACAAGTCAGGGGACTTGGTGGTTAGGGTGTATTGGTTACAACTTGTAAGGGGGAGTGTGTTCTAGTGAGAGAACAACTCTTAGTACAGAGTTTGTAATCATTTGTTGATTATAGTGGATTGAAAATCCCAAGTGAGGCTTGGGGACTGGATGTAGGTCAGAGAAAGGACCGAACCAGTATAAATCATCTGTGTCAAGCTTCTTCTTCCCTTCTCCTCTGTCTTACCCTGTTTTGGTGTATTAAAAACAGAGTTATCTCTTTAGTTTTTAAAAGATACCCAATTCACCCCCCTTTTGGGTATCAAGCTCCAACTTTCATTTGGTATCAGAGCTAGGTCTTCTCATAAGAGCTTAACATCTCGAGAAGGATCAACATGGAAGGTATTCTACCTGATGTAGCTTCTATCAACCGATCACCAGGTTTCAGTGGGCAACATTATTCATTCTGGAAAGCCAAATTCAAAGTTTTCGTTATGGCCTCTGAATATGGGCTATGGAGAGTATTTGAAGTTGGAGATTATGCACCAACTGTGATGGAAAATGGTCGTAGAGTTCCAAAGCCAGAAGATGCCTATGATGAGAATGATCGAAGAAATGTCACTCTTAACAGCAAAGCCATTCTCATGTTGCAAAGTGCTCTTAGTCAACAAGAGTATTTCAGAATTTGCACTTTGCCATCTGCTAAGGCTATGTGGGATGCAGTAGAAATTGCTCATGAAGGAACCACCGGAGTCAAGGAGAATAGAGTCAACACTCTCATGGCAGAATATGATCTTCTTCGCATGAAGTCTGGTGAATCTATCATCGATTTCCAACTAAGATTCACTCATTTGATCAACCAGCTTGCTGCCTTAGGAAAAACATATGAACAACTTGTTCAAGTGAGGAAAATTCTCAATATTCTTAGCAAAGAATGGGAAGCCAAAGTGACAGCCATTAAGGAAGCACGTGGTGAGTCAATGAGCTCTGTAGCTGCTTTGTTTGGAAGCCTATCTGAATATGAAGGGAAGCTCAAGTTCAGAAAAGAGCTTGATGAAGTGAGTGGCAAGAACAAAGGAGTAGCCCTCAAGGCTGTGAAGGAAGCAAAAGAGTCGGATGATGAGGAAGATGAGAATGAAGAGATTGGGATGATGGTTCGGCGTTTCAAGAAGTTCTACAGAAAGGATCAAGGCTTCAAGAAGTTTCAAAAGGGAAGTTCCAGCTATGAATCAAAGAAGCTTATCATATGCTACGAATGTGAGAAGCTCGGACATATCAAATCAGAATGTCCTCAGTTGAAGAACCAAGAGAAAGAAAAGAAGAAGTTCAAAAAGAAGGCCTATGTCTTAGCTATATGGGGAGATAGCTCATCCGATGAAGATGAAACTGAAGAAGAAGAAGAAAAAGCGAACATATGTCTAGTTGCTGAAGAAGAGCAACATGATACAAGCAATGAGGTATATGAATCTAAACCTTCCTATGATGAACTTTTTGATGAATACAACATTGTGCAAATGGAATTTGAAAAACTTGCTGAAAAATATTTTGCCTTGAAAAAGAAAAACACTACTCTTGAACTGCAAGTTGAAAGACTTTCTTCTCCTGAAATTCTAGTTTATGACGAATGCCCTATCTTGGAGAAAAAGAATTCACAATTGACAAAAGCACTTGAGAAATTCACGAAGGGAAATGAAATGCTTAATGTGATTCTTAAACAACAGCGTTTTATAAATGATAGATCAGGCATTGGTTATAAACCAGATTTTGACAAGAAGAAAGGAAAGAAGAAGAATGGTCAAAAATCGTACATGAACTATTTTACAAAATCAGTTCATTCTTCTAATCCTTTTGCACACTGTAACTATTGCAATAGGAAAGGTCATTCTACCTCCTCTTGTTTTCATAAAAATGAAAGGAAAGCTAAACCTGCTGGAAATTATCAATGGGTACGAAAAGGAACATATGTTTCCAAGGTACAAGCTAACCCCAAAGGACCCAAGAAAAGATGGGTACCTAAAACTTGATCCCCTATGATTTGCAGATGTGTCTTAGAGCATCAAGGCCCAACAAATGGTACATTGATAGTGGATGCTCAAGACATATGACTGGAGATAAATCCAAATTTGTCTCAATCAAGCCTAAGGACGGTGGCAAGGTGACCTTTGGTGGTGACCAAACTGGGAAAATCGCTGGCATTGGTGAGATTGGAAACAATGAAGGTCCACTCATCAAGCATGTCTACCTTGTAGAAGGATTATGCCACAACCTCCTTAGTGTGAGTCAAAGCACCGACAAGGGTAATTTAGTTATCTTTGATTCAAACGAATGCTTGATTGTGAAAAAGGATTTAGTTTCCATTGATGATTTGAAAACAAAAGCTTTATTTAGAGCACCTAGAGATGGAAATTGTTATACTCTTAATTTCTCTAGTAATGCTTCAATTTCTGAAAATTGTTTTGTAAGTAACTTGAATGAGAGTTGGCTATGGCATAAGCGATTAGCTCATGTCAACATGTTTCAACTTGACAAGTTGCTGAAAAAGGACTTAGTGATTGGTATTCCCAAACTCAGTTTTAAAAATGATTTGATCTGTGAAGCATGCCAAAAGGGAAAACAAACTAAGTCATCTTTCAAAAACAAAAATGAAATATCTACCAATAGACCATTGCAATTGCTACATATGGATCTTGTGGGTCCAGCAAGGGTGAGGAGTCTTGGTGGCAATCTATATACATTGGTTATTGTAGATGATTTCTCTAGATTTTGTTGGACTATTTTTCTGTCATCTAAAGATGAAACATTTGATCAGTTTGTTGTATTTACCAAGAAGGTCCAGAACGAGAAAGGGTTTTCAATTTCAGGAATAAGGACTGATCATGGTGGCGAATTCGAGAACAACGCCTTTGCTGAGTTCTGTGACAATATGGGGATTGACCACAACTTCTCAGCTCCAAGGACTCCACAACAAAATGGTGTTGTAGAGAGGAAGAATAGAGTGCTCATTGAGATGGCAAGAGCAATGTTGAATGAGAACAACACTTCACAAGTGTTCTGGGTTGACGCTATGAGTACGGCATGCTACATCTCAAACCGAGCTTACTTGAGGAAAAAGCTGAACAAGACGCCATACGAGCTCTACAAGGGAAGAAAGCTGAATCTGAGCCACCTACACATCTTTGGATGCAAGTGCTATGTGCACAATAATGGTAAAGATAATCTTGGTAAATTTGACTCCAAAGTAGATATAGGCATATTTATTGGCTATTCCAATAGAAGTAAAGCATATAGAGTCTTCAACACTAGAACTAAGGTTGTAGAAGAGTCTATACATGTTGTGTTCAGTGAATAAGAAGCTGATAAATCCTTGAATGATGAGGAAGAGACCTTTTTCAAAAACCAATTCTTTTCGAAAACTACTCCTTCTCAATCTGAAAATTCTGAAAATGTTTTTGAGGCTGATCCCGAAAACAATTTAGAAAATCCTGATCAGTCTCAACCTAGAGCTTGGAGATATATAAGGAATCATCCTTTAGACCAAGTTATAGGTGATGTGAACCAAGGAGTAAGAACTAGAAATAGTACTTTAAATGAGGTCACATTTTCTGCATTCATTTCACACATTGAACCCTCTAAGATAGAAGAAGCCCTTTCAGACAAGGATTGGGTGATTGCTATGCAAGAGGAATTACATCAATTTGACAGAAATCAAATTTGGGATTTGGTTCCTAGGCCTAAAGATCATCCGGTCATTGGCACTAAATGGGTATTCAAAAACAAACGAGATGAGTCAGCAATCATTGTCCGAAATAAGGCAAGATTGGTTGCCAAAGGCTATAATCAGGAAGAAGGAATAGATTATGAAGAAACTTATGCTCCAGTGGCAAGATTGGAAGCCATAAGAGTTCTTCTAGCCTTTGCATGTGTAAAAGGTTTTAAACTTTTTCAAATGGATGTCAAAAGTGCATTTTTAAATGGTTTTATTCAAGAGGAGGTGTATGTAGAACAACCTCTAGGTTTTGAAAACAAACAATTTCCAGATCATGTTTTCAAACTAAAGAAAGCACTTTATGGCCTTAAGCAAGCTCCTAGAGCTTGGTATGAAAGATTGAGTCAATTCTTACTCAATCAAGGATTTATCAGAGGCAAAGCTGACACAACACTGTTAATTAAGAAAAATAAATTGAATGAGATTTTAATTGTTCAAATTTATGTTGATGATATTATATTCGGTGCTACTAATGACTCCTTGTGTGAGGAATTTTCTAAGACTATGCAGGGTGAATTTGAGATATCAATGATGGGAGAGCTCAACTACTTCCTTGGGCTGCAAATCAAGCAACGAAGAGATGAGATATTTATATCCCAAACCAAGTATTTAAATGATTTGCTGAAGAAGTTTGGAATGGACAAGTGTAATGGGGCTGACACACCAATGAGCACAACTACTTCTTTGGATGCTGATGAAGAGGGCAAGGATTTCAACATCACCAAGTATAGAGGAATGATTGGATCATTGCTCTATCTCACCTCAAGTCGCCCGGACATCCAATTCAGTGTTGGAATGTGTGCTCGGTTCCAATCCGCTCCTAAAGAGTCACATGCTGAACATGTGAAGAGGATATTCAGATATCTCTCTGACTCGAAGACTCTTGGACTATGGTTTGCCAAATGTCAGCCGGAGCACTTGGTGGCATATTCGAATTCGGACCATGCTGGTTACAAGACGGATAGAAAGAGCACAAGTGGCCAATGCGAGTTCTTTGGGAACTCACTTGTGTCATGGTTCAGTAAGAAGCAAACAACTGTGGCCGTGTCATCAACCGAAGCTGAATATGTGGCTGCCTCAAGTTGTTGTGCTCAAGTGCTATGGTTAAAGCAACAACTTGCTAATTTGGGAGTCCACTTGAAGGAGATCCCAATATTGTGTGACAACACTAGCACAATAAGCTTGGCCAAGAATCCGGTGCAACATACAAGAACCAAGCATATTGATGTGAGGCACTACTTCATTCGGGATCATGTCCAGAAGCGAGATGTCAAAGTGATGTTCATTTCAACCCATCTTCAGCTAGCTAACATCTTCACCAAGCCTCTAGCCAAGGAACAATTCACTTTCATAAGGAGAGAATTGGGAATGGTAAATCCCAATGAATTGTAAGCAATTCTCTCTCAATTTAATGTTAGATGTGTTTTTGATGATCAATCTTTACTAACTTAAGCATCGGAGTGTTTAGCCTTTGTTTTTGCAGGATGTTTTGATGTTTCAGAGGTTGTATACTCCAAGATTGGTGATAATACTCGAATTTGGAAGTTGCAAAAAGCTAAAACAGAAGTTCAGAAGAGCTATACCGCGGTATGCAAGTGCTATACCACAGTATAGGGTGCGATAGAAGCCAAAGCTCCAAGTATGCCAGAGGCATACTGCAGTATGTAAGTGCTATACTGCAGTATGGCCATGGGGGTTTTCAAAAATTCACTCTACATTTTTGAAGTCCAGGTCAGTATACTTCCATCTATATTGCAATATGTAAATGAAAGTATGCTATACTGCAGTATGCAAGAACTTTACTGCAGTATAGGGGTTTGTCTATATATACTGAACAGTCGTGTTCTTTCATACTCGCATCTTTACTCCAGTAAACTCTAGCAGAGTCACGTCTTTCTCTCTTATCTCACTCTAAAACCGTCACAAATTCCCCACGAATTCTCACCAAATCTCACTCAAATTCTTCCCATTCTCATTCTCGGCGAAACCCTATCGTCAAGATGTCCAAAGATCAATCTCTCTCCAAACAACCCACTTCTTCTCTTCCACACAGAGCACCGAGGACGAAGTCAATTCCAAAGAGATTAGAGACCGGCATTGATCATCATATTCCTGGAGTCGGTGTTACTATCCCAGAGGCCTCTTCACCAAACCCCAAGAAGAGGGGTACTTCATCTAGAGCACCAACTCCATCTTCAGCTGCCAAGAAGAAGAAGATTGGAGAGCCGAGTAAGGCAAAAGGGAAGAGGACCGTTGTTCATCAAAAAGCAAGGTCCAAGAGAGCTTCCACAACTGTCGTATCCTCTCCCTCAACTGTTGAGGTTACTGGTTCTTCATTAGAGACTGAGTCTGAGCAAGAATCTTTGCATGTGATTGTAAATGCTATAGAGGATATTAAGATTCACAAGAATGCACCAGAGGGATTCAAGGTTGCTCCAATTCTACTTCCTCCTAGCTTGAATGCCAAGTTCAAAGACCAATTTGGGAGTCGAGGATTCTGTGCTGTCATCTCGATTAATTTGGAACAAGTTTATCGTGAGTGCAACGTGGATCTCTCGCCGTGGTTCGGGCCATATGCTACATTTGTTTCTATCGAGGCCGCTTACTGTCCGGATTTGGTCAAGATGTTCTACTTCAACATGGCGACCAACCACATGTTGGACTCGGAAGGAAGGCTGGTTGAAGAAAGGATCATAACATCTGTCAGAGGGGTACAATTCACACTGTCTGCCGCCATCCTCAACAAGATTCTCAAGGTCGTTAATCCTCCAGAGGCATCCACACCGAAATACACGAACGAGGAGGTGTATACCACGCTAGTGCCCGGTCAGGACATACCGGATGATCAGAGAGCCCACTTAACCTTCAAGCCCTCGGACATGCCACCTTTGCACCGAGTTATTTGGTACGTGTATTCACGTAATTTTGTGCAAAAGGGAGGAAGCTACACACACTTCACGCAAAAGGACTATCGCTTCTTCACTGCCTTCATTCGCAAGCATCCTCTCAACATTGGGGAATGGCTGTTCAAGGAGATCAGCTACTTCAAGTTCGTGTCCCGCAAAGGATCCTACATGCCTTTCGCCTCTCTGGTTTCCTTGATCATGTTCTACCATAAAATATGGTACGTGGGTCCTCCTGAGCAGATGAAGTATATCACGGCCTTCAGAAAGACACAGCTTAACTTTATGAAGGTACAATTTGAGCCGGAAGGATCTGGTCAGTCGAGGGCTCCACCGAGGTCACAGACACGTGCATCACAGTCAGTCGCACATGAGGCCCAATCGGCTCCGCCTCCACCACCATTGGATTTTGATGATAGGATAAAAAGGATTGTGGATGCTGCTGTTGCGTCTCTTTTTGTGAAGATGTAGTTCGAGCTTGGGCGATTGGCTGCTGATATGAGAGCCAAGATGGACGCGGAAGTGGCAAAGCTCAAGGAACAATTTGACAAGAAGCATCAAGAGATCTTCGATCAGTGTATTGATTTGGACTCCCGGCTGGCTCTCACACTGACAATTGCATCTGACGCTCGGGATAAGGTTGATCGCCTGATCAAGCATTTCGATGTTGGAGCTTCTTCATCAACCTTCGGGTTCACTACCGGCCCTTCCTCATCCTCTCCTGTCCCAGAGGTCTAGCCATCCATTCCTGTTCCCCAGCCTTCCACATCCTCTCCTGAGATTCACATTTCCCCACCTTCATCACCATCTTTCGTTTTTCCTAGCCCACCGCACACAACTTCACCGCCTGCCTCATCATCCCCAGCCTCCATTTCCACACCAGCCACAGTCATACCGTCTTCACCTATCACTCCTACCACAGAGGTCCGTCCTGGCCCATTCCCATCTCCACCCACTCCGACCACTGAAGTTTTCCCCACACCTTCTCCATATGCAGAGCCCCATGATCCCACTTTTGATCCCAACACAGCCATGGTGCTCTACACTCCTCCTGTCTTTGTCCTTGACCCAGAGTTTGCTGATGACAAAGGGGGAGAAGGAGAGAAAGATGTAGATGTATAGTATCTAGGTGTAGTGTCTAGGAAGTTTGCATTTCATCTGCTATTTTGATGTTTTTTGTAGTTGCTTGCTCTGATATCAGTTATTATCAATGTGTTCATCTTTTCTTATATCAGTTCTGCTTGTATGAATCATGTTTAATGAATATATCTCAAAATGTTTATGCTCTCAAATACATATCTGATGCCAATCTCTGAATTTTATGTTTGAAAATGCAAAACTGGTTGTTTTCTGATAACTTAACATTGAATTTTGAAAACTTCAATTCAAAACAGATTACATCTTTCAAATTCTTTAAAAAGATAGTTTACAAGTGTTGTCATCATCAAAAAGGGGGAGAATGTTAGTTCTCAATGTGTTTTGATGATTAACAACAAGTGTAAACATGTTTTGAAGTTTCCAAGATCCTTTAAAAACCATCTGATAGTTGCATACTGCAGTATGGGTCTGTATACTGCAGTAAAGGGTCATCCAGAAAGCAATAATTTTTCAAAGTTAAGTCAATACCGCAGTATAGGGTGCTATACCGCAGTATTGGACTTCCAGAGAACAATCAAATTTTTCAAGTTAAGGCAATACCGCAGTATAGGGTGCTATACCGCAGTATTGGACTTCCAGAGAACAATCAAATTTTTCAAGTTAAGGCAATACCGCAATATAGGGTGTTATACCGCAGTATTGGACTTCCAGAGAGCAACCGAGTTTTTCAAAACAAGCCAATACCGCAATATAGGTATGTATACTGCAGTATAGGGCCATCCAGAGAGCAACTAAATTTCTAAGTCAAGCCAATACCGCAGTATAGGTATGTATACTGTAGTATAGGGCCATCCAGAGAGCAACTAAATTTCTAAGTCAAGCCAATACCGTAGTATAGGTATGTATACTGCAGTATAGGGCCATCCAGAGAGCAACCAAGTTTTTTCAAGCAAGTCAATACCGCAGTATGGATATGTATACTGCAGTATAGGCTTATACAGAGAGCTCCCAAATTTTTTTAACTATTGCATACTGCAGTATAGGTTTGCATACTGCAGTATTGGGCTCTTAAACTGATTCTTAATTTGTCAAGTACTCGCTTACTGCAGTATGCTACTTACATACCGCAGTATAGGTCATGACTTTCAAACATAAATCACGATGTTTTGCCTCTGGAAGCTGTATACCGCAGTATGACTTTGGATACTGCAGTATGGACACTTATGCACAGTGCCATACTCCAGTATAGAGGAACTTACCGCGGTATACAACGGTCAAAACTGATTTTTGAATTACGCGAATTTGAAATCATTATTGTTTGATCTTGTTGCTTCCATAATTCATTCACTTATGATCCCAGCTATGTTTAACAAGTTTGTTAAGTGAATTTCAGCAAGCACAGATGAAGATCAATGAAGGTCAAAGCCATAAAGCAAAAAGTGTACAGTACATTAAATGCACTTCTGCAAATCAACCTATTTTCAGCTAATCCATCTGAGCACGCCTTCTAAACGTTAAAGAATGCTTACTACAACAAGCAAAGTCATCTCCAACGGGCAAATTCTCAGAGGGCCACATCAGATCACATTAACACTTAGATTAGCAGAAGTTTAGAGAGAGAAGAAGACCAGACTTAGTGCTAATCACCTACAACGGTTGGATTCATCAAGCAACAGTCATTTAATGTTCTCTACCTATAAATAGAGTACATTAACTTCTTATCAAGCTGATACACCAACTGAGAGCGAAAATTTATTGAGTTCATTTATTGTGTTCAGCTTTCATTTGTAATAGTGTCATTTTGACATTTGTTCTTCAGTGATTATCATATCTACTCTGTGAGAGAGTTATTACTTGTAAATCATTCATTGATTGTGATAACCACAAGTCAGGGGACTTGGTGGTTAGGGTGTATTGGTTACAACTTGTAAGGGGGAGTGTGTTCTAGTGAGAGAACAACTCTTAGTATAGAGTTTGTAATCATTTGTTGATTATAGTGGATTGAAAATCCCAAGTGAGGCTTGGGGACTGGATGTAGGTCAGAGAAAGGACCGAACCAGTATAAATCATCTGTGTCAAGCTTCTTCTTCCCTTCTCCTCTGTCTTACCCTGTTTTGGTGTATTAAAAACAGAGTTATCTCTTTAGTAAAAGATACCCAATTCACCCCCCCTCTTGGGTATCAAGCTCCAACTTTCACTTCTTTTTATGAAAGGATATCTTAGGGAAATATTGAAGACGACTGGAGACACTACAACTCAAGTTTCTGAAGCTTGGCTTGAGTTTATGCCTAAACTCGAGTCATACAAAACTGGCTCGAGTCAAGAACCATTTTCACAAAAGGTTATCTAGAGGCTTTTCGAAAATGGTTTGAAAACATCTCCTAACTTGAGTCATTTAATCTTATATTTTGAAAAGATTTTAAGTTCGCAAAGATTGACTGGAGTCATCAGGCATTGACTCGAGTTCACATCAAAACTTGAGCTACCAAGACATGGCTCGAGTCCAGAAATTATTCTCACCCAAGTCACACAAGGCTTGGCTTGAGTTTGACAACCTAAACTCGAGTCAATTTGATAGCAAATGAGACAGTATGTTTTGATTCAATTTTGGTCAAGCTAAAAACATTTTTGGCTTGAATCATAAACCACACTATGTTTACAATTGCCGGTAATCATCAAAACACGTAGATAACTAACATTTCCCCCCTTTTTGATGATGACAACACTTGTAAACTTAAATGTCAAATTGATTTTCAAAACTTTCTAAAAACAAAAGAAGATGAAGAAATAGACATAAGGCAGAATGATGTCTCAGATATTCATAAGTCTATTTCATTTCATTGCAACCAAAAAATTACATCAGAGTTAAGACATATAGTAATTTCAATTTAAATACATCAAAATCAGAAAATGAGAGAAAGAGATTAAATTGCTATAAAGTTTAAACAATGATATGCTTCTTCTCTTGACTTCTCTCTGCTTCTCCACTTTTCACATCACTCAAAAAGGAAGGTTCGGAGGTGGAAGCTGAAAGATGAAAATGTGAAGAGAAAGGATGAGTGAGGTGAGGGAAAGGAGGAGGAGAATATGGAATGAGAGAGAGGGTGAGTGAGGGGGATGGCTCAGGCTAAGAGATAGAAGTGTCCATCTCAGGCTTACACTCATCAAACAACTATACTGTAGAAGAGCCAAAATAAGTGACTTTCACAGTGGAAGTGTTTGAAGGAGGAATGATAGCAGTGGCTGGGGTAGTGGAGATGATAGGGGTAGTGAAGATGGGAGTGGTGGTGTAGCCAAAAGTGGGTAAAGGTGAAGGAGATGGAGAGGTTTTTGGAATAGGAGGAGGAACACCAACTCTAGGGGCATCAGAAGACTTAAACTTCAGCAGCTGATCCACCTTGTGTTAGGATTTGTACACGCAGCGGAAGGATTTCATCCATTAAAATCTTACGAATCCCATAGGAGGATTTATTAATGGCGTTTAAGTCGAGTTAGAAAAGAACCGTACCTTTCAAGCTCATGAGCGTCTCATTCAATTCGAACTTATGTGCGTCTTACTCGTTCAACAGGAGCCAACTCTACAGATCCACTCCCTCTATCGGTATCCTCACTGAACAGCACTCCAACACGGATAGCAGCATGCTAGCGCCTTCAAGCTTTGTGCCTTACGTCTCTTCTCTAGGGTTTCTCTTTCGCGGCTTTTCTAATACGTCTTGCAAAAAAGGTTTTTCAAAACCCAATAGACGTATTATATATTCAAAATTAATCCTTATTAATCTTGAAATTTGAATTTGGATGAAAATATTATATTAATTAAATCTATCCAATAGATATAATCTAATCTATTTATTTAATCCGAATTAAAAGCCAATTGATTTAATTTATCTCTATAAATTAAATTCGAGATATGATATCTATCTATTTAATTAAATCTAAGATACTATATATTTTTCAAAAATTAAATCTAAGATGCAATATCTCTATTTGTTTTAGATATTTAATTTATCAAATAAATTAAATACAAAACAAATATTATATAATAATATTATAATCGATATTAATAATATCATTATTATTTAATTTCGAATTTATAATATATATATATATATATCCATCCTAGATTAAATGTTGTATTCATTAAATCTTAGACATATCTAAGATTCAATGAATCTGGACACTATTGCTTGTGTTAGGCTATTCTTGTGTGCAATCTTGCAGACCCATATGAGATTGGCAGTGGGCCAATACTGTACCAACCCACAAGTCGCAAGCGGCCTCTAGCAAGACATTGCGACTACCCAATTCATATGGGGATCGATGATACGATACAACCTATCATACAATGATATCATGTCTCTTTTGTCACACGATAATTTGGTCAAGGATGAAGCATGGATAATGTTAACCTCCTGTTCTTAACCATTACTTTCTCGATTCTTGAGTAGTCTAACAATTGAAATGGAAACTCCTTTCCATCATAATATGACTATACATTTCTCATACTCACTCAACGAGGGGCCCAATATTATCTCTCCATAAATGTGAGGGACAAAATTCCATTTTGACCATTCACATTCCTCTGCATGAAAACCACTGATCCCGATCAAAGCCTTTATCATCATCCGGTCAAAGGTGACTTTTGAAGAGGTCAAAGATCAGCAACTTTCATGTAGAATCCATGAGATCTCAGGTCAAAGGGCGTTGTGACGCAGCTATATATGAGATAAGCTTATGACTTAATCCATGTAGCTTTCTCATAGTGGGTCGATCCAGCACCTTGTACTCTTACAAGTGCCCATGACTTTAATTCGTATCTCCATACCTCATCAAAGTCATACTAGTCTTACTTCATCTTTGTTCCTGTGTAGATGACTGACCAAGGACATTTAGGATAATCTATAAGATATATCCAAGGATACAGTCGTCACTATAAGCATGAAAATGATATGATAACTAAACGGAGAAATGCTTTAAATAACATAAACGTTTAAAGTACAATAATCTGCCCCTAGGGCATAATTTCCAACACCTTGTTGGTCAAAAGCCATAGAGAATCATTAATGGTAGCAAGGCTTGCATTGTGATCCTCAATGTGACCACTAAGATTATCAACTTCCACTTTGATTTCCTTCTGGCCATCATGACCTTTGGTAATCTCATTCACCAACTTCCCAATCTCAGATTCCAACTTCTTAATTAGCTCATGATACTAAGCTATCATGGCAACTTGAAGAGGACCAACATAGTAAGATACAACCTTCTCCACTATAGCCTTAATGGTGGCTCAAATGGTGAAAGGTTGAGGCTGAGAAGATTGTTCTTGAGTAGCAGGTTCAGACTGTGCCTTTTGAGCTCTAGATTTAGAAGCTTTTGACCTAGATGGGGCTTTTGATTGCCCAGATCCCTCTTCAAAAGAAATCCTCATCAGATTCAAATGATGTTTGCCAAACATCTGAGGTTTCATTGTGTTAGTTCTCTATGTGTTTTGATGATAACTGACAATTGTAAACATAAGTTGAAGTTTGTCTTTGGTGAGTTAAAAATTTAATGTTAAAGACAAACTCGAGTTTTGATTTGAAAACTCAAGTTTGGACTTGACAGAGAGTAGCTCAACTTTTATGAAAGAATGAAAACTCCAGTTTGTGTAGGCAAACTTGAGTTTGTGACATACAAAGAGCACTCTAAGTTTTTCACATTAAGACAAACTCGAGTTTAGATTTACAAACTCGAGTTTGCACAATAAAAAGACTCTTCAATATTTTCCAAAGTAAACAAAAATAAAAATGGAGCCTGAATACCCAAGAGGGGGGGGTGAATTGAGTATTCTTAAAATTTTTACGAAATGCTCTGTTTTAAACACACGAAAACAAGGATTAACAAAGATGAGGGAAGGAGAGCTTGAACACAAGAATTTATACTGGTTCGGTCTCAATAACTTGACCTACATCCAGTCCCTAGACTCTCTGGGATTTTCACCAACTCAATGATTACACACTCTTCTCTCAAGAAGTGATTCTCTCACTAGAACTCACTCCCCCTTATAAGTTGTAATCAATGAACCCAACCACCAAGTCCCCTGACTTGTGGTTCTTTACAATCAATGATCAATAAGAAATAAAAATTCTCTCTAAGAGTAGATGATGATAAACACTGAAGCTCTTTTTGTCAAAAGACAATATACAAATGAAAACTAAGTAGTAGTTGAGCGTTTTCAGATGTTGTGTTAGTTGTGAAGTCTTGAATGCTACTCTATTTATACATAGAAATCATTAAATGACCGTTGCAACTTGTATTAATCCGTTGGGAGACTTCAGCTGTGGATTGGTTCTACTTTGGATATCTTCTCTCTCTTGTTTTTGCATAATCTAGCTGGCCTTTGGTTCAGAGTTGACTCTCTGCCAGTTAATCCATTGGAGAGGTTGTTACTTGTTGTAGAAATCTTCCTTTTAATCTTTTGCAACCGTGTACAAGTGGATTAACCAAAAGAAAGCAAGTTTCTGGGTTGAGCATTTAATGTTCTGACACACTTTTTGCTTTTGTTCTAATCCTTCAATAATCCTTCTTTAATCTGTCTGAAACTCACTAAAAAGATGATTAAACATATCTAGAATCATTATAGATTAATCATATGAAGCATTGAGATCAAACAAGAAGGTATAACAGATTTGGGAATTTTGAATTTCCAGCAACGAATAGAAACCTGGAGGTTTGTCACACAAACCTCGAGGTTTTTATCATGTCCAGGTGGAAGAAGTTTAGGAATAAAAGGCAAACCTGGAGGTTTTAAAATGAACCTGGAGGTTTTCGTGAATGCAGAATGAATTTTCAGTTTCTGAGATACAGAACCTCGAGGTTTCTTAGTGAACCTTGAGGTTTCTTTTGAAAAAGAAACCTTATGAAAAGTTTGATGAAATCAAACCTGGAGGTTTCATAGGAAACCTGGAGGTTTCAAACACTCTGAAAATTCATTTGTTCTCTGGAACTCACAAACCTCGAGGTTTTCGACAATACTCGAGGTTTGGCTAAAAATGTTGAAAAGCCAAAACTTTGTTCCAGGGATACAACCTCGAGGTTTTGGAGTGAACCTCGAGGTTTTCACTGATGTGAAAAACCTGATTGCTCTCTGTATGTCAGAAACCTGGAGGTTTAAAGTAATACTTGGGGTTTTATGTAATTTTCAAAAGAGTCAAGTTCCAGCCAAACACCAAACCTCGAGGTTTTCATATTCAATGAAAATCAATTGCTTTCTGGATGAAGAAACCTGGAGTTTCTTCAAATACTCGAGGTTTCACATTGTTTTTCAAAAATTTCAGTTAGGCGCCAAACCACAAACCTGGAGGTTTTGCTACAAACCTCGAGGTTTGAAGAGTTGATGTGAAACTGAGTTTTCTCTGGAAGTGCAGAACCTCGAGGTTTCTTCACAAACCTCGAGGTTTCACATAAATTTGTGAAACCAAGTTTTTGAGAAATGAAGTGCTGAAACTTTAGACTTTCTTTGCAAGGCCAAACCTCGAGGTTTCAGTGCAAACCTCGAGGTTTGCTCTTACTCAGAATTTTCAACATTTAAGAGCAAATCCTCAATCTTTGTTTACAATTGTTGGCAATCATCAAAACCATAAGAGAACTAACAAAAACTCCAGTTTGCAAGAGTAAACTCGAGTTTTGGTCATACAGAGAGCTTCCAAAGTTTTGAACTTAAACAAACTCCAGTTTTGATATAGAAACTTGAGTTTGTGCAAAATGAAATGTTTTGACAAGTGTTTGTGAACTTGACCAAACTCAAGTTAATGTTTTCAAAACTCGAGTTTGTGCTTGGCCGAGAGCCTCAATGCTTTCCATGCTAAACAAACTCCAGTTTGTTATGACAAACTCGAGTTTGCACTTGGCCAAGAGTTTTCTAAGTTTTCTAAAATTTGAGGCAACTAGAGTTTGGGTTTGTAAACCCGAGCTTGTGCTTGACAGAGAGATTTCATATTTTTCCCACTTTCATAAAACTCCAGTTTGTTTTAGAAACTCCAGTTTTTACTTGGTAAAGAGTTTTCAAAGGTTTTTCAATTTTTAAGAAAATTTGACTTTACCTTTACAAACTCAAGTTTAGGCTAAGCCAAGAGCTTTGCTCATTTCAGTGTTTTGAAAACTCCAGTCTACATTTGGAAACTCCAGTTTTGAGTTTTTGGACTAAAACATGTTTTCACTATAAAAACTCCAAAACTCAAGTTAGTCATTAATGAACTCAAGTTTTGCTCTATGATTCAAAATGTGCTTTTAAACTCAAAACATGACATTCTTCTCTGGAAGAAGAAAACTCGAGTAAGGATTTGGAAACTTGAGTTTGTCTTCTAAGCATAGTTACAAACTCCAGTTTGGATAAACAAACTTGAGTTTGTGTCGCTGAGTTTGAAAATCAA
This sequence comes from Acacia crassicarpa, assembly GCA_034222035.1. NCBI lineage: Eukaryota > Viridiplantae > Streptophyta > Magnoliopsida > Fabales > Fabaceae > Acacia > Acacia crassicarpa. Next base: position 23,173,012 of record JAWXYG010000008.1, read on the forward strand.
ATTGCTCGAATTTGTGAAATCTTCTTGTTTGATTTTAACACTCTTTATCATCACTCATTACTATTCCTATCTATATTTAATCACTTTGTTAGTGAGTTTCAGATGATATAGAGAACTTTAAATGAAGATTTGAGCAAAAGCAAAAGTGATGTCAGCACATTAAATGCAATGTCCAGAAAACTTGCATTCTTTTGGACAATCATTCTATACACGTTGCAAAGGGATTACTGTTTCCTTTCCACATCCAGTAGCTGCTCTTCCAACGGATTTAAAGTTAAGAAGTCAACCATAAACTTCTATGCAACTGGATTAACAAAGAGTAAAGAGAGAAGAAGACCAAAGCTCAACTTAATCCTTGCTTAATGAAGGCAATGTTCACATTGAAGATTACAATGGTCATTTAATGCTCTCTTTGTATAAATAGAACTGCATTCAATTCTTCTGAACAACCAATCTGCTAAAAACGAAAATCATTCAAGTTTCCAACTACTCTTTGAGTTTTCTTGTGTAAAGTATCTTATGATACATCTGTACTTCACTGATTATTCTTATCCACTCTTAGAGAGAGTTCATTTATTGTAAATCATTTTATTGTAAGAATCTCAAGTCGTGGGACTTGGAGATTGGGATATTGATTGCAACTTATAAGGGGGAGTAAGTGAAAGACCTGGCTATCACCAAAGAGGGGGGTGAATTGGGTGTCTAATTAAAAACTTGATACTTTGAAAATCTTTTATGTTTTCTAAATCAATAGTTAGATATTCAAATAAACATATACTATAAATATAAGAGATAAGGGAAGAGAATATGCAAACTGTGATTTATACTGGTTCGGCCCAATCCTTGACCTACATCCAGTCCCTAAGCTTTACTTGAGATTTTTAATCCACTATCTTCTTTCAACTTAATTACACGTTCTGTACTTGAAATAATCCTCTCACTAGGATTCACTCCCCCTTACAAACTGTAATCAATACACCCACTTGATTATACACTCTGTACTCGAAGTAATCCTCTCACTAGGATTTACTCCCCTTACAAGCTGTAATCAATACAATGAGTTTCCCACTTAAGATCACCCAATCTTGAGTAACTCTCAGATAGTATGGTAGGATGTTTAAAATAAATCTTCTCTCTCAGAAGTGAATGAATAAACACTGAAGTACAATACAAATCATTTCACTCTCTATGATAAACTATGTAAACATTGAAAACATAGAGTAAATAATATGAAGATCAGAGTATGAGCATTTTGAAGATGCAGACTTGTGCCTTCCTTCTTCTATCTTGAATCTGTCTTCTTTTATAGGTAGAGATCAATAGATGACTGTTTGAAGATTTAATGACTGTTGGATAAAGAAATATAGCCGTTAGACTCAGATGGAACTAGCCGTTAGAACTTCGTTTCCTGAACCAGCTATCACATCAACATTTACTTTATCCTTGATCTTTAGTTTAACAACCTTTGATCATCTGAAACATGTACTCAAATGATATAAATAATGTTAAGTATTATAAGTCATTTGGGTAATCATCTGGATGTTCTTGATGAGAAACGAAATTTTTCGTCATGGTGATTTTCTGAAGCGGAGATGCAAACTCGAGTTTTCATTTGTAAACTCGAGTTTAGAGGTTGTTGCTTTACTCCAAATTACTCTCTGTCTGATCAAAACTCGAGTTTTGGTTTCACAAACTCGAGTTTGGAAGATTCTCTGACGTTTGCTGCTCTCTGTCTGATGGAAACTCAAGTTTCCAACTTAATAACTCAAGTTTGGTGTTCTCCCAAGACAACATTTTCTCTCTGCCTCTCGTAAACTCAAGTTTGATACTTACAAACTCGAGTTTGCAACTTGTTCTATCCTTGGGTTGCTCTCTGATTTGGTCTGGTTCAAGTTTTGACTTTGTTGAGCCTTCTTGAATTGACTATCAACTTTAGACAGCCATATATCCCTGGTCTAAACTTTGTTTTGGTCCATTCAAATCTTGATGGAAAGCCCTTTGAGTCTACTTTCATATGCCACCAATTTCAGATCAATCCGATTTGCAGTTTATGAGTTATACTCAAAACATTGAAGCTTGGTTTGCTGTATGGCGTGGATTTCACTGTCAAATTCAACAATTCATAGCTCCTTGATCTAAACTTCTTTGGGCTTTAATTTTATATCAAAATGACGTATTGAGAGTCTAGTTTCGTATGCCACTAGTTTCACCTCAATCGCATCTCTAGTTTGGGAGATATCATCGAATTACCAGATACCACCCGTGCTGAACGTGAAATAGAGTAGAACAGAGTTGCTGATCAGCGCTGTAAACTCGAGTTTTGACTTGGAAACTCGAGTTTTCCTAGTCTAGAGATGCCAGAGATGTTGAAAACACTACAAACCTAAGTTTTGAGTCCCAAACTCGAGTTTTCTCCTATCCAAGAAGCAAATCACTATAGCGAAGTAGGAAACTCGAGTTTTGAGTTTTGAACTCGAGTTTTCTCATCCTAAAGCTTGTATTTGCTTGTTTTAACTCGAAATTGAGTCATTCCAACTTCCATTTGATCATGGAGACTTCTAGAACTTGAATAATGATATCTTCATTCCATTCAGCAAGTTCTTCCTTTCTTTCTTCTTCTCTTGATCATTTTCCACAATTCAAATCTTTCTTTCTTCTCTTCTCTTGATCATTCTCTCTCATTAAACTTGGACTCATCATTCTCTGCAAGTTCTACCTTCTTCAATATTTCCTCTTCTTCTTGACTATTCCCAAAATCCTTTGACAACTTCTTACTTCCTTGACATTCTGATATTCCCATTATATTGTGTGCAAGAACTTCTTTCTTCAATCTACTTTCTAGATCATTCTTCAATATTGAACTTCACATCTACATTAAATGTAAGACTTAGTCAAAGTAGAAGATAAATGTAGATAAATGTAGTATGCAAACTTTTTGCTCTTAATAATGGCATCTATATAAGACATCATCAAAACTAATCATATCTAACAGTAAGTTCTAGTGAGAGAATTATTCTAAAGTTACAGAGTGTATAATCAATTGAAATACAGAAATCCCAAAGTGTCTGGGGACTAGACGTAGGTCAAGAGGTTGGACCGAACCAGTATAAATTCCTTGTGTCTTGCTTTCCTTTCTCATTCTCTTCTTAGCTCTGTTTTAGTGTTCAAAAACAGAGCATTTAGAAAAGAATTTTCAAATTCCCAATTCACCCCCTCTCTTGGTGATTAGCTCCACTTTCACATTGGAGGCTCATGCTTCTCAAGGTACCAAACCTTTTCATGAAATAGAATGATAGAAACAAAGCTAGGAAAAGGGATGGTAGAGTTTTTCTTGGAATGGAGGCAAAATTTATTCATCTCATTGAAGATGCAATGGCCAAGATTATGAGGCATTTTAGCCACAAAGTAAGCAAAAAGGGAATAGTCCCTTTGAGTGAAGTTCTTCCCCTTTTGTACTAGGTTCCTTAAGTAGACATACCACAAGGCTCTATGTAATGGGGGTATGACAACAAGAGGAAAACTAAGTGTCTCTACTAGTCTACTTAGAGGTTCATCTAGTCGAAGAATTTTAAAGATTTCCTCATTGTCAGAATGAAATTAAGGAGGAGGAAAAGGAGGAGGATTGGAAATTAAAAGCAAGGAATTGATGTAATTGGCAGTAAGAATGATTCTTTTGCCTCTTACATATGTAATTATCCTCTCCTCAACAATATGATCATGCTTATGTAGGAGATTATGAATAGTCATACTGAAATAAAAAGTCCTAACAAGTGTTAGACTATAAGAAGCATGAATGGACAGAAAATTTTTATAAAGCCTAAACCAAGGAGAGAGATCAAGATTACACTCTTCCTTAAGTTTGGCTAAATCAAGATACACAATGGGGTAGAAGTCCCTAAGTGCATAGTCCTCTCTAAATTTCTTGCCATCCACGGTAGAGAACATAATAAGACCACAAGCAAAATCTTTAGGAGGATTTGAAATAGGAGCATGATAAATGGCTTGAATAGTCAAAATTTGGAAAGGTACCTTAGAGCAAGATTGCTCTTGAGCCTTAGAAGCAGAAGCAAAGGATTGACCTTTAGACTGAGGAGTGGCTCAAAATTCAGTCGAAGGAACAATCTTTTTCTTTGACTTCTTTGGAGTTTCCACAATTCTTCCTTGTCTTTGCGTGTAGCAGCCTCTGGGTCAATTGACTTCTTCTTAGGAACCTTTGCTGGTTCTTCAATCAGCACCTTCTTCAACCTCTTGGGTGAAGGTTCTTCGAACTCTACCTTTGGTTGATTTCTCTTGGGAGGTATCTTGGATCGCTTTGGGCGTTGCAATGGCAAAGGAGACGTCACTATTATTAAAATCATGCTTTAAATCGTTAAATCACACGATCCTGTGATATGTAGAAAGCAAACGATCCAGAGCTAAACAAAAATCTCATATTGCTTCAGAACGCAAGAATCGACGGGTAACGCGTAAGATCTTTAGTATCACACATCTGCACTCAGTGAGTCAGTGTCAATAAGGTGACAAAGTTACAGCAGCAAGCATTCACTACAACAAACAGCTGAGAGGGAAAATGCAAGGAGGGAAAGGGAGTTATTTATGAATAAGACAAGAAGCCGCTTTAGGTGAAGTCACCATTAGTTTAGTTGAATCCTAATTCCAACAGGATTCTGATAATTTATATGCCAACCAAAAAATCGACGACCTAGAAAGAAACAGTATGTTTCCAACTTCTTAGCTGGACTGCGCTATTTGTCAACACTCGTTGTAGCTAGATCTCTGGTGGTAACTGATTGGAGATGTTGAGGATGAAGGGGCCTCGAAAAGGGAGAGCTCTGGCAATGAGGATGAAGGGTCAAAATGGTTCCAAAGATACCAATTTCTTTTTAATTTGTTAAGGTTAATACATTTGATGAAGATTGCAACGAGGACTGAAGAGGGGTGTTTCCGTGTCGCTAAGTTCATTTGAATCGCGTGGGGACGAGCTGATTTAAAAATAAAAAATTGCTAAAAACTCTTTTCCTAAAATTGGTTGTTAAATTTGAAGATAAACACGGTGGAGAAAAATTGAATGACATTATTTAAATTAGAGATGTTGAACTATTTCTTACTTTTCGTGTTTTGGTTTTATTTTATATATTGTCAGTTGACAACTCTATTGTTATTGTTACTTTTATATTATATTTATGAATTTTACAATTGATGTGAGTTATTTTACATGCATATATATATATATATATATATATATATATATATATATATATATATATTCAAATATAACTTTATATCTTAGGTAATAGGATCTTACGATTCGTGTCGATCTTACGATTTACGATTTTCACACACTCTCCCGATCTTATATAGGATCTCAATTTTAACAACATTGGGAGACGTAGATTCAGTCACCTCATAGTCAGAATTGGAACCCTTAAACTTGGCAGAGACTTTAGAAGTGGATTTGGGAGGCATGGTGAGATTAGGGCTCGAGTTAGGGTTTTAGTTTTCAGAGAAACTGGAGAGACTGCTCGAAGGAGATGAAAAGTGAAGAGAGAAAGTTTTGCAAACACATGGAAAGCGCTAAACTTGAGTTTTAGCTTAATGACTTGAGTTACCTGCTTGAGTTATGAAGAACTAGCTTGAGCTTAGGTAAAATTGTACTAACCTGGAACATATGGGGAAAGTACCTTGATTGAACCATATTTTATATTAATTTTCATAATTAAATTGGGATTCTTGATGTATTTTATCTTAGTCATTGAGCTTTAAATGTATTTCTTATGATAAATTGAGATTAAAAAATGTATTTCTTATGTTAAATTAGGGCTAAAAAGGGCAAAATTGTCAAAAAAATGTAATTACTCTTAATTAATGATTTTTATGAGAATATTTAATGTTAGATTAATTGGTTTAAATTGTAGGAGGTTGAAAAGATTAAATCAAATTTGAAAATGAAAGTTTTAGTTCAAGTTATAAAGTTTGCAATTTGGTCCCTACACCAGAAGTTTTAAAGTTTTCACTTTGGTCCCTGCAGCTAAACTTAGCGTTTTTGTATTTGTGGATTAGGTCAGTTGAAGGCTATTGAAAGTGAAAACCCGACACCTTGAATGAGGAAAGAGCAGACCCGACATTCTGACCCGTAGAGCCGAGGGAAAAACCGGCGAATTAATGATTAAAGGAGAACTAGCGACGTGAAGAGGACGAGGACCTGTAGATGCGTTCACACCCACGACCCTCTTCCTCGTTCTTCACCTTCCTCTTCTTTCCTCTGGCCGGCAGTTTCCTCCTCCACCCTTGCCGCCGGCAAGCCAACTTCCTTCTCCATTTCCTCCAACCTTTCCATTCCACCTTCAACCCTCTCACACACCGTCGACCTCCTTCTTCTTTCCTAGCTGGAACGCCTACACAGAGCCACCAACGTTTCAGAGAAGGAGGAAGACAGATGCATTTTGGTTCTCCAATGGTTATGAGAGGCTGATTATCTTTTCTTGGTGGAGATTTGTGCTTGAGTTCCAAAGCTTCATAGGGGAGTTTTTACTATCATTCCATAGTCTAGAATTATATATTTAATTGCCTAGATCTAGGGATTATTGTGTATAATTCTGGAATTAAGATTAATGATTATTGTCTCTATTGGTTTGATATTTGTGACTGAGATTGGATTTGTAGTATGAAGATTACATGTATTTGAATTTCTTTGTGGTTGCAATGAGACTATGTTGATTAGCGTGATATCGTCTAATTAGTGTGGTTGATTTGTGCATTTGAGGGACCGATTGGTATTCAATTTTAAGAAGACTCATATTTACATTTTCTAATCTCAATTACACATTAAGTGGTTTTAAACAATTTCTTGAGAGATAGTAGTTAGCTGCGATCGTACAAGCTGCTATTAATTGAGAATATTGGACTTAAGTGATATCTTGAGGTTTTTCTAATTAAGACTTAATGATTTTTAACTCCCATAATTTTTGAGCAAGGATAGTCACTTCTTCATTACCAAAAGCATCCATTATCCATACTTCCATTCCATTTTATAAAAACACCAAAAATAATAGTTAGCATTTAATTAAGTTGCATTTCCATTTTAGTTTATTAATTTAAAAATTAAAAACCCAATCCCCCTTGTTTTTATTTCATTTGCATGACATCTAGATTATTTAGGATTCAATAAAAAGCTCCTCGAGAAAGAGAGAACGATCCTTGGTTTGTCTGTACGCAATCCTTGGTTAATTGTTGATTGTGGACCCCAAGGCTAATGACAAAAGGTCTTCATCATACCTTAACTCGAGTTTGACCTTAGACTCAAGTTTGCGCTGGTCGACTCAAGTTTTCTCATTGGATTTGCTCTTCATCAGCTTGTTTAGGCGAGAGTAGACTCGAGTTTGCGACTTGTTGGCTTGAGTGAAAAACGCTTCTTAAAACGCCTAACTCTCGGCCTTCCCTTTACTCAAGTTTGACACTGCTTGACTCGAGTCAAATACCTTTCCTAAATGGGTTAACCCTTAGCCTTGTCTGGACTCGAGTTTGGAACTCCATGGCTCGAGTCAAATATCTTTCTTGAAAATCCTTTGCTCTTTGACTTGGCTAGACTCGAGTGTAAGCTTTCCGTGGCTCGAGTTTGACCCTTTTAATCAGACAACTCTTGCGATGTCAGTAGTAGAGGATCATGCAAAAACAATGACTAAACACTCCGGAGCTTAAATTAGTATCTATTGATCATCAAAAACATAACTAACATTAACTAGAGGTTACTTACAACTCATTGGAATTTACCATTTCCAATTCTCTTCTAATGAACACAAATTGTTCCTTTACCAAAGGTTTGGTAAAGATATAAGCAAGTTACAAATGAGTTGGGATAAACACCACCTTGACATCCTTCGTCTGAATATGGTCTCTTATGAAGTGATGTCTAACATCAATAAGCTTGGTTTGAGTATGTTGAACTGAATTCTTTTCCAAGCTTATTGTGTTGGTGTTGTCATACAAGATTGGGATTTCCTTGAGATGAATTCTCAAATCTTGAAGTTGTTGTTTCAGCCAAAGTACTTGAGCAAAGCAACTTGATGCAGTGATATACTCAGCTTCAGTTGATTATATTGAGACAATTGTTTGTTTCTTGCAAAACTAGGAGACAAGTGAGCCTCCAAGAAATTGACATTGATTACTTGTACTCTTTCTATCTGTCTTGTTCCAGCATGATTTGAGTCTGAATATGCCACAAGATGTTTAGGTTGAGCTTTGAGAAACCACAATCCCAATTCCTCTGTATCAGCAAGAAATCTGAATATCTTCTTCACATGTTCAGAATGAGTCTCTTTAGGAGTGGATTGAAATCAAGCACATATCCCTACACTAAACTAGATATCAGGTTTGCTTACAGTTAGGTAAAGTAATGATCTAATCATTCCTCTATATCTTGTAATGTTAAAATCTTTTCCCTTTTCATCAGCATCTAAGGTAGCAGTTGAGCTCATGGGTATGTCAGCTCCATTGCATTCACTTAGTCCATACTTCTTTAGCAAATCTCTTAGATATTTCGTTTGAGAATTGAAGATGTCATTCTTGCGTTGCTTGATTTGAAATCCAAGGAAATAGTTGAGTTCTCCTATCATGGAAATCTCAAATTCTCTTTGCATTGTCTTGGAAAATTCTTCAAACAAAATAATATTAGTAGCACTAAATATAATATCATCAATAATCTGAACGATTAATATATTGTTTCTCTTATTAGACTTTATGAAGAGAGTTGTGTTTGCTTTGCCTTGAGAAATCCTTGATCAAGAAGGAATTTGTTTAGTCAATCATACCAAGCTCTAGGAGCTTGTTTAAGACTATATAGGGCCTTCTTGAGGTAATAAACATGATGTAGATGATGCTCACTTTCAAAACCAGAAGGTTGTTCAACATAAACTTCCTTTTGAATGAAACCATTTAAAAATGAAGATTTTACATCTATTTGATACAATTTGAATCCCATAATGCAAGCAAAGGCTAGAAGAACTCTTATAACTTCCAATCTTCCCACTAGAGCATAAGTTTCTTCATAATCAATTCCTTCTTCTTGATTATAGCCTTTGGCCACTAATCTTGCCCTATTACAGACAATGATTGTGGATTCATCACATTTGTCCTTGAATACCCATTTAGTGACAATGATCGAATGGTCCTTAGGCCTAGGTACCAAATCCCAAACTTGATTTCTATCAAACTGATGTAACTCTTCTTGCATTGTTATAACCCAATCATTGTCTGAAAGGGGATTCGTCAATCTTAGAGGGTTCAATCTCTGAAATGAAAGCAGAGAAAGTGACTTCATTCAAAGTACTTTTTTTGGTTCTCACTCCTTGATTTACATCACCCATCACTTGGTCTAAAGGATGACTCCTACTGTATCACCAAGATCTAGGTTGAGATTGATCAATATTTTAACAAGCATTTTGGCAATGGTTTTTAACCTCAAGTTCCTTTTCAAAGGATTTTTTAGTATTTTCCAAAACATAAGAAGTTTTAGGAAAAGGTTGAGTTTGAAAAATAGGATCGTTATCATCCAAAGATTCATCAGATTTGGTTTCACAAAACACAACATGCATTCACAAGTACGAAAATTAAATACTCTAAAAGCTTTACTCCTATTAGAATAGCCAAAAAAATATACCTTTATCAGATTTAGGATCAAATTTCCTTTAGTTTTCCTTACCATTGTTGTGCACAAAGCATTTACAACCAAAAATGTGCAAGTGACCAAGGTTGGTCTTTCTTCCTTTGTACAACTCATAGGAAGTCTTATAAAGCTTCTTCTGGAGGTATGTTCGATTTGAGATTTAGCAAGCAGTGCTCATGGCATCAACCCAAAATACTTGGAAAGTTTTATTCTCGTTAAGCATCGCCCTTGCCATCTAGGTGAGGACTCTATTCTTTCTCTCTATGAAACCATTTTGTTGAGGAGTCCTTCGAGTAAAGAAGTTGTGATCGATTCCCACGTTATCACAAAATTTTCCAAAAGCATGATTTTCGAACTCACCACCATAGTCAGTACGAATTCTTGAAATAGAGAAACCTTTCTCGTTTTGGACCTTCTTGGCAAAGGTAACAAACTAATCAAATGTTTCATCTTTAGAAGATAAAAATATAGTCAAAGTAAATCTAGAGAAATCATCAACTATGACCAAAGTATATAAATTGCCACCAAGGAATTTCACTCTAGCTGGTTTAACTAGATTTATATGAAGTAGTTGGAGAGGTCTATTAGTTGAAATATCATCTTTTGATTTAAAAGATGATTTGGTTTGTTTACCCTTTTGATAAGTATCACAAATCATGTCATTTTTAAAACGAAGTTTTAAATCAATAACCAAATCTTTTTTCAGCAACTTGTGAAGTTGGAACATATTGACATGAGCTAATCGCTTGTGTAGCCAACTCTCATCCAAGTTACCAATAAAACAATTTTCAAACACAGAGCTATTATTATTAGGAAGATTTAGAGAATAACAATTACCTTGTCTAGGAGCCCTGAAAAAGGTTTTAGATTTAATGTTATTCAAGGGTAGATCATCTTGCTAACAATTAAGTATTCCTCATAATTAAAGATAACTAGGTTGCCTTTGTCTGTTCTTTGGCTCACACTGAGGAGGTTGTGGCATAGGCCTTTCACAAGGTAGACATCTTTGATTTGTGGTCCATCATTGTTTCCAACTTTACCAATACCAGCAATCCTTCTGGATTGGTTTTCGCCAAAAGTCACCTTGCCACCATCCATAGGCTTGATTGCAACACACTTGGATTGATCTCCCATCATGTGTCTAGAGCGTCTGATGAGCACAAATTATGTCATGTTTTCCCTCTATTTCATGACTGAATTGTGTGGTAAATATAAGCTTAATTGTAAACAAATCCAGCAAAAAGGCATATATTCGTGATATAGAGAACTGAAGGATAGACACCATTTACATCCTAAACATGTGCTAAGAAAGGAGTAATTTACATGGTTTTTAAGAAAGAACATATAGCAAAGCTGATACTCGACTATAGCATTTTGACAGCAACTCGTAGTGCAATAAAAGGCATCACGAAAGCTATAGCAAAGTAAAGGACGCAATGCTATGCAGCATATTTTCTGACCTTTTTATCTAGATGATTTCAAAAATAAAGAAGTCGAGAGTGACAAGTAGATTGCTGACGTAATAAAATAGAAGATGTGGAGGATCAAAACTAAAAGATTTGAAGAATCCCGTAGGATCAGCAGAATCAATCTACCAAGGGCAGAAGATTTGATGGACCTCAACAAAATTGGAAAGCCCAGCTCACTGGAACTTGCGCCACAAGGAAAAGCTAATTATAAAAGGAAACAACAAGACAACCCTAGAGGGGAGTCGCCTAGAGCTTAGAACGAGATTCCACATTCAGCAGACTCAAAAGAAGAGTGAGAGATTTCACAAGGCACGAGACTTCCAGGACAACCCAACATCTTTCCTTGCAGTACGACGGAGAGAAGAAGACGTGGAGTAGTGACGTAATAGGGCTTCTTCCACGGCGTTGGAACTTCGTCAAGCTTTCTGTTTTTCTTCTTTATTTGTAGTATTTATATTATGGGTCATTGTAACGTCCTCCATTTTTACTTACCATAATGACTAAGTAAGGGTTGATCAACCACTGAGTAATGTTTCATCGCTTGACAAAATATACAAATTGTAAATCAGAGCATGCAAAATGAGCCCTAACATGACAATATACAATCATCTAACGTATACCAAAAGAGGGAAGCACTACTGTCAGAAGAAGTAGCCTAAGCCTCCGAAGTTCTCTCTGATGGACCCAGACAGAAACTATCACCTGGAAAAATGTGGTAACCATCAATCCAACTTATTACGAATACTAATATGTGCTAGTGAGGTGCCATGTGGAACAATTTATATAACAAATGATTTAAATAAATATATATATAATTTGCCAATATCCACGTCACAAAATTTCATATCAGAAGTTATGTATCAAAATTTTCATTAGCATAATTCCCAAGATACCTCCCACCAATCCAACCGAACCACCTTATTTCCTCCAACTAGACCTATGGGCTAAGTTACATCCATATTACTGGTTACTCAAAAGCTCACTGGTCATGTGATGAGGACCAGCCAAAATCCTTAGAGCACATGTCCCAAAGCATGGGTCTTTCCCCCTCATTGAACTATTGGGGTGTCGTACTCCCTCATTGAACTAGTGGGCCAGTCCCTCATTGAACAGGTGGGACAATATAAAGCCAACCATCATGCATCAATGGAGGCCTCACCACGTGGTAGAATAAAATACTTCATTTCCTTCCAATTCAACCCTTTCCATAATTATCATAATAAATATCATAATATCAAAATTCTCAATTCTTATACATAAGTAAATATGTATATATTCACAATTCAAATAATAAGGTTCCACAAGGCAATTTCTATTAAAATATTCATAATGATTTCACAAAATACTCACAAACAACATATCAATACACATAATAAGTGGAAAGTGGTTACCTCTTGCCGTAGCTAACTATTATTACACTGCTCCTTATCTAAGAGCTCAAACACACGCCAAAAATCAATCTACCACAACCAATTTACTAACCATTAATAACTCTTCTAAAAATCTACATAAAATTATAACTTATAATTTCATAAAATTAAAAATATACAAATTTTAATAATAAATTTGGAGTGCTTGTGGTGAGCAAATTAGGATGGGACTGAAAAATTAGAGAGACCATTGTGACTATTAATTCTCCTTTCGATTAATTAATAACTCCCTTTTTCCATTTATTATTTATTCCCCTTAATAATAATAATAATAATAATAATAATAATATTCTATTTTATTATTATTTATTTATTCTATTTTATTACCTATTTCTTTTTTTAATAACAATTATTATTATTATTATTATTTTTTCTCTACAAGTATTTTAAACTCTCAGAGGCTATCTTAACGCTTTAATTTAGAAGTTTAATAAATACCAATCATTATATAACTTATGCTCTTTAGATATCAATAAACTCAAATACACTCTTTGGATATTCATAATATAGTGTATTATTATTTTAAATGCATATGATTTAGCATATTACACACATACACATAATCTCAACAGAAAAAGTCTTCCTAAAATTTCCAAGTGCAACGCTATACTTATATATATATAGGTATATGTATATATATATATATATATATATAAGGTATGCAGTGAGAAAATATTTATAACAACAATATCATATACTTATATATTTATGACAGTAAATGTTTTCCTCCATTCTTCAAAATGCAACGTGGTATGTATATATACATATACTTTAACAATAATATATATATATATATATATATATATATATATATATATATATATAAGGAAAACATAAGTTTCTTTTCTTTCTTTTTTTTCATTCTTATGCTGTCACGGTAATGCATTCATGTATATATAGTTTAAATGTGTTTTCATTAAGCCTTTCCATTATTTTCTCTTTTATGCGCACTAACGAATACACGCACATATTTATATATTTCCAAAAAAAACCATGTTTCCTTGCCTTATTCTCCACATGTGCAACGACTACATCAGCACATCAGCAATATATATATATATATATATATATATATATATATATATATATATAGATGCAGTAAGTTATACTTTTTATTTCGGAAAATAGAAATATATATATATATATATATATATATAGATAACTATAAGTTTTGCTTTCCCTTCAATTTCTTTCTTAGTTCTGCGACACACACCTACAACAGTTCAGTTTTATTCAGCGGCCTTTGCAACAGGGATCCAAAGATTCATATTTTAAACCTACATTAGGCATTCATGGAAACAAGAAGGAAAATGAGCTTAGGACTTACCTCTGTTTTTGGTGTTTATAACAGAGCAAGGTAGAAGTTTATCTCTCTCCCTCTTACTCCCACTCTCGGCTACTCCTTCCCTCTCGTGCTCTCTCTCACTTTCACACTCGCTCTCGCCTCTGTTTTTGATATTTAAAACAGAGGAATGGTAACAGTTGAACTCTCCCTCTTGTTCTCTCTCCCACCCTCGGTCTCTCTCTACAAGTTACATCTCTCATCTCTCCTTCACTTCCTCGGCTATGTCTTTCTGGCCGAAATGGTTAGGAGGGATGAATGAAGGGAAATATTTAAGGACCTAAGGAGTCCGAGAAAAGAAAGAGGATGGACCGAAAGGTATGGACGTGGGTTGGGGCTCGAGAAGTATGGTCTCCTGCTGACTATCTTTTTCTCTGTGTTTTTGTGTTGGTAGAAAACTGGAGGAAGCAACATGATCTGACTTTAGAAGCATGGAGCCGCTGGTTTGCGTGTACAGTTGAATAGCCGAAAGCAAGATTTGTTTCTGCTATAATCTCTTTTCTCGCTGACCTCTAACGTAGTGTTTAGTTGAATGGATAACGGAGATATAGGAATGCATATAATTATATATATCTTGCTATCCTACATGCTTGTCACGTGTTCAGCTGAGCTAAATTAATGAATTGGAATGATATATATATTAATTGGAATGATATAGGCTGATGGGTTTTTGTGTTCTCACGTATTGGACCAGGGTAAACACAATGGGCTGAAAAGAATTAATGAATGGAGGGAGTATTAAGTATGTCTGTGTGACCAGCACTACTAGTAGTGCAGTGGTATTGGGATTCATTTCCCCCCTCCCGGTCCTGGGTTCGATCCCCCCATCGCCTTGTATCAAAAAAAAAAAGTATGTCTGTGTGTGTTCTAAAATCATCCCTCACAAATATTGGATAAAATATTAAAATTTAATCGTTAATATCATTTAAGGATTTTTCTTTCTTAGTTAATTCTTGTAAGCCATAAAATATAAATTCCGTAATTTTTAAGCCTGAAATCACCCTTCACGAATATTTCTTAAACTATTCTTTCCTCAATTAATTTATTTTGACCATAAAATATCATCCGAAAAATATTCTGGCCAATAATTATTCCCAACTAGATTTCCTTTTAATTTACAGAAAAAAGAAAATATGCCTTAAATTTCAATAATTAATTTCATAATTATTTTAGGGCAAATTCCATAATTTAATTTCTATAAAATACTCCAATTTGAAATCCCAAAATTTGGGATGTTACAGTCATTCTGTTATTATCTGTTTTGTGTTTCACTCGTCAGTCATGAACTAATTTATCTATGGCCGAACGAGGATGAATTCTTAAGTGTTGAATGAACCCAGTTGTAAGTTCTTAATTTAATAGATTCGGTTTGCTTATCAGTAAATTAATTACTAGTCGGTTAGCGAAAGCTAAGGGCTAGATCTGTGGCCTCGGCTTACTGGCAAGGAGTCAAGGTTAGACCTCTGAGAAACAATGTTTGCTAGGCAGCCAGTGCAAGACTTCTACTAATATCTTCTTCAAACTACGATACTCTGTTTACTTTTGCTATTAGCATAACTACAAAAACCTCTCAAACTCATTATATTTACTTTCTGTTTGCACAACTATCAAAGAAATCGAGCATGACTTCTCGGTATCTCAGTCTCTATGGGACGATACTCTACTTACACTTTATTACTTGTTCGATGTAAGTGGAGCTAAATACCCAAGAGGAGGGTGAATTGGGTATTAAAATTTTTCAGCAAAAGCTCTATTTTGAAATAATAAAAACAAAGATGAATAGAGTAAGGAAAGGAATAGCTGGACACAGAGATTTATACTGGTTCGGTCCTAACAACTTGACCTACATCCAGTCCCCAGACTCTCTGGGATTTCCACTATATCAAAAATTACACACTCTGCACTCAAGAAGTAATTCTCTCTATTAGTTTTGATTAGTTTTGATGATGTCTTATATAGATGCCATTATCCAGAGCAAAAAATTTCCATACTACATTTATCTTATACCTTGACTAATTCTTAATAATTAATGTAGATATGAAGTTTAAACAATGAAGAATGATCACGAATGGAGTTTGAAGAAAGAAAAACTTGTCAAATATAATGAGAATATCAATATTCAAGTCTCCGTGATCAAATGGAAGTTGGAACGGTTCAATTCGGAGTTAAAATAAGCTTCCTAAGTTATTTGTACGAATGGTACTGTTCATGCAAGTAATTCTCAAGAATCAGACTTCAAATTCTCGAGAATCCCATGTTCCAGCATCCATTCTCGAGTACAAACATGTTCTTCAGCATACTCTGTTCTGCTCTGTTTCTAGCGACCTCTGGTAATTCGACAATATCTCCTAAACCAAGAATCGGATTGACATGAAACCAGTGGCATATGAAACTATACATCTAACACATATTGGTGGTAAAATTTCATGGTCAAAGGAGTTCATATGAATTATTTATGAATTTTACAACTTGACACATAAATCAACGTCACAGTCAGGAACAACCTTCGGTAATTTGAGTGTATCTCACAAACGGAAAATTGGATTGAGATGAAACCAGTGTCATTTGAAACTAGACTCAAATACCTTTCTAAAAACATCAAGAACACGAAAAACAAAGATCAATTGAAGGATTTATGATGTTTTGAAATTGACAGGTCTGTTCTAGATGCTGTAGAAAATGCTGATAAGATCAACCCCCATTCATCTGATGTTAATGGACGAACTACAACTAGTTTGGAGGTGATTTTTTCCTGCATGAGAGGAAGGCTTTGAGGAGCTTAGGTATTTGAATCAGAAGTAACTCATTTGCACCTCCATGTGAAACTGATTCCCGAATATGGTTCAGTGATTCTAGAGTACGGTTCAATGACTCTCGAGAATGCATAATCCACAACGTCAAATGCTTTCTCCCATCTGAGCAATTCTCGAGAATTGATCAGGGATTCTCGAGAATGGTATGTGACAGAGTACAGATTGAGTCCCTCTCTTTCGGTAGTAAGCTGCTCTGTAACCCGTCAAGAGTTGGTTGTGCTGAGCATTTTGGTTTGATTCAGTTGAGGATGAATTTAACTGGAGGGAAATTCCATCATGTGATCAAGGCCAAGAAAGACTAAGGTTGAATGGTATCCATCGCAAGCTTCTCTAAATAATTCTTCTTCGCCTACATCGATTCTCATCTGAATTCTCGAGAATAAGAAAAGGATTCTCGAGAATGCCTCTCAAGAATAGACAGATGCTTCTCTAATGTGGTTCTCGAGAATGCGCGGTAAACTTCGATGAATTATGCTATTCTCTTTTGCTAACTCTCGAGAACACAACTTGATTCTCGAGAATACACGATCCAGCTATTATTCACAAGTGCTGTGGACATGATTCTCGAGTATGAATGAATTGACTCTTGAGAATGATTAAACGCAAGGAATTCTGCAGATACTCGACTATTTAGGAAGAATTCAGGAAGTTCTCGATACTCAAAGAATGATCAAGATTAAAGCCTCTGGTATAACTGAATCACTAAGATACTAAAGTTTTGGGAAATGAACTTCTCGAGTATTGACGAGGAGTTGCTCTTACAAAGGAATAAGGAATTCTCGAGAACAACTCAAGCAATTCTCGAGAATATGTTCCTCTCATTTTCATCATCTTCCAGTATCACTGATCATCTGCTCAAAATCAACTGGGTCATTTTCTATTATGTGTTAATCATACTCAAACTCATTTATATCATATTTAATCATCTTTTTGATTGAGTTTCAGTTGATTGATCATGTTAATCTGAGTATTTGAACGAAAGGCAATCCGACGTGGCAAACACATTAAATGCTCGTTTAGAAAAGCAGAGCCACAATCAGAATTAAAGTATGAAGTAGACAAAATTATTCTTTTGAGGATTACTTAATCCAGCTATCACTCTGAGCCACTCTCTGCACAAGCACAGTCGACGGCGAACGCATTTATGAAGCAACGGTCGATTAACTTCAACGGAAATTATTTGTGCCTAACGGAAATACGAAGAGACACAACGGCTAGTTTACAAAGCTTCTCAACGGTCATTAAGGACGATCAACTATAAAAGGAGAAGGATTCAAATAGACAAAGTGATGCACGAGCTTGCACTGTCGAAATGCTGATATTCTGAATCCAACACTTATCTCATACACTCTCTGTTTCTCAATGTCTATATAGTTTACTGTAAAGAGTGAGGTGATCGATTATGTACTTCAGTGATTATCATTCATCTACTCTGTGAGAGAGTCTTATCAATCATTTAACAATTCGTTCAAATCTCAAGATAGAGGTATCTTGAGTGTGAGTGTATCAATTACAACTTGTAAGGGGGAGTGGAGTCTGAGTGAGAGGACCATCCTTCATTTACAGAGTGTGTAATTGTATCCCTGTAAGGGAGAGTATCTCGGTAAGAGACTGTAAAGGCTTTTCTCTTGTGCCCAGTTAAACAAGGAGATAGTGGATTGAAATCTCAGGAGGAACCTGGGGGCTGGACGTAGGTCATTGTGGATTGGGCCGAACCAGTATAAATCACAGTTTGCATACTCTCTTCCCTCATCTCTTATATTTCCAGCATATATGTTTGAATGACTGAATATTGCTTTATAAATTATTACTGTCATACAAACTGTATTACTATCATACAAACTGCTTTCAATAAGTATCAAAAAGATTTTCAAGTTTCGAAAGTTTTATCGAACACCCAATTCACCCCCCCTCTTGGGTGATAACCAGATCTAACACTCTCTCTAGAACTCACTTCCCCTTACAAGCTGTAATCAATGAACTCCCAAATCACCAAGTCCCCTTGACTTGTGATTCTTTACAATAAATGTTTTATAGAAAGAAACTCTCTCTAAGAGCAGATATTGATAAACATTGAAGCTCTTTGTATCAGAAGATACTATATAAGTGAAAACTGATGAAAATAAATGTAGACTTGAATGCAATTCATTTTCAGTAGTTGTAGTTTTTGAGAAAACTTGAATGCAACCCTATTTATACTCAGATAGCATTAAATGACCGTTGCATCTTGGATTAAACCGTTGGAGATGTTATGTTCAGGTTAAGAGCTGGTTTGGTCTTCTTCTCTCTCCAAAATTCACTTAATCCAGCTGGGCAATGGTTCAGAGTAGACTTTCTGCAAATAAATCCGTTGGAGTAGCAGCTGCTAGAAGTAGAAATCATTCTTTAATTTTTTGTAGACGTGTGTAGATGGATTATCCAAAAGAATGCAACTTTGTGGGTTGAGCATTTAATGTTCTGACATCAATTTTGCTTTTGTCTTAAACCTTCAATAAACTCTCTTTAATTTGTCTGAAACTCACCAAGAAAGTGGTTAAACATATCTAGGAACATTAGAGATTAATCATGGGAAGTATTGAGATCAAACAAGAAGGCATAGCAAAATCGATAGATTTGAATTTTTGAGGACATGATGAAACCTCGAGGTTTGTTCTCAAAACCTTGAGGTTTTGGACTTTAGTAAGTGAAAGAGGTTAAAGTCCAAAACATAAAACCTAGAGGTTTCTCCAAAAACTGGAGGTTTTCAAAATGGAAAAAAGTGTCACCTTCTCTGTGTATCAAAACCTCGAGGTTTTGTCAGAAACCTCGAGGTTTCACTTTGAATGTGAAACCTTGCAAAATCACGCCAAGAGAAAACCTGGAGGTTTTTCTAGAAACCTGGAGGTTTTCAAAATCAGTGAAAATGCGTTTGCTCTCTGGATGTCAGAAACCTGGAGGTTTTCTCCAATACTCGAGGTTTCTCTTAAATTTCAAAATGTTCAGTTTTGCGCCAAAATAGAAACCTAGAGGTTTGAGAGAAAAACTGGAGGTTTTGAAAACTTGGAAAAAGAGCAGAACCTCCTTTTCTTGACAAACCTCAAGGTTTTTCAGAAACCTCAAGGTTTCTCATAATTTTGAGAAACCTGAGAAAAACCTTCTTAGCTCAAACCTGGAGGTTCCTCATAAACTTGGAGGTTTCTCATAAACCTGGAGGTTCTGAAAACTTGGAAAAACGCAGAACCTCTCTGCCTTGACAAACCTCGAGGTTTTCCAGAAACCTCGAGGTTTTCCAGAAACCTCGAGGTTTCTCATAATTTTGAGAAACTTGAGAAAAATCTTTTTAGCTCAAACCTGGAGGTTTCTCATAAACCTGGGGGTTTTGAAAACTGGCGTGAAACTGAACTTTCTCTGGTAGGACAAAACCTCGAGGTTTCTAGTCAAACCTCGAGGTTTCACACAATTTTGTGAAACCCAGATTTTTCAAGTTAAAAATAGAACCTTTGAGTACTCCTCTGTAAGTCCAAACCTTGAGGTTTGCTCTTATAGTGAGCTTTACACCAATTGAGAGCAAAACCTCATGCTTTTTTACAATCATTGGAAATCATCAAAAAACCCTTAGAGAACTAACATTCGACTGGTTCACTTGCCATCAAGGAAATTGACCAAACAACATCCACTATCAATGTACCACTTGTTGGATTTTGATGCTCTTAGACAAACCTACAAGACACAAGATCAAGTTTTAGATACCCATCTTTTCTTGGGTTTTTTTGGGTTAGTTTGTGTATAGGATTCTTTAGGCACCCATTTATAATTACCTATAAGCTTACTCTTTCTTTCTTTTTTATGAAAATAGGAAGAAGTAGTATGGCCTTTATGATTGCGATAATTGCAATGGGCAAAAGGATTAGAAGAATGAATTGTTTTTCAAAAATAGGTAATATAAGTCTTTTGTCCAAATTCCTTTTTGCCGTTCTTTTTATCAAAATCAGGTTTATAACTAATTCCTGATTTGTCATTTTTGTTGTTTCAAAATGACATTGAGCATTTCACTCCTTTGAGTGAACTTCTCAAGTTTTTTAGTAAGATAAAAGTTTCTTTTCTCTAAAACACAGCAATTGTCACAAACTTTTTCTGAAAAACTTTTCACAAATCTTTTTAGAAGCTTTTTCAAAAGTAGAAGTTGGAGAAGAGAAACTTTGAACTTGTTCTTCAAGAGATTTTATTTTCCTTTTCAAAGAAAGAAGTTATTTTGCCAATTTTCGAAATTCAGAATGGAGAGAGTTATATTCAGACAGTAATTCATCAAATGATGGATCAAAGTCGTTTACCTCTTCATTTTCTGATTCTTCTTTTTGAGCCACAAGACAGATGTTGGCTCTTTCTTCTTCATCAACTTCATCTTCATCAGATGAGCTATCTACCCATATAGTAGAGACATAGGCTTTCTTCTTGAACTTATTGAATCTCTTCTTTTCTTTCTCTTTGTTCTACAGCTGGGGACAATCGACTTGATGTGATCAGGCTTCTCATATTTGTAGCATATAATTGGCTTCTTTGGCTCATTACTAGTGCTACCCTTACGAAACTTACACAATCCTTGATCCTTCTTGTAGAATCTCTTGAATCTCTGGACCATCATCCCGACCTCTTCATCATCATCATCATCTGATTCATTGTCTTCCTTGACAGTTTTAAGGGCAATTCCTTATGCTTACTGCCAATTTCATCAAGTTCTTTTCTAAACTTGAGTTTACCTTCATATTTGGACAAGCCACCAAAGAAAGCTACCACCAATCCCATTGACTCTCCACGAGCCTCTTTGATTGCAATGACTTTAGCTTCCTATTCCTTGCTGTGAATGTTCAAGATTCTTCTTACTTCTTGAACTTATTGAATCTCTTCTTTTCTTTCTCTTTGTTCTACAGCTGGGGACAATCGACTTGATGTGATCAGGCTTCTCATATTTGTAGCATATAATTGGCTTCTTTGGCTCATTACTAGTGCTACCCTTACGAAACTTACACAATCCTTGATCCTTCTTGTAGAATCTCTTGAATCTCTGGACCATCATCCCGACCTCTTCATCATCATCATCATCTGATTCATTGTCTTCCTTGACAGTTTTAAGGGCAATTCCTTATGCTTACTGCCAATTTCATCAAGTTCTTTTCTAAACTTGAGTTTACCTTCATATTTGGACAAGCCACCAAAGAAAGCTACCACCAATCCCATTGACTCTCCACGAGCCTCTTTGATTGCAATGACTTTAGCTTCCTATTCCTTGCTGTGAATGTTCAAGATTCTTCTTACTTAAACAAGTTGATCATATTCTTTATCCAAAGCAGCAAGTTGATTGATTAGATAAGTGAATCTGAGCTGCAATTCGCCAATGGATTCCCCAAACTTCATACAAAGTAAACTGTATTCAGTCATCAAGGTTTTTACACAATTCTCCTTAATTCCAGTCATCCCTTCATGAGCGATCTCAAGAGCATCCCACATAGCTTTAGGGAATGACAAAGTGCAGATACAGAAATACTCTTTTTGACTTAGAGCACTTTGAAGCATGAAGATTGCTTTATTGTTGAAAGTGACTTGCCTTTTGTCATTCTCATCTTATTCTTCTTCTAGCTTTGGAATTCTAGCACCATCTTCAATTATGGATGGACCATAGTTGATGAGCACTAATTATGTCATGTTTTCCTTGTATTTTATGACTAAATTGTATGGTAAATATGAGCTTAATTGCACTCAATCTAAGCAAAAAGACATTAATACATGATATAGGGAACTGAAGGATAAAAACCACTTACATCCTGAACACGTGCTAAGAAAGAACAAGTTTTGAGGTTTTATGAGAAAGTCGCATAACATAGCCGATGTCATGCTATAACATGAAGACAGCTTTACCAAAGTGTAATACAATGCATCCCTGAAGCTATAGCAGAGTAAATGACATAGTGCTATGCGACATATGTCCTGATCTTTTGTCAAGGTTGTTTCAAGAAATATATTGCAAGGCGAGAATAACGGTTAGATTGCTGACATATTGAAATAGAAGATGCGGATGATCGAAACTAAATATTTGAAGAATCTCGCGGCATCAGCAGAATCAATCTACCGAGATTGGAAAAGAAGATACAATTGGACCTCAATAGATTAGGAAAGGCCCAGATCATTGAACATATGATGCAAGTAAGACCGGACTATTTTTGGGAACAACGGCCAACCCTAAAGGAGGTCAAGTCGCTGAGAGTCTAATTCCATTCATATACGGCCACACTCGAAAGAAGAGAGAGAGAGAGTTCACAAGGCAAGAAAACCTCAAGAGAACGCAGCATCCTTCCTTGCAGTAAGACGAAGAGAAGAAGACGTGGAGTGGTGACATGACAGGGCTTCTTCCACGCCGTCGGAAACTTCGTCAAGCTTTCTATTTTTTGCTATTTTAATCTTTTGATCATAGGTCATTTTGTTGTTATCTGTTTTGTGTTTCCCTCATCAGTCATGAACTAAATTTCCTATGGCTGAGCGAGGATGATTTCTTAAGTTTGGAATGAACCTAGTTGCTAGTTCTTGATTCAATAAATTCAGTTTGCTTATCAGTGAATCAAATTCTTGTTGATTAGTGGAAGCTAAGGGCTAGATTAGTGGCCTCGGCTTACTGGAAGGGAGTCGGGGTTAGACCTCTGAGAAACAGTGTTTGCTAGGCAGGTTGGTGCAAGGCTTAACCTATTATTGTAGGGCTTCAGGAATGGGTCTAACGCTCATAACCATAAAACCTTGCTTTATAATGTTAATCTAACTAGAAAATTGCTATAGGCATATGGGAGAAGTAAATTTAGTATTACATGTATCGAATGCGGAAGCTTCGATAGACTCTAGTGGTAGGTTAGCTAAATAGCAATGTATCTATGTTGTAGCATTGCGTAAACTGTGCTGTATAAATGCTATAGCAATGTGTGAAGCAACTGGGGGATTGATATGCTTAAGAATGATTCTGAGTTCAGCCTATTTTCCTACTGATATCTTCTTACGATTACGACACTTTGTTTACTTTCTTGTTATTTAGTGTAATCACAAAACCCCTCCCCCAAGTCAATCAAATTTTACCTTCTTTTCACACAACTATTACAGCAGTTGAGCGTCACTTTTCGGTATCTCAATCTCTGTGGGACGATACTTTACTTACACTTTATTACTTGTTTGACTGGTTCACTTGCCATCAAGGAAATCGACCAACAATAGTCTCCTCTCTCGAACACTCTCCATAAGCCATATTCGGTGACCATTACAAAGACTTTGAACTTAGCCTTCCAGAAGGAGTAATGCTCGCCATTGAAACCCGATGGTCTGTTAATTGAAGCTCCATCAGGTAATATTCCTTCCATTAGATCTTTTATCTAAGATGCTAATCCTTAAATAGATAACCAATGCTTTGATAACAAATGTAAGACATAATATCACCTATGAGGGGGTGAATTGGGTGATTTAAAAACTTTTTTGAAATACCCTAAAACACACTCCCTTAAACAGAGCTAAACAGAGAGGTAGATAGAAGGGTCGATATAAGAGGACTATACCAATTCAGTCCAAATCCTTGATCTACGTCCAGTCCCTAGACACTCTATGATTTCACTATCTCAAAGCTTCATTACACACTCTATAACTCTCAAGTAATTCTCTCACTAGGACTTACTTCCCCTTATAAGTTGTAATCAAATAAACTCAATCTCAAAGGTTCTACAACCTTGAGATTCTTACAAGATGAATAAGTTTAAACTCTCTAAAAGTGCAAATAGATAAACATTGAAGATTGTAAATACCAAAAGATATTGCTTAAGTGAGTATAACAGAAAATGCTAAATCTTCAAATTGATTATGCAGAGTTTCGGTTGTTGGAGAATTGAATGCTTCTGGCTTTTATAGATGTATTCATTAATGATTGTTGATGTCCTTAAAAGAGCCGTAGCGAGTAATCAATATAGCTGTTGAAGAATATTACTCGAACTCTCTTCAGATCCTCCAAATGTTAGTTGTCATTCTTCGTTGACATTCTTTATTCCATTTGTCCGTTAAAACTCAGAAATAAATGTGGAATGGAAATGGTTGCAAGGCTTTAAGTTTTCTTAGTGAGTTATTTGCCTATTTGGTGCTTTGTCTCTACTTTACATTAAATGCTTTGACACATAATTGCTTTATTGCAATCTGCTAATAATCCATATCAAAATCATCTGAAACTCATTAACAAACTGATTAAATATAGTTAGGAATAATAATGAGTGATAATATGAAGCAGGTAAATCAATCTTAGAGATTTAAGAAGTTCAAACACGATAATTTGTAAACAGAGATTAGATTGACTCGAGTTAAGCTAATTTAGCTCGAGTCAAGAGATTATCTACTTTTTTTTAAAAAAAAAATATTTGGAAAATTGAAAGATCAAGCATAGACTTGACTTAGATAAGGTCCGCTCGAGTTTAGGTCCTAACTCGAGTCATCGAATCCAGGTTGAGTTCTTCTTCTTATGAAAGGATATCTTAGGAAAATATCGAAGATGACTTGAGACACTACAACTCAAGTTTCTAAAGCTTGCCTTGAGTTTATGTTTAAACTCGAGAAATACAAAGCTGGCACGAGTCAAGAACCATTTTCACAAAAGGTTATCGAGAGGCTTTTCAGAAATGGTTTGAAAACATCTCCTAACTTGAGTTATTAGGTGATGGCTCAAGTTAAGAAGATTTATTTGAATATAACGTTCAAATCCCAGGTTCGGGTTTCAGATCACTAACTCGAGTTATTTAATCTTGTATTTTGAAAAGATTTTAAGTTCACAAAAATTGACTGGAGTCATCAGGCATTGACTCGAGTTCACATCAAAACTTGAGCTACTAAGACATGGCTCGAGTCCAAAGATTATTCTAACCCAAGTCACACAAGGCTTGGCTCGAGTTTGACAACCCAAACTCGAGTCAATTTGACAGCAAATGAGACAATATGTTTTGATTCAATTTTGATCAAGTTAAAAACATTTTTGGCTTGAATCATGAACCATACCATGTTTACAATTGCCAATTATCATCAAAACACATAAAGAACTAACACCTTGTAAGAGGATGAAGGTTATGGCTTTGATTTGATAATTAAGGTTTCATTTTGGACTTCAAATTTTCATCATGAAGTATGAATTTCTCTTATCCCTTCATCCTTCAAGAATGGTTCCATTTGCCTTATTTTTGTGGGATAAAGTTTGTTTTTCTTGTCTCATATGCATTTTTATAAAAACAAGGTCAATTGAAATCCAAACAAATTTTAGAATTGTGCATTTCAGAAATATAAACTCATAGAAAGTTATGCACAATTTCATTTTCAATCCATTTAACAATCTAAAAACATTTTTAAGAACCATAAACGATTGATTGCTAATAAGATGCAATAATGGACAAATATTCATTACCTAAATATGTAATTCATTTAAGTGCAAGATTGGGTAACAATTAGATATCACCTTAATTTCTTTTGTCCTTGTGGAAGCTTGCTTGATTTTGGTGGAATAATGTCAATGTTCATTCTTTGCACTTTCAATACCAAATTCAAGCTCTATTTGTTCTGCTTCCTCAAGACTTGAATTCATTTTCATGTAGCCACAACCTTGACATAAAGCTTTTTCTCCTTTTTCGTACAAAATAGTATGACCTTTTTCTTTCCTTGGCATCCAAATTCACATGGATTCATTCAAGATTAGCATGTAAGAAATTCATTTTCAATCCATTTAACAATCTGACAACATTTTTAAAAACCATAAATGATTGATTGCTAATAGGATGCAATAATGGACAAGTGGATCTTTAGGTAGGGCCAGATGGGAAAAATAAGGATTACGATTGTTGGTTGAATTCCCTTATGGAAAGTGAATCAGTCGAACAAGTAATAAAATGATGAGTAGAGTATCGTCCCAAAGATATTAAAATATCAACTTATGAAGCAAGAAATTGCTCAATCGTTGCTTGATTTAAAAGATATTGAAACATGATTGTATTTTATGAATTACTAATTCTATAAAACTAATTAAACAAATTGAGAATGGATATGACAGAGATATATCAAATTTAAAATAGGTAGAGCTCATATTTCCCCTTAATTTGTATTTTGTTCCCAAATTACTTTAAAGCAATCTACAACAATGTTGTAACAACTTCCACAATGCTACAACAAAGATTATAGCAAAGTTCTTCATTTAACCCACCACTATTGTATATAGAAGCTTTTGTAATCCTATAATTATACTCACTTCTTTCATATTCCTATGCAGATTTTCAAGCTCGGAATAACAAGTAAAACTGGGTGTAACGGTTGTGTGAGATAAACTCATTCCTGTAGTTTATAATTTAGATAGAATTATGCACAAACTCTACTAGCACACACTGTTTAATTGAGGTCTAATCTTAACTCCTTTCCAGTAAGCAAAAACCAGAACTCTTGCTTATCAGTGGCCACCTAATGCACAATATCGATGTTATGTATGCAATTAGAAAAACTTAATTATATCAATTGAAACTTAGCAAATCTAGTTCGAAGATATAAACTAAGGTTCTATCGTCGCTTAGCCCAAAGATAATTAGCTTGTGGCTAACAAACAAAATACAGTTGGAAATTTCATGATAATATTCATGAAATATAGAGAAAGAAGCTAAGATGAAGGGGAATTGTCACGTAACGCCTCTGCATCTTCTTTGTATCAGCAACCTTCCGTCATAGCTGATCTATTGTACTTCTCAACATGCTACAGTCATCACAATCTCTCTTTGTGATCTTTTTTCTCCGTAATTCTCCTCTACGTGATCTTTCTCTCTATAATTCTTTCTCTTTCATTTTTAGGGTTGGTTGTCTTTCCTTTTGTCGCTGAGATCCTTGTATCGTACGTCCAGGATGTCTGTTACTGAGATGGGCTTTCCTCTTCTATCAAGCTTAATTGGAAGATTCTGTCTGATTGATTTTGTTATGAATAGCGAGATTCTATTCTAAGATCTTATTTGATTCTCCGCGATCTTTGATTTCCTTCTTCTTTAAGTCAGCCGCCTTCTTTCATCTTCATAGTCCACTAATCGTTCGGCCCAAAATCCTGCAATTATCTTTTGTATTTTCTCAGGAAAAGATTAGCGCATAACATAATATGATATTTCATATGTTTATTCGATGTTGCAACATTGATACAACTTTGCTATGCCAGCTCAAAAATACATCAAATTCTACGTGTTATTTCTGCCTACATGCGAGATAACAGCTAGAATGTAACAATTCAACTCATATAACCCGCATTTCCTCATATGCTTGAAATCTATCATATTTTATCACATCAAACAACTTGTAAGCACAGAAAAACAGTTTAATTCAGTCATAAGATAATGGTAGTATATAGCAGAAATACAACTTATCAAACATTTAACGTCTATTTTTGTAAAACAGACACTAAAACTACCACAACCTTATTTTTAACAGCTGTTTATAAAAAAAAAACAGTTGTTGAAAGTTTTACTTTCAACAACATTTTCTCTAGAAAAAGTCGTTGAAAGTTAAGCCAAAATTTTAAAAATGTCACTGCCTCCTTTTTAGCTTCTGTTTTTTAAAAACAAACCATTAATTAGTGTCGTTAAATGAACTTTTCGTAGTACTATACAAGGTGGGAATATGATTAGAGAGCTTCGGTTCAGTAAGATTCAGAGTATTAGCATATAAACATTGTAGGCATAGGCTTTTATCATCGTTTATCTTGAATGTCTCTCCTTTTATAGTTGATGAAGAGGACTTGACCGTTGAGCACACTCTTTTATTTGAATATCTTAGAATATGACCGTTGGAAGTAGCCGTTAAAGCTTCTTATGTAAAGATGATTTTTTTGGTCGTTGAGCTCTGAAAGATGGAATATCACCAAAAGGGGGTGAATTAGGGATATCAAATTTTCTTTCGTTAAATACTCTGTTTGCGTACTACAAGAACAAAGATAAACAGAGTAGACTTGAGGAAGAATGAACACAAGAGATTTATACTGATTCGGTCTAAATCCTTGACCTACGTCCAGTCCCCAGACTCTATGGGATTTCACTAACTCAAATAATTACATACTCTGTACTCTCGGAGTAATTCTCTCACACTAGAATTTACTCCCCCTTACAAGTTGTAATCAGATAACCCAATCCCAAAGTCCCAATACTTTGAGATTCTTACAATAAATGATAATCAATGAAGGACTCTCTGATAGAGTAGATGAATAAACACTGAAGATTGAAATATCAGAAGATATTGACTGTTTGTGTCGAAACAGTAAATGAACTTGTTCGCTAATTGAATGCACAGAGTTTCGGTAGGTGGAGATTTTAATGCTTCTCGTATTTATAGATGCTTGCATTTAATGACCGTTGAGAAGTGATTAATGAGCCGTTGTGAGTAATGAATGTATCCGTTGAGATTCCGTGGCTTTGTCTCTTCGTATGACTCCGACATTCGTCCGCTATTCTCTGTTGACATTCCTTATTCAAATTGTCCGTTGAGACTTAGTCGGAATGTTGTCTGAAAAATAGCCGGACTGCTTTTCGCTTGCTCAGATAATTTCTTTGCCAAAACGGTGAATGTCTGTGCTTCGCATTAAATGCTTCTGACAACAATTTGCTTTATGATAATTTGAAGTTTAAACCTGTTAAACCTGTCTAAAACACACTGGCAAACTAATTAAAGTTGATTAGAAATGATAAGAAACAATAATATCAAATACCCAGTGCATAATCATGAGATTTCAGATTTCGAGAGCGTTGAATTTAAAATCTGATATAGGTAACTCGAGTTATACAGTGGCAACTCGAGTTATAATCAAGTTCTGTGAATATTAGAAGAAGAAGGCCAACTCGAGTTATGAACGTTAACTTTAGTTGCTTTTTCATTAAATTCAAACAAAGAGCAACTCGCCTTGGCCTAACTCGAGTTACACAAGAGCAACTCGAGTTGTCATGTTACTCAGGAAAAAACATATGAAAGATATGTAGCTCGAGTTACATGCTGTAACTCAAGTTATGTTAAAATTAAAATCAGACAGAGAGCAATTGCCACAGGATTAACTCGAGTTGCTTCAAGTAACTCGAGTTATATCAGCAATTTACATCAGATCACTCATTTCTGAAAAGCTTACAACTCGAGTTAAGCCACATAACTCGAGTTACATCAGATGAGCAAGAAAATTATATCGCGAGAGGCTTTCTAAGACAGTAAAGTACAACCTATAACTCGAGTTGAGATCTTCTGAAAAATTGATTTGTAACTTGAGTTATGATTTCCAACTTGAGTTATGTTTTCTTGTGAAAATTCTTAAGTCTTGTAACTTGAGTTGTAATCAACAACTTGAGTTACCAATTTTCTAAAACCATTTTCAAAGAACTCAAGGATGGTTTCAAGTATTTTTATCATATGAAACAATTGTTAGTCATCATCAAAACACATAGGAATGTTAGTTCTGATTAGTTTTGATGATGTCTTATATTGATGTCATTATCTTGAGCAAAAAGTTTATATACTACATTTATCTTATACTTTGACTAATTCTTATATTTAATATAGATACAAAGTTTAATACAATGAAGAATGATCAAAAACGTAGTTTGAAGAAAGAAGAATATGTTATTTATCATGAAAATATCAATATTCCAGTTTCTGTGATCAAATAGAAGTTGGAACGGGTCAATTCGGAGTTAAAATGAGCAAGTTCAAACTTCTGGAAGAATACTAGTTTGTTTTGGGGCATTTGTGTAATTTCAGCTCTTTTTTAGGCATGTACAGTGTCTTGCTCGAGCACAACAAAGTCATGCTCGAGCAAGGTCCATTTCCAGCCTATTTTCGCTCAAAATCCGTCCTTAGTCGAGCAGGAAAAATGCTTGCTCGAGCAAGGTAGTTCCATCAACTTCCTCTGTTCAGCTCTGTTTCTGATGACCTTCGGTAATTCAACGATATCTCTCAAACCAAGAATCGGATTGACATGAAACCAGTGGCATTGGAAACTAGACTCCTAACACGTATTTGTGACAAAACTTCATGCCCAAAAGAGTCCAGATGAATTATATATGAATTTTAGAAGTTGCCACAAACATCACCGCCACATTCAGGACCCAACTTCAGTATTTTAAGTGTATCTCACAAACGAAAAATTGGATTGAGTTGAAACCAATTCCATTTGAAACTAGACTCCAATACCTTTCCAAAAACATCAAGATCACGAAAAACAAAGATCAATTGAAGGAGATATGATGTTTTGAAGTTGACGGTCAGTTCAGAATGTTGCAAAAAACGCTCATCAAGAACAACCCCAATCATCTGATGATAATGGACAAAGTACAATGAGTTTGGAGTTGATTTTTCTTCCATTGGAAAGAAGACTTGAAGAGCTTTATGAGGATGGATGGTTTGCCAAAATTGAAGCCAAATCGAAGACGTTTCGCTCATTGAAAATGGACTATTGAGCTGCTAGTACTCTTGTTCCTGAAAGTCTTTGCATTCTAGAAGTTGA
This sequence comes from Acacia crassicarpa, assembly GCA_034222035.1. Taxonomy (NCBI): domain Eukaryota; kingdom Viridiplantae; phylum Streptophyta; class Magnoliopsida; order Fabales; family Fabaceae; genus Acacia; species Acacia crassicarpa. Next base: position 23,204,254 of record JAWXYG010000008.1, read on the forward strand.
TTTCTTATTCACGCTTAATCAGAAGCTTACATGAGCAGAGTAGTTATGATGCCCAAGCACCATCGAGCTCTAAACAAGGAAATGCAAATTGGTTGGTCATGCTCGAGCATCATCGCATTAAACATAGAATTTGCACAATTCAAGAGTCATGCTCAAGCAGAGTAAAAAGCATGCTCGAGCAAAGGTAAAAGCGTGCCCAAGCATCATCAGACTTGAAACGAAGAAGAGCAAATTGGAAAGTCATGCGCGAGCAGACAATTGGCCATGCCCAAGCACCATGCTCAAGCAAGAGAAAAAGCTTGCCCGAGCAGCGTCGTTGAAACATCATCTCCTTGCCTTGGTCTGACTTCTGCCCGAGCATACCTTTATATCTTGCTCGAGCACAAGCGATACAAATGGTTTTTCATAAGTGACCAGTGGAGCTTGCCCGAGCACACCTCTGAACGTTGCTCGAGCATCAACGATGAAATTATTTTCTTCAAAAGACATCAGGAGAAGCTTGCCCGAGCAAGCTTGGTTTCTTGCTCGAGCATAGGGTGTTTTCTAATCTTTCAATGTGCTTTCTCAGGTGATGTCCGAGCATGCAAATGGCTTGCTCGAGCAAAAGAAAAATCATGCTCGAGCAACGTTGGTAAAATAACCATCCTCGTCTCTGTCCGGGGCTTACTCGAGCATAGAGCTTTGGCTTGCTCGAGTAGCAGCGATAAAACTTCTTCTATTTCAAAAGCCTGAGTTACTTGCCAAAGCATATTTCTGGACCTTGCTCAAGCATGATCGGTAAACATAATTTTTCAAATATTCTACAGATGATTTTCCAAGCATGCTTTTGAATGATGCTCGAGCATTGTGAAACTTTAATATTCTTTCAAACACATATTCTATACTATTGCTCGAGCACACTCTTAATCTTACTCGAACAAGGTAATCTCTGTTTTTCAAATCATCGTTCTCGTGAAACTCAAATCAGTGAGAGCAATTTGATTCCTTCTGACTATTACTTATTACGACTATCAAATGCTATTAACCAGTTTGCTCATGAGTTTCAGATTATTTAGACATGAATTACCAGTAGATTTGCATAAAGCAATTTGTGTGTCAGAAGCATGTCAGAAAACATATGAAAGCCTCTATGTCTAATGAATAGTTTGAATCTTTACAACGGCTATTATTACAACAATCAAAACGGAGCATTAACGAAGTCAACGATAAACATCTTATGATTAAAGTTGGATTAGAGCTCAACGGATAAAAAAGCAACAAGAGTTTCAACAGCTACTTCCAACTGACCTCCAACGTTCGAATACTCGCAACGATCGAAACACAATAACATATAAATTGTGAAGCCTTCAAACCGAAAGGATTGAAAAAGACGACGACGAAAAAAAAAAAGAATGACTCAATGAAGCCAATGAAATGTCTTTTACTACTTCACCGTCGATAGTTCAATAACGCATACACTCTCTGTTCCTCAATGTTCACATAATTTACTGTAAAGAGTGAGATGATCAACTATGTACTTCAGTGTTTATTCATTCACTTCTGAGAGAGAAGATTTATCTGTAAACATTCTAGCTGAAAGTTACTCAAGATTGGGCGATCTTGAGTGGGAAACACATTGTATTGATTACAGCTTGTAAGGGGAAGTAGAGTCTGAGAGTGAGTAGACCATCCTTCGTTTACAGAGTGTGTAATCAAGAGGGTGTATCAATTACAACTTGTAAGGGGGAGTGGAGTCTGAAAGTGAGAGGACTATCCTTCGTTTATAGAGTGTGTAATTGTTCTTGAAAGATAGTGGAATCCCAGGTGTTCTGGAGACTGGACGTAGGTCAATGATTCTGGACCGAACTAGTATCAATCATAGTTTGTATATTCTCTTCCCCTATCTTTTATATTTCCAGTATATGCTTATTTGAATATCTTGTTAGTTATGATTAGTTTTGATGATGTCTTATATAGATGCCATTGTTATAAACAAAAAGATTGAATAATATAATTATCTCCTACATTGATGAATTGTTGTATTTAATGTAGATTAATCCAAGATGAATTATAGAGATTAATCAAGAAGGAGATAAGAGTAGAAAGAAAGAAGAGAAGAGACCAAATAAAGAAGAACTTGATATATGGAATGAAGATTTTATCATCCAAGTTCTTCTATTGATGCTAGAAGCCTCCAAGATCATATGGAAGTTGGAATGATTCAATTCAGAGTTAAAACAAGCAAGAATGAGGTTTTGGATGAGCAAACTTGAGTCTCCAAGTATTAAACATGAGTTTTCTACCTTGCTGCTGTAATTTACTCATCTAAGAGGAGAAAACTCGAGTTTTGAGGCAAAACTCGAGTTATGAAGTGTCTACAACGTCTCTGGGGTCTCTAGACTATCAAAACTCGAGTTTTGGGGTGAAAACTCGAGTTTTGGAACATTGGAATCAAGTCTCGGGGCAAAACGCGAGTTTTGGAAAATTGGAGAACCAAAACTCGAGTTTTGAAGTTGAAAACTCGAGTTTTGGACTGTTATCAGCACTTCAGCTCCATACTGTCTCACGTTCAGCACGGGCGACCTCTGGTGTTTTGATGATATCTCACAAATTAGAGATCGGATTGAGACGAAACCAAAAGCATATGAAACTAGACTCCCAATGCGTCATTTTGATATAAAATTCAAGCCAAAAGGAGTTCAGATCAAAGAGCTATGAGTTTTACAAGTTGACCCAAAAATCAACGTCATAGTCCAGACCCACCTTTGGTATTTTGGGTATATCTCACAAACTACAAATCCAATTGAGTTCAAATTGGTGCCATTGGAAACTAGACACACAGAGATTTCCATCAAGAGTTTAACGGACCAAAACGGAGTTCAGACTAGGGAGATATGGTCTTCCAAAGTTGATGGTTGTTTTAAGAAAACTCAGCAAATCCAGGAGAAGGCAAAACTCGAGTTTTGCAAGTGAAAACTCTAGTTTTCATCAGACAGAGAGCATTCAAGAATCTCACAAATGAAAACTACCGGTTATGGATCAACACCTCCAGTTTTGATGTTTTGAACTTGACATCAAAAGTTCAAAACTCGAGTTTTGGGAAGCAAAACTCGAGTTTTGGTCAACCCGAGAGCATCATCATTTCCAAACTTTGAAAACCACCAATTTTGGTTTGAAAACTGCCAGTTATGAAGAGTGAATAGTTCAAAACTCCAGTTTTGATTATCAAAACTCGAGTTTTGGAGTTTCTCCCAGAAAAACGCATTTTGTTCCAGAATTGCCCAATCTGATCTACACTCCAGGATTAAGTTACCCATTGATCCTATATGCTTTATACATCATATAGCATTGTAACTTAACTGTTTTATCGAGTTTATTCATGAGATTACAGAAAATTTTTGAATTCAGTTGACAATCAAATGAAGATCTATTTTGGGCAACTTGCAATATTTCTGGACAGCCGTTATGCAAACATTCAATGTCATCACCGATTAAGGCTGAACATCATCACTCTTCACACAAGACCATATGGGAAGAATCAGAATTCGAATATTCAGATTTGCAAAAATCTCCCAACGGCTATAAACAAACAGGGAGTGATTTCAGCAAGAAATATATTAGGAAACACCAGCAACACCTATATTTTCGAATAGGTTCATCTCACAACGGATCTATAACGTTCACAAGCTTCAAATAACTATAAATGGCTGAAGATTTGAAGTTGGACAGCAGAGAAGACAACTACAGAAAACTTGCACGAAAATATCAGTGTTTGCTGTACATACATTTGATTGTATCTTAGATACATTGTACTTCAGTGTGTATCATTTTCTACTCTTAGAGAGAGTCAATTTCCCTGTATATCATTCATTATAAGAATCTCAAGTCAGGTGACTTAGAGATTGGGAAAATCAGAATACAACTTGTAAGGGGGAGTGTGTCCTAGGTTGGGAGCATCCTTCGTTTACAGAGTGTGTATCTGTTGTAAACAATTACAACTTGTAAGGGGGAGTGAGTCCTAGAGTGAGGAGCATCCTTCGTTTACAGAGGGTGTAATTGTTCTTGAGTGATAGTGGAAAATCCCAGAGGTACTGGGGACTGGACGTAGGTCAAGGAATTAGACCGAACCAGTATAAATGTGTCAAGCTTTTCTTCTCTATCTCCACTTTGCCTTGATTTTATCTGTTGTGTGGGTGAACCGAAAAGAATTTTGAAATCCCCAATTCACCCCCCCTCTTGGTGATTTCCTTCTCTTTCATTTGGTATCAGAGCGTTGGTTATCTATTTGAAGGATTAACATCCTAGATCAAAGATCCAATGGAAGGAATTCTACCGAAAGGAGCTGAAATCAACAGACCACCAAATTTCAGTGGAGAACATTATTCTTCCTGGAAGGCTAAATTCAGAGTCTTTATCATGGGAAGTGAATTTGGTTTATGGAATGTATTTGAGAAAGGTGATTATAAACCATCTGTCACTAAAAGTGGTGCTAAAAGAGACAAGTGTGAAGAAGAGTATGAGGAGAATGACAGAAGGCAAGTCACTCTCAACATGAAAGCAATCCACATGTTGCGAAGTGCTCCAAGCCCAGAAGATTATTCTCTAATCTGCACATTGCCATCTGCTAAGGCTATGTGGGATGCTATTAAATTAGCTCATGAAGATGAAGCTGAAAAAGAAGATAGAGCTTACATCTATTCTGTGGCCAAAGAGGAAGAATCAGAAAGTGAAGAGGTAAATGATCTCGAATCATCTTATGATGAACTCTTATCTGAATATAAGTCTCTCTTCACTGAATTTCGAAAGATTGCAAAAGAACTTTTGTCTTTTAGAAAGAAAATTAAATTGTTGGAAGAACAAGTTCAGAATGCTTCTTCTTCTATTTTGGTTTGCGAAAACATTTCTGAAAACACTTTTGAAAATATTTCAGAAAATGATTGTGAAAAGGTTTGTGACAACTGCTGTATTCTGAAGAAAAGAAATTTACATCTTACAAAAACTCTTGAAAAATTCATTAGAGGTAGTGAAATGCTCAAAGTGATTTTAAAACAGCAAAGGTTCACAAATGACGAATCAGGAATTGGTTATAAACCTGATTTTGACAAGAAGAAAGGCAAGAAGAAGCTTGGACAAAGATCATATATGAACTATTTTCAAAAATCAGTCCATTCTTCAAATCCTTTTGCTTATTGTAGCTATTGCAATCGAAAAGGCCATGCTACTTCTTCATGTTTTCATAAAAAGGAAAGAAGGAGCAAGCCTGTAGGTAATTATCAATGGGTACCAAAGGGAACTTATGTTTTCCCTAAGGTCCAAACTAACCTAGAAGGACCCAAACACAAAAGGGTACCAAAATGTCCATATGTTGCTCTGTTTATGCAGGTTAATTCCAAAAGAAATGGACATACAGAGGTTAAGAACCAGAGAATCTCTTATGAGCCCAAAAGAAGAATTACATCAAACAAGAGAACTCCTAGAACACACATTGCAAAAATTACAAGGTCAAATCATAAGGAGCAATGGACACAAGTTAGAGGAGTATGTTCTACCTCAAGAATGGATTACCACAGAGTACCATTCAACTATCTTGAGAAGAATAAGAAAAGAAGGATCCCTTGTGAACAAGGGAAATGATTCTTGCAGTCTACATCATATGAGAAAGCATTGCTTCATCCCAAGACTAAATTCACTAAGACAAAGTATCAACGAATGATGAATTGGGTGAGTGAATGCAATCCTTCAAGTTCCTAAGGCTAAGGTATGCAATGGTAAAACCTCCTATGCTATAATCTGAAATAATCATTGAGGTTTTATATTTTGTAACCTTAGGAATGAGCATTGCAAGCTATCGTTTTAAATTGGTTTTTCATATACTGATATATATTTCTAAACAGATTGCAATGTTTAATAGGTTCAACTCTTTATGCATACTTAATGATTTTAAAAAAAATTATTTCTTTTATGCAAAAGAGTCATGTTTTATTCACTATGTTTTGTTATTCTGAATTAATTATATTCATAAGAGCATGTGAATTTTGGTTCCTACAAGCTAACAATGATTGGATCCAAGTTTGGATACCAAGAAAAAGATTTATAAAGTTTTGTAGGATGAAAGAAAGCTTCTCAAGAATGCAACATAGAGAAATGATCCAAGTCTTGAGAAAGCTCAACAAGCTAAGCTTGATGTTGATGGTGAAGTTTGGAAAAGAGTTATCTACATCAATCCATCTCAACCAAACAAGCTTCTATGAGCAAAAGATGATTATGGTGATATCTAATCCTTACCTCGTACTATGATAATATGAAATTGATTTTTGGTTTGTTTTTGGTTTAGTTAAAAGATTTGGAAATTGATTCAATCAGCAAATTTATTGTCAAAGCTATTAGTTTTCTATATGTTTTGATGTTGGTTGAAAACAATTGAGAACCAAAATGTGAAGTTTTCTCTTGAAAAATCGAAATTCCTTACTGTCAGAGGAAAACCGCCAGTTTTGAAGTAAAACTCCAGTTTTGAGTTTTCTGAGAAAATCATGAACAGTGCAAAACCGCCAGTTTTGAACTGTTCACACATTATCAGAGTTTTCATGTTTTAAGTGAAAACTTGAGTTTTGGCTGGCAAAACTCGAGTTTTGGCTTGGCTGAGAGCCTTCAAAATTTTCAAGTTTCAAAACTGCCAGTTTTTTCTCCAAAACCTCCAGTTTTGCTTCAGCATAGTCCAAAACTCCAGTTTTCAGATGAAAACTCCAGTTTTGCTTTTGAGGAATAGTTGAAAACTCCAGTTTTGTTTCAAAACTCCAGTTTTCAACACTCAGTTTGAAAAATCAGATTTTCTGAATTTGCGAAATCTTCTTGTTTAATTTTAATACTTCTCATCATCATTCACTCATATTTCTAACTATGATTATTCAATTTGTTAGTGAATTATTGATGATCAAACAAGTGAATTTGTGCATAACTTTGTTGATTTCATATTTTAGAAATGCACAAATATAAAATCTATTTGGATTTCAACTCACATTGTTTTGAGAAAGTACATACAAATGTTTTGAAACATATCCATACTTTGATTGCATTCAAATGATGTTTCAAATTGGAAGTTAATATTATTACAGAATGTTGAATATGCTTCAAATTTCTCTAATTGAGTTTTCATTATCTTTCACATATTGATCTTTAGAATTCCATGTTTTGCTTGAACTCTTTAGTTTCATTCTCTATCTGTTTGGACCTCGTGTCAAATAAGTTAATCATATATGAACTTCAAGCTTATTTCCAGAAAAGAATTCAATTTGTGAAAAACTTATGCTTATTGCATAAAACCTTATTGATCAAGCTATTCCAAGCATTATGAATGTTCATTAATGCATTATGTGCATTAACCATTATATGGAATAACTTACTAGGATAATATTTTGAAACTTTAGTCATTTGGACTAAAGAGTTTGTGCCTCATCGTCCATGAATCCTAGTAGTCCTTGTGTTACTCAAATACATCAAATTTATCTCAATCCATATTTTGAGTAACTATCTATGTATATTCATATTCTTGCCTTGAATGTTCTTATATGTTCAAGAGTCTACTCTCTAAGGCAAGATTATCCCTTAGTCAATAGCAAAGTCATTATGATCATATAGTTCTGTTATGCTAAGCATGTCTTGATAATGATTTGCCTTCATGACTTTTGGTTTTTCAGAAAATTCTTCAACATGTTAACTTCAATGTTCAACATGTTTTCCAAATCTGAAGCATATTAATATATTCATTAAACCTATTGACTTCCATCATATTTAAAATGAGCATTGTTTTCAAACATGTTTCAAAAATCTTTCCTGTATGAAGAATTTTGATTTCATAATGTGTCATCATATTTTTGAAAGACCATCCAAGATTTGAAATACTTTACATATTTCATTATCTTTCCTAAAAAATATGAACTTTAAATTGATAAATGCTTATCGTTATAGATAAGGTTTTCTATACTCATTTTTATCAATGACATCTTTTCTGCATAAAATGTATTCACAAATTGTCATTGAGAAATAACATTTTTGGTATCATTTAGTTGTTATCCTATTCAATTCATTGGCTTAATCTTATTTGTTTGGGTAAGACTATGTTTTGATCTTTGGTTGTTATACTCTTTGCTCAAAAATCATATGATTTAATTCTTTAAGAGCATTAGAGTTGTCATGTCTAATCTTTTGTGGACTCAAGAATCATTGAGTACCAAAGGACACATATTTTTGCAGGAGCTAACCAAAATGTTCTGTTAAGGAATACAAAGAATATAGGCAAACAGAATAGATCATTTCAGTGGCTATATCTACAAATTCTGTGGCATCACTTAAGTGACATTCCATCACTAGCAAGAGGCTTAAACCAAGATGATAAGGAGTATGCTAGCTTGATGAGAAGCTCTGAGCAGAAACTAATCCTATACAAAGCTCATTCAGGATTTCAGCTTCTAAGATGCATTCAAAACAATTGATAATAGTTATCCGGTAATGCATCCATGGACTACAGAGGATTATAACTTGAGTAATTACGATATTATTCAAGTGAGGTATTGTATTACGTATATACCATAATCATGCTGGGCTAACTTGATTTCATTCTATTTTATTTCATGAAGTTTAGCCTAAACAAACTCATTTTTAAAATGATCCTTATGCTTTAAACATTTTTATCATCATAAAAAGCATAAGTGATTTCATTATACCAGTTTCAATGAATTTGAAAGTTCTTAATTATGAGATGCCATGTTGTGAGCAAAGATATTTTTTCCCCAAACCTCATAACATTTGGTGTCACACTATTATTTGGTATTATTAAAGGGAACTTCATATTTTCAATTATGCATTCATTGAGGGGGAGCTTCACATTCACATGTTTTTTATACTCTATATGCTCTTCTTATTTATTTGAAGAAAATCCTTTTAAGCATACTCATCTGCATTTACTATCTCTTATTAGTTTTGATGATGAGTTAATATCATATTTTGCTTTCATTATCCTTATTTGAAAAATATCATATAGAAAGGGATAATTTGATATTTGGCTTGCACTAACAAATCTTTTGCACAGAAAGTTTTCAATTCATAGCAGGAGATTTGGTTATGTGTTGCAACTTTGGAGATCAATCATTGAAGCTGAGATATGCTCTACATAGATGATATTTGAAGAAGAAGCAAAGGATGGAAGCTGAGTACTAATCATATTCAGATGCGATAGTATTCAAGAGACCATAGCAACACAATCAAACTTCATGCAGCAAGCAAATAGACTTCTTTGATCATTCATTAGTTTGCAAAACCAACATAAGCATTTCTAAACTCTATCTTTTATATTCAGCACATGTTTGGTATCTATATGTTTAAAATGTGAAAGATGTCTTGAAAACCTCCCCAAATTCTCTCAAAATTTGTTTTCGTAAACACATTCCAAATAGCTTCATATTTAGAATGAAAACACTTTCAATTGGGGAGAGAAAATCAGTTCTTTAACTCTTTTTAATATGGTTTCATATTTGTCTCTCTAAGCATTTCTTCCTTACTTCAACTTTTTGCTAATGACAAATAAGGGGGAGAGAATGGCAAGAAAAATATGTTGCATCTAATATATTCTCATATTCATACATATTTTTCTTAAGGTATTTGCCATCATCAAAAAGGGGGAGAATGTTAGTTATAATTAGTTTTGATGATGTCTTATATAGATGCCATTGTTATATGCAAAAAGATTGAATAATATAATTTTCTCCTACATTGATGAATTGTTGTATTTAATGTAGATTAATCCAAGATGAATTATAGAGATTAATCAAGAAGGAGATAAGAGTAGAAAGAAAGAAGAGAAGAGACCAAATAAAGAAGAACTTGATATATGGAATGAAGATTTTATCATCCAAGTTCTTCTATTGATGCTAGAAGCCTCCAAGATCATATGGAAGTTGGAATGATTCAATTCAGAGTTAAAACAAGCAAGAATGAGGTTTTGGATGAGCAAACTTGAGTCTCCAAGTATTAAACATGATTTTTCTACCTTGCTGCTGTAATTTACTCATCTAAGAGGAGAAAACTCGAGTTTTGAGGCAAAACTCGAGTTATGAAGTGTCTACAACGTCTCTGGGGTCTCTAGACTATCAAAACTCGAGTTTTGGGGTGAAAACTCGAGTTTTGGAACATTGGAATCAAGTCTCGGGGCAAAACGCGAGTTTTGGAAAATTGGAGAACCAAAACTCGAGTTTTGAAGTTGAAAACTCGAGTTTTGGACTGTTATCAGCACTTCAGCTCCATACTGTCTCACGTTCAGCACGGGCGACCTCTGGTGTTTTGATGATATCTCACAAATTAGAGATCGGATTGAGACGAAACCAAAAGCATATGAAACTAGACTCCCAATGCGTCATTTTGATATAAAATTCAAGCCAAAAGGAGTTCAGATCAAAGAGCTATGAGTTTTACAAGTTGACCCAAAAATCAACGTCATAGTCCAGACCCACCTTTGGTATTTTGGGTATATCTCACAAACTACAAATCCAATTGAGTTCAAATTGGTGCCATTGGAAACTAGACACACAGAGATTTACATCAAGAGTTTAACGGACCAAAACGGAGTTCAGACCAGGGAGATATGGTCTTCCAAAGTTGATGGTTGTTTTAAGAAAACTCAGCAAATCCAGGAGAAGGCAAAACTCGAGTTTTGCAAGTGAAAACTCTAGTTTTCATCAGACAGAGAGCATTCAAGAATCTCACAAATGAAAACTACCGGTTATGGATCAACACCTCCAGTTTTGATGTTTTGAACTTGACATCAAAAGTTCAAAACTCGAGTTTTGGGAAGCAAAACTCGAGTTTTGGTCAACCCGAGAGCATCATCATTTCCAAACTTTGAAAACCACCAATTTTGGTTTGAAAACTGCCAGTTATGAAGAGTGAATAGTTCAAAACTCCAGTTTTGATTATCAAAACTCGAGTTTTGGAGTTTCTCCCAGAAAAACGCATTTTGTTCCAGAATTGCCCAATCTGATCTACACTCCAGGATTAAGTTACCCATTGATCCTATATGCTTTATACATCATATAGCATTGTAACTTAACTGTTTTATCGAGTTTATTCATGAGATTACAGAAAATTTTTGAATTCAGTTGACAATCAAATGAAGATCTATTTTGGGCAACTTGCAATATTTCTGGACAGCCGTTATGCAAACATTCAATGTCATCACCGATTAAGGCTGAACATCATCACTCTTCACACAAGACCATATGGGAAGAATCAGAATTCGAATATTCAGATTTGCAAAAATCTCCCAACGGCTATAAACAAACAGGGAGTGATTTCAGCAAGAAATATATTAGGAAACACCAGCAACACCTATATTTTCGAATAGGTTCATCTCACAACGGATCTATAACGTTCACAAGCTTCAAATCACTATAAATGGCTGAAGATTTGAAGTTGGACAGCAGAGAAGACAACTACAGAAAACTTGCACGAAAATATCAGTGTTTGCTGTACATACATTTGATTGTATCTTAGATACATTGTACTTCAGTGTGTATCATTTTCTACTCTTAGAGAGAGTCAATTTCCCTGTATATCATTCATTATAAGAATCTCAAGTCAGGTGACTTAGAGATTGGGAAAATCAGAATACAACTTGTAAGGGGGAGTATGTCTTAGGTTGGGAGTATCCTTCGTTTACAGAGTGTGTATCTGTTGTAAACAATTACAACTTGTAAGGGGGGAGTGAGTCCTAGAGTGAGGAGCATCCTTCGTTTACAGAGGGTGTAATTGTTCTTGAGTGATAGTGGAAAATCCCAGAGGTACTGGGGACTGGACGTAGGTCAAGGAATTAGACCGAACCAGTATAAATGTGTCAAGTTTTCTTCTCTATCTCCACTTTGCCTTGATTTTATCTGTTGTGTGGGTGAACCGAAAAGAATTTTGAAATCCCCAATTCACCCCCCCCCCTCTTGGTGATTTCCTTCTCTTTCATATCTAACTGTTGATTTAGAAGTTCCAAAAAGATTTTCCAAGTTCCTAAAGTTTTATCTGACACCCAATTCACCCCCCTCTTGGGTGATAGTCAGGTCTTTCAGAAACTAACAAGCTCTAATCCAAATCTAATCATTTGTAATATTCATATAAACTTGATTAGTAATAATTAAGAATGATTGAAGCAATAAAATCAAGGTTTAAATGAGTTGCAAGAATATCGAAAAATCTAAGATGATGATTAAAAAATATGTGAACAATATCACTGCAAGTAATTATGGATTACTCAAGTGATTTCCCAAATCACTACGAGTGATCATACATCACTTAAGTGATTCTCACATCATGTATCACAGTGATTTCTCAAATCACCGCGAGTGATAATGCATCACTTGAGTGATTTCCCAAATCATTCGAGTGATTCTCAAATCACTCTAATTTCACTTGCGAGTGACTTGCTAAAATTCTGAAAGTAAAGCTTCATCATTAGAGTGTGCATGAAAGTTTGAGTGCCCTTTTCCTTTTTAGAACATAGATAGTTTGGCATAGAGGTCAACTTCCAGTGGGCATAACTTTTTGAATATAACTCTAAATTTGGAAAATGATCTATCCCCATAATGCTCTTTAAGAATTCTTTCTAATTAATGAAGAATCAGCTCAAATTCATTCTATTTTGAAAGTTTTGATCAAGTTTATAGCAGCTAGTCTAGAGCAGAGTCTTTATATGATTGTCAAATTCCAAAATTCATATATGTTCTACCTATTCTTTTTTTAGTGTGATATTGATGTCGTTGAAACACCTCTTGAGTTTAGTTTTATATGCGATAAGTTTCAATCCTAAACTCATTATCTTTTGAAAGTTAGAATCAGAAGAATGATAGCTACTCTGAAACATGGTAAGAGCATCGAGTGTCAAATTTCAAAATCCATATTTCTTTCGTCTGAGTCTCTTTGATCCTGATATCAGCTTCTATGAAACTGATTTTGAGTTTTGTTTCATATGGAACAAGGTTTATTTCAATTGGATATGTATTTTGTGAGATAGATCTAAATTACTAAACATGCTCTAAAATGACGCAAGAAATTCCAATGTCAACTTCTGAATCTCATATCTCTTTCATCCAAACTCTTGTTGAGCTTGATCTTGGTGTTTGTGTGTCACACTAGGAGTGTAGTTTCATATGAAATAATTTGTACTTCAATTAGATTTATGGTTTGAGAGATATGACTAAATTACCAAATCTCTATCATGCTGAACGAAAACAAAGCTGAACAGAGTATGCTGAAACTTGATAATCACTTGAGTGATGCTTCTACAACTCGAGTAAAACATGTGTAACTCGAGTGAAGCTTGATAACCACTCAAGTTATGCTTCCATAACTCAAGTGCTAGTAAAGAGTCATTACTCATTTGAGTGAAGATGAGATAGCTTCAAGTGAGGTATTTTAACTTCAAATTAAGTCATTCCAACTTTTATTTGATCACAGAGACTTCCAATATCAAATCTAAGAACTTGAATATTAATATTCCCATTATATTTTGCAAGTTCTTCTTTATTTAATCTCTTCTGTTCTTCTTATTGATTATTCTCCAAAATATTTTGATAACTTCTTGCTTAATATTCTTATTGATCATTCTCCATAATTCAACTTGATATCTTCTAATCTTTGCTTGACTAATCTTCATTAAATATAGCAGTTAGTCAATATAGGAGATAAATAATATATTTGACATTATCAAAACTAATCGTATGTAACAATGTCGTGTGAGGTTTTTGGAACCTCCACAGGCATAAAAATGATTATTCTTCCATGTGGGGTTATTGGAACCTCTACAAGAAGTTTAATACAAAATCTTTTTTCAAATAAGAAATAAAAAAAATTGTTTTTTAAATAAAAAACACAAACCAACAAAAAATATTTTTCTCAAATAAATTAAAGGGACCTTTTCCTCAAAAAACGAACAAAATGACATGCATTTTTACTCCAAAACTACGCAGCCTTTAATCCCTCTAAAGGGTGGTCATCTTCTTAGGTCAAGTCTGATTTTCTAAATAAATATTTTTCCTTTTATTTTCCCATTTTTAGGGAAGCCCCCCCCCCCCCAAAAAAAAAAAAAGAGAAAAGAAATACTACTTGAATTTTAAAATACCAAATAGGTGATTTCACAATAAAATGAGTTATCAATTGTTTTACTATTCTTGTTAATTCTATTACTGTTGTTGTCAACAGAATTTTAAAGTTTAAATGGTATTTTTCTATTATTATTTTTCAATTTATTTCTTTTTAACAGCCATATTTATTTTTAAATAATTGACTTAGGGTAACACATTCTGCATGCATAATCGACTTCCGAACTCTAATTGGTTTTTTAGACCATTTTTCATTTTTAAAAAAGGTTTCCAAAATTCTCATATTTTAAAATTTTGGTGACAGTTCTATAGTTTTAAATTTCGGACTCCTATGTCGGCATATATATATATATATATATAGGGTTTAAACTTCTCATGTTGTATGAGAAGAAGAAAATTTCTACACACACATGAAATAGTGGGACTCACATATATATATAATGCTAATTATATATATATATATGGGTCCCACCATATTATGTGTGTGTGACATGAGAAAACATTTCTCCTACAGCATGAGAAGTATTTTTCCCTATATATATATATCACAAGATGAGTCTACCAAAAAAATAAAATAAACAATATATATACGAGAGAATAAAAGAGAGGAATGAGGTTGTCAGGAGGGCACAACACTTGAGAAACAGATTCCACAAACAGAGTAAGTGCAGACGCATCTGCATTGGGCCTCTTCCACATACTCCAAAGTCCAAAACTTCCTTTTTCCCCCATCTTTCTCTTTTAACTCTGCCGTCTCGTGAACCCTCCTCTCCCTCATTTTCCTTGGCTATTGAACAGGTTCAGGCCAGTGAGGTCCCCAGGTTTATTAGAGTCATTGTACTACTATATCATAAGACTTACTGTATATACTTATCTAAATAATATTTATAAATTATACATCATTACATTCTTTCCCCTCCTGAGCCTTCCTCTTTCCAAATCTCTATATCTAAATATTTATTAATTATACAACATTAAATTTGAGCCTTCCTCCTTCCAAATCTCCACTACATGAATAAATATTTATCATTAATAATTAAAGAATTCTTATAGGACTACTATGTAACATTTACACATTATACTTCTTCCATAAAAAAAATTATATTTCTTCTAGTGGAATAAAAGCTCGCTTGTGAATGAGGTAGTGAGATCAATAACGCTAATAAATTAAAATGTGAATTCAAAAAAAAATTATAATTCTCTCATAAACAAACTTATTTATATTTATAATATTTTTTCAAAAGTTATATAGTATTTATAAAATCATAATAGAAAGGTCTACTTCAGACTATATAGCGCAAAACTTATGATTGACTTATAGTTATAAATTTTATCTTTTATATTAATTTACTTTATTGATAAACATAAAAAAATCAAATGATAATAAAATTTGTTATTATATAATATTAAAGACCCTGTCATTCTTTTCAAGCATAGAGAAAGGAATCGTGTTTTTTATATAACATAAATAATTTTTTAAAAAACTGTAATATTTTTCAATTAAAAGAAGCAATCATGATTGTGTAATTTAAAATTTTTAAATAAAAATAATAAATTGTTATTGAAAAACTTAAAAAGTGAAGTGATCGTTAACTGTGTTAATATATTAATATAAAAAGGCTGAGCCCCATCATTCTTTTCGGGTATAGAGAAGCATGTAGAATTTATGGAAAATTTATAGTACGAATACTATTTATAAATTCATAGTCGTTGGTGGGAAAAAAAAAAAATCAAAGTCCAGTAGAAAGCACAAAAACTCTTGCTTTTTGCGTAAGTTTTAGGCAATACGGAGTAGTTAAATTTTAAGGAAAATTCCACATAAATACCGTCTTAATTTATAAAATCCTCAGAAATCTGTTGAATTTGTAAAAAGATTGAGAGATGATAAGGACTTTTGAGGGATATGTAAATTCGAACGAAATTACTTTTTTGCCCTTAATTTTAAATAACTAAAAAAAAGTAAATACCCCCGGCGGCCACCACCTCTACCGCCGGCCCCCGGTGGCCGGTGGTGGTTGCCGGTGGAGGTGTACGACCGACGGCCGGCGGTGGTCGCCAGAGGCAGAGGTGGTGGCCGCTGGCGGTGGGGCCCACCGCCGAGGTATTTACTTTTTTTCTTTAATTATTTAAAACGAAGGGTAAAAGGGTAATTTCGCTCAAATTTACATATCCCTCAAAAATCCTTGTCACCTCTCAATCTTTTTACAAATTCGACAGATTTCTGGGGATTTTATAAATTGAGACGGTATTTATGTGGAATTTTCCCTAAATTTTATTTTTGTACATTAAGATAACTAATTTATTGCGAAAATAAAGAGAGGAAGTGATTATTAACTTGGGAAAATCCTAGTGGAAAAAACCTTTAAAATTTTACAATCTTATATAAGTGATTTTTTATTAAAATAAGTTGTGATCTCTTATTAACTATAATTAATTTCTTATCAACTATAATCAATTTCTAATAAATTCTAAAAAACAAGTCTAATTTGATATTTAATGGCAAAAACAAATCTGATTTGATATTTTAAAATTTAAGAGATATTCTTTTAAGATTTTCTCTATTTAATTTGTTAAGAGGAAATTAAAAAAAGAACCTAGTGAAAATAATATTTATTATAAAAGATCAAAAAAAATTGTACTTACTAAAAAAGATGGAACATCATAATATAATTTAAAAATTATTAGATTGCTCCTAATCAAACCTCATGTATTATCTCTTATATTTCTTATTAAAAAAATGACTAAAATCAAAACTAAAACTGCCCATCATTATAATATCTTTTTTATATATATTATTTAATTAACAATGGTTAAACTTATATTTTTTTCACCAATTTATATCATTAAACTGTCCGATTTATATTATCAATGTTGATATCAATTAAGATTTTTTTTTATAAAAATAAAAACTAAAATCATTTCATATTTTTTAAGATGTAATATGTTAATTAGATTTTTTAATTTTATTAACATTGCATGAATTTTTTTAACCCACATAAATTGCTTCTAAAACAAATAAATCATACAAAGTTTCCTGCTTTAACATATGGGAAAAGTATTTCTCTAGTCACTGGAGATAAAGTTATCTCCGGTGACCCAAAAACTACGTCGTTTTAGATTAATGAAGGATGTGTTTGTAATTTTAGGTGAATTAATGAAGGGTGTTTCGGTAAAATTCATATAATTAAAAAATAAACAAAATTACGGAAACACTCTTCATTAATCCAAAATAACGTAGTTTTGGGCTCACTGAAGATAACTTTATCTCTAGTGACTAGAGAAATCATTTACCCTTAACATATATATTAAATTAGGGTAAAAGATTTCTCCAGTCACGGGAGATAGAGTTATCTCCAGTGATCTCAAAACTATGTTGATTTGGATTAATGAATGGTGTTTCTGTAATTTTGTTTATTTTTAATCATATAAATTTTATCGAAACACCCTTTATTAATTCACCTGAAATTACTAATTAATATATTAATCCAGAATGAAGTAGTTTTGGGATCACTGGAGATAACTCTATCTCCAGTGATTGAAGAAATACTTTTCCCATTAAATTATGAAAGATATTAAATTTTATTAAAATTATATAATTTCATTTTTAATTTTTGTTGATTTCAAAAAAATTATAATTTTCAAAAATTGAAGAATGCATAAATTTTTCATAGATATATATATTCAAGTTGTGAAAAATGAAAATTGAGGAAACTAATGTTTAATTTAACGAAACTTAAAATTCTATATTAGTTTTAAAAATAGAATGTGAAAGAGAATGTAGGAGGAAATTCAAAACATTTTGTTAGGGCATTTTAGCACTTTTAATTTTATATTTTTATATTTGATTTTTTCTAAATAATTACAATTTTTATGGTCCTTCTCCATAAATATCTTTTTCTCTAACTCCTTTATTCTAATGTTCTCATTTGTTAATTGCCTATCCAAGTCATGGCCTCATGCTCATGGTTAAAATTGTGAATCAAGGGGGACTTGGCCCTACAGGGCTAGCTCTTGAAGGTTTATGGCCAGACCTAAAAGGACTGCCCTTTTTAGCCTAGGATAAGAAAAACGTCAGTTTTTCAAAGTCTGATCTGAGAGCGTGCAGGTCAGAGCTGGCCCTACAAGGTAGGAAGCTATTTTTATAAATTTTAACTATTTTTCCTGTGTTTCCCAAAAAAATATATTTAGTAAATTACAACAATTTAAATTATAATTTATCAAATAAATGTTGTCAACATTAAATAAGAGTCATGTGAAATAAATTAAGTGAAACATTTTTATTTTTATTTTTTGGCTATTAACCAACCAGACCGTATTAGGGTGTGCATGGCAACTATTCTGTTTGCCCACCACTGTTTCTGAGATGAAACAGTTTTTTCTGATTCTGTGCTTTGGAAGAGTTTTGAGAATTAGAATTACGTTTGTTAACCCATTTTATTTTAATTCCGAGAATCAAAATTACGTTTGGTAAAACATTTTTCCTCCTTTTATTTGGGAGTTAAAAAAATAGTAAGGGAGGAAGATGAAGGATTAATGAGTTATTTTTACCATTTTGTCCTTTTCTTTAATAATTAATATAATTATTATACTTTACAAATAAACTTAAATTTAAATTTCCTAAAAAATTTATTTATGTAATTTTTATATTCAAAAAATTATTTATGTGGCCGTGGCGGTGGCGGTGGCGAGGGGTGGTGGTGGCGGCGCCTGGGGGGAGGGGGCGATGGTAGTGGTGGTGGCGGCGGTGGTGGTGGTGCGGCGGCGGCGGCGGTGGGGTGGTGGTGGTGGGGCAGTGGCGGCGGCGGTGGTGGTGGTGGGGCGATGGCGATGGCGATGGCGGCTGAGGTGGGGTGGTGGCAATGGCAGAGGTAGTGGCGATGGCGGTGCAGTGGCGGTGGCGGTGGTGGCTGGACGGTGGCGGTGGTGGTGGCGACGGTGGTGGCGGTAGTGGTGGTGGTGGTGGTGGCGGCGGCGGCGGCGGCAACGGTGGCGGGGTGGTGGCGGTGGGGCAACGGTGGTGTTGGGGGTGACAATGGCGGTGGTGGTGGTGGCAACGGTGGCAGTGGGGCAGCGGTGGTGTTGGGGGTGGCAACGGCGGTGGTGGTGGTGAACGAGGGTAAATTTCTGCTTCGATTGAGGGAAAATAAATTCTGATTTTTTGCCCTGGAATAGAGAAGCCAAAATTTTTAGCTTCTTTTTTTTTTACTTCCCAGCACAAAAAATAAACCGGTTCGTCCCGGGAGCAAGAAAAAAAACCAGATTTACCAAACACAATTCCCATTCATTTTTGTTCCGGGGTACAGAAATTAGGAAAAAAGTCATTCTGGGAGTGTTACCATGCACACCCTTAACTACTCCCTCTCGTCTTAAATATAAGATAAAATTGAATTTTTTTTAAGAGATTAAGGAATCGAATTAAATTATTTTAGATTATTTATATTTATATTTTTTTCTCCAATCTAATTAGTTTGACTATTAAACTTATATATAATCTCAAGATATACAATATTAATATATTTAAGTAACTTATTTAGCTTATTTAATATTTCTTAAAAAAACTATGTCTTATATTTAGGAAAGTATTAACTAGTAATAATAAAGACGAATCATACTAAAAATGACAACATATATATAATAGTCTAACCTTCAATATGTTTCCACAAGAGGTTGCTTAAAGCACCTAACCTCATTGTTGTCAAACTTGCGAGTTGACACTCTGAGTTTACCGTTTTTTGGCTATAGCTCACAAAAATGAGTCGAGTTAGTGGTAAACTCGTGCTAGTTATAAATTCGGTTAAATTCACGAGTTTATGCACTGAATTTACCGTTTTTACGTTTCTAGCTTACAAAACTGTGTTAACTTATTCTTAAATTTGTGTTAACTTTTTTTATTTGATCATGATCAATGGCTTTATATAGAAATTTCTTTATTCAATATGATACATGATGAATGTTGATAGATTTAATTTTAATTATTTGGATTTAAAATATATTTAAATCAAATTGTTGTCATTTTTATATTTTAATTATTTAATTATACATTAGTAATATCTATTTAATATTAAAAGTAAACTCTTACGAGTTTACGATTCGAGTTCACGTCACTATCACGAGTTTGCTTAAACTCATGAATTTGACATCCTTGCGCTAATCTTCAATGATATAAATTTTTTTAAAAGAAAATATATGCAACAACAATTTCTTAAAATAAAAATTTAGCAATAAAAAAAAAAAAAATAAACAAGGCCTGCTTTTTAAGTTCTCAGCTCTACAGGACTAGCCTTTTTAGACTTGACTTTATTTAGAGGCTCTATTTTACAAACCCAACCTTTAAAGGTCCAAGGTTTAAATGGGCCGAACCTGTCTGACTCATGGTGAGGATCATGGTAGTGAAAACGTAAATTTTATCTGAAAATAAAAGAAGAATGAAAAATCCTAAAACGTAAAATCATAACGTAGTAAAATCGTAAAAAAATTGTAAAAACTTAAAAGCGTTTGTAAAATTAGTAAAATCATTTTAATAAAAAAAAATCGAAAAAACATAAAATCACAGTGGTGAATCAAGTTTTTACTATAATGGTGAGGATGTTTTTTATTTGGAACTACTATATAAAATTTTAAACGAACCTAATTATTGGGAAGTATCAATGATAAACAACGCGACATCAATTTTTATACTGAAACTTATAAATTGCATGCTAATATTATTAAATGGTTATTGAAACTTGTTAGTAATTAATTCCCATTCTTAAGATTTCATAATAATTCCCCCATTTTCTACATATAATTGTATATAAATGAAAAAAGCTGAGGCCTCCTCCGGCATTCTTTTCGGGTATAGCGAATGCCGAATGATGTAGTTTTCTCACTCCTCTCGACGATTGGTGGTTTGAACGCTCCTGTCCCGCGCGTGCCTCATCAAAGCATGTAGCTCTCAGTTCGCGGGCCCACCAACCATTTTACTATCTCTACGCGCCTGCTAAGAGGCGTGACTCACCCCATGCCTCTTATATCCATGTATTTCAAGTTTCAAGCCTCCCCCTTTTCCCCGCATAACCCCACCCAAAAACTTGGTTTTTAGTTTTAGCAGCAAAGAAGTAATTATGACGGCTCCCAATATGGAGACGATCACGGCCTCCTTGGAACGCTGTTCATTAAACAACCACCCCAACAGCCCAGGCTCCGTCTCCGACGCCGTCGGCTCTGACACTTCCTCCACCTCCCTTGCTTCCGCCGCCGCCGGGGCTACCACAGCCTTAGACCTCAACTCCCACATCTCCCTCCCTTACCACTGGGAACAATGCCTCGATTTGAAGGTCTTTTCTTTTCTCTCCTTCCTTTCTTCCTGATGCTCTAATTTACTTTGATTTCTTCAATCCTAAAACTCTGATTCTAATTTGGTTTGGTTTGATTTGATTTCAGACGGGAGAGATATATTATATAAATTGGAGCAACGGCATGAAGGCGAGAGAAGACCCTAGAAGGTTAGGAGGAGGAGAATACAGTGGTGGTGTTGGTGTTGGTGGTGGTGGGGAATACTACTATTCCGAAGAAGATGAAAGCTGGTACGACAGCGAAGATTCGTCGTCGGAGTCGTGTCAGTCGTCGTCCAGAGAGCACACCAGTCCGGCGGTAACAGCGGCGGCGGGGAAGCAGAATAACGTCCTGGTGGTCGCCGGATGCAAGAGCTGTCTCATGTATTTCATGGTTCCCAAACAGGTCGAACAATGCCCCAAATGTAGCGGTCAACTTCTTCACTTCGATCGATCCGATAATGTCTCTCGTTCTCCATGATTAAACCAGACAATTTACCTTAGTTTCTCATCTTATTTTTCTCTTTTGATTCTCTCTCTGTACCACTCTAATTTTTTTTGCCTCTTGTTTACTGTCCAAACTAAATTTTCTCCTTTGAACATTTTTCTTCTTGGCAAATCAGATCCCTCAAACCTCTTTATGATTTGAGATTTACAAAGATGGCCGTGCGGATTCAGTAGTAGGAAGAACGAGACGAGGGTTGTTTTGTTTTTTATTTTTAGTTTTTCCTTTTTTTCTCTTATCTTTTTATTTTTGAGTTTATTAATGCATGATAATGCAATGTTATGGACTGGTTAATTCTTAGAGTATTCTTTGGTATTCGCGATTAATGAATAAAGCCAGCATATATTCGGTCAAGTTCTACGGAGCTGGCACTGAGGTCAGTTTTACCAGAAGGAAAGAATAATATTTGTAATGATTGCGACGTGGCGCATTCATCTTTCTTTTCATCCGTTATTATTTTTGGTTATTATTATTATTATTATTTAAAAAAAGAAGCTTTAGAATCCTAACTCTTCAGGTCCCATAAGGTATAAGGTATAATGTAATTTTTTTTGGTTGCCCACCCAGTTCACTGGAGTTTCGCCACAACTAATCCAGATCCGACCCACGTCATGCACCTGGCTATGGTGGGAAAGTCTCCTAATGGTTTTTTTTTTTTTTAAAAAATAATGTAATTAGTTTTGATGGATATGACTATGAAAATGGAAATAGAGATAGAAATGAGTTTTAAAAGTATAATTGGTATGTCATAGAAATTAGAAATGAGACTTAATTTTTACATCAAAAGACCAAAATGCGACAAAAAAAAAAAAAAAAAGCTTCCCAAAACAGCACATCCCATCTTCATTTTTGAAAATTAAACAACACAATCGTTCTCTCTCTCCTCCACCTCCTTCTTCCTCTCCAACCAGACCGCTCCAGCCACTCCTTCTTTTCTTCCTCACTTTTAAATAGATCTCTCCTTCTTCCTTGCTATTGGACATCAAGGCTCAAGCTTGAAGGGACACCACCATAGAAAACGAAGGAAGATATGGACAAGGCCAGTGAGCAACACTGGTGAAGGTTGTGACTAGATCTAGTGCTTGTAAAGATAAGATTAGTTTTGATGACATCAAATACAGACGTTAAATGTTAAGAGCAAAAAGCTTACACCATGTAATGATTAAATATTTTGTAGATTAGTCAAGTAAATAAATAAGATATCAAGGTTAACTGTGAAAAATGGTTAAGATGAAGAATAAGAAGATTGAAGAAGGAAGAAATTTTGTCATATCATAAAAAGAAGCTATTAAATTGGAATATTGTGAATAATCAAGAGGAAGAAGAAAAACAAAGATTAAAGATAGTCAAGAAAAATAAATTAAATAACCTATATCTAGTTGGGTTATGGAGAATAATCATCAAAAGGAGTAAGGAAAATTAATTAAGAAGAATGAGAAGAGATTGAAGAAAGAGGAATTTGCAAGATCTAATGAGAATATTAAGGTTCAAGGTTTTAGATGTAATATTAGAAGTCTCTATAGTCAAATAGAGGTTGGAATGACTCAATTCAAAGTTAAGATATCTTATATGAAAATTACACCAACTTCATTTGAGCAGCATCTCTATAAATGATCACTTTAGTCACTAAAGTGATGTTCTTTATCACTGGCAACATCACTTGAGTGATGTCGTAATGATTACACTATGTCGTGCTCTGTTTTCGTTCAGCCTAACAGAAATTTAGTATTTCTGATACATCTCTTAAACCACACATTCAATTGACATGAAACTTGCTATATATGAAACTTGCTGTCATCTGCTACTTGCTGGCAGTGGAGGTCATTGAAAGTGGATTTGCACCATGCTCGCCGGCGGTGATTTGGGCCTAGGGTGAGTTGCACTCGCATGGCGGTGATGTTAAAGGCAGAGGGAACACAAGCAACTTCAAGGGTAGTCAAGCATGATGGTGATGTTAGAAAATACAAAGAGGGTAAGGTCAGAAATTGGTACATGGACTTGCAAAACTGAGCTTTTTGGATGGAAGCTAAGCCATTTTGATGGAATTTGACTTATTTGTCTTCCACATGGAATTGGAATTGAGACCCAATTCCATCATACCAAACAAACCTCCTCATGGAATCGAGACCCAATTCTATTTTCACATCCCCCAAATCCATCATACCAAACGGGGCAACTTACTAGTGGTTTAAAATCTCAGCTTCTAAATTCTCTGATTATCTGCAACTTACTAGTAATAATCTTCAAACTCTCTTACACATAAAATGCCTAGGGCGGTTGAAACTCTTTAAAGTGGCCCTTGAAAGGTAAGATTTTTTTTTTTTTACTTGACTGGGGATTAATCACTTTCGAAACTTAAAGCGTAAGGGATTTTGTTTCTCCGAAATTTAAATTTGTGTCCTTCTTCTAGAATGAGGTGGCTTCACGTTTATCACCTTAACTCTACGATCTTGGCGCCGTGTAAATGGGGTTTGATTTTTGATGAAGTGCCAATATATGAGAGAGAAGCACGGGAAAGGGTGGAAGAGAAATAATTAGGGCTTAGTCAACGTAGAAGAAAGGCGTGTTTTTAACAAAACAGATGGTTGTTTGGTTAGTGGGTGGCTCAATCATTAGGATTTAGGAATAATTTGAACGGGTTGTTATGTCTCAGCTAGCTTAATTAGCTTTTCAACTCCCTCCATCATCAAAGGACACGTACCCCATCACATATATTTTAAGTCAACCTACGTGGGAATACTATATCAGTTATTTTTCCCATGGATCAAACGGGTAAAGCACTCCTGCATTTGCTGGTTGCCATATTTGACTTTGGATTTTGTTATTATTATTATTGAATATTGAATTGGCTTTGGCAACATGTATTTTGAATGTTGGTGAAGTTTATTTTTAAGATTCTCAAAGATATACCCCGTAACTTGGAAATATACAAAAATTGTCATTTTTTTACCGTTCTATTTACACTGGTTATGATGGAGGCTTTACAAAAAGATGTGTTCAGTAGTTTTTTTTTTTTTGGTAAATACGGTCATGTTTATGACTTTTGATTATGTAAACTGGTTCCACACAAGAAATTAGTGTCCTGAACATATATTAATAACTTCCACCACTGGCTTCACTTATAATTAAATATAGGATATAGTTTGTTGCACAATTTGCATTATAAATATGTTCCATATTTAGAATCGAGGAGGTCATATATATATATATATATAGAAGGCAGTCACATGTCATGAACACTTTAGAAAATGGTACAACAACCTTATTACTAAATAATTTATTACTTTTTCATAAAAAATGACCTGTTTACCCTAGTTGTTAGAAAAATCGATGCATATATATCTTTTCCACACCGGTTGAGATACCGGTGTAAAAAGTCCAAATTTTTTTACGTTAGTTGTATCTATCCTGGTTGTAGAACCTATATTATAAGGCCTTTTTGCACGAGTGCGTAGATAAACTTGCCATCTTACAAGAAAATTTAATTTGCAAACAAATATCAAATATTTAATGGTTTAGGGTCATAATATTGTAACAGATTTCTTTTTGACCGACACGATTTGAATTTAATCCACCCAACTCAACGACAATTGATTTGCACAATCTTTTTCTTTTTCTTTTTTTTTTACTCGCAATATTCGTTTGAAAAAATATGCTACAAAAAATTGTGGATTAATGATAAAATGAAACAACCAAAATTTGATAATTCTGTCATGAAATAGAATGGAACTAATTGATGAGCGACGGAATTCCACCACTGATCAATCTTTTTTGGGTGATATTTGCATTAGACATTTTAATCATAGATACAATAATAGATTTCAAAATTTTTAACAAATGAGAGTGTTAGATGTATAGTGATATCATATATCCCACGGTTTCTCTTGTTACCACAAAATCCCTGCTCTCGACATTCCTTGACTAACAGTGCACACTGCCTTTAACAAAATGAAGCATTGATATTTGATGTTATATTGGCTTATAAAATAGTCACATTTGTGTTACTGCATATTAAATCTTAGCTAATGTGCTCCGAGACAAAAAAAAGAGTTAATGTTATGCTACTCTTTATCCTAAATATATATAACAGTTAAACAAAACGTTTACTAGTGTTCAAAAAAACAAAACGTATACTTCTAAATATAAGACTTTAGTTCCCTTTGTCTCATAAATCAATAATTTATTCTCAAAGTATCATTATTGACTGCATAAAAGGGTTTCATTAAGGGGGTGGTTAAAATGCATCATATTTAAGGAAAATCAACATACATTTGTTTGAAATAACTAATCTACCATATATTTTCCTTAGGTGCGAAATTACATATAAAGTTTTGAAAATGATGTAAAAATACAAGTATACAGCAACCATTAAGTCAACCAGAGTTGACTATTTAGCATGTATGTTAGTCAAGAAAATGGTGTGAAAATACAAATGAAGCTTCATAATCACAATAACCATTAAGTCAACTAACATTGGTCATTTAACAAATAGTGCACATATGCATTGCACACTATGTTTGCTCATTACGGCTTCGTCTGCCACTACAAGGTCTTCTACACAGCATAATGGTTGCCACCTCTTCGATGTCGGAGTTAGCGCCCCTCCCCTATTTGCCTCACTCACCATCATTTAATTTTGGGTTAAGGTGCGTCCAGCACATTAAACTATGGCTCAGGAGCGTCCAACACAATTAACTATTAGGTGGACCGCCCAGCACAACAAACTTTTTAAAAGGAGTGCCCAACACAACAAACTTTTAAAAAGGAGCGCCCAGCACAACGCCGTTAAAAAAAAGTTAACGCCGTTAGCAAAAAAGTTAACGTCCGTTATCTAAGGAGCACCCAGCACAACAAACTATTATTTCAAGAGCGCCCATCACAACAAACTATTATTCCATGAGCGCCCAGCACAAAATTCTAAATTTTACTAAATTAAATAATTTTTTTTCTTAATTGTCATTATTCAAAACTACTTGTATAAATATCTATAGACAAAAATTACTTTTTCTTCAATTTTCTAAAAATTATAATTTGCTAAAATAAAAAAAAAGTTTTGATTAAAAATATAATTATATGATTTAAATAAAACTCAAGATGTTTTTAGTTTATGATATATGTTAAACAAAAAAATATGTATGATTTATTTTTATTTTAGAAGAAATTTATATGAGTTAAAAAATTCATTTAATGTTAATAAAATTTAAAAAATCTAAAAAATCTAAAAATTTAATATAGATTTTTTTATATGTTTTAGAAATTTTATTAAATTCATTTAATGTTTAGATTTCTAAAAAAATCTATGTTAAATTTTTAGATTTTTTAAATTTTATTAACATTAAATGAATTTTTTAACTCACATAAATTTCTGCTAAAATAAAAATAAATCACTTTTTTTTTGCTTAACATATATTATAAACTATAAAACATCTTGAGTTTTATTTAAATCATATAATTATATTTTTAATCAAAAATTTTATTTATTTTAGCAAATTATAATTTAGAGAAAATTGAAGAATGAGTAATTTATGTTCATAAATATTTATACAAGTAGTTTTGAATAATGACAATTGAGAAAAAATTATTTAATTTAGTAAAATTTAGAATTTTGTGCTGGGTGCTCCTTAGATAACGGACGTTAACTTTTTGCTAACGGCGTTAACTTTTTTTTAACAACGTTGTGCTGGATGCTCCTTTTTAAAAGTTTGTTGTGCTGGGCGGTCCACTTAATAGTTAATTGTGCTGGACGCTCCTGAGTCAATAGTTTATTGTGTTGGACGCACCTTAACCCTTTAATTTTTCTTTGATTTCTTCAACATTAGTGGCTTTGCCTTGGAACTAATGACTTGTGAATTAGGGGTACTCTCATTATAAAATTACCCTGGAAGGAGAGAAAGAGAATGATGATGATGATGATGATCATGAAGAGAAAATTGAAGATGACTCATAAGTAGTTAAAGAAATCGGTGTGTCCAAATCATTTGAAAAGATGAAGGTGCTATGTTCGACATAGATAAATAATGGTTTCAAACCATATATTGTTAATAACCATAATGTATTGATTTTTTTTATTATTATTAATTTGTATAGTTATTTTTGTTATTTGTTCTTATTTATTTTTACTATTAAGATTTATTATATAAGTCACAATATAATCTTTTGAGGAGACAGAGAAGTAATATAGTTTAGAGAAAGTGAGTAGGAAGATTTTATAATCATGATTGAAGCTTCCACCTTTTCTAAACCTGTTTGTCTTTCATCTAACCTTTCTCATGATAGAATTACTTCTTACCTTCATTGTATTCTATCTAGAAAAATAGATAATCTCGTTGAGTAGTTTACTCATATCCCAGATGATGCTCGCATCAATTCAACAGAATTACCCTTAGTTAGCTCATACTCCCTTTACCACCAACATAGATCCATAACCATATCTATCTTTAATATCATTAGTCAATCCCCTCCACCTATAAAGGAAATAGTCCAGAGCTAGCTCTTCCTTAAACCAGTATGGTTTACTTGCAACCATTGCAAAACATTATGTCACCCTTGAAATCCCACAATCCCTAATTGATCATTATCTTAACCAAGGTTATACTCAACTTCACATTGGTGCCATCCATCTCATCTTGACTCTTCATGGATGAAAAGGTATCCTTGCTACAGCCAAGGTAGCCCTCCTTCATACTATCTACAAATCAGGCCAAAATGCTTTGATTAGTGTTCTTCTTACCACTCTCAGCAATGTTAGTGTTTTCATGACAATAGCCCCTAATTTCTATATCAAGCTCTCAGAGCGGCTTAAAGTTCATATCCAAATGATTGGTGTACATCAAGACCTAGAAGCCACAATTGCCACTTTTCATCATCAAATAATTTATAGAGTCCAGAATCACTCTCTGGGCCTCCATTTCCCCAATTCCACCAATGATACTCTTTACATGTTAATGGATAGGGATCATGGCCTATCCATCATTTATATTCCTAAGCAAATTTCAGAAGTGCTTGCATAGATCATGCTCCTTGAATGGAAAAACATCTATGAAAAGCAATTCCATTTTGCTCCAGTGGATGTTCATACCACTACTCCACCTCTTCTGCAAAGGATGTCTGATAGAACAATCAAATCTACTTTCTTGAGACCAGGAACTGAAGGATCATTCCCACCAAGTAGAACAATTGCTATAATAATCTGTCTTATCTATGAAAGTAATGAATGACCTCCAATAGACCATTTCACAAAGGAAGGCAAGCTGATTTTTGTTTGCTAAGATGAGAGTTAGCAGACTAGTTCTAGAAGTTCCTATTGGGGACTTAACCATTAAGGATTTACTAAAAGAGTTCGGACATGATGATCTAGCTGCCAATATTTTCCTGCAAACGAAACTACAAGTTGCTACTCTAATAGCACCAAGTATTTGCCCATTACCATGCATTGGCATGATACAATTAAAAACTTATAAAGAAGAGTTTCCATCTCTAAAAACCAGGACAAATCAAAACACAAGGGTTACCACCAGGGCCTATATTCCAACAACAGAGGTTAGCCCACAAGGAACCAACAAACTAGTCACACCAGTTGAAGAAGTACTTAATTGGCAGATGGAAAATGCTATCAGCTAAAATAATTTTTTGCATAGAATAGACATGAAGCTTAACCATCTTATAGGAAAGACTGAAGATCTTACCATTCAGGTAGATGTAATGGTAGAAAAAATCAAGAATTTGCATCAAAGGTTCTAGTCAAGTTCAACAACTAGATGAAGACTTAAGGAGGTATATTGACCAAAGATACTATGGCCCTAAGTTTCAAAGAAAAGAGCAAGAGCTTTCCAATATCCATATTGACTCTGAAATAGAAGGTATATAACTTTTTGACAGTTCCATAATAGAGGAAGAAACTTCCAGTTTGATGAGCAACATTTTGTTGATTTATCCACCATTGCCATTGTTGAACTAGCTAAAACTTCCTACAGGTCTCCTCTATTTGAAGATCCATCTTCAGAAGAAGAAGGACAAATAGGAGAATCAAGACCTTCAAAAGCCATAAATCCAGAAGGAAGACCTTGTTGGATATGATTAGTTTTGATTATGCCAAATATAGATATGCCACAATTAATAGCAAAAAATTTTCATAATGTTGGATATGATTAGATTTGATGATGTCAAATATAGATATGTCATTATTAAGAGCAAAAAGTTTTCATAATATATTCTCCTACATTGACTAACTACTATGTTTAATATTGATTAGTCCAAGTTGAATTATAAAGAATAATCAAGAACAAAAGTAAAGATTAAAACATGCATAGATGTCAAGGAAGCAAGAGGTTATCAAAAGATTTTGGGGAATAGTCAAGAAGAAGAGAAGATATTATAAGAAAGAAGAACTTGTATAATATAATGGGAATATTAACATTCAAGTTCTTATCTATGATACTAGAAGTCTATATGATCAAACGGAAGTTGGAATGGCTTAATTTGAAGTTAAATTAGGCTATTTGAAGCTTCATCATTAATAGTGATTTTTGAGATACAATGCCCTATACATGGACAATATATACATGATCAATACATGTTATAGTACTATTCATAATGGAAGTTAGAATAGCTTAATTTGAAGTTAAATCGGGCTATTTGAAGCTTCATCGTTAATAGTGATTTTTGAGATACAATGCCGTATACATGAATAATAACCATATACATGATGGATACATGCTACAGTACTATTCATAACAATTGCTAGAGTGAACATGAATAGTTAACGCTACAATTGATACAGTATAGTTTTGTTACAATGCTACGCGCTTCAGACATTATAGTGTAACACTCAGAACAAATACTTAAGTACAATATGCTTGTATTGCACTGTGTACTTGAGTGTTACATTGAATACTCGAGTGTATAGTAGTGAACATTGAGAAAAATGTGATTTTTGTTCGCCTCTATTTTGTGACTCACATGTACGATGTTCGTTTAGTCAATTATATCTCCCAAACCACAGATCTGATTGAGGTCAAATCAGTTTCATATGAAACTAGACTTCGAATGCATCACATAACACCAAAATCAAACTCAAAGGAGTTCAGATGAAAGAGAAATGAATTTTGGAATTTGACAGTGAAATTCTCACCACATATGAAACACAGGTTCAATAATTAGAGTGTATCTCACAAACTACCTGTCCAAATGGAGTGAAACCAGTTTCATATGTAACTAGACTCATAATGCTTCACACAGACACCAAGAGCCAGCTTAAAGGAGTTCAGACTAGAGAGATATGGCTTTCAAAAGTTTAGACATGAAATTTTAGTGTCATTTTAGAATTGATTTGATTATCTGGATATATCCCCATAATAAATGTCCAATTGAAGTGAAACCAATTCCATATGAAACTAGACTCAAAATATATTTAACAAAAACTAGAAGCAAACTAAAAGAGGTCTAGACGAAAGAGATATCGACCTCTAAAGTTGACTTATAGTATTCGGATGCTCAAACTCTACTTTCATATAGTCAGAGTACAATGATTTTGGAGCTGATTCTTTTGTATCTGATGGAGAACTTAAAGAGCTTTCTGGGGATAGGTTGTTTGCTAAATTTGGAGTTATATTCGAAGAGATAGGGCCTTTGTAATTCTACCCCTATTCTGAAAGAAGTGTCACAAATTACTGTTCATCATTTATGGAAAATCTCTGTCTGAAAAACTTGATTCTTATGATAATATTTCAAATGATAGAAAAATCAGTCATACTATTTCTACTTCTCTCTCTCTCTCTCTCTCTCTCTCTCTATATATATATATATATATATATATATATATATATATATATATATAACAAAGAAGACATGGAATGCATCAAAGAACTTGAAGAACGAAATTGAATGCCATTGTTAATATGCTCAACGGTATGACATTCTTCATCGACATCAAACAACAAAGCAAGTGGTAGACAAAACAAAGACAACACAGAAACTTCAATGGATACTCCAATGGTCATATTTAGAAGGTATTCTCAACGTTCTAACTTACAAAATAGCAAAGCAATTAGAAAGACGACAAACCAACAGTAATGCTCCAACGGTCATATTTGGAATATTGTCTCAACGTTCTAATGTGCAAACAATGAAGCAATGAGAAAGGCGACAAACCAACTATAATGCTCTAATGGATCGAATGCTCTCACAACAGTAATATTCGCAATAGTTAAAAACTCCAATAGATGCACAAGGTCAAATGGCTCAACGATAATATTCCTCCAACGTTCGAAAAGCTCACTTATGCTCATAACAGTCTCAATATCAACCTATAAATAGAGACTCATTCATTCAAGACGGGACCAAGAATCAACGAAACAAAATGAGAGTTTGTAACTTCTCAGTCAAAATGTCTCCTAATGTTTATCTTATTTTCTCTCTATTTTCTCAATGATCATATAATTTACTAAAGAGTGAGATTATTTATAATTTACTTTAGTGTTCATATTATTCACTTCTAAAAGAAAAGATTTATTCTAATCTTTCATTATAGATGTTGTATCCTTATAGTATATAAGGGGGAGTATCTCGATAAGAGACTTATAAACGGCTCCATAAGTGCTCGGCTAAACTTGTAGGATTGTAGTAGTTCTCAAATACCTAGTCAAAACTTAAATAAGATCATGGATTAAGCTTGGAGACTGGATGTAGGTCATCGTAGATTGGGCCGAACTAGGATAAATTACAGTTTGCATATTCTCTTCCCTAAACTCTTATATTTCCATTTTATATTATTTGAATATGTGACTATTGATTTAGGACTCATTGCTTTCATACTTTTTGTTTTTACTAAGATGAGAAGATATTTACAAAGTTTCTAAGTTTTTATCATACACCCCAATTCACCCCCTCTTGGGTGTCAACTAGTTCTAACAAACCTTCCTCTGGACCATGGTGTAATTTTGGTGACATTCCACATAAATGGTGAGAAACGCTTCATGAATTTGGAGCATGGATTGATTTACATATGACTAGATCGTCTATTACTCCTCAATAGATTTTGACAAAGTTTGTTTCTTAGATGACTGGAAATTTATGAGAATGGTTTACACAGCTTAAAGAGTACAAAAATCTTTAGGCTGTAAGAGTAGAAAGCCTAGGATCATTTCTTGAAGCCATCTATAAAGAATTCTTAAGTGATTTCAATGTTATCCAACAAAGGCATTATCAAGCATATTTTGAGATGAAATGTTGCTCGCTCAACCGAAGAGATTTACAAGCTCATTTCACCGCATGTCAGGGAAGTATTATTTATAGGGAGGATCTCAAGATCCCAATCTTAGACATGTCTTTGTTGCTTTACTTTCAAAAGAACTCCACATAATGATTAATTCTCTACAAAGAGAAGTTTCTAAGCTAACTAATGGAGAAATATACCAACTTGCTTTAGCAACGCTTGATAAGTTGTGTGAACAACAGAAGCTTTTCAAGTATATTTTGAAAGGAAGTTCTAAAGCTTAAGCTAGCCTTTAGTAGATCCTATTTCCAAATCAAATGCAAGGACAAACGAGCTTGCCATTGTCCTACAAAGAAGAAGTCACACTTCCATGAATACAATCCCATAAAGAACTACAGAAGAAGGGGAAAACCAAAGTACATATACTTTAAGAGAATGTTTTCTAAATCACAAAAATCTAATAAATGTTTTCTTTGCGGAGCAAAAGGACATTATGCCAAATCCTATACAAAGAAAAAGAAAAGAGAAGTCAAGATGTTGCAATATTTCAGCAATGCATTGCCCATAGATGAAGAGAAGGCATTGAATTCATCTTTTAAGGACAACCAGAACAAGGTGAAGAAACCCAATACATCTTGCCCATCACTGACTCTTGTTCATATGTGTCCTCTCCTTAGATGATGAGCCTAGCAACTACTGCCCATACTGGTCCATTTATTCACTCAACCCAATCATTAAAGAACCCACCAATATCCTTAGATCATTAGGATCCTTAGGCATGGCCCAAATTGATAAAACACCCAGACCCAATGTCAAAGGCAAAATCCTTCCAGCCAAATATGATAAGCCCATAATAGCTATAGCCCATGTAGACATTAGATCTTGTGCCACCATTCTTAAACCCCATGTACTTCCCAAAGAATCTTAAGCTCCCTTTCATCTTCCTTTTACAATAGTGATGGGAAAATCTTTGAAATAGAACTTGTTTCAAAAAAGAAAATTACAATACAATTCTTTTCCAGGTTACACTATATAGATCAAAGTTCAAGGAAGCTATCTCCTAGAAAGAGACGTTCCTTTTGGTATTGATTCCTTTTCGTTAGTTCTCTATGTGTTTTGATGATAATTGACCATTGTAAACGTAAAATGTAGTTTTGTCTTGGAAAGTTGAAAAATTTACTGTCAAAGGCAAAACTCGAGTTTTGGTTTCAAAACTCGAGTTTTGGACTTGACAAAGAGTTGCTCATTTTCAATGAACAAAGTAAAACTCAAGTTTCCTTTTAAAAACTCGAGTTTTGGACTTATAGAAAGCACTCAGTTTTTCACCTCAAGACAAAACTTGAGTTTCAGTTTGAAAACTCGAGTTTTGCATCATACAGAGACTGCATAATGTTTTCAACTAAAGACAAAACTCGAGTCTTGAATTGGAAACTCGAGTTTTGCTCATATAGAGAGTCTCTAACTTTTGAACATATGCAAACTCAGTTTCACGCTAAAACTCCAGAATCTCAACTTGCCATTAGTTTTCTCTAAGTTAAGAGAAAACTCAAGTTTTGATTTCAAAACTCGAGTTTTGACTTGACAGAGAGTTTTTCAAGTTTTTACTCAGCCTTTGAAAACTTAAGTCTTCAGAGAAAACTCAAGTTTCTAACTTGAATAGATTTTCAAATTTTTCATCCTTAAATGAAAACTCGAGTTTTGATAAGGAAACTCGAGTTTTGGCCAACTCGAGAGCATTACAGATTTTCCAAGCTTTTCATAACTATATGAAAACTCGAGTTTTGAATAGGCAGAGAGCAATACAATTTTGCAATGGTTTGAAAACTCGAGTTTCACTTTGAAAACTCGAGTCTTGGCCTGATTCAGATTTCTCAATGTTTTCACACTAAAATGAAAACTCGAGTTTCACTTTGAAAACTCGAGTTTTGGCCAAACAGAGAGCTTTAAAGTTTTTCAATGTTTTGAAAACTTGAGTCTTAGATGAAAACTCAAGTTTTGATGTTTTGGACCAAAACACTTACACTTCATTAAAAGTCCAAAACTCGAGTTTAGTTTTGGAAACTCGAGTTTTGAGTTTATTTCAAAATGTGTTCCAAAAGCTCAAATCGCAACTTTCCTCTCTAGAAGGAGGAAACTCGAGTTTATGTATGGAAACTCAAGTTTTGCTTAAGTGCACAGTTCAAAACTCGAGTTTAGGAGAACAAAACTCGAGTTTCAGTCACTAAGTTTGAAATTCAAATCTGACGAATTTGTGAAACCTTTTAGTTTGATTCCAATACTTTCCAGTATTAATCTTCTATATTCCCAGCTATGTTTTAACCACTTTGTTAGTGAGTTTTAGATGATTTAGAAGATGTTTATTGAAGGTTAAAAGTTAAAGCAAAAGTGATGTCAGCTCATTAAATGCTAAGTCCAGAAAGTTGCATACTTTTGGGTAATCCATCTGCACACGGTTGCAAAGCATTAAAGAATGATTTTCACAACAAGAAACTGTCTTTCCAACGAACTAATCTTGAGGAACTCAACTCTGAGCACTTGGACAACTGGATTAAGTGAAGATTAGTGAGAGAAGCAGACCAAAGTTTAACCAAAACTTTGGTTAATGAAGGCAACGGTTATATTGATGAATCCAACGGTCATTTAATGCTTTCTCAGTATAAATAGAGCAACATTCAAGTCTTCACAACAACCAAAACAGCTGAAAACGAAAATCATTCAAGTCTTGCATTTATTTCTTCAGTTTTCAACTGTATTGTATCATTTGATACTTTGAGCTTCAGTATTCATTATTGTCCACTCTAAGAGAGAGTTTATCCTTGTAAATCATTTATTGTAAAGAATCACAAGTCAAGGGGACTTGGTGATTTGGGAGTTCATTGATTACAACTTGTAAGGGAGAGTGAGTTCTAGTGAGAGAACTACTTCTTGAGTGCAGAGTGTGTAATCTTTGAGATAGTGAAAATCCTAGAGAGTCTAGGAACTGGATATAGGTCAAGTTGTTAGGACCGAACCAATATAAATCTTTGTGTCCAGCTGCTCTTTCGTTCTCTCTGTTTATCCCTATTTTTGCTGTTAAAAACAGAGGTGTTTGTGAAAATTTTTAAAATACCCAATTCACCCCCCTCTTGGGTATTTGGCTCCACTTTCACTTTTATAGAACCAAAATCTATACATCACTCCAAATTGTCTTAAGTTTAGAAAATTCTCCAATCCTTATGTGCTGACTCACATTGTACAAGAAATCAGGCCCCAATTAGTTTCTCAGATGTTCAACATAAACAATCAAGTTTGTGCTAATGGCCATGCTCAATTCAAGCATCCTACTTCGCTTTGGAAAAATTAGAGTTCTTTATTAGACTCCCCTTTAAGAAGAATGAGGATATTAATCATACTAAAGCTTCTCATTCTGACATGAATCCAGAAGATCTTATTCTAACCAAACAAGAATGTGCTTCTCTTTTATCACAACGATTAATTGAGCCTATTAAGTCTAATTGGGCTTGCCAAACATTCTATGTAGAAAAAAAGATCAAAACTCATTAGAGGAAAAAAGAGGTTGGTTATTGACTAGAAACCTCTTAACATGTTTCTATAGGAAAACAAGTTTCCATTACCAAAAAGAGATACTCTAACCTCCCAATTGAGCCAGGAAAAAAATATTCTCAAAATTCAATCTGAAAGCGGGATTCTAACAATTAAGCATTCATCCGAGGATACGTACAAAACTGCATTTTGTATTTCAAATACTCAATACTAGTGGAAAGTCATGCCATTTGGATTAAAGGTGGCTCCTTCCTTTTTACAAAAGACCTTGTCTATATTGATGATATTATGTTATTTTATGAAAAATAAGAAGCTCATAAGACGTTATTGGCCCAGTTTGCTAACATTATAGCCCATCATGGAATAATTCTCTCATCCAAGAAAGGTTATATAGCTCAAACTCAAATTGAATTCCTTGGAATGATATTTGATGATGGTTTTTACTAGTTAAGACCCCACATTGCAAGATAATTGCTTAATTTTCTAGAAGACTATATATGTCTATAAAACAGATTCAACAGTTCTTGGGGATCATGAGTTATCTTTATGACTTTATCCTTAATATGAAAACACAGGCTAGCCAGATGTCAAAATCTTTTCAAAAATAATCCTATCCCTTCAGGCTCAGACCAAACTAAGGTTATCAATAAATTAAAGTAGATAACCCAGTACCCTCCACTACTTAAAATTCCTGGATCAATGTAAAGGATTTTGCAAACTGATGCTAGTGAGCATTTCTAGGGTGCAGTGTTTATAGAAGAAATCAATTGTAAACACCATTATTGTGGATATGTAAGTGGATAGTTCAAAGAATCAGAAAAGTATTACCATGCTACTTACATAGAAATTCTAGCAGTAAAAAGAGGAAGTGACAAATTTAGCTTTCATCTGAGCTCGTACAATTTTACTATCGAAATTGATAACTCCTCTTTTCCTTCCATGCTAGAAACCAAAAACAAAACCCTTCCTAACTCCCAACTTCTTCGGTGAAGAGACTGGTTTTCACGCTAGAAATTCACAGTGAGACATATCAAAGGTGACCAAAATACCATAGCTGATCATCTCTCCAGACCTCAAAAAGTCCAACTCCTCACCCCCTTCCAAACCCCTAACCATTTTAGGCATTAACCAAATGTCTCCTCCAAGAACATCCAATTTCATCACCAAACACCATGGACTCTGGCATACCCTTAAAGAGTGCCAAACTGCCTAATGCTTCTTTGCACTTCATAGATCTTTCGATCTAGATTTTCAAGGAAGGCTTTATGCTGTTAGTTCTTTAAAGGTTTTGATGATTGCCAATGATTGTAAACAAAGCATGAGGTGTTGCTCTCAGTTGTTGGAAAACTCATTGTGAGAGCAAACCTTGAGGTTTGGCCTTACAGAAAAGCTCTCAGGATTTCTGTTTTATCTTGAAAAACTTGGTTTCACAAAAATGTGTGAAACCTCGAGGTTTGAAGAAAAACCTCGAGGTTTTGACCTATATCAGAAGATTCAAGTTTTAGCCAGTTCCCTGAACCTCCAGGTTTGGAGTAAACCTCCAGGTTTTAAATCTAACATGTCTTCTAAGGTTTGTCAAGGCAGAGAGCCTCTGCATTTTCTAAGTTGTGAAAACCTCCAGGTTTCCTCTCAAACCTCCAGGTTTCTGTTTTGGCGCAAAACTGAAAATTTTGAATTTTAAGTGAAACCTCGAGTATTGGTAGAAACCTCCAGGTTTCTGGATCCAGAGAGCAAATGCTTTTCCACTGGCTTTGAAAACCTCCAAGTTTCCAGAGAAACCTCCAGGTTTCTGGGATCCAGAGAGCAAATGTTTTTCACTGTTTTAGAAAACCTCCAAGTTTCTCACAAACCTCCAGGTTTCTGTTTTGGCGCAAAACTGAGGGTTTTGAAATTTGAGAGAAACCTCGAGTATTGATTGAAAACCTCC
The DNA here is from genome assembly GCA_034222035.1 of Acacia crassicarpa. Classification (NCBI taxonomy): domain Eukaryota; kingdom Viridiplantae; phylum Streptophyta; class Magnoliopsida; order Fabales; family Fabaceae; genus Acacia; species Acacia crassicarpa. The sequence continues at coordinate 23,242,865 of JAWXYG010000008.1, forward strand.
AGGTTTCTGACTTCCAGAGAGGAAACGATTTTCATTGACTTGGAAAACCTCCAGGTTTTCAGAGAAACCTCCAGGTTTGCTCCTATCGCGTTTTTGCAAGGTTTCATATTCAAGTGAAACCTCGAGGTTTTTGAGAAAACCTCGAGGTTTTGACACTCAGAGGGAATAGCGTGTTTCTGGGTTTTTTGAAAACCTCCAGGTTTGTATAAAACCTCCAGGTTTGTTGTTTTGAACCAAAACTTCTTTCATCTGCAGAAGTCGAGAACCTCGAGGTTTGTGGAACAAACCTCCAGGTTTCTGAACATCGTCAAAAATTCAAATCTGTCGATCTTGTTATACTTTCTTGTTTGATCTCAATACTTTACATAATTAATCTCTAATGTTTGTAGATATGTTTAACCATCTTTTTAGTGAGTTTCAGACAGATTAAGGAAATTTTATTGAAGGTTTGAAGCAAAAGCAAGAGTGATGTTAGAACAATTAATGTTCAACCCAGAAACTTGCATACTTTTGGTTAATCCATCTGCACACGGTTGCAAAGCATTAAAGATTGATTTCTACAACAAGCAACAGCTTCTCCAACGGATTAATTTGCAGAGAGTCAACTCTAATCATCTAACCAGCTATATTAAGTAGAAGTTAGAGAGAGAAGAAGACCTAAGTAGCTCATAACCTTTGCAAATCATCTCCAATGGTCAAATTAACAATGCAACGGTTCTTTAATGCTATCTGACTATAAATAGAGTTGCATTCAATTCTTCTCAACAACCACAACATCTGAAAACGCATAAGCACTCAAGCTCTTCAACTACCTTTCTATTTTCACTTGTATTTTGTCTTTTGACATTGTAAGCTTCAGTGTTTATCATTATCTACTCTTAGAGAGAGTCTTTATCTGTAAATCATTTATTGTAAGGAATCACAAGTCAAGGGGACTTGGTGATTGGGAAGTTTATTGATTACAACTTGTAAAGGGGAGTGAGTTCTAATGACAGAATTACTTCTTAAGTGCAGAGTGTGTAATCATTGAGTTAGTGGAAAATCCCAGAGAGTCTAGGGACTGGATGTAGGTCAAATTGTTGAGTCAGAACCAATATAAATATCTATGTGCAAGTTATTCTTCTCTTACTCTGTTCATCTCTGTTTTTAGTATTGTAAAACAGAGCACTTGCCGAAAATTTTAAGAATACCCAATTCACCCCCCCTCTTGGGTATTTAGGCTCCACTTACATATGCTACTAATTAGGCTTATCTTTGGGATGTCAGTACTAAATGGCCACAATACAATAAACAACTTATGAATAACATAAAACTCTTTATCAGCAATATGAATAATTGTCCAAATAGAAATCCAGAGTTGTCTTGTATCTCACTTGGTCATGATCCTAATGAAATATTAATTCCTGCCAATCTTCATATTTGGTACAAAAGACATTAAACACAAGAGTTTGATCCGGCCACTACAACCTATCTCAATTCTAAGAAAGAATGATATCTTTCCAAAGAACTCAAATTGTTTCCTACTAATTTCTATTGTTGGTCCAATTCGTAGGAATCATGGAAGAGTCTACTATCTCTACTGTAATATCCCCATTTTTCATGTAATTTATTGTATAGAATGAGCCAATGTAATGTTAGTGGAATATATGGAACTATCATGAAGTCAATAGTAAATGATATTTATTCTATAAAATGATTGAGTAATAAAAGTAAATATGACATAAAAAGAGATTATATAAAATGGTATAGAAGTCATGATGAAAGTGACTAACTTGACCTAGAAATGTAAGAGAAGGATGAGGAATTGTTTATTTAAAACTTGGTCAAATAAAGACGACTATAGACAACCAAAGAGAGAAGATGATAATGGAAGTTGAGGACAAACATTCTTTTCCTTTTTGTAATGGATATTTTAGCCAAGGGAAGAAAACAAGATGGAAAGAATATAAATTTCCGAAGTAAGTCCATCAATGTGCCAAGTGATAAGACAAGAACATAAGATGAATTGACTAAGTTAAAGGACAATTTTGGAACCTAAAAGGAGGCCATAATTTTCAGCCAAAAAGTAGTAAAAAGAGGACAAAAAGAATATTCAGGAAGGTTACACAAGGTTTGTCAAGAAGTTTACATAGGAAGCTATCTTTTGACTTTGAAATATACTTATGTCATACTTAGGTAATATGATGACATCATCAATGGATTTATGCATAGAAGTCCAAGAATGATTAAATGCCATACCAATCTTCCCAACTAAGCTAGAATTTCAGCCAATCAAGGAGAGACAAGAGGACAAGGCCATTTGACTTAAACATGAAGCAATAGATCTTCTAGGAAATTCCAGAAAGATATGTGTAAAAATGAGAAATGATTTAGCTTTGTGATAACGACACTTGGATACCTTACTTAATGAAGATTGAAGACCGAAAATTGTGTTCCACAAGCCATTAAATTTTGGCTAGCAATGAAACAAGAGGGGGGGGGGGGGGGAGAGAGAGAGCATATTTATCACATGTTGAAGCAAAAATACAAGAGAAAGACCTAGAACATGCTACATGTCTTCATAGGGATTAAAGATGACTTAAATGGAAATATTTTAAGACATAATTTTGTGTCTTTTTGCTAACCATAGTTTTCTTCAATCAACCCTAAATTTTCGTCCTATACGGAGACAAAAGAAGAAGAGTATGATGCAAGCCAAAAGGTAAGTACTTAAGGACCAATCCAATGAAGCCAAAGGGGAAGCCTTGGATAGAACTAAGGAGACAATTAATTAAGGCCATTTTTGTGCCCATAAGGGAACATGTTTCGGCCAAGGAGGAAGGACTAAGAGGAATCAAGAACTCTTTAGAAGGAAGGAGAAAATTCAAGAGAAAATGGATAAGAATGAAGGGCTAAAATGGTAAATTGACAAAAGGGGTATTTTGGCATCTCCTTAATCATTATTTAAGAACTTCTTCTCTTCATTTTTCATGTAAAAATTCAATGCAGACAAAAGAGCAAGAGAAGAGGAAGCAAACTTGAGAAACCTAAGAGCTAAGAGAAGTAAGGAAGCAAAATCAAAGGTAAGTAGTTGGGATGTTCCTTCTATTTCCTCCTCTCCTTATAAACATGTTTAAGGCCTTAATGAACAAAACTTCCATCTGTTTTTGGAAGATCAGGCCGAAAAGGTGAGAGCAGAACAAGGAGGCAAAGTTTTAAAGATTAAAGCAAGAGTTCAAGACAAGTAAGCTTCTTTCTCAACCTCCTTGTGATTTTGTGGTTGTTTTGCTTGAACATGGTTATTATCTTAAATTTAATACTTAAAAGCAGTTCTGTTTGAATGGTGAAAAGAATGAATAAAGGGTTAAAATTAATATTTATGATATAGAAAGGAAGAACAAGCAAGAAATAAGAAGTGAATGATGAGAAAAATGGAAACTTTGTATGTTAGCTCAAAAGGTGATTTTCGGCTAGCAACTATATGATGGTGTTATAATTTGATTTTGATGACTTTAAATTGCTTAGAATGAGATTTTGTATAAAGATGAGAAAAGAACATTATTTTGGAAGTAATAAAGGAAGATATCAAATTATTGTAAAATTGTCTTATGAGAAACCCTATAAACTAGTAGGCTTGTGCATAAGCTTTAACCTAGTAAATGGACTCCAAGAATTATGAAAATTTCCATATATGAAGTAGACATGTCAAAATTTATTTTTACAGGTCAATTGTAATTTTTGGAGTTGTGTACTAAGAGATTTGAATTTTTGAAAATTGACCTTGAATTTGGAAAGTGATTCTGACCAATGGTGATATTTTGATCTATGAGAAAAGGTGCGACTGTGACTGATCAAATAAATTATTTTGATTACTGTGACTGATCAAATAAATTATTTTTGATTAACAATAGACATATTAAGGGTTAATTAGCTTTTTGAACCACCTTAATGGGATTTTTTTTATAATTAGTTATGAATTTTTGAAGTTGGGTGGTTGTTTCTGGAATTTTCTGTGTTTGGCCAAAAATGAAAGGAATTTACCAATAATAAACTCCCTATTAAGAAAAGGAATTTAAAAGGTTTGGATGCTTTAAAGAGCCCTATTACAAATCAAGTAGTAAAATATTTATTGAGGAGAATTTTCATAAGTGATAAGAGTTTATTTATTTATTTATGCGTTATTCTAGGGTTTTATTTGCTATTCGTGCATTGAGAAATTATCTAATATTTGGTCGACTATCAGATAGTAACCCTAATCTCATATGCTTTGTATATCTTTGTATGTGTGTTTACCATGAATATGTATGCATTGGGTTATTTTTTCCAAGCGCTGTAGAACAAGAACATATGTGTGCATGATACTAGATGCTATATGGTTTGTGTTTATTTGTGGTTTCTTACATACTTTGCATATACATCTTATATGATATTAACGATTACTCTGGTATTCAATCTTGAATCTCAGGCCATTATAAGACTATAGGAAGCGCATCTAGGGTTGAACATGGAGCAAGAGGTAAGAATGCGGAGCAGGATTGAAGTGTTGATGAAAGATGATGTTGGTGACTTTTTAATATTTATTATACCCTGGATGACTGTGTTATATTTTTAGTAGCTTTAGTATTATATTTTGAGATGGTTGTAAGCTAACCCTCTGAGGAATTTACCCTTTTGACATTTATTTACTTTACCAATATTTTATTGTCCAAACCGATTGAATGCTCTGCTGCGTAAATACTTTGATGCATGATGTTAAATAGCCTGGGTAATATGTAATAAATTAAAGTAAAGAATCACACTATCTACCACTTAAAAATGCGAGGTCGGTAGGGGTTTAACATCCACTATCTCAATACCCATACTCACAATACCCAAAACGTTGTTCCCAAGAAGTGTCGAAACAAGAAAACAACACTTCATGAATGTAGATACCCTACCTATGATACATGATAAGATGAAAACTATTCTAACTTGTTGCTTAATGATAATCATGAATCCATATACAAGTAAAGGATGGTGATCTAGCATGATTCTCATTGTTACTCAGTTACCTTGTTGTGTCTTTAATAAAGCTATGTTTGCTTTTACTTTTGCTTTTGTCAGTATGCTTTCACATTTGCTTTTGTAAAAGTGCTTTTATCACATGGCTTGATTGTATGTTTCTTAGCTGTCATAATTCTAGTCTGTACAAGGAGGTCCTCTGCGCTTATATAAGGATGCTCGCAGTCTTCTACGGGATCATCGAAGGTTGTAATCTCTTTTATCAATATGAAAGTGTTTTTTCAAATTACTTCTCTCCAAACTTTTACTCTTTAAGCTCTATCTTTCTACATTTCCTCTCTTGTCTCTCCAGAAATTTTATTATGCTCTACAATTGCCTATAGTAGAGGATCCTATGTATCAGGATGAATCTGACCTTGATCTTTAGGATTAGATCTCTTTATGAATAATGGGGTTTAGTCTGGGTGTCTACATATTGAAGTCCTAATGTGGTCTGAATGGATAAGGAATGCCAAAAGATGACCTTGATATTGTAAGATATGTAGCTATCTTGGATTGAGTCTCAAAATTCATAAGGAGACTGACCCCCATGGTATCAAGATAATAATATTAAAGAAAAACTTATATTTATGGTATTCCAAACTCATTACATTATAGATAAACATCATACAATTTAAAAGAAATTAATCACTGAAATACTCTCACAACCAATAGCGGGACCACGTTGTGGCCAGCTTGGGCCAAGCTTATCTTATGTATTTATATATATATGTATCATATAATATTTTATTTTGGCCAATAATTTGACCCTAGTTAAGTATTTTATTCTAATATTTTACTCTTTCTAATGAGGGTAATAGCGTGTTGATTAGTTAAAATTTTGGGATTATAATATTGGGAGAGTCTTGAGTTTTGACAATAGGTGACTATATATATGTAGAGGATGATTAATGGCTAATTTTAATTAGTTTGGATTTATTATTTGGTTTTCTTATGATTTTATATTGAATTTATTTTTTTAAAAATAGATTATAATGTTATTTGCTTAGCTTAGATTGAATCAGATATTTATGTTTTTTAAAATATATTTTTTGTTCATATTATATTTCTTTTATTTTCTCCAATTATTTTGTTTTGAGGTGGTGGAATATGTATTCAAGTGTTAATTTTATTAAATTTCATTATACATATTATTATTATGATTGTGTTTGTGATTTCTTTTGGATAATGTTTCATTGAGCTGTAAGAGGAAAGTAAAATTCTTATTTGATATACCTATAGAAAATGTTATTATCTTATATCTTGTTTTGATTTTTAATTGTTGATTATTATTTATTTGTAATTTTAATGTTATGCGATATTATTTAGTAAATAGTTCAACATGTTTATTTTTTAGCCCGGGGTAAAAATATTCTCTGGTTCTGCCACTACTCACAACAGAACATTAGCTTATAATTTTTTAAGTTCTAAAAGAAAATCAATCAATAAAAAATTCCACAATATTCTCCAATGCCTTTGTGCTATAAGAGTTCTTGTCATATCCTTTAATTGCAAAAGGATAATATAAATATGAAAATAAGAATATATAGTAAAAATAAGCAAATATAAAAACTTAAAAAAATCCTTAGAATATAAATTTGAAAATCATAATATAGTAAGAATTGGCAAATAATATAAAAACTTGAGAAAATTTTGAAACCTGATTCTAAAAATGTGATTTCAACCTACAATTTAGGTTGCTTAAGTTTAAGAATGTGAGATGCTCAATAATAATAATTTAAAAAAAAATCAGTTTTTCCTCATCATTTTTTATGTGTTCTATGTTTTTCTCTTGCATTTTTTTCTCTTTTAATCTTCAAACCAAAAGCTATCATTAAATTCGATATCGTAATCCCGACTGGCGATCATGAGCATCAAATTGCAAGTTCTCATTATATAAAAATATAAAATAAAACTAAAAACGTTAACTGGAAAGAAAAGAAAGAAAGAAAGAAAGCTAACACGATAAAAGAATCACAAGAGGAAGAAGCTGATGGAGGACAAAACATGCAACTCTAAACAAAACGTATAGAAAAAAGAGTATAAGACTCAAAAAACGTTTGAGAAGGAGTTTGAAGAGTTGCATCAGTTTTTTTTTTTTTTTCAAGAATCCTATCTCCTTATATTTGATATTTTTTAGAATTCCTCCTTTTTATATTAAAGAACATTTAATGTTTCACAGTGAAGAACTATAATATATTGTCAAATAATTTTTTTTTCCTGAATCTTGCCTCCTTATATATGATATCTTTTAGCATCTCATGTTTATTTATATTAAAGAATATGTAATGGTTTTTTGTGAAGATCCATAATGTATTGTCATCAATGGTTCTTTGTGAAATTATATTTTTTAGGATCCTATCTCCTTATATATGATAATCTTTTAGAATCCCACTTTTATTTATATAAAAAAATATTTAACGGTTCTATACGAAGAACCATAATTGTCAAATTATATTTTTCAAGATCATGTCTCCTTACATATGATATCTTTTATAATCTCAAATATTTTATCTTAAATAATACTTAATTGTTATTTGTGAAGAAGAATAATTATTTTTAAAGAAAATATAACCGTTCTTTGTCAAAAACTGTCAAATATTATCAAATAAATTCTTTTTTTCAAAATCCAGCCTTTTTATATATGATGGTTATCATTATTAATTGTTCAGTAATCTTAAAAAAATTATTTAGGAATCATACCTTACCGTTAATTATTATAACCGTTATATATTTATTTTTGTTGATATAAAGTTATGAAGATATATAAATCATTAGAAATTGTTACATAATGGTTGTTTTGTAGGAACCATCATTTTTGTCAGTAAATACATGACGTTTAATAACTTCTTTCTTTTCTTGGCTTCTTCTCCTCTTGACAATTTCAATCTTCAATATCTTATTAAGTATATATATTTGAATTACCAAATTTGGAAGTTGTGTCCAGCCTCAGACAGCTCATCATTTTGAAAAGAGATATCGTAAGTTTTAAGAAAATTGAAAGGAAGTTTTGTAATTAGTCAACTAATTATAAAATAATTATGCTTTACAATAATTTTTTTCAAGGGGATATTGTCTGTATATAATAACCAATAGGAGCATCCAAAGTTAGCGTATATCTGTGAATACATAATGGTACGTAGTTGCTTCCATTATTATTTTAATGTATTGTCAATAAAGGTGATTAATTAATTATTCAATTATGGTTGGTTCATCTTAACGAATTAAAGATTAAATAAGCGATCGACGTGCATGTATCAACTAACCCCGTTCATTTTTTTATTTCCCAATTCTTCGTTGACCTAATTAATTGCCAAGTGCGAGAGTTTGAGTAGGATATGATTTTTCCTCATCAGCTCATCTGGGCCGTTTATTGGGAAGATGAGAAAAATGTTAAAATAATATTGTGATTGATTGGACAGATATGATTTAGAGATGATGATAAATAATGACAAAATAATTATGAGAGAAATCTAACCCGAGTAACTATGAGTGTTTTTTTTAAAAAAAAAAAAAACAAAGAAAGGAAAAATGATATTAATAATATTTTACATGGTAACAGTAGAAGAAGGACAAAGGAAATTATTTTTAAGATTATAGAACTGGGAGGGAGAACTATAAAAGAAGAAACAGAGGAGAGAGCCCTGAAGATAAGCTTTAAGTCCTGCCAAATAATATTTTGTGGATCCAAAGCTAGAAAACTGAGGTTAATTTGCCTCTTGCTAATTCCAACTATGAATATTGGGAATTCTCAGAATCTATATTTTCTCTCCTGCGTATAATTAACCAGAATAACGCATTATGAAGGCGCAAAGGTAAAAAGGAGCTAAGCAGAGATGTTTTAGATGTCCAATATCTAAAAGATTAGATGAGTTGGGCATTATGAATTACCATGGACCAATACAAATTAAGGAGATTATCACCAATAGAAGAAGTGGAATGAGAAGTGTATATGTTGGTGATTCTTGTTAAAACATGAGAAGGCTAAGCTAGGGAAGAAAAATGAAATAGAACTAACAATTTCTTTGATGACCGATTGAGGAGGCCAAGCAACAACTTGATGAAGAGCAATGTTTCTTTCGTGCCAAATGGTGTTTTATGAGAATAATGATACAATGAAGAACATAAAAATGCTCATCCATTTTAAACTCACTAAGAATAAGCTTAAGCCACCATTCAAATATGAGATATTATATATGATTAAAAAATTTAATAGAAAAACACTCATACCAAATAGAACTAACATAAAGCGTCTTATTAGACTTATAACGAAATAAACATAATCTTGAAGCATTGAGATGGTGAGCTCTTAAGTTATCATAAGATAGCAGAGCATGAACCAACAACTTGCAAAACCAACAAAAGGCTTTGTAGGGGATGCAGATCGACCAAAGAACTTTCAAAAGGATCTGACTGTCTCATGTTTGGAATCAAATTGTGCCGACATAACGACGAATCACCGAGAATTAATTACCTTTCCAAATTAAAGAGTCATGTGTCCTTCTAGAAAGGATAAAGGAGTATTGAGATGGGAATGTTGTTGGAGTACGTGTGTGTGTGTGTGTGTTATATAGGATTTAACATCATATTAACGAGTTATATTTAAGTATTGTACAGATCCAATCATAAATAGCAAAAGTCTTTTCAATTTGTCCAACTCTCACTCAAAATTCTATGACATGCTAGGTGTTTTTTTTTTGTTTTTTTTTTTTGTTTTTTAAATGACAACATCGTATATAGAAAAAATATATATACAATTATGATAGGGAAAAAAAAACCGTTGACTTTAATGGCAGGGGGTTGACATTCAAAATATATTTGAAATACTAGAGTCCTTAATTTAAACTTTTAAAGGTTATGGAAGTGATATATAGCTGACCCAAATTTAGGAGACTTTTGTATATTTTAACATATTTTAAATTTCCTGATATTGCTAACTAATTCAAGTTTGAGCGATGTTGGGGACAAACAGAAAGTAGGGCTATGCATGGTACCCGGTATAACCTGACCAAAAAATGCCTAGCTCCACCCTAAAAGAAGTTTGAGCATTTTTGGTATAGCTTATATATTGTCGAATGGGGCCAATCATCGGATAGGGGGTGTTGCCTTACTCATTTAGACCTGCCCAATATATATATATATATGAAGATTGGAGCTTGATACCCAAGAGGAGGGGGTGAATTGGATATCTTTAAAAATTTAAAGATCTAACTCTGTTTTGCACAACTAAGAACAGGGTATAACAGAGATGGAGAGAAGAGAAGCTTTGCACAATACGATTTATACTGGTTCGGTCCTTTCCCTGACCTACATCCAGTCCCCAAGCCTCACTTGGGATTTTCAATCCACTAACTTCACAAAATTGATTACAATATCTGTACTCAAAATAGTTCTCTTTCTAGAACTCACTCCCCCTTACAAGATGTAATCAATACACCCAACCACCAAGTCCCCTGACTTGTGGTTATCACAATCAATAAATGATTTACAGAAATGACTCTCTTACAGAGTAGATAAAATGAACACTGAAGCACACGTATCAAATTGATACAATATAGATGAAAGCTGAACACAATAAATGAACTCAATAAATTTTCGCTCTCAGTTGGTGTATCAGCTTGAGAAAGTGTTAATGCACTCCATTTATAGGTAGAGGGCATTAATTGACCGTTGCAAACTGGATTGAACCGTTGGGAAACTTCTGCTGAGAGTTGGTTCAACCTTAGACATCTTCTCTCTCTTGTTTATGCATAATCCAGCTGTCACTTGGTTCTTAGTTGACTTTCTGGCAATAAATCCATTGGAGAGTTTGTTGCTTGTTGTAGTAATCTTCCTTTTAATCTTTTGCAGTCGTGTACAAGTGGATTAACCAAAGGAAGCAAGTTTCTGGGCTGAGCATTTATTGTTCTGACACACTTTTTGCTTTTGCTCTAATCCTTCAATAATCCTTCTTTAAACTGTCTGAAACTCACTAAAAGGATAGTTAAACATGTCTAGGTTCAATATATATTAAACATGTAAAGCATTGAGATCAAACAAGAAGACATAACAGATTTGCCCAATTCGAATTTCCAGTAACGGCTACAAACCTGGAGGTTTGTCCCACAAACCTCGAGGTTTGCTTGAGCATCTCAAGCAATCTCAGTTTCAGAAACACATAACCTCGAGGTTTCTTGGTGAACCTAGAGGTTTCTTGGTGAACCTCGAGGTTTCCCTTGTAAAGAAACCTTGTGAAAAATATTGAAGACCACAAACCTAGAGGTTTCATAAGAAACTTGGAGGTTTGATATTTGGTGAAAAATTAATTTCTTCTCTGGAACCCACAAACCTCGAGGTTTTCAACAATACTCGAGGTTTGACTAAAATATTGTAAAGCCAAAGCTTTGAACCAGAGACACAACCTCAAGGTTTAGAAATGAACCTCGAGGTTTAGAAATGAACCTCGAGGTTTTCACTTATGAGAAAACCTGTTTACTCTCTGTGTGCCAGAATACTCAAGGTTTATCATAATACTTGAGGTTTTAGGTATTTTCATGAAGTTTTATGTTTAGGACAAAACACCAAACCTCGAGGTTTCAAAGTTGAACCTCGAGGTTTTCATACTTGATGAAAACCAAATATTCTCTGTATTAAGAAAACTCGAGGTTTCTTCTAATACTCGAGGTTTCACAATGTTTTTCAAAACTTTCAGTTAGGCGCCAAAACACAAACCTGGAGGTTTTGTAACAACCTCGAGGTTTTGTAACAACCTCGAGGTTTTATGTGTTGGTGTAAAACTGAGTTTTCCAGAGGGATGCAGAACCTCGAGGTTACTTTACAAACCTCGAGGTTTTACATAAAATTGTGAAACCAAGTTTTTGAAACATGAAACACTTAAGCCTTGAGGCTTTCTTGCAAGGCCAAACCTCGAGGTTTCAGTGCAAACCTCGAGGTTTGCTCTTACTTAGAGTTTTCAAACCTTAAGAGCAAATCCTCATTCATTGTTTATAGTTAGTTGACAATCATCAAAACCATAAGAGAACTAACAATATATAGAGTAGGGCTATGCATGGTACTTGGTATACCCCAACCAAAAAATGCCTAGCTCCTCCCCAAAAGATGTTTGAGTATTTTTTGTAGTGCTTACATATTGTCAAATAGGGCCAAGCATCGGGTAGGAGATGTTGCCTTACCCATTTATCCTTGCCCATATATATATATATATATAATTGTTGAAGAATGAATATTGTGTTAAGGTGTTTAAATTTTAAGAGTCAAGTTATAGACTTGTTTACTTTTGAATAATGTCGTTATTGAGGTTATAATGTCTTCTTTTTTACTTATTGCCTTATCATTTCTTTAGCTCTATGTTTGCTTTGTTTGTTATTGAGGTTTTAATGTCTTCTTCTTCTTCTTTTTACTTACTTATTGCCTTATCATTTCTAGCTCTATGTTTGATTTGTTTGTTATTGAGGTTTTAATATATTTAGGCTTTGATCCTTTTATTAATGCATAGCCATACTGATTTGACCAAGAAAAATTATGAATGAATATGATGATGTCTATTGTGTTGTTTTTTTAATCATGAAATTATGGAATGATGATATGGATTTGGGCAAGGAGGCCAAAAGCCCATACTACCCAGCTTGCAATTGACCTGCCTAAAAGTACTAAGGCATTTATCAGGCAGGACGGGCACGACAGGTTGCAAAAGGTAGATCATTTATTCTTCAAGTTGATTTGACCAAGAAAAATTATGAATGAATATGATGCCTATTGTGTTGTTTTTTAAAATTATGAAACTATGGAATGATGTAGATTTGGGCAAGGAGGCCAGAAGCCCATCCTGCCTAGCCTACAATTGCCTTGCCTAAAAGTACTAAGGCATTTATTGTTGGATATAATTAGTTTTGATGATGTCTTATATAGATATCATTATTAAAAGGAAAAAGCTTGTATACTATATTTATCTCCTACATTGACTAACTACTATATATTTAATGTAGATTGGTCCAAGTTGAATTATAAAGATTAATCAAGAAGGAGATAAGAGGTTATGGAAAGAAGAACTTGCAAAAAAATGTCAAGGAAGCAAGAAGTTATGAAAATATTTTTGGGAATAATCAAGAAGAAGAGGAGATATTGAAGAAGGTAGAACTTACTGAGAATGATGAATCCAAGTTGTATGACAGAGAATGATCAAGAGAAAAGAGAAGAGAAGAAAGAAAGAGTTGACTTATGAAGAATGATCAAGAAAAGAAAGAAAGAAGAACTTTCTCAATGGAATGAGAAAAGCATTATACAAGTTCTTAGATTGATTCTAGAAGTCTCCACAATGATATGGAAGTTGGAATGACTCAAATCGGAGTTAAAATAAGCAAAATCAAACTTTGAAATAAATTAACTCGAGCTAGGATCTCTAAACTTGAGTTAGAATGGTTTCTGCAATGTTTTGGGCACCTGATACAATTTGACTCGAGCCAAGAAACTCACAGACTCGAGTCTGGGCCTTAACTTGAGTCAACTATTTTTTAGACTCGAGCCAATAGTGTTTTTCAGCACTCTGTTTACCTCTGTTTCACGTTCAGCTCGGTCGAGGTCTGGTAATTCAACGGTATCTCCCAAACCAGAGATTGGATTGAGGTGAAACTAGTGTCATATGAAACTAGACTCCCAATGCGTCATTTTGATATAAAATTCAAGCCCAAAGGAGTTCAGATGAGAGAGCTATGAATTTCACAAGTTGGACCATCAATTCACGCCACATAGCAGACCAAACTTCAGTATTTTGAGTGTATCTCACAATCTACAAATCCAATTGAGCTGAAACTAGTGCTATTTGAAAGTAGATTCAAAATAAGTTCCATCAAGAGTTGAACCAACCAAAATGGAGCTCAGACCAGGGAGATATGATCTTTGAAAGTTGACACTCGAAATTCTGGATTCATTTCAGCAAAGGCTAAGTTTTCTGGACATAGCTCACACTATACACAACCAAATGAAGTGAAACCAACTCCATATGAATCTAGACTCAACAAGTGCTTCATAGAATTTGGAATCAACAAAGTTCAAATCAAAGATCAAAGAATATGAAAAAGAGCAAGTTGTCTCGAGCTAGCAGCGGCACCTCAAGTCTAAGTGAAGTCTAAGAGTTAGACACTTTTAGAGAGGTTTTTACCTCGAGTCAGAAATTCACCTCGAGTCAATGGCCAAACTGAGAGATTGAAGAATGGAAAAGACTTTTTGACTCGAGCCACAAGTCTCCAACTTGAGCCAAGTCAAGCCAGAGTAGCTGATGAAGAAGAAATCTGACGTGCTAACTCAAGCCTCTTCAAATGCAACCTCGAGTTTGGGCACAAACTCGAACCAAGGTTTTTTGTGCCTCGAGTCAAATGCTTCTGAAGCTAATGGATCAATTGATGATTGACTCGAGCCAGGATTTTGGGTGCCTCGAGGTTGGGCACAGAGTCGAGCCAAGGATTTTGCCGCCTCGAGTCAGACAACATTTTCAAGCCTTCTCTATATCTTGAACGATGGATTGACTCGAGCTAGTGATAGTATCGACTCGAGCCAATTTCTCTCAGTTTGAAAAACATCGTCTTCGAATATTCAAATTCACTAAGATTGTTTCTATTACTTCATATCATCTATCATTATTGTTCTTTACTATATTTAATCAGTTTATTAATGAGTTTCAGATAATTATACGAAGGATTAACATCAAATTATCAAAAAGTGAATGATTACGTCAGAGCTCAACGGTAACTTTGAGCAAGTCACAACAGTAATATTCCAACGGGAAGAATTGCTTAACAAACAAATGCTCACAATAGTTAAATGATCTTCATTGCCTATAAATAGCAAAGTCTTCAAACCGAAAGACGTGAGTCACGTGACGATTGATGAATGACTCGACGAACCCATTGAAATGATTTTACTACTTCACCGTCGATAGTTCAATATCTCATATACACTCTGTTTCTCAATATTATATAGTTTTCAGTAGAGAGTGTCATGATCGATTATGTACTTCAGTGATTATTATTCATCTACTCTGTGAGAGAGTTTAAACACTTATTTGATTATATGTTTATTGATCAAATCTCAAGGTTGTGGAACCTTTGAGTATGGGCGTACAGTTACAACTTGTAAGGGGGAGTGAGTCCAAGAGTGAAATGATCATTCTTTGTTTACAAAGTGTATAATTGTATCCTTACAGTACGTAAGGGGAGTATCTTGGTAAGAGATTGTAAAGGCTGCACAAGTGCCCAACTAAACTTGTGAGGTTGTAAAGGCTTTTCTCTTGTGCCTGATTAAACAAGGAGAAAGTAGATTGAAAATTTCAAGTGGAGCTTAGGGATTGGAAGTAGGTCAATGATTGGGCCGAACTAGTATGAATCTCAGTTTGCATATTCTCTTCCCTAAACTCTTACATTTCCAACATATATGTTTAAATGACTGACTATTGCTTTATAAACTATTTCTTTCATTCGAACTACTTTCAGTAAGTTGCGAAAAGATTTTTAAAGCTCCAAAGTTTTTATCAGACACCTAATTCACCACCCTTGGGTGATAGCCAGGTTTAACATTTATCAGGTAGGACGGGGTACGATAGTTGCAAAATGTAGCCTGTTTATTCTTCAGGCTGGGCATTGAATATAGGCGAAGCCCTACCCATACCCACACACCTTAGTTGGAAGTATAAACCACTTTTAACATGATTTTTCAACCCATAGAATTATCAATTTATTTCAGCCTTTTATTTTATGTTATCTCAGCTCCTTCTTTATTTTATTTTCTTGGTCAACGGTGGCAATATCGTATTGTATAATCATTCCTACGATCAATGCTGACTTTAATTTGTCGTTTAATTACTGCATCACATACCCCTTCATCATAAAATATAATATTAAAATATTTTATTAATTTGTAATAAAAAAGTATAGATTGCAGTGTTGGATGGAGTATAATATATAATACCCCATAGTGTCAGTACGTATGAAGTTTATAAGCATAATACATCTGAACTCTGCACGGACCATCCTTGTTTGCTAAAGTATATATATATGTTTCCTTTCCTTTCCTTTCCTTTTTTTTTTTCCTTTTGATTTTTTTCATTACTCAGAAAATGATGAACAATATTAGTTATACTTACAAATTGTGTGCCTTTTTATAAATATTATATTACCTTTAATCCTTAATGTGATATCTTGTTTACTAATTTGACTAGATGGAGAAAGTTAATTAAATAAAATACTTAATTATGACATATATATGATATATGATCTCTTTAAAATTTTTGTTTTATTATATTATATATTAATTTATAAGTCAATCAAATTAGTTTATTTGAAAGAAAATGATGAATATAAATATTTTAAAAGAATTTATTTAGCGTCCTTAATCTCTTCAAATTAGTTAATTAATTAGGTCTTATATTAATAGTTGGGGGTATTATTTCCTAATTGATTACTAAATAGAATTGGTTCTCATGAATTTTATAAAATCATTTGTTTATTAGATAAAAATAATGTGGTTTGTTATATAAAGAATTTTTATTTATGTAATAAAATAAAATAATATATGACTTGATTAACCATATTGAGCCTAGTATTTGCATGGAGTTAAAGAAGAGCCTTATTACACATAAAATTAAATAGTGCAATTTATGCATCTTAATTATCTCACATAACTAGATAATAAAATCATTATCTCACGTGATTATTATTTAATTATGAGTCCTACTATTGCATCAATGCCATGTAGTGGCATTACTCAAAAGCTATATTTCTTCCGTTTAACTTCTGGTTATGAAGAGAACAATAGCAAAAACAAAAGGCCATCCACATGTGATGATTTTTGATGGATAAGAAAGTAAGAAACAATGACAGCAACAGATCGATTCTGGAAATTTTTTTCTTTTGTGCTTTTCATTTGAACTGTGGAAGAACAAAAAGAAAACAGTGACCATCCAGAAATGAACAGTGTTGTTAGGAGCAACCACACATGCAGACATAAATAGCCATATATGTGCCTATATATAGTTGCACTACAAGAATATATTCACAAGTAGAATTATGATATATAGATGTGTGTGTGTGGATCAATACAATTTTTATCTCTCAAGTTTGCTCATATTTAGGCTTTTGTTTTTAAAGTTTCATTTCATTTAAAATATTGATCCCTATAAATTTAATAAAAATTTGAACTATTTCAGCCCTTGAAAGGACCAAAAACCATAATTTGAAACTTGGGGAACCAAAAGTAAAATGAGAGACCACCGAGCACTTAGATCAACTAGTTGTGAGTTGTTCTAGCTTAATCAGTAGTCTTCTACTTGAGCCCTACGTGTCGAGCCTTGATAATTGTTTGGAAGTAACAAGATCCCTCATTGTGGGCCTACATTCCCACATTAGACTAGTCAACTGCTAGTAGCACTGGTTATCCAATGGGTTAATCCAAAAAGATAAAATGAACGCAAAACTTAAAGGATCAAATATTATATTAAACCTATATATATAAAGATAATGTGCTCGCTCGCAAGTACTAGCTATATTCAGAGCTCAGAATATAAATATAAATATCAATATGATTACATAAATAAATACTCTATTCAGTCCTTATATATGATTCATTTTAATAAGGAAATTGAACTGTAAAATGGGAATATATAAGGGAAATGGAACAGTTCCCAAGGTGAAGGATGAATGAATTATTATTATTAATAATAAAAGAATATAATGGGTGAGTGTGTGTGGTTGTGGGAAAAAGTGAGACAAAGAGAAGAGGGTAGGCTGGCTGGGACCTGAAAGATTCGAAAGGGAAGAGAGAGCATTGGAAGAGATGGAGATGGTCCAGAGAGTGTGATAGAGGGCATCTCGCAGCTGGACTCTTAACAAAACAAAGCAACCTTTTTTGCCCACTTTTACTTTCTTTACTTTGGTTAATTTCACTGAAAGGAATCTATGCTTATAAAAGGACGCACAAGCTGTTCCTGCAGGCCTCTCTGCATTGTCGTACCACCACTTTCTCTCTGAGATCACATTATATACACACATATTTTCTTACGTGCTCATATCTCTATTAGAAATATGAACATTTCTTTTATTAAGATTTAAATTATATGTTGCTTTCTGACATTTTTTTGCACTCATTATCTCAAATTAGTTAGTTTCCAGTTCTACATTTAGAAATATTTTTCTGTAATACCAGTATCATAAAAACTAATTAATTTGAGATACTGAGTGTAAAAAACATATCAAAAAATAACATATAATTTAAATCTAAATAGATACAATATATAAAAAATTAAAAAATGCTCATACCTCTAATAGAGGCATAAACACATAAGAAACACATAAACTAAGTGTATAAGTGTATATAACGTGGGCTCTTCCCCTCCTCTTCCTCATTATATTCATTCCTTCCATATATATATTTTAAATTACTAATTCTAAATATTTTTATTATTAGACTAAAAGTGCAAGAATGCTCATAAATTATCTATAAATTTTTCTTGGATGCAAAAATAGCCATTGAATTTAAAATTAGAGTAAAAATGGCAGAGCCGTTAAAATCACCTAACATCCGTTACATTTTGTGCTATCTTATTCTTCAACAAAAAATAATAGACATTACGCATTTTAAGGGTTGCGTTGTTTTTACTCTAATTTTTTTAAAATCATGAGTATTTTTGTACTTGAGAAAAGTTTTTGTGGATTTTTGCATATTAGATATAAGTTTATATAGGTATTTTTTAACCTGAATCAGTATTATTATTGTGAGTTACATATACTTGGGTTTGACTGATCTCTTTGTAATTGTTGCGTAAATTAATTACTTGGTCAAAACACACCCGTGGGTTTGGTTTGGTGTGTTGAAGGGTTCGCCTTTTTATCTTGTTTCATTTCAAAAGCTTCTCACCAAAGAATCTGAGCTTGTCTCGTTCTCTATCCTTTATATCCTTCCCTCTTTCTGCTTTGCATCTTTCTACTGTTGCCCACACACATGGCTCTCTCACTCTCACTCTCACTCTCTCACTCTCACTCTCACTCTCCGCTGTTTCGGACTTTAGAAAGTGGGTCGGGTGTGTCTTTATTTTTTTCAAAAAAATAAAATAAAATATTGGGATGCTCCTTCCTTGACTCCTTAGATGGTTCATCGTTTTTGTATTATACCATTTTCTTCAAATAATAATCATTGGGAAACTTTCTTTTTTTTTTATTAAAACTATTCAGATTTAGAAAATGCTATTACTAACAAATATGATTCAAGTTGAACCAGGCACAATATAGGCTACTCCTTTAAAAAAGAAAAAAAGCTCTTTTATTTTTTTTAAGTTATATTAATACAAAATTCAATTAACTAATATATTACAATAAAAACCTATCCTATTATTAAAAAAACCTATGCTATTCTTACACAAATACCGCCAATTCATTTTTTTTCCCCATTTCATCTCTAGTCCTTTAGGCTGTGCATGGCAACCATTCTCTTCCCCGGCACTATTTCTGAGATGAAACAATTTTTTCTCATTCTGTGCCATGGAAGAGTTTTGAGAATGAGAATGGCGTTTGTTAACTCATTTTATTTTTGCTCCGAGAATCAGAAATACGTTTGGTAACACATTATTTTTTTCTCATTCTGAGAATCAAATTTATGTTTGTTAACACATTTTTATTTTTATTCCAATAATTAGAATTATACCAAACACATCTATTTTTTCATTTTTTGTTTATAGGTTTCATCAACGGTATAAAATAATAAATAGGGGTAAATTTTAACTAAAATGTCAACATCTCATGTCTAAAAAAATAATCTATTTATTAACGTTTGCTCTCAATTTTTAATTCCATATTATCACCTTAATATTAATTATACAAATGAATAAATAAATAAATATATCTACATTAGTCACATGACTCAACTAAATTTTCACAATACCACAATAATTTAAAGCAAAAATAATTGATGTTGAATTGAACAAAAAAATATGACAAATCTCCAATGTACTTCAAATATGTCTCTTAATCTATCAACATCATATTGGGGGCAACTGATTGTCTCTAGCTAATTGGTTTGCAATATTTTTCTTAATAATATTTATTTCAGCCACTCGATCTAAAAGGCCTTCATCATCTATAGCTGCAGATGTATGGGTTGCTGCTGTCATGTTGGGATTTGCATAATGTGCTAGATTTTTGTCTGCTATCTGATGATCCCTAATAAAGTTATGTACTGCACAACATGCAATCACAATGAGAGCTTGCTTCCGAAATGCAAATGGAGGCATTTTACGTAAAATTGGGAACCTATTCTTAAGAGCTCCAAATGACCGTTCAATTACATTTCTCAAAGAAGAGTGCCTATGGTTGAACAACTCCTTCGTTGATCTAGGTTGATTTCGCCTTCCTCTATAGTCATTCAAATGGTAGCGCTCTCCTTTGAATGGTGTTAAATAACCATCCCTTGTTGGGTATCCAGAATCAACGACATAATATTTTCCTACAATTGACAAGAATTTACCAAAAAATAAATTGCAATAATAATAATAAGGACAATCAAATGGGAAACTTAAGGAAAATGTCATTCACTTTGCTGTACAAACTCATCATATACCTGGTGGGGGATGGGGGAATTCCAACCTAGGAGTTTCAAGCGCAGTAGTAAAAACGCGACAATCATTTGCAGATCCTTCCCATCCTGCATACACAAAAGTGAACTTCATGTCAAAGGAACATGCACACATGACATTTTGGGTTGTAATTTGTTTCCTGCCTCTAAATGGTATTTGCTTATTGTCAGGTAATGTAGCACTTACGTGAGTGCCATCTATTGCGCCAATGCAATCCTAATATTTAAAATGAAAAATATTTTTTTAAAAAAAAACTGAAATAGTAATAATATTTTAAAAAAAAAAGTGCAAATGCTTAAGAAAAACTTACCTTGAAGTATGGAAAATGTTTAGGATTGTCCTTAATTTCCTTTGGAACCATATCTAGAGGAGGTGGTTTAATGATTTCATGTGCTAATTGAAGCATCGCTTTCAACACTTTGCTGAAATACTTGCTAATTGTTTCCCCTGAGCGCTGAAATCTCTCACAAACATTCCTATTTGAACTCCCATGTCCAATCAAGTACAAGAAAATTCCTAATTGTTCATCAACCCTAACATATCTACTATCTGCTAACCAGCCTTTTTGTGTCATCAATGTACAAAGTTTGTTGAACACAAATCTTTCCATTCTAAATGCCTCATATATTCTATCTGAGTGGCCAAATCTAAGTTCCACAACCCATTCAGCACCTGTCAGGCAACTATCTCTTATTGGTTCTTTGGTATATATTGAATCATTAATAATAATATTAATCCAGTTTGATATAACAAGATCTTCATCTAATGATTCGTCGTCGATATGAGCACCAGCCATGAGAATACTGCATAAATACAAATTATCATTAAATTATGGTCTTCAATGCCATTAAACAAAGACACAATTAAACACATCATAGTCATAAGGAAAATCACAATTAAACAATGGTCTTCAATGCCATTAAACAAAGACACAATTAAACACATCATAGTCATAAGGAAAATCACAATTAAACAAAGACACAATTAAAAAGTTGCAACATAATTGAATTCATTTAAGAATTTATATGAGTGAAGCTCTCATCTCAGGATGAGCCTTTATAAAAGCCACTCTCCAAGCTTGGCTCTCAACCATTCGATCAACTGCTTTGCGGTACGCTTCACGCTCCAATCCCACCATGTCATTCAATACATCCATTGCAGCCTCAATTGAGTATGGATCCTCATTCACTTTTGCAGTAGCAGAATTAGTAATATTATCATCGCATTGCTTTTGTCTAATCTTAACCAGATCCTGAATGGCTTGACTTGCCATTGCAATATGCTCATCTTTATTCCCACTACGTCTTCTACGCTTTGCATTTGGGGTCCTATCTTGTCTATGTTGTAGAGGATTGGGCATCTCAACAGGATCAGATGAAAATAACTCATCATTAAGCATATGCTCATCTTCTTGATATTCTTGTCTGTGTGGTACAGGACTGGTCGGATCAACAGGATTGTCATTATTATCTCCATCTCCATCTCCATCTGAAATAAGGTGTGCCTCAGCATTTCCCACGCCTCCTGTAAGAATCGGCTGAACCCAAGAGGGGGGTGAATTGGGTGAAATATAAAAATTAAAAACTTTGAAATTCTTTTCGCAACTCACTGAAATCAGTTTACAAGACAGTGATCATACATTTAAATATGTATACACATTCAAACATATATGTTGGAAATGTAAAAGATAAGGGAAGAGAATGTGCAAACTGATTTATACTGGTTCGGCCTTATCCTTGACCTACATCCAGTCCCCAAGCCTCACTTGGGATTTTCAATCCACTATCTTCTTTCAAACTGATTACAAGTTCTGTACTTGAGTAATCCTCTCACTAGGATCCACTCCCCCTTACAAACTGTAATCAATATACTTGCTTGATTACACACTCTGTACTCGAAGTAATCCTCTCCCTATGATTCACTCCCCTTACAAGCTATAATCAACACAATGTGTTTCCCACTCAAGATCACCCAATCTTGAGTATCTCACAGATAGAAAGATAGAATGATTACAATAAGTCTTCTCTCTCAGAAGTAAATAAGTAAACACTGAAGTGCAGTACAAATCATATCACTCTCTATGATGTAATCATTAAGAACAGAGAGTATATGATGAAAATCAGAGTATTAGCATGTTGAAGGTGTAAACTTGTGTCTCTGCGTTTTTTGCTCTATGTTCTCTGTTTGGAGACTTCAAATCTTCATGTATTTATGCTAACTGAAGCTTGTGACCGTTGCAATTCGTTGAGACTTGAACCCATTTGAAAATATAGCCGTTAGAAACTAGCCGTTGGAACTTTTGCACAGTTTTTGATGTTCTGACATCACTTTTGCTTTTGTCTTAGACCTTCAATAAACTTTCTTTGATCTGTCTGAAACTTACCAAGAAAGTGGTTAAACATGTCTAGGAACACTAGAAATTAATCATGGGAAGTATTAAGATCAAACAAGAAGGCAATGCAAATTCGTCAGATTTGAAATTCTGAATCAGCGTCGCGAACTCGAGTTTGCAACTTGTAGACTCGAGTTTGGATCTATCTTGAATAGCCCAGATGCTCTCTGGAATGTCTAAACTCGAGTTCCAACTAATAGACTCGAGTTTGGTTCTCTTTAAAATCAATCTTTGCTCTCTGGAACCCGTAAACTCGAGTTTGCTACTTATAGGCTCGAGTTTGGATGTTTTCCAGCACCTGGTTGCTCTCTGTCTGAGATGAACTCGAGTTTGTTCACTTATAGGCTCGAGTTTGGCTTTTTCCAAATGTTCATTTCTTCTCTGGAACTCTCGAACTCGAGTTTGTGACTGATGAACTCGAGTTTGTAAGTTGATTTGTGACTTGGTTGCTTCTGACTTGGCCTGGTTCGAGTTTGCAACTTCGTCAACTTTCAAAGACCATATCTCCCTGGTCTGAGATCCGTTTTGGTCCATTCAAAGCTTGATGGAAAGCCCTTTGAGTCCATTTTCATATGCCACTGATTTCAGCTCAATCGGATTTGTCGTTTGTGAGATACACCCAAAATACCGAAGGTGGGTCTGGACTGTGACGTTGATTCTTGTGGCAACTTGTAAAAATCATAGCTCCTTGATCGGAACTCCTTTTGGCTTGAATTGTATGTCAAAATGACGCATTGGGAGTCTAGTTTCATATGCTTTTGGTTTCGTCTCAATCCGATCTCTGGTTTGGGAGTTATTGTCGAATTACCAGACCTCGCCCGAGCTGAACGTGAAACAGAGTGGAGCTGAAGTGCTGATGACCACTGTGAACTCGAGTTTGCACTTACAGGCTCGAGTTTGCCTAGTCCAGAGACACCAGAAATGCTGAAGACACTTATAGGCTCGAGTTTACACTTATAGGCTCGAGTTTGCTTAGTTCAGAGACACCATAAATGCTGAAGACACTTATAGGCTCGAGTTTGTGATTCTAAACTCGAGTTTGGGGTCCTGAACTCGAGTTTGCTCATCCAGAAGCTAATTTTTGTTGACTTTAACTCTGAATTGAGTTATTCCAACTTCCATATGATCTTGGAGGCTTCTAGCTTCAGCATAAGAACTTGAATAACTATATCTTCATTCCATTCATCAAGTTCTTCCTTCTTCCATCTCCCAACTTGATCATTCTTCTTCACTGTACTTGAGCTCATCATTCTTTCCAGCTTCTGCCTTCTTCAATATCCATAAAATGATGCTTATCATAGAGACTTCCAGTATCACATATAAGAATATATATGCATGTTCTTTATTTGGTCTCTTCTCTTCTACTTGGTTATCACCAAAACCCATTGATAACATCTTGCTTCCTTGACAACCTCTGCAAATACTTCTTTCTTTCAATTCTTATCTCCTTCTTGATTAATCTCTATAATTCAACTTGGATTAATCTACATTAAATACAACAATTAGTCAATGTAGGAGATAACTATATTACTCAATCTTTTTGCTTATAACAATGACAATGGCATCTATATAAGACATCATCAAAACTAATCATAACCAACACCTCCATCTCCACTTGCATATACATCCCCAAATATGTCGACTAATTGTTCCCAATAAGGAAGGCCATTCTTCCGAAATTTCTCCCATTGAGGATTGTCCTGTACAAAAGATTTATCTAACACTCTTATATAAAATCAACAAATTTATAAGAAAGTATATAGGATGCTATGTTAGAAGTTACCTTAATATGCATATCCCATAAAGATGAATCCTCGGTTGTTGCAGTTTTCGAAACAGTGTTCCATCCAAAACCAGATGTGCTGAGTAATTTCTTGAAACTTGAATATTCTGTTCTAAGTTTACACATCTTGTTTTTCAGTTGAGGAAGTGAGTAAACAAGCCCTGTTTGTTTTGTAAATTCATCTTTCATACTATTCCATGCTTTCTTACTGAAAGTAGAGGTTGTTCTATTCCCTTTTTTTACTTCCTCAACCAACAAATTAACAAAAATAATTGTGTTTTTGTCAGTCCATCTTGCTGTGAAACCTTCAGATGCCATTCTCCTTACTAAAAACATATCAAAGACATAAGAATAGGACCAACTAATGTGTAGAGAAGATTGCAGAATATTTCAAAAAGTCCACCCGAAGCTTGCAACTAAAGGGAATATAGTCAAAATGTTCAAAATTTGGAACACGTGATCTCAAATTGCTCAAGAAAATAGCCTAATACACGGGATACTCCAAAGAAGTAAGCGACTAGAAATAGATTGAACCTAGCAGCATCTCTACTTCAATGTAATACTATTCAAAACAAAGACAAAGAAAAATTGGGTAATTAATTAGATTAACCCAAAGTCCAAAGATACCTGTAACACTCCTAATAATCGAAGCAAGATCTGGCAAAAGGAGGGAGCTTTAATGAAATGCTAAGTCAAAACGAGAAATAACACTCGCTGCAAATTGGAATCGAAGCTCTGAGGAGTTGGGGTTCTGCTTCACCGAAACAAACCAGCGGAGAAGGAGACAAAAAGAAACAGAGAATCCACCGGCGAAAGCAAAATAAAGAAATAACAACCGGAGTCAAAATCGTATTGAGTTTGGGTTTTCAGCACTAGCGAACAAGATCTTTCAGAGATTTGACTGGCTTAAGGAAACAAATGAGCAAGACTTTCTGGTTTTTTTCAAGTTATCTTCCCCTTTCAAATTTTGAAAATGAAACACGACACCTCGGTATGTGTTTCTTCACCCAAAAAAAACAAATCTTATTGTTTTAAAGAAAAAAAAGTCAGACGATGAAGAACAGAATCACAGATGAATTAAAAGTCAGAAAAACACCCCGTCGATGAAGAACAGAAGAAAAAAAATACCCAGTCAATGAAGTCGCCAACTAGACTCCAGCGAAGATCGAAGAAGTGAAGAAGGAGTTGCAAAAGCCAGCCGGAGGTCGATCAGTCGGTGGATGAAGAAGAAATCAAACTGAGAACCAGAGGCCGCGAGAGGAAGAAGTCGAAACGGTGACACCCACGCGAGAGGAGAGAATAGGTTTTGAATTTTTGCTCGGGAAGAGAAAAGCTAAAATTTTTAGCTTCTTTTTTTTACTCCCCAGCACAAAAAATAAACCGGTTCATCCCAGGAGCAAAAAAAAAAAAAACCGGATTTACCAAACACAATTCCCATCCATTTTTGCTTCGGGGCATAGAAATTAAGAAAGAAGCTATTCCGGGAGCATTACCATGCACAGCCTTAGTGTTGAAAATAGGATAGTTCATGGGCCAGGATGGGCTATGGGCTAGTACTCTGCATTCGGCCCATCCTCGTCTAATGCCCAAATAGGTTATTGAAGATTTTTGAGCATTTGAAGGAATTGTTTACCTATTTTGGCATAAATACTCGTGCCTCTATCTCTCGTTCTTGGGTTTAATTGGCGTGGGGGTTGGACTTCCTGACTTTAAGGGAGGGGGTTCGATCGTTGGTCAAAGCGTTGGGGGAGGCATCCTAGGGGTTTAGGAAGCAGTAGAAACGCTGGTAGGGGTGGAGCCATGTATACTCTCTGGCTAGTATGCCTTGTGGACTGGGCTCCAAGCGCCCTGCCCTTGGACTGTAGGTGAGCCTAACCCCTTTCCTAAAATTTTTATATCAAAAAAAAAAAAAACTCGTGCCTCTGTGGGTCAAATATTACAGAATCTCCATTTCCTCGGGGTAGGCATATTGAAATTTCGTACGAACTTTAATGATTGTTAATATAGCAGATCCACCAAGGAGGGAGATAATTATGTGTTTTTAATTTTAACCAAGAGTTTTAGATATGGCTCTTTTTGAAGCCTTTGCTTATATAATACTCCCTCCAGTTTTAATTATAGGAACATTTTTATAGTGCAATTCATACTATAAAAATATTTTTATAATTAAGACTGAAGGTAGTAAATAGCTACCCACTGTTAAGCCTTCAATTTAAATGTTAAAAATAAGATTGCCAAAAACCTATAGGGCCCATTTTATATGATGGAACTCTGCACACGGAAATGCACTTGGGCATCAATTTCAAGTTGCTGTTACAAGTTGCTACTATCTTATTGAACCCTTTTTGCCAAATGATTATGACTCTTTGTTTAAATGCATTTGGAGTTGGAGAGGGGCTGAAAGAATCCGTATTTTTTTTTGTGGAAAGTTGCTTTGGATAGACTTCCTACCAAACTATTGAGAAGCAGCTGGTCTAATACTTCAGCTATTTGCGAGTGCTGTAATTCAGGTATGGAGGACACTTTACATATTTTGAGGGATTGTTTTTATGCAAGGAATATGTGGTTAAAGCTGATTGATGTTAGTATAGTACCTTATTTTTTTACCGCTGATCTGAAGAATTGGTTAGTGTTAAATCTAAAGAAGCATGTTAGTAGTAAATGGGGTAACCGCTGGAAGTTAATATTTGCTGTGGCTGTCTGGAAATTGTGGGAGTGGAGGAATTGTAGCCTTTTTGATTGCAACTTTACAAAACCTGGTAATCCCTCTACTGTCATTTCTATGGTGTGGTATAATTATACTTTAATGTATGAGCCGCCAATTGATTCTCCTGCATAGGTGAATACTCTCGGGTTGGGATGGAAGAAACCATTAGTTGGGTGGTTTAAGTGTAATGTTGATGGAGCTTGCTCGGTAATATCTTCTCAGGCTGGTTGTGGAGGAGTATTTCGGGATTGGAATGGTAAGTGGGTTGCTGGTTTTACAAAAATTATTGGTGAATGTCAAGCCACGACTGCGGAGGAGTGGGCATTATTGGAAGGACTAACATTGGCTTGGGACTTAGATATTAAGAAGGTGGAATTGGAATCGGATGCAGAGCTGGTGGTCTTCAGAATTTTGGAGGGAAGGCAAGATTCTGGGAGTCTACTGATTCTGAAGATTAGAGAGATGTTAGGAAGGGATTGGCAAGTTTCATTAAAATCCATTCCTTGAGAAGCAAATAAAATTGCTGATGCTATGACTAAGTTAGGTATTTCGAATGCTCAGGTTTATGATGCTTGCCCTTCTCACTTACGAGCTTAGGTAGAGCTTGAGAGTTTGGGAGTTAATCCCCACTATGTGTAATGTTTTATCTTTAATATAGGCTTTATGCCACCATTCTTATAAAAAAAAAAAACAAAAAAATTTCATGCTCTGAGCATGTTTGGTAGTATGGAACTTGATAAAGTTCTATTTCCATGTCAATCAAAACTCATGGAAATGAGTTCTATCTAAAAAGCTCAGTTTTATAATTCCATTTTCCCATATTCCTCTTCTACCCTCGTCTATGCTTTCAACCTCCTCCACCAACCATCTCCAGAGGCGGACCCAAGTGTTAGATTAGGGGGCAAGTACTCACCTTTGAATTAGGGAATTTTTTTTTTGGGGGATTTATTAATTAATACATGTTTAAATGGTTGTCCATCCTTCAATTAAGTGTCAACCCTTAATATATCAAGACTGCGCTTCGTATTTAGATGGGGGATGAATGATTGAATAATTGTTTAGTCCCTTATATTGAAAAAGATGTATTTGATAGCATTAATAATAAGACAATTATGATGAAATTCCAAAAAATAAGGTTTAAAATGATGACATTGTAATTATTTTTATTGTAATATATTTTTGTTATTAAAATATAAGTACACTACTACAAAAAACACATTAATGTCCTAAAATAGACCCAACACTAGTGCAAAAAAGGGCTTTAAGACCGCCTCATTTAGACCGCAGAATCGATGCCTCGGTCTTAAAGGAATAATCGGTGGCAGTTCCGTAAATATAAAGAACTTCTTAGACCAGATCATTTTTTCACAGATCTTAAATAAATTATTCAGACCAGACTAAAAAACAACCGGTCTAAAAAACGTTATTAAGAAAATTGAAATTTCAATTACTTTATAAAGAAATCTCATACAGTCGTACTTATATTTTCTGCGGTCCAACATAATAAGGAAAAATTTAAATATAAAAGTCAAAAAGTTTTAAGACCACACATTTTAACAGCCGATTTTAAAAGTTATTATTTTAAGACCGAATATATAATACGACCGGTCTAAGCTTGATTTATATCCTTTTTATCTTGTTTCATTTCAAAAGCTTCTCACCAAAGAATCTAAGCTTGTCCCGTTCTCTATCCTTTATATCCTTCCCTCTTTCTGCTTTGCATCTTTCTACCGTTGCCCACACACACGGCTTTCTCACTCTCACTCTCTCACTCTCACTCTCACTCTCCGCTGTTTCGGACTTTAGATAGTGGGTCGGGTGTGTCTTTATTTTTTTCAAAAAAATAAAATAAAATATTGGGATGCTCCTTCCTTGGCTCCTTAGATGGTTCATCGTTTTTGTATTATACCATTTTCTTCAAATAATAATCATTGGGAAACTTTCATTTTTTTTTTGTTTTTATTAAAACTATTCAGATTTAGAATATGCTATTACTAACTAATATGATTCAAGTTGAACCAGGCACAATATAGGCTACTCCTTTTTTTTCTTTTTTTAAAAGCTCTTTTATTTTTTTAAAGTTATATTAGTACAAAATCCAATTAACTAATATATTACAATAAAAACCTATCCTATTATTAAAAAAAACCTATGCTATTCTTACACAAATACCGCCAATTCATTTTTCCCCCATTTCATCTCTAGTCCTTTAGTGTTGAAAATAGGATAGTTCATGGGCCAGGATGGGCTATGGGCTAGTACTCTGCATTCGGCCCATCCTCGTCCAATTCCTAAATAGGTTATTGAAGATTTTTGAGTATATTGTACCCAAAAAAAGGGACGATTTTTGAGTATTTGAAGGAATTGTGTATTTTGGCATAAATACTCGTGCCTCTACCCCTCGTCTTTGGGTTCAACTAACGTGGGGATCAGACTTTCTCACCTTAAGGGAGGGGGTTTGATCCCTGCGTTGGTCAAGGCGCTGGGGGAGGCATCCTAGGGGTCTAGGAAGCAATGGAAACACTGGTAGAGGTGGAGGCATGTGTACTCTCTGGACAGTATGCCCTGTGGACTGGGCTCCAAGTGCCTTGCCCTTAGATTGTGGGTGAGCCCAGCCCCTTTCTTAAAATTTATATATATATATATATATATATATATATATATATATATATAATATTCGTGCCTTTGTGGGTCAAATATTACAGAATCTTCATTTCCTCCGGGTAGGCATATTGAAATTTCATACGGACTTCAATGATTGTTAATATAGCAGACCCGCCAAGGAGGGAGATAATTATGTGTTTTTAATTTTAACCAAGAGTTTCAAATCTGGCTCTTTTTGAAGCCTTTGCTTATATAATACTTCCTCCAGTTTTAATCATAGAAAAATTTTTATAGTGCAATTCACATTATAAAAATATTCTTGTAATTAAGACTGGAGGTAGTAAATAGCTACCCACTGTTAAGCCTTCAATTTAAATGTTAAAAACAAGATTGCCAAAAACCTATAGGGCCCATTTTATATGATGGAACTCTGCACACGGAAATGCAATTGGGCATCAATTTCATGCTCTAAGCATGTTTGGTAGTATGAAACTTGATAAAGTTCTATTTCCATGTCAATCAAAACTCATGGAAAGTTTGAACCAAAAAAAAAAAAAAAAACTCATGGAAATGAGTTCTTTCTAAAAAGCTCAGTTTTATAATTCCATTTTCCCATATTCCTCTTCTATCCTCGTCTATGCTTTCAACCTCCTCCACCAACCATCTCCAGAGGTGGACCCAAGCGTTAGATTAGGGGGCAAGTGCTCACCTTTGAATTGGGGAATATATATATATTTTTTTTGGTTTTAAATTGATACATGTTTGAATGGTTGTCCATCCTTAAATTAAGTGTCAACCCTTAATACATCAAGACTGCACTTCGTAATTAGATGGGGGATGAATGGTTGAATAATTGTTTCCTTATATTGAAAAAGATGTATTTGATAGCATTAATAATAAGACAATTATGATGAAATTCCAAAAAATAAGGTCTAAAATGATGACTTTGTATTTATTTTTATTGTAATATATTTTTGTTATTAAAATATAAGTACACTACTACAAAAAAACACATTAATGTCCTAAAATAGACCCAACACTAGTGCAAAAAAGGGCTTTAAGACCGCCTCATTTAGACTGCAGAATCGACACCTCGGTCTTAAAGGAATGACCAGTGACAGTTCCGTAAATTTAAAGAACTTCTTGGACCAGATCATTTTTTCACAGGTCTTAAATAAATTATTCAGACCAGACTAAAAAACAACTGGTCTTAAAAATGTTATTAAGAAAATTGAAATTTCAATTACTTTATAGAGAAATCTCATACAATCGTACTTATATTTTCTGCGGTCCAACATAATAAGGAAAAATTTAAATATAGAAGTCTAAAAGTTTTAAGATCGCACATTTCAACAGCCGATCTTAAAAGTTATTATTTTAAGACCGGACATATAATACGACCAGTACAAAATATAGAAAAAAAAATTAAACAAAAAATTCATTGATTTTAAGACCGAAGGTTTATAAAGACCGGTTTTAAAGGTTAACTTTTAAGACCGTCTTATTATTTGTCCGGTCGTAAAGTTAAATATTTTAAAACCGGACTTTTATTGTGGCCAGTTTGAAAATTAAACATTACTTTTAAGACCGTACTTTAATATAGCTGGTCTTGAATGTTAAATATTAAGACCGTCTTGTTTTTAATCCGATCTTAAAAATGAAGCTCCAAATATACATTTCTTCGCGTGAAAGCTTTTGTTACTCTCACTGAAGAACCTTTGTTCACGTTGCAAAACCCTTCCTGTTGCATTACCTCTCTTCCTCGCCAATGTACCATCAGCCTCTGTTACTCTCTCATTTGCTCAGGCATTCCTCTTTTCCTGTCTAGAAAATGAACGGTGAAAACGATTCGATTCGTGTTCCGGGAACGCCAGTTACTGGTGTGAGTCAGAACGAACCCTCTTCATCTCACAGTGAGCCTCGTAACCGCCTTGCATGCCGTGGTAGAAGAGGCACACGAATGATGGATGTAACCCTAAGTCGGACTTCTGGGTCAAGGCTCGAGATTCAGTTTGATGAAAAGTTGGAACCTTTCGGTCCAAATAAAAGCAAATATACTAGTTTTGTCGGCTATCTAGCACGCAGCAAGGTTAGCATCTTGACAAATGAGTGGAAAAGTGTGGACTTTGGCATAGTAAAGGATCCTATTTGGGACACTATCTGGCTTATATACATTGTCCTTGACTATCAGAAGTTGAAAGACAAGACATTGTCTTATTGTGCTGATCGGTGGAGAAAGTTTAAGACCTTTCTAGCTAACAAGTATATTTTTGTGATAAGAGACTAAAAAAGTATTCGCGACTTTTAGGACTGCATATTTTTTAAAGATCCAATCCTAAAAGTCCTCTCTAAAAATTTGGCTAGACTTTTAGGACCATATATTGGATAAACGTCCGGTCCTAAAAGTCGCTAGACTTTGACCGTATGTTGTTTTAACGAACGGTCTTAAAAGTGTTCGTTCACATAACTTTTAGGACCTTATATTGATTATTAGTCCAGTCTTAAAAGTATTCATGACTTTTGTTAGTTCTCAATGTGTTTTGATGATTAACAACAAGTGTAAAACATGTTTTGAAGTTTCCAAGAACCTTTGAAAATCATCTGTTAGTTGCTTACCGCAATATGGGTTTGCATACTGCAGTATAGAGTCTTCCAGAAAGGCAATATTCTTTCGGGGTTAATCAATACTGCAGTATAGGTTTCTTTACCGCAGTATTGGACCTACAGAAGGTCATCAGATTTTTGATGTTAAGTCAATACTGCAGTATAGGATGACATACCGCAGTATTGGACTTCCAGAGAGCAACCGTGTTTTTTCAAATCATGCCAATACCGCAGTATAGCTTTGTATACTGCAGTATAGGGGCATCCAGAGAGCAACTAAATCTCTAAGCCAAGCCCATACCGCAGTATAGGTATGTATACTGCAGTATAGGACCATCCAGAGAGCAACTAAATCTCTTGGTCAAGCCAATACCGCAGTATAGGTATGTATACTGCAGTATAGGACCAACCCGAGAGCAATCAAGTTTTCTCACTCAAGTAAATACCGCAGTATGGAGTTGCATACTGCAGTAAAGGCTCTCACAGAAGGCTCTCAAGTTTCATAACCAGTGCATACTGCAGTATAGGTTTTCATACTGCAGTATTGGGCAATCACGGGGTCTCTTCTCTTTGACAAAAACTCGCATACTGCAGTATATTATTTGCATACCGCAGTATAGAGCATTTCTTTCAAAATCATTTCGCGAGGTTTTTGTCTCTGGAAGTTGTTTACTGCAGTAAGCTTTGGATACTGCAGTATGCACAGTGGCATACTCCAGTATAGAGGAACATACCGCAGTATACAACGGTCAAAACTGATTTTTGAATTACACGAATTTGCAAATCATTATTGTTTGATCTTATTGCTTCCATAATTCATTCAATCATATTCCTAGCTATGTTTAACAAGTTTGTTGAGTGAATTTCAGCAATCACAGATGAAGATCAATGAAGGTCAAAGCCATAAAGCAAAAAGTGTACAGTGCATTAAATGCACTTCTGCAAATCAACCTATTCTCAGCTAATCCATCTGAGCACGCCTTCTAAACGTTAAAGTATACTTACTACAACAAGTAAAGTTATCTCCAACGGGCAAATCCTCAGAGAGCCACATCAGACTTCATCAAAGTCTTGGATTAGCAGAAGTTTAGAGAGAGAAGATGACCAGAACCCAAGCTAATCACTTCCAACGGTTGGAATCATCCTACAACGGTCACTTAATGTTCTCTACCTATAAATAGAGAGCATTAACTTCTTCACAAGCTGATACACTAACTAAGAGCGAAAAATTTATTAAGTGTCATTTATTGTGTTCAGCTTTTATCTGTAATAGTATCAAGTTGATACTTTGTACTTCAGTGTTTATTCTATCTACTCTTTGAGAGAGTTATCATCTTGTAAATCATCTACTGATTGTGATAACTACAAGTCAGGGGACTTGGTAGTTAGGGTGTATTGATTACAACTTGTAAGGGGGAGTGTGTTCTAGTGAGAGAACAACTCTTAGTACAGAGTGTGTAATCAATATTTGATTATAGTGGATTGAAAATCCCAGGTGAGGCTTGGGGACTGGATGTAGGTCAGAGAAAGGACCGAACCAGTATAAATCGTGTGGTGTATTGCTTCTCTCCCTCTCTCCTCTGTTTTACCCTGTGTTCATTAGTCAAAAACAGAGTAGACTCTTTAATTTTGTAAAAATACCCAATTCACCCCCCCTCTTGGGTATTTAGCTCCAATCTTCATTTGGTATCAGAGCAAGGTCTTCTCAGAAGAGCTTAACCACTCGAGAAGGATCACTATGGAAGGAATTCTTCCAGATGGAGCTTCAATCAACAGACCTCCCGGTTTCGACGGCGAACACTACTCTTTCTGGAAAGCCAAATTTCGTGTGTTCTGATGGCAACAGAATATGGTCTATGGAGAGTCTTTGAAACTGGAGACTATGTTCCAGTCAAGGTAGAAGGAGGCATCACTGTGCCCAAGACAGAAGCCGAATTTGATGATAATGATAAGAAGAACATTACTCTCAATAGCAAGGCTATCCTGATGCTTCAGAGTGCTCTTAGTCAAAAGGAGTACTTTCGTATCTGTAATTTATCAACGACTAAGGAAATGTGGAAGGCGCTGGAAATAGCTTATGAAGGAACCTCTGGAATCAAGGAAAATCGCATCAACATTCTAACCACTGAGTATGACCTGTTGCGGATGAAGCAAGGCGAGAGTATTGGAGAATTTCAGTTGAGATATACTCATCTGACCAATCAGCTAGCAGCCTTAGGAAAGCTTTTCGATCAAGGGGCTCAAGTGAGGAAAATCCTCAATATTCTGACAAAGGACTGGGAAGCCAAGGTTACTGCCATTGAAGAAGCTCGTGGAGAATCAATGACTTCAGTTGCTGCATTATTTGGAAGCCTATCTGAGTATGAGAGCAAACTGAAGTTCAAAAAGGAGTTAGAAGATGTCAATGGTGGCAACAATCGCAACAAAGGAGTGGCTCTGAATGTGGAAAAGGATGAGGAAGATGAAGATGAGGATGAAGAAATTGGGATGATGGTCCGGAGATTCAAAAAGTTTTATAAGAAGGATCAAGGCTTCAAGAAGTTTCAGAAGGGAAGCTCAAGTTATGAATCGAAAAAACCTATCATCTGCTATGAATGTGAGAAGCCCGGACATATCAAGGCAGATTGCCCTCAGCTGAAGAATCAGGAGAAAGAAAGGAAAAAGTTCAAGAAATTCAAAAAGAAGGCATATGTGTCAGCAATATGGGGAGATAGCTCATCGGATGAGGATGAAGCTGAAGAAGATGAAAGCGAAAAAGCCAACATATGCCTAGTCGCTGAGGAAGAAGAGCAACACAATGAAAGAAATGAGGTATATGAATCTCTTCCTTCCTATGATGAATTGTTTGCTGAATACAATGTTGTTCAAAAGGAGTTTGAAAAACTTGCAGACAAGTATATGTCATTGAAAAAGAAAAATTCCTTTCTTGAGCTGCAAATTGAAAACCTTTCTTCTCCTCAATCTCTGATTTGTGATGAATGCTCTATCCTAGAGAAAAAGAATTCACAACTTACAAAAGCACTTGAGAAATTTACTAAGGGAAGTGAAATGCTCAATGTGTTTTTGAAACAACAACGTTTTACAAACGATAGATCGGGCATTGGTTATAGACCAGACTTTGATAAGAAGAAAGGAAAGAAAAAGAATGGACAAAAATCCTATATGAATTATTTCACTAAATCTGTTCATTCCTCAAACCCTTTTGCACATTGTACATATTGCAATAGGAAGGGTCATTCTACTTCATCTTGTTTTCATCGAAAAGAAGGAAAAGCTAAACCTGTAGGAAATTATGTCTGGGTACCAAAAGGAACATATGTTCCCAAGGTACATGCTAACCCCAAAGGACCCAAGAAAAGATGGGTACCTAAAACTTGATCTCTTGTGATTTGCAGGTATGTCTTAGAGCATCAAGGCCGAACAAGTGGTACATCGATAGTGGATGCTCAAGACACATGACTGGAGACAAATCAAAGTTTTTATCAATAAAGCCAAAAGATGGAGGTAGAGTCACATTTGGAGGTGATCAATCCGGGAAAATCGCTGGCATTGGTGAGATAGGCAACAATGAAGGCCCACTCATCAAAGACGTCTACCTTGTAGAAGGATTGTGTCACAATCTCCTAAGTGTGTGCCAAAGCACCGATAAGGGTAATTTGGTAATATTTGACTCTGATGAATGCTTTATTGTTAAAAAGGATTTGATCTCTATGAATGATCTGAAAAACAAAGCCTTATTTAGAGCACCTAGAGATGGAAACTGTTATACTTTGAACCTCTCTAGCAATGGTTCTGTTTCTGAAAATTGTTTTGTCAGTAACTTGAATGAGAGTTGGCTATGGCATAAGCGATTAGCTCATGTCAATATGTATCAACTTGACAAGTTATTGAAAAAGGATTTGGTTATTGGCATTCCCAAATTGAATTTCAAAAATGATATGATCTGTGATGCTTATCAAAAGGGAAAACAGACCAAATCTTCTTTTAAAGCCAAAAATGAGATTTCAACAAATAGACCTCTACAACTTCTTCACATGGATCTAGTTGGACCAGCTAGAGTCAAAAGTCTTGGTGGAAACTTATATACTTTGGTCATTGTTGATGATTACTCTAGATTTACTTGGACTATATTTTTATCATCAAAAGATGAAACATATGATCAGTTTGTTGCTTTTGCCAAGAAGGTCCAGAACGAGAAAGGTCTTTCAATTTCAGGTATAAGGACCGATCATGGTGGAGAATTTGAAAACAATGCCTTTGCTGAGTTTTGTGATAGTATGGGGATCAACCATAATTTCTCGGCACCAAGAACACCACAACAGAATGGTGTTGTGGAGAGAAAGAATCGAGTACTCACGGAAATGGCCCGGGCAATGCTGAACGAATATAACACTTCACAAGTGTTTTGGGCTGATGCGATGAGTACATCATGTTACATCTCCAATCGAGCCTATATGAGAAAGAAGATGAACAAAACACCATACGAACTCTACAAAGAAAGAAAGCCGAATCTCAGTCATCTGCATGTCTTCGGATGCAAGTGCTATGTGCACAATAATGGTAAAGATAATCTTGGTAAATTCGATCCTAAATCTGATCTAGCAGTTTTTATTGGTTATTCAAATAGGAGTAAGGCATATAGAGTGTTTAACACTAGGACTAAGATTGTTGAAGAATCTATACATGTTGTATTCTGTGAATCTGAATCTGATAAATCCTTGGATGATGAAGAGGAGGCTATTTTCAAAAACAAATTCTTTTCGAAAAATGCTCCTACTCCTTCTGAAAATTCAGAAAATGTTTTTGAGGCTGATCCTGAAAACAACTTAGAAAATCCTGATCAGTCTCAACCTAGAGCTTGGAGATTTATAAGGAATCATCCTTTAGACCAAGTCATAGGTGATGTAAATCAAGGAGTTAGGACCAGAAATAGTACTCTGAATGAAGTTACATTTTCTGCATTTATTTCACATATAGAGCCCTCTAAGATAGAAGAAGCTCTTTCAGACAATGATTGGGTGATTGCTATGCAAGAGGAGTTACATCAATTTGATAGAAATCAAGTTTGGGACTTGGTACCTAGACCCAAAGACCATCCGGTAATTGGGACAAAATGGGTATTCAAGAACAAACGTGATGAATCAGCCATCATTGTGCGTAACAAGGCCAGATTAGTGGCCAAAGGTTACAATCAAGAAGAGGGAATAGACTATGAAGAGACTTTTGCTCCAGTAGCTAGATTGGAAGCAATAAGAGTTCTTCTAGCATTTGCATGCACAAAAGGTTTTAAACTCTATCAAATGGATGTCAAAAGTGTTTTTCTAAATGGTTTCATTCAAGAGGAGGTGTATGTTGAACAACCTCCAGGTTTTGAAAATGATCAATTTCCAGATCATGTTTTTAGACTTAAGAAAGCCTTGTATGGTCTTAAGCAAGCTCCTAGAGCTTGGTATGAAAGATTGAGTCAATTCTTACTCAATCAAGGATTTATTAGAGGAAAGGCTAATACAACATTGTTTATCAAGAAAAATAAATTGAATGAAATTTTAATTGTACAGATATATGTTGATGATATTATTTTCGGTGCTACTAATGACTCTTTGTGTGAGGAATTTTCCAAGTCTATGCAGGGTGAATTTGAGATGTCAATGATGGGAGAGCTCAATTACTTCCTTGGACTGCAAATCAAACAACGTAAGGATGGGATATTTATATCTCAAACCAAGTATTTAAATGATTTGCTGAAGAAGTTTGGAATGGACAAGTGCAATGGAGCTGACACACCAATGAGCACAACTACTTCTTTGGATGCTGATGAAGAGGGCAAGGATTTCAACATTACCAAGTATAGAGGAATGATTGGATCATTGCTCTATCTCACTGCAAGTCGCCCGGACATCCAATTCAGTGTTGGAATGTGTGCTCGGTTTCAATCCGCTCCTAAAGAGTCACATGCTGAAAATGTGAAGAGGATATTCAGATATCTCTCTGATTCGAAGACTCTTGGGCTATGGTTTCCCAAAGGTTAGCCGGAGCATCTTGTGGCATATTCAAATTCGGATCATGCTGGCTATAAGACGGATAGAAAGAGTACAAGTGGGCAATGCGAGTTCTTTGGCAACTCACTTGTCTCTTGGTTTAGCAAGAAGCAAACTACCGTGGCCGTGTCCTCAACAGAAGCTGAATATGTGGCTGCCTCAAGTTGCTGTGCTCAAGTGTTGTGGCTGAAGCAACAACTTGCTGACTTGGGAGTGCACTTAAAGGAAATCCCAATACTATGTGATAATACTAGCACAATAAGCTTGGCCAAGAATCCCGTGCAGCATACAGGGACCAAGCATATTGATGTGAGACATCACTTCATCCGGGATCATGTCCAGAAGAGAGATGTGAAAGTGATGTTCATTCCAACCCATCTTCAACTAGCTGACATCTTCACCAAGCCTCTAGCCAAGGAACAATTCGCTTTCATAAGGAGAGAATTGGGAATGGTAAATCCCAATGAATTGTAAGCAATTCTCTTTCAATTTAATGTTAGATGTGTTATTGATGATTAATCTTTACTAACTTAAGCATCGGAGAGTTTAGTCTTTGTTTTTGCAGGGTGTTTTGATGTTTCAGAAGAACTATACCACGGTATACAAGTGCTATACCGCAGTATAGGGTGTGTAAGAGGCCAAATCTCCAAGTGTGCAAGATGCATACTGCAGTATGTAAGTGGTATACTGCAGTATGTCCATCGGGGTTTCAGAGTTTCAGTCATGCAAGAGGTATACTGCAGTATGTAAGTGATGTACTGCAGTATGGGATCAGACAGAAGCCAAAGCTGAGTATGCAAGAGACATACTGTAGTATGTAAGTGATATACTGCAGTATGGGGTCAAACAGAAGACAAGTTTCGAGTATGTAGGAGGCATACTGCAGTATGAAAGTCATATACTGCAGTATGGGGTCAATCAGAAACCAAGGTTCAGGTATAGAAGAGGTATACTGCAGTATGTAAGTACTATACTGCAGTATGGCCATCGGGTTTTCAAAAATTCTCTCAACATTTTTGAAGTCCAGGTCAGTATACTTCCATCCTTACTGCAGTATGTAAATGAAAGTATGCTATACTGCAGTATGCAAGAACCTTACTGCAGTATAGGGGTCTGTCTATATATACTAAAACGTTGTGTTCTTTCATACTCGCGTCTATACCACAGTAAAGACCTAGCAGTATCGCATCTCTCTCTTCCTTCTCTCTCTGAAACCGTCACAAATCCCAGTCAAACCCCCTCATATCCTCACCAAATCTCTCTCATTCCCTTCTGATTCTCATTTTCACCGAAACCCTAGCGTCAAAAATGTCCAAAGAACAATCTCTCTCAAAGCAACCTTCTTCTTCTCTTCCACTCAGAGCACCGAGGTCGAAATCAACTCCTAAGAAATTAGGGGATGGTATTGATCGTAAGATTCCCGGCATTGGTGTTCCTATACCCGAGGCATCTTCGCCGTATCCCAAGAAGAGGGGAACTTCGTCCAGAACTTCTATTCCATCCTCTGTCACCAAGAAGCAGAAGACCGGTGAGCCGAGCAAGGCTCAAGGGAAGAGGACCGTTGTTCCTCAAAAAGCGAGGTCAAAGAGGGCTTCCACAACTATCCCTTCCTCTCCCTCATCTGCTGATTTTCCTGGCTCTTCGTCAGAAACGGATTCTGAGCTAGATTTTTCTCTCGTGGTAGCAAATGCGGTTGAAGAAATCAAAAACCATAAGAATGCGCCAGAGGGATTTAAGGTTGCTCCTGTCCTTCTTCCTCCCAGTCTAAATGCCAAATTCAAAGATCTCTTTGGAAGCCGAGGTTTCTGCACCGTAACCTCTGTTAATCTAGAGCAAGTCTATCGGGAGTGCAATGTTGATCTATCACCATGGTTTGGGCCATATGCTACGCTCCTCTCCATCGAGGCTGCCTACTATCCTGAGTTGGTCAAGATGTTCTACTTTAACATGGCGACCAATCACATCTTGAGCTCGGAAGGTAGACTGATTGAGGAAAGGGTCACAACTTCTGTGAGAGGAGTTAAATTTACACTATCTGCCGCCATCCTCAACAAGATCCTCAAGGTGGTCAACCCTCCAGAAGCATCCACTCCGAAGTATTCTAATGAGGAAGTATATGCCACACTTATGCCCGGTCAGGACATACCGGATGATCAGAGGGTCCACTTGACTTCAAGCCCTCGGAGATGCCACATTTGCACCGTGTGATATGGTACGTGTATTCACGTAACTTTGTGCAAAAAGGCGGGAGCTACACGCACTTCACGCAGAAGGACTATCGCTTCTTCACCGCCTTCATCCGGATGCATCCGCTCAATATTGGGCAGTGGTTGTTCAAGGAGATTAGCCACTTCAGATTTGTGTCCCGCAAGGGATCCTACATGCCCTTTGCATCCCTGGTTTCACTGATATTGTACTACCATAAGATATGGTATGTGGGTCCTCCCGAGCAGATGAAGTATATCCCGGCCTTCGGCAAGACTCAGCTCAACTTGATGAAGATTCAGTTCGAGCCGGAAGGATCTGGGCAGTCGAGAGCTCCACCACGGTCACAGACTCGTGCATCTCAGTCAGTTGCACATGAGGCCCAGTCTGCTCCACCATCACTACCTTCAGATTTTGATGAGCGGATTAGAGCAATTATGGATGCTGCACTTGTATCTCACCGAGCTATGATGAAGGCAGAGTTTGATATGATTCGGGCTGACATCAAGTTGGGAGTTATGGATGTGATCGTGGCTCAGTCACAGGTCCTCTCTGAACTGGTCAAGGTGAAAGATGCTATTGATGATCAAGGGCTCAACTTGGGCTCTTCACTGTCAGTCACCTTAGCTGCAGCCTCAGATGCCAGAGACAAGGCTCAGCAACTCCTTCAGCACTTTGGACTTGGTGGCTCATCTTCATCTTCATTCGGCTTCACCACTGGTCCATCCTCTTCGACTCCTGTTCCGGAAGCCCAACCATCTATACCCGTATCTCAGCCTTCCCCAAACTCACCAGAACTTCACTTCTCACCACCATCATCACCCCCCTTCTCATTTCCTAGTCCACCTCTTAGCCCACCCCACACCACATCCTCCCCAGTCACCCCTAGCACAGAGGTCCTTCCTGGCCCATTCCCATCTCCACCTACTCCATCTACTGAGATTTTCCCTACACCTTCTCCATATGCAGAGCCCCATGATCCCTCCTTTGATCCAAACACCGCCATGGTGCTCTATTCTCCTCCCGTCTTTGTTCTTGACCCCGAATTTGTTGATGACAAAGGGGGAGAAGGAGAGAAAGATGTAGATGTCTAGTGTCTAGATCTAGATGTCTAGTGTCTAGATCTGTATTAGTGATATGTATTAATGTTTAGGTTTGTATTCTGATATTTATGTAGATTGTGTTCTGATAATAGTCATTATCAATGTATTTATCATTTCTGATATCAGCTCCATTTGTATGCATCATGTTTTATGAATATATTTCAAGTTGTTTATGTTCTCAAATTTATATCTGATGCCAAACGTGCCTTTCATGGTTGAAAATGCAAAACTGAGTGCTTTCTGATAACTTCACATGGATTTCTGAAAACTTCAAATCAAAACAAATTACATCTTTCAAAATCTTTAAAAAGAAAGCTTACAAGTGTTGTCATCATCAAAAAGGGGGAGAATGTTAGTTCTCAATGTGTTTTGATGATTAACAACAAGTGTAAAACATGTTTTGAAGTTTCCAAGAACCTTTGAAAATCATCTGTTAGTTGCTTACCGCAGTATGGGTTTGCATACTGCAGTATAGAGTCTTCCAGAAAGGCAATATTCTTTCGGGGTTAATCAATACTGCAGTATAGGTTTCTTTACCGCAGTATTGGACCTACAGAAGGTCATCAGATTTTTGATGTTAAGTCAATACTGCAGTATAGGATGACATACCGCAGTATTGGACTTCCAGAGAGCAACCGTGTTTTTTCAAATCATGCTAATACCGCAGTATAGCTTTGTATACTGCAGTATAGGGGCATCCAGAGAGCAACTAAATCTCTAAGCCAAGCCCATACCGCAGTATAGGTATGTATACTGCAGTATAGGACCATCCAGAGAGCAACTAAATCTCTTGGTCAAGCCAATACCGCAGTATAGGTATGTATACTGCAGTATAGGACCAACCCGAGAGCAATCAAGTTTTCTCACTCAAGTAAATACCGCAGTAAGGAGTTGCATACTGCAGTAAAGGCTCTCACAGAAGGCTCTCAAGTTTCATAACCAGTGCATACTGCAGTATAGGTTTTCATACTGCAGTATTGGGCAATCACGGGGTCTCTTCTCTTTGAAAAAAACTCGCATACTGCAGTATGTTATTTGCATACCGCAGTATAGAGCATTTCTTTCAAAATCATTTCGCGAGGTTTTTGTCTCTGGAAGTTGTTTACTGCAGTAAGCTTTGGATACTGCAGTATGCACAGTGGCATACTCCAGTATAGAGGAACATACCGCAGTATACAACGGTCAAAACTGATTTTTGAATTACACGAATTTGCAAATCATTATTGTTTGATCTTATTGCTTCCATAATTCATTCAATCATATTCCTAGCTATGTTTAACAAGTTTGTTGAGTGAATTTCAGCAATCACAGATGAAGATCAATGAAGGTCAAAGCCATAAAGCAAAAAGTGTACAGTGCATTAAATGCACTTCTGCAAATCAACCTATTCTCAGCTAATCCATCTGAGCACGCCTTCTAAACGTTAAAGTATACTTACTACAACAAGTAAAGTTATTTCCAACGGGCAAATCCTCAGAGAGCCACATCAGACTTCATCAAAGTCTTGGATTTGCAGAAGTTTAGAGAGAGAAGATGACCAGAACCCAAGCTAATCACTTCCAACGGTTGGAATCATCCTACAACGGTCACTTAATGTTCTCTACCTATAAATAGAGAGCATTAACTTCTTCACAAGCTGATACACCAACTAAGAGCGAAAAATTTATTAAGTGTCATTTATTGTGTTCAGCTTTTATCTGTAATAGTATCAAGTTGATACTTTGTACTTCAGTGTTTATTCTATCTACTCTTTGAGAGAGTTATCATCTTGTAAATCATCTACTGATTGTGATAACTACAAGTCAGGGGACTTGGTAGTTAGGGTGTATTGATTACAACTTGTAAGGGGGAGTGTGTTCTAGTGAGAGAACAACTCTTAGTACAGAGTGTGTAATCAATATTTGATTATAGTGGATTGAAAATCCCAGGTGAGGCTTGGGGACTGGATGTAGGTCAGAGAAAGGACCGAACCAGTATAAATCGTGTGGTGTATTGCTTCTCTCCCTCTCTCCTCTGTTTTACCCTGTGTTCATTAGTCAAAAACAGAGTAGACTCTTTAATTTTGTAAAAATACCCAATTCACCCCCCCTCTTGGGTATTTAGCTCCAATCTTCAACTTTTAGGACCGTATACTTTATTTGTCCACTCCTAAAATTCTTTATTTTGAAAATAACATTTAGGACCGTCTATTCGTTAAATCTCCGATCTTAATAGTCTTCCTTTAAATAGAAACTTTGACTCGCTGTTCAGACAAATCATTAGTGTTCAAGACAACCGAGGTTCTGGAGTTCTACTCAAGCTAGGTCCTTCATTGTCGTCGTTTTTACCTCTCCTGGCTTTGAGCAGCATTATCGTTGTCCCTTTTCTTTGTCTTTTTTCTTTTTGTCGAAAAAAGAAAGAAGATAGTGAAAAGGACAGTTTGTTTCAAATTAGGGCAAGGTAAAACCGACGACAACGACGGTCCTACCTTGAGAAGAATAGTCACTTTGTTTGTTTTTATTCGAATAAGGTAAACGTTCTTTTTTTGTTTTTTGTATGTTCTTAACTGTATTCTACGAATTGTTATTGTTGATTTACGTGAGGATAATGTTTTGTTTCTTTCCTTTTAGTCGGAAAAAGAAAGACAATAATGAAAAGGACAAGACGATCGAATATGGAAACCAAAAAGAAATTTATTATATTTTTTTAAATGCTGCCCTCACGGGGCAGCAGTAGTACAGACAAAAAAAAAACAAAAAAACATCTACTCCTCCCCATCGTTGTCCGAGGG
The DNA here is from genome assembly GCA_034222035.1 of Acacia crassicarpa. Lineage (NCBI taxonomy): Eukaryota > Viridiplantae > Streptophyta > Magnoliopsida > Fabales > Fabaceae > Acacia > Acacia crassicarpa. Next base: position 23,287,703 of record JAWXYG010000008.1, read on the forward strand.
GAGGGATTCATCGGAGAGGTCGGAGATGTCGTCATCTAAAGGATTGTACTCAACGTCCTGGGCGTCGAGTGTCGCGTTGATCTTGTTGTTGACGGCGTTGTAGACTTGGAAAAGCTGGTCCAATCGTTGGTCTATATGTGAAACGCGGGCCAAGAGATGGTGCATCATTTGTTTGAAAGTTGGGTCCGGAGGTAGCAGAGGAGGAGGGTACGGAGGAGGAAGAGGATTAAGAGGAAAAGGAGGACCTCGTGGTGGTGGAGCAGCCATTACTGTGGAGATTGTAGAAGTGATGGAGAAAACTGTAAAGAAAGTAAAGTAACAACAGATTTAAATAGAGAACCCATCTTGAACAATGTGAAACGTCGGAAACATTAATGAGGAGACGCATAGTTCATCAGAATACGAGGAGACGCTTAGTTGGGAAGTTTATCTGGAAGCCGAAGAGACTCTGAATCATTCATTTGATAGAGTGTAAGGATACGACTCTGCTATCGGAATTTGAAAACAATGAACTTTTAATACCGAATATTGTAAAAGATTCGTTCTTAAAACTAATATTTTTTACGAAAATAAATCTTACTTTAAAAATATTGAATTTGAGAAAAATAAATGAATTTTAGGACTGGATAAATGATAAAAGGTCGGTCTTAAAAGTAATTTAATTGATTAAAAAAATAAATAATTTACTTTTAGGACCGGATAAATGATAAAACGTCAGTCTAAAAATTAATTCATTAAAAAAATATATATAATTTTAGGACCGGACATATTTTAAAAGGCTGGTCTTAAAATAAAAAAAATTAAATAATAGAATTTTAGATTGCATATTTATAAAACCCGCTCGTAAAGTAGATCATTCATCTGCTCTTTGCCTTTATTAACTCCTCTTACCTCTCTATCCTTAACTCCTTATTAACTCCTCACTACCTCGTAACTCCAAACTACGTACGTGGCTATCTGAGACCTGTTCTCTGCCTTTATTAATAAACTCCTCATACCTCTTTGCGCCAACTGCTCAAAAATGGTTAGATACAAGAGAACCACTCGTAGGAGTGCTCTTACTCGTGATGCTCGTACCTTCCGTTGATCGTTATACGGTGCGCCTCCTCCATTGAGAGTGCGTTCTATTGACACATAAGAGTCTCGGGTCGTTGGACCCATTGTTATTTCCGATGATGAAGAGATTGCCGCACCCCCTTCATCCTTCTAATGATCTGTTGATACAAATAAGACAGGAACTTGCTAATCTCCGGCGGGAAGTTAATGCTGCTCACGCCGATATCGCCAAGGCTTTGAAGGATAATAAGCTTTAGGATGTTTAGTCAGATTCTTGTTTTTGATAACTTTCAGCTTGTTTTTCTTTTGTATTTTTTCTTGTGTATGTGCATATTCAAGTAATATATGTAGCATTAAGAACTAAGCTTGTGTCTTTTTTTTGTTCATATTCTCTAGGAATTAAATAAACTCCAATTTTCCTTTAATTTTTATTCAATCAATTGCTGCTCTCGCCAAAGTCAATCCTTTTTTGTAAAAAAAAAAAAGAGTATTTTTAGGATCGGATGTTTTTATAAAAGTCCAGTTTTAAAATTAAATGAATAATAAAAATTTAGGACCGGACTCTTGTAAAAGTACGGTCTTAAAAATTTATACCGGCTACATTATAATTAACCGGTTTTAATAAAATCGAAGATACTAAAACATGTCTCTGTCTTGCGAAATATTAAAAATGAATAATAAAAATTTAATTCCCGAAGTCTTCTAAAAGTCCGGTCTTAAAAATTTAATTATATATTTAGGACCGGCAACTTTATAAGTAACCGATCTTAAAAAAAACATTTAAAGATGTTGCGCGGAATATTAAAATTTCCCCTCTCTGAACTTCTCTTGTCGTGCCGAAAGTGATTACTCAAGTTCTGTCTCCAATGTTTGTGTGTTACTCCATCGCTGCTTCACGTTGCTCTCTCGACAATCACTTTCTGGTTCCTTAGCTAAACGTCTATAGACCAAGCTGTAAGAAGTGTTTCGGTTATATAACTTCATGATTTTCCTGCTTATCGTTTTGGGTTTTTCATGGGTTGAACGAAATCGATGAAATGCTCTTGTGGGTTTCTCTATTGTTAATAAATATTGTATTTTGAAGATTATATTTACACTTTAAACCTACCCAACTGACCAACAAATGTTTTTAGAGTACTCTTGCTGTCTGTAACATCAACATTCGTGGCGGGAGAAGAAAGACTCAAGAAACGCATTTGAATTTAATGCTACAGGTGAGTCCACAAGACCTTCATGCGATACATTTAATTTCCTCGTCATGCATTTATTTTGGATTCACTGTGATACATTTATGACCAAAAGTGATTCTTCGTTATGCATTTAATGGGAGGTTTCTCAGTAAAAAAAAAGACATAACCGACATTGAGCATAAATATGCATTTGGTGTTGCCTTATTTTATATGCAAGTGTCAATATTTTCGGATTATTTATGTTAAATCTTTCCGTCTATAGGAATTCTACTATGGATCACAGTTGGATAAATGTTTTATGGACGAGTGTTGAATATTAGAATGGGGTGAGGGACTTTATAGAATTTGCTAAACAAAATGCCCATGATGATAGTGGGAAGTTTTATTGCCCTTGTGTAAAATGTTTGAATGAGAGGCGACTAAATCCTGAAGTTATACACACACATTTAATTTTTGAAGGATTTTGTAAGACTTATACATTATGGGTATGGGATAGTGAAAAAATATCAAATGGGTCTCAACATGGGGAAGTGACCTTTGATGATAATGACACGATATAGATGATCGCATAGAGGACACTATTCATGATGTCGAAGAAGAGGCTTTTCATCAATCACATGCATATGGTAATATGTGCAGTGATGCAGAGACCCCGCTATACCCTCGGTGTAAAAAATACCAATTGTTGAACACTATATTGAAATTGGTAAGCAAGCACGTCATGGATGGAGCGACAAGAGTTTTTCTGAAATGCTTGAGGCTTTTAAGGACATGCTTCCAAATGATAATGTGTTGTCGCATCGATACTATGATGCTAAAAAAAATACTTTGTCCACTGGGGATGGAGTACAAAAAGATCCATGCATGCCCAAATGATTGCGTATTGTATAGAAAAGAGTTTGAAGAGAAACAAAATTGTCCGATATGTGAAACCCCAAGGTACAAGTCAAATAAGGGACCTGCAAAAGTGTTGTAGTATCTTCCAATCATACCAAGGTTCAAGCGGTTGTTTGTGAATGAAAATGATGCAACAAATTTGCGGTGGCATGCAGATGAGAGGATTTTTGATGGAAAGCTTCGTCATCCAGCCGATTCTTCTCAATGGAAGAAAAGCGATCAATTATTTTCGAACTTCGACGAAGAACCTAGGAACCTTAGGCTTGCCCTTAGCACGGATGGCATAAATCCATATGGAAGCCTTAGTAGCATACATAGTTCATAGCCTGTACTCCTGATTATTTACAACTTATCTCCTATGTTATGCATGAAACGAAAGTACACCATGCTGTTTATGTTGATTTCCGGACCAAAACAACCCGAAAATGACATTGATGTTTACCTTGAGCCCTTGATCGAAGACTTGAAGGTGTCGACGTTTATGACTCTTTCAAGAAGGAGGTGTTTAAAATGCGAGCCATGATATTTTGTACTATCAACGACTTTCCAGCATATGGGAACTTGTCAAGGTATAGTGTAAAAGGCCATAAAGCATGTCTGGTTTGTGAAGAAGGCACACGCTACCATCAACTTCAACATGGAAGAAATACGGTTTATCTTAGACATAGGAGATTTCTTAGACGGGGCCACCCATATCGTCGATTAAAGAAAGCCTTTTTTGGTGGCCAAGAGTATGAAGATCCTCCGGTGGCATTGACTGGGGAGCAAGTTTATGAAAAGGTGAAAAATATCAATGTCATCTTCGGTAAGATTGCAAAGAGTAGAAAAGAAACAAATATATGGAAAAAGATATCTATATTCTTCGATCTTCCCTATTGGCGCAATCTTGATGTGAAACACTGTATTGATGTCATGCATATGGAGAAAAACGTATGTGATAGTATTGTTGGCACACTTCTTAACATACAAGGTAGTTCCAAGGATGGTGTGAAGGCAAGATTGGATTTGCAAGCAATGGAAATACGCGAAGAGTTACATCCAAGGCCATATGGGAAGAGAACTTATTGTCCCCCGACTTCTCATACTTTGTCTAAGGATGAGAAACAAAGTTTTTTTGAGTGTTTACATGGCACAAAAGTTCCCTCGGGGAAATCTTCAAATTTTAAGAGGCTTGTATCGATGAAGGACTTGAAATTAGTAGGCCAAAAATCTCATGATTGTCATGTCTTGATGCAACAGCTACTCCCAATAGCTATTTGAGTCATCGCCGAATATGATCTCTGGGTCGTTTTGACTAGACTATGTATCTTTTTCAATGCAATTTGTGGTAAAGTTTTCGAGATTGAAAAGTTGGATGAATTGGAGAATGAAGGATATCTTATCTTGTGCCACCTTGAGAAGAGATATTAGTAGCAAGTTAGGCTGGACTCAGAATCAACCTTAAATGCATCAATCCCCCAATTGCTCTACCCATTGATATAGCATCTATACTGCACAGCTTCCGCAATGCTATAACATAGCTACTCACCACAAAGCTATTTGGTTAACCCACCACGATAGTCTACCGAAGCTTCCGCGTCCGATACATATGATGCTAACTATACTCCTCCCATATTCCTATCGCAACTTTCTAGTTAGACCTGCGTTACGCTCAAGGTGTTATGGTTATGAGAGGTAGACTCTGAAGGTGGAATATCACCTAGAGGGGGGGGTGAATAGGTGATATTAAAAATTTTCACAATTTAAAGCGAAATCCCTTTCCGATGATCAAAAATGAAAAACTCGTAAGACAATAAAACACAAGACAATTTATCCTGGTTCAGTCTAAAGCTCCGACCTACTTCCAGTCCCCAGAACACCTGGGATTTCACTATCTTCAGAAGAATTACAGGCTCTGTAAACGAGGAAGGTTTCCTTCACTCTCGGACCACACTCCCCCTTACAAGTTGTAATCTTTTACACCCACTCTTAAGGTTCCACAACCTTAAGTTACAATCAGAAGAAAGTAAATGTTTAAATACTCCTCACGAGTTGAATAATGATGAAAACTGAAGAACAGAGACTCAGCAATAAATTTGAAACACAGAAGAAATTAGTGTCGAGTTAATTGCACAGCGTTTCGGTCGTTGGCAAATTAAATGCTTCGTGTATTTATAGATGTCTTCATTGATGACCGTTGTCGAAGCACAGAGCTAGCCGTTGAGACTTCACAAAATGCCCGTTAGACAGATCGAACACTTTCTGGAGATTTTGCTGATTTGGTTTGAATATTCCATCTAGAATTCTCTTTCATTCTTTCTGTTGTAACCGTTGTGAGATCTCATTAAATGCTGGATTGAGTGTATCAGAGTTTTGCTTTGCTTTGTCCAGTGCATCGGTTTCGGAGAATACAACGGTTTTGGTAGTCGCATTAAATGCGTTCAACTGTCCCGATGGATAATATCAAAGTCCGCTGGTAATTTCTGTCTAAATACTTTGAAACTCATGAACAAACTGGTTAATAGCATTTGGTAATCTTAATCACAAGTAATCAGATGAGTAATTGATACATTCAAGCACAAAGGAAATTCATAGACGGTGATTGAAAACAGGGACTACTTTACTCGAGCAGAGTTTAAGGCTTGCTCGAGTAAGCATTTTGAAATGATGAAGAATCCACCTCTGCCCGCTGATACTCAAGCATGGAAATCAACCTTGCTCGAGTATGGTGCTCGAGTAAGCTTTGGAGTATGGTTGAGCAGGTCCTTTTTCTTTCTGTTCAAAAGCACTAAGAGGTCTTGTACTTGGGCAAGGATTTCTGCCTACACGAGTATGTTGCTCGAGCATGGCTATTCTCATGCTCGGGCAAACATCTTCTGATTCTATGAAAGGCTCAAGTGACAATATTGCTCGAGTATGGATTTTAGCCTGCTTGAGTAGAGTGCTCGAGCAAGATAAATCATATGCTCGGGCAAGCAATTTCTCAACTCAAAGTCACTTGCTTCCTGACCCTGCTCGGGTAGGGTCCTCAGTTTGCTCGAGTATGCTTGCTCGAGCAAGCATACCTTCTTGCTCGAGTAGGGTTCTTTCTGAGGCTTTTCTTGCGGGGTTGCTCGAGTAGCTTTCCAGGTCTGTTCGAGCATGCTTGCCTTCATGCTCGAGTATGCTGACTCTGAAGCCCCTTTTCCCGATGTTGCTCAAGCAAGGCACTATGGTCTGCTCGAGCAAAGTCTTATCAGATGAAATCTGATATGCTTTGCTCTCGATGTTGCTCGAGCACACTCACTACTTTGCTCGAGTAACATGCTACTGATCAGATTATCAGATTAAGTTAATTTTGTTCTTGAAATTGTAATCATCAAAACTCAAGAACCAACAGACTCATTCCTGAAGCCTACAATAATAGGTCAAGCCGTGTACGGGCTGCATAGCAAATACTGTTTCTCAGAGATCTAACCTTGTAACACCCCCAATTTCTAACGATTATAATAACAAAAATTTTAAATAATTTTTATAAATAAACTAATGAAATTCAAAATAAACAACCTTGGGGAGTGTTACCGCCGCATTTGTACTGGGACAAGCGCAAGGCTACTTATTACATTAATATAAATTGAAACTTAAATAAAGATGTCTTATTTAAGGCATAAAAAAAAAAAAAAGAAACTAGCTAGAGCTTTTTATTATTCTTTCTCACTTCTCACTGCTAGCCCCAGCAGCCCCAGCTTTGACACCTGTTTCAATGAAAATCTGCTCCCCCGAAGGATCGTCGCAGCCCATAAACACATACATCAGCAAAAGCTGGTAATCCTAATAAACAAAGATAATACAAAAATAACAAAAGTAATAATAATAATAATAATAATAATAATAATAATAATAATAATAATAATAATAATAATAATAATAATAATAATAATAATAATAATAATAATAATATAATGATAAATAAAATATTCACATGATATAAAAAGAAGAATATATATATTTATATATATAATCTAAAATATTAGTTTCATATCAAATGTCGTTCATTAATTTTTATTAAATTTTATTTGGACCCGGAAACCTGCCAGTCCATTTAGTTTAGTGGGAAGAGAACCATGGTAGACCCGGAAACCTACCAGTCTACCCTGTGACCTGGAAACCTGCCAGTCACAATCATCAATTGGCCATAAACATATAATCATATCTTCCTAGTGTGCACACCTCTTCCCAAAGTTGCTACTAGTGTCCCGGAAACCTGCCAGACACCACTTTGGGAAGAACGGATACTATCATTTTCACATCAGTGGCATAAAGCCCAAAAGTTGTGTTCATCACTTTCGGAAGTACCATCCCAAAGCTATCCTCCCACTGTTAAGTTATTTAAAATACACACAAATTAAACTCCTAAATTATTTATATTATTTACTTATCTTTTATATATTTTTATATTATTTTAATTAAATATAGATATAGGGATATTTTGACCTAAAATCTGTTGGTATCTTATCTTATAACGCTAGTGGTATTTCATAAAGGAAAGAAGAAATCAAATAATAATTATATAATTAAAAGAAACACGGACCCTACAAAAAAATGATGCACAAGGAACTCCATCCAATTGTATTCCACATAGGTCGAGGCCGAGCCATTGGCATTTAATCACAAAGGAATACGCATGAGGGAAAATTCATATTGTTCAACTAATAAAAAAAACGCACAGGGGACATGGAAAATTCTTACTATTGAATCAATTAAAGAAAAACATACAGGGGAATTGAAAGCACGCACACCGATACAAACAATTGTGTTTAATTCATAATGGAAACGCAAGTGATATGCAGAATTGTACCACGCAATCGAGGCATGCAATTATATATATACATATATATTTCTGTAGTATGGAAATTAAACAACAACTGGTTTCTATATTCTATAGATCAGGATTACTTATTAAGATATAAAAATTAACCTATGACTCATGAGGATTAGGATTTTCTATCAAGATTTAAAATAACCTAAGACTTATGGGAATTAGGATTACCTGGTCTCCGTGTTTGCTAACCTCCTAGAAGAACGAGAGTATAGCGACAGGGAAAAGTATCGGATGTTGTGGAATAATTTGAGGGAGAGAAATTAATCTGAATAATCTGAATTCATAAATCTTAATCTCTAAATCAAAGAGAATACATACGAGCCTTTATATAGGCAAACCTAGAGCTAATCCTAGAATCTAATAAAATCTAATAAAATCAAAATAAATCAAAACAGTTAAGATATAATATCCTAGGACATAATATATTTATATCTAATCTTAAGATATGATATAATATATCTATATCTAATATAATAATAAGATAATGGTTTAATAAATAATGCATAGAATTCCCACAATAATCTGATATAACTAACTCCTAGGATCTTGGATCTAATCTTAACCAATCTAATAATACTATTAACAAAATAATATGATTACCACACAAACAATACAATATTATTAATTTTTACTATATTATTATTATTATTATTATTATTATTATTATCATTATTATTAATATTTCTATTATTAATCATTATTATTTTATTAGTATTATTTTACTCTATCATTATCTTTACTATTTCTATTATTATTATTATTATTATCATCATTAAAAATCCGAGGTATTACAGTTATAATATCTTTTATCCTATATTTGATTAAAAGATAGATAAGTACATAGAGATAATTAAATAAGTACAAGATATTAATACATTTAATCCAATATATCTCAGAGTCTATACTTATTTAATTATAATATATACTTATCTCAGAAACAATACAACATTATTTATTTATTTTTTTCTATATCATTATTTTAATCTGCTGTTATTATTATTATTTTCTTTTATTAATCATTATTATTTTGTTAGTATTATCTTAATATATTATTACCCTTACTATTTCTATTATTACTCAGGGGTATTACAAACCTAGACTCTTTGCCAGTAAGCCGAGGCCACAAATCTAGCCCCTGGCTTCCGCTAATCGACTAGTAATTAATGCACTGATAAGCAAACCAAATTTATTAAATTAAGAACTGCAATTGGGTTCATTCAACATCTTAAGGGATCATCCTCATCCAGCCATACGAAAATTAGTTCATGACTGACGAGGGAAACACAAAACAGATACTAACAGAATGACCTATAATTGAAATACTAAAATAAAAGAGAAAACAAAATAGAAAGCTTGAGTGGAGTTCCAAGGGCGTGGATGAAGTCCTGTCACGTCACCCCTCCACGTCTTCTTCTCTTCGTCGCACTACAGGGAAGGATGCTGTGCTGCTCTGGAAATCTCGTGCTTCATGAAATCTCTCACTCTTCTCTTGAGTCGGCTGAATATGGAATCTTGTTTAGGCTTAGTGCGACTCCCTTTTAGGGTTGCGTTCTTGTTTCCTTTTATAAGCAGCTTTTCTTGCGGCGCAAGTTCCAGCGAGCTGGGCTTTCTAAATCTGTTGAGGTCTATCGAATATTTTGCCCTTGATAGATTGATTCTGCTGATCTTGCGGGATTCTCAAATCTGTTAATTTTGATTCTCCGCATCTTCTATTTTGTTACATCAGCAATCTACCTGTCGCTCTCGATTTCTTTATTCCTGAAATCATCTAGATAAAAAGGTCAGACAAAATGTTGCATAGCATTGCGTCCTTTACTTTGCTATAGTTTTCGTGATGCCTTTTATTGCACTACGAGTTGCTGTCAGAATGCTATAGCATAGTATCAGCTTTGCCTATGCGTTCTTTCTTAAAAACCTGTGAATTACTCATTTCTTAGCACATGTTCAGTATGTAAATGGTTTCTACCCTCTAGTTCCCTTTACCATGAATATATGCCTTTTTGCTTAGATTGTTTACAATTTAAGCTTATATTTACCACATAATTCAGTCATGAAATATAGGGAAAACATGGCATAATTTGTGCTCATCAAATACCCCCACACCTAGCTTTTTGCATTCTTGGGCAAAATAAGATGAAGCGAACAAAAATCAGAGCTACGACACTCCTGTCTATATGACTTTACTAACATGATTGCTTTCAGTTCTCATTCCCCATTCGGCAATCCCACTGCCCAGTACTAACAGCTCCAATGCGTGACGTTGCTTTGATGAGGAAGTCTCAAGAGGCTCTCAAGTTCAGTGTTTACGCTTGCTCACCTAGGGGGGTTTTAGTTTCTCTCTTGTCATACCGGCCCAGAAGATCCATAGCCTTGTTGAAGTTCTAAGATTGCTTCCTAGCATCTGAGTATTCATTCATCCAAAGGAATTTTTGGGTTATAATGGGAGAATGGCTTGGTGCTGAGAGGGGAGATGATGGTGAATGCTATAGCAAATCAGGTAGACACACCTTTTTGGCTTCAGTTGAGTGTTGCTTCTCGAACTTTGTAATTCTTGCTGTTCTTCTTTTTCTAAGACTTTTTCCTTCTATTTCTTCATTATTCTCTTTCTTTATTTCTTTCTCTTTTAAAAAAAAAACCAAAATAGCAACTCTTTTTTTGTAGCATTTCATGGGAGCACTCTACCTTAGCATTTGCGTAGTTCTGCTTCTAGCTTTTCTATCTAACTAGGTCTGCTATAGCACATTCGTGTGGCTCAAATGGGTAGCAACTTGGATGATGATACGAAGTGGTTTGTGTAAGGGATTAATGGGTATGACTTGAATGCCTTCTTCCTACGAACTTCAACTCTGACGCTAGATAGTTTATCAAAGAACTAAGACAAATCAAGGATCAAACACAGGCTAGTAGACATGCACACACAGAAAACAACAATTAGGCTCAATTAAATCCTTCCATTGGGGGTTCTTCCCTTTAAACTTCCTCATCGCCACTGTACCCCGCATCAGATTAGCTAACATTGTCAATTTCCCAAGCCAAAGGGTTCAGTTTCCTTAGGCCATTATGCGATGCTCCGCCATACAAACATTCATTCCATTGCTTCAAAATTTTGTTCATGCTTTATCATGCAATTTGGAAAAAATTTTCATTTTTGTGCAAAAAACTATATGCAGGGTATGCAAGGTGAATCATTACGCACACAGTCAAGGCAAATTATATCTAATTAATCCCCCCACACTTGAACGAAGCAATGTCCCCATTGCAACACTTAGAAGAACAAATTAAAATTGGCGGTGGATCAAAGGGGCGGGAGCAAAAAGCAAGAAAAGCACATTCACAACATCATTCACAAAAGTGCCCTGGGGAAACGCTTAGGGTAGGAGCAGATTGTCCAAAAGAAAAAAACTAACTGAAATAACAAAAGAAAAGAAAACTACGGGGCAAGAGGAACAAGAGGGGCTAGGGCACTGCTAGCCGTGTCGTCCTTATCCGAAGAGTCCTCGAGGGTGTTAACCACGACGATGGCTGAGTAGGAGCGAGAGAGAGAGAGACGGCCGCTGGCAGATGATGGCAATGGGATTCCAATTTCGCCCAAGAATCGCTCCAGAGGGTTTTGAGTTCCTTGCGCAGACAACCGAGGTGACAGGGGAACTTGTGCGGCGACCTTGTATAGGTGGTTGGGTGCCAGTAAAGGGGGCATAGGTGTTTATGTAGGCACGATCGGATGATTCGGTGGTGCTGGACACCGTAGAGGGTTCAGTGGAGGAGGATGAGGGAGAGGAAACCTCGATGGGGATGGGTGGTGGCGGCGTCGCGGACGGAACGTGACGGGGTGGTTAACGAGCGGAGGCCGGTGGGGGCACTCGACCACGCTGTGCTGCACATTTTACCCGAGGCATTTATGCGCTTGCGAGTGAGGGCTGGAGGAGGAGAAAGATAGTCGGTGGGATTGCGAAAAGACACGGGAGGAGAGGGAAGGTAGATGAAATAGAGGCAAGATTTTGAATATGAAACGTCACGACTCCTTTACAAAGTGATACACTTAGTTGGCGTGTAGTGGGCCCAAGAGAGTGGCCCACTACAACAATTGCATGCACACAATGTTTATGTTAAAGATGAGGGGCATACCTGACTAATGCTAGGCTTTTTCTGTATAACTGTTCTGGGGCCGTAATGCCTTGCCTAGTGCCGTGGTAGGGTATCTGCACTTGTTCCCTTCTGCTGTGATGATAAAGAACTACAAATTTTGGGTTGCCTCCCAATAACGCTTGCTTTAAAGTCTTCAGCCGGACCTTACTATAGCAATTTACCGTTGTGGCAAAGCAGGAGGGTCTCCTACTTCACTGGTACCTTTGCTGTCAGCATCAGTAGTTAGGTGCGTCTCAGCCGGGTCTTCGTACTTTGCTGTCTTAAGGATTGAGAAGGTGACTTGACCATTATTCACATGCATCGTGGGTTCTCCTTTAGCCACATCAATCAGCGTTCTCCCAATTTCCATGAAGGGTCGTCCTAGAAGAGTTGGGACATCACGATCTGCTTCAAAGTCCAAGATGATGAAATCCACGGGAAAGATGAACTTATCCACTTTTACCAGAACGTCTTCGATCTTGCCTTCAGGAAGCACTATGGATCATTCAGCCAGTTGTAGTGTGACTGTTGTGGGCCTGGCCTCTCCTACTGCCAATTGTTTAAAAATCGATATGGGCATGAGATTTATGCTAGCACCGAGGTTGCACAGAGCCTTCCCTGAGTAATGGGGTCTGATTGCACACGGGATTGTGAAATTGCCAGGATCTTTTAATTTCTATGGTAATCGATTGGTTAATGCTACTGTCTCAAATTCTTCCAGCCGTCTCTTCTTAGACAGAATTTCCTTCATAAATTTGACGTAGCTGGGCATTTGTTCTAGAGCGTCCACAAGTGGGATGTTAATGTGTAATTGTCATAGCATATCAAGGAACTGCTTAAATTGTTTCTCTTGTCCTTGCTTCTTTAGCCTTTACAGGAAAGGTGAGGGTGGCTTTGGCTTTGCTGGAGGCTCAAGATCATAATTATGCTTTGATGATGAAGCGGTAGCATTCCTTGTTGGGTATTGTACGTGATCATCCATTGCTACACGTGGAGGCAACGCCGAGGTGTGGAGATCCTGTTCCAGTTGTGATAGGCTTGGTTGCCTCTATTCGTCTGCCAGATTTTGTTTAGTACATTCATCCCCCTCCTTGAGCTTTTCAGTTTGTGGATCAGTAATAATCAGTGGTTGCTTGGTGATCTTCATGGGTAGATAGGGCGTCGTCACTAAGAATATCAGCAGTCCCCGACAACGGCGCCAAAAACTTGTTGGTCGAATTCCCTTATGGCAAGTGAACCAGTCGGACAAGTAATAAAGTGAAAGTAGAGTATCGTCCCATAGAGACTGAGATACCAAGGAGTGACGCTTAATCACTACTATAGTTGCACAAAAAGAAAGTAAAATACTTGGTATGAGGGGTTTGATTGGCTATGCTACTAGCAAAAGGAAACTACATAAATTACTTGAGAAGAGATATCAGTAGCAAGTTAGGCTGGACTCAAAATCACCCGTAAATGCATCAATCCCCCAGTTGTTATACCCATTGCTATAGCATCTATACTGCACAGCTTCCACAATGCTACAGTATAGCTACTCACCACAAAGCTATTTGGTTAACCTACCACGATAGTCTACTGAAGCTTCCACGTCCGATACATATAATGCTAACTATACTCCTCCCATATTCTTATCGCAACTTTCTAGTTAGACCTGCGTTACATTCAAGGTGTTATGGTTATGAGAGGTAGACTCATTCTTGAAGTCTACAATAATAGGTCAAGCCGTCCACGGGCTGCCTAGCAAACACTGTTTCTCAGAGGTCTAACCTTGACTCCTTGCTAGTAAGCTGAGGCCACAAATCTAGCCCCTAGCTTTTGCTAATTGACTAGTAATTAATGCACTGATAAGCAAACCAAATTTATTAAATTAAGAACTGCAACTTGGTTCATTCAATATCTTAAGGGATCATCCTCGTCCAGCCATACGAAAATTAGTTCATGACTGACGAGGGAAACACAAAACAGATACTAACAGAATGACCCATAATTGAAATACTAAAATAAAAGCAAAAACAAAACAGAAAGCTTGAGCGGAGTTCCCAGGGCGTGGATGAAGTCCTGTCATGTCACCCTTCCACATCTTCTTCTCTTCGTCGCACTTCAGGGAAGGTTGCTGGGCTGCTCTGGAAATCTCGTACTTCGTGAAATCTCTCACTCTTCTCTTGAGTCAACCGAATATGGAATCTTGTTTAGGCTCAGTGTGACTCCCTTTTAGGGTTGCGTTCTTGTTTCCTTTTATAAGTAGCTTTTCTTGCGGCGCAAGTTCTAGCGAGCTGGGCTTTCTGAATCTATTAAGGTCCTTCGAATCTTCTGCCGTTGATAGATTGATTCTGCTGATTCTGCGGGATTCTCCAAATCTGTCAGTTTTGATTCTCCGCATCTTCTATTTTATTTTGTCAGCAATCTACTTATCGCTCTCGACTTCTTTATTCCTGAAATCATTTAGATAAAAAGGTCAGACAAAATGCTGCATAGCATTGCGTCCTTTACTTTGCTATAGCTTTCGTGATGCCTTTTATTGCACTACGAGTTGCTGTCAAAATGCTATAGCATAGTATCATCTTTACCTATGCGTTCTTTCTTAAAAACTTGTGAATTACTCCTTTCTTAACAAATGTTCATGATGTAAATGGTTTCTACCCTCTAGTTCCCTATATCATGAATATATGCCTTTTTGCTTAGATTGTTTACAGTTTAAGTTTATATTTACCATACAATTCAGTCATGAAATATACGGAAAACATGGTATAATTTGTGATCATCACAGTACTCCGCCAACCCTGAATCTGTAAACTTCATCAACAACTTCAATAGGGGTAGTAACACCAACAATCCATACTCGAACACATACAATCCCGAATGGAGGCAGCACCCCAATTTCTCATGGAATTTTCAAGGTTAACAAGCAGCAGGACAATCATCATACCCTCAATACGCGAAGAGAACATCAATCCCACCAAGGTTTACCCAGCAAGCACGGCAACAGGGCAGTGATTCAGACCCACAGCACTCTATGTTGACCCTTCTGAAGGAATATATGGCAAAAAACGATGTAATCAGTTAGAATCAGCAAGTAACCTTGAGAAATCTCGAAAATCAAGTGGGACAACTAGCTACTGCCCTCAATAACAGACCCTTAAGATCCCTACCCAGTGACACTGAAGTACCCAGGATCCAAGGCAGAGAGGAAGTCAAGCTGATAGAACTCTGAAGTGGTAAAAGCTTAGAACCCATGAGAGCAACCAAGCAACCTATGGTTGTTACTGATCCGAAGTTGGAGAAATCAAAGGAAGGGCAAGAAAGCACTTAACAGCTTCTTGAAGACGAGCAGAGGCAACCAAGACTGTCAAAACTAGAACAGGATATCAGCACCGCGACATTGCCTCCACACACCACATTGGATGATCACGTGCAATACCCAACAATGAATGCTACCACATCATCATCAAGGAATAATTGTGATCTCGGGTCTTCAAGGATGCTAAAGCCACCCCTACCTTTCCCACAAAGGCTACAGAAGTAAGGTCAAGAGAAACAATTGAAGACATTCGACGACATGCTACGTTAATTGCACATTAATATTCCTCTGGTGAAAGCTCTGGAACAAATGCCTAGCTTTGTGAAATTGATGAAGGAAATTCTATCCAAAAAGAAACGACTGGAAGAATTCGAGATAGTAGCATTGACCCAGGACTACAGCGCCATACTAACAGATCGGCTACCATCAAAATTAAAAGACCCTGGCAGCTTCATAATCCTTTGTGCAATTGGACCTAAATATTCAGGGAAAGCTCTGTGTGATCTGGGTGCTAGCATCAATCTCATTCCCATGTCTATTTTCAAAAAGTTGGTAGTTGGGGAGGCTAGGCCCACAACAGTTACATTGCAACTGGCTAATCGATCCATAGTTCTACCTGAAGGAAAAATCGAAGACGCTCAGGTAAAAGTGGATAAGTTCATCTTTCTTGTGGATTTCATTATTCTTGACTTCAAAGCAAATCGCGATGTCCCAATTCTTTTGCGAAAACCTTTTATGGCGACTGGGCGTACGCTGATTGATGTGGAAAGAGGAGAACTTACTATGTGCGTAAATGATGATCAGGTCACCTTCTCAATCATTAAGACCGAGAGATTCAAAGACCCAGCTAAGAAGTACTTAACCTCTGAAGATGATAACAAAGGCACTAAAGAAGCAAGAAGTAGTGAAGCACTACCGCAGCATTAAATTGCTATGGCAAAGACCGGCTGAAGACTTTAAAGCAAGCCCTATTGGGAGGCAGCCCAACTTCTTGTTTTCTTAGCATAATAGTGGGAGGGAATGAGTCTAGCATGGTCCATGCTACGACATGATGCAAGGCATTTCGGCCCCAACCATAGCAATGCGGCAAAAACCCACTAAACACTAGTCAGGTACGCTCTCATCTCTAAAATAAACACTGTGTGCATGCAATTATCTTAGCGGGCCCACTACGTGCTAACTGAGTTTAACTCATGCCGAAGAGTCGTAACGCGTCACATTCAAAATTCTGCCTTTATCTTGTCTATTCTCTCCATCATCTCTTCCCGCGTCTTTTCATCTTCGTATGATCCTCCTTCATCATCTCTCACTCTCAGACCCACCATGCCTAGAGTCAAGAAGACGACACGACTTCACCAGGCGCCCCCTCTAGTCTATGCCCACCGTCAACGCAATCCACCACCTGAGCAAGAACCTGCCACTCCCATACCCACTTCTTCATCCTCCTCTTACTCCACCGACTCTTTAGCATCAACAGGCCCTGCCTCCGATATGACAAGGCCTACATGATTGCCAATGCACTGATGAAGACCTTTTGTCATTAGCCTTGGGGTCTACAATCAACAATTAACCAAGGATTACGTATAGGCAAACCAAGGATCATTCTCTCTTTTCGAGGAGCTTTTTATTGAATCCTAAGTAATCTAAATGTCATGCAAATGCAATGAAAACAATGGGGGGTTGGTTTTGGATTTTTAAATTATAAACTAAAATGGAAATGTAATTTAATTAAATGCTAACTATTATTTTTGGTATTTTTATAAAATGGAATGGAAATATAGATAATGGATGCTCTTGGTAATGAAGAAGTGACTATCCTTGCTCAAAAATTATGGGAGTTAAAATTCATTAAGTCTTAATTATAAAAACCTCAAGATATCACTTAAGTCCAATATTCTCAATTAATAGCAGTTTGTACGATCGTAACTAACTACAATCTCTTAAGAAATTTTTTAAAACCACTTAATGTGTAATTAAAATTGGAAAATGTAAATGTGAGTCTTCTTAAAATTGAGTACCAATCGGCCCCTCAAATGCACAAATCAACCACACTAATTAGACGATATCACGCTAATCAACATAGTCTCATTGCAACCACAAAGCAATTTAAATACATATAATCATCACACTACAAATCCAATCTCAGTCACAAATATCAAACCAATAGAGACAATAATCATTAATCTCAGTTCCAGAATTATACACATTAATTCCTAAATTTAGGCAATCAATATGTATAAATCTAGACTATGGAATGATAGTAAAAACTCACCTATTAAGCTTTGGAACTCAAGTCAATCTCCACCACCAAGAGAAAAAGGAGCTCAGCCACACATGATGTTAAATCCTTCTCCAACTAGCTTCAACCCAATGGCCATGGAAATAATGAACAGGGAGGATATTGATATTTGAGGATGAAGATGAGAGAGTGTTGGTGAGGTGGAGGAAACTTGCTGGAATGTGAAAGAGAGTGAAGAAGGTTGAAGGTGAAGGTGATGTTCGGGTGAACCAAAGAAGAAGAACGTTCAAGGTCGCTGGGTGTGTCTGAGCTATTTCGACGGTGGAGGAGTGGAGAAGGGAAATGGTTGAGGTCGCCGGAAATGGTGGATGAAGAAGGGTTGCTCGCCGGCGATAGTGGAGAGAGAGAGTAAGTCGCCGGCGAGAGAGGGAAGGTCGAAGGTGAGAGAGGAGAAGAAGGTCGATGGTGTGCGTCTGGTTCAGCGATGATGATCAGAATCCTGAAGCTCGCCCCTGTTCTCAGCGTTTATTCCCAATTAATCTGTCGGGTCCATTCCTTTAGCTTCTCAGGTCTTAGGTCATGTTTATTTTTTTAAATCAATTCCCCTTAGCTGCGTCTTGGGCCTCTTGTATATTTAATGTGTTGGGCTCCAAATCCCCATTTATTGCGTCTCGGATCTGTCCTCTCTCGGGTCTGCATTTTAATCAATCAAAAAAACCTAACCTTCAATCATCAAAACGCATGGTTTAGCTTCAGGGATCAAAATGAAAACTTTAAAACTTCTGGAGTAGGGACCAAATTGCAAACTTTATAACTTGAATTAAAACTTTCATTTTCAAATTTGATTTAATCTTTTCAACCTCCTACAATTTAAACCAATTAATCTAACATTAAATATTCTCATAAAAATCAATAATTAAGAGTAATTACATTTTTTTTGACAGTTTTGCCCTTTTTAGCCCTAACTTAAAGTGTTTACTCTTAATATCAATTTATTACAAGAAAGACATTTTAAACTCAACAACTTAGATAAAATACATCAAGAATTCCAATTTAATTATGAAAATTCATATAAAATATGGTTCAATCAACTTCCCTACACTTAAATCTTTGTATTCCTGAACAAAGATAATTGAGTATAAGATTCCAAATCCAAATCATTAATGCATTTGAAAAATTGAGCAATTTCATAACTTAAGAGCAATGGATCAATTAATCAAATTTGTCAAGCCAACACTAATGATAATCAAGCAATGTAAAGAAATTAGCTGACTATACAATCAAAAATATTAAAATTAAGCACAAGAGAACTCTCAAGGTATTATCAATGCTTCACTTAAACTTTGGAATTTCGTGCTTCTGGTTGGGGCTTAGTTTTGTGGTATGATTTTGGAGTTTTTGATGGTCCCAAAGTGTTTAAAACTTGATTTTGTGTGGGGTTAAGCTATGGTTTAAGTTTCCGAACTCGAAAACCCCGAAAACTCAAAAAAGAAGCTTACTGCCAGTGTTCTGGGATTCTGGGCAGCGAAGCTTCAAAAATATTTTTAAAATAGTACAGACGTTGGTTTAAGCTGAAATTTTACAGGAGAAACGTATACATCTGGGGCATCATTTTGATATGTAATTCGATATATTTTTGATGTACCAAGTGAGAGATAAAAATTGGCAAAGTTAGATCTATGTGCAACAGGGCGAAATCTGATCCAGGTGTGAAAAGTGAGCACCACGCCAAAATAAAATTACTTTCATGGTCTGGGTATATTTTTAATGGAAAATGTACATTTCAATGGTTACAATGGCGTTGGAATCATACAAAAATGAGTTTTGTGGAATTTATTAAAAATCTCACAAGTTGGGCCAGAATCATTGGATTTATGGAAATTTGGTGTTGGGCTCGGTTTTAGCAAGAAAAATGTTATGGCAATTTTGTAAATACTGAACAAGTGTATTTTAATGATTCATAGGTCAAGGGAACCCTTGGGAAGTCAATGGGCCCAATAAAATATTAAGGACAATATTTTCCACACCAGGTAGTAACCGTTTTACTCAAATATCTCTATGTGTTTTCCTGTATGTTTGTGTTTGCCATGTGTGTTTTTCTCTGTATATGTTGTGCCAAATATGCATACAGTGTTGTATGATTCCTAGCACTGAAGATGTTCAGTCTGAGGCTGGCCTTGGTTGGCGGCTGTACGGGTTGAGTTATCAGTCCGGGGCTAGCCTAGAAAGGGCGGCTCTACGGGTTGTGAGTCCAGTGAGTCCAAGGCTTGCCTTGGTAAGGCAGCTGCACGGGTTCTTGGATTGTGATATGTGCTTTACTGTGGTATGATCTGGATGCATATATGGTATGTATTTGGCATGCTCTTATGTTTTTGACTAACATGGTAGCTTACATACTCCTAACACATTTAGTATTTGAATATTGACGGTTACTCTGGGGGCCGTTATCGGACCCCAGACTCTTCTGTAGTCACAGGGAGACGTGCCCGATGTGAAGAACCCTTTTCGGAATGATGAATGTTCATCAGTACTAGGGAAGGATAGGGAATGCCCTATTATGTTTGTATATATATTTGAGATGTCGGTACGTTCTATTTCGGTATTTATTCTGGATAACTGTACCCTTAACTCTTCGGGGACTTTTATTCTCTGTTTATTTTACTTTTACCAGTACAGTAGATTGTTCGAACTGGTTAAATGCTCTGTTGCGCTTACTTTGATACACGCTAAGTGGACCTAATAATGAAGAAAATGTAACTAAGTAAAGGAATCCCTCTAACCCGCCACCTGAAAGGGCGAGGCCGGTTGGGGTGTAACAAGTTGTGCAAACAGAAAGTAAATATATTTGGGTTGAGAGGTTTTTTGCGGTTATGCTAATAGCAAAATAACAGAGTAAATTAAACTTGAGAAGATATTAGTAGGAACTTAGGCTGGACTCAGAATCAACCTTAAGTGCATCAATCCCTGAGTTGCTCTACCCATTGCTATAGCATCTATACTGCACAGCTTCCGCAATGCTATAGCATAGCTACTAACTACAAAGCTATTTGGTTAGCCCACCACGATAGTCTACCGAAGCTTCCTCGTCTGATACATATGACGCTAACTATATTCCTTCCATATTTATATGGCAAGTTTCTAGTTAGATCTGCTTTACACTCAGGGTGTTATAGTTATGAGAGGTAGACCCATCCCTAAAGCCTACAATAATAGGTCAAGCCGTGCACGAGCTGCCAAGCAAACACTGTTTCTCAGAGGTCTAACATCAACTCCTTGCCAGTAAGCCGAGGCCACAAATCTAGCCCCTAGCTTCTACTAACCGACTAGTGATTAATGTACTGATAAGCAAACCAAATTTATTAAATTAAGAACTTGCAACTGGGTTCATTTAACACCTTAAGGAATCATCCTCGTCCAGCCATATGAAAATCAGTTCATGACTGACAAGGGAAACACAAAATAGACACTAACAGAATGACCCATGATTTAAATACTAAAATAAAAGGGGAAAACAGAAATCTTTGATGGAGTTTTAACGGTGTGGATGCAGCCCTGTCACGTCACTACTCCACGTCTTTTTCTCTCCGTCGTACTGTAAGGAAGAATGCTGGGTTGTCTTGGAAATCTCATGCTTCGCGAAATCTCTCACTCTTCTCTTGAGTCTGCCGAATGTAGAATCTCGTTCTGGGGCTCTTCGACTCTATTAGGGTTGGCTCTACTGTCTACTTATATAATTAGGCTTTCTTGCGGCGCAAGTTACAGAGAGTTGGGCCTTTCCTAATGTGTCGAGATCTGTCATATCTCTCGATCCGAGTAGATTGCTTCTGCTAATCCTGCGGGATTCTTCAAATCTTTTAGTTTCGATCCTTCGCATCTTCTATTCCGCCATGTCAGCAATCCACCTGTCGTCATTGCCCTTTTCTTTTATTCCTAAAATCACCTAGACAAAAAGGTCAGAAAACATGTCGCATAGCATTGTGCCCTCTACTTTGCTATAGCTTTTGTGATGCCTTGTATTGCACTTCGAGTTGCTGTCAGAATGCTATAGCATCGTATCAGCTCTGCTATACAGTCTTCCTTAAAAACCATGTAAATTGTTCTTCTTAGCACATGTAAATACTTTTTGGCCTTCAGTTCCCTATACCCTGAATGTATGCCTTTTTGCTTAGATTATCTGCAGTTAAGCTCGTATTTATTAATCAATTCAATCATAAAATATAGGGAAAACATGGTATGATTTGTGCTCATCAAATACCCCCACACTTAGCTTTTTGCACTCCTGCGTAAAATAAGATGAAGCGAACAAAAACTCATAGCTGCAGTACTCCTGTCTATATAACCTTGCTTACACGATTGCTTTCAATTCTCATTCCCCATTCGGCAATCCTACTGCCCAATATTAACAGCTCAAAATGTGTGGTATTGCTTAGATGAGGAAGTCTCAAGGGGCTCTCAAGTTCAGTGTTTACGCTCGCTCACCCAGGGGATTTTAGTTTCTCTCTTGTCGGACGGGCCCAGAAGATCCATAGCCTTGTCGAAGTTCTAAGATTGCTTCTTAGCATCTGAGTATTCGTTCATCCAAAGGGTTTCTCGGGTTATACTGTGAGAGTGGCCTGGTGTTTATGATGGGAAATGATGGTGAATGCTATAGTAGATCAGGTAGACAATTCTTTTGATTTCAGCCAAGTGCTCCTTATTTAATTCTTGATGTTCTTTACTCTAGGTCTTTTCCTTTCTTCTTCCTTTTAATTTCCTTCTCTCTCTCTCTTTTTTTTAAAGCAACAGTCTTTTTGCAGCATTTCATGGGAGCACTCTGCCTTAGCATTTTCCACTTGTTTTCTTCTAGCCTTCTATCTTACTAGGTTTGCTATAGCACATTTGTGTGGCTCAAAGGGGTAGCAACATGGATGATGACACATGGGTTGTGTGTGGGATTAATGGGTATGACATGAATGCCTTTATCCTACGAACTTCAACTTAGACGCCAGCTAGTTTATCAAAGAACTAAGACAAATCAAGGATCAAACACAGGCTAGCCGACATGCACAGTTAGAATAAAACAATTAGGCTCCATTCAATCCTTCCATTGGGGGTTCTTCCCTTTAAACTTCCTCATCGCCACTTTACCCCACATCAGATTAGCTAGCACCGTCAATTTCCCAAGCCTAAAGGTTCAGTTTCCTTAGGAAATCATGCGATGCTGCGTCATACAAGAATTCATTCTATTGCTACAAAATTCTGTTCATGCTTTATCAGTTTGGAAAAATTGTCAATTTTGTGCAAAAAAACTATATGCAGGGTGAACCGGATCAGAAAAGTGGTAGATTATACCACATATCTAATCAATCCCCCCTCACACTTGAATGATGCAATGCCCTCAATGCAGCAGTAATAATAATAGAATGATAATTAAGGGGGTGGTAGAAGAGAAAAGAGCAAGAGAAGCAAAGTGAACACAGAATCATTCACAAAATTGCCCTTAGGCGATTGCCCAGGGCATTGACAGAGTGTCAAAAAAAGAAAAATAAACTGATATTAACAAAAGAAAGGAAAACTACGGGGCAGGAGGAACGGGAAGAGCTGGCCTACTGCTGGCGGTGTCGTCCTCATCCGAAGAGTCGACTAGGGCGTTGACCACGGGGATCTTTGAGTGGGAGAGGGAGAGAGAGACTGCGGCCAGCAGATGGTGGCGATGGGCTTCAAGCTTCACCCAAGAGTCACTGTAGAGGCTTTTAAGCTCCTTGCGAATGCGGTGGAGGCGACGCAGAAATTTGCACGGTGACTTCGTGTTGGTGGTAGGCTGCTAGTAAAGGGGGGCTTGGGTGAGAATGTAGGAATGATTGGACAATTCGGTGGTGCCTGACGCCGAAGAGGGTTCAGTGGAGGAGGAAGAAGTAGAGGAGATCACGACAGTGATTGGTGGGGATGGTGTCGCGGGTGGATTGCGACGGGGTGGTTGATGAGCGTAGGCCAGTGGGGCCACCCGGCCATGCCGTGCTGTACATTTCACCTGTGGCATTGTGCAACTGTGGGTGAGGTGTGGAGAAGGAGAAAGGGAGTCGGTGGATTGTGAAAAGACGCGGAGGGGGGGGGGGAGTAGATAGAATAGAGGTAGGATTTTGAATATGAAACGTCACGGCTCCTTTAACAATGAAATACCCTTAACTGGCGCACATTGGGCCCAAGAGAGTGGCCCACTAAAACACTCGCGTGCATGCAGTGTTTATGTTAGAGATGAGGAGCGTACCTGACTAACGCAGGGCTTTTGTCGTATGGCTGTGCTGGGGCCTTAATGCCTTGCCCTGTGCCATAGAATGAACCCGCTGGACCTGTTCCCTCCTGTTGTGATGCTAAAGAACCACGAATTTGGGCTGGCTCCAAGTAGTGCTTGTTTTAAAGTCTTCAGTTGGACTTTGCTATAGCAATTTAATGCTATGGTAGTGCAGGGAGGCTCCCTGCTTCTGTAGTGCCCTTGCTGTCATCTGAAGAAGTTAAGTGCTTCTCAGCTAGGTCTTTGAACCTCGCAGTCTTCAGGATTGAGAAGGTAACTTGATCATTATTAACACGCATAGTGAGTTCTCCTTTCTCCACGTCAATCAGTGTTCGACCAGTTGCCATGAAATGTCTTCCTAGAAGAATTGGGACATCGTGATCTGCTTCAAAATCCAGGATAATGAAATCCACAGGGAAGATGAACTTATCCACTTTTTCTAGAACGTCTTCGATCTTGCCTTATGGTAGCACTATGGATTGACTAGCTAGTTGTAATGTGACTGTTGTGGGCCTGGCCTCCCCTACTACCAATTGTTTGAAAATCGACATGGGCATGAGATTTATGCTAGCACTTAGGTCACACAGAGCTTTCCTTGAGTAATGGGTCTGATTGCACACGAGATTGTGAAGCTGCCAGGATCCTTTAACTTCGGAGGTAACTGATTGGTGAACACGGCACTGCAGTCCTGGGTCAATGCTACTTTCTCAAACTCTTCCAGTTGCCTCTTTTTAGACAGAATTTCCTTCATGTAGCTGGGCATTTGTTCCAGAGCTTCCACGAGCGGAATATTAATGTGTAATTGCCGTAGCATATCAAGGAATTGCTTAAATTGTTTCTCCTGTCCTTGCTTCTTTAACCTTTGTGGGAAAGGCGGGGGTGGCTTTGCATAGTGGAAGGCCCGAGATCAGGATTATGCATTGATGATGAAGCTGTTAGTTCTCAATGTGTTTTGATGATGATTGAACAATTGGAAAGCCTTGAAAACCAATTGGATAAGTTTTATCTTGCAAAAAATCAGTTTTCCTTACTGTCAGAGGAAACCTCGAGTTTTGAGATCCAAAACTCGAGTTTTGGTCTGTAGCAAAAATGTCCAAAAGCCATCACCGCTAGTTTTAATCATCATTGCCAGTTTTGAACTTGTGAATAGTTCAAAACTTGAGTTTTGGGATCCAAAACTCGAGTTTTGGCCTGGCAGAGAAATTTCAAAATGTCCTAAGGTTTTCAAGTATCAAAACCTCCAGTTTTCACTCAACACCGCCAGTTTTGAACTTCTCTTATTTTGGAAGAAAGTTCAAAACTCGAGTTTTGGGAACCAAAACTCGAGTTTTGAAGAGACAGAGAGCAATTGAGTTTTCTCCAGTTCATCACCGCCGGTTTTGAGACCATCACCGCCAATTTTCAACTGCACGTGTATTTTCCAAGTTTTCATAGAATATGAAAACTCGAGTTTTGCCAAGGCAGAGAGCCTTCAATCTTTTCGAAGTTGAAAACCGCCAGTTTTACTCCAACACCTCCAGTTTTGATGTTTTGAACTAAAATCATGTTTTGCCATGAATAGTTCAAAACTCGAGTTTTGGGAAGCAAAAACTCGAGTTTTGGGCAACCCGAGAGGATTGATTTTTCCAAACTCTGATAACTGCCAGTTTTGGTTTGAACACCGCCGGTTATGAAGTATGAACAGTTCAAAACTCCAGTTTTGATCTTCAAAACTCGAGTTTTGGTGAATTACCAGAAAAACGCTGTTTCGTTTAAAACTTGCCAAATCTGATTCAAAGATCCTTGTTTAAATACCCATTGATCTTATATGTTATATATATCATTTAACATTATAACCGAGCTGTTCTAACGTATTTATTCGTGAGATTACAGAAAGACTTTAAATTTGATTGAGATTCAAAACAAGAGTCATTTTAGGAAACTTGCTGAATATGTGGATAACCGTTATGCAAACGGTCAAAATCTCCACGAATAGAGCTTCAACGTTCTTTAGATGAAACCAACATGGAAAAGAAACAAGAATCAAGCAATCAAATCTACGAATAATTTCCCAAACAGCTATATTTCAGACAGGGAGTAATTTCAGCTGATTGATTCATGATACAACTCCAGCAACAACTATATTTTTGAATTGGAAAAAGGCCCAACGGATCTATAACGTTCACAAGCTTCAAACCACTACAAATAGATGAAGATTTGAAGCTAGAACGACACAGAACTGATATACAACATCTTTACTGGATAAAATCAGTCAAAAAGCTGTTCTAATACATTTGAGTGTGTTTCTGTACTTCAGTGCTTATCAACATCCACTCTAGAAGAGAGTTCTTTTTCTGTAAATCATTTTTCTGTAAGAATCTCAAAGTAGTGGGACTTTGAGATTGGGTTATTCGATTACAACTTATAAGGGGGAGTGTGTTCAAGGTTGTAAAAAAATTCCTTCGTTTACAGAGTCTGTAATCGTCAAGAGAGATAGTGAAAATCCCAGAGTAACTGGGGACTGGACGTAGGTCAAGAGATTAGACCGAACCAGGATAAATTGCTTGTGTCTTGCTCTTCTTCCCTTCTTACTCTTAACCACTCTGTTTTAGCAAACAAAACTAGAGAGTCTAGAAAAGAATTTTTGAAATCCCCAATTCACCCCCCCTCTTGGTGATTTAGCTTCACTTTCATTTGGTATCAGAGCCAGACCTTATCAGAAGAGCTTAACATCTCGAGAAGAATCACTATGGAAGGAATCTTACCCGATGGAGCTTCTATCAACCGTCCACCAGGCTTTAATGGTGAGCATTATTCTTTCTGGAAAGCTAAATTCAAATTTTTTGTTTTGGCTACAGAATATGGCTTGTGGAGAGTATTTGAAAAAGGAGACTATGCTCCAACAATTGTGAGGGAAGATGTCAGGATTCCAAAACCTGAAGAAAACTATGATGAGAATGATAGAAGAAACATCACTCTCAATAGCAAAGCCATACTCATGCTACAAAGTGCCTTGAGCCAACAAGAATACTTCCGCGTATGCACTCTAACTTCAGCCAAAGCCATGTGGGATGCTTTGGAGATAGCTCATGAAGGGACAACTGGAATCAAGCAGAATAGAGTCAACACCCTTATGACAAAATATGTTCTCCTTCGCATGAAACAAGGAGAAACCATTAGTGAGTTTCAGTTAAGATTTACTTATTTGATTAATCAACTTGCTGCCTTAGGTAAGGTATATGAACAACCTGTTCAAGTGAGGAAAATCCTAAATATTCTCAACAAAGAATGGGAAGCCAAAGTCACCGCCATCGAAGAAGCTCGTGGAGAGTCAATGACATCTGTAGTAGCCCTTTTTGGTAGTTTGCTTGAATATGAAGCAAAACTTAAATTCAAGAAAGGGCTTGAAGAGGTTCATGGGAAGAATAAAAGCATAGCTCTCAAGACCAATAAAGAGCCAAAATCAGATGATGAAGAAGATGAGGATGATGATGAAGAATTAAGCTTAATGGTCAGAAAATTCAAGAAATTCTTCAAGAGGGATCAGGCCAACAAAAAATTTCACAAGGGTAGCACAGAAACGAAGAAATCTATTACTTGCTACGAATGTGGACAACCTGGTCACTTCAAGTCTGATTGCCCACAACTCAAGAACAAAGAGAAGAAATCAAACAAATTCAAAAGAAGAGCTTATGTTTCAGGCATTTGGGGAGATAGCTCATCCGATGAAGATGAAGCTAAAGAGGAAGAAAGAACCAACATCTGTCTTGTAGCTCAAGAAGAATCTGATAATGAAGAGGTAAAAACTTCTAACTCACCTTATGATGAATTATCCTCTGAATACAATTCACTTTTTATTGAATTTCGAAAAATAGCCAAAGAACTATCATCTGCAAAGAAGAAAATCAGATTGCTAGAAAAACAAGTTCAAACTTCTTCTTCTCCTACTATAGATTCTGAAAGTACTTCTGAAAGGAATTTTGAAAAAGGCAACGAAAAGATTTGTGAAAATTGCTGTACTTTAGAGAAAAGAAATCTGCTTCTTACTAAATCTCTTGAAAAATTCACCAACGATAGTGAAATGCTTAATATTATTTTAAAACAGCAAAGATTCACAAATGATAAGTCAGGAATTGGCTATAAACCTGATCTTGATAAACAAAAGGGAAAGAAGAAGATTGGACAGAAATCATATATGAGTTATTTTCAAAAATCAGTTCATTCATCCAATCCTTTTGCTCACTGCAACTATTGCAATTGAAAAGGTCATACTACTTCATCTTGTTTTCATAGAAGAGAAGGTAAAAGCAAACCTATAGGTAATTATCAATGGGTGCCAAAAGGATCCTATAAGGTTCCTAAGACACAAACTAACCCAAAAGGACCCAAGAAAAAGTGGGTACCTAAGACTTGATATCTTACGTTTTGCAGATTTGTCTTAGAGCATCAAAATCCAATAAATGGTTCATTGATAGTGGATGCTCAAGACACATGACAGGGGATCAATCTAAGTTTACTACAATCAAATCTAACGGTGGTGGCAAGGTAACATTTGGTGGAAATCAATCAGGCAAGATTGCTGGAATTGGGGACATTGGAAACAACGATGGACCAAAGATCAAAGATGTTTATCTTGTTGAAGGTTTATGCCATAACCTCCTTAGTGTAAGTCAAAGCACAGATAAAGGTAACTTAGTTATCTTTAACTCAGAAGAATGTTTGATTGTTAGCAAGGATATTCTTCCCCTAGAGGATATTAAGTCTAAAGCATTGTTTAGAGCACCTAGAGAAGGTAATTGCTATACACTTAATCTTTCAAACAATGATGAAGTTTCTGAAAAATGTTTTGTAAGTAATTCAGATGAAACTTGGCTTTGGCACAAAAAATTGGCACATGTTAATATGTCACAACTTAACAAACTAGTCAAGAAAGACCTAGTTATTGGCATTCCTAAACTTGTTTTAAAAAATGACATGATTTGTGACTCTTGTCAAAAGGGAAAACAGACCAAGTCTTCGTTCAATGCCAAAAATGAAATTTCAACTCACAAAGCTCTTCAATTACTTCACATGGATTTAGTAGGTCCTGCTAGAGTTAAAAGTCTAGGTGGCAATCTGTATACTCTAGTTATAGTTGATGATTATTCCAGATTCACATGGACCATATTTTTATGTTCTAAAGATGAAACATTTGATCAATTTGTTGCCTTTGCCAAAAAGGTCCAGAACGAGAAAGGTCTTTCTATTTCAGGAATTAGAACTGATCATGGAGGTGAATTTGATAATCAAGCCTTTGCTGAATTCTGTGAAAGCATGGGAATTGATCACAATTTTTTAGCTCCAAGGACTCCTCAACAAAATGGAGTAGTTGAAAGAAAGAACAGAGTCCTCACTGAGATGGCAAGAGCAATGTTAAATGAAAACAACACATCTCAAGTATTTTGGGCAGATGCAATGTCTACGGCATGCTACATCTCAAATAGAGCCTATGTACGAAAGAAATTGAACAAAACTCCCTATGAGCTGTACAAAGGAAGGAAGCCAAACTTGGCATATCTACATGTGTTTGGATGTAAGTGTTTCATCCACAACAATGGTAAGGATAACTTGGGTAAGTTTGATGCCAAAGCAGATGAAGGTATTTTTCTGGGATACTCTAATAGAAGTAAAGCATATAGAGTATTTATCATTCGAACACGTTGTGTAGAAGAATCTGTTCATGTAGTATTTTGTGACTCTTCTTCTAACAAGCCTTTGGATAATGATGATGATGAACCAATTTTGAAAAATCAACTTCATTTAAAAACTACTTTTGATTCAAAAGAACTAGATGTTTTCGAAACTGATCCTCAAAACCATTTTGAAAATCCTGAACCATCTCAGCCTAAAGCTTGGAAATACATTAGGAATCATCCTTTAGACCAAGTAATAGGTTATGTCAATCAAGGAGTAAGAACCAGAAAAAGCACTTTGAATGAAATAACATTTTCTTCATTCATATCTCACATTGAACCCTCTAAAATTGATGAAGCCCTTTCAGACAATGATTGGGTGATAGTAATGCAGGAGGAGTTACATCAATTTGACAGAAATCAAGTTTGGGATTTGTACCTAGGCCTAAAGACCATTCGGTCATTGGCACTAAATGGGTATTCAAAAACAAACGAGATGAATCTGCAATCATTGTCCGCAATAAGGCAAGATTGGTTGCTAAAGGCTATAATCAGGAAGAAGGGATTGATTATGAAGAAACTTATGCTCCAGTAGCAAGATTGGAAGCTATAAGAGTTCTTCTAGCCTTTGCTTGTGTTAAAGGAATTAAGCTTTTTCAAATGGATGTAAAAAGTGCATTTTTAAATGGTTTTATACAAGAGGAAGTTTATGTTGAACAACCTCCAGGATTTCAAA
Organism: Acacia crassicarpa; assembly: GCA_034222035.1. NCBI lineage: Eukaryota > Viridiplantae > Streptophyta > Magnoliopsida > Fabales > Fabaceae > Acacia > Acacia crassicarpa. The sequence goes on from JAWXYG010000008.1 coordinate 23,318,006, forward strand.
ATGAAAAATTTCCAGATCATGTTTATCATCTCAAGAAAGCATTGTATGGTCTTAAGCAAGCTCCTAGAGCTTGGTATGATCGTTTAAGCAAATTTCTACTAGATCAAGGCTTTGTTAGAGGAAAAGCTGACACGACTCTTTTCATTAGAACTAATAAGTTAAATGAAATTTTAGTTGTTCAGATATATGTGGATGATATAATATTTGGTGCTTCTAATGATGGTTTATGTGAAGATTTTGCAAAAAAAATGCAGGGAGAATTTGAAATGTCTATGATGGGAGAACTTAATTACTTTCTTGGTTTACAAATTAAGCAAAAGAAAGATGGGATCTTCATATCACAAACCAAGTATCTGAATGATCTCTTAAAGAAGTTTGGAATGGATCAATGTAATGGTGCTGACACTCCTATGAGTGCAACTACTTCATTGGATGTTGATGAAGAGGGCAAAGACTTCAATATTACAAAATATAGAGGAATGATTGGTTCATTACTCGACCTAACAGCAAGCCGCCCGGACATCCAATTCAGTGTTGGAATGTGTGCAAGGTTCCAATCCGCCCCAAAAGAGTCACATGCTGAACATGTGAAAAGAATTTTCAGATACCTTGCTGACACTAAAACTCTAGGATTTTGGTTTCCCAAAGGTCAACCTGAACATTTGGTGGCATATTCAGACTCAGATCATGCTGGATACAAAACCGATAGGAAAAGCACAAGTGGACAGTGTGAATTCTTTGGTGGGTCACTTGTGTCATGGTTTAGCAAGAAACAAACAACGGTAGCTGTATCATCTACTGAAGCTGAATATGTAGCTACTTCAAGTTGCTGTGCACAAGTTTTGTGGCTGAAACAACAACTCTCAGATTTGGGAATCAACCTCAAAGAAGTTCCAATATTGTGTGACAATACAAGCACAATAAGCTTGGCCAAAAATCCAATCCAACATACTAGGACCAAGCACATTGATGTAAGGCATCATTTCATAAGAGATTATGTTCAGAAAAAGGAAGTAAAGGTCATGTTTATTCCGATTGATCTCCAATTGGCAGACATCTTCACAAAACCACTAGCTAAGGAACAATTTAATTTCATAAGAAGAGAATTGGGAATGGTAAATCCCAATGAGCTGTAAGTATTTCTCACTTAATTCAATGTTAGTTATGGTTTTGATGATTATAAGTTACTGACTTAAGCATCGGAGTATCTAGTTTTCTCTTTTGCAGGATGTTTTAAAATCAGTCTTTACTGTCAAAAGATGAAAACTCGAGTTTTGGAGTGCAAAACTTGAGTTTTGGACTCGGAATATCAACGGTTCACGGTACACCATTGACATCCAAGTTAGTATCTAAATGTCATCAAAACTCGAGTTTTGGTGATGAAAACTCGAGTTTTGGACTGTGTATATATATGTCTGTGTGTGTTCTTCAAAACTGTTCTCAAAACTGCCGGTTTTGCCCTATCTTCTGATCTGTTCTCTCACTCTGTTCTTTCTCTATTCATCGTGAATCAACCCAGAAACCTTCGAAATCACTCAAAAACCTTATAATGACTTCCAAATCCACTCAGCCCGAAGCTAATCCACAGCCTGAGAGGTCTCAATCTCAGACATCTTCTCCCTCACAGTCTCTTCAACGTCCGTCGAGAACCAAGATGATACCCAGAAAACTTCAAGAGGGTATTGACCGTTCAATTCCAGGTGTCAGTAGCGAAATTCAACAGGATACTTCAAAGGACACTTCAGCCACACCCTCTCGTTCCAAAGGAGTATCATTTCAAGAACCAATAGCCACTCCTCTAAGAAAATGAAAGGCAACAGAGGCGGTACCAGACCCTGTGGCTAAGAACAAGAAGAAGGCCAGAATGAAGAGAGCTTCCAACTATGAAGCAGAAACGACTTAGAAGAAGAAAGCCTCAAGCTCTGGGCATCAGACAACTCAACAAACAAAGCCATCTTCTTCTCAATCTTCTCCAACTATGGAAAATGCCATAGCTGATATATACCGTATACAATCTCCTCCTTCATCCTTTAATATTGCTACTATAAATTTGAAGGCACTGGATAAAGCTTTCAAAGAAAAATTTGCCTCTAGAGAATTCTGTGCAGTTGTAGTTGTAGATTTTGAACAATTAGAGAGGGAGACCAACTTGAACTTAAACCCTGGTTAAGTTTTTATGAGAATTTTGTTTCCTTAGCTTACCCATATTCCCCAAACTTTGTTCGGTTATTCTATTACAATATGGTTTATGACAATATTTTGGGTCCTGAGGGTGAGTTGATTGAAGAAAGAATTACTACTGTTGTTAGGGGTACTAAATTTACTCTGTCTGCCTCTATCCTGAACAAAATTCTTCAGCTAGATCAATTCCCTGTTCATAATTCTGAGTATAGTAATAGGGGGATTTGGTCTGTACTGATGCCTCACAAACCTTTCCCAGATGACCAGTCTCAAACTCTGACATTTAGACCAAGCTCTATGCCTCCTAGGAATAGAGTTCTGTGGTATATCTTTTCTAGAAATTTCATCCAAAAGGGTGGCAACTTCACCCATTTTGCCCAAAGAGACTATCCTCTATTTACATCTTTTGTGAAGCAAGCCCCATTTAATCTTGGTCATCACATTCTAAAGGAGATGATCAAATTCAAATTCCCTACCAGAAAGCTTTCTCACATGCCTTTCCCTTCACTGATATCAGTCATTTTGTTTTACTTTAAGATATGGTATGTTGAGTCAACTGAAACCTTGAAGTATCCTCTCTATTTTGGTAAGGGTCAGCTGAACTTGATGAATTTAACCTTTGAGGGAAAGGGTTCTGGGCAATCAAAAGCCCCTACACGGTCTAAAGCTCCAGCCAGATCTCAGTCTCAGTCTCAGAACCAAGAGACCCAATCTGCACCTCCTCCACCTTCTATAGATTTTGAAGCTCGGGTGAAGGATATTATTGATTCTGCAGTAAGGGACATGTCTATGAGCATTGGATATGAGATCGGGCAACTGAAAGGAGAACAATTTAAAAATTCCAAGCAACTGGCTGAGGTTCAAGATGACATGAAACAAGACTTGGTGGGTATGAAGCATGACTTGGAAGAGCTGACTAATCAAAATGCCAAACTTACAGACTTGGTTCAAGGTCATGACGTTGTCCTTACCTCTCTAAGCATATCAAACTCCAGCCTGCATGACAAGGTTGATCTGTTGTTGAAACATTTCAACATCAGTCTTTCTTCAACCTTTGGGACTACCTTGATCCACAGCCTTCTGGCACTGTACCTGAAGCTTCTACTCCTCCTATGCCTTCAGCCTCCACACCACTTGCACATTCTCCTGATCCAGAGCACCATGATTCACATGTTTTAGAACCCCATGATCCTTTAGCCACACCAGTTGCAGAGCCCATTGACCCTAATCCTCTAGCCATTGTACCCTATATTCCTCCTATCTTTGTCCTTGACCCAGATTTTGAAGATGACAAAGGGGGAGAAGATCAGAACTAAAGGCAGAAAGAATTTGAGTCTTTTGATTGAAGTCTTTTGATTATAGTTTTTGATTTCTATTTCTGTAACTTTTGACTCTGTTGTTAATTTGAAACTTCTGTATTAAATGTTTTTAAGCTTATGGATGAAATTGCGTTGTTTACTTGTTCTGATAACTTATACTTCTGATAATTCATGTCTTTACTATATATATCAGTTAGTATGTTTCTTTTTTCAAAGGGATTTCAAATAAGCAAAAATAATTTGACAAGTTGAAAACACTTCTGTTGTTCATCAAGATTTCAGACATATCAGTTTTTGAAGCCAAAAAGCATTTTCATGATTTCAGAATCCAAATTTCCTCAAATTCTTCAAAGTTTGGTTTTCAGGTGTTGTCATCATCAAAAAGGGGGAGAATGTTAGTTCTCAATGTGTTTTTATGATGATTGAACAATTGGAAAGCCTTGAAAACCAATTGGATAAGTTTTATCTTGCAAAAAATCAGTTTTCCTTGCTGTTAGAGGAAACCTCGAGTTTTGAGATCCAAAACTCGAGTTTTGGTCTGTAGCAAAAATGTCCAAAAGCCATCACCGCCAGTTTTAATCATCATTGCCAGTTTTGAACTTGTGAATAGTTCAAAACTCGAGTTTTGGGATCCAAAACTCGAGTTTTGGCCTGGCAGAGAAATTTCAAAATGTCCTAAGGTTTTCAAGTATCAAAACCTCCAGTTTTCACTCAACACCGCCAGTTTTGAACTTCTCTTATTTTGGAAGAAAGTTCAAAACTCGAGTTTTGAAGAGACAGAGAGCAATTGATTTTTCTCCAGTTCATCACCGCCGGGTTTGAGACCATCACCGCCAATTTTCAACTGCACGTGTATTTTCCAAGTTTTCATAGAATATGAAAACTCGAGTTTTGGATACCAAAACTCGAGTTTTGCCAAGGCAGAGAGCCTTCAATCTTTTCGAAGTTGAAAACCGCCAGTTTTACTCCAACACCTCCAGTTTTGATGTTTTGAACTAAAATCATGTTTTGCCATGAATAGTTCAAAACTCGAGTTTTGGGAAGCAAAAACTCGAGTTTTGGGCAACCCGAGAGGATTGATTTTTCCAAACTCTGATAACTGCCAGTTTTGGTTTGAACACTGCCAGTTATGAAGTATGAACAGTTCAAAACTCCAGTTTTGATCTTCAAAACTCGAGTTTTGGTGAATTATCAGAAAAACGCTGTTTCGTTTAAAACTTGCCAAATCTGATTCAAAGATCCTTGTTTAAATACCCATTGATCTTATATGTTATATATATCATTTAACATTATAACCGAGCTGTTCTAACGTATTTATTCGTGAGATTACAGAAAGACTTTAAATTTGATTGAGATTCAAAACAAGAGTCATTTTAGGAAACTTGCTGAATATGTAGATAACCGTTATGCAAACGGTCAAAATCTCCACGAATAGAGCTTCAACGTTCTTTAGATGAAACCAACATGGAAGAGAAACAAGAATCAAGCAATCAAATCTGCGAATAATTTCCCAAACGGCTATATTTCAGACAAGGAGTAATTTCAGCTGATTGATTCATGATACAACTCCAGCAACAACTATATTTTTGAATTGGAAAAAGGCCCAACGGATCTATAACGTTCACAAGCTTCAAACCACTACAAATAGATGAAGATTTGAAGCTAGAACGACACAAAACTGATATACAACATCTTTACTGGATAAAATCAGTCAAAAAGCTGTTCTAATACATTTAAGTGTGTTTCTGTACTTCAGTGCTTATCAACATCCACTCTAGAAGAGAGTTCTTTTTATGTAAATCATTTTTCTGTAAGAATCTCAAAGTAGTGGGACTTTGAGATTGGGTTATTCGATTACAACTTGTAAGGGGGAGTGTGTTCAAGGTTGTAAAAAAATTCCTTCGTTTGTAGAGTCTGTAATCGTCAAGAGAGATAGTGAAAATCCCAGAGCAACTGGGGACTGGACGTAGGTCAAGAGATTAGACCGAACCAGGATAAATTGCTTGTGTCTTGCTCTTCTTCCCTTCTTACTCTTAACCACTCTGTTTTAGCAAACAAAACCAGAGAGTCTAGAAAAGAATTTTTAAAATCCCCAATTCACCCCCCCTCTTGGTTATTTAGCTCCACTTTCAGAAGCGGTAGCATTCATTGCTGGGTATTATACGTGATCATTTAGTGCTGCACGTGGAGGCAATGTCGCGGTGCTGAGATCCTGTTCCAGTTGTGATAGGCTTGGTTGCCTTTGCTCGTCTTCAAGATTTTTTTCAGTACTTCCTTGCCTCTCCTTAAGTTTCTCATTTTTCGGATCATTGATATCCAAGGGTTGCTTGGTGATCTTCATGGGCTTTAAGCTTTTACCACTTCTAAGCTTTATTAGTTTGACTTCCTCTCTTCCTTGGATCTTGGGTACTTCAGTGTCGCTGGGCAGGGATCCTGAAGGTCTGTTGTTCAGAGCAATTGCTAGTTGTCCCACTTGATTTTCAAGATTTCTCAGGGTCACTTGCTGATTCTAGATGATTGCATCTTTTTTGCCATATAGTCCTTCAGAATGGTCAAAATAGAATTTTGCGGGTCTGACTCATCGCCTTGCTGCCGTGTTGGCTAGGTAAACCCTGGTGGGTTGTGGTTTGAATATGTTGGGCCTGAGGATTGTCCAATTGCTTGTGAACCTTGAGAAGTCCATGAGAAATTGGGATGCTTCCTCCACCCCCGGTTGTATGTATTCGAGTACAGATTATTGGTATTACTGTCCATGTTAAAGTTGTTGACGAAGTTTATAGATTCAGGGTTGGCAGAGCATTGAGAGTAAGAGTGCTCTTCGCCACAGTACACACAAGCTACCTGAGATGGTTGCAGTGACGTGTTGCTTGATGGAAGGGTCAGTCCTTTCAGCATATTGGTCAAAGATGAAACCTATGCTGTAAGAGCAGTCATAGCATCTAGTTCATGTATCCCTGCAACAGTTCGGGAGGATGTAGCTCTGTCTGCTAGCCACTGATGACTATTCATGGCCATGCGCTCTAGTAAATTGTGGGCCTCTTCATAAGACTCCATTAGGATGGATCCTCCCGATATAGGGCATTAATTCATGATATAGGGAACTGAATGATAGAAACCATTTACATCCTGAACATGTGCTAAAAAAGAGTAACTTACAAGGTTTTGAAGGAAGAACGTGTAGCAAAGCTGATACTATGCTATAGCATTCTGACAGCATATCGATGTTGGAAATTATGCCCTAGGCGCAAGTCATTGCTCTCCATTTAGTTATCATTTACGTTTGCATGTTTGCATTGATAACTGCATCCCTGGATATATCTTATTAATTATCCTAAATGTCCCTAGTCGGTCATCTACGCAGGAGCGAAGATGAGTTAAGACCAGTATGACTTTGATAAGGTATAGAGATACGAATCAAAGTCATGAGCACTTGTAAGAGTACAAGGTGCTGTGTTAGTTCTCTATGTGTTTTGATGATAACTGACAATTGTAAACAAGTATGGATGTTTTTGGATAAGTTAAATTGATTTTGAAACTTGTTGATTTCAACCAAAAATATCTTGTCAGCGCCAAACTCGAGCTTAGCTTTGGCAAACTCGAGTTTGCTATTGACAGGAAGCAAAACTCGCCAGTTTGCGCTTTAAACTCGAGATTGGACCTGATTTCTAAACTTGAGAGTTTTTTTCCAAAGTTTTCTCATATTTTGAGTAAACTCGAGTTTACATTTTAGAAACTTGAGTTTGTGAGAGGCCAAGAGCACACTGATTTGAAAACACTTTTAAACTCGAGCCTATTAATTCTAAATTTCAAGTTTGCACCTCCAGAGAAATTTTCAAAAGAGTTTACAAAGACAGAAAACTCGAGTTTGTGGAGACAAACTCAAGTTTGCCTCTAGCGGGAAGAATTTTCAAATTGAGAGATTTTCGTAAACTTTACATTATTTCTCTTTGAGTAATGTTTTCCATCGGTTTGAAAATCCTCAAGAGTTTACAAACATGTAAACTCAAGCTTTTTGTTGTAAACTCAAGGTTACGCTTTGGCCGAGAATTTTCAGTGTTTTATAACTTAAGCAAACTCAGGACTATATGGTTTAGACTCCAGTTTGCATCTGGCCAAAAGTTTTCCAAAAAGTTTTTCTTAGTTAAGAAAACTCGAGTTTAAGATGTTAAACTCGAGTTTGTGCCTTACAGAGAGCTTCGATGTTTTTATATTTTGAAAATCGCTAGTTATGGAAGAAAACCTCTAGTTTTTTATTTCGCGCAAATTCTCAAAGTTTTCATGATTAAATGAAAACTTGAGTTTTGATCGTAAAACTCGAGTTTTGGCCTTACAGAGAGCAATGTGATTTTAACTTAAGAAAACTCTAGAGTTTGCACTGAAAACCTCCGGTTACACTTTGAGAACTAAAATTGATTTTTGACATGAACAGTGACAAACTGAAGGCTACTCACTAATAGACTCGAGTTTACATTTCGCTCAAAATGTGTTTCAAAGCTCAAATCACGACTTTCCTCTCTGGATGGAGGAAACTCGAGTTTTGATATGGAAACTCGAGTTTTGTCCAAGCCGAGAGCTTTGATGTTTTTCAACATTTTGGAAACCGCCAGTTTTTAGAGAAAACTTCCAGCTTTGGTTTTACACAATTTTCTCTAAGTTTTCACAGTTAAGTGAAAACTCGAGTTTTGGCCAAACAGAGAGCTTTGAACTTTTCAATGTTTTGAAAACTCTAGTTTTAGAAGCAAACTCAAGTTTTTGTGTTTTGGACTAAGACACATGCTTTTCATTAAAAGTCCAAAACTCGAGTTTGGTTTTGGAAACTCGAGTTTTGAGTTTGTTTCAAAAATGTGTTTCAAAACTCAAATTGCGACTTTCCTCTCTGGATGGAGGAAACTCGAGTCTTGCTTAAGTGTATAGTTGAAAACTTGAGTTTATAAGAGCTAAATTAGAGTTTGTATCGCAAAGTTTGAAAATCAAATCTGATGAATTTGTGAAACCTTCTTGTTTGATCTTAATACTTTCCAGTATTATTCTCTAATATTCCTAGCTATGTTTAACCACTTCGTTAGTGAGTTTCAGATGCATTAGAGAATGTTTATTGAAGGTTTAAAGCAAAAGCAAAAGTGACGTCAACACCTTAAAAGCAAGACCCATAAAAGTTGCATACTTTTGGGTAATCCTTCTGCACACGTCTACAAAGAATTAAAGACTGCTTTCCACATCCAGCAACTGCTATTCCAAGGGATTAATTTGCCTAAAGTCAACTCTGAACTTCTACCCACTGGATTAAGTGAAGATTAGTGAGAGAAGATGACCAAAGCTTAACCTAAACCTTGTTTAATGAAGGCAACAGTTATATTTAAGTCTACAACGGTCATATATTGATCTCTACATATAAAAGAGGGCAGATTCAAGCAGAAAAAGAGAGAGATATAAGCTTACATCTTCAACATGCTAATACTCTGTTCTTTACATCATTAACTCTTTGTTTTTCATGTCTAGATAACTTAGAGAGTGAGATGATTTGTATTGTTCTTCAGTGTTCATTTATTCACTTCTGAGAGAGAAGATTTATTGTAATCATTTATCCTTCTATCTAAGAGTTACTCAAGATTGGGTGATATTGAGTGGGAAATACATTGTGTTGATTACAACTTGTAAGGGGGAGTGAATCTTAGTGAAAGGATTACTTCGAGTACAGAGTGTGTAGTCAAGCAATGTATTGATTACAGTTTGTAAGGGGGAGTGAATCCTGGTAAGAGGATTACTCCAAGTACAGAACATGTAATCAAGTTAAAGGAAGATAGTGGATTGAAAAATCCCAAGTGAAGCTTGGAGACTGAACGTAGGTCAAGGATTGGGCCGAACCAGGATAAATCTCAGCTTGCATATTCTCTTCCCTTATCTCTGATGTTTCCAGCATATAAGTTTGAATGACTATCTATTGTTTTATCATTCTTCACTATCATACAAACTGGTTTTACTAAATTGCAAAAAGATTTTAAAAGTTCTAAATTTTTATACTTCACCCAATTCACCCCCCTCTTTGGTTCAGCCGGCATTTACATGCTAGATCGACCCACTATGAGAAAGCTGCATGGATTAAGTCATAAGCTTATCTCATGTATAACCGCGTCACGACGCCCTATGACCAGAGATCATCATGGATTCCTACATGATGAGTCACTGATCTTTGACCTAGTCAAAAGTCACCTTTGACCAGGTGATGATAAAGGTTAGGATCGGGATCAGTGGTTTTCATATGGAGGAATGTGAATGGTCAAGATGGAATTTGTCCCTCACATTTGTAGAGAGATAATACTGGGCCCCTTGATGAGTGAGTCTAAGAAATGTATAGCCATACTATGATGGAAAGGAGTTTCCATTTCACTTATTAGACTACTCAAGAATCGAGAAAGTAATGGTCAAGAACAGGATGTTGACATTATCCATGCCTCATCCTTGACCAAATTATCGCGTGACAAAAGGAACGTGACATGGTTGTACGATAGGTTGTATCGTGTCATCAGTCCCCATGTGAATTGGGTAGTCGCAATGTCTTGCTAGAGGTCGCTTGCGACTTGTGGGCTACTACTGTATTGGCCCACTGCCAATCTCATGTGGGCCTGCAGGGTCGCACACAAGAATAACCCAACACGAGCAAAAGTGTCTAGATTTATTGAATCTTAGATTAATCTAAGATTTAATGAATACTTAATTTAATCTGGGGTTAGTATATATATATATATTAAATTTGAAAATAATATAATAATATTATTTAATGGAGATTATAATATTATTATATAATATTTGTTTTGTATTTAACTTATTTGATAAATTAAATATATGAAACAAATAGAGATATTGTATCTCATTTAATTTTCGAATGAAGATATCATATATCTATTTAATTTAAATTGAGATATAGTATCTCAGATTTAATTAAATAGATAGATAATATTTTTCGGATTTAATTTATAGAGATAAATTAAATCAAAAAGCTTTTAATTTAGATTAAATAAATAGATTAGATTAGATCTATGGATAGATTTAATTAATATTTTTTAATCCAAATTCAAAATTCGAATTTCATATCTGGCTTTTAATTCAGATTAAATAAATACATTAGATTAGATCTATCAAATAGATTTAATTAATATATTTTAATCCAGATTTAAAATTCGAATTTCAAAATTAATGAGGATTAATTTTATATAATACGTTGATCTAGTTTGGAAAAACAATGGGACTTTTATCGAGCGTATTAGAAATCCCCGAGAAAACCCTGGAGTGATAGAGAGAGAGACGCACAACTCAGGAAGGCGCTAGCACGCTGCCGCAATCATGTTCGGGATTATTCGTGTGGATACCGGTAGAGGAGGGCGATTCTTAGAGTCGGCTTCTACTGATCGAGAAGGTAGCCTACCAATTCAAAGAGAACGAGACACGGATGAGTTCACTATAGGTAATATTCGATTCCTTAGCCTTGATTTAAACGCGCTTGAGTGATCCTCATGATGGGATTCATAAAATTTTTAAATCCGCTATGTGTACGGATCCCAACAATCGAAGTGCGACAAGGCATCACAAAAGCTATAGCAAAGTAAAGGACACGATGTTATGCGGCATCTGTTCTAATCTTTTGTCAAGATTGTTTCAGGAAATAATTGTGGGAGTCGAGAAAAGACAGGTAGATTGTTGATGTAACGGATTAGAAGATGTGGAGGATCGAAACTGAAATATATGAAGAATCCCACAGGATCAGCAGAATCAATCTACCAAGATTGGAAAGAGATATATGATGGATCTCGATAGATTAGGAAAGGCCTGGCTCGCCAGAACTTACGCCACAAGAAAGTTTGATTATATAAAGAAATAGCAAGCCAATCCTTAAGAGAGGTCGAGTCGTAGAGAGTCCAATCAAAATACACATTCGGCCAGACTCGAAAGAAGAGAGAGAGAATTCCTAAGGCACGAGAACTCCAGGATAACCCAGCATCCTTCCCTGCAGTAAGACGGAGAGAAGAAGACGTGGAGTGGTGACGTGACAGGGCTCCTTCCACGTCGTTGGAACTTTGTCAAGCTTTTTGTTTTTGTTTAAATCTTTTTGTCATGGGTCATTCTGTTACTATCTGTTTTGTGTTTCCCTTGTCAGCCATGAACTGATTGTCATATGGCTGAACGAGGATGATTTCTTAAGTGTTAAATGAACTCAGTTGCAAGTTCTTAATTCAATAAATTCGGTTTGCTTATCAGTGATTTAATTACTAGTCGATTAGCGAAAGTTAAGGGCTAGATTTGTGGCCTCGGCTTACTGGCAAGTAGTTGAGTTTAGAATTTTGAGAAACAGTGATTGCTAAGCAGGTTGGTGCAAGGTTTGACCTATTATTGTAGCTTTAAGAATGGGTCTACCGCTCAAAACCATTACACCCTGTTTTGTAATGCAAATCTAACTAGAAATTTTCCATAGGCATATGGAAGGAGTAAAGTTAGTGTCATATGTATCGGATGCGGAAGCTTCGATAGATTATAGTGGTGGGTTAACCGAATAGCGTTGTAGTTAGTAGCTATGCAATGTAGATGCTATAACAATGTGTAGAGCAACTGGGGGATTGATATGCTTAAGGATAATTCCGAGTTTAGCCTTGTTACGGATCTGAACAGGGCCCATACTCAATGTAAGGCCAAGAGGTGATATATTGCATATCTATCAGAATCTATCTATAGCAGGTAAATATCCTAAAATAAAGGGGTATCTTCATATATGATATAGCGACTGAATACTCGCATCGGAGATCATGCAAGGTTCGACATATCCTACCTAAGGTAAACTCTATAAATGCAGAGGTCAAACCCTAAGGTATACAGATGACAGGTTCTACGTTCTAACTTATGCCCACTTTACTTTCTGCCACACAGAGCACACATCACCCCTCTGGCTAACGCCACCAAGTGTCTTGAACTACGTGGACTTTGATCCCTTCATCGGGTACATAGGCTCTAGGCTTGACACCTAGTCAAGTCCAATATGCTATAGCGACCTGGATACTCGCTTCGAAGATCACACAAGGTCCGACATATACTACCTAAGGTAAATTCTAAGAATACAGAGGTCAAACCTTAAGGTGCACAGATGACAGGTTTGACATTCTAACCCTAGACTATTTACATACAGTCATACAGAGCACACACCCCACCCCCTTGGCTACATGCCTGTGTGTGTCTCGAATTACATGGACTTTGATCCCTTTACCAGGTACGTAGGCCCTAGGCTTGGCTCTTAGTCAAGTCCAATAAGTCCTGTTCTCAGAATAAAACATTGGCGTCGTCCGTGGGGAACCGTAAATTTCGATTCCTGAGACCAAAGATGGTCAAGACTAGAAGCAACAATCAGATGCCTTTCCACAGGCAGTTCTTAAAAATCCACAGCAACAAAATCAAGAACCGTAGCAGCCTCTGAAAAGATTCAGAGAAATAATTTTTGTTTGAGCAACGACTTCACAGGGGTTTCCTTTTGACTCTCCATGTGTCCACATGACAAGAAGGTAGTTGGAAGGATCGTCAGGTTCTCTCTTTGGGAATTCTTTTAAGAAGGGGGTGTGTATCAGGAAGCACATAAACCATATGTTTAGTCCTTAAACGAGCAACACTTTTCAACTCTGGCATAAATTTATATGCTCTATCTGGATCATAAGCTCCCACATGATGAGAAGATAGCATGAAGATCATCATCATCTCTCCTTGAGAACCCAGGATCGTTATCCTCTCTCCTTGGGAACCCAGACTTTTCAACTCTGACATAAATTTAGATGCTCTATTTGGATCATAAGCTTCCACATGACGAGAAGATAGTTGGAAGGATCACCACGAAGAACTCAGAGGAGTCTTTGATGTCCTTAATAAAAAACTAGCAGACCTAGATGATCTTGTTCAGCCACTTTAGATCCTCCTATCGTCGTGCCAACAGCTGTCATCACAGCAGCCTCCAGGCCCACCGTGCAACAACAGCCACTGGACAGAGGATGAGATCTAGGAATTGATATAGCTGCGAGTTCAATACCCATCTGAGAACCCCAAAACAAACAAATTGAGATAGCCGAGGTTGTTGGTAAGTCAAGGCTGATTCAATGCCAAAGGAGTTATTTTCACAACTCGGGGAAGCAGGGAAGTCTACATTATGTTTGCCTTTGCTATATCTGCTTTGTGTTTGTCTTTTCTACATTATTCACATTAGAAAGAGTTAGCGGATTACTAAAACCCTCCAAACATATAGCAATAGCGTCTGATCTCATTGACCTATTATTTCTTCTATCAAAATTGTTTTGAGGCAGGGCAAACGAGCAAATTGAGATAGCCAAGGTTGATTCAACGCCTATGGTGTCTTGACTTCATCATGATTGTCGAGGTTGATGATACGTCGAGATAAGGAGGTGCTGAAATGCCGAGGTACGCTGAGATTGTTACCAACCTCAAAGTCGAGCGAATTCCTTGATATTACCACTAATCTTTAAGACCTTATCTCGGACCTTTGAGCAAATGACATTGGTAACCGGAGTCAATATGACACAACCCGGCAATGCACGGTAGATAGGCAAGAGGGTAAGATTCATAACAATCTAGCTCGGATAACTTGGATATGAAAGATCCCGACCTCGAAGTCAGGAAAACCGCCTCGACATTACCTCGGATCTTTGGGATAGACGACTTCGATGGCCGAAATCAACATCCGGATTCAAATGCAGGCGAATCATCTCGGCACTACTTAAGATCTTTGAGACAAGACCTCGGATCTTTGAAGTAAGCCGCCTTGATAGCTAGGATCAACGTAATTCAGCTCGACACTTCGATAGTCAGGATCAACGTAATTCAGCTCGGCAATGTAAGGCCCACGACAGCAAAGCTCGGCCTGTGAAACTGACTTGGGGCAAAATACATCCCGGTAGCTCAGAAGCCTGAACTACCGGGCTGGGGGGCATCTGTTACAGATTTGAACAGGGCCCATACTCAATGTAAGGCCAAAGAGGAGATATATTGCATATCTATCGGAATCTTTCTATAGCAGGTAAATATCCTAAAATAAAGGGGTATCTTCATATATGATATAGGGACCTGGATACTCGCATCGGAGATCATGCAAGGTCCGACATATCCTACCTAAGGTAGACTCTATAAATATAGAGGTCAAACCCTAAGGTACACAGATGACAGGTTCTACGTTCTAACCCTAGACTATTTACATACAATCACACAGAGCACACACCCCACCCCCTTGGCTACATGCCTGTGTGTGTTTCGATCTATGTGGACTTTGATCCCCTTACCGTTGTACATAGGCCCTAGGCTTAGCTCCTAGTCAAGTCCAATAAATCCTGTTCTTAGAACAGAACAAGCCTAACTTCTTACTGATATCTTCTCACGACTACGATACTCTGTTTACTTTGTTTGTTATTTAGCGTAACCACAAAAACCTCTCAACCCAATCAGATTTACTTTCTCTTTCATACAACTATTATAGCATTTGAGTGTCACTTCTTGGTATCTCAGTCTCTGTGGGACGATACTCTACTTACACTTTATTACTTGTTCGACTGGTTCACTTGTCATCAATTAAATCGACCAACAATTACACCTCCCCTACACTTAAAGTTTGCAATGTCCTTAGTTCAAAAGGAAAGACAAACTAGGAGGGATCATCGTGTTTGTTCTCTATGTGTTTTGATGATGTCTAACAATTGTAATAGTTAATGTTTTAAAAATGGCAAAGCTTTGAGCTCTTTGAAAAATCTTACAAATTTAGCAACTCAAGTTATCAATCACAACTTAAGTCATGGTACTTAGAAAATCTGGTTCCTGCAAAGCCCATAACTTAAGTTGTCACTTAACAACTCAAGTTATGAGTTGTACTTCAGTTTTCAAAAATGACATCGTGTCATCGGATTTTCCTAAGTCTAATATGACTCAAGTCATTTTTGACATAACTCGAGTCATAAAGAGTCATAGAGAGCTTAACTGATATATCGTTCTGATCTGACTCGAGTTGCCTTGGATAACTTGAGTCATTTTATTTGAAATTCCTCTCTGTCTGAAAAAATGCTGCAACAATAACTCGAGTTGCCAAGACTAACTCGAGTTATATAATTTGGAATTTCTTCTCTGTCTTAACATACCACAATTATGACTCGAGTCATCTGATGTAACTCGAGTCATATTATTTGAAAATCGCTCTCTGTCTTCAAAACAATTTAAGCATAACTCGAGTCATCCTGAGTAACTCAAGTTACTTGCATCAGAATTTTGAATTCTTCGTCTTCGTAATCTGAAACTCTCTGATTAAATGTTTGGTACTACATATTATTGATTATTATTGTTTCTAACCAAGTTTAATCAATTTGCTAGTGGACTACAAACATGATTAACAAGCTTTAATCTTCAAATTCCATAAAGCAAAATAATGTCAGACGCATTAAATGTTGAACCAGAAACAAAGCACGAAAGAGGAAAATCATCTTCTGAACAACATTAAAGCATTTCAAACATTCCCAGTCAACATTCTTTCAAAGTTTCAATGGACAAATCGAATGAAGAATGTCAACGTGGAATAACGGCTAATTCTCAGAAGTATACGAAGAGACGAAGCCCAACTCAACGGATATATTCATTACTCTCAACGGCTCATTAAGTCTCATCTCAATGGTCATTAAATGCACGTATCTATAAAAGCCAGAATCATTCAAGTCTCTATCTACCGAAACTCTGCGCATTCAATTAGTGATTATTTATTGTTTCTACTCTAAGTGCTAGTATCTTCAGATATATCAAGCTTCAGTGTTTATTAATTTGCTCTTTTACAGAGTTCCTATATTGATTACCCTTTCTTGTAAGAATTTCAAAGTATTGAGATTTTGGGATTGGGTTAATTGATTACAACTTGTAAGGGGGAGTAAGTTCTAGTGAGAGAATCACTCCGAGAGTTACAGAGTGTGTAATCATTTGAGTTAGTGAAATCCCGGAGAGTCTGGGGACTAGACGTAGGTCAAGGATTTAGACCGAATCAGTATAAATCGCCTGTGTTCATTTTTCTTCTACCTTACTCTGTTCATCCCTATTTTTGGTGTCCTAAACCAGAGCATTTTCGGATGAAAATTTTAATATGCCCAATTCACCCCCCCTCTTGGTGATATTTTGTCTTTTACATCGGATAGGACAAACCAAGTACAATGTCTATGGTATGTGTAGGTATAAATAGATCAAGATAGATTCACAAATGAAGAGCATGGAAAAATAGAAAAGACCAATGAACAAGAGAAAGGGGAAACTTTTTTTATATATAGTTTTTCAAAGCCCTTACTACTAGTCAGAAGGGGATAGATGCACAGAACTAACAGAAAGAAAAACAAAAAGAGCGACTGCAGCATGAAGATAGGGGAGGGCCAGGATGGCAAGGAGCAGTGCTAGTGGCAGTGCCATCCACTGAAGAAGATTCTGAAACGAAGAGAAAGGGGATAGATGCACAGAACTAACAGAAAGAAAAACAAAAAGAGCGACTGCAGCATGAAGATAGGGGAGGGCCAGGATGGCAAGGAGCAGTGCTAGTGGCAGTGCCATCCACTGAAGAAGATTCTGAAACGAAGGAGGACGTGGCCTAGCGGAGGTGTTAAGCAGCACAAACGATGTGGATCTCATAACGGATGCGGACCACCTCGACCTAGAGGGCAGCAAGGTGAGCCTCACGGTCCAGAGAAGGAGCAAGTAGAGGCGAAGCCGATTGAGGAGGGTTTCATCCAGCAGCGAAGCAATAAGCGTGATGGATAATATACTCCTACTAGTGACTGTAACATCCTCCCAGAATTACCATTTAAATAATTATTTTATACCTAAACGTATTTAATTCTGGCCAAGATAAATCATTTACACATTAAACATCATATCATGAGGCTCTATTCATATTATAAGTTCTAATTTGCAACGGAATACTCAAATTATGCAATGAACCAAAAAGGCCCTAGAGTTCGACAATATACATTAGACTATGCTCATGTAACAAAATAAGACATACAAGATTGACAACTCATATCAAGTCTCAGATGCCTTCCCCTTGGTATTAACGCCTGAAATAAATAACCACGGGGTGAGTCACATGGACTCAATAACCACATATCTAATTTAACAAGTATACAAGAAATGATTACAAGATAGTTAAGCGGGCCAATTAATAATTCCAAATTATTCAATATGCATGTAACTCCCTCAACCATCCTTATAATCGCTACAGAACCCATGGGCTATAACATAATAGGTTTAATCTCTTTGATAAGATTGCACCAAGCTCACCAATGATGACGTGTAGCCTGGTCAAAGGTTATAGAACTTATATCGGACCATGGGTTCCCTTTCTTTTGAATAGAGAAAGGTGTCATTGTCCTAAGGGCTGACCCTAATCCTGGCCAAAGGATAAGGATGATACCAAATGCCCTGAAAATGTCATGGCCATCCACTGCACGCTTATGGTGGCTATACCATGTGGTATAAAATCAATCTCCTACAATCACATCTCATCTCACTCCTGTATACCTCACTATGCAGAGCAATATGACAATTTCAACATCAACAATTAATACTTATATTCAATATTTAACACCATGCATAAACTTTTATAATTACAATATAAACAATTCAATCATAAAAATATAAGAAATTTATACCCACTTAACTAAAAGTTTACCCAAACAAATATCTCACACATAAATATATTTTCAAAGGTAACATAATATGATATGTTCATATCATTTAAATATATGAGAATACACTTATAATCACCTCAACAGGTATACAAGATAAATTGGAAAGTAGTTACCTCAATTTCTTGACACAACATTAAGCGTGAGAGAAATAAGTCCCCTTTAAAAATAAATATATAATTATATGTTAATAGAATTAACAAAAATCACCACTAATATAATAGTAGATAATTAATTAAACCATTATCTCACTGTAAATTTTTTGTAGAAAAATGACAATTTATCTATTCCTTAATTTTTAACCTAATACTAACTATTATAAGTACAATCCAATTTATTAAACAAATCTTAAAACCTCCAATAATCAACTCTAATTTAAAATCTCAAATCCCAATTCATAATTTCATATAATTCAAGATTTATTAAAACTAATCGATTAAACCTTTAATAATACCTTTAGTAATCCAACTAAATGCTTAAATTCTTCTTTAATCAGTAAAAATATCCTACATGACACAAATCCTAAATTCTTTTAAATAGAAAATAACTTTAAATTCCGACAACAACCAACTAAGAATCTAAACCGATTAAATTTATTTATTAATCATGCTCTTCATACATACATTCATCTATTATCAAAGTTCAAAACTTTACCAATATCCAAATCCCAAAATTTTCAATAATCAATAGGATATTACCCTCGTTAGAAAGAGAAAAAAATATGTAGGACAATTTTCATGAAGAAAATTTATTGAAAAGAAATTAATTTAACTACTTAAATGATCTTATAAAATAAATAACTTACCTTAAAAACGCAAACAGACTCTTTTTCCTTCTTTTTTTTCTCTCTTCTTCCTTCTCTTTTCTCTCTGTCTCTCCTAATCCCACGACTATCACACATGCACCTATATATATATATGCCAAGAGGCAGTGGATTGTATATTTTTTTTCTTAATAATACTCCCTTTCTACCACGTTAAGTTGCAGGGCACTGCCACTTGACCTAAATGGTTCCAATGTACTTGCCACACAAATACACACACACACACACACACACACATATATATATTACATTTTTTAATTAATTAATTAATTAAGTTTTTTAGAATATTACAGTCATTGTCCTAGCCATGGTCTAGGGAGCCACTCGATGGTTGGTCGTGGGGAAGCCAGAACCCAGCGGATGGGTAGGGGATAAGGTCTAAGGGCGAAGGGTGTAGCTGCCACATCGGGTAGTCTGTCTGGTTTAAGCCATGGCGAGTGCGGGATAGAGAAGGAGGAGTTAGGGTTTGTGGTAGGATGGGGGAAGAAGTGTGAGAGGGACGGGTGGGTAATGGGGAATATAAAGGGGAAGAGGGCACGGGGAACAAGGAGTTGACATAATAAGGTGTTGGTGGGTGGTGGAAGATTAGGAGGTTGTAGGGAGGAGAGGAGATGCTTGGGGATTAGAAAGCGTGCGGATTGAGGATGAAAAGATTGCAGTTATTACTAGGACAAAACTAGGAGAGAGAAAGTTGGCAACATGAGTGTATTTGTATGGACTTTGTGGGCCAGTCAAGATTGGGCCACAAGTCACAAATAAGGTCGTGGGGGATAATTAAAAATTAATACCATAAGCAGGTGTCTTAGAGAAAATATGTTTCGATAGATGAACATCTTTCTGCATTTTAGTATTTCATGATTAATATAAATGAGCACATTTTATCTTTATCATATTTATGTTTGGCCTTTATTTTAAGGTAAATATGTGTTTAAAGATAAAAGCCCTATGAAAGAAATAGGTGTTCACTCGAGGATCTATGATAGGGATCATGATCATGAGGAGTTCAGGATATTGCATATCTATTACCTGAAACTTGTTCCTAGTCTTAAATCACCAAGAAAGGGGATTGGTGATATCAATAAGACTAGCGCGGCATCATCTACTTGTATAGAGTACAAGGTAAGGACCTCATGGAAAACAGGCATGGTGATGCCTTAGGTGATGTCGTGGATAGATTTGTTGGAGAACAAATAGCATTGAACTGACCCGCCGAGAGACTCCATAAAGATTCATTATAGAGAGCATCATTGGGTATGTGAAGTTTCTCATTGTTTGGTAGTGCAGATCATTTGAGACTTAAGGGTGTCATCAAACCTATGTCCTAGGGTTATTGTTGGTCGATTTCCTTATGGTTAGTGAACCAGTTGAACAAGTAATAAAGTGTAAGTAGAGTTATCATCCCACGAAATTGTTGATACCAAAGATGATGTTGGTTTCTTGAGACAGCTGTGTGTGACAAAAGTTTGGTTGGTTTGTTTGTTTTAGCTATTACTAATAACATTTAGTACATAAATGATCAGAAGTCGAAAGGAAGGTATCATGTTAAAAGTTAGCTGAGTTCAAATTTCATCCTAAGCCCCATTGTTCCCCCAGTTTGCATGCAAAGCATTGCTATAGCAATCATGCTGCACAGCTTCCCCAATGCTACAGCAAGATCACCTTTCACAACGTTATTTAGTTAACCCACCACTATCCTATACAGAAGCATCCACATTTTGTAAGTTCAATTCTCGCTCTACTTCTCCCATATTCCTATGGCAATTTTCTAGTTTGGATTGTCGGTTTTAACGTAGGTGTTTTGGTTATGAGCGGTAGACTCATTCTTGTAGCCTACAATTTAGGTCAAGCCTTGCATAGGCTCGCCCAACAAACATTGTCTAATAGATATCTAACCTCGACTCCTGTATGATAAGCTGAGGCCACTAATCTAGCCCTTAGCAATCGCTAACCGACTAAATGTTAAATTACTGTTAACAAACTGAATGTATTAAAAAAAGACATAAATGTTCATTCTACAACTTAGAAATCCATCATCACTCAGCCAGTGGAAGTTTAGTTTGTAACATCCCCAATTTTATGTAAATTGATATATTGGATGAATTAATGGAATACATGAATTTTCATCAAGCCTTTAGTTTATGGTATTTAATTACCAAGTAAATAATTAAGCCAAAGAAAATGTTGTGAAATTATTTGAAAATTTGGAATTAATGTGGCATTGGAAAATTTAAGATAGGAGATGACAATGGACGTCAAAACATATATTTTTAGTTTTTACCCTTGTATTTCGGCCAAAGGGTAAAAATAAGAAGAATATAGTGAAATCTTAATATAAAGCCTAAGATGTAGACGTGTGGTGGATCATGAATTTGAGGTCATTGGGCTATGAAGTAAAACAATTCTTAGGAGCTCAAGAGGGAGCCCATTTGAGTTTGGAGAAGAGGAAGGAGGGGGAAAAAAACTCATGAAGCAAGTACACTTCTAGAAGCATTTTGGAGCCAAAATTTTAAATTTAAAGTTGGAGCCAAAGTTTCAAATTTGAAATTGGAACCAAAGTTCAAATTTAAAATATTGTGAAGTTATGCTTTTTAAAAGGCACTCCCCTCTCATTTTAGCTCTCAATTTGGTTTAGAAAGGAAAGAAGAGAGAGAGAGAGAGAGGGGCATTTAGCTAAGGCAAAAGGGTTCAAGAAGGAATTCAAGAAGCAAGAAGGATATTGAAACTAAGGTAAATATGTTGGACTCATACCCTACTCTCTCTCTACCTTCTTCTTCATGGTAAACATTAACAAGCAAAATCTTCCTTGATGATGGAAGTGAAGGCCAAAAGGAAGGAAGAAGGAGAACAAGGATCAAAATTTTCAAGGGTTCAAAGGAAGCTAAGTCAAGTAAGTAGTCTTTGAACTCCCTTGTGATTTGTAGCTCATGGTGTTGATGATAGTTATTCTCTTGAATATTTATGCATGATTTGGGGACTGTTTTGGATGAGGAAAAGGTTAAACATATGATTGAAGTTTAGAACTATGGTTTAAGAAGTAAATCAAGCATGATTAAGAAGGAGTATATTGTTAAAACAAGAACTTGATGTGTTATTTGTTCAATATGATTTTCGGTCAGCCCTATATACTTGAAGATTTGAGTTTATTTTGGATGTTTTGATTCTTCCAAAGTGTTTAAAATGATATTTTATATAAGAATGAACTTGGATCAGGTTTTTGGAATCAAAGAGATAAGTTTTCAAAACAATGAGAATTAGTTTTTGGTAGAAACAGTGGAGTCAGCAGGATTCTATGATATTTTCGACTTAGCAAATGAACTCAGAAAAATATGAAAATTTATAATCATAAAGTAGACATCCCAAGGCTTATTTCGGTATAGAATTTGTAATTTTTGAAGCTCTAGATTAGGAGTAATGAATTTTTGACAATGTCCCATAAAACAGGACCCTGTCTCTAACTTAAGGGTGGATTTTAGATACAGAGAACTCGTACGAATTTTTATGATCTCTGGAAATATTTTTATCCAAAACTAGACATATTAAGGCTCATTTTGGCTTTTGAACCACCCCAATTGGATTTTTCTAGAATTAATTTTGAATTTTTGAAGTTCAGTCACTGATTATGGAATTTTCTGTGCAATCCGAAAATAAAAGGGGCTTTCATCAATAATGGATTTCCAATTGAGAAAAGGGATTTAGAGATTATGGAAGCTTAGAAAGGCCTTATTTCAAATGAAAAAGTCAAATATTTATTAAGGTGAGTTTTGATAATTATTGGAAATTTATTTGTATTATTGGTTATTTTAGGGATATTTTTGTCATTTGCATGTCGGAAAAATTAGTAATATTTGAGGTCGTGTTACACTCCTACCGGCCTCGCCCTTTCGGGTGGTGGGTTAGAGGAATTCCTTTTTATTTAACCACCTTACCTTCTTACTTAGTCCAATTAACTTATCACACAGTTAGCACAGCAGAGCACAGGATTTGGTTGGACAAGTCTAACATACTGATAAACATTTATAAGTCAAGTGGCAAATAAGTCCCCAAAGGGTTAATACAGTCATCCAAGTCAAATACTGATTATAAGCAACAGTTATCCAAAATATAAAGTACAAAATGAGATAGGGCATCCCCTATTTTCTTTGATCGACCACTTCACGCCCTACCTTCTCTTGTCCTTTCGTCCCCTACCGCCTTACCCCTGCTTCTCAAAATGGTCTGGAGTTCAAAGTTGAACCCTAGAGTAACTGTTAAACAATACGTATGCAATGCATGTAATGCAAATCATAACAGGGAAAATAAATTTGCCTCAGGCACAATATACTGGCATGTACCACCTCCGCAAGACCGCCTAGTCAAGACAAGCCCCCGGATCCAGCGCTCTATTGGGGCCTCAGTAGCTAGGGCGGCCGACCCTAATTACCAACCCCAAGAAGCCTTAGTGGACACCTATAAACACACAGTCATATAGGCTCCACCTACCTCACATAACCTTTGGCCTCAGTAGTCACCTAAGGACACGCAGTCCAATAGGCACCACCTACCCTACATGCCAAGGGCTTCCACAACCCGACATACTCTAAACCCCAGTAGTAACCTAAGAACACACAGTCACATAAGCACCACGGTCCAATCCCTTATCTCATGATAAAACACACATGTGAGAGTAACATAGAGTATGCAAGTTTACAGTTACTACCTGGCACTTCTCGAAAGCAGTGAACTCTTCCCTTAGCGTTGGGGATGCGTCCTACATGTGAGAATACCCTAAACATAGCCAAACACCATGCTATCAATCACACATTCAAACTCTACCTCAAGTTTCATGAAATTCGCATAACCCCAGAATTTCCAGAATTTCTGACCCAACTTGGCTGATTTTTAGTAAATTCTATAAGAATCACATTGACATTAGATCAGTGTCCTTAGAACTCTTAGGATGTCTATTTTATAGGAAAAATAGTTACCAAAGTCATATGGGTTCAAAACTCGTCCTTATTCCCAAATACTAGCCACTGGTCTGAGAGAAAAGTCCAGTTTTTAGGTTATCTTTAACCTTAAATATCTCTTGGTTGGAAACTCCAAATGACACAAAATATTATATCACAATCATCCTCAGGATGTATACTTTCACCATGCAATATTTCAAAGCAATCAGACTCCATTTACTACTTCAAAACTACCAATTAAGCTTCGTTGCTAAAAAACTGAAAGAACCGACAGATTTTCGTATATTAAAGATTTGGGTTTTCAAAGTTCAGAAAGAGGTGTTCCCACTTAACCCCAACAAAAATGCCCTTTGGACTCACTGAAGACCTTAAAAATATGAAAAACCCTCTGCAATACCATGAAACACCATAGGGCAGAAGTGGAAGAGACTAGGTTGCCGGTTTAGGGACTTACCTCGGAATGTCGGTTGCATGTGGCCTTCTTCACCTCCTGGACCAAAGACTTCAGCTAAGCACTCTCCTACACTCCTTGAGCTGGTGGCTGGTGTGGGAAAAATGAAGGGAGGTGTGTCTTATTTATAGGCTCCAAGGATGCACCCTTTCGTCCAAACAAACATTCAGGTTGTGTCATAAATGTAATGTCCTTAATTCTACGTCCATTTATGTCCTTTTATCTCTTAATAAACTTATTGGCATGTAATTATTAGGGTGATGACGTTTATAGATCGGAGTGATTATGAAACAAAAAGCATGCATAGCGTTTGGATGATGAGAATCTAATAACATATGCCCAAACATATGCTAGTTAACTTTAATCCTCGAAGAGATATAGGCGTGATACAAATTAAAATTCAAGAATGGTCAGGTTAATCCCTTTAAAGGATGTTAGTTGTACAGTCATCCCAATTTAAAGTTCGTCAAATAGTTAGTAATATACAATTTAAAATATCACAATATAAAATTTTCTTTGAATAAATCCCCTCCTTCAGGGTCTTCTTCTACAATCCCAGCTGCAATGCCTTACTTCCCGGTCCATAAGTTCTTCCTAAATCTTTAGGTATGTCGGAGATTCAATTGATAATTGATTCTCAAAGTAACGGTTAATCTCATATTGAAAGTGTAAATCATACATGACAAATATTCCATATATTGCAGAGAAGTAAACAACAATTAGCAAATGCACCGCAACTAGAACACATAGCACACAACAAATGTAACATTAACGGTGAAAGCACATACAGGTGCTAAATACGCATGTCAGCAAACATGAGTCCTCAGTACTAGGAAAACAAGCATGCATCATTATCATATAACACAATAATTCACAGCCAGCCGTATGTAATAAATGCATGACTTAGGCATACAACCCTAGCCATGAATCCACAATCATGATTATAAGAGGCATGTATACAAACACACAGGAAATATGAGATTAAGTTACCAACCTTAACTTTGCATAATTTACAAAATCACTAATGTTAGTAAGACCATTCTAAATCTTAATTTCCTTATTATTTTATAAGGTATTATACTAAATACCATTTTAACATATTAAAAGGTTTTCCTTGTCCCTTAAGTCTCTCTTTAATCCATAAAGGATAAGTCTTTCATCTTTGACTTTATTATACTTTATTTTTGGATTATTTATTTTTTTGTCTAGAATTTCTAGCAACTTTGAAAAATTATAATTAAATGCAAAAAAATCCAAATGTTGTCCTTCCAAAAGTTACATGACCCTTATCATGTCTATTTTCATGGAAAAAATACATCCGTCAGTCAAAAACGTTCAAAGCATTCCCAAAATAATAAAGTTTCACCACTGTTCAAATCATACTTCCAAAAACATAAGTCTTTTTCAAAAATCTATAACTTCCCATAGAAAACTCCAAAAATTTCTTATGATATATCAAAAGAAATATTTTTCTGTCTACTTTATTTTTGGAAAGTTTCATGATTTTTGGACTTTATTTGAAATCAATCAAAAATCACACACAAGCCAATTGTCTCAAGAAAAACCAAAACTGGCGGATTTTGCAACTTGTACAACTTTGATATTTTGTTTCCAAAAAATTTTCCACCTTATTTCCACTCCATTTTTCTTTATAAACCCATTAATAACCTTAAAATAATGAAAATCGCTTTGCTTCACTATTTTCTTGCTTAGGCCAAAATATTGGCCAAAAACAAGGAAAAATCTTTTTTCTCTAACTTCACATAAAGTCATGATTTTTTACTTAGGTTTGTCTTTGATCTTGTGGTTTCTTCTTTTGAAAACTTGGGCAGTATAACCCTTTAGGGTTTCATGCCCTTTAAACCAAAGAACACTTAAAAAAAAAAAACCAAGATCAAACCTTCTTACAACAAACCACAAGAAATACAAAAAGATAGGTTAGGATCCTCACCAACTAGCTTTGATCCTTGTGTTTTGTGGCAACTTCTTTCTCTTGGGTCTCCAAACTTTCAACCTCTTCATCATAAAAGACTAAAGGATCTACCTTTCTAATTTGGAAACCATATCGGCATCATCCCCTCACATTATCATTCACATTTAGTCGAGAGCAAAGATAAAGTATGATCTCTTTTCATTGAATAAATGTAACTAATTCACATAACTAGGAATCTTCTTCCATTGACTCTAAGATGGATCATGACTCTTCATGATCGCTTGATGTGCATAGACTCCCAAGTCAACTAGAAGTCATCTAAGCTTTACTGGTCTTGTGAGCGACTAATCCCTTGTAGGGGACTATAAATCCTTTTGACATGTCCATCTATATCCTTGTATTTGAGTTACACCCAAGAGTACATTGTTCTCCCCATTCTTAGGTGAATAGAGTTGCACAGTCAAAGAATAACTGATGAGTCATGATTATGCCATGTTTTTGACTGTGTTTTGACCGTTTTGAATGGTGAATCTGAGCTTAATTGCATGCTATCTAACAAAATGTGTAAGAATTCATGCATATAGGGAAATAGAGGATAGATCCTACAAATTGTTGCATTCATATCATTACCCTGCTCATATACATAAGAAAAGGGCCACTTTATGGTTTACTGTGAAAGTGCATAACAAAGCTAATATAATGCTATAGCATATGGTATGGTCACATCCGTACAAGCAATACAATGTGATCATTATGTTGTAGAATCGTAAGTGATGCAGAATTATGCGTTACGTTACTCTGACCTTTCCTCATGAGTTTTTAGGAAATTAATATAGGTCATCTAGACGGACCTTTAGATGGTGACTAAATTGATTAAGGCTGAATCAAATGATGCAGAGAATCGAAGGAAAGACTTGAAGAATCTTGCAGTATTAAAAGAGAATCAATCAGCCCAATCTAAGGATTTAGACCCAATAGATTTGGAAGGACTACCTCACTGGACATATGGCGCGAGTGGACCTAACTATAAGATGAAAGCATGGCTAAACCTAAAAAGGTCATCAAAGTTGTGAGAATTAGAGCAGTCAGTTCAATTCCAATCTGACTGGATTCACACCGAAGGAACGAGAGGACTACCGATCAAGAGAACTATAGACGAGACCCATTTTTCCCTGGAGTTAGGCAGACTGTAGAAGACATAAAGATGTCACATGACAAGATGCTCCCTAAGCCGTTGATCATTCTGATAAGCTCCTCTGTTTTCTTCTTTTATTTTATTTTCGTAATTCTTTCCATAGGCTGTTCTACATTACTCTATTTTGTGTTTCCCTCATTATTCATCAACTATGTCACACACCTACCGGCCTCGCCTTTTTAGGTGGCGGGTAATGTGGTCCTTTATCTTAGTCCAAATTTTAATTCAATTATTCAATTCCATTTTCCAGGTTAATTATGCCATATATCGGAGTATTAACAGTATAACACACACATCGGTTTGGACAAAGTATATTGGTAAAGATAAAATACTGAATAGTAAATTTTCCCCGGAGGGATCAAATACAATCATCCAGATCCATAATACCCAAAAAAGCCAAAATAATAATACAGTCATTCGGGAGAAAACAATATAAGTAACCAAAAGGGAGTCACCAAAAAACACTTCAATCTCGCTCTGCATTCTTACCTTGGTTTCCCGGCATTGCTCTATATGAACTACCTGAAGCTTTATAAAAGTTTGGGATTCATAATTGAATCTCAAAGTAACCATTAATCTCATATGTAAAGTGTATGCAATGCATGTATGTCACCACAATTAGGAAAATAACAAATCAATAAGCATTCAGTAATCACGCGTAGTAATATAAATAAGACCACTTTTGCTTACTTGTTCACCATCTGCTACATTGTAGGTGGTGGATCATAGTAAAGAGAGCATAAAAAGACCACTTTATTCTCATTTGGGAAAATCAGGACCAACTGCCAATGGCGACTCAAAGTTCACAACAGACAAGTACTCAGTAATATGTAGCAGTATTAAGGGAATTGCTGAAAAGAATTATGATATGTACCTATTGTAATATGGTGCCAAGTACCACTTTCTCTTATTGGTGGACAACCTTGTTGTTATGTATGATTGTCTCTCCGCTATAGGTGGTTGACTTATGTATTGTAGGCACAAGAAAACAATATCTTGGCTTCTGCCCTGTTGTTCCAATTCACGATGCATGTACCTACAATAATGACATCAGGGAATTAGTTATACGTATGTGAGTGTCTCACATTTATGTTATGTACTCATAGAAGAAGATACTTACTTTATAAACATGGGAATAATTGTATCAGTAAGTTCTTGTTTATCAAACAGCAGGGAAATTATATCATCTTGGTCAACATAAACCGGGAGCTTGTTTTTAAGACCTACTCCTGTATTGATAGGCCAATGATTAACTCCAACTTGTTTATTGGATACCATAAGGACAAGCTTGTCCTTGGCACTCAACTTAGCCATGCCAACCAATTCAGGAGGGGCTCGAGCTTCAGGAGGAGTAGAAACATGTACAAACTTCGTTGGCCACGAGATGAAGGTTCCAATGACATCACTCACAACCTTCACCTCACCAATTGGGAGAGGGACAGGTGCATCAATGATAACCTCTTCAACTGACACTCTGAGTTCATCAGCAGTCATTTGTTGGTGGTGTACAGTTGATCCCAAGTTGTGGACAGTCCCTTTTGCAACCAATAATCGTCTATCATGATGATCAGGATCCTCCACATAAAGGTCACAAGGTTGCTCTGACTGTCCAACAATGCAGCTCCCTCTAGTGCTCTGCTGCATAGCAGCTATAGGTGAGTGTGGCAAAGGAACATTGGTCTCTGTACGAGAGCTCACAAGCAGCTTCATTTGATTCATTTCCTCCTTTATCCCCCTCATCTAGGTTTGAAAATAGGCAGTCAATGAAGCTTCTTTAGCCGCTGCTTGCTCACTCATTTTGGCCAGCGTCTGTTCCATCTTCTCCTGGGTAACCATACTTTGTTTATGGCATTTGGATTTACCAAAGTAATCCTTCAGGCCTACCCGTCCTCTAATCCCCCTTACAGGCCCCGCGTGATCTGGTTTTCCGGTCGCAACGGTCAGAACATCATTCCTCCCATCCGACACAAAAGATCCCTCTGCTTCTTTCTTTTTTAGATCTTCCTATAAGATACAAATAATGAGAAGCTTAATTAGTAATGAAACATGTTTAGTAACTAAAAATTAGGGTATAATGATACTTACAATTCTTTTAGTAACTAGACGAGCCTGTTCACTCGTGTAGGCGCCGCTTGGCTTTTGCCGAATAGACAACCACAACTCCTTGCGATGTATTGAAGATGGCGGATCATGTATCGCAAAAGGATCGGATTCTGCTTCATCTTCCAATCTCTTCCGCTTGGTCGCCATCAATTCTTTTTCAGCCTTTTCATATCCGCCGTCAAAAGCCCTATGCGGGCAATCATTCTTTCTCCCTATCTCCTGTGCTTGTTCCCTTCTTTTCTGTGAATCAGAATTGAAAAAAAATATTAATTATGAATTCTAGCCATCTCACTAACAGAAATTAAAGAACTTCTGCTTGATATAAACCTCAAATACTAGTTGTAATATCCCAAATTTTGGATCCGGAAAATTGAGAATAAGCCTAAATTAGGCAGACTACTAAGCCCGGTTCGGGAAGAATCCCTTGAATGACAAGAGATAGGCAGTCTCTGATGGGCCCAGGTTTGTAAAGATGCGGGCCTAGGGCAAGATACCAGTGAGGTATAAAGCCGGTGTGATGAAGCGGGACCCGAGAAAGATGACAAAATAAAGATTCTTGACCCCTGGAAGTGCGTATGCGCCATACAGGGACACATGTCACCCCGAGATTAAAGGAAGATAAGGCAAGGGCAAAATGGCCAATTCCTTATCCTTTGGGCATTGAATTTCATCCTACATGAGAATGGGAAGAAAATCAGATGATTTTACCCATACTCTGGTCCAGACACAAGACGCGGGACCCGCAGGCGATTAACCGATAGAAAAGGGAACCGATAAGGACCAGATAGGGGATTATTTTGGACGGAATGAGACAAATGTGGGGCCACATTGGAAAGAGGGAAGGCACCACATGAGTATGCCCAAGCAGAGGAAAATATCTGGAAAAGACAGAGAAAAGTACAAAAAGACGCATTTTTGGACCCGGTGGGACCCGATACGAGTCGGTAGACCCCGAAATTGACCAACCAAGTGGAAGAATAGATTTAATTATTGAAGTTCAGATTTTGGGACATTCCATGCGCCTAGGACCTGCCCAAAATTGACAAAAAAATGACTAGTCAAGCAAGGTCAATTGAGATAATGCATGTGGGCCCCAAAAATAACTTCAAAACACATGTGATAATTCATGGAATAATTCATATACGAATTGAAGAGATAAAATCTGAGTTTGGGCAGCCAAATCACGCCACATACACCCCTCCTAGAAGGCTCTTAAATTGCACATGGGATAAAGCCAAAGAAATGACCCTTGGAAGCCAACTAAACTAGGAAAAACTTAGTTACAATCCAACTAAATAGCCACTTTAGGAGTATTATTAAAAGAGCTTGACCTTGCCATTTTCTTTCCCAAACAGGCGTGGTCCAGCAGCTGAAAAGGGAGGGGACCAGCAAGTTTCCAAAGCCAAGATCAAGCTTCCATCCTCTTTGTCCATCTATCCAAAGTTCTGAAACCGGTAACTACCGATAACTTGAATCTTTCAAACTTTAACTTTGGAATTTTCGTGCTGCTGTTTGGAGCTTGATTTTAGGGTTTGATTTTGAAGTTTTTGATGGCCCCAAAGTGTTTAAAACATGATTTTGTGTGGGGTTAAGTCATGGTTTAAGTTTCCTAACTCAAAAACCCCAAAAATTCAAGAAAAAGGCTTGCTGCCAGTTCTCTGGATTCTGGGCAGCGAAGCTTCAGAGACGTTTTTAGAGCAGTTGAGATGTTGGTTTGAGCTGAAATTTTACAGGTGAAAAGTAGACATCTGGGGCATCATTTGGATATATAACTTGACATATTTTTGATGCACCGATTGAGAGATACAAATTTTCTAAATTGGCTCTGTCTGCAACAGGGCGAAATCTGACCCAGGTGTGGAAAGTGAGCAACACGCCAAAATATAAGTGCTTTCTGGGTCTGAGAATATTTTTCATGAAAAATAGACATTTCAGTGGTTCAAATGGCGCTGGTTTCATGTAAAAAGGATTTGTTTAGAATTTATTGAAAATCCCACAAGTTGGGTCAAAATCACTGGATTTCTGGAAAAACTAGTTTGGGCTCGGTTTTGAAGAGAAAAACGTGTTGGTAATTTTGTAAATATTGAATAAGTGTGTTTTGATGATTTATAGGTCAAAGGAACCCTTGGAAAGTCAACGGGCTCAATAAAATATTAAGGACAATATTTGCCACACCAGGTAGTAACCGTTTTACTCAGATATCTCTATGTGTTTTGTTGTATGTTTGTGTTTGCCATGTGTGTTTTTTCTTTGTATATGTTGTGCCAAATATGCATACAGTATTATGTGTTTCCTAGCGCTGAGGATGTTCAGTCCGAGGCTGGCCTTGGTTGGCGGCTGTACGGGTTGAGATATCAGTCCGGGGCTAGCCTAGAAATGGCGGCTCTACGGGTTGTGAGTTCAGTGAGTCCGAGGCTTGCCTTGGTTGGCAGCTATACGGGTTCTTGAATTGTGATATGTGATTTGCTGTGGTATGATCTGGATGCATATATGGTATGTATTTGGCATGTTCTTATGTTTCTGATTAGCATGGTAGCTTACATACTCCTTACACATTTAGTATTTGAGTACTGACGGTTATTCTGGGGGCCGTTATCGGACCCCAGCCTCTTCTGTTGTCACAAGGAGATATGCCCGATGTGAAGAGCCCTTCTCGGAATGAAAAGTGCTCATCGGTACAGACTGAAGAATAGGGGATGCCCTATCATGTTGTATATATTTTTGAGGTGACGGTATGTTATATTTTGGTATTTATTTTGGATGACTGTACCATTAACCCTTCGGGGACTTTTATTTTTCTGTTTATTTTACTTTTACCAGTACAGTAGATAGTCTAAACCAGTTAAATGCTCTGTTGCGCTCACTTTGATATAAGTTCAATGGACCAAATGACAAATGAAATGTAACTAAGTAAGTGAATCCCTCTAACCCGCCACCCGAGAGGGCGAGGCCGGTAGGGGTGTAACATTTTGGTATCAGAGCATGGTTTGGACGGTACTGGTAAAAGGTAAGTGGTTAAGGGTATTGAAGTCAATTGATGCAAATGGAGCGAAAAGGACATATACCCTAAGAAAAGGGTTGGGTTCTGGTGAGATAAGGATCTTGTGACAGAAATAGTAGCACAGAATATGGGTTCTGTTGCTCTTAATACGGAAATCAAGGTCTGAGTAAAGACAATATCTACCTTCTTTGGGTGGCAGATATGTCATTGCAGTACTTGTAAATATTTGAACTACTGATATCCAGAAAAATATGGATTTGTACCAGTATCTGTACCCCCAATCTAATAGGCGCTTTAGAGTTAAGCGTGCTTGAGGAGAGAAATTCTCGGGATGGGTGACCTCCTGGGAAGTGCCATAGAAATGTGGGATCCTATGATTTAAGACCTTAATTCTTTGAGGTAATAGAATGATATTAGATTATACTCCTGTGACATTGAGGATTTAAATCTGAACCCTGTGAATGGTGTTGATATTATTTGAATGTTTTGAGGTTTAGACTGGGAATTGTGAATCATGATCCTAGTTTGTAATTTGGGTATTGCTGAGGTAATATGATTCCTTAGCTTATTCGATGTTGAGGTTCTAAGAATCGATTGTGAATCTGATAATCTTTGATTCGAGGTTACTTGAGGTTAGTACCTGAACGTTATCAATTATAAATTATGATGATTGGGTACGATTGAGGTTTCAGAATTAGGTTGATGAACCTAAGATCTGGTAGGCATCTTTAAGGTTGCTGCCAATCGAATAGAGACCTAGGAATCTGATTTGATAATAATAGATTCCTTAGGTATTTGATTGATCTGAATGCTTTGAGGCATTAGAGTATAGTACCTATGTGAATGAGGTAATTTGAGGTTACTAGCTGCTAGGGGATGATTCTTATCTCATGATATTCCCTTAGAAAGCTTGAAAGTAGAGACCGTGATATTATTGATTGACACGGTGTTATTTGTGGTATGTTTAAGGATTGTACCTATATGTTATGGGTTACTTGGAGGTTGATAGTTGCTGTATCAGCATAGGGAAAGATCTTCAATAAAGAATATTCCCTGAGAGTGTATCATTGTGGATTAATGCCTCGATGGAACCGAATAATATCTAGAACCCCGATAGCTACAGGTTTCGATCTTATGACCAGGATCGATAGCTGTAGGTTTGGTAGTGGCTAGTCGGTTTCCGGAAAGATGTGGGTTAAATACCTGTTCGAGGAAGTCGAACGTGTGATTATGCCTGGAGCTGGATCATTGAAGATTATATACAAAATGACCAATGAGGATTATGGCCATGGGGTGCTCCAGCGCTATGTATCATTGAGAGGAGTTGTGATATAAATGTACAATGGGTATTAAGACCTATCAAATGGGTACGACTTCAAGTAGTTGAATTGAATATTCAGTCTATGAGAAGCCTTAAGTTCTGTGAGACTAAAATGTCCATAGGCTGGCAAAAATCTACAGATACTAAATCATGAATATTGGGCAATGTGCCAAAAAGATTGTAAGCCTATGAGATACAGGCATTGTTCTGGAATGGCTTGAGTAGCCAAGGATAGTGTCATGATGTAATTGAAATTGATGACCTTCTATGTCAGTTGTCTGGTTCCTGGTATATGCGAAAATTGAGTTTTGAATTTACCAATGCACCTGTTGTGTATATGAAATTGTGGAATTGAATTTTGTTGAACTCAATTTTCAAATGAAATGTTCAAAATTTGAGAACAATTTGAAATGATTGTACTTAAACTGTGTTGTCTCATAAGTAGGGTCCTGATGGAGCCCAGATTTGAAATTGAATTGTGCAACATGTTTGTAGTGGAAGCAGTACTGAACTGGTAGAGGCCAGAAACTGTTGTAGATGTACTCAGTTTACTGGATCTTACCAGGTGTTTTGGGGAAATGTTTTGAAATCGCTGGCCATTGTTGAAAATTCTTTTGAGGGGATTAGTTTTACTGAGCTGATACTCGCACCAGCAGTGTGTGCTCCCGATCCGAATAGTTTTTGCCTTGTGAGGGTGTGTGTTCTGCCTTGTCTGGTCAGCACCCATGCAGGCGGTTGGAGCAGGGCTCCGTGGACGATGGTCCTTGTCCCGAGTATGGGATTCTGGTGGGTGGCCTGATATTGTATGTGCCAGTGCGGACACTGGGTCCCGGGAAGGGACGGAAACTCTCCCACATTGGCCGACTAGTGCAGTGGTTTGTACATGAAAGGATTGGGGTGTACTGCTATACTAAAAATTATAGTGGTGGCGAGATCTTTTGACTGTTGAATTTGTGTAATGAATAATCCCGCTCAATAATGTATACCGGTAGTGAATATTTTCTGAAAATAGTCAGGCGATGAATTGTTTCCTGAAAATTTGAGCTGGCAGCGATCGAATTTGAAAATGTGAAAATACTATTTTGTGTGATTATGAGAATGTACTGCAACCACAGAAATTTTCAAATATGTGAAAATTTAAAGTATTGAACATGAAACAACACAGTAAACAGTGACTTGACTGTCATCGCTGTTGTTTTGTAATAAAAGCGGTGCATTTGGTTATTATGTTGATACAGGAACAGAAACTGATAGAATGGTCTAAAAATCTGAACTGGTTAAATACGATGATATTTGCCAGTTATCGTGCTAAGCTAGAGAAAGATGAATTAAGAACTTTGAATTGCGAAAGCTCAGAGAAATTGATGAGCAGAGGCTCAAGGCAACAAGACCCGATGTGCAAGTTTGCATGGGGGGATACCCCTAGGCCGTAAGACCTGTGATCGCTGAGCAATATGTGGAATATCTACTGGCATGATGACTTTAGACTAGTATGTCTAGAGTACCTCTTGAGGCTGGCAAACCATACGATTTGTACCAGGTGATAGATGAATTTGAAATGAGTCACAAGGCCAGCATGTGATAGAACGAGAAGTAAAATGAGTAAGGCAGTGACGCCTTGTATGAGAGACATATGGATCTCTTATTTGTTAAACGGATTGATTTAAGAGGAAATTGTTTGGGTCGAAAATCATTGATGAAATTTCAGAACAAATTGAGTTGATCTGAAAGAGGTTTCCCATAGCAGAAAGTATGCAAAGAGTTACTCTAATAAAGTAAGGAGACCTCTCAAATTTGATGTCAGAAATCATGTTTCTCTTAAATTATTTCCTGTCACTGGAATTGAAAGAATGTTAAAGCAGAGAAAACTAAGTCCTCAGTATATCAATCTTCTTGAAATACTAAGGGTGTATCAATTGGCATAACCACCAAATCTTAGCAGATCGCATTACATCTTTCATATTGAAAAATGTTCCTTATGTTAAAGCAGTCTGGAAGGGATTGTCTTCCCAGAAAGCGACGTGGGAGATAGTTAAGGATATGAAGAACTGCTATGCTAATTTTATGTCCTGAAACATGATTAGTGTATCACCGAAATTTCGAGGACGAAATTTATTTTACGAGGGGAGAAATGTAATATCCCGAATTTTGGATCCAGAAAATTGAAAATAAGCCTAAATTAGGCAGACTACTAAGCCCGGTTCGGGAATGTTGGGATTCGTACACGCAGCGGATTAAAAATTTGTTACGAATCCTTCCGAAGGATCACTCAACGACGTTTAAATCAGAGTTAAGGAAACCGAATCATACCTTGTATTGAACTATTCCGCGTTCCGTTCCTTTGATCAGGTGGGCTACCTTCTCGAACAACACGTCCGCGTCTCGTTTCTTTGATCAGGTGGGCGATCAACACGTCCGCGTCTCGTTCTTTCGATCAGCAGAAGTCGACTCTTGGATCGGCTTCCTCTACTGGTATCCACACGAACAATCCCTAAAACACGGTTGCGGCAGCGTGCTAGCGCTACTTGTGCGTCTCTCTCTCTCAAGTTGCTCTAAGGTTTCTCGCGGCTTTTCTGAATACGCTCAACTGAGAATCCCGTAGGTTTTTTCTAAACCCGATAGGCATATTATATAACCAAAATTAATCCTTTATTAATTTTGGAAATTCGGATTTTTGAATCTGGTCAACATATCAATCACATCTATCTCATAAATTTAATTGAATATATTAAAAGCCAGATTTGGAAATCCGAGTTTTGAATTTAAATCAAATCTAAATTTAAAGCCTTTTGATTTAATTTATCATCATAAATTAAATCCGAGATATGATATCTATCTATTTAATTAAATCTGAGATACCATATCTCAATTTAATATTAAACAGATATACGATATCTTTATTCGAAATTAAATGAGATACAATATCTCTATTTGTTTTAGATATTTAATTTATCAAATAAATTAAATACTAAACAAATATCATATATAATATTATAATCTCAATTTATAATATATATATATATATTAATTTCGAATTATATATATATATATATATATATATATATATATATATATATATATATATATATATATCCTAGATCAAATTTAGTATTCATTTAATCTCAGATTAATCTAAGATTCAATGAACCTGGACACTTTCACCCGTGTTGGATTATTCTTGTGTGCGACCCTGCAGGCCCATATGAGATTGGCAGTGGGCCAACACTGTATCAGCCCACAAGTCGCAAGCGGCCTCTAGCAAGACATTGCAACTACCCAATTCACATGGGGATCGATGACACGATACTACCTATCGTACAACCATGTCACGTCCCTTTTGTCACGCGATAATTTGGTCAAGGATGAGGCATGGGTAATGTCAACTTCCTTTTCTTGACCAATGCTTTCTCGATTCTCGAGTAGTCTAATAAGTGAAATGGAAACTCCTTTCCATCACAGTATGGCCATACATTTCTTAGACTCACTCATCGAGGGGCCCAGCATTATCTCTCTACATATGTGAGGGACAAATCCCATCTTAACCATTCACATTCCTCCGCATGAAAACCACTGATCCTGATCCCAGCCTTTATCATCACCCGGTCAAAGGTGACTTTTGACTAGGTCAAAGACCAGTGACTCATCATGTAGGAATCTATGATGGTCTCAGGTCATAGGGCGTCGTGACGCGGTTATACATGAGATAAGCTTATGACTTAATCCATGCAGCTTTCTCATAGTGGGTCGGTCCAGCACCTTGTACTCTTACAAGTGCCCATGACTTTGATTCGTATCTCCATACCTCACCAAAGTCATACTGATCTTATTTCATCTTCACTCCCGTGTAGATGACCGACCAGGGACATTTAGGATAATCTATAAGATTATCCAGGGATGCAGTTATCAATACGAACATGCAAACAAAAATGATAACAAAAGAGAATACTTTAAATAACTTAAATATCCAAAGTACAATGAATTGCCCCTAGGGCATAATTTCCAACAGGGAAGAATCCCTTGAATGACAAGAGATAGGCAGTCTCTGATGGGCCCAGGTTTGTAAAGATGCGGGCCTAGGGCAAGATACCAGTGAGGTATAAAGCCGGTGTGATGAAGCGGGACCCGAGAAAGATGACAAAATAAAGATTCTTGACCCCTGGAAGTGCGTATGCGCCATACAGGGACACATGTCACCCCGAGATTAAAGGAAGATAAGGCAAGGGCAAAATGGCCAATTCCTTATCCTTTGGGCATTGAATTTCATCCTACATGAGAATGGGAAGAAAATCAGATGATTTTACCCATACTCTGGTCCAGACACAAGACGCGGGACCCGCAGGCGATTAACCGATAGAAAAGGGAACCGATAAGGACCAGATAGGGGATTATTTTGGACGGAATGAGACAAATGTGGGGCCACATTGGAAAGAGGGAAGGCACCACATGAGTATGCCCAAGCAGAGGAAAATATCTGGAAAAGACAGAGAAAAGTACAAAAAGACGCATTTTTGGACCCGGTGGGACCCGATACGAGTCGGTAGACCCCGAAATTGACCAACCAAGTGGAAGAATAGATTTAATTATTGAAGTTCAGATTTTGGGACATTCCATGCGCCTAGGACCTGCCCAAAATTGACAAAAAAATGACTAGTCAAGCAAGGTCAATTGAGATAATGCATGTGGGCCCCAAAAATAACTTCAAAACACATGTGATAATTCATGGAATAATTCATATACGAATTGAAGAGATAAAATCTGAGTTTGGGCAGCCAAATCACGCCACATACACCCCTCCTAGAAGGCTCTTAAATTGCACATGGGATAAAGCCAAAGAAATGACCCTTGGAAGCCAACTAAACTAGGAAAAACTTAGTTACAATCCAACTAAATAGCCACTTTAGGAGTATTATTAAAAGAGCTTGACCTTGCCATTTTCTTTCCCAAACAGGCGTGGTCCAGCAGCTGAAAAGGGAGGGGACCAGCAAGTTTCCAAAGCCAAGATCAAGCTTCCATCCTCTTTGTCCATCTATCCAAAGTTCTGAAACCGGTAACTACCGATAACTTGAATCTTTCAAACTTTAACTTTGGAATTTTCGTGCTGCTGTTTGGAGCTTGATTTTAGGGTTTGATTTTGAAGTTTTTGATGGCCCCAAAGTGTTTAAAACATGATTTTGTGTGGGGTTAAGTCATGGTTTAAGTTTCCTAACTCAAAAACCCCAAAAATTCAAGAAAAAGGCTTGCTGCCAGTTCTCTGGATTCTGGGCAGCGAAGCTTCAGAGACGTTTTTAGAGCAGTTGAGATGTTGGTTTGAGCTGAAATTTTACAGGTGAAAAGTAGACATCTGGGGCATCATTTGGATATATAACTTGACATATTTTTGATGCACCGATTGAGAGATACAAATTTTCTAAATTGGCTCTGTCTGCAACAGGGCGAAATCTGACCCAGGTGTGGAAAGTGAGCAACACGCCAAAATATAAGTGCTTTCTGGGTCTGAGAATATTTTTCATGAAAAATAGACATTTCAGTGGTTCAAATGGCGCTGGTTTCATGTAAAAAGGATTTGTTTAGAATTTATTGAAAATCCCACAAGTTGGGTCAAAATCACTGGATTTCTGGAAAAACTAGTTTGGGCTCGGTTTTGAAGAGAAAAACGTGTTGGTAATTTTGTAAATATTGAATAAGTGTGTTTTGATGATTTATAGGTCAAAGGAACCCTTGGAAAGTCAACGGGCTCAATAAAATATTAAGGACAATATTTGCCACACCAGGTAGTAACCGTTTTACTCAGATATCTCTATGTGTTTTGTTGTATGTTTGTGTTTGCCATGTGTGTTTTTTCTTTGTATATGTTGTGCCAAATATGCATACAGTATTATGTGTTTCCTAGCGCTGAGGATGTTCAGTCCGAGGCTGGCCTTGGTTGGCGGCTGTACGGGTTGAGATATCAGTCCGGGGCTAGCCTAGAAATGACGGCTCTACGGGTTGTGAGTTCAGTGAGTCCGAGGCTTGCCTTGGTTGGCAGCTATACGGGTTCTTGAATTGTGATATGTGCTTTGCTGTGGTATGATCGGGATGCATATATGGTATGTATTTGGCATGTTCTTATGTTTCTGATTAGCATGGTAGCTTACATACTCCTTACACATTTAGTATTTGAGTACTGACGATTACTCTGGGGGCCGTTATCGGACCCCAGCCTCTTCTGTTGTCACAAGGAGATATGCCCGATGTGAAGAGCCCTTATCGGAATGAAAAGTGCTCATCGGTACAGACTGAAGAATAGGGGATGCCCTATCATGTTGTATATATTTTTGAGGTGACGGTATGTTATATTTTGGTATTTATTCTGGATGACTGTACCATTAACCCTTCGGGGACTTTTATTTTTCTGTTTATTTTACTTTTACCAGTACAGTAGATAGTCTAAACCAGTTAAATGCTCTGTTGCGCTCACTGTGATATAAGTTCAATGGACCAAATGACGAATGAAATGTAACTAAGTAAGTGAATCCCTCTAACCCGCCACCCGAGAGGGCGAGGCCGGTAGGGGTGTAACATTTTGGTATCAGAGCATGGTTTGGACGGTACTGGTAAAAGGTAAGTGGTTAAGGGTATTGAAGTCAATTGATGCAAATGGAGCGAAAAGGACATATACCCTAAGAAAAGGGTTGGGTTCTGGTGAGATAAGGATCTTGTGACAGAAATAGTAGCACAGAATATGGGTTCTGTTGCTCTTAATACGGAAATCAAGGTCTGAGTAAAGACAATATCTACCTTCTTTGGGTGGCAGATATGTCATTGCAGTACTTGTAAATATTTGAACTACTGATATCCAGAAAAATATGGATTTGTACCAGTATCTGTACCCCCAATCTAATAGGCGCTTTAGAGTTAAGCGTGCTTGAGGAGAGAAATTCTCGGGATGGGTGACCTCCTGGGAAGTGCCATAGAAATGTGGGATCCTATGATTTAAGACCTTAATTCTTTGAGGTAATAGAATGATATTAGATTATACTCCTGTGACATTGAGGATTTAAATCTGAACCCTGTGAATGGTGTTGATATTATTTGAATGTTTTGAGGTTTAGACTGGGAATTGTGAATCATGATCCTAGTTTGTAATTTGGGTATTGCTGAGGTAATATGATTCCTTAGCTTATTCGATGTTGAGGTTCTAAGAATCGATTGTGAATCTGATAATCTTTGATTCGAGGTTACTTGAGGTTAGTACCTGAACGTTATCAATTATAAATTATGATGATTGGGTACGATTGAGGTTTCAGAATTAGGTTGATGAACCTAAGATCTGGTAGGCATCTTTAAGGTTGCTGCCAATCGAATAGAGACCTAGGAATCTGATTTGATAATAATAGATTCCTTAGGTATTTGATTGATCTGAATGCTTTGAGGCATTAGAGTATAGTACCTATGTGAATGAGGTAATTTGAGGTTACTAGCTGCTAGGGGATGATTCTTATCTCATGATATTCCCTTAGAAAGCTTGAAAGTAGAGACCGTGATATTATTGATTGACACGGTGTTATTTGTGGTATGTTTAAGGATTGTACCTATATGTTATGGGTTACTTGGAGGTTGATAGTTGCTGTATCAGCATAGGGAAAGATCTTCAATAAAGAATATTCCCTGAGAGTGTATCATTGTGGATTAATGCCTCGATGGAACCGAATAATATCTAGAACCCCGATAGCTACAGGTTTCGATCTTATGACCAGGATCGATAGCTGTAGGTTTGGTAGTGGCTAGTCGGTTTCCGGAAAGATGTGGGTTAAATACCTGTTCGAGGAAGTCGAACGTGTGATTATGCCTGGAGCTGGATCATTGAAGATTATATACAAAATGACCAATGAGGATTATGGCCATGGGGTGCTCCAGCGCTATGTATCATTGAGAGGAGTTGTGATATAAATG
Source organism: Acacia crassicarpa (assembly GCA_034222035.1). Classification (NCBI taxonomy): domain Eukaryota; kingdom Viridiplantae; phylum Streptophyta; class Magnoliopsida; order Fabales; family Fabaceae; genus Acacia; species Acacia crassicarpa. The sequence continues at coordinate 23,359,946 of JAWXYG010000008.1, forward strand.
TACAATGGGTATTAAGACCTATCAAATGGGTACGACTTCAAGTAGTTGAATTGAATATTCAGTCTATGAGAAGCCTTAAGTTCTGTGAGACTAAAATGTCCATAGGCTGGCAAAAATCTACAGATACTAAATCATGAATATTGGGCAATGTGCCAAAAAGATTGTAAGCCTATGAGATACAGGCATTGTTCTGGAATGGCTTGAGTAGCCAAGGATAGTGTCATGATGTAATTGAAATTGATGACCTTCTATGTCAGTTGTCTGGTTCCTGGTATATGCGAAAATTGAGTTTTGAATTTACCAATGCACCTGTTGTGTATATGAAATTGTGGAATTGAATTTTGTTGAACTCAATTTTCAAATGAAATGTTCAAAATTTGAGAACAATTTGAAATGATTGTACTTAAACTGTGTTGTCTCATAAGTAGGGTCCTGATGGAGCCCAGATTTGAAATTGAATTGTGCAACATGTTTGTAATGGAAGCAGTACTGAACTGGTAGAGGCCAGAAACTGTTGTAGATGTACTCAGTTTACTGGATCTTACCAGGTGTTTTGGGGAAATGTTTTGAAATCGCTGGCCATTGTTGAAAATTCTTTTGAGGGGATTAGTTTTACTGAGCTGATACTCGCACCAACAGTGTGTGCTCCCGATCCGAATAGTTTTTGCCTTGTGAGGGTATGTGTTCTGCCTTGTCTGGTCAGCACCCATGCAGGCAGTTGGAGCAGGGCTCCGTGGACGATGGTCCTTGTCCCGAGTATGGGATTCTGGTGGGTGGCCTGATATTGTATGTGCCAGTGCGGACACTGGGTCCCGGGAAGGGACGGAAACTCTCCCACATTGGCCGACAAGTGCAGTGGTTTGTACATGAAAGGATTGGGGTGTACTGCTATACTAAAAATTATAGTGGTGGCGAGATCTTTTGACTATTGAATTTGTGTAATGAATAATCCCGCTCAATAATGTATACCGGTAGTGAATATTTTCTGAAAATAGTCCGACGATGAATTGTTTCCTGAAAATTTGAGCTGGCAGCGATCGAATTTGAAAATGTGAAAATACTATTTTGTGTGATTATGAGAATGTACTCCAACCACAGAAATTTTCAAATATGTGAAAATTTAAAGTATTGAACATGAAACAACACAGTAAACAGTGACTTGACTGTCATCGCTGTTGTTTTGTAATAAAAGCGGTGCATTTGGTTATTATGTTGATACAGGAACAGAAACTGATAGAATGGTCTAAAAATCTGAACTGGTTAAATACGATGATATTTGCCAGTTATCGTGCTAAGCTAGAGAAAGATGAATTAAGAACTTTGAATTGAGAAAGCTCAGAGAAATTGATGAGCAGAGGCTCAAGGCAACAAGACCCGATGTGCAAGTTTGCATGGGGGGATACCCCTAGGCCGTAAGACCTGTGATCGCTGAGCAATATGTGGAATATCTACTGGCATGATGACTTTAGACTAGTATGTCTAGAGTACCTCTTGAGGCTGGCAAACCATACGATTTGTACCAGGTGATAGATGAATTTGAAATGAGTCACAAGGCCAGCATGTGATAGAACGAGAAGTAAAATGAGTAAGGCAGTGACGCCTTGTATGAGAGACATATGGATCTCTTATTTGTTAAACGGATTGATTTAAGAGGAAATTGTTTGGGTCGAAAATCATTGATGAAATTTCAGAACAAATTGAGTTGATCCGAAAGAGGTTTCCCATAGCAGAAAGTATGCAAAGAGTTACTCTAATAAAGTAAGGAGACCTCTCAAATTTGATGTCAGAAATCATGTTTCTCTTAAATTATTTCCTGTCACTGGAATTGAAAGAATGTTAAAGCAGAGAAAACTAAGTCCTCAGTATATCAATCTTCTTGAAATACTAAGGGTGTATCAATTGGCATAACCACCAAATCTTAGCAGATCGCATTACATCTTTCATATTGAAAAATGTTCCTTATGTTAAAGCAGTCTGGAAGGGATTGTCTTCCCAGAAAGCGACGTGGGAGATAGTTAAGGATATGAAGAACTGCTATGCTAATTTTATGTCCTGAAACATGATTAGTGTATCACCGAAATTTCGAGGACGAAATTTATTTTACGAGGGGAGAAATGTAATATCCCGAATTTTGGATCCAGAAAATTGAAAATAAGCCTAAATTAGGCAGACTACTAAGCCCGGTTCGGGAATGTTGGGATTCGTACACGCAGCGGATTAAAAATTTGTTACGAATCCTTCCGAAGGATCACTCAACGACGTTTAAATCAGAGTTAAGGAAACCGAATCATACCTTGTATTGAACTATTCCACGTTCCGTTCCTTTGATCAGGTGGGCTACCTTCTCGAACAACACGTCCGCGTCTCGTTTCTTTGATCAGGTGGGCGATCAACACGTCCGCGTCTCGTTCTTTCGATCAGCAGAAGTCGACTCTTGGATCGGCTTCCTCTACTGGTATCCACACGAACAATCCCTAAAACACGGTTGCGGCAGCGTGCTAGCGCTACTTGTGCGTCTCTCTCTCATAAGTTGCTCTAGGGTTTCTCGCGGCTTTTCTGAATACGCTCAACTGAGAATCCCGTAGGTTTTTTCTAAACCCGATAGGCATATTATATAACCAAAATTAATCCTTTATTAATTTTGGAAATTCGGATTTTTGAATCTGGTCAACATATCAATCACATCTATCTCATAAATTTAATTGAATATATTAAAAGCCAGATTTGGAAATCCGAGTTTTGAATTTAAATCAAATCTAAATTTAAAGCCTTTTGATTTAATTTATCATCATAAATTAAATCCGAGATATGATATCTATCTATTTAATTAAATCTGAGATACCATATCTCAATTTAATATTAAACAGATATACGATATCTTTATTCGAAATTAAATGAGATACAATATCTCTATTTGTTTTAGATATTTAATTTATCAAATAAATTAAATACTAAACAAATATCATATATAATATTATAATCTCAATTTATAATATATATATATATTAATTTCGAATTATATATATATATATATATATATATATATATATATATATATAATTCCTAGATCAAATTTAGTATTCATTTAATCTCAGATTAATCTGAGATTCAATGAACCTGGACACTTTCACCCGTGTTGGATTATTCTTGTGTGCGACCCTGCAGGCCCATATGAGATTGGCAGTGGGCCAACACTGTATCAGCCCACAAGTCGCAAGCGGCCTCTAGCAAGACATTGCAACTACCCAATTCACATGGGGATCGATGACACGATACTACCTATCGTACAACCATGTCACGTCCCTTTTGTCACGCGATAATTTGGTCAAGGATGAGGCATGGGTAATGTCAACTTCCTTTTCTTGACCAATGCTTTCTCGATTCTCGAGTAGTCTAATAAGTGAAATGGAAACTCCTTTCCATCACAGTATGGCCATACATTTCTTAGACTCACTCATCGAGGGGCCCAGCATTATCTCTCTACATATGTGAGGGACAAATCCCATCTTAACCATTCACATTCCTCCGCATGAAAACCACTGATCCTGATCCCAGCCTTTATCATCACCCGGTCAAAGGTGACTTTTGACTAGGTCAAAGACCAGTGACTCATCATGTAGGAATCTATGATGGTCTCAGGTCATAGGGCGTCGTGACGCGGTTATACATGAGATAAGCTTATGACTTAATCCATGCAGCTTTCTCATAGTGGGTCGGTCCAGCACCTTGTACTCTTACAAGTGCCCATGACTTTGATTCGTATCTCCATACCTCACCAAAGTCATACTGATCTTATTTCATCTTCACTCCCGTGTAGATGACCGACCAGGGACATTTAGGATAATCTATAAGATTATCCAGGGATGCAGTTATCAATACGAACATGCAAACAAAAATGATAACAAAAGAGAATACTTTAAATAACTTAAATATCCAAAGTACAATGAATTGCCCCTAGGGCATAATTTCCAACAGGGAAGAATCCCTTGAATGACAAGAGATAGGCAGTCTCTGATGGGCCCAGGTTTGTAAAGATGCGGGCCTAGGGCAAGATACCAGTGAGGTATAAAGCCGGTGTGATGAAGCGGGACCCAAGAAAGATGACAAAATAAAGATTCTTGACCCCTGGAAGTGCGTATGCGCCATACAGGGACACATGTCACCCCGAGATTAAAGGAAGATAAGGCAAGGGCAAAATGGCCAATTCCTTATCCTTTGGGCATTGAATTTCATCCTACATGAGAATGGGAAGAAAATCAGATGATTTTACCCATACTCTGGTCCAGACACAAGACGCGGGACCCGCAGGCGATTAACCGATAGAAAAGGGAACCGATAAGGACCAGATAGGGGATTATTTTGGACGGAATGAGACAAATGTGGGGCCACATTGGAAAGAGGGAAGGCACCACATGAGTATGCCCAAGCAGAGGAAAATATCTGGAAAAGACAGAGAAAAGTACAAAAAGACGCATTTTTGGACCCGGTGGGACCCGATACGAGTCGGTAGACCCCGAAATTGACCAACCAAGTGGAAGAATAGATTTAATTATTGAAGTTCAGATTTTGGGACATTCCATGCGCCTAGGACCTGCCCAAAATTGACAAAAAAATGACTAGTCAAGCAAGGTCAATTGAGATAATGCATGTGGGCCCCAAAAATAACTTCAAAACACATGTGATAATTCATGGAATAATTCATATACGAATTGAAGAGATAAAATCTGAGTTTGGGCAGCCAAATCACGCCACATACACCCCTCCTAGAAGGCTCTTAAATTGCACATGGGATAAAGCCAAAGAAATGACCCTTGGAAGCCAACTAAACTAGGAAAAACTTAGTTACAATCCAACGAAATAGCCACTTTAGGAGTATTATTAAAAGAGCTTGACCTTGCCATTTTCTTTCCCAAAAAGGCGTGGTCCAGAAGCTGAAAAGGGAGGGGACCAGCAAGTTTCCAAAGCCAAGATCAAGCTTCCATCCACTTTGTCCATCTATCCAAAGTTCCGAAACCGGTAACTACCGATAACTTGAATCTTTCAAACTTTAACTTTGGAATTTTCGTGCTGCTGTTTGGAGCTTGATTTTAGGGTTTGATTTTGAAGCTTTTGATGGCTCCAAAGTGTTTAAAACATGATTTTGTGTGGGGTTAAGTCATGGTTTAAGTTTCCTAACTCAAAAACCCCAAAAACTCAAGAAAATGGCTTGCTGCCAGTTCTCTGGATTCTGGGCAGCGAAGCTTCAGAGACGTTTCTAGAGCAGTTGAGATGTTGGTTTGAGCTGAAATTTTACAGGTGAAAAGTAGACATCTGGGGCATCATTTGGATATATAACTTGACATATTTTTGATGCACCGATTGAGAGATACAAATTTTCTAAATTGGCTCTGTCTGCAACAGGGCGAAATCTGACCCAGGTGTGGAAAGTGAGCAACACGCCAAAATATAAGTGCTTTCTGGGTCTGAGAATATTTTTCATGAAAAATAGACATTTCAATGGTTCAAATTGCGCTGGTTTCATGTAAAAAGGAGTTTTTTAGAATTTATTAAAAATCCCACAAGTTGGGTCAAAATCACTGGATTTCTGGAAAAACTAGTTTGGGCTCGGTTTTGAAGAGAAAAACGTGTTGGTAATTTTGTAAATATTGAATAAGTGTGTTTTGATGATTTATAGGTCAAAGGAACCCTTGGGAAGTCAACGGGCTCAATAAAATATTAAGGACAATATTTGCCACACCAGGTAGTAACCGTTTTACTCAGATATCTCTGTGTTTTGTTGTATGTTTGTGTTTGCCATGTGTGTTTTTTCTTTGTATATGTTGTGCCAAATATACATACAGTATTATGTTTTTCCTAGCGCTGAGGATGTTCAGTCCGAGGCCGGCCTTGGTTGGCGGCTGTATGGGTTGAGATATCAGTCCGGGGCTAGCCTAGAAATGGCGGCTCTACGGGTTGTGAGTTCAGTGAGTCCGAGGCTTGCCTTGGTTGGCAGCTATACGGGTTCTTGAATTGTGATATGTGCTTTGCTGTGGTATGATCTGGATGCATATATGATATGTATTTGGCATGTTCTTATGTTTCTGATTAGCATGGTAGCTTACATACTCCTTACACATTTAGTATTTGAGTACTGACGGTTACTCTGGGGGCCGTTATCGGACCCCAGCCTCTTCTGTTGTCACAAGGAGATATGCCCGATGTGAAGAACCCTTCTCGAAATGAAAAGTGCTCATCGGTACAGACTGAAGAATAGGGGATGCCCTATCATGTTGTATATATTTTTGAGGTGACGGTATGTTATGTTTTGATATTTATTCTGGATGACTGTACCATTAACCCTTCGGGGACTTTTATTTTTCTGTTTATTTTACTTTTACCAGTACAGTAGATAGTCTAAACCAGTTAAATGCTCTGTTGCGCTCACTCTGATATAAGTTCAATGGACCAAATGACGAAGGAAATGTAACTAAGTAAGTGAATCCTTCTAACCCGCCACCCGAGAGGGCGAGGCCGGTAGGGGTGTAACACTAGTCAAATTCACTTCATCAAGTTTCAACATTTTATTTAAGGAAGATGTAGAATTGTAGAAGAAATTGGAGCTATGTTTTGTACTGCTAGATAGATAGGTTAAGAAACCAAAGAGAATTATGCTTACATAATAGTACAAACTTGATCCTTTTTATGGCATCCGGTGGGATCAGCAGTCCCCATTAGATAGTAACAATTGGGTATATAAAGTTTCCCCCTTTTAAGACTACTCATTTCCTCCTTTACACAGTTAACATACTAATTAACTAATAGCAATGTCTAACCACTACCTACTATAAAAGAACTAGCTAAGACTATAATAATGGTTTGACTCTTATGCCATTTTTAATTCCCTAATTACCTACTTAGTATTTTACCTTTGCACAGTTTACATATCAGACTTGCATACAACTAAGGCATGCTCCTCTAATGCAGGACAAAGAATGGAGATATATACTTCTATTCACAGACCAAACCATCTAACTCACAGGATTAGATGAACACGTACAATAACATTCACATATCCGCCCAAGTTAGTAAGCAAACAAAAAAGGGCAAACAAAACTAAATATAAACTCACCAAAGTTTCAGGATTGGTCCGCAGTTGAACAAATTGTTGCCAAGTTTGTTCATCAATAAATGTGTACTTGTTCCAAGGATTATGGTCAGGCCTAACCTCGGCAAAAATATGTGTTAGCTAGAAAGGTCTTAAACTTCCTCCACCGATTAGCACAATAAGACCATGTCTTGTCTTTCAACTTCAAACAGTCAGGGACAGTGTATGTAAGCTGGATATTGTCCCAAATAGGTTCCTTTATATTGCAAGGGTCCACATTTCTCCACTCATCTGTCAAGATGCTAGCCTTGCTACGTGCTAGATAGCCGACAAAACTATATTATTTGACTTTATTAGGACCAAAAGGAGCCAACTTTTCATCAAACTGAATCTCGAGCTTTGACCCAGAGGTCCGACTTACGGATACGTCTTTCATTCATGTGCCACCTCTACCACGGCGTACAGGGTGGTTACGAGGCTCATTGTGAGATGAAGAGGATTCGTTCTGACTCACACCAGTAACTGGCATTGAACGAACAGGAGAAGAACCGTTTTCTTCGTTCATTTTTTAGAAAGGAAGAGAGATTGAGAGTGGTGGTGCGAAAGAGGAACGCCTGAGAGAGTGAGAGAGTAACAGAGGATGGTGGTAGTGGGCGAGGAAGAGAGGTAATGCAACAGGAAGAGGGGTTTCGCAACAACAACATGGGTTTTAGAGTTCAGAGAGAACAACGTTAAGTTGTAAGGTAAGGTTTCACGCGAAGAAAAGTATATTTGGCGCTTTAGTTTTAAGACCGAAAGAAGTAAACGACGGTTTTAAAGGTTATAATTTAAGACCATCCATTATTAATGTCTGGTCTTTAAAAAAATCAATATTTAGTACTGGGCACTATTTGTGTCCGATCTTAAAAGTATATCCTTTAAGACCGTCTTTTTATATATAATCGGTCTTAAAAGTTTTATTTAAATTTTTCCTTATTTTTTTGGACCACAGAAAATATAAGTCGGGTTGTACAAAATTTCTCTAATAATGTATTGATATTTCAATTTTTTTAATAACATTTTTAAGACCAGTTGTTTTTTTTTTGCCGGTTTGAATAATATATTTAAGACCTATGAAAAAATGATCCGGTCCAAGAAGTTCTTTATATTTACAAAATTGCCACCAATCATACCTTTAAGACTGGGTGTCGATAGTTCAGTCCAAATGAGGCGGTCTTAAAAGGTTTTTTTTTTTTTTTTGCACTAGTGTAAATGCTATCAACTATAAAAGCCAGGAGCATTCAATCTCTCAACTACTGAAACTATGCGCATTCAATTAGCAACACTTGCATTTACTGTTTCTACTCTTACAAACAATATCTTCGAATATTTAAACCTTCAGTGTTTATACATTTGCTCTTTTAGAGAATACATTATTGTTTATCAATCTTTGTAAGGATCTCAAAGTATTGAGACTTTGGGATTGGGACATTTGATTACAACTTGTACGGGGGAGTAAGTTCTAATGAGAGAATACTCCGAGAGTTAGAGAATGTGTAATCATTTGAAGTTAGTGAAATCCCAAAGAGTCTGGGGACTGGACGTAGGTCAAAGATTTGGACCAAACCAATATAAATACATTGTCATACCTTAAGTCCACCTCACTACTTGTATATATAGGCTCCAAGAACTCCTTCTCCTCCTTATTTAGTCAATGTGAGACTTCTTAATTTCTTTTATTTTAGGGCAAAGATACAAATTTAACAATGAAGTTTTTCGCTATGAGCACCCAACACAATCATTATAAGAGGTAGCCAATTTGGAATTTCCATTAACAGAGCTAACATTCTTCCATTTTTGCATTGTGAGTCTCACAATTCTTCCTATTGACTACATCATTTATGTTATGACCAATGAAAGCAAGCCACATCACTGAATGTAATCTGATTTGCAAGCTCCTTTAAATTTACTTGAGTTTTATTATTTTTAGGGTCAAAGGTCATTTTTGCCATGGAAGTTTTGCTAGGGGAGCGCCCAGCACCCGGAAGTTTTTTGGATATCAAATTTGCCCCGGAAGTATGAAAAATGTAGCAAATTTGCCCCTCCGTTAATTTTGACCGTTAAGTGCCACCTCATCACACGTGGCATGCCACCTCATCAATCAAAAGTATCATTTTTGTCTTAGAAGTTTTCATTGAGGAGCAATTTTGCCCCTGAATTTTACAAAATTAGCAATTTTTCCCTTCTTTCTCCCAATATTAAATTTGACTATTAAATCAGTCAAAGACCACACATATCATGCCTTGAAAAGGTCAAACTTGGAGTCAGAGAAGGAGATCCTTGAGATGTTAAGCTCAAGGCGGCTAGAATTTGTGAAGCCCAACTGGTTACAGGGACTGAAAGGTCTGTCACAAAACCCATAGGAAGCATCACATATGATCTAAGCAAATGAAACGCAAAATGAGAAATTGAAAGTGGAACCTGAATACCCAAGAGGGGGGTGAATTTGGTATCTTTAAAATTTTTCGGTAAATCCTCTGTTTTACAACACTAAAACAGAGATGAACAGAGTAAGGGAAGAATAGCTATGACATAGAGATTTCTACTGGTTCGATCTCAACAACTTGACCTACATCCAGTCCCCAAACTCTCTGGGATTTTCCACTATCACAATGATTACACACTCTGCACTCAAGAAGTGATTCTCTCACTAGAACTCACTCCGCCTTACAAGTTGTAATCAATGATCCCAACCACCAAGTCCCCTGACTTGTGGTTCTTTACAATAAATTATTTACAATCAAAAACTCTCTCTAAGAGTAGATAATGATAAACACTGAAGCTTATAATGTCAAAAGACAAAATACAAGTGAAAACTGAAAGGTAGTTGAAGAACTTGAATGCTATGCGTTTTCAGATGTTGTTCCACCTGTGAAGACTTGAATGCTCTTCTATTTATACTCAGAGATCATTAAATGACCATTGTATCTTGCATTAAACCGTTGGAACTGATCTGCAGAAGTTGAGTGCAACTTTGGTCCTTTTCTCTCTCTTAATTTTTGCTTAATCCAGCTGGACAATGGTTCAGAGTTGACTCTCTGCAAATTAATCCGTTGGAGAAGAGATTGCTTGTTGTAGAAATCATTCTTTAATGCTTTGTAAACGTGTGCAGAAGGATTAGCTGAAAGAATGCAACTTTTCTGGACTGCATTTATTATGCTGACATGCTTTTTGCTTTTTGCTTTTGCTGAGATCTTCAATAAACTTTCGTTAATCTGTTTAAAAACTCATCAAGAAAGTGGTTAAACATATCTAGGAATATAGAGGATTAATACTGAAAGTATTAGGATCAAACAAAACAGATTTCCAAAAACGCAAAATTCAAATTTCAAACTCAGCGCAGAAACCTCGAGGTTTGTTCACCAAACCTCGAGTTTTGGAATTAACATGTGATTCTGATTTTATGTCCAAAACATCAAAACTTGAGGTTTCTAAGCAAAACTGGAGGTTTTCAAAACTTTGAAATGCTCGATGCTCTCTGCCTAGGAAAACCTCGAGGTTTCATTACAAACCTCGAGTTTTCACTCAAGGTAGGAAGATTTGAGAAATTCTGTCAAATGTAAAACCTTGAGGTTTCTATTGAAACCTTGAGTTTTTAAATCAGTGAAAAAACTCGTTTTCTCTCTGCCTTGTAAAACCTCAAGTTTTCTATACAAAACTCGAGTTTTCTTCAAATATAAAAACTTTGAGATTTTGTGCCAAGACAGAAATTTCGAGGTTTCAAAACCAAACTCGAGGTTTTGAAACCTTAGAAAATTTAGTTTCTCTTTTCCTGGACAAAACTCAAGTTTTCTCCCAAAACCTCGAGTTTTCACACTATGTGAAAACTTGGACAATTTTCTATCAAACTCCAAAACTGGAGGTTTTCTCTCAAAACTGGAGGTTTTATAAAACGTTAAAGACTAAGTATTTTCAGCTTCCACAAAACTTGAGGTTTTGTCCAAAACCTCGAGTTTTCACTCAATGTGAAAACTTTGAGAAAATCTTGTTAAGTTCAAACCTTGAGGTTTTGTGTAAAACTGCAGGTTTTGAAACTTGGATAAAATCTGATTTTTGCTTGTTAGTCAAAACTTCGAGTTTTCTCAAAACTTGTGAAAAATGAAGTTTGAAATCAAAACACAAAACTTGAGGTTTTATTTGAAAATTGGAGGTTTTGAATTGTTCAAAATTTGAGAGACTCTCTGTATGACAAAACCTCGAGGTTTATCAAGAAACCTCGAGTTTTGCTATTTCTCAATAAAACTTGAGAAGTCTCTGTGTTTGGAAACCTCGAGTTTTCTCTGGAAATCTCGAGTCTTCTTTTATCTCAGAAAGCTTGAGTTCCTCTCTGTAAGGCCAAACCTCGAGGTTTCTTAGCAAACCTCGAGTTTTGCTCTCACAGTGAGTTTTACACACTTGACAGCAAAACTTTAATCTTTGTTTACAATTATTGGCAATCATCAAAACCCTTAGAGAACTAACAGAAATGAATTGTTCCAAAAATTGTTTCAGTAAAACAAATCAATAGTGTTAATATTTACGTTTGTACAGACTGATCATTTGCTTAGATCATAAGTGATGCTTCCTGTGACCAGTTCGGCTTCATAAATTCTGGCGGCCTTGAGCTCAACATCTCAATGATCTCCTTCTCTGACTCCAAGTTTGACCTTTTCAAGGCATGACATGTGTGGTCTTTGACTGATTTAATAGTCAAATTTAATATGTGGGAAAGAAGGGAAAAATTGATACGTTTTGTAAACTTCTGAGGTAAAATTGCTCCTTAGTGAAAACTTCCGGGGCAAACTTGTTCTCAGTGAAAACTTCCGGGGCAAAAATGATACTTAACTCTTACTGTGTTGATGAGGTGGCATGCCACGTGTACACTCAGTCAAACTTAACGGTCAAAACTAACGGACGAGCAAATTTGCTACCTTTTTCATACTTCCAGGGTAAATTTGCTACCTTTTTCATACTTCCGGGGCAAATTTGATACCCAAAAAACTTCCGGGTGCTAGGCGCTCCCTTTGCAAAACTTCCGTGACAAAAATGACCTTTAACCCTTATTTTTATTTGAACATTGTTTTGTTCTAGAGATTCATGCCCACCTTTTTCTCTCTCCCACCTCTCGCAATCCCTCACCTTTGACCTCTCTCTTAGATATTTCTAGCGAAGAAAAAAAGGAGAAAAATGAATTTTTTTTCATATTACATTTGATATTTCAGACTGCAGCACTTATTAGCTCCCTATTAGCACCTGGCCTTAAGTCCTAAGAATGTTTCACTCGATGGTAGTAGCCTTGCTTACCATGCATCTGCTGAATCCTTGTACGAGCCCTATCAAATTCATCAAGAAAAAGTAAATGAAGAGCGAGTTTGAAGAGAAAAGGTGAAGAGGAAGGTAGGAGATGATGGAACGAGAGTGAAGTGAGAGAAAAAGGTGGGGGTGAATCTTTAGAAAAAAAATAAGTGCACATTACATGCCAGCTGGAAGAACCATGGGACCCACAAGATAAAAAAAGGGACAGACATTAGCTCTAGTTAACGAGAGTGCCAAATTTGCTACCACTTAAAATGATTTTGTTTACTTTTGCACCCAACAAAACATAATTGTGTCGGGTGCTCATACCAAAAAAACTTCATTTCTAAATTTACCTTTACCCTTTATTTTATTATTTATTCTCTCATATATACATACATATACATATAATATGCACATACATATAATACACACACATATATACATATATATGTAAATATCCATATTTAATTGGATATGTTTTGAATATCTTATTTAACCTCTATAACCTTGTTTATTTTACATTTTTCCTAAAGAAATTAATAATAATAAAGCTTAATTAATCTTTACTTAACTTCATTAAGTTTTGGTGTTCTTATTTATTCTAAGTTTTTCCTTATTTAAATCATATTTGATACTTTCTATTCACCACTAAACATTTAGAATGTTACATTTCACACATTGGACAGTTCAGGATCTTGTTGGAGTCGACATGCACCATCTCTTCTCCAGACTCACCTTGATCACTCACTTTCCTTCTCGACTGTGAGTTTCTAAAAATTCCATGTCCCAACTCGTCTTAATTTTTGTTTCTATCATTTCAGCATCCCCCTTTCTTACTCCCACCATATACCTTCTCTTTCAACCTTCTCATTTTCATATTCACCGTAGTCAACATATCCCAGATTTTAGCCAAGATAGCCTCGTTGTTCAGAGGTTGTTGAGGGTTAACATAATTCTAAGAAGCCTCAAGTTTTAGGTTAACTAGGTTATTGCACTAGGTCTAGCCATCTCTCTTTACCTAAGGTCAATTAATAGCCCTTTCAGTTAAAGGAACGATGTAGAGTTTTCAGCACATTAACCATGATAAAAAGAAAAAGGAACCAAATATAAGTCTGTCATAGTTAATAAAAAAGGTTTACACATGCTTGGCATATAACTGAATAAAACACATAGTTTATATTCCAATTAATTGTGCTTCGGCCTTAGGCCATATTGTAAAATAACCATACTTAACTTCCCCTTTTGTGTCTCAAATGTACACAAATGGATCCAAATTTTCCCTTACATAACTAATAAATAAAAGGGCTACTGGCCTTGGTGAACACATCCCTTGCTGGGTCGAGAGACATCATACAACGCACCTCGGTGAACGTATCATTCGCCAAGGCAAGGGACGTAGACACTTATGTCACAAGCAACACAATCGCTGGGGCAAGAGATACAATGAGTAAAAATATGAGTTAAATCAAGCAAAAATGCACAAGTGGTGTGTGCAAAAATATACAAACAAAATCATTAGGTTTTAGACGGTCTTTACCCATCGGTGCCTTTTCTCATGCTCCAAGCATATCATTCTAACCTGAAAAATGTTGGAGAGGGTGAGATCCACATCGTAGTAACTAAACCCCATCCTATTGTGTGACCACTACGGGCTCATGAGGTGCCAAGTAGACAGTTATATTAACGTGCAATATATATTTATGAACATACATGTCTCGTATACCACAAACTTAGAATCTTGTTTTATCTCTTCAGGTTCAATTCCTACATTATCACCTCTTGAGCTGCCAACATGAATTCCTTGGGCTAATCACTTGAGTGAGCACTGAAGAGATGTGAAAACTACTAGATTACTTGATCACTCAAATGATGTGTTCAGACTTTGTCACTATTAGCCCACTCCCAGTGATTGAGCCAATTATGAGAATATTTATAGATCACTCGAGTGATGCTCTTTGAAATTGCTCCAAATTCCATTACTTATTAACTCAATTCCATTACTAATCAAGTTTAATTAAATCTAAATCTAGAGTTCAAAATTTAGCATATATTACACATAATCTCGAGGTTCGTAGAGGTAGTCAATGTAGTGCAAAGGGGGTTTAAGGAATGGTTCCTTTGGTGCTTCGATCATTTGGAATTGAGCAGCTCATCCAACTACTATTACAAAAATTAGGAAAAGAATATATAGTACATACCTCTGCTACGTGCAACTAAGAATTACAATGCGAAGAATCACTACAAAAAACAATTAATCGTCGACGAAATTAGCGACAAAAAAGTACTTTTGTCACTAATTTCTGATAGATTACGAACAAAACTTTTGTCGCTAAATTTATCGGAGGAATTTTTCCGTTTCCTTTTCTGTCGCTAATAAGCAACTGAGAAATTCCATCACTAATACATCCATCGCTAATTTTGTGGCAATATTTTTTGTGATAGAATTAACGACTAAAAGTCATGTCCCTAATCTCTGTTACATACTAATCCATCATTAATTTCCTTCGCTAAATTGCTTGCTATGAAAGTTCTCATTACTAACAAAATTTCATCGCATGCAATTCCATCACTAATCCGTCGCCAATTTCAAATTTCACTATTTTTGGTTATAATCCTACAAAAATTTCTATAATAACATAATCAGTAATATAATGATTTAAATTTGTTTCCAATTACAAAATAAATGGATATATTTATGGGGTTGGTGTTAACTACGGCATCATTATCTTTGGTTTGATCATTAGACACATATTGAGACAGAGACAAATTCTTTAAAAACCCGTTTTATGTTTCATTAAAGTCAGTTGTGCTCTTAAGCCCTAATTACTTGTGTGCAGTAATAATGTTAGTCCCTTTGGTCTTTTTCATAAGAAACAACTATTAAAATTATGCGGTTCAAAATGTTAGTTAAAAGTAATAAATATATTAAATATGTGATTTTCTTTCCAATTATATCCTAATTTGCAAATAAAGTGTGTGAGAGATGATGAGTGTAAATTTATTGCAAAGAGATAATGAGCAACATATATTTAATCTATGTAAAAATGGAAAGACCATGAGTGAGACTTTTCCTTGTAAAATTAACGGAAGGGAGTATAATTGTATGAAGAAATGGAAACCAACAAACTCTGGTAAAACTCAAAGGAAATCGCAGCTTTGTGAATCGTGAGTTTCCTAACAGAATTAATGTGCTCATGTACCAAATTAAAATGCATGTTAGTCAATAAAATGCGATTATATTTTGGATTTGATTTTATAGAGAAGATTAACGCATCTAATAAAATTATAATCTTAGTTATCATTGCTAAGAATTTATTTAAATATTTTCCATTTCATTATATATATTAGAAAAACAGTAAATTACTGACAAAATTCCAAAGGTAAATTTATTTAAAGATTAAATTCTATCATCAATTAGTAACCTTCTATTTTATGATGAAATAATCAAATTCCGTTGCTAATCCACTATTTTTCTAGTATATATTTTTAATTACTTTACGCATGAACTTGTTAAAATGTAACATTTAATTTAAATTAGTTAATTTGAATAATATTTTAATATAATTTTTCTCATATTTAAATGAGTTTATTTGATTTTCCTATATATATAGAACAATAAATTTTATAGTAGTTAACTTTTTATATGTATACTTGTATAATATAGAAATAGTATATTTATATTTGGGTTTGTGAAATGAAATATTATATATATAATTACATTTTGTGTTTTTGAATTAAAATTACTCTCACAAATCGGTAATATAAGACATATTTAGGAATCTGATACAATTTCTAAATATAAGTCATATTTGTCAATCTTTTCCTAATTTATCGTTATTGGTGTTTCCTCAATAGTATTCAAGAAGAAGAGGGAAGGGGAGGTTAAGAAAGATGACTACATGTTTTAGAAAATATATGTCGTATTAATTGACTTAACCAACTTCTTTAATTTAATCAAATTAGATAAACATATTTTATAATAAAGACTAGATCAAGTATACATAAAAAAATTAGCAACAAAAATTTCATTAGAAATTAGTTACAAAAAAATATATCTGAATAAATTATGTCTCAATAGAATTGAAATTCTTTCATCAAAGCAATTAACAAAAAAAGGAATTCCGTCGGTAATAAGCTATTCCCCCCCCCCCCCCCCCCCCTCCTGAATTGAATGTGTTGAAGTAGAAGGTGCCTCATCTATCCAGGTAAATAGTTGCCATGATTGACTGGAATCGTTGATACATTCCCTTGAAGGGCTCTAGCATCCTCCGTACTTCGAAATCTATATGGACAATCACTTATGTGGTGGCTAGTGGAATGGCAATGCACGCAAAAGGATGAATTCATTTCAAGTGTGAGAGGACAAGGTTTTTTAACCAGCAAATATGCATATTTCCTCAAGTGCTGAGATCCTGATGTGTATTCTAGAATACAAAGAGAAAGATAGACACATACTAGTTAGCCCCCTTTCGTGACATGTGGGGTTCACCATCATGTCTTATCATCTCTACTCATTCTAGGTCACTTGAAATCGTTCGATCACAATAAGACGAATACATCCTTGCATGATGGGGTGGATTTTGATGGGATTCAATTATCAGCTACCTATCAATTGAAAGAAATACTGAGTAATAGTAATAATAATAACAACCAACAAGTTGTTGATTGAGATGGTAAGAGACTTCACTCCGTAAGGAAAAGAGTATAAGTTTGAATATCAGGAAATACACTTGTTAAAAGAGGCGAAAACCGTTTGCCCTTTAATCTTCGAGGGAAAAACCCTTGATAAATAATAATAATAATAATAATAATAATTGTGAATATGGGGAAAAGCCTAAAAAAAGTGAAGAATATTCTGTAGTGGAGGGAATGCTTGCGTTGAAAGGGGACATGCAATGCAAAAGCAGTGAGCCAAAAAGAAGAATTTATAGAAAGTAGGTCCCCTTTTCTCTTTTAGAATCACATATCCCACAAACACCCAAACACACAGGTCTAAAACACACCCTTTAATTTTTGTTAATGATTAATAATTAATATCAAAGGTGTATATATATATATATATATCATACACACACACACACACACTCTCTCTCTCTCTCTCTCTCTGCCCCTACCCATATACATACGTATTTTTATATTCTGAATCTCAAAGGTACTACCTAGGAAGATGCCTTTTGCACAAAAAGCTCACTGTTAAGTCCTTCGGTATCTTTAGCATTTTAGAACGATTTGTCTTTGAATGAAGCAACCTTAACATGAATTTGCATGCCCTTATCTCCAATCAAAGAAAGCTGTTTCTTTTCCTTTTTTCCTTTTGATACAAGTGTGTTTGTGTGTGTGTGTGTTCTTTCAAAATTTTGTTTGCTGGGATTGTAAGTTACGCTGGCTTGGGCGCACTACTGTATATTTAAATCTTTATATATATATATATATATATAGAGAGAGAGAGAGAGAGAAGGGAGGGAAATATGATTCTTTTCTAGAAATAATAAGAGAAAAGAATCATGAAGTTCCTTCAATATTATTAATTGAATGCATGTATTGTAAATAGCGTTAATGGTGATGCCAATAATTAACTGGCAAACTTGCATTAGGGGGAATTGTCTACCTGATCTATTTTTGCTCACTTTAAGTTGTATACAACATAATTAGACTATCAATTTATAACTTTTCTAATTATTTTTTCAAGTAAAAATATATTGCTACTTATATAATGAACAAAGGATTCCAACATCCAATCGAAACTGCCTTGCCAAGGTATCTTAGCAATCGTATTGACAGATACACACGGACTTTTAGATCGATGTTATATGAACATCATGTCACTATATATGTGTGTGTATGTGGTAACGAAGCATTGGTTCTTTTTTTATAATAATAAAAAAAAACCCCCCAAAAAAAAGGCTCAAGTGGTAAAGTACCTTCAGCGATTCAAAAAAAAAAAAAAAACTACTATAGTTTCAGGGTATCTTGTCTATTATTGAAAAAGTGTGGGAAAGCACAGCCAATAATTTTAAACGATTTATGTCTTGCAGTCAAAGAGAGAGTATGAAGCTCGTAGAAATGATAACTCAGGAGCATAATGAACTCTGACACTTACATAGGTTATCGATCACAATTTTTTAAAAAATAGAAAAAAATTCAAATATAATAAATTACCGAAGAATTTTATATAATAATCTGTATACTGTTGAACCATCGATCTAAAAGCATATGTGGTCTGCACTATATATACACACACTCAGCACACATATGTATGTATCCCAGTTTACGATAGATATAGAAAACTATAAGAAAATGATATTTATGATAATTAGAAAAGTAGGATGAAAATTAACTGTCTTGAAGTTAAATTGGAGGCAACATGAAGAACATTAATTTAGGAGTTCATTAAGGTTTCAATGTGTCCTGTAAGTTTTGCAGAAGAGCAATGTCATGTTTGAAGGTTTTTTAGGTACAACGTTGCCCTAAAAGTATTAAAATGGAACAATGTTACTCCTTACTATTAAAAAGGTAATGGTGAACATCAAGTTTTAATGATCAACATTAATTTTTTTAATGGTATAGGGTAACATTGTTGCGATTTGAAACTTTTAGAGCAATATTAAATCTAACAAAAATTTCTAGGACAACATTGCTCTTTAACAAAAAACTTCCAAGGAAAATTTCAAAATTAACCCTTAATTTAGGGTACTTGTTAATGAAAAAGAATCTTAGGGTTTTGGTGTAGATATACTCATAAAGTATTGTGCAACTACACCAAACACCATAAACATTTTTTGGGAGCAAAATTCCACCTGAAGTTTTCAAAATGATGCAAAAATGCCACAACCATTAATTATTTAGCAAATATGTCATCTAATTTAAAAAATGCACAAAAATAATACACACGAAATATTCAAAATGGTGCAAAAATACATATGAAGTTTCCAGTGGCAACACAATTTTGCATCATTTTGAAACCTCATGTGTATTTTTACATCATTTTTTTGAGTTACATATTTACTAGATGGCCAATGTTAGTTGACTTGAGAGATGTGACATTTTTATACCATTTTAAGAGCTTCATATATACTTTTACATCTAATAAAGGTTCATGATGTTGGACGCCCATAGTTTTGCATCCTTATCCTTAATAATTTTATTTCATATGAAATAGGATTGACCCGACTGAAACTCAAATTAGTTAGATGACTTAGGCATGTTTGAATTTGTATTTGAAAAATTTGTTTACATAAATCGAGATAAAACTCTTATCATTTACTTATTTTATACACCATGAATCTGTCTAAAAAGTAACTTCTACCGTAAATACAAATAACCACTTAGTCAAGAGTGAAGTAAAACAAAAATTGGAGAGTGGCATGCATGAGATGGAGAAAAAAGGAGTTAGTGGAGGAGGAAAGAGTATTTGAGCAAAAAAAAAAAAAGAGGAGGAAAGAGTAGTGTGTTTGAAAATAGAAAATCACATGGGCGTGTGTGGGGTGAGAGAGTGTGTTTGAATTTGAAAGCCCTAAAAGTGGGTAGTGCAGAGCATACCTTTCTGACAAAAATTGTATATCTGTAGCACTCCATGCCCTCGATCAGCCATGCAATTCAATTCAATTCCACACATTCCAATTTATATATAATACATATAGACACATATATATTCTTCTCTTTTTCTTCTCGGTTTCCACAACAAACACTCTCACATAGTCACATGCATGCCCTGACAGACCACTCATTATAACACATGCTCATGCGTCTCTCTCTCTCTCTGCCCCCCCCCCCCCCCCCCCTCATGTTATATATGTGCAGTAGTAGTATGTATAAGCAAACACGAGATTGACCCAAATAACCCACTCTCTATATGGTATTAATCTTTTTTTGTGTTTTTTGATTTTTATGGCCTCTAAAATTAATTTCTCACGGTTAAACCAGCCCACGATAATGATGAAGGATGATGGTATTCATGATGCCATGATGACGAGATTAAAGCTAATAAACTTTCTTTCTTTTTCACATATAATATTATTCTTATTTACATATGTATCACCAGAAAGAGAGAGAGAGAGAGAGGGAGAGTGTCATGGATTATTCTCTCTTCAATTGTCCACTCATGTACTTGGTGGGAAAAAGACACCATAGCGCTAACCCACTTTCTATAATGGCAACATGTAAATTGCCTAAAGCTATCATTGTTTCGTCCTCTCTCTCTCTCTCTCTCTCTCTCTCCCCCCCCCCCCCCTCTCTCTCTCTCTCTCTCTCTCTCTGTGTGTGTGATAGATAATAACTCATGCCACCATCCCATGCATGATTATTACGTATACACAACACAACATTCTCATCTCTAAAATCCAATCCTATTTTCCCTCTTCTTTCATTCTTTGCCTTTTACTCATCTTTCAACACCACCTTCTACTTTTTTCTTTCGTTTCTGTGCCTCCCCTTTACAGATTATTACTGACTTTTGTACACTTTTTATTTCACGCTCGAAATGCATCATCATCATGTGCATGCTAATTGATTAATTAATTAAGTGTCATCGATATATATGTACGTATATGCTAGTAGGCGTTCGACGGCATTATAAAAAGTCCAATATTTTGTCTCTACTACACACAAAAAAAAAACAAACAAAAAAACAAAAAACTGTCTTTTTGTAACAATTAAAATGGTGTACTTGTAGCAGTTATAACCATTACTAACGATAGTAGTAGCGGTGTCAGAAACCACTACAAAACACAATTAATGTGCATGTTTCAATTAACAAAATGCGTCATCATTGTTGCAAAGGGTTTTGTATCGGATTTTTAGAACTGCTACTCAAGTAACAGAACCGCACTATAGTGGTGGCGGTTTCGTCTTACTGCTACATACAAGATGCGTATGTGTAGATGACACATTATTTGAGAAGCTTGTGGCAATTCTAAATCCAATACACATGCTGCCACAAAATTTTGATAGAATTTAGCGTGGCGGGAAATGAGAATTAAAAATTTGATGCCAATATTGTAGCAGTTTTAAAACCACTACTAAGTACGTCCAAGAATTTGATAAAATTGGCACTAAAATATTTGTAGTGATTATGAAACCGCTACTAATATTGGATGAAATTTCAAAAGTTACGCCAAAATTTAATCTGAATTTGAATTTAAATTTATAGCAGTTTTACAAAATATTGCCAAAAAAAAAAGACAATAATTTTAGTTCATTGTTACAATATTCTGTTGAATGTTTTAATATTTAAGTAACAATTTAAATGATATTAATTAATATTTGAGAAGAATGATTAAATTAAGTTAGATATGTATAAATATTAAGTAGGTTTATTATTGAGAATGTGTAGGGAATAAGGACTTATTATATTGTCCACTAGATGTTATTTGATTATGGAAGAAATGTTGAAAATTCGGGGAAAAGTAGTCCTTAAATTTATAAAGAAGAAGAAAAAATAATTAGTATAAATATTATAATAAAGAAAAATAAAATGTTGCAATCAAAGGTTAAAATAGAAAATTATCATATTTGATTAGCTTGCTCAACTCTTCAACTCTTTAGGAAAACTTCACCGATGAGAGAAAATGAGAGAGAAGAGGGGAGGACAAAATGGAGGAGGGTTTGAGATAAGGTGTGGTGGGAGTATTTATAGGGTCTACATAATGCTTGTAGTTAAATATGATGGTTTTTACAGTAGTTTATATCATGTTGCGGTTGAGTTCACAATGTTTGTAGCGGTTTAACACTTGTAGCAATTTTTATTTATCTTTTAATGGTTTGAAAATGCTACAAACATTGATTGGTATTTTATTTTCTTAGAAAATTGAGGCTTACAAAAACAAAAGTATAATTTGTTTAATCATTCTTCAACGAGATCCCTTCAAAAAATGTGTGGAAAAACTGTTAGTGGTAAGTTTATTATTTTGTGCAAAAATTAAATTTAAATTAAGTGATAGTAAAACGTAATTTATAAAAACGCAATAAACTATAAGGAAATTGTCTTCACCTTTAGGTAAGAAGTTTTTGAAATTGGCTGGCTGGAATGGCTCACTCTTGTAGGTGATGACATCACCATCATCCATGTCATTAAGGTCTCAAGGCTTTAAGTGAACCATCATATTCCAATCCTTGTGACTCTCGTCCTCGACATAATAAACATGTTGTGCCTCTAAGGCAAGAATATATGGCTCATCATCTTCAAATTGACCAATGTGAATTAGCCAGGAGAACTTTACTGATATGAGGCCTAAGTCGTGAGTTGTAATTCCCTAGGAAGTTGTCATATTCGCCTACAAACACTTGAACAGCATCACGGTGAAACGGCCTTAGTAATTTAGTTTGATGACATCAAGAAGTTTTCCATATGAAAGGACGCCTTTGAATTGCATCTTGTCATCACTACTGCTCCCTTAACTCCTTGTCCCAAAGGTGCTATAAACACCTGAGTTTTAAGTTAGCAATTGAAACCATTGACATTGTATGTTGTAAACCTTTTTGCATGGTCAAGAAGGTAGATTGCGAGATCTTGAAACCATTGACATTGTATGTTGTAAACCTTTTTGCATGGTCAAGAAGGTAGATTGCGAGATCTCTGAAATCTAGTGAGAATGGGTGTGGTCAATTAGTATTATGCCCACATACCGACTTTGGAATTCTTGTGAAGATTTTTGTCAATTTCGGAGGATGTTTATGTATGGATCGTGAGTTGACACTTCACATGACTTCTAAATTTCTTGCAATTAATTATGAGATGGTGATCATGAAATGTAAGGAAATATATAAAATAACATATGAGTGTACAATTCTTATTGAAGGAAGGGTTCAACTTCAGTGTAATTAATCAACACATCTCTATGAGCTTGCAACTTCTCAATTGCTATTAGTTTGAAGTTCACACTTCCTTCAACTGGTTTACCAACAACTCTCTTAGTAGTGGCTCATGTTCAAGACAATTATCTATATGAGGCAGTTGGTTGAAAGACATCTCAATGTCATCAAAGTACCTTGAACATAAATATAGGACCTCATCCCTTATAGAACCTTCTAGCTACGCTTTATTTCTTACGTAAGATTTCAATTTCCTAAGAAACGTAACCTATAAAGTAAAGAAGGAAAAATGTTAATAAATGCTGAAATGTGCGACCAAAAAATTTAGAAATTAATGTTGATGCATATATGTAAAATGAGTATGTCTCAATAGAATTCATTGATATTGAATTGGGCCAGTGAGCTTTGATTCATGAATAAGGCCGACTATCAATTGAACCATTATAGTGAAAAAGGATGAAGGAAAGATCATCTCCATATAATAAGGAGTAAGAATGATTACACACTCTGTACTCAAGAGTAATTCTCTCACTAGAACTTACTCCCCCTTACAAGTTGCAATCAATGAACCCAATCACCAAGTCCCTTGATTTGTGATTCTTTACAATAAATGATTTACAAACAAGAAACTCTTTCTAAGAGTAGATAAAGATAAACATTGAAGCTTAATGTATCAGAAGATACTTTACAAGTGAAAACTGAAAGAATAAATGTAGACTTGAATGCAATTCATTTTCAACAGATGTGTTAATTGAGAAGAATTGAATGCAGCTCTATTTATACTAAGAAAGCATTAAATGACCATTATAATCTTCAATATAATCGTTACCTTCATTAGACAAGGATTAGGTTA
Source organism: Acacia crassicarpa (assembly GCA_034222035.1). Classification (NCBI taxonomy): domain Eukaryota; kingdom Viridiplantae; phylum Streptophyta; class Magnoliopsida; order Fabales; family Fabaceae; genus Acacia; species Acacia crassicarpa. Next base: position 23,384,008 of record JAWXYG010000008.1, read on the forward strand.
AGCTTTGGTCTTCTTCTCTCTCTACTCTTCACTTAATCCAGTTGCACAGAAGTTTAGGGTTGACTTCTTGAATATTAATCCATTGGAATAGAAGCTACTGGAAGGATTACCCAAAAGTATGCAACTTTATGGGTTTTGCATTTAATGTGCTGACGTCACTTTTTGCTTTAGTTTTTAACCTTCAATAAACATCTTCTAAATCATCTGAAACTCACTAACAAAGTGGTTAAACATAGCTAGGAACATAGATGAATGATGACAGGAAGTATTAAGATCAAACAAGAAGATTTCACAAATTCGTCAGATTCGATTTTTCAAACTCTGCGACACAAACTCAAGTTTGTTCTTCTGAACTCGAGTTTTCAACTGTGCACTTAAGCAAAACTCGAGTTTCCATAACCAAACTCGAGTTTCCTCTATCTAGAGAGGAAAGCCGTAATTTGAGCTTTGGAACACATTTTTGAATGAAACTCAAAACTCAAGTTTCCAAACTAAACTCGAGTTTTGGACTTTTAATGTGAAGTATGAGTTTTAGTCCAAAACATCAAAACTGGAGTTTTCATCGAAAATTTGAGTTTTCAAAACATTGAAAAAGTGCAATGCTCTCGACTTGGCCAAAACTTGAGTTTTCATTTAAGTATGAAAACTTTGAGAAATCTGAGCCAAGTTAAAACTGGAGTTGTCTGTAAAAACTGGAGTTTTCAAAACTGAGTAAAACATGAAAACTCCTCTGCCAATTGAAAACTCGAGTTTTCAAACCAAAACTCGAGTTTTCTTACAACTTTTAGAAAACTTAGAAAACTCATGGCAAAGTGAAATCTTGGAGTTTTAAATCAAAACTGAGTTTGCATATGTTCAAAATGTTGGAGACTCTTTGTATGGCTAAAACTCGAGTTTTCAAAACAAAACTGGAGTTTTGTCTTCATCAAAAAATAATGAGAAGTCTTTGTGTAATGCAAAACTCGAGTTTACCAGTCAAAACTTGAGTTTGTCTCAAGGTGAAAAACTAAGTACTCTCTGTAAGGTTAAAACTCGAGTTTTCCTATGAAAACTGGAGTTTTGCTTTATTCATTGAAAATGAGCTACTCTCTGTCAAAGTCAATTCTCGAGTTTCCAAACCAAAACTCGAGTTTGCCTTTGACAGTAAGTTTTTCAACTTACCAAAGACAAACTTCAACTTGTGTTTGCAATTGTCAGTTATCATCAAAACACATATAGAATTAACAAAATCCGCTACAAATATGCGACCAGTTGCATTCTATAGTGGTTCTTGTCATACGTACCGCTACAAATCTGGCGTCATATTTTGTAGCGGTTTGTTTGTGAAAATCGCTATAAATGTTGTTTGCTAACCAGCAAAATACTTGACATGAGTCATACCATTGTAAATTTGTAACAATTTTGGGATAAACCACTACAAATCTTGATATTTGTGGTGATTTTGTTCAATTGCTACAAATTAACAGTTTTTTTTTTTTTGGTAGTGCTTTAACAATAGAGGATACATGGACGCTGGAATGATCATCATGACTAAAGAAAAACACGAAACAGGACAAACTATAAATCTATTGACTCGTTTTGAGAGCCAAACTTTACCTATAATAAACCTTTGATTGGTCCATAGATCCTTAAAAAAGTAAAACAAAAGGAATTAGCTATAGGTAATTGTGAACCTAGTTTTGTCGATACTTGAAATGGGATATAATATATAAAATGTGTGTGTGATGATAATTAAAGGGAAAATTTTAGTTGGATGTCGTTTGGTGTAGGGCCCTTGGAGGAGTGGGAATTTGGAATTTTGGGTAGAAAGTTATCGCCATCAGCATTATCATCAGCAAGCAGCGTCCCTTTGATTCCAAGCTTAAGTCATTCCATGCTCATGCACTGTCATCACGCTCTCTCCCTTTGCACTTTCCTTCCTCCATAAGTGGTTAACGCAACTTAATTTTCTTCATTTGGAAACCATTTATTCATTTGAACAAAATAGTGCGATCCAAGTTAATTTCTCCTTGCTTCTCCTGATGTATATAAACACTAATTTTTAGATTTCTCTACCGGATTCCGGCACTACTAGCAGTTGACAATTGACTAGTCTATGTAGGCCCACAATTTTTTTTGGGGGGGGGGGGACCTCGCTATCTATGAGTAATTATCTTGGCTACTTAGTCTGGGATCGAATATAAGACCATTGATTAAATTAGAATAGCTCATAGCCCGTTGATTCAAACACCTATGGTTATATGAACACTAATTCAAGTCTTGTGTGACTTTGATATTTACCATTGAGAGAAAACAGCGATCTTGAGAACCATCTGTTAGTCTATATTACTAATTCTTAATATAAGAGCTAATTAACTAATTTTGATAAATTAAGAAAGTTTTTCTTCAATTACCATCTTTATATCATAACTACTCTTATATAGAAACCCCTAATATATGAAATCAATAGGGGTATTTTAAGAGAAAATTATAAATTTGGGAGTAAAGTGGATTGAGATATTATATTTATGATTAAACTAACCCTATATACAACTCTTATTTTAATGAGCAGTACCATTTATTCATGGTTGAGCTCCATCTACCAATAGTGGTTGGGTTGGGGGGAACTTGATTCCGCTTAAACAATGTTGATAGGTCGATACCTGTGAAAGGAAAAAAGGATCACATTGAAAGAGCTATACATCCTTCCTAATTGGGTTAATTTGACTCGGTAATATATACCGAATTCCAAATAAAAATATCAATGAATTAAAAAACCAACTCTTCGAGTATAAATTTTCATTTCTGTCAATTTTTTCATTTGCAAAAGAATCAAATTTAAGTTAACTAAATAATACCAAACCTCTTATATTTGTTTTGGTAACATATCATCTGGTGTGTGTGTTATAGTTACATTATCAACCAATTCAATTAAAAAGTACCGTTGGGCTCTAAATAAATGTAGCTCTTCTAAAATCATCTTTGGAATTCACTCGATTCAAGTCATCATATTCAAACAAAACCTAGTTCCTTCAAATGACCAAACCCTATTGGCTAGCTCCTCACATCTAACTCACCCATAATTAGTATATATATCTGTATTAATTAGCCAAAGAAATGGATCATGAAATTTGAATCATATGTCTTTTTGTTGCTTTTGGAGTTTGGGGAGAGAGAGAGAGACCATGTTGGATGGGCTGGAAAGCGAAGAGCAGCTTTTTCAGATCAATAGCTCCTCTCTAGCTCATGCTTTGTTTAAAAATTTATATACTTCATTGAAGTTCGATAATCAGTTGAAAAATATATTATTAGAGAGCGGTCTGTCTCAGGCACATATATATATAAAAGGAGAGAGATGCCGTACAAAGGTTTACAGAAGGGCCACAGAGAGAGAGAGACAGAGGTGGTGGTGGGAGGCACATGGCTTTAGGAAGAGGAATGTCTTAAAATAAAAGCCCACGTCGTTGTGTTTCGATTCTCGGGTTTTGGGGGGAAACACCATCATCATCATGCATGCCCAAACTCCTATTCATTTGTTTATAATTACCTCTTAATTAATCAATCTCTTCTATATCATCTTCTATGTATATAATAAATTATTATCAATTAGTAATTTATTATCTTATTCCATTCTTGACAGGTAAGCTCATCATGCCCTCCCACTTCAACTTACATTACATATATTCTTCTCTCTTCCCCACATATACCAACAAATCAACCAAAAAACTGCCCTTTGTTTTTTTCCATCCACTCTCCGATTATATAATATTAATCTATCGGCTTTTAAAGGATGGGCAACCTCTCATCAGACTAAACTACATATATAATCAATCACAAATGTTTGGTGTATACACATGTTCCATTAATTAGTATATATGCGTCGGAAAAAAAAATCCTTTTAATTTTACAAAAATTAAGCAACTTAAAAAAAATTAATTTTTTCCCAGTAACCTTGAAAAGCAGCTGAAATTATTGGTAAAAATAATATAAATAATTCCAAAATGGATAATATTGGTACAATATGATTTCATGGTAATACGTGTCAAAATTTGCGGTGATGCATTTTCAGAAAGTAATGAAAGTAATTAATTATCTAAGGCTTATAACACTTGTGCTTAATTATGGCAGTTTCTTTAGCTAGAAAGATGAGATGTTTGTAATTAGTTGTTAATGTTAATTAGGGTAACCGACCAGGAGCTATTAGGGTTAAAAAGGAACTTTTTGCGAAATAACAAAAAGAAAGACCTCCTTTGCTGTCAAATTCTCCTCGGAACATGGCCCGAACTTGGTGTGACTTCCATGCCTTTCCTTTCTCCTAATTCTTATTAAATACTTTTTATTGAGTTGCTTCTGATTTTGATATAAACATAAAATAATTTTTTCTATACATCATTGATTTATAGGATGATTCTCTTACAAATTTATCATTGATTTTAGATAAAGATGGCGTTTGCAAAATAAACTCAACGACATTTTAATATGTAATGTTAAAATTTTAGTTTGTAAAATGAGATTAAGTGACGTAAGCGCATAATATTTTACATTTTTCCGGCTGCATACTTCATTAATAATAATCCCGCCCCATAAATAATGTGTGTGTATATATATAAAGAAAAAGAACACCGTCTTTGTTTCTGTCTCTCTCTCCCTTCTCTGTGTCTGCGCAAAGACCCCTCTCTCTTCCCCACAAGCTTCCAAAGAAAGAGAATGAATGGAAAGTGAGATTTACAAGAACTTGTTGGACTTCTGGTAGTGGGCTGATATTTAGAGAAGGAGAGAGCCAAATGAGAAAAACCCTTATCCGTTGGATGGCTTCGGTTTATGAGAAAGTAGACTTCAGTTATTCGCATGGCAGATCCGTCATCCCAATATAAAACCGTCTCGATTCCGATACATAAGTCCATGGGTTACGTTGAGATAATAAAGTTCAGGTACAACAACAAGAATCACAACAGCCATAGTGGGTCGCCGGAGAAGTCGTTGGCGGGTGGTTATGCTAGAGCAATATGACCATGCTTCCGGCAACTCATCACGAACTGTCATCAAAACAAGATCATCGTCATCAACAACAACAGAATTATGGTGGATTTGGCAGTGGTGGAAGTACTGTTATGAGCAGACTTGAAGTTGAAGGGTATTATTATAATAATAATCAGAATATTTGCAGGGAATCTGATCAGTTATTATTAGGATCGGACATGGGTGAGGATGATCAATCCAGAAGTAACAGTGCTAGTGTTGGTGGATTATGTGGTGGTGGTGGCTCGAAAGGGAATAATAATCATCAGATTATTAATAATCAGCATCAGGACGATCAGCAAGAGAAGGATCAAGGATGGCTTCAATTAAGCATAGGACGTCAAAGAGAAGGTGACCAATTAGGTGGTTCTTCTTCACCGGTGGAGCTGGACCTTCTTCCCCATTCGAGTTCCGAGCCGTGCAGACCGTTCCTCCTGCCTCCGCCACCAGCACCGCCTCAGCTCGGTGGTGGTTCTGTCGCGGTCCCGCTTTTGAATTTCAGCTATACACAACCACAGCCGCCTCCTCCTCCTCCTCTTCCACCCTCGAATCTGATTTTTCAACAGCTTCAATATCCTCCAAGTGTTTCAGGCTTTGCTTCTCATCATCATTCACAGTACTCTAACTGGGCATTCGCTCCTTTCACTATGCCTTCCTCTTCCTCTTCTTCTTCTTTTCCTTTGAGCTCTCATCATCTTGCTGCTTCCTATTTTCCGAGGCCCTTTCACTTCCCTCCCGGCTTTCATGATGATGCTTCAGCTGGTCCCAGCTCCGATTTTAGAGTCGTCGATCCTCCTCGCCGGCCTCATTCCGGAATTTGGTTCATGCTTCAAGCCTCCCCAAATCAGTATGCTTCCTCCTTATTACTTGTTTCCGTCTGCAACTCCTAAATCAGTACATGTTTACAGTGCGTGTGTGTGTCACTTTGTTGCTGAACTGTAATCAACTTTGTTGTGCACCTTCTATGCAGAGCTAAAGAACCGTTCTTGCCCCAAATACCGAAGAGCTACCTCAGAATCAAGTACTTATCTCCTTTTTTTCCTTCTCTGTCCCCTTTTCATTCTCTACTTTCTGTCAATGCGAGTCCTTTCTTTGATTATAATTTCAAAACAGTGTATGTATGAATGCATTCAATTGATTTCCCGTGTATAATAACCCATTTACTTCAGGGATGGAAGGATGACGGTTCGATTATTGTTGAAGTATTTGGTTAACAAGTTGAGGCTACAAAGCGAATCTGAGGTACTTACAAACAATCCCTACACTCTTCATATAAATGTGTGTTTTTATCATGATTATTTGTCAATACTTTTTATAAGTCTTTACTTCTTTCTGATCTCATTCATTTCTCCCTAAAACTTGCATCCAAAAGAAGAAAGCAACAACAAAAGTCAACTTTTATAGGACTGCCCAAAATTGAAAATGAAATTGTTACGCTTCCACCAAGTTAAAGTGCCGAGTTACATAATTAACATTGGGAACTAGCTAGCTTGGAGATCTTGATATTATATATATATACATGATAGATACGGCAGAACTGACATAGATTTATCTGGTCACGGATATTTGTGCCCATACATCTGTTTAGGTAGGAAGTGCATTTCTTGGTACCCATCTTCCTTTAATGTTTCCCTTATAATTTTCGTGCTCCTATTTTATATTAAGCAGGCTAAAATAATTTATACATATGTGATGGGGGGGGGGGGGGGGGGGGAGATTAGAGGCAACTAGGCAAGTGCTTGTGCAACCAACGACAAATCCTATCTCCTCAAGCCCTCATGTTTAGTAAGATACTCAAGGAGGAATTTAACTGGGGTAATTACTAAAAAGAAATTAAGGACGTACTCACCATCCAACTATATTATTCCTTTTTGTCCAAAGAACCATATATATACATACATCTATGTATGTATATCTGTGTGTGACTATATATATAAGAAAATGTGATGTTGGGGGTAATGGGTTCACTGTTCCAAATTAATTAAAACACTCCACCTTATATATATACTGTGTAGTTTCATCATTATATAGTCATCTTCATTATCTTATCTATTCTACTAGTTTATAGTTTCTATACCCTACCATGTCAGTAACCTTTCAAGCAAACGATTTTGAGGAAACGCAAGGAATTCCCAATTAAATTTTTAAGACTAAACCCAATTCTTCTCTGGCAATTGAGAACTAAACAGATAGCTATAGCATTTGAACAAGTTAATCTGGCATTTGGTATAAGATAAGATCAAACTTTAACGTTTTTAATAAGTAAGATGGTGTAGATATTTAGTAAAACCATGTGTGTACGTAGAAAACAAAATTTGTAGAGATTCAGTTCTTAAACTTGAGAGCGTGAAGTGTGTGTGTATATATATATATAGTTTGTAGGGGATAGAAACCCTATTAGTTAAAGTTTATATGAAAACGAATGATTCAGGGGTTAAACTTTTGTACTAATTAATTTGAGCTATTTATGTGGACTTTAAGATACTTATGATATACGCCCTTTATTAGAACATGCACACGGGTGTAATGAACTTAATTATTAAGTGATATAATTAGAATACGCACATTATTATTGTGTGTGTCCCAGTACTTTACATTGCTTCATGCACACTCCTCCATCTATCACTTGTTACATAATAATTGCTGCAAGAGAGGTAGATTCCTTGCAAAACATTGCAAGCAGCTTATATATATATAGGACTCCATATAAATCGTGCTCTTAAGTTTAGGGACACGTACATTGCTTCAAAGCCCCATTAAAGTGTAATCGCATTAACATGAAATAAAAAAGGAGACAATCATTTTTCTCTTGGAAAGCACTAGGGACTTATTAGGGATTTTCTTAAGATAAAAAGAAGTGTGGAATAGTTACTATTCTTTGGCATGCATATACTTTTGTCGTAGGAGGCTAAATTTATAGCAAATTATTATAAGGTATTTTTTTTAGGGTTTTGTTTAACTCCGTGGAGACACTTGAATGCATATAAAAATTAAAAACTTAACTAATCATTTATATGATGTTAGTTATCAGTTCGGCTTGCTGAGACTTAGACTTTTATGTATGTATTGTTATGTATGTTCCTATAATCTTTCGAAAGTTTATACTTTGAAACATTGAAGATATTTAAAGAACCAAACTTTTAGCCTCCTTATTATTCAATTTACTAACATTATTTACTGATGATATTTTAGTTATATTTGGTTCAATTAAAATTTCATTCTTATTGCTGGTGTTAAACAGTTTTTGTAGTGATTTCTCCAAAATATTTTTTAGAGAGTCAGAAATCTAGTTCAAGTTCGATTTCTATCATACTTATGTTGAAATAATATATATATTATATATATAGACACACCCACACACATACACGAAAATACATGGTATATTCTTTCCACTTTCTCTTACAACGAAGTTATTAGACTTGACCCCCCCCCCCCCCCCCCCCCCCAAAAAAAAAAAAAGTCATTAGACGTGTGTGCGTGTGAACTTAGCATGAACACGCGTCATTATATTTTATTAAGAAACCAGTTTTTTCCCCTTAATATATTGAATACTTCTAATCTTTGAAATCGGGTACTTCCATTATCTTAATTCAAGTATTGATCTTTTCTATTCTCATACAACATTTATTTATATATGCATGCATCCATGGAAATACGATGACTAGCTCGTGAGATAGAACTAGAATTCAAATAGGGTCAAAAGTATTAAACAATCAAGCTACGCCGTGTAGTGACTTCTTGTAAAATATCAAAATTAACCTTACTAAAAGTCACTAGTTAAAGGAGTTTGGTTAATGAGTTAGGAAGTTATTATATAATTATCTGGGATATTAGGGGGACAATCTAATGTGTTTTAATTTAGATAGAATATGTTATACTCCTCTAGTCCTAAATCCTCTGGTTATAAATGAATGATCTAGTTTGAGGAGTGAATTTTGGTCATAAATATAAGACTTTTTAGACTTTATCTTTTATATTTATAATTTTTTCCAAAACTAATATGTCTAATAAATAAACTAATGTATAATTTAATAACAGTATTTTAAAGAGATCAGTCACATATTTTATAATTAAGAATTTATTTAGTTTTCTTAATATATTCAAATTAGATAAATAAATCCTATATTAAGGATTATTTAGGAGTATTATATATATGGAACAATGTCTAAAATATGTAACATGACATATTGTATGAGACACGTTCGAACATTCCATGCTGTGCAAAACTTCATGCAAGTTTCTAGGTCAACCCTCATATTTTATCATGATCCAATTTCAGAAGCTGTATTGTTGGAAATAGTATAAACTTATGTTTCTAAACCCTATATATGGATTATTCATACCTTCTTCCTTATATAGAATATCCCTGCTCTACAAGACACAGCTAAACGTTGTGTGTGTGTGTGTAAAATAGAAACGAATGTTTCTCAGCCCTATAAATCTACTAATAGATTAGGTAGGAGTCAACTAAAATATTTATGTATATCCAATATTAATTATATATGGATATTGTGTGTGTGTAGACTAATTAAATATACTAACCATATATTTGTGAGCTTTTCTCATGTTGTCATCCTTAGACCATTGATTTAGTCATTCTGCTAGCTAGCATTCATCATTAGATTATATAGTACAACTGGTTCAACTTAATAAAATTAGTTACTCTCGCCAGATTTGTGTTACTTGTTCTCTCTTCTATAGGCTTAATTTTAGCCTTCATTTAGGGCTCTTTCATTATCAAATTTATTTATCATTGCTAATTAAAAAGACCATAACGGAAACTTTTGTCCAATAAATGGTTGAGAGGTTATATATGTTTTATGATCCAAGAAAATCTAAGATGGTTATATGTAGCTTGAGATATACCATGCACCCCTAGTTTTTAATATAAGCAGTACTTAATTTGGATAGATTAAGAAAATTAGTTATTTATTTAAAATATATGTTGGTTTGGAAACCCTCTCAAGTCATTTGCATTGAAACTATCCCTTATTATAGATTCTCTTGATGCATGTTTAGTAAATAGGGATAGTTTTCTTTTTCTTTTCTTTTTTTTTTTTGGGGGGGGGGGGGGGGAGGAATAAGCATGAGAACAAGATGAATTGAGTTTTTATATTTAAGGACTAAAAATAGTTTTTAATTTGTTTGAGACTATGAACAGAGAGTCTACAGAGTCTACGTATTAATAATGAACACAAGAAAGCAAGACGATGTATTCCATGGTGGAACGTGAAAACCCACCCAACAAAAAAAGAAAAAGGAAAGAAAGGGGGGAGGCTCTATGTTTTCTTATTGCTTTTATGGTTTTATAAAGATTGCATTGACTTTAAGATGTGAAGAAAAACACATGTTGGATCACTTGATTGGATGTACCTTTATCATGGCCTACTTTCTTAGTTGACACTCATTATATTCATACAAAAAGGTTTCAAGATAAGTACGTTATTGATATTAACATTATATATAATTGAACCGCACAAACATCATATCGTAGGGCCTCCAAAATCACACGTGGACCCTTTCTTTCTCATAACCTATCTTCATGCCCTATTATTATTATTCTCTCTTCCTCCTTTCGTCAAGGTTTCCCTCTTTTTTCACTCCTCTTGTAGGCCCTTTCCATACCCATTATCTCCCTCCCTCCCTTCCCTATCTCTCTATATGTGTGTGTGTGTTCGTTTCTCGCTGTCTTTCCTTTCGAAATATTTAGTTAGGGTTCAGAAATTCCATCAAACTCACAAAAGTGCAGAACCAAAAGAGAAGGCCCCATAAAATATGGTCAGCATCCTCAACCAACGACCGAAAAGCGATACATATTCATGTCTAATAATGACAAAATCTTAATCTAATTCATTACTGTGTGCTATATAATTTGTAAAGAATCCTAGATATTAGATTAACGTCCAGACAAAACAAAGCATAAAGAAAGCAATAAAAGAGATTTCAAACAGATTAGATAATTATATGCACATATTTATCTATATATACGTAGTTGGGGAATGATATGCATGCACAATTAAAAAAAAGGAAAGGGTTTCCTTTTTTTAATATTTGTTGGGATTTTCTTCGTCTAATTATTAATAGATAAGCATATATAGAAAGAGCTTGAGGTATCTGACAAAAAAAAAAAAAAAAGCTGTTATTTTACGCATAGTAATCTTTGTGCTGGCATGCAATAAGGGCTTTGGTGGAACAAAGTGATAGAGACGTGCATGAACATAAACATTTTGGTCTTACAATAACAAGATTTCTCGTGAAGAACGAAAAGGAAGGGTGTGTGAACATTTTTTTAATACATAACTACTATAACTATTATTATTAAATTTTGTTAATGGTGTATTTGCCTATTCTTCGCCGTGCTTTATGGATCCCCCCCTCAACTATATTATATAATATTCACATAATATATAAAAATACGATATTGATTAATGAATGCTGAGAAAGGATGATGAGTGATGAATAGCATAAAGAATAGTAAAGTCTAAGGGATGATGATTTTGGCTTAGGAGCAAAGTGTGTATAATGGGTCTCTTGTAATGATTAAAGACAGCCATTTCGTCCTTCCAGTTTCATCAAAAATATTTAGGAAAATATAAGTGTTTGGCGATGCGTAAAGCAAATTGCTTTTTTCTCTGAAGTGGAAAGAGAAAATGAGATCTTAAGGGTAAAGCAGACGTTACAGAGATTTTATATGTTTCAAGGTGGACGTAGGGCCAACACAATTGACAAAAGCATGACTTCATCCTGATCTCATATTTCTTTTTTCTCCTTAATTATTCTTATTTCATACTGTTTCCACATTTTTTTTAAAAAAAAAACATGAAACTATTAAATAATAATTACAATTAATGTTGTAATATAGAATCCTTAATTTTCCATTGAAGACTTGACAAATATATTACTATCTAAAAGATTCATTTTAATTTTTTATTTAGACAAAATTTACTTAAATTCAAATAACGTTGTTCTTTTTCATTGAATTAAATATAACTATAATGTGATAGTGTCACTCTATAGTATCATTGTGTTTATTGCCCTTTCAGTTTTTGGTTAACTATGCACATATGTGACTATATAATACTCCCTCCGGTCGTAATTATAGAAACACTTTTGTAGTGCAAATTTCACTAAAAAAGTGTTCCTATAATTAGGACTGGAGGTAGTACAATTTATTACTGAATTATAATATTTATTAATGTTAGCAAAGTCAAATCAAATTGGTTTGTTAGACCAAACAATTATTAATCGGTGTCAGAATCAGTTGAAAATCTCTATAAATTGTTTATGTGAGTATAGATTATTGTTTATTGCTAGTTCCAAAATGATATTATTCTCTGAATTAAAATTGTTTTTACATTAATTTTGTATAAATATTATTACCATGCGTTGTCATCAATTGGATTTTCGTCAATATTTACCTAAGTGATGGAGATACAAACTTATTTACAACAATTTAATTATGAATATAGCTGATGATTTTGGGATTGAATCTTATGATGAGATGAACTTTTTTTAATGCTAATGAGTTGATCAGTCAGTGGAATGAATATCCATACATTTATATTCTACGCAATTTGTGATGATATAGTGATATTATTGCTTGGTTGAAACTGAACTTGAAATTATGAATTTAATACAAGTAGTTATATCCATATCTTTGTGTCTGCGTCTTTGTTGTCTCGCAAGTTTCGTTGCCTAACATTAGTCCTTCAATGGCCACCACCAACAAGCCAATATTAGCTTTATTTTCTAGGCACCAAGAGAGTGCATCTTTGAACACAAAATGTGTTGGATAAGTCAATGTTGTCAATTTGTTGAATCCTTGATCTTTTGATTTCTATGTTGAATGATTGATGTTGTTAGAAAATAAAGGGGAGAGAGGGGATGTACCGGATTTTGATCTGGTTCGAGTTTATCAAAGCACTCAGGCAGAGATTTAGATTGCTAGAGTATAATAAAGAGTGACACGGTAGATATCATGCAGATAGATAGATAGTGAGAGAGAGAGAGAGAGAGAGCTGAAAAATTTGACGGTTGGGATGAGGAATAACTAATGGAGGCACTTTAATTTAGAGTCGCGTGGAGGATATTTTATGAAGGTATAATACCATATCTTAGTAAACTAAGATATTCCGCAATATTCATTCCCATTGTCTCAACTAATCAGATAATATTTTATTTGTATTCAAACACATTAAATCTTGTCTTATATTTGTGATATCAGATGATAAATTAAACCTACCATTAAACCAAGCATTCATTAGGTATTCCTCCTGATTCAATCCAACATATTCACACCCTTAGAAGAAGTGAATAAAAACATCCACTCATGTAATGATAGAGTTATGTGAATATTATAAATTAAAGGAAATCACTATTGGAAAAAAAATGTTTCAGACATTAATAAACACTTACCTATTGATAAAGAATCAATAAGAATAATAATAAAAAATTATAAGAATAATTAAAAAAAATAGAGGTTCCACCGAACAACGATTAGAGATCAATCATATTGATAAAGAATCAGCCTTAAAAATAGTCTGTATTCGAGTTCCATATATAACCAATTAAGGATCTTGTTACTAGATAATTTGTTAAGCCTACCTTAACTCAGTGATCCCCTGAGTTGAGATATGGGTAATTTATATACTGTGAAGTCTTGAGAGCCATAATTAAGATAATTTAGAGAGCTCTCATGTAAGCGGGAGGTTGAGTTGTAGATATGATCTTCCTTTTAACTCTCAGGATGTTAACGTATGCTCCTTTAATTAATTAATTTATTATTATTATTATTATTTATTTTATTTTATTTTTTTGGGGGGAGGGGGAGGACGAAAGCTGTCATGATGTGCTGTCATTGTCACATATATTCGATCTTAAAAAGTAATTAATGCTTTTAATTTTGCGTTTGTCTTTATCTTCTTTCCTTTCGATGATTTAAGGAATGAATATATGAATGAATATAATGCAGATAGAGATAAGATGTAGAGGGCAACAACTTGGGCCGTTGTTGACGTTGGAGGATGTAAGAGATAACATTTGGAGTCCCATGACGCCCACTTTGCTTTCAGATTCCTCAACTACGGATCATATCATGGTCCTCTACTACGGTAGATGTGCTTAATATAACACTCCTCTCTCTCTTGTATCATTGTTAACTTATTTTAAATTTAATTTCCTTCTTCCAAAATTTTCTAATTTTTCTCTTCTATTATTGCATTTTTATTTATCTTTTTTCGGTTCGACTGTTATTGTTTTTTTTTTTTTTGGTCTCTATAACTCATTAAACGGATGGAAATTACAGAAATGGGATCACCCTGCACACCACAGTTGTTTTTTTGGGGGTGATGCAAGAATGCCCTAGATTGTATTTCTGTGCTCATCAGTGTGCAAGAGTGTTATCCCTTGTATTAATTACCCACACAAAAGCTTAATCTAATTAATAGACTAACCCTTTTTTTATTATTGTTCTGTAAATTAGTTCAGAAAAGTAGCATTATATTAGTATTATATTAGAATTTACAAGCTAAGCTACGCTTTCATTTATTGTTTGATTATGCCCCTGGCAACAAAAGTCAACAGCCAAATGCACCCAAGAAATTACTCGTTTGGGAATGAGAAAATTTTGAGATTCAATGCAGCCTGCAAGTGGTGGAATTATCTATATTGTGCTGTCAGAAATTTATTTTTAATATCAGCATACAAAATAAGTGTTTATATTCCATTTCTTTTAGAACTTTATCACTCTCCCAAACAATAATTAAGGTATAGAAGATTAGACTTTTTTTTTTTTGTTTTGTATGAATCTCAGGCAAAATAATAATAATAAATAAAAAGAAAGCTCATCTTGCCACAGAAGATGAGCTAATAGTTGGACTGCATCCGTGTGTAATTTGAGGCATTGGTAGATCATGAACCACATCGATTCGGAACATACTCCCTCCAATCCTTAGTATAAAAACTACTTACCTAATTAATTTGATTAGATTGAGAGTTAATTAATATGATATGTATTTTCTAAAACTCCCAAGTCATCTTCCTTAATTCTATCAGTCTCTCTCATCCTTGATTATTATTGAAGGAGCATCAATAAGGGTAAACTAGAAAAATATTGAAAAATTTGAAAATAGTTCTTATATTTAAGATTAAGATTAACCCCCTAAATAAGTTCTATACTAGGGACTGGAGATAGTAATATATTTTGTTGTTTAACTAAGATTTGAATTTCAGAAAGAGTATTTATTGAGAAGGGGAAGAGTGAAAACCCTTTCGCGTTGTAATCCTTAAAAGTAAATACCTTTGGGGGAAAAAAAAGATTTGAATTCAAATAGTGAATAAGAAATTATGTTTTTAATAATAGTATTCCATCATTTGGTCAAATAAGAAGAATTTGGTAATTGGAGACATATATTGAATCTTGGACATCCAAAGTGGTGGATTTAATCCTTTCCTTTCCCACATATTTTTCCTATGGTTATCTATGTATCTCCAATATCCAAAGATAAGCCAATAATATTAATCACCTCCCACCAAAATTTTATTTTATTTTAGTTTGTATGGCCAATTGGATTACCATGGAAGAGAAGATTACGCAACGATAATTAAATTTCTTCCCTTTTTATGTACTCAATTCGCTATTCATTTGTTGTTTAAAATTAACTCTACTACACGGAAGACTTTTTGTGTTGGATTTTAACATTGATTATTAGTGAAATCGACGTTTAAAAAGACGGTAGTAATTTTGCAATATTTTAAAGATTTTTAACATCTGTTTTTCTAAAATCAGATGTTGTAAGTTATCAATAGGTAAAAAGTGGGTTTGACCAAAAAAAAAAAAAAGTGGTAAAAAAGACTGAGAAACATACAACGTCACCTCTAGAAAAGGGATGTCATTTGTGACTTTCAAAGTAACATCGCTTATGTAAACAAGTGATGTTGTAAGTCTGTCGTACTTAAATTTAACCTAGCCCGCTTTGTTTTTTTTTTTTTTTCACTGTTTCAGACTTTATCCTTTCAAAACCGTCGTGGTCCCCCACCCTCTACCCGACTTGAAACTTCCTCCTCCCTTCATTTGTGGTGTTTTCCCAACGTTTTCCGGTCATGTACCTTCATTTAGCATCGCTGTTGCCAACTTACTGTAAGTTTTCGTTTATTTGTTTTTCCATTTTACATCGTATTGTTGTCCCTTTCTCTGATTTTACTTCTTTGAAACTCAAATGGACGATGTGGATAATGCTTGCTAGAGTTTATTACGTGATTTTGACAATGGCATTGGTTGTTTTGATAGAAATGGGCCTAGAAGTTTATTAAAAGAATAAAATAATTGGGTCTTTAAAGAAATCGAGTCTGGATACATCTGCTATCGAAATGCACAATCTGAAATTCTCCAGGATCACGACCATTCTTCATGGGTTTGCTACAGCGAACCCACCAGTAATTCCACTTCTTTAGTTGTGCTTTTCCATTCGCCGCGGTCGACAGAGGCATTACCCTAGGCTTGTAAAGGTTCTGAGTTCTCTAACAAACTAAACAGTAGGATCAGACTTATGAATTAAGGGGTCTTGAAAGGGTTATAATGAAGGAATAAAGCCAACGAAATGGATGATGATGAGGCACATACCATGCATGCATAATATGAACTTGGATTGACTCCCATTCGCACTTAATGGAATACATTTGACCACATCGTCACATATTCAACCAATACATGTTTTTGCCAAACTTTTCTCAAAAAAGGTCCCTTATTCTTCCTTTGTTTTTCTTTTCTGTCTTTTATATACAATCCCGATTTGATGAATTTGAGCACAGGGATTTGACAGTGGCTTTAGAGTCTAGCCTTGGTGACAAGTAACCGTCTTCCCACTTACTGTGTTGCTGGTATGTTGCCTTGTGAGTATATTTGAACTATTTAATTGAGTAAACTATATTGTGAAAGTTGAGATAATTGTGAAACTATCTTGTGGGACTCAGATCTTGAAAGGTACACTTATTTTGGAATTCACAATATTGTGATATATGCTCTAGAATATAACAGGATTTCACTTGCGTTATATATGATAGGAGGATCAATATGGAGTTCTATTTTTGTTACCACTTGGTCATGAGGGACTAAGGCACTCCACTGGTTCATGAAGGGGACCTATGGTTTATCGTGCATTGTAGTGCTTTGGTTGGTCTATACTACACGTTTAGTGAGCTGTTGCAATTACTAACCACAGGGAAAGAGAATTGGCCAATGGGTTCACTTGGCGGAATAAGGAGTTTTGGATCGGCTTATACCCAAAGGGTAAAATTAGGTGTTAGATAATCTCAAAAACTTTTTTGCATCACTCTAAGGACAATAAACAGCATTGGATGTAAAGATAATTATTATGAAAGGCAAAATCGAAGATGTAAGTCATCTATGCTGGAAATAGAAAGAGATAAGGGAAAATGCACGCAATGATTTATCTTAATTTGGTCCACTCCATGGTAACCAACATCTAGTCCCAAGAAACCTCCTGATATTTCAATCTACTCACTCCTTAGAATCAATCTACTCGGATCATGAGATATGATAGATCTTGACAAAATAGGAAAGGCCCGGCTCACTGAAACTTGCACCGCAAGAAAAGCTGTTTAAAAAAGAGAATAGAAACGCAACCCTGAGAGCCAGAGAGCCTAGAGCGAGATTTCACTTTCGGCAGACTCAAGAGAAGAGTGAGAGATTTCATAAAGCACAAGATTTCCAAGACAACCCAGCATCTGTCCTTGCAGTACGACGAAGAGAAAAAGACGTGGAGTAGTGATGTGACAGGGCCTCATCCACGACGTCGGAACTTCGTCAAAGCTTTCTGTTTTTGTTTCTTTTTATGTTTATTTCAATCATGGGTCATTCTGTTAGTTTATGTTTCGTGTTTCCCTTGTCAGTCAAGAACTGATTTTCATATGGCTAGACAAGGATGATTCCTTGAGGTGTTAAATGAACCCGGTTGCAAGTTCTTAATTTAATAAATTTGGTTTGCTTATCAGTGCATTAATTACTAGTCAATTAGCGGAAGCTAGGGGCTAGATTTGTGGCCTCGGCTTACTGGCAAGGAGTCGAGGTTAGACCTCTGATAAACAGTGTTTGCTAGGCAGCCCGTGCACGGCTTGACTTATTATTGTAGGCTTCAGGAATGGGTCTACCTCTCATAACCATAACACCCTGAGCGTAACGCAGGTCTAACTAGAAAGTTATGTAGGGATTCGTACACGCAGCGGATTAAAATTTCTTATGAATCCTTCCTGAGCATCACTCAACGACGTTTAAATCAAGGTTTGGGAACCGAATCATACCTTATATTGAACACGTCCGCGTCACGTTCTCTTTGATCAGGTGGGCTACCTTCTCAATCAACACGTCCGCGTCTCGTTCTCTTTGATCAGGTGGACTACCTTCTCGATCAGCAGAAGTCGACTCTAGGATCGGCTTCCTCTACTGGTATCCACACGAACAATCCCCGAACACGGTTGCGGCAGCGTGCTAGCGCTTCTTGTGCGTCTCTCTCTCAAGTTGCTTTAGGGTTTCTCGCAGCTTTCTAATACGCTCGACTAAAAAGTCCGTAAGTTTTTCTAAAACCTGATAGGCGTATTATATAACCAAAACTAATCCTGATTAATTTTGGAAATTCGGAATTTCGAATCTGGTCAATATATTAATCAGATCTATCTCATAAATGTAATCAAATATATTAAAAGCCAGATTTGAAATCCGAATCTTGAATTTAGATCAAATCTAAATTTAAAGCCTTTTGATTTAATTTATCAATATAAATTAAATCCGAGATATGATATCTATCTATTTAATTAAATCTGAGATACTATATCTCAATTTAATATTAAACAGATATACGATATCCTTATTTGAAATTAAATGAGATACAATATCTCTATTTGTTTCAGATATTTAATTTATCAAATAAATTAAATAGTAAACAAATATCATATATAATATTATAATCTTCATTTATAATATATATATTAATTTCGAATTATATATATATATATATATATATATATATATATATATATATATATATATATCCTAGATCAAATTTAGTATTCATTTAATCTCAGACTAATCTGGGATTCAATGAATTTGGACACTTTTACCCGTGTTGGATTATTCTTGTGTGCGACCCTGCAGGCCCATATGAGATTGGCAGTGGGCCAACACTGTATCAGCCCACAAGTCGCAAGCGGCCTCTAGCAAGATATTGCGACTAGCCAATTCACATGGGGATCGATGACACGATACTACCTATCGTACAATCATGTCACGTCCCTTTTGTCACGCGATAATTTGGTCAAGGATGAGGCATGGATAATGTCAACTTCATTTTCTTGACCATTGCTTTCTCGATTCTTGAGTAGTCTAATAAGTGAAATGGAAACTCTTTTCCATCACAGTATGGCCATACATTTCTTAGACTCACTCATCGAGGGGCCCAGATTATCTCTCTACATATGTGAGGGACAAATCCCATCTTGACCACTCACATTCCTCTGCATGAAAACCACTGATCCCGATCCTAGTCTTTATCATCACCCGGTCAAAGGTGACTTTTGACTAGGTCAAAGACCAGTGACTTATCATGTAGGAATCCATGATGATCTCAGGTCATAGGGCGTCGTGACGCGGTTATACATGAGATAAGCTTATGACTTAATCCATGCAGCTTTCTCATAGTGGGTCGGTCCAGCACCTTGTACTCTTACAAGTGCCCATGACTTTGACTCGTATCTCCATACCTCATCAAAGTCATACTGGTCTTATTTCATCTTCACTCCCGTGTAGATGACCGACCAGGGACATTTAGGATAATCTATAAGATTATCCAGGGATGCAGTTATCAATACGAACATGAAAACGAAAATGATAACAAAAGATAATACTTTAAATAACTTAAATATCCAAAGTACAACGAATTGCCCCTAGGGCATAATTTCTAACAAGTTACCATAGGAATATGGAAGGAGTATAGTTAGCATCATATGTATCGAACGCGAAAGCTTCAGTAGACTATCGTGGTGGGATAACCACATAGCTTTGTAGTTAGTAGCTATGTTGTAGCATTGCGGAAGCTGTGTAGTATAGATGCTATAGCAACGGGTAGAGCAACTGGGAGAGTGATACACTTAAGGGTGATTCTGAGTCCAGCCTAACTTCCTACTGATATCTTCTCAAGTTAATTTACATTGTTTATTTCTGCATGCTAGTAGCATAGCTATCAAAACCTCTCAAACCAAGTATTTTACTTTCTTTTTGTGCAACTATAGCAACGATTGAGCGTCACTCCTTGGTATCTCAGTCTCTGTGGGACGATACTCTACTTTCACTTTATTACTTGTTCGAGTAGTTCACTTGCCATAAGGGAATTCTATTGGGATCCGTACACGCATCGGATTAAAATATTTTACGAATCCCATTTGGAGGATCACTCAGGCGCGTTTAAATCAAGGTTAAGGAACCCGAATCGTACCTTATAGAATTCGGAATCATCTGGAGCAGGAGGTTTTCCTTTGATTTTAGCGAACTAGTAGCTCAAGAATCTACATAAACCTTTGCGCACATTTTCTCATGGTGATCAAGAAAACCCATATTGTAGTGAATTCATCTGCGTCTCGTTCTCTTTGAACTGGTGGGCTACCTTCTCGATCAGCAGAAGACGACTCTTAGAATCGGCTTCCTCTACTGGTATCCACACGAACAATCCCCGAACACGGATGCGACAGCGTGCTAGCGCCTCGAACTGTGCATGTCTCTCTTTATCACTCTAGGGTTTTTCGCGGCTTTCTAATACGCTCGACTAAAAGTCCTGTAGGTTTTTCTAAACCCATTCAGCATATTATATAAAATTAATCCTCATTAATTTTTGAAATTCAATTTTTAGATCTGGATTAAAATATATTAATTAAATCTATCTGATAGATCTAATATAATAATATTTATTTAATCCGAATTAAAAGCCAGATCTGAAAATTCAAATTTTGAATCTGGATTAAAAATATATTAATTAAATCTATCTGATAGATTTAATCCAATCTATTTATTTAATCCAAATTTAAAAGCCTTCTGATTTAATTTATCTCTATAAATTAAATCCGAGAAATGATATCTATTTATTTAATTAAATCTGAAATACAATATCTCAATTTAAATCAAATAGATAATGATATTTTTATTCGCAAATTAAATGAGATATAATATCTCTATTTGTTTTAGATATTTAATTTATCCGATAAATTAAATATTAAACAAATATCATATAATAATATTATAATCTCCATTAAATAATATTATTATATTTTTTTCGAATTTAATATATATATATATACACACACACACACATATTTATCCTAGATTAAATTCAGTATTCATTTAATCTCATATTAATCTGAGATTCAATGAATCTGGACACTTTTACCCGTGTTGGATTATTCTTGTGTGCGACCCTGCAGGCCCATATGAGATTGGCAGTGGGCCAAGACTGTATCAGCCCACAAGTCGCAAGTGGCCTCTAGCAAGACATTGCGACTACCCAATTCATATGGGGATCGATGACATGATACTACCTATCGTACAACCATGTCACGTCCCTTTTGTCACGCGATAATTTGGTCAAGGATGAGGCATGGATAATGTCAACTTTCTGTTCTTGACCACTACTTTCTTGATTCTCGAGTAGTCTAATAAGTGAAATGGAAACTCTTTTCCATCACAGTATGACCATACATTTCTTAGACTCACTCATTGAGGGGCTCAGTATTATCTCTCTACCAATGTGAGGGACAAATTCCAACTTGACCATTCACATTCCTTCGCATGAAAATCATTGATCCTGATCCCAGCCTTTATCATCACCCGGTCAAAGGTGACTTTTGACTAGGTCAAATGTCAGTGACTCATCATGTAGGAATCCATGATGATCTCAGGTCATAGGGCGTTGTGACGCGGTTATACATGAGATAAGCTTATGACTTAATCCATGCAGCTTTCTCATAGTGGGTCGCTCCAGCACCTTGTACTCTTACAAGTGCCCATGACTTTGATTTGAATCTCCATACCTCATCAAAGTCATACTGGTCTTAACTCATCTTCGCTCCCGCGTAGATGACCGACCAGGGACATTTAGGATAATCTATAAGATATATCCAGGGATATAGTTATCACCATAAACATGCATATGAAATGATAACTTATTGGAGAACAATGACTTACCCCTAGGGCATTATTTCCAACAAATTCGACCAACAAGTTTTTGGCGCTATTGCCGGGGACTGCTGATACCCTTAGTGACGACGCCCTATTTGCTCAATAGTTGCGAATTATTTAATAAAAGCTCACTTTTTCTCTGTTTTTGATTGTCAGGTACATTTTGTAGTGCATGCACAAGTCGCCCACCGCCAACCTAGAGCCTTACGATCCAGAAATCGAACATACTTACAAGCAAAGGCGCAGGAGGCAGAAGCGAAGAAGCCAATCTTTTGACTCAGCAAGCATGGCGGATATACCTGTCAACCACGAGCAGGATCAGCAAGAGCGTATAGTGGTAAATAGGGACAACCAGGTCCCTCCACCTCCAAACCCAGATGCTAACAAGGCCATCATGGAATTCGGAATTCCAGTTCTTAACAAGCTTAATTCGGCCATCGCACCACCAACTGTCAACACTAGACACTTTGAAATCAAGAGTGTCATGATTCAGATGCTGAATGCAGCTGGGCAATTTGTAGGCCTTCCATCCGAAGATCGGCACCTTCACCTTAAGACCTTCATGGAGGTGTGCGACTCTTTTGTCATCCCAGGGATCTCGCCCGATGTAGTCCAGATTAAATTATTCTCATTTTCTCTAAGGGACAAGGCTCGGACGTGGCTAAATAATTTACCTGCTAATTCCATCACTACACGGAATGATCTAGGGAGTAAGTTCTTACTCAAGCTTTTCCCACCTACTAAGAACGCTCAACTCAAAGGAGACATCACCAATTTCCAACAAAAACCTGGTGAATCTACTTACAAAGCCTGGGACAGATTCAAAGACCTCCTCAGAAGATGCCCACAACACAGACTGTGTGAATGGGTTCAGTTAGAAACATTTTACAGAGGTCTCGATGGACAAACATGATCAATTGTTAACGCCTCTTCTGGAGGATCCATTCTAATGAAGTCTTATGAAGAAGCCCACGATTTATTGGAACGCATGGCCATGAACAGTCATCAGTGGCAAGCAGATAGAGCTACATCCTCCCAAACTGTTGCAAGGATACATGAACTAGATACTATGATTGCTCTCATAGCCCAAGTTTCATCTCTGACTAATATGGTAAAAGGATTGACCCTTCCATCAAGCAACACCACACTGCAACCATCCCAAGTAGCTTGTGTGTACTGTGGTGGAGAGCACTCTTACTCTCAATGCTCCGCCAACCCTGAATCGGTAAACTTACTTAACAACTTTAACAGGGGTAGTAACGCCAACATTCCGTACTCAAATACATACAACCTGGGGTGGAGGCAGCATCTCAACTTCTCATGGACTTCTCAAGGATCACAAGCAACAGGACAATCCTCGGGCCCAACATATGCAAACCACAACCCACCAGGGTTTACCCAGCCAGCACGACAGCAAGGCGGTGAATCAGACCTGCAAAATTCTATGTTGACCCTTCTGAATGACTATATGGCAAAAAATGATGCAATCATCCAGAATCAGCAAGTGACCCTGAGGAATCTTGAAAATCAAGTGGGACAACTAGCAACTGCTCTGAACAACAGACCTTCAGGATCCCAGCTGAGTGACACTGAAGTCCCCAGGATCCAAGGAAGAGAGGAAGTCAAGATGATAGAACTCCAAAGTGGAAGAAGCTTGGAACCCATGAAAGCTACCAAGCAGCCTGTAGTTGTCACCGACCTGAGCTATGAGAAGCTTAAGGAAAGGCAAGAAGGTACGGAACAACTCCTTAAAGACAAACAAAGGGAACCACTACTGACGCAACCAGAACCAGACCTCAGCACTGTGACATTGCCTCCACGTGCAGCATTGAATGATCACATACAATACCCAGCAATAAATGCTACCACTTCATCATCAAAGCATAATCCTTCTCTCAGGCCTTCAGTGATGCCAAAGCCACCCCCGCCTTTCCCACAAAGGCTAAAGAAGCAAGACCAGGAGAAACAATTTAAGCAATTCCTCGATATGCTATGGCAATTGCACATTAATATTTTACTCGTGGAAGCTCTGGAACAAATGCCTAGCTACGTGAAGTTTATGAAGGAAATTCTTTCTAAAAAGAGGTGACTGGAAGAGTTCGAGATAGTAGCATTGACCCAGGACTGTAGTGCCATGTTCACCAATCAGTTACCCCCGAAATTAAAGGACCTTGGCAATTTTACAATCCCGTGTGCAATCGGACCCCATTACTCAGGGAAAACTCTGTGTGACCTCGGTGCTAGCATAATCTCATGCCCATGTCGATTTTCAAGCAATTGGCAGTAGGGGAAGCCAGGCCCACAACAGTCACATTGCAACTGGCCGATTGATCCATAATGCTACCTGAAGGCAAGATCGAGGACGTTCTGGTAAAAGTGGATAAGTTCATCTTTCCACTGGATTTCATTATTCTGGATTTTGAAGCAGATCATGATGTCCCAATTCTTTTGGGAAGACCTTTCATGGCAACTGGGCGAGCGCTGATTGATGTAGAAGAGGGAGAACTCACTATGCGTGTGAATAATGATCAGGTCACCTTCTCAATACTTAAGACAGCGAAATTCGAAGATCCAGCTGAGAAGTACCTAACCTTCGAAGATGACAGCAAAGGAACCAAGGAAGCAGGAAGCAGTCCTGCGCTACCACAGCATTAAATTGCTATAGTAAAGTCTGGCTGAAGACTTTAAAGCAAGCGCTACTAGGAAGCAGCCTAGTTTTCGTGACTCTTTAGCGTCACCGCAGGAAGAAACGAATCCAGTAGGGTACATGCTATGACATAAAGCAAGGCAATACAACAAAAGCCCAACTTAAGTCAGGTACGCTATCCTCTCCAAAATAACCATTGTGTTAATATGATCATTCTATTTAAGTAGGCCACTCTTGCGGGCCCACCACGCGCCAACCAGACGCATCTCAGTGTGAAGGGAGCCGTAACGTTCCATATTCAAAAATCCTACCTGTACTCTAACCATTCTCCTCCTCTCTTCCCGCGTCTTTTCATAATCCCACCGACTCCCTTTCTCTTCTTCCCCAACCCTCACTCACAGATGCAAAATGCCTCAGGTAAAGTGTGCAACACGGTGTGGTCGGGTGCCCCCACCGGCCTCCGCTCATCAACCACCCCGCCGCATTCCGCCCGTGACACCGCCACCACCCATCACCATCGAGGTCTCCTCTCCTTCATCCTCATCCACTGAACCCTTTCCAGTATCGGGCACTACCTACTCGTCTGATTGTTCCTACACCCTCACTCATGCACCCCTTTACTGGTGCCCCGCCACCGATACGAGGTCTTCGCACAAATTTCACTGTCACCTCCGTCACCTACGCAAGGAACTCAAAACCCTCCAGAGCGATTCTTGGGCGAAACTCGAATCCCATCACCGTCATCTGCCAGTGGCCGTCTCTCTCTCTCTCTCTCGCTTCTACTCAACAATTCCCATGGTTAACACTCTCGGGGACTCTTCAGATGAGGACGATACGGCAAGCAGTTCCTCAACTCCTCTCGTTCCCCCTGCCCCGTAGTCTTCTTTTCTTCTGTTGTTTTATTTCAGTTTGTTTGTTCTAACAATCTGCTCTTG
The DNA here is from genome assembly GCA_034222035.1 of Acacia crassicarpa. Taxonomy (NCBI): domain Eukaryota; kingdom Viridiplantae; phylum Streptophyta; class Magnoliopsida; order Fabales; family Fabaceae; genus Acacia; species Acacia crassicarpa. The sequence continues at coordinate 23,409,824 of JAWXYG010000008.1, forward strand.
CCCTGGGCGTTTTGCCCAGGGCAATTTTGTGAATGCTGTTGAAGTTTAATTCTCTTGCTCTTTGGTTTTTTTTTCCGCCCCCTTGATGCGCGACGAATGTTTTATCATTCTGTTATTATTGCTGCACTGAGGGCATTGCATCATTCAAGTATGGGGGGATTGATTAGATATATGACATAATTTGCCACTATTGTGATTCGATTCACCCTGCATATAGCTTTTTGCACAAAATTGAAAAAAAAAATTTCATGACAAAGCATGAACAGAATTTTGTAGCAATAGAACGAATGTCTGTATAACGAAGCATAGCATGATTGCTTAAGGAAACTGAACCTTTAGGCTTGGGAGATGCAGGGTAAAGTGGCAATAAGGAAGTTTAAAGGGAAGAACCCCCAATGGAAGGATTGAATTGAGCCTCATTGTTTTATTCTAAGTGTGCATGTCTCCTAGCCTGTGTTTGATCCTTGATCTGTCTTAGTTCTTTGATAAACTATTTGGCGTCTGAGTTGAAGTTCGTAGGATAAAGGCATTCAAGTCATACCCATTAATCCTACACATAACCCACATATCATCATCTCCATATTACTACCCCCTTGAGCCATAATAGTGTGTTATAGCAGAGCTAGTTAGATAGAGAAACGAGAAGAAAACTGTGGAAAATGCTAAGGCAAAGTGCTCTCGTGAAATGCTACAAAAAGAGCTGTTATTTTGCTTATTGGTGCTTATTATCAAAAAAAACAAAGGCAAGAAAGAAGAAATAGAAAGAAAAAGTCTTAGAAAAAGAAGAACAGCAAGAATTACAAAGTTCAAGAAGGAACACTCGGCTGAAGCCAAAAAGGTGTGTCTACTTATTCTGCTATAGCATTCACCATCATTTCCCATCATAAACACTAGGCCATTCTCCTATTGTAACCCAAGAAGTCCTTTGGATGAACCAATACTCAGATGCTAGGAAGCAATCTTAGAACTTCGACAAGGCTATGGATCTGCTGGGCCCATTTGACATTAGAGAAACTAAAATCCCCTGGGTAAGCAAGCGTAAACACCAAACTTGAGAGCCTCTTGAGACCTCCTCATCTAAGCAATAGCACTCGTTTTGAGCTGTTAGTATTGGGCAGTGGGATTGCCGAATGGGGAATGAGAATTGAAAGCAATCATGTGAGCAAGGTTATACGGACAGGAGCACTACGGCTATGAGTCTTTGTTCGCTTCATCTTATTTTGCCCAGGAGTGCAAAAAGCTAAGTGTGGGGGTATTTGATGAGCACAAATAATGCCATGTATTCCCTATGTTTCATGACTGAATTGTATGGTAAATATATGTTTAAACTGCAAACTATCTAAGCAAAAAGGCATATATCCATGAAATAGGGACTGAAGGATAGAAATCATCTGCATGTGCTAAAAACGGGACAATTTACATGGTTTTAAGGAAGACTGTATAGCAAAGCTGATACTATGCTATAGCATTCTGACAGCAACTTGAAGTGCAATACAAGGCATCACAAATGTTATAGCAACGTAGAGGACGTGATGCTATGCAGCATATTTTCTGACCTTTTTATCTAGATGATTTCAGGAATAAAAGAGGTCGAGAGTGACAGGTAGATTCCGAATATAACGGAATAGAAGATTCGAAGGATCGAAACTAAAAGATTTGAAGAATCCCGCAAGATCAGCAGAATCAATCTACTCGGATCATGAGATATGATAGATCTCGACAAAATAGGAAAGGCCCGACTCGCAGGAACTTGCACCGCAAGAAAAGCTGTTTATAAAAGAGAATAGAAACGCAACCCTGAGATCCAGAGAGCCCAGAGCGAGATTTCACTTTCGGCAGACTCAAGAGAAGAGTGAGAGATTTCATAAAGCATGAGATTCCCAGGACAACCCAGCATCCGTCCTTGCAGTACGACGGAGAGAAGAAGACGTAGAGTAGTGACATGACAGGGTCAGAGGGCTTCATCCATGACGTCAGAACTTCATCAAAGCTTTCTATTTTTGTTTCTTTTCATGTTTATTTCAATCATGGGTCATTCTGTTAGTTTCTGTTTTGTGTTTACCTTGTCAGTCATAAACTGATTTTCATATGGCTGGATAAGGATGATTCCTTAAGGTGTTAAATGAACCTAGTTGCAAGTTCTTAATTTAATAAATTTGGTTTTCTTATCAATGCATTAATTACCAGTCGATTAGCGGAAGCTAGGGGCTAGATTTGTGGCCTTGGCTTACTGGCAAGGAGTCAAGGTTAGACCTCTGATAAACAGTGTTTGCTAGGTAGCCCGTGCACGGCTTGACCTATTATTGTAGGCTTCAGGAATGGGTCTACCTGTCATAACCATAACACCCTGAGCATAACGTAGGTCTAACTAGAAAGTTGCCATAGGAATATGGAAGGAGTATAGTTAGCATCATATGTATCGAAGCAGAAGCTTCGGTAGACTATTGTGGTGGGTTAACCAAATAGCTTTGTAGTTAGTAGCTATGATGCAGCATTCTAGAAGTTGTGCAGTATAGATGCTATAGCAACTGGGGGAGTGATGCACTTAAGGGTGATTCTGAGTCCAGCCTAACTTCCTACTGATATCTTCTCAAGTTAATTTACGTTGTTTATTTCTTCTAGTAGCATAGCCATCAAAACCTCTCAAACCAAGTATTTTACTTTCTTTTTGTGCAACTATAACAGCGATTGAGCGTCACTCCTTGGTATCTCAGTCTCTGTGGGACGATACTCTACTTTCACTTTATTACTTGTTCAACTGGTTCACTTGCCATAAGGGAATTCGACCAACAATAATGACGTGATTTAATGAGTGTGCTAGTGTTTTAGGAAAAGCATGCCCAAGTGTTGGGTCGATTTCCTTGATGGCAAGTGAACCAGTTGAACAAGTAATAAAGAGTAAGTAGAGTATCGTCCCACAGAGACTAGATACCAAATGAGGACACCGGATTGCAAAATAGTTGTGTTTGAAAAGAGAATAAAATTGAGTTGGTTGAGAGTTTTTATGACTATACTAATAAACAAGAAAGTAAACAAAGTGTCATAGTCGTAAGAAGATATCAGTAGGAAAATAGGCTAAGCTCGGAATCATTCTTAAGCATATCAATCCCCCAGTTGCTTCACACATTGCTATAGCAGTTACACCGCACAGCTTCCGCAATGCTACAACATAGATACTAGTTACAATGCTGTTCAGCTAACCACCACTAAAGTCTATCGAAGCTTTCGCGTCCGATAAATGTAATACTAACTTTACTTCTCCCATATGCCTATGGAGATTTTCTAGTAAGATTAACATTACAAAGCAAGGTGTTATGGTCTTGAGCAGAAGACCCATTCCTGACGCCTACAATAATAGGTCAAGTTTTGCACCAACCTGCCTAGCAATCACTGTTTCTGAGAGGTCTAACCCTGACACCCTTCCAGTAAGCCGAGGCCACTAATCTAGCTTCCGCTAATCGACAAGGAAATTAATTCACTAATAAGCAAACTGGATTTATTAAATTAAGAACTAGCAACTGAGTTCATTCCAAACTTAAGAAATCATCCTCGCTCAGCCATAGGAAATTTAGTTCATGACTGACAAGGGAAACACAAAACAGATAACAACAAAATGACCCATGATCAAAAGATTAAAATCAAAGAAAATAGAAAGCTTGACGAAGTTCTGACGGAATGGAAGAAACCCTGTTACGTCACTACTCCACGTCTTCTTCTCTCCGTCTTCCTGCAAGGAAGGTTGCTGGGTTCTCTTAGAGTTTTCGTGCCTTGTGACTTTTCTCTCTCTTCTTTCAAGTCTGGCCGTATGGATAGGATTAGACTCTCAACGACTCGACCTCCTCTAGGGCTGGCTTGTTGTTTCCTTATATAATCAGGCTTTCTTACGACGTAAGTTCCAGGAACTGGGCCTTTCCTAATCTGTCAAGATCCAGTCGTATCTCTCTTTCCAATCTTAGTAGATTGATTTAGCTGATCCTGCAGGATTCTTCAAATCTTTTAGTTTCGGTCCTCCGCATCTTCTATTCCATTACATCAGCAATCTACCTGTCATCTCGACCTTCACTATATTTCCTAAAATAATCTTGACAAAAAGATCAAAACATATTGTTGGGATTCGTACACGCAGCGGATTAAAAAATTTCTTACGAATCCTTCCGAAGGATCACTCAACGACGCTTAAATCAGAGTTAAGGAAACCGAATCATACCTTGTGTTGAACTAGTCCGCGTTCCGTTCCTTTAAGCAGGTGGGCTACCTTCTCGAACAACACGTCCGCGTCTCGTTCCTTTGATCAGGTGGGCGATCAACACGTCCGCATCTTGTTCTTTCGATCAGCAGAAGTCGACTCTTGGATCGGCTTCCTCTACTGGTATCCACACGAACAATCCCCAAACACGGTTGCGGCAGCGTGCTAGTGCTTCTTGTGCGTCTCTCTCTCTTAAGTTGCTCTAGGGTTTCTCGCGGCTTTTCTGAATACGCTCGACTGAAAAGTCCGTAGGTCTTTCTAAACCCGATAGGCGTATTATATAACCAAAATTAATCCTTTATTAATTTTGGAAATTCAGATTTTTGAATCTGGTCAACATATCAATCACATCTATCTCATAAATGTAATTGAATATATTAAAAGCCAGATTTGGAAATTCGAATTTTGAATTTAAATCAAATCTAAATTTAAAGCCTTTTGATTTAATTTATCATCATAAATTAAATCCGAGATATGATATCTATCTATTTAATTAAATCTGAGATACCATATCTCAATTTAATATTAAACAGATATACGATATCTTTATTCGAAATTAAATGAGATACAATATCTCTATTTGTTTCAGATATTTAATTTATCAAATAAATTAAATACTAAACAAATATCATATATAATATTATAATCTCAATTTATAATATATATATTAATTTCGAATTATATATATATATATATATATAAATCCTAGATCAAATTTAGTATTCATTTAATCTCATATTAATCTGAGATTCAATGAACCTGGACACTTTCACCCGTGTTGAATTATTCTTGTGTGCGACCCTGCAGGCCCATATGAGATTGGCAGTGGGCCAACACTGTATCAGCCCACAAGTCGCAAGCGGCCTCTAGCAAGACATTGCGACTACCCAATTCACATGGGGATCGACGACACGATACTACCTATCGTACAACCATGTCACGTCCCTTTTGTCACGCGATAATTTGGTCAAGGATGAGGCATGGATAATGTCAACTTCCTTTTCTTGACCATTGCTTTCTCGATTCTCAAGTAGTCTAATAAGTGAAATGGAAACTCTTTTCCATCACAGTATGGCCATACATTTCTTAAACTCACTCATCGAGGGGCCCAGCATTATCTCTCTACATATGTGAGGGACAAATCCCATCTTGACCACTCACATTCCTCCGCATGAAAACCACTGATCCCGATCCGAGCCTTTATCATCACCCAGTCAAAGGTGACTTTTGACTAGGTCAAAGACCAGTGACTCATCATGTAGGAATCTATGATGGTCTCAGGTCGTAGGGCGTCATGACGCGGTTATACATGAGATAAGCTTATGACTTAATCCATGCAGCTTTCTCATAGTGGGTCGGTCCAGCACCTTGTACTCTTATAAGTGCCCATGACTTTGACTCGTATCTCCATACCTCATCAAAGTCATACTGGTCTTATTTCATCTTCACTCCCGTGTAGATGACCGACCAGGGACATTTAGGATAATCTATAAGATTATCCAGGGATGAAGTTATCAATACGAACATGAAAACGAAAATGATAACAAAAGAGAATACTTTAAATAACTTAAATATCCAAATTACAATGAATTGCCCCTAGGCCATAATTTCTAACACATATGCCGTATAGCATTGCGTCCTTTACTTTGCTATAGCTTCAAAGATGCCTTGTATTGCACTTCGATAAGCTATCATGATGCTATAGCTTTGCTATACTTTCTTCTCATGAAACCTCGTAACTTGTTCTTTTCTTAGTACATGTTGAGGATGTAAATGATTTTTACCCTTCAATTCCCTATATCATGAATTAATGCCTTTTTGCTTAGATTGATTGCAGTTAACCTCGTATTTACCATACAATTCAATCATAAAATACAGGAAAAACATGGCATAATTAGTGCTCATCACCGAGCAAGGAAGCAAGCCTGCTCGAGCAGAGAGTAAGGCCTGCTCGAGTAAGAATCAAAGCCACCACACAGACATGAGTGTGCTCAAGCAAAAGGAAAAGCATGCTCGAGCACTGTACTCAAGCAAAGGTCAAGGCATGCTCGAGCAAAGTCGAAGGAAGCACTGGTGTTGAGGAAACAAACGCAAGCTTGCTCGAGCAAAACAACAGCTATGCTCAAGCAACCTCTTAACAAGCTAATAAACACAAACTTTGAATGCTCAAATCAAATCTCAAAGATCAAATGTCTCTTAAAAGAAGTTCAAGTGTTCACAGAGCACACTTGAAACCAGGTATTTCTGCATTCTTGCATACTGTGCAATCATGCTCGAACACATAAGTTCCTGCTCGAGCATGACTAATGAATAATATTTATGCCATGTTTTCCCTATGTATTTTGACTACTTTGAATGTTGAATCTGAGCTTTATTGTTTCCTATCTGATAGAATACTTGAGAATTCATACCAATAGGGAAATAGGGGATGGATCCTATAAATTGTTGGATTCATGTCATTATCCTATGCATGTGCATAATAAAAGGACCACTTTATGGTTTTGCAGTGAAAGCGCGTAATGAAGCTGATATAATACTATAGCATAGCGAATGCCCACATTTACACCAGCAATAAAATACGAGCGTTGTGCTATAGCATTATAAATAATGCAGAATTATGTGCTAAGTTGTACTAACCTTTCCTCATGAGTTTTCAGGAAATTAAGACATGTCATCCAGGCGCATGTAAAGACGGTGATTGACTCAAGCCAAATCCAGAAGATGCGAAGAATCAAAAGAAAAATCTGAGAAACCCTATGATATTAAAGAAATATCGATCAAACGAATCTAGGATGTTGGACCTAACAAATTTGGAAGGCCCAACTCACTAGACGTGCAACCGGGAAAACCTAACTATAAGAGGAAAGCGCAGATAAAACCTAAGAGATTCAAGAATCGCGAGAGCAAGCAGTCAACCAATTCCTATTTGACTAGAACTCATACTAAAGGAACAAGAGAGAAGATAGACCACGAGGACAGTAGACCAGAACGAGTCCTTCCTTGGAGCAAGACGAAGCGTAGAAGACGTAGAGATGTCGTGTGACAGTGGAAATAGGTCAGGGGCCTGCGGCCTGGCCTGTTAAAAGCCTGGTCAGGCCTGGCCTGTCAGGCTAAAAGGCCAGGCCAAGGCCTGTTTGTTTTAACAGGTCAGGCCTAGGCCTCCCAACAAGCCTGTTAGGCCTGTCAGACCGGCCTGTTAAGTTTTTTTAAAAAAATTATATTCTCACATTTCTTCTATCAAAATAAGCCCAAGGTAATTTTTTAAAAAAAGCCCAAGTCCCTAACATCTTAACCCTAATTTACTTGTCACTTGCGAGTTGCGATCTCGATCTCACCCTAGCAATTCTTGGGATTCTTCCATGGCAGCCGGACAACAATGGCGACGTTGCGCAATATTCAGAAAGAGATTATAGGTTGGTTCTTTAAGGGATTAGGTCCAATTAAACCAAAATGTTTTGATAGCAAGATTCCGATGGTGCGCTGTTGCAGAATCAATACGACGATTCAAGACTCAAGGAACCAAGACATGGACTTCGATCGGAACTCGCTGAAGCCTTTAAATCATTCTGCTGACCTAAACCCAAGTCTTGAAATCACAGCAAGATTATCGCCAAATAAATGTCACTGAGATTATAGAAGATGAGCGCACGAACCTTCGCTGGAAAAGAAAATCATGATCTCCACTTCAATTCGTCGATCTCAGTCTCAGGTCTCCTGGTTCAGTTTCGGCCTCTGCTCGCCGCTCTTACTCTCAGTCTTGGCAGATGCACAACTCACCATTACTATTTTGGATCTTGTTCAACAAGCTCAGGGTTTTGTGGCCTTTGTTATGTGGGTGTTTGTTTTCTTTGAACTTCTCCTTGTTGGTTTTTTTTTTCCCGTTGCTTTTAGCCAGAATTTCTCAAATGATATTTGAACACTATTGATGTATGCTAATTGATTATGTAGAATATAATTTACTTAGCAAATGTTACTTGCATCCTTAAATTCTAAAGTTAAGAATTTCGACAGCTGGAATTTATAAGGGGCTTGATAGTTTTATCCGTAAATGTTATGAAAATAGTGATGAAAGGTCTATTATTTGGCATGGGATCTTGTAAGATCCTTTTGGAAGTGTCTTCCAAGATTTAGAGAATGTGGAGGCTTGATGTATTCGGTTTTTACTTTTGGAAAGAGTGGATAATTGCATTGGAGATGACATTTGATTTGTTCTAGTTGGATATGAAGGTAAAACTGAGATTCTTCAACTTATGTGAACAAGCTTAAAAAATGTATCTTCTCATTATAATAATTTTGCAATTGGCCCCATGTCTTAATTTTGTTTTTCTTGTTTTGGTTATCATATCTCTTGTATACCAAGAATGTGACGTTGTTCTAGATTTGATGTATAATTGATAATTTCGCTGATTACAAGATAGTGAGAGTGAGGAAGATATTTTTGATGAAGGGGATGATGAAGTTGAGGAAGAGCATGATCATGAACCTGAACCCTCCATAAAACTTGAGCATGAGGTTAAGAAGCCTGCTGAAGTCTTTGTGGCACCAAAAGAGGCAGAACGACAACTGTCCAAAAAAGAAGGAAGAAGAAAGAACTTGTAGAGCTTGAGGCTCTTTTGGTTGATTTTGGTGTTACACATAAAGAGAGTAATGGTCAAGAGGGAGTCCTATTTGTTCTTATCATATTAAAATGCATGACTTTATGATAATGGGATAGGAAAGTCTTCCCCTATAACGAGGATAATCTGATACTTGAGCTCAGAACACTTAAGTTTTTAGCTAGGTAGACTCCTTTGATTACTAAATTGTAATATTTATTTATGGAGATGACAGAATAGGGCAGTATTACTTAGTGCCAACAACTCTACATCATGTTATTGAATTAACATTCTTGATTGTTTGCAATATCATCATACTTTGTTGCTTGGGGTACTTGTAGATTCACTTTGTGCTGCTTATTAGCTGTCAAGGGAAGGTGAGACTTACAAAATGGTATAAACCATACACACAAAAAGAAAGAACAAAGGTAATTTCAACGGCTGTATTTTCTGTTTTATTTTCCAAGCATTGCTAGCCTCCTCACATTTTAGCTTTAATTGATCTTGTATAAGTAATTATGTCATCTTAGTATCACTCCATATTGAATTCACTGTATTTCTTCTTGATCAATCTCTGACTATAAAACCTGATTTGATATGCTGGCTGAAAAATACAAGCCTCTTAACAGGCCACAAGCCAGGCCAGGCCAAGCTCAGGCCAAAACAAAGGCCTGAAACAGGCCACAGGCTAGGCTCAGGCCGCTTTGCTTCTTAACAGGCCTGGCCTGGCCTGGCCTGTTTCCACCCCTACGTGATAGGATGACTCTTACGCCGTCAACCTTTCAATGAGCTTCTTGTTTCCTTTGTTATTTTTTTTCATAATTCTATTATGGGCTGTTCTACAGTACTTTGCGTTTTGTGTCCCTCATCAGTCATGAACTAAATTCCCTTTGGCAAAGCGAGGATGGATTTCTAAGTTGTAGAGTGAACCCAATTTGTTAGTTTTCCATTTAATAAATCCATTTTTTTAACAATGTTTTATTTCATTGTTGATTAGCGAACACTAAGGGTTATCTCAGTGGTCTTGGCTGTCATGTGTTAGTTCTCTATGCGTTTTAATGATAACTAACAATTGTAAACTAAATGAAGTTAATGGTTAAGTTAAAAATGTTTAGAAACTTGTTCAAACTTAGCCAATAACTTACTATCAAACTTGACTAAAGTTTAGAGTTGTAATACCCGAGTCAAAACAATACAAAGAGTTGACAAAGTATTTGAACTCAACTTGACTCGAGTTTTAGGTAGTCTAACTCGAGTCAATGCAAGGCAGAGAGCTTTCAAAGTATTTTGAACTTAAAGTGACTCAAGCCAGTCACGCTTAACTCGAGTTATAAATTCTCATGAAATATTCTATGAAATGATAATGACTCGAGCCTATGCTATTTTACTCAAGCCATATTTTGTGGACTTAAACTTATTTTCAACAGAAGTCCTTGACTCGAGTCCGTTTTGTTTTTAACTCGAGCATAGATTTGAAAACACATTTTCAAATGAACTAAGTTGATTCAAGTTAGTCACTTAATGACTTGAGCTAACACGATCTCGAACCATTTTTGAAATGCTGTTTTGAAGTTCATTTATGAAAGAAGAACTTGACTCAAACTAACCTTAATTGACTAGTCATGCACTTGAGTCAAACGTTTTAACTTCGAGCCTAAGTCATACAGAGACATCTTCATTTAAAATTAAACTTATTTTCAAAGAAGATGATCCAATAACTCAAGTCTAGAATACTTAACTCGAGTCATACACTCTAGTTTGCTTGAAACTAACTCGAATGTAATGTATCTCTGTTTTACAATCACCGTGTCCATAAGTGCTAAATCTTCAAGTATGATTTGTATTCTTCATATCATCACTCACTATTGTTCCTAAATATATTTAATCGGTTTGTTAGTGAGTTTTAGACGATTAGATGATAAATTAACTGAAGATTAATAAAAAAGCATGTAATTACGTCATATGCATTAAATGCCGATTCAAAAAACAAAGCATGGATTTGGTCGATCATTCTCTGTACATTTAGATAGCATTTCCTATTTGAGCGCTAGATCATTCAATGATAAGAACACAAAGAATGTCAATGAAGAATGATGGCGATTATGGAATGAATCAAACAAGGATAATAATTGCGCTTCAACGCTTAATGGCCATGTTCATTATTTCCAACGATGCATTGAAGGCTTCCAATGGTCACAAATTACCTTCACCATATATAAGCTGAAGCATTCAATTAATTCTATCTACCAGAAGCACAAACGCTCAAAGGATCAAAACACATCTATTGTTTCACTCATCTATGTCATATCTACGGATATACTAAACTTCAGTGTTTATCTATCTAATATATTAGAGAGTTCATTTCTGATTATAAATCATTGTAAGAATCTCAAAATATTGGAACTTTGAGATTGGGTTATTTGATTACAACTTGTAAGGGGGAGTGAATCCTAGTGAGAAGATTACTTTCAAGTACAGAGTGTGTAATCGATTGAAGTAATAGTGAAAATCCCAAAGTGTTTGGGGTTTGGACGTAGATCAAGAGTTGAGACCAAACTAGTATAAATCATCTGTATAAAGTTCTCTCTCCCTCTCTTTGTTATACTCTATTATTGCACGCTAATCTCAAAGGCTTTCAAAAAGAATTTTTAAATACCCAATTCACCATCCTCTTGATGACATTCTGTTCTACACCTGGAAGGGAGTTAGGGTTAGACCTCTGTTAAGTAGTGCTTGCTAGGCAAGACCTTGCATAGCTCGATCTAAATTGTAGATGCCAGGAATGGATTTACCGCTCATAACCAGAACACCTAGAGCAAATTAGATAAACTAAACTTGAAATCACCATAGGAATATGGGCGAGTAGAATGAGAATTGTATTTACAGGATTGCAGAAGCTTTTGTATAGGATAGTGGTAGGTTAGCTGGATAACATTGTGAAAGGTGGTTATGCTGTAGCATTACGGAAGCTGTGCAGCATAATTGTTATAGCAATGCATTGCAGGTGAACTGGGGGAATGACATGACTTAGGATGAAATTTGAGCTCAGCCTACTTTAAACTTATACCTTCCTTTGACTCCACATCACTTGTTTATTTCTTATTCTTAGTAATAGCAAAACAACCAAAATCTACATTACTTCTACACAATTCTTGTTAAAAACTGAATTCATCTGTGGTATCACAATCTCTATGGGACGATACTCTACTCACTTTTTATTACGTATTCGATTGGTTCATTTGCCATAAGGGAAGTTGACCAACAAGTTTTTGGCACCGTTGTCAGGGACTGAAGATACCTTTTATGATTGTAAGTTTCTTTCTGATAAGTTGTGTTTACCTTACTACGCTCACTCTCTCTATCTCTGATTTTCAGGTACATTCTGTTGTTTATGCGTGACTTACTCGCTGTTGACCTCGAGTCGTACAATCCAGAGATTGAACGAACCTATAAACAAAGGTGCAAAAGGCAGCAGCGAACGAGTCACCTGAGTGACTCTACACACATGAAGGATATGTAGGATAATCGAGACCAGGATCAAGAAGAGTGACAACTTTTAAATGGTGATGAGTAGATCCCTCATCAACTAAACTGCAATGCTATCTAGATCGAGCTATAATGGAGTTTGGAGTCCCTAATCTCACCAGACTCAACTTGGCCATCACAATTCCAATTTTGACTGCTGGACACTTTGAAATCAAAGGTGTCATGATTCAAATGTTCAACCCAGTTGGACATTTGGGGGACTCCCATCAGAAAACCCTCATCAGCATCTCAAGGCATTCATGGAGGTCTATGACGCCTTCATCATTCTAGGAGTAACACCCAATGTGCTCAGAATCAAGTTGTTTCCATTCTCACTCAGGGACAAGGCACGGGCATGGCTAAACACTTTGCTTGCTCAATCCATCACCTCCTAGAATGACCTGGGTAGCAAATTCTTGCTTAAATTCTTCCTATTAACCAAGAATGCCCAGCTGAAAGAAGACATCTCAACTTTAAACAACGCCCTAGCGAATCCACCTATAAAGCCTGGTAACAATTCAAGGAACTACTTAGAATATGCCCACAACATGGACTAGTGGAATAGGTGCAACTAGAGACTTTCTAAAAAGGTTTGGATAGACAGACGCAATCTATACTCTCAGTGTTCTGCTAACCCTAAATTTGTCAATTATGTGAACAACTACAATAGGGGCAGCAACAACAATAACTTATACTCGAACACTTACAACCCAAGATGGAGGCAATTATGAGCATTATTTATGTCATGTTTTCCCTGTATTTTATAACTGAATTGTATGGTGAATATGAGCTTGACTGCAGTCAATCTAAGCAAAAAAAAAATATATATATATATATATATATATATATATATATATATATATATATATATATATATATATATATATATATTTTAATTCATGGTACAGGGAACTAAGGGATAAATTCCACTTACATCCTAAACATGTGCTAAGAAAGAACAAGTTTTGAGGTTTTATGAGAAAGTCACATAACATAGCCGATGTCATGCTATAGCATCAAGATAGCTTTACCGAAGTGCAATAGAATGCATCCCTAAAGCTATAGCAGAGTAAATGACGTAGTGCTATGCGGCATAAGTTCTGATCTTTTGTCAAGGTTGTTTCAGGAAATATATTGCAGGGCAAGAATAACGGTTAGATTGCTGACGTATTGAAATAGAAGATGCGGAAGATTGAAACTAAAGATTTGAAGAATCCTACAGGATCAGCAAAATCAATCTACCGAGATTTGGAAAGAAAGATAGGTCGGACCTCAACAGATTAGGAAAAGTCCAGTTCGTTGAACGCACGCTGCAAGTAAGACTAGACTATTTAAGGAAACAACAGCCAACCCTAAAAGGAGTGGGAAGTCATCGAGAGTCAAAGACCAATCCTAAACAGCCAAACTCGAAAGAAGAGTGAGAGAATTGCAAAGCACGAGGACTCCAAGAGAACCCAGCATCCTTCCTTGCTGTGAGACGAAGTGAAGAACACGTGGAGTTGTGACGTGAAAGGGCTTCTTCCACGCCGTTGGAACCTCCATCAAGCTTTCTGTTTCTTTATTTTAATTCCAGTCAATCTTTTGTCATGGGCTATTCTGTAGTATTCTGTTTTGTGATTCCCTTGTCAGTCATGAACTAACTTCCTGAAGCTAAACAAGGATGATTTCCTAAGTATAGAATGAACCCAATTGCTAGTTCTTAATTAAATAGTGATTTAATTTCTTGTCGATTAGCAAGAGCTAAGAGCTAGATCAGTGGCCTCGACTTACTGAGAGGGAGTCGGGGTTAGACATCTGAGAAGCAGTGATTACTAGGCGCCTGGTGCAAGGCTTGACCTATTATTGTAGACTTCAGGAATGGGTCTACCGCTCATAACCATATACCTGGTTTTATATTGATAATCCAACTAGAAAAATCACCATAGACATATGGGAGAAGTACAAACTAGGATTGTACGTATCAGACACGAGAGCTTCAGTAGATTAGCGTGGTGTGGTTAACTGAATAACTTTGCATAGGATGTTCATGCTGTAGCATTTGCAAGAGCTGTACAGTATGAATGCTATAGCATTGCGTATAGGGAGCTGGGGGAATTATATGTTTAGAAAGGATTCCGAGTCCAGTCTATCTTCTTACTGATAACTTCTTACGACTACGATCATTTAGTTGTTTTTTTATGTTTATTAGTATAGCTATCAAAACTCTCAAACAAATTAGATTCATTTTCTTGTTAATCACAACTAGTCTACAATTCGTTGTCATCATTTGGTATCCAGTCTCTGTAGGATGATACTCTACTTACTCTTTATTACTTGTTCAACTAGTTCACTTGCCATCAAGGAAATCGACCAACAGCAACCTTGATCTATCATCGTGGCTTCAATAGTATGAGCATCTGCTTTGTTTTCATAATCCTTATTGTCCAACAATTATGAAGTTATTCTATCTCAATATGAGGATTAAGGACAAAGAGCATGAGGATGACAAGGATGTCCTAATAACATCGATTAGGGGCGTTACTTCTCTATGTTTTGATGATAACAATTATAATGAAGATAAGTTAATAGATTCAAGGTTAAATCATGTTTTAAAAACCCAATTTGAATCTACATCGTTTTGAAAGTTTCGCCTTCAGGTGCCTCAAGTTAAATCTGTTAGTTCCCTAAAGGTTTTGATGATTTCCAATGATTGTAAACAAAGCATGAGGTTTTGCTCTCAGTTGTTGAAAAACTCACTGTGAGAGCAAACCTCAAGGTTTGGCCTTACAGAGGAGTCCTCAAGATTCTGTGTTTTTAACTTGAAAATTCTAGTTTCACAAAGATATGTGAAACCTCGAGGTTTGGCAAGAAACCTCGAGGTTTTTCCCTTTCAAAGAAAACTTAATTTTACGCCAATTTTTCAAAACCTCCAGGTTTATGGGAAACCTCCAGGTTTAAGCTCAAATGTGTTTTTCCAAGTTTCTCAAAATTGTGAGAAACCTCGAGGTTTCTGGAAAACCTCAAGGTTTGTCAAGACAGAGAACTTCTACGTTTTTTCCAAGTTTTCAAAACCCCCAAGTTTATGAGAAACCTCCAGGTTTGAGCTGAAAAGATTTTTCTCAGGTTTCTCAAAATTATAAGAAACCTCAAGGTTTCTGAAAAACCTCAAGGTTTGTCAAGGCAAAGAGGTTCTGCCCTTTTTCCAAGTTTTGAAAACCTCCAGGTTTCTCACAAACCTCCAGGTTTCCATTTTGGCGCAAAACTGAGAATTTTGAAATTTATGTGAAATCTCAAGTATTGGAGAAAACCTCGAGGTTTCTGGCATCCAGAGAGCAAATGTGTTTTTTTACTGATTTTGAAAACCTCCAGGTTTCTCTCAAACCTCCAGGTTTCTGTTTTGGCGCAAAACTGAAAATTTTGAAATTTGAGAGAAACCTCGAGTATTGGTAGAAACCTCCAGGTTTCTGGATCCAGAGAACAAATGTCTTTTTCACTAACATTGTAAACCTCCAGGTTTGCTCCTATCGCGTTTTTGCAAGGTTTCACATTCAAGGTGAAACCTCGAGGTTTTTGAGCAAACCTCGAGGTACTCAGTGAGAATAACTCTTTTTTGCTACTTTGAAAGCCTCCAGGTTTTGGAGAAACCTCCAGGTTTCATGGTTTGGACTTGAATCTTCTTCATGTATCATAGTCCAAGGTTTCTTAACGTTGTCAGAAATTCAAATCTGTCGATTTTGCTATACCTGTTTGTTTGATCTTAATACTTCCCATGCTTAATCTCTAATGTTCCTAGATATGTTTAGCCATGTTTAACCACTTTCTTGGTGAGTTTCAGACAGATTAAAGAGAATTTATTGAAGGTTTAAGACAAAAGTAAAAGTGAAGTCAGAACATTAAATGTTCAACCCACAAAGTTACATTCTTTTGGATAATCCATCTGCACACGTCTACAAAGAATTAAAGAATGATTTCTACTTCCAGCAGCTGCTACTCCAACGGATTTATTTGCAGAAAGTCAACTCTGAAGCATTGCCCAGCTGGATTAAGTGGAATTTTAGAGAGAGAAGAAGACTAAACCTTCACTTAACCTTAACAGAACATCTCCAACAGTTTAATCCAAGATGCAACGGTCATTTAATGCTATCTGAGTATAAATAGGGTTGTATTCAAGTCTTCTCAACAACTACAACTACTGAAAACAAATTGCATTCAAGTCTACATTCATTTTCTTCAGTTTTCACTTGTATAGTATCTTCTAATACAAAGAGCTTCAGTGTTTATCAATAGATGCTATTAGAGAGAGTTTCTTTCTGAATATCATTCATTGTAAAGAATCACAAGTCAAGGGGACTTGGTGATTTGGGAGTTCATTGATTACAACTTGTAAGGGAGAGTGAGTTCTAGAGAGAGAGCTACTTCTTGAGTGTAGAGTGTGTAATCTTTAATATACTGGAAATCCTAGAGAGTCTGGGGATTGGATGTAGGTCAAGTTGTTAGGACCAAACCAGTATAAATCCTTGTGTCTTGCTATTCTTCTTCTCTCTTTGTTCTGCCCTGTTTTACTGTCTTAAAATAGAACAAGTTCTTCAAATTTTTGAAATATCCAATTCACCCCCCCCCCTCTTGGGTATATAGCTCCACTTACAAAATCTTGTATGCCTCGGGTCATATGGCGTTGTTACTTAAAGCAAAATATTTTGATATGTCTCAAGTTAAAACGTTTTTACCTTGGAGTTAATAAGTTGAAATTTATATGCCTCTAGTCAAAGACGAGGTTGCCTTGAGTTAAAGTTTTGAAATGTTTTAAATAAACCCTTTTTAACTCCAGTCAATTAGTTAAATACTTTGAGTCATCTGTTTTCATCTTAAGTTTTTGACTCAAGTCATTAACTCAAGGCAATCATGTTTAGACCTCAAGTTAAGAGTTTAAAACTTGCATTTTTCAAAGACATCGTTTTTAACTCTAGAGTATCAAGTTAATGCCTCTAGTCATTAACTTAAGGCATAACTTTCTAACTTCAAGTTAAAAATTAAACTTGTGTATTTCGAAAAGGATTGTTCTTGACTTTTGCTCATCAAGTTATGCCTCGAGTCATTAACTCAAGGCATAGATTTCCAACTCCAAGTTATGCACTATTTTTCGATGGGAAGTTTTTAACTCTCAGGTATCACGTCATTGCCTCTAGTCACCAACTCAAGGCAATTATTTGTTACCTTTAGTCAAGTTGCAATTTCCCTCAACTTGCGTTTTTAACTCGTGGAAAACGAAATTGCCTCCAATCAAAGTTTCAAGTTAACCTCTTCTAGACTTTAATTTTTTCCTTTGAACTTGACTCGAGTCACTTTTATTCTTACCTCAAGTCATTACCTCCAAGCATCAACTCTTTAACTGGAAGTTAATCTTCTATGTTTTCAAAATCACTGTCTTCGTAAATCCTAAATCATCATGTGTGATTTCATTTCTTCATATTATCACTCATTACTATTCCTAATTGCTTTTACTCATTTTGCTAATGAGTTTCAGATGATTATATCAAAGATTAACAACAAATTATCATAAAGTAATGTGTGTGTCAGAGAGCAAGTTGCCATATCGAGACTCAATCACAACAACCACTCCTATGAACATTCAAAAGATATTCCTGCTATTCCTATCTCTCAATAAATGCTATTTCACAACAGGCAAAACAAAAGGAACGAAAGAATGTCATGACGGCACAATTTCACCTGGATCATTAATGGCGAAAGTGACTTCTGAACTTCATCTTTCTAATGGCTATTTTTGAAGAGTCACAACGGATATCTTCAAGCTTCTCCAATGGATATTAATGGCATCAACTATAAATACCAGAAGCATTGAATTCACCACCTATTGAAACACTGTGCATTTAATTCAAAATTATTGCCATCTACTATTTCATTAGTTTCATTTAATATCTTTAGATATATCTTGTACTTCAGTGATTATCATTCATCTACTCTGTGAGAGAGTCTTAAACACTTATTTGATTTCCTGTTTAGTTGTTAAATCTTAAGGTTGTGGAACCTTAAGTGATGGTATATGACTACAACTTGTTAGGGGAGTGAATCCTAAAGTGAGAGGATTATTTCAAGTACAGAGTATGAAATTGTATTTGTTTTTGAAAGTTAGTTAAAATCCCAGAGGTCTGGGGACTAGACGTAGGTCGAAGAGTTAGACCGAACCAGGATAATCCCTTGTGTTCTTTTGTCCTTCTCTCTGTTTTTAAGTGTTCTTAAGTATTTTGCAAAAGAATTTTATAATCACCTATTCACTCCCTTTAGGTGATATTCCATTTACAGATCTCAACATTACTACTACACATTTAGACACCATTCTTAATGTTGTGGAACATTCCTAATCAAGATCATAAGAACATGTCCCCTAATGAGATCTTCAGTATTTTGAGGCCCGAGGAGCATGTTGGTGACTTGAAGTTCAAGCCTGCCGAGATTAATGACACCTTCAGAGTAATCTAGCATCTATACAGTTGGAACATGGTTCAAAAAGGTCAGAGCTTTACTCACTTTTTCAAGAGGAACTATGGGTTACTTGCTTCAATCATATCTCAGGAGCCTCGCAATTTAGGAAAGTGGATTATTCATGAGATGGTTCAATTTCACTCTCACTCAACTGAATGCTCAACCATTCCATTTCCTAATCTGGTACCTCATATCTTGGCTTTAAGCATCATTTGGTACATTATTCCTGATGAGAAACCAGTATGGCCCGAGAAGTTTGGGAAGGCATATATGATTCGCATAAGGATTTCCTTCACTAAAACTTCCAAGAAGACTAAGAAACCATCTGTGAAGAAGGTCGTAGTTTCATCCTCTCAACCAAACGAGGCTCATGTTGGGTTTCTTACACGTAAGGGAAGAAATTTATCCAATAAATTACAAATCTCATAGGAGGATCTATCTGAAAGTGGAGCCTAAATACCCAAGAGGGGGGTGAATTAGGTATTCTTAAAAATTTTCGAAAAGTGCTCTGTTTTTCAACACTAAAACAGAGATGAACAGAGTAAGGGAAGAATAGCTTGGACACAGAGATTTATACTGGTTCGGTCTCAACAACTTGACCTACATCCAGTCCCCAAACTCTCTGGGATTTTCCACTAATTCAATGATTACACACTCTGCACTTAAGAAGTGATTCTCTCACTAGAACTCACTCCCCCTTACAAGTTGTAATCAATGAACCCAACCACCAAGTCCCCTAACTTGTGGTTCTTTACAATAAAGGATTTACAATCAGAAAACTCTCACTAAGAGTAGATAATGATAATCACTGAAGCTCTTTGTATCAAAAGATACTATACAAGTGAAAAACTAATGAAAATAAATGAACACTTGAATGCAATACGTTTTCAGCAGTTGTGGTTGTTGGAAAGACTTGAATGCAGCTCTATTTATACTTAGAGATCATTAAATGACCGTTGCTTTCCAGTATATCCGTTGGAGAGGTTGTGCCAAGGTTTAGGAAGTGGTTTAAGCACCTTCTCTCTCTAATTTCCACTTAATCCAGCTAAGCAAGTCTTCAGAGTTGATTCTCTGCAAATAAATCCGTTCGAGAGGTTGCTGCTGGGAGTAGAAATCCTTCTTTAATTCCTTGTAAGCGTGTGCAGATGGATTAACCAGAAATATGTAACTTTCTGGACTTAGTATTTAATGTTCTGACATGCTTTTTGCTTTATCCTTCAATAAACATCTTCTAAATCATTTGAAACTCACTAACAAAGTGGTTAATCATAGATGGGAATATAGAAGATTAATACTGGGAAGTATTGGAATCAAACATGAAGCATTTGCAAAATCGCGAAATTCAATTCCAAACTTAGCGATGGAAACTCGAGTTTGTTCATCAAAACTCGAGTTGAACAAACTCTAGTTTTCAACTGTTATCATAATAATGTTAGTTCTCTATGTGTTTTGATGATTACTAATAATTGTAAACAATGAAAGGATGTTTTTGAGTAAGTTAGATGTTTGCTAAAACTTGTTAATTTCAACCAAAAAGATTTTGTCAGCGCCAAACTCAAGCCTAGATTTGACAAACTCGAGTTTGCCACTAACAGGAAGCTAAACTCGCCAGTTTGCACTTTGAACTCGAGACTGGACCTTAGAAATGATCTTGAGAATTTTTCTAAAGTTTTCTCATACTTTGAGTAACCTCGAGTTTACTCTTGGAACCTCGAGTTTGCGAGAGACTGAGAGCATTTTGACTTAAAAACACTTTTAAACTCGAGACCTCTACTTATAAACTTCAAGTTTGCATTTCCAGAGAAAATCTTCAAAGAGTTTACAAAACCTGTAAACTCGAGTTTGTGGAGACAAACTTGAGTTTGCCTCTGGCATGAAGAATTTTTCAAATTCATAAACCAGACATTACTCTCTTAAGTGCAAAGGCTTTCTCCAGTTTGAAAAATCTCAAGAGTTTACAAAACATGTAAACTCGAGTTCATTGTTGCAAACTCGAGTTTACACTTAGCCGAGAGCTTTCAAGAATTTTAACCAAAGTAAACTCGAGACTAATTTCATAAACCTCCAGTTTACTTCAGGCCGAGAGCATTCAAAGTTTTCTTTGAGTAAAACAAACTCGAGGTTAAACTTTTGAACTCGAGTTTGAGCCTTACAGAGAGCAATGTATTTTCAACATGAGAAAACTCTAGAGTTTGCACTGAAAACCTCCGGTTTCCTTTTTGAAAACTAAAACTGACTTTTGACTTGAACAGTGTCAAACTCGAGCCTGTCTACTAATAGACTCGAGTTTGTGTTTTGCACAAAACTATTCCAAAGCTCAAAATCGCGACATTCCTCTCTGGATGGAGGAAACTCGAGTTTAGATTTTGAAACTCGAGTTTAGGCCAACCCAAGAGCATTGTAGTTTTTAATGTATTGAAAACCTCAGGTTTTGGAAGGAAACCTCCAGTTGAACTTAAAACATTTTTACATGCTGAAGCTTCAGACTCGAGTTTAGATAAACCAAACTCGAGTTTAGATAAACCAAACTCGAGTTTACATCGCTGATTCAGAAATTCAAATCTGACGAATTTGGAAAACCTTCTTGTTTGATCTTAATACTTTCCAGTATTATTCTCTACTATTCCTAGTTATGTTTAATCACTTTTTTAGTGAGTTTCAGATGAATTAGAGAATGTTTATTGAAGGTTTAAAGCAAAAACAAAATAAGCTTGCTGACTTGGGAGTCAATCTGAAGGAGATCCGAATTCTGTGTGACAACACAAGCACAATAAGCTTGGCCAAGAATCCAGTTCAACATACTCAGACCAAGCATATTGATGTGAGACATTATTTTATAAGGGATCATGTTCAGAAAAGAGATGTCAAGGTCATGTTCATCCCAACACATCTTCAACTTGTTGATATCTTCACAAAGCCATTGGTCAATGAGCAATTTAATTTCATAAGGAGAGAATTGGGAATGGTAAATCCCAATGAATTCTAAGTTCTTTCTTACTCAATTTTAGTTTAGGTTTTGATGATTAACTGTTACTAACTTAAGCATCGAAGTGTCTAGATATGTTTTATGCATGATGCTTATTATGATTTCTAGCATTTTGCTAAAGTTTGCTGGTAAGAGGAGCAAACTCAAGCCTATCAGTAATGAACTTGAGCTCGAGAGAGGCAGAGAAGAAATGATAATCTGATGATAGCCAAACTCGAGCCTATAAGTGAGCAAACTCAAGTTTAGCTTAGACAGAGAGGAATCCTAAACTCAACAGATTAAGGAAACTTGAGCCTAAGACTAGCAGCCTCGAGTTTACGGGATACAGAAAGCAACCAAGTCTAGAGGATCTCATGAACTCGAGCCTGTATGTATTAACCTCGAGTTTGGAAGTAAAATTCAAGAGTTCACACATACACTCTTGAAGTCCAAGTTAGTACAAGTTTATGCAAACTCGAGCCTACACTTGTAACCTCGAGTTTGTCGCAGGCTTTATATTTTGAAAACTTGACTTTTCCTCTTCACTTCACTCTACCCTCGAGCCTAACCCTAAACTCCCAAAACTCTCTCATCTCCTCCGATAAACCTCTACAAAAATGTCTTCCAAATACACTGCCTCTGCAAACACTCAAGATTCCAATCGAGAAAAGACTCATTCTTCCTTTCAACCTCGACCTGAACACCCAGTAAGGATAAAAACACGCTCTACTTGACTTCGCCATGGCATCAATAGATCAATCAGAGGAGTTCAAGGCGAAATTCCCGAAGCTCAGCCGCTCAGACCAAGAGGGATTTCAATCGATGAAGGTCGCACAAAGAAGCGCCATGATTCTGAACAAGTCTCAGGCAAGGGAAAAAGAAAAGTCCCCAAAGTTGCTGAGGCTCCTAGGGCGAAATTGCAAACCAAGAGGCCCAAATCCGTTCAATACTCGGTTCCTACGCCTGGACAAGCTAGCTCACATGTTCCCTCAGCATCCCAAGAACAAGAGCAATTGGCTCCTCAGGTATCCCAGAGTAATCCTGCTCTTTATGAGATATACAACCATACTAGGATACCTAGAGGATTCACAGAAGAACCATGTAGAATGACTAGTGAAGAAGGAGTTAAGTTCAAAGAACAGATTGATCAGAAAACCTTCTATCCCATTGTTTCTGTTGATTTAGCCAAATTAAAAGAGGACTGTAACTTAGACCTTACCCCTTGGCTCAAACAATTTGAATCTCTAATTTCAATTAGAGCCCCTTTTAGCCCAAAGCTTGTGAAGATCTTTTACTTTCATATGCAATCTGATAACTTGCTGGATAGAGATGGACACTTAGTGAAGGAAAGGATAACTACAAAGGTTAGGGGACAGAAGATCACAATTTCCCCATCCTACTTAAACTCCCTACTTCAAATTGCCAACCCCCCATCTCCTGAAGATTACAGATACGATCAACAGACGATCTATGGATTGCTGCGACCCAATGAACCTTTTCCTGAAGGCTTGGAAATCTTGAACTTCAAACCAGCTTCCATGCCTCCCACAAATAGAGCCATCTGGTACATCTACACCAAAAACTTGTTACAGAAAGGAGGCAACTTTACTCACTTTGCTAAAAAGGATTTTCCCATTTTTGCCTTGATTCTCGATCAACAACCACACAATGTGGGGCACTAGATCTTTCAAGAAATGTCCAAATTTCGTTTCACCTCTAGGAGCACATCCCAAAACCCCTTCCCAAGTCTCATCTCAATCATTCTGTTTCATGAGAAAATTTGGTATTTTCCTGCTAATGAACAACCAGTCAAACCACAAGAATTTGGCCGACATATTCTAAACCTAATGGGCATAAATCCTGAAGAAAGGTCTGATCAATCCAGAGCACCACCTAGATCCAGACCAACCAGATCTAGAGCAACCTACTCTCGAGTTCAGGAAGCTCATAGTGCTCCCCCACCTCCTCAATCTTCTATTCCTTCTAACTTTGATGCAAGGGTCAAAGAAATTGTTGACAAAGCAGTTTCTAATTTATCTGATAAGGTAGAAGCAACAGTTGGCAAATTGGTATCTAAAGTAACCCAAGGACACAATGATTTGGTAGATACTCAGGAAGGGTTCAGAGTCGAGCAGGAAGCACTGAAGAATCAGATTGGAGACCACACAACTAGTATTTCCACTCTTCTAGTCACAATGATGAGCCTCAACGACAAGATGGATCAAATCCTGAAAAATCAGGCTATGTCTACTTCTGGTTCTGATCATGGTACCTCTACTTCTGCTGGGCCTAACTCTACTGTGCCCAAGATAGACTCTGAACCTACCAAAGTTTCTGAACCAACCACCACCATCATTTATCTTGAACCTCATCCTCCTGTCACTCAACCCGACCAAGCCACACCTAATTCACCCTTGTTTGCTGATGACAAAAGGGGAGAAGAGTGAAGAAGAGCAATCAATTTCTTTTAATCATTTTAGTTTCAGTTGTATATTTGCTTTCGAAACTCTATTCTGTAGTTTACTTGGTTTACTTGACATTCTGTTTCTACTTGGTTAATTTCCTGATGAATGTTTAAATTCTGCTGTATACATGTTTTGTTATTGCGTTTTGGTTTCTGCTGCTGACCTCTGATGTCTATCTATTTGTGATAATATGGCTTAAACTAAAAGTTAGAATCAAGAGTTTATCTAGTAATTTGCAAATGTATTATGATCATTTATTTTTAAAAGCTATTAATTGTTTACAAGTGTTGTCATCATCAAAAAGGGGGAGAATGTTAGTTCTCTATGTGTTTTGATGATTACTAACAATTGTAAACAATGAAAGGATGTTTTTGAGTAAGTTAGATGTTTGCTAAAACTTGTTAATTTCAACCAAAAGCATTCTGTCAGTGCCAAACTCGAGCCTGAATTTGACAAACTCGAGTTTGCCACTAACAGGAAGCTAAACTTGCCAGTTTGCACTTTGAACTCGAGACTGGACCTTATAAATGAACTTGAGAATTTTTCCAAAGTTTTCTCATACTTTGAGTAACCTCGAGTTTACTCTTGGAACCTCGAGTTTGCGAGAGACCGAGAGCATTTTGACTTAAAAACACTTTTAAACTCGAGACCTCTACTTATAAACCTCAAGTTTGCATTTCCAGAGAAAATCTTCAAAGAGTTTACAAAACCTATAAACTCGAGTTTGTGGAGACAAACTCGAGTTTGCCTCTGGCAGGAAGAATTTTTCAAATTCATAAACCATACATTACTATTTTAAGTGCAAAGGCTTTCTCCAGTTTGAAAAATCTCCAGAGTTTACAAAACATGTAAACTCGAGTTTGCACTTGACCGAGAGCTTTCAAGAATTTTAACCAAAGTAAACTCGAGACTAATTTCATAAACCTCCAGTTTACTTCAGGCCGAGAGCATTCAAAGTTTTCTTTGAGTAAAACAAACTCGAGGTTAAACTTTTGAACTCGAGTTTGAGCCTTACAGAGAGCAATGTATTTTCAATATGAGAAAACTCTAGAGTTTGCACTGAAAACCTCTAGTTTCCTTTTTGAAAACTAAAACTGACTTTTGACTTGAACAGTGTCAAACTCGAGCTTGTCTACTAATAGACTCAAGTTTGTGTTTTGTACAAAACTATTCCAAAGCTCAAAATCGCAACATTCCTCTCTGGATGGAGGAAACTCGAGTTTAGATGTTGAAACTTGAGTTTAGGCCAACCTGAGAGCATTGTAGTTTTTGATGTATTGAAAACCTCAGGTTTTGGAAGGAAACCTCCAGTTTAGATGTTTTGAACTTAAAACGTTTTTACATGCTGAAGCTTCAGACTCGAGTTTAGATAAACCAAACTCGAGTTTACATCGCTGATTCAAAAATTCAAATCTAACGAATTTGGAAAACATTCTTGTTTGATCTTAATACTTTCCAGTATTATTCTCTACTATTTCTAGCTATGTTTAATCACTTTTTTAGTGAGTTTCAGATGAATTAGAGAATGTTTATTGAAGGTTTAAAGCAAAAGTAAAAGCAACAAGTGACATCAGCACATTAAATGCTAAACCCAGAAAGTTGCATACTTTTGGGTAATCCATCTACACGCGGTTACAAAGCATTAAAGAATGATTTCTACAACAAGCAACTGCTTCTCCAACGGATTAATCTTGAGGAAGTCAACTCTAAACACTTGGACAGCTGGATTAAGTGGAGATTAGAGAGAGAAGAAGACTAAAACCACTTCCTAACCTTTGCAGAGCTTCTCCAACGGTTCAATTCAAGAAGCAACAGTCATTTAATGCACTCTTAGTATAAATACAGCTCCATTTAATTCTTCTCAACAACTAAAACAGCTGAAAACGAAAATCATTCAAGTCTTGCATTTATTTCTTCAGTCTTCAATTGTATTGTATCTTTTGATACTTTGAGCTTCAGTATTCATTATTATCCACTTTGTAGAGAGTTTATCTTTGAAAATCATTTATTGTAAAGAATCACAAGTCAAGGGGACTTGGTGATTTGGGAGTTCATTGATTGCAACTTGTAAGGGGGAGTGAGTTCTAGTGAGAGAACTACTTCTTGAGTGCATAGTGTGTAATCTTTGAGTTAGTGAAAATCCCAGAGAGTCTGGGGACTGGATGTAAATCAAGTTGTTAGGACCGAACCAGTATAAATCTTTGTGCCCAGCTGCTCTTCCCTTCTCTTTGTTTATCCCTGTTTTGCTGTTAGAAAACAGAGGTGTTTGTGAAAATTTTTAAAATACCCAATTCACCCCCCTGGGTATTTGGCTCCACTTTGAAATAAACATGCAAATGATATGATAACAAAATGGAGAAATACTTTAAATAACAATAATGTTTAAAGTACAATGATTTGCCCCTAAGGCATATATTCCAACAGCTCAGTCATTTGCTGCTTAAGAACCTTCATTTGCTTAAGAACATTCATTTGCTACTATATCCATTAGTGAGGCTATTTAGACTACTATTCAGGCTGATCTTGCTCCCCTCATTCAAAACAATGCAACCTATCAGGCGTCAATTGATCATTGATTGGATAGTATGGTTACCAATGTTTCCCTGATCAAGACCTTGGAGGCGCATTTGACTCATCTTGTTGCAAAAATTAATGGGAAGTTTAAGACATTACTTGATCAACAGACTACACTGAACTAGAAGATGACTCAGTACAAGGTTGTCCGCAATGCTATTGGCATCACTCTTCATAATCCTCACTTGGCTTCCTCTGTTCCCTCCACTTCTACTTTACCTGAGCCCATACCCGCTTCTCAATCTGTGCTTAATCCACCATCTGTACCTGTTACCACTCCTGCACCATCTCTACCATCTGTACCGCCCTCTCACCCACAATCTGCACCATCCACTTCTGCTACTCCTGCATTTACCCTTAATGAGGATTCATCCTCCACTACTACACCACCACCTCCTTAGCCTTCATCTTCTCTCACTCCTCCATCCGACATTACCTTTCCCTCCTTTTTTCCTAATGACAAAGGGGGAGAGAACTGAATCTTGTTTTGTAGTTTTATATCTCTATTAACTATTTCAGTTGTTCTTGTATTAAGTATGACATTTATATAATATGTACTAATGTTTATCTATCATTATGCAATGTTATCATTATCTCTTGTGCTCTGTGACATATATCATTACGTTTGCCATATCATCTTCCTATTAATTTCAAAACCTTTCCAAAATGATTTCAAAAATTGACAAGTGTTGTCATCATCAAAAAGAGGGGAAATGTTAGTTTTTGATTTATATGTTTTGATGATGACAAGACTTGTAAATGAATAAGGTTTTGAATCAATGTAAAAGTTAAAAAGAAGAAAGCCAACTGGAGCACATTAAAGCTTACTCGAGCAAGAGTTTGCTCGAGCAAGTAAGTGGTTACTCGAATAGACTCCTTACTCGAGCAAGCCCATAAGTCATACTCGAGTAGACTCGCGCCAATCTCTTTCCCTAAGACATTGCAGGTACTTACTTGAGCAAGTCCTAAAGTTTACTCGAGCATGCTGCTCGAGCACAAAAGGAAGTTTACTCAAGCAAGCTATTTACTCAAGCATGATTATAGGCTTACTCGAGCATAAAGCTCAAGCAGAAAATCCCTTTACTCAAGCATGACCACTACTACACAATGAATTCCTTTGTTCCAGGATGCGCACTTGAGCATGTTGTAAACCTTATTCAAGCAATGTACTTAAGCACAGGTTTACTCAACTAGATATTTTCTAATAACTAATATCTCTTCTCTACAGATGTTTACTCGAGCTGACTTTAAGCCTTACTTGAACATGGTGCTCGAGCAAAGGCAAATACGTACTCGAGCAAACACGTCCTGACACTACATATAATGTTGCTCTCAGAGGTTACTCGAGCACGATGGACCTTTTACTCGAGCATGTTACTCGAGCAGGTCCAAATGTTTACTCGAGTAAGCGTATTGATTAAGTTTTTTCTGTGAAGGATTTTGAATGTTGCTCGAGCAGACAATGACTTTACTCGAACACAGCTTTTACAGACGGTTCAATCACTTCATCTTCTCTGTGTTTGTAAATTCAAATATATGTGATTAACATCTGATTTCATGTGAATACTATTCACTATTATCTACAATGCTACCAATCATTTTCCTAAGTGAGTTTCATATTATTAACAAACGGATTTCGTGCAAATCGTCAAAAAGCAACAATGTGTCAGAACATTAATTTTGATGCAGAAAACATAGCACGCACATGGAATGGAATTTAGAGCTGGTCAAATGATCATTGCTATAGACACCTATTCTAGAGAAAGCGATAGTGACACCTCCTTAGTCAACTACTGAGTAAAGGCATGTTGTATGAAGATTGTCAACAACGATCCGAAAGCGATATATCCTCAACTCTTCAAACGACAATCATCTGTGTCTAACAGAAGCCTTCCGTTAACGATGAAGTCTCTTAATGGCTAACTTGGAGCTTCATCGACAGTCATTAATGGCGACGGCTATAAATACGAAGAGCATTCAATGCAAAGCTAACTACTGAAAACTACCAATGATGATATCCATTTACTAATCTCTGCTCAATTTAACTTAGCGATATATCTTCGGATATTCTTTGTACTTTATTGATTATAAATTCACTATGAAAGAGAGTTATTTCTTTGATTGATTATTGGGTTAATGTGCAGATTTGCCAACGAACTATTATCCAAGGAGCGTCTGGCATAAGAAACAATTGAAGGGACCAAATTGGCCAACAAACTATTAAAAAGTGAAGAAAAAAACACAATTTTGAGCAGATTCGCCAACGAACTATTACCCCGTCACTGCCTTGGTGTCTCTATCTTCCATTGACTGTTATAGTGTTGGCGACGTCGGTGTCTCCAAAGTTTTCATTGTTGATGGGTGTTCCACTCACCCTCTTAAACTTATCCAGCAATCCACAGCTTTTGACCAGCATGCGCCTTGCATTCTGGTTGGGTCCTCTGATGCCACAAGCAACAACCGCCGCTGCCACAGTGCCTGCTTGCATGGGTTCCATCTCTATTGGTGTTTGCCTTATCCAACAAGAAGGCTTAACCGCTCTTTTCTTCAGCGTTTCTGCCACAGTCCTACGCCAATGCCTCATATTTTAACGTAGTAGTGATAGTTGTTTTTTTTACTAGTTATTTGGTATTTTTTTTCACTTTTTAATAGTTCGTTGGCCGATTTGGTCCCTTCAATTGTTTTTTGTCCTAGATGCTCCTTGGGTAGTAGTTTGTTGGTAAATCTGCATCTTAACCCTTGATTATTTATAATGTCTCAAGATAGTAGGACCTTGAATGCAGGTGTAATAATTATAACTTGCAAAGGGAGTGAATCCTAGTGAGAGGATTACTTCGAGAATCAGAATGTGTAATCATGAAATTGATAGTGAAAATCCCAGAGCATTCGGGTATTGGACCTAGGTCAAGAGTTTGGACCAAACCAGTATAAATTCTCTGTGTCCATTCCCCATCTATCCTTACCTTGTCAATTTGATTTTTGAGTCTAGTTTCAAAGTTTTATAAATCACCCAATTCACCCCCTTCCTTTAGGTGATATTTTGTCTTCAAATTACGTACACAAGATATTCACATTAAATATAGTAGTTAGTCAAATTGTTTTTTGTCCCAGATGCTCCTTGGGTAGTAGTTTGTTGGTAAATCTGCATCTTAACCCTTGATTATTTATAATGTCTCAAGATAGTAGGACCTTGAATGCAGGTGTAATAATTATAACTTGCAAAGGGAGTGAATCCTAGTGAGAGGATTACTTCGAGAATCAGAATGTGTAATCATGAAATTGATAGTGAAAATCCCAGAGCATTTGGGTATTGGACCTAGGTCAAGAGTTTGGACCAAACCAGTATAAATTCTCTGTGTCCATTCCTCATCTATCCTTACCTTGTCAATTTGATTTTTGAGTCTAGTTTCAAAGTTTTATAAATCACCCAATTCACCCCCTTCCTTTAGGTGATATTTTGTCTTCAAATTACGTACACAAGATATTCACATTAAATATAGTAGTTAGTCAAATTTATGAGATAAATATATGATGCAAACTTTTCTCTAATATTTGATATCATCAAAGCTAATCATATATGTCATGCCTTTGAAAACTAAAAGGTGACTGGTACGAAATATGAGTAGACTCACATTTTTTAAGTTTTAAACTTATATACATGTGTTTCAAACAATAAGGGAATACATGGAACACCTAATTTTTAATAATAATACAGAAGTCTAGGGTTATGATTACATCAACTAGTAGTACTACAAAATGAGTTAGCATACTTTAAATCCTCAAGGAGGGTCTTCACTGCTCAACCAGAGGTACAGGGTCAAGAATACTATCTGAGCCAAAGCAAATTCTCCGGTGAATAACTCCTCATTCTTAGAAGTTAGTAAATTACAAAAGTAAATAATTTAAACATATTTATCTTTTAATAATAACAATATTGCAATAAATTTCAATTTCTAAACCATACAATCATGAATAAAATAGAAATCTATATAAAATATCTTTAATCAAATAAATTCAAGTACATAGAAAAACCTATGATTTAATATAATCAATTTAAACCATAATTCTCAAACCTCATCTTTCCATTGAACTTCTTACATAACGGATGACAAGATGGTCACACAGTCCATGAGGCTAACAAACCAAGCGTAGCTCAAGGCCACGAAAACAAGCATGGACACACCATCCAAGAAGGTAAATAACCAAGCATGCCTTGAAACCATGAAACAAGCAATATGGACACGCAACCCATGAAACAAGCACATCACGAACCTACAAAACAAGCGCAGGTACAAAACCTATAAATAACAAACATAAGAATAAATCCCATGAATATCAAGCAAGCTCGAGGTTAACCATGGTGCACCAAGAATTAATAATAATGTTGTTAGTAACTAGCGTTATGTAGTCAATCCTCTCCAAAACATTTTCAAGCATGCTTGAGTCAATTTATCAAAGCAATAAAAATCTTGGGTCAATTTATCAAAGCAATAAAAATTATTCTTTCAAGATAATAACAGCTCAATCTAATACTTCATAATCAAATTCCCCAGCATGAAGGTTCACAAACAATATTTCAAAACTTTCCTTCAAATTCAATATGACAACAAAAAACCTTTTCAAATAATAAATTCTAGCTTATAAACTTTTCAAAATGCAAGATCATTTCAATATAAATTTATGAAAAATATCTCAAAAGTCTCCTTACCACTAAAGTGCATAATCATGAATTATGCTTTGAAACAATTGGAAGAAAATACATAATAATGAATAAAATCTTCAATCTTTACTCATGTAATATCCAAAAAAAAAAACAAATATGATAAATTTTTCTTTACAAAATCATACTTTTAAATATGGTAATTAACATAAAAGTACAACAATTAGTAAAATATCATTTATAGACATTATAATGGGATGCTATTCACTCAATTGTTACTCTTGCAAATATAGTATATGCCCCTACCTAACGCTTCACATGTATGTGAAGGTGGAATATCACCTAGAGGGGGGGTGCATAGGTGATCCTCAAATTCTTTTTGCGGAATTCTCACGAAGGCAACAAGAACAAAACCAGGGAAATGAGAGAGTAATAAAATGGACACGAGAGGTTTATACTAGTTGGGTCTAAAATCACTAACCTACGTCCAGTCCCCAGAACACCTGGGATTCCACTATCTTTCAAGACAATTACACACTCTGTAAATGAAAGACGGTCTTCTCACTCTCAGACTCCACTCCCCTTACAAGTTGTAATTGGTACACCCTCTCTTAATGTTCCACAACCTTAAGATTCAACTAATAATGAAAATAAATGTTTATATACTCCTCACGAGTTGATAAAGTGATGAACACTGAAGTATAGTTAATAGAGTAGTTGAAACAGCAAATAAGAATGAACTCAAATTAATTGCACGGCGTTTCGGTAGATAGTGAATTCAATGATTTATAGTCGTTGCAATTAATAACCGTTGGTGAAGCTCGTGAAATAGCCATTGAGAGACTTGAATGTGTTCGTTAGACTGATGAAGCTTTCATCGAGAATTTCGTCGTTTCAATCTTCAGGTCGAATGTGCAGAGTTGACATTCTCTTTCATTCCTTTTGTTTTCTTGTTGTTAAATAGCATTCAATACGCAGACGGAATATCAAAGACGCTTTACTTTGATCAGAGTAGCTTTGCATGTTTATCACCATTTTAGGTAGCTGCAATTAATGCTTCTGACACGATTCTACTTTATTCGAATTCTGTTGGTAATTCACGTCTAAATAATCCGAAACTCATGAACAGATTGGTTAAAAGCATTTGGTAATCACAACAAGTAATAATCAGAAAAAATAAAATATCATTCAATGATTCATGTTTCTCATAGAGCGTTGATTTGAAAACAGAGATGACATTGCTCGAGTAATGATCCATGCTTGCTCAAGCAAGCTCCTTTGAAATGCTCTTGGTCTCGAGCATGCTACTCGAGCATGATTTTATCATGCTCGGGCAAGCCTTTCTTGAATCAGTTAAAACGCATTAGAGTCGCTGATGCTCGAGCATGGTGCTCGAGCATGAATTAAATCATGCTCAGGCAAACTTTACTTAAATCAAGAAAAATACATTTTTATCGCTGATGCTCGAGCAAGAATTTCTGTCTGCTCAAGCATGAATTAGATCATGCTCGGGCAAGCCTCATACAGCGATGAGATACCTCGTTGCTTGACTTTGCTCGAGCAACCTCTTTGTGCATACTCGAGCATACTACTCAAGCAACCATTTGCTCTTTGCTCGAGCAACAACTATGCACACGCGAGAGCACAAGTTGCTCGACTTTGCTCGAGCAACCTTTTAAGCCTGCTCAAGCATGCTTTTACCTCTTGCTCGAGTATGATGGTGCTTTGCCTTGCTGTTCATTTGCTCTGCTCGATGTTGCTCGAGCAAGCTGAGACCTTTGCTCGAGCAAGACTCCAAACTCTCCATAGTGCTTGATGATGCTCGGGCAACTTGTGTGATATGCTCGAGTAGAATGTTTCTTCTTATTTGCACAATATTGCTCGAGCAAAACCATATAGTCTGCTCGAGCAAGGCTTCCTTAAACTAGATCAATTTAACCTTGCACCCGTCACTGCTCGAGCATACACAGCCCTTTGCTCGAGTAAGCTTCTGTGAATTTTCTCTTATTAGTTTATCTATTATCTTTGATCGTTTTAACTCAATATCTTAGAAATTGTGATCATCAAAACACACGAACTAACAGTATGGTCACTCTTCAATACCTTGTTGACTCTTCCAAAATTGTATATTTACCAAATATCCTTGTTGAATCGCTTTTCACTTGAGCTCAAGCAATTGTTAATTCCAATAAATTTTGAAATTCATATAAAAATAGGTCATCATTGATAATATTTTATGCATATATATTATATAATCTATGAGACATATTTAAATGCCTATTATCCTACCCAAAATTTTCAACTCATGGCTAGTTGCAACTAACCAAAATAAGGTCATTTTCAAACTTAACAGGAAATATGACTATAATTTTTCAAGGAATTTGAAAAAATCATAAGTTAGTCTAGAAAACTCCAAATGAGGTTATTCTAGTTCCTATTTAAAGCTCTTTAAGCCTAATTTAAAGGAAAAATAATTACTGTAATAATTAATATCTGTATTTGTACAGAATTCACAGATATGATTAATTCTGAAAAACATGATTCACCTAGATTTTTCTTGTCTGACTTGAAAAAATCATAATTTTCTCTCTAGATCTCCGATTAACATATTCTAAAACTAATTTTAAAGCTTAAGAAGTTTACTATCGGTCCAAACCTCGAATGAAATGGAAACTTGAATCTGGAAAACAGAATTTTCCCAGTTTTTACTGTTTAACTTGGAAAATTTATAATTTGAGTTATAGATCTCCAATTAACATAATATAAGACTCTTTTTAAAGCTTAGCATAATATCTACTATATGTCCAAAAAGTCTCAGAGGTCGAATGCCCTTGTTTTATCTTACTTATAATTAATGCTCCATATGCAAAATTTCATTTTCCAGAAAATTTATAGCACCTCTTTTCATGTTTAGAAATTCCATTTAGACTTCCCTTAGCCTTTTTCATTATTAAACCCAACACCAACTCTTCAAAATAGAGGCTCCTGGTTTGGTCATAACTAAAGGTAGAACTATAAACCACATGTAGAACCAAAATCATCTTCCCTTCAACAAAACTCGATATGCAGGCCATGAAACACATGTACAACTTTAAATCGGTGATTCTTCCTCTCTTCTTTAAGTCTCCAGATTTCCAATTGGTCCAATGATTCCCTAACAGCAAACAATCCAACAAAATGAAGATAGGAGAGGGATTAGAAGACTTACCTAGACCAGAATCCAAGCTTCCATGTGATGATCAGCTTCTCCTTCTTCCTCTCGATCTCGGACTCTCTCTCTCTCTCTCTCTCGCTCTAACATTCTATCTCTCATTCTCTCTGGCCGAAGTAAATGAAAAGTGTGGGAGAATGGCTGTTGTCCGAACTAAATGGGATATGGAGAACAATAGGTGCTGACCGTATGGATTATTACAGAAATAAAAGTGTTCTGCATGTGTGTATTATGTGGCGAAAGATGGCAGAGGGAGAGATGTCAGATAGTTAAGGAGGGAAGGAGATGTGTTGTCATGTTTTTATTGATAGAGGGAGGGTGAGTGTTATGGAACCCACTCCAAAATAATCTCGTTTGATCCTCTTTGATCCTTTACAAGACTTTTTTTTACAACTTTACTCATTTAGTTGCAAATCTTTGGATAAGAGTTAGAAACTAATCCTTAATTCTATATAAGCATTTTTCTTCCTTAATTAGCTTCTCTATGCCATAAAATATTAACTCTAAAATTTCTGAGGAAAAAATTATCATCTAACTATTTTTCCTTGAATTTCTAGGAAAATAGGCCCTAATTTCTAATTAATAGCTTTAAACTTATTGAGGCCAACAAAATTTTCATAATTAATCCTTTCATAATAATTCTAGATCCTCAAAATAATATTTCCTAATTTTCCCCCTAATTTTTCAAGATCCAAAATAATATTTAATAATTATCTGAAATTTTTCTTCATGATAAGCTTAAGACACAACCTTTTTATCTCAATCTTATTCCCAAACTCATTGTTCCAAAATTTGGGATGTTACAATATAGGTTATTAAACCTAACTAGCAGGACATAAGGTAGGAATTGAATAAATTCGTATGACCCTGAACTAGGACAATTTCATATACCTTTTTATATCGTTTTTGTTTTGTTATATATATTGTCCCTCTTGATACCTCTCAGGCATTTATTAGTTACATGATAGGTTTCTAGTTACCAAGACGCTTGTCTCAGTATTACATTCCCCCCTTTTTAGGAAAGAACATGACAGCAAAACCGTCGAGGAAGCTACGGAGGAGTAAATCTACACTAGTGATTGTAGCATCTCTGTCCATTAGTTTCTAAAGGGGCTAAAGGCCATAAATTTGAATTTATTTTATTATAATTATTATTGTTAACTAGGGTTGTGAGTTCTTTTAACTATATTAGACGCGATTTCCTTTTCTAACATGGTTTTGCATGTGATGCATTGTTTGATTCTGTTTAGATCTAATCCATGATTGATCCTCAGTGGTGTTTTCTTTTCTGTTTTTTTTTTTTATCATGGATAACATGCTGAAATGTAGTCCAACACTTTTATAATCTTAGTACCCTTCCTATTGTTTTAACAAAGCCCTTTATCTACCATGGTTATGTTTGTAAATGTTGGTTAAGTCTTTCTTTTAAGTTCGGCTCCTCTACCATTCCTTTCCTCTCATTTACCTAAAACTACACCGTTTTGGGTGTAAAAAAGGGAGGTTGGACCTTTTTTTCCTTAAAAAAAACATTTAGTACTATAAAATATTTTTTTAGTGGCACATAGTATCCTAAAATAAGTTTTGCTGCATCGGGAACCTTAAAATATTTTTCTAATTTCAACAAGCAATCTAAACTTAAGATGCAAAGTGCTGATGAAAAAAATATTTTAGGGGATTTTATGTAATATATATATATATATATATTAGAATATTGAGTGTTACTGAAAAGATTATTTAGGGTGCTAAATGAGCTAAAAATTAACTATAATAGTAAGTGTTAGTTACTGAAAAATACTTTAAGGTGTAGTTTTCTGGACAATAGTTGCTACTTAAAAATTATTTGAGGGCAATTAGTGTATCAACAATAATTTTAAGAAACCGGGTGCCACTAAAAACATACTTCAAGATGATGAATGGTATTAAAAAAGAGGGGAGGGGAAGGGGGGGGGGGGGGGAGGCTCCCTCTTTTAACACTCAACTCGGTGTTGTTTTAGGTGAGGGAGAGGAAAGGGATGAGAAAGTATAGGAAAAGAGCCAGACTCCCGTTTTTACTACGGGAGATCTTTTTTGTTTCAATATCACATTTCCCACCCACCATTCACACTCGCCAATAATCTTCCTTCTCTTATCCATGACTTTTTTATTCTTGATAATGGAAAATATGCTTGAATTCCTACGCTTCACCAATAGAGTTAATAGATTCAGTCTTTTATCAATTTGACGCATTTCCTGAGTTTATAGATTTAGATTGAATTTTAAGTGAATGTGGTAACCTCCTAAAACTACTTTGTAACCTTACTACTTGACTTTTTTTGTTAACTGTCATATTTTTCACTCCTTATTTGACAGCTACAAGTGTCAAGTATAAAACCTTGAATATAAACAAGGGTTAAATACGTTTTTATTATGAAAGTTTAGCCTAAGAACCACTAATCACCCGGAAATTTTTTTAGTCTCATTTTTACCCTAGATGTTAACAAAACGAAGCAAATATGCTTCGAAAATTTTTTAAAAAAAGCAAATTTGCCCCGGAAGTTTTTTTAGAAGCAATTTTACCCCTGAAAGTTTAGGAAGAAGAGAAACAATTCAACAGTTAAGATCAACGGATAGGCAAAATTGCTATATTTTTAAACTTTTGGGGTAAAAATGAAACCAAAAAAACTTGCAGATGACCAAAACTCCTAAAGCTAAACTTCCATAATGAAAATAGTATTTAACCGATAAACAACACCAATATAGTTGAGAATAAAAACAATCAAATATGACAACAAATACCCATCATGTATGGCTTTTTCTGTAGTACTATATATTAATAATGTTTGTAAAACTCATTGTGCATTTTTAAAAATATTAGCCAACCCCGACATCAGAAGAAACTTTAACTCTTTGTTGCATTTGTTTCTAATGGTCATTGTCTTTCCATATCAATGGAAAGCCACCTAAAACTTGAGGAGAGGGCAGAACAATATGCTTAAGAAGCAATAATCCGTTTCGTGCAAACATAAGGTCATAAAACATAAGTGGCTTCTACAACGCCCAATAACCATATGAAAGTTATGTGTATTTGATGCACTTATATCTCAGGGTTGTTTGGTATGAGGGGCGGGCAGGGGAGGAAAAAAATTTCAAGTTGGATTTAGAAAAATTGCAAAAATGGGGTTGAATGTTTTAAATAAACTTTTTCTTACTCTTTTTTTATCTTACAATATCTTTATTTTCAAAAAATATATAACTCCATTTTTTAAAATTTCTTAAATCCAACTCAATATATTTTCTCCCTTCCCCTTCAAATCCTCGTATAGTCATAGTCATATACATAACTTTTGCAACAACCCTAATATTTAACCTTCCAAACAGAAGCAAATTTTGCAAGGTAAAGCCATTTAATCTTCATGATACAGATACAAGCCAAGACCAAACCGAGCACAAGCTTTGCAAAAAGCTAATTCCTCGGCAGCAGCTACTGGATCTCCAACAAGGCCATCACTAGGGGAGACTGTCCCTGTTGCCTCGCGATGCGCCTGTTCACATATATAAATAAACTGCATATCAATCAAATTTTACTTGCAGATCAAAAGGGGAAAAAATCCAACATTGTTCTCTATTTTCTGCTGAGCATACCACATGCCAATTAGACGCTAATGCACAATATTTAAACACGACAATATATATAATAATATATCTTTAATAATTTTAAAGAGACATTTAAAATTATATTATATATACTTCAAATTACAAAAAAAAAAAAAAAAAACTACTATACAAACAATTGTGTCAAGATGAGAAGAAGTGGGGTAACTCGATAGCAACAAGGAAGATTCTGTGTTTTCAGCAAATGTTAATTCGCTGTGAATTTATGGATCTAGAATTAAACAGTTCTAGATATACTTGGGAAAATGGAAGAGAAGGTGATGCTCATATTAAAGGAAAGAACTAACAGTTTTTGGAAATGTTGATTCCAGGGAAAATTTTCCTAAAGCTCTAATCTTTCATTGGGAACCAATAGGTTCTGATCATCACCTATTGGTATTGATTTGCAGTATCAGCAGACTTGAAGAGCAAAACTGTTTAGATTTGAGTCTTCTTGGACTGAACATGGTGAGGAGTATGAGGGAATAATAAGGGATGCTTGAAGGGGGGGGAAAGAGCCAAGGGGAAGGTCAGATCAGAGATTTGGTAGGAAGGCTGAATAATTGCAGATCAAGCCTGACAAGATGGAGTAAGAGGGCTTTTCCAAACAATAGGAAAAGAATTGAACAGTTCAGATCTCTGTTGCAGGGTTGTAATGAAGGAATTCTTTCTGCAGAAAAGAGATAAGAGAAAGAATCATAAATGAGATGGAGGAGGCATGGAGGTGTGAGGAGAAGCATTGCCAGCAAAGATCAAGGGTTAAAAGGTTAAGAGAAAGTGATGAAAAAACAGATAATTCCATTTGTCTACTAGTCAGAGGAGCCAGAAATAAGATAGTTGAATTGAAGAAAGAAGATGGATCCTGGATTGAGAATGGATTGGAAGTGGCAAATTCTTTTACACACTACTATCAAGATTTATTCTCTAGTGTGTAAAAGAATTTGCACACTACTATCAAGATTTATTCTCGGGTTCAGGTTGAGACCAGAATCATCTTACAGGATCCAAATGATTTGTGGATACTGATTTGGGAGTTGAAAGTTGTCTGAAACGTAAGACAATTCATGTGGAGGGCATTATCTAATTGTCTGGCTATTAAAGAAGCTCTATGCAAATCAGAAGAAACTGTGGAAATGACTCTACTTGCCCAGTATGTGGAAAATATGAGGAAACTATTGAGCATTGTCTCTTGTTATGTGACTGGACAAAGAATGTCTAGAATCGATCTCCTCTCAATATTCAAATTTCTTAAAAGAATATTACAAGGTTTGAACCAGGCCACTAACAAAATCATCCCTAGAGCCAGCGCCTGAACCAGATACAGCTTCCTTCTCTTGACCTGGAGGACAAGGTCAATCTTCATAGAGGGGGTAATGTTGAACATGCACCTAAAGCCCAATGGTAGAATACAGGTGCAGAACATGTAGGACAAGGGTATTTTGATATTTCTGGTCGATAGTTAGAATATATCAGATGTGAGATGCCTGTAGAAGGGGCATCGAAAATACCGAGTTGTGGTAGGATACTAGGAGAGGCTGTGTCTCTTGAAAGTACAATGTAGAGTTGTTTTCTTCTTTTTACCTCTCTGTAATTTCGTTAACAGACCTACACTCTATGGAGGAGCTTGTTTCTGAATAATATTCGCTAAGTTTGTTCCATCATAATTAAATCTACTTTCAATCATTGCCCATTATTTGTTCAGGTGTTTGTGAAGAGAGTAAGATATTGGCATTGTTATTGAAACAAGACTTGTTTGTTAGATTGTGCACAATCCAAGGCTAATAAAACAATCCAAACAGTTCATATGATCTATCATGGGAACAAGGATTCAGAAGAATAATCCAGCATAGTGAACACATAAAACTCGGACACTTATTGTTTTTGATCCCTTGATTGAATTGAAGTACAATTGAAAGTTAGCAACTCATTTGACAAGGAAGACATATCTTGCTTCAGCAGAAGACTGATAGTTCCGGGCAAGAAAATAGGGTAATAGTAACATTAGCATTTAGCATGAAATATGAAAATATTGCATTCGATAAGAAACATTAATTCAGTGCAGACATTCTATTCAAGAAAGAACTCTATTATCATCCAGATCCTCTTATGGCAGGCTAATAAGAATAAGAATCTTATTCATAATCACCAACTGCAAATTTTTATAAAAACAAACTTATGTTAGACTTTATTATGCAGAATTAACAGGGGAAAATGAGTAACAAAGTGGAAGCATACGTAAAAAATCAGAGGAACTGAGGGAGTATGATAGATTAGTGTAGAAGAATTAGAGGATTTGGGAAAAGAAGAGAGGAAGGGGATGAAGAACAGAAAGAACAGAGGGGTGAGAACAGAAAGACAGAAGAGAGAGAACTGAACAACTCTCAATTCATTCATTGTAAATCATTCAACAACAATTCCTTAGTCTAAGTCCCCTTTATATAGGATACTGACTTAGACCAAGTGGTACCAACAGAAATAACAGAATAACAGTAATATTAACTACTTCCTAACTATGAGAATATTATGCATTTATTATGATTATTATCTTATTATTATGATTAGATATAAGCATATTTCTATCTTAGGATATTTCCTATTATATCTCAATTAGTTTGATTTACTTTGATTTGATTTGATTTTATGAGATTCTAGGTTTAGCTCTAGGTTTGCCTATATAAAGGCTTATATGTACTCTTTCAGATTCAAAGATTAAATAAGAATTATATTTTGTCTCTCATAGTCCACATGGTATCAGAGCTCGGTTAGTTCTTTGCCAATTTGAGTTTTCCAGTGGCCGCTGTCACTGTAGCGTGAACCGTATTGGCACGTGAACAGTGACAGTGGCCAGATAGAGTGTTTGTATCCGTGAGGTTGCTTTTCTGTGAGGTTTTCACTTCCGGCAAGATTTTCAGATTCCGGTGACATCATCATTTTCTGATTATGGAGTACAGCTAATATTCAACCCTAGTAATGTTTGCGGCACAGTTCTTCATCAACATCATCATTGATAGTAGTTCCTCTGTCATCGTGCCGCTCATCTCGTCCGATGTTTGGTCCCGTCATCGTTTCTGGCACAGCTAGTAATGTTTGGGGTACAGTTCTTCATCAACATCATCGTTAGTGGTAGTTCCTCTGTTATCGTGCCTCTCATCTCGTCCGACGACTGGTCCCGTCGTCGTTTCCAGCACAGTTCTTCATCAACATCATCTGTTGGTGGTAGTTCCTCTGTCATCGTGCCTCTCATCTCGTTAGACGATTGGTCCCATCGTACTCAACTCGTGAGCACAGTTCTTCATCAACAACCCATCTCCTCTTCGACGCTGTCATCGTTGTCGAGCCTTTCATTGTTGTTGGTGGTAGTTCCTTTGTCATCGTGCTCCTCAACTTGTCAGACGACTGGTCCCGTCGTCTTCAACTCGTCCAACGACTGGTTGCAACTGCTGCCCATCAAACTTGCCGCAGTTGCTGCCCGTATCTGCTGCTCTCTAGATAGGCCTCTGAGACTCAAGAAGTACAAGCTTAAGGGGGAGTGTTAGTAGTATAAAGTTGTATAAGCAAGTTGGACATGATTAACATCCATGATCCAACTTGAGGGGGAGTGTGAGAATATTATGCATTTATTATGATTATTATCTTATTATTATGATTAGATATAGGTATATTTCTATCTTAGGATATTTCCTATTATATCTCAATTAGTTCGATTTACTTTGATTTGATTAGATTTTATGAAATTCTAGGTTTAGCTTTAGGTTTGCCTATATAAAGGCTTATATGTACTCTTTCAGATTCAGAGATTAAATAAGAATTATATTTTTTCTCTCAAAGTTCACACTAACAAACTAATTACCTAACTAACTAGGTAATTCTCCCCTTATTTACCCTAATTATTCTAATTATTCATTTATTTACAGCTTACATATCAGAGTATAATGGCATAGCTAAACCATCTAATAAATCTATGAAAACTTAATTTAGAAACTAAAGAAATCACCCAAATTAAGGAAAATTGTTCCTACAAAACAACTCAGTTCTGTCTATGCAGAACAGGTCAATCATTCCTTTAAAATTTCAGTACATGCAAAGTGCTTGAGTATTATGAAAATTCTCAAGCAATTTAGTAAAGTTCTACAGTTCAACTTTCCACTCAAATTTAAGGACATAAAAATCACTCGAATGAAGAAATGTAGCTTCTACAATTATCAACCAAAAAGATAATGCAATTCCTACTATATTTTTGTCAATGCTAAGAACAGGCCAACCATCCCGTCAACTAATTCTGATATCATTTTTCTGTAAAGACTAGTAATTAACACAAGATTATTCCTTCAACATTTAAAACTCACATCAGACCTCTAATCATCACATTTTGTGTATTGTGTACTCTGACATGTGCATGAAGTTGTCACATTATTTTATAATTTAAGAGATTATTAATGTGTTTGGGATTCTATTTGGGGAATTTGTAGGATTTGAGAAATGTTCGGTTGGAAGTCCCTACACAGACTCCCAAATATGCACTATAAGGGTTTTGATACACCCAAATAACTTCAACCAATGATGAATGTCTCAGGCTTTTTTGGGTCAACTAATGTCTCAGGTTATTAAGGCATAGCTTCATTTGTAGAACTAAATGATGGATCTAATGCTCCCCAAACTGAATCATCTGATTCCACCTTGTTTAGAGTCAAATCACTTCCTACAAGGATCATGATATGTTTACTGCTATAGAATTGAGAAATAGAGATAGAAAAGAGACACGAGAAGTAGGATGGAAGAAGAAGATGGAGAAGAGAGCTCCTAAGGCTCTCACACAAATCTGTATCATTGCAAAGCCATGGAAAATCTGATTGCACAATTGGATGATTGGGCTATTTATAACACTATAGCCTCCTTCAAGTCCTAACTAACGGCTAGTTTGCGATTTATGACTAACTACCCTACTAACTATCTAGTTTACAATTAGG
Organism: Acacia crassicarpa; assembly: GCA_034222035.1. Classification (NCBI taxonomy): domain Eukaryota; kingdom Viridiplantae; phylum Streptophyta; class Magnoliopsida; order Fabales; family Fabaceae; genus Acacia; species Acacia crassicarpa. Next base: position 23,453,142 of record JAWXYG010000008.1, read on the forward strand.
TCCCTAGATGTAGATTATTATCTTTACATATCAATACCCTCTCCCCAAAACATCCTTGCCCTCAAGGATGGTTGACAACAACAAAACAGACAAACTGGAATCAACAAAATAGAGACTTTAAAATTCTGAAAAACTTATTGACAGTGTAGAATCCTCTGTTTTGAATGCTGCAACCCAAGAGCACAACTCACTTGTTTACTACTAGAACAAATAGAAGCAATAAATCCAATCCAGACCCAAATAGCATTTTAATCAGCTCTCCCATGAACCAAGTTTGCAGCAGACTGTGTGGGAGAACTTTGAAAAACTGAGAGCCAATTTTGCAGCAGCCTATTTCTTATATATTCAGACATTTTAAGACCCAATTGCAGCAACAAAAGAATAGTGGTTGCAGCAGGGTGAACAGAGCTGAAAATAGGATAAGCTGGAAAATGTATGACTCTACACGGCACCAGCTGGAACCCACTAACATACACAGCCTCACACCTGTCCATATGGTACGAAACAACCCCCAAAACCTTCAGTAGAGTCAAAGCATAAAGACCCATTATGAGCAGAAGTGATTTTTACATTATCCCTAGGCAATACAGAATCAGACTTGTAAGAAATTGGAGGAACAAAACCCAAACTTGACACAAATTCCTAGGTAGGTGATGAAGAACCTTCATCTTTAAGAATGACAAGAACTTCATCATTTTTCTCCTGCGCAGGTTCTTGCACCTCTAGGTGCACTTCTTGAGTCTCATTCTTTACTGGACAAGCAGAAATTTCTTGCACTTCTTGTGGAGTCTTTTGAGAACAACCACCATCTTCTTTATCTTTCAAGACTCTTGTCTTCTCCAATCGCCACTGCAGAAATATTTCTTCCGCTCTAGCAATAGAACGAGCCTCACGCATGGTTCTTGGTTAAAGGGGTTCGACTGAGTCACAGATTTCATCTTTCAATCCACCCAAATATGCTACAAAAAGGTACTCTTCTGCCATTTGGAGCTGGAATCTTGTGACAACATTATCAAAAATTCATTACACTCCTTCACATTGCCAAGATGCTGAGGCCACCATTGACCACCATTATTTGCTTGCGTTGCCAATACCAGCACTATTAATTCATCTCTCAGGCCCCACACCATATCTTGCAATTCATCCACTTTGTTGAGTTTTTCCAGCTTTTCTTCAAATTCATCAATCTTGTTGAGTTTCTGGAATTGTGCTTCAAGGGCCAAGATTCGACCATCCATGGTTCTTGATATTCTTGATCTTGTTCGTACCATCCAGCCACCACGTCTTCAAGAAAAACAAGGAAACAGAACTGGAATCCAGAAAACAGAACCAGAAACCAGAAATAGAGAGATATAGAAACCAAGAATTGGAGATGACAGACCCGAAACCAGAAAAATAATATCCAGAACCAAAATTGAAAGAACTGAACCAGAATGAAAACAACAGAACCAGAATCAAAAGAGCAGAAACAGAAGCGAAGAACAGTCAAGGAAGGTCTGCTCTGATACCACTGATATGTTTATTGCTATAGAATTGAGAAATAGAGATAGAAAAGAGACACAAGAAGTAGGATAGAAGAAGATGGAGAAGAGAGCTCCAAAGGCTCACACAATTCTGTATTATTGCAAAGCCATGGAAAATCTGATTGTACAATTGGAGGATTGGGCTATTTATAACACTATAGCCTCCTTCAAGTCCTAACTAACAGCTAGTTTATGATTTATGACTTGCTATCCTACTAACTATCTAGTTTACAATTAGGTCCCTAGATGTAGATTATTATCTTTACATATCAGATCATGCTTTTGGTAACCTTGAAAGACAAAGCACATAAATCAAGATTAATGCAGGTTGACTGCTACTAATTTTGAGAAGGAAAATAATGTTCAAATGGGCAAAGTTGAGGGCGTAAATTGTAGCATGCCATCAAGCGAAAATACAAAATAAATAAATAGTACACTGAAAAGGGTGAAAACCCACCTCTCCATCAGATCCTCTCACAGTAACACGGTATACCACAGTCACACTCCCATTGTCAGAAAATATGACATCACGTATTTCTCCACACCATCCTGCAAGAGTTTCAATATCAGAGATATGACAAACTTCAGGTCCAATTAAGTGGTTCCATCAAGCAAGATACAATGTTTCCATTGAAGATAGATTCCCTCTAAAAACATGAATCGACAGGTTTGAACCCGAAAGACCTCAACAACCTTCCAAAAATAGGAAGCACGGTTTAGTTCAAATAGAAATCATCATCTTTTCAAACAAGTAGGCTAAGCTATTAAAGGACTATCACACAAGATTGCCAGAAACATAAAAAGCAGCACCAAGTTCAGATCTTGCAGCACTTCCAATATGATCAAAAAGTGTATTCTGTAGAGGCATTGAGAAAAAATAAAAATGCCAATTTCAACTGGAAGAGCAGGCCATGGCACACTTACCATCCAAAAACATATTGGAAAAAAACCAAAACAAAAAAACAAAAAACAAAAACAAAACTCATTTTGACATCATGAAAAAGCTTTTGAGATATAATATCCACTTATCCAAATTATTGCCCAAATCATGATATCCACTTGATCAAGGAAGCACATATTTCTATATTCCTACGCACTATCTAATCAATAATGAACAAGCATGAATCAAAAGAAAGGATAATCCCATGCACCTGGGGCGTAGAAGCTCAGCATCCTGTTGGCATGATACCTACCAACCAAACATTACCAGATCAACAGAGATCAGATGTTGAGCTTTCATTCTCTATGGTTAGTTAAGTGTTAAAAGTGTGTCAGTACATGAAAGCGGCTGTGAAAGAAAGACAGGTTTTTAATTTGATGCATCATATAGGGAGTGAGTTAGTTTTTCCCTATCAGTATCACTAGATTTGGATATATTTTTGTTAATATATTCACTATCTACCTAGCATTTTGTTTAACTATCAATCTTCTTTACAGACTTTTGGATTGCATAAGATGGTCACTGTCTGGCTGTTTGTTAAAAATATTTCTTGGAGGAAAAAAAACGAAAAAAAAAAATTCACTACATAAAAAATAAATAAATAAAACATCACAATATCACTACCAGGGGATGAGGGTGCCAGCCGGGGGATCACCATGGACATGAGCTTTGACGATATTATCGGGGATTCTTTTATTGAGGTCGCGGAGAATCTCTGCCAGAGGACGAGTTATACAGGATGAGTTCGAGAAAGGAAACGACTTGTCCAGCGGCACAACGTAATTGGAATTCGATACGCTTCCCTTCTTCCCATCACTACTATTACCGCCACTATTGCTTCGTTCCACAGCACTTACAATGAACAGCATACCTGGAAGGCCTGTTCTTCGCAGATTTCTCCATCGGGGCGCTCTCGCAAGCACCATTTTAGCACCCACAGTAGGAACCTCATTTTGTATTAGATTACCGCATGAGAAAGACGGAGAAGGAGATGGCCGAATTCCGATACCGATAGAGGAAACGGGATTCGGCTTGATTGACAAAGCCATCGGCCGGCGATCTCACCAACCACCCAGATCTCAAGGATGCCTAACGCATTAGGCAAGCGATGAAATTACACTTGAGTCTTGACGACTAAAGTCAGGCGGCTACGGATATTTATTTTACATTTTACTGGGTCAAAACACAATTTCGAAAGTTTTTACCGGGGTGAATTTTGAGTCAGAAGTTTTACATTCAGAAATACGGACAGGTTGTTGGGGAAGGAAAAATTTAGTCCTCTAGGCCCCATTTGACGTTTGTAATACGGATTTCAAGGGATGGAAAGCGAACTTAACCAGGTTCTCTCTAGAAATACATGTTTGGTGTGCGCATCTTCCCTTGAGATAAGTAGAAAATTCTCTTAAACGTGGGAACCTTTAATCCCTTCAAAAGTGGAGGGAAAATTAAAATGTTCCCTAGAAAGTGAAATATTGAGACCTAAAAACCCCTTAAAAAAACAAGATCCATTTAAAATGACGAGGGAGCAACAAGCTTAACGAAGGACTCGGTGAAGAAGGTTACAACGACAATGGATGTTGGAGGCAAAGGAGAAGTTGAACCTAGTGAGAACTGAGCTAGAATCAAGGTAAGTATTCATTTGCTACAAAATTATGTATGATTTTCCAGTTTGTATGTATTGTCAATGCCCTGGTTCACACACATCATCACCTAGGCAGGCCGTTCATAAGAGGTCTCCAGCGAAGAGGAAGAAGAATAAGGAGAAATTATTTTATCTTTTATGTTTTGCATAATATGTAAGGGTCAATACAGCATTTTTTCATTTCCATTGTTGCTATGAGTTCTGCTTAACTATTGCTGGTTTACATTTTGTCAATAGAGTTTGAACGATGATGTTTGGTTCGAATTCAACTTCTGTGTCATTTTGCAGTTCGAACTATCCTGTTTGGTTCAAACTTCAACTTCTGTATCATTTTCTTTCATATTCCTCTGTTAAGTATTCATTTCCCTACCAAATATAATTCTTCTACAGTGTTCTATTTCTTTTTCTTGACTTCCATTTCATTCACTTTGTGTAGGGGTTGGGTTTCTGGTCCATTTCTTCACGTTTTCCCCCTCCTCTTCTCGACTGCCAATTCACTTTGCTTTTTTTAAAAAAAAATTAGGGGCATTCTGGGAATTTCACCTAATCTTTCCACTTAACCGACACCAATTCTTCATATCAAACATTTCATTTTCCTTTAACTAACTTCCATTCCCTAATATACCAAACAGGTCACATTTTTAAAGTTTCCTCCTAATCTTCCCTTCCTTTCCTTTCACTTCCCTTCCTTTCCTTTCCTTCCTCAAATCTTCTATGTAACAAACACAGCCTTATATTTTCAAGCTTTGATTCAATTATAGATGAGTCCCTTAATAAAGGCCAATGGGATTTAGTCACCCAATTTTTGAGTAAGTTAAAACTCAGTCTTTATTCTTTTCATATATATATATATATATATATAAGGTTGTCAACAAGTTGGGAGCATTTTTCTTACATATCACTTTTTTAGATTTGTTAATTTATTGATTTGAGGTTCTTTTTTAAAAATAATAATAATAATAATTGACAGACTGGTGGGCTCGAGCTTGCATTTTGTCAACCCACCACCCTTGTTCAACCTATGGGTTATGGTGAACTTGCCCGTATTACTAGCTCTAATCTTCACAACTGGAGGGAGGGAGTAAAGTCTGAACCACAGGGGTTCACTCGGGTGACCCATGTCCTTTGGGAGACATGCTACAACTAACACCCACATATTTGCTTTTGGTCGTATGTTCTAAGCACTTTTGGTGGCTACGAGCTCTTTTGTGTGCCGAGGCTTTTTATAAACATGATTACTCTTTTGTTGTAGGTTGTCAGTTTTCTGACTTTATTGGGATGCTTTTATTATATATATATATATATATATATATATATATATATATATATATATATATATAAGTTTAAGTAGGGTAGACACCTATAACCCATCAGGGCCAGGCACACCTCTAGGCTCAAAAAACGCTTACAGAGGTACCTACAAATCGCCCACCAACAAAGCCCTCACATCAACAAGTAAGTATCAAACCTCCTTCCTTTTGGGGTGAAGGCCAACACTTTAGTCAACTGTGTCACCTCTTACTAACAATAGGCTGCTTGTTTTACTTTGCTAGTACTAATATAATGTAACCCATCTATAATGTAATCATTTTAGCTTATGTCTAAGGAAGTTTGACTTGTTATAAAAAATAATAATAATAATTTATTAATTGAAAAAGTAATACAATCCAAAGTTAATATTCCCTATCTCTCTTTCATTAAGGCCAACCTTTCTTCTCTTTTCTATTTATTCACACATTCATTAAATCTACATTTTGCAGTCTCCATCTTCAGGGCATTTCAATTTCCTGTCGCCAGTATGCATCCTCTGTTCATCTCTCGAGGGGGGGGGGAACTTTTTTCATAAGTTTTTGTTTTTTCTTTTTTGTTATAGTTTTCACTCCTGATCTTTCAATTTGTTGTTCTCACCTTTTTTCCATCAAAGGGCTTAATTCATTGGACAACCAAGAGTTTTGAACTAAACTGGAAAAGTGTTTGGACGACGGCCAAACCACTTCAACCGTCCAGTTCAATCCGGGTTTCAAATCATTGAATCTAAGAGCCAAATTAAATCATCTTTAATAGTTTGAAACAACAAAAAATCTTATCCTTCAAGATGAGTCGGCAAGATGAGTCACATGACGCCAGTGTATTCTATCAACAACCAAATATTGTTAAATTAAGTTAATAATTGAGTGTTTGCTTAATTGAGTGTTTATTTCAATATTCCTCTGCCCCTTCTCATATAACTCTATATTGATCTATTCTCCTTTCTAACATATCTAATGATCTTCTATATAGATGCCACCCAAATTCTTCCTATTAGATTTAAACATGAAAAAAAAAATGATAGCCAAGTCCCAAAGACCATAAAAAATTATAAAAAAGTCCCAATAGAAATTCACATATCAAAAAAGTCTTAGGGACTTTTTGATATTATTTGCATGGAAACAAAATCCAGATTTTTAAATTTTGTTGTAAATATAACATTTCTTGTTGTGAATATAGCTTTTTCTATTGTAAATTGCCAAATTTAAAATTTTGTTGTAAATATAACACTTCCTGTTGTGAATCGAACCTTTTTCTGTTGTAAAAGACCTTTGCACGCTTAGTGATTTGAGTTTGAAACAAAATTCAGGTGTTTAAATTTTGTTGTGAATATGACATTTCCTGTTGTGAATATAGTTTTTTCTATTGTGAATGGCTAGGTTTTTAAATTTTGTTATAAATATAGCACTTTCTGTTGTAAACAAGAAACAAATCCACCCCCCCCCCCCCGGTGCACGATGTGCGATTGCAATAATTCTATAACATTAAAGCATATCTGAACTTTCTACTCATCCAAATTTCCTTAATTAAACACAGAGGAACATGAAGTAAATAATTTGATTTCAAATATACCAACACAAAAATTAAGTTGTATCACTACCCAAAGCCACATCAGTACTTCTACTCTTATATGTCTAGCAACTTTTCATGTTCTAAAGTGTAGTAATACTTGAGTTCACAATAAAATTACAGGTCTAGATAGTTCTAATTGCCACTAGGGTCCAACAAAAAACAAAGTCATAACTAAACATTCATATAAAAGACCCTATAACACATCAACATGAAATAGAATTTCTCTTGCTCAACAATTTTGACAGGCTTTGAAAAATTCTTGGCTAGGGGGCAATAAAAGCAGGTGCATACTTCGCTCATTCCCAGTAACACTTCTCTTTCCTCCATCCTTCCTGCTCCTTTTATATATGTTGCCGATGTCATCACCAGAGAGATAGCCATGTCATTATGCCTAAAGCTGCCATGATCATTACGTTGTTTTCCTTATCTATAATATTGATCATAAAATTGGATTAGTATGGCAATGAAAACTATGTTGGGACCCGTACACGCAGCGGATTAAAATTTTTTACGAATCTCGTCCGAAGGATCACTCAACGACGTTTAAATCAAGGTTAGGGAACCTGAATCATACCTTATATTGAACTCGTTCGCGTCTCGTTCTCTTTGAACAGGTGGGCTACCTTCTCGATCAGCAGAAGACGACTCTTAGAATCGGCTTCCTCTACCAGTATCCACACGAACAATCCCTGAACACGGTTACGGCAGCGTGCTAGCACCTCTTGTGCGTCTCTCTCAATTTTTTTACTCTAGGGTTTCTCGCGGCTTTCTGTAATACGCTCGACTAAAACTCCCATAGGTTTTTTCCTAAACCCGATAGGCGTATTATATAATCAAAATTAATCCTCATTAATTTTGAAATTCGAATTTTGAATCTGGATAATATATTAATTAAATCTATCTCATAGATCTAATCTAATATATTAAAAGCCAAATTTGAAATCCGAATCTTGAATTTAGATCAAATCTAAAATAAAAGCCTTTTGATTTAACTTATCTTTATAAATTAAATCCAAGAAATGATATCTATCTATTTAATTAAATCTGAGATACTATATCTCAATTTAATATTAAACAGATATACGATATCTTTATTCGAAATTAAATGAGATACAATATCTCTATTTGTTTCAGATATTTAATTTATCAAATAAATTAAATACAAAACAAATATCATATATATAATATTATAATCTCCATTAATAATACATATATTAATTTCGAATTTTATATTTATATATATATATATATATATTAATCCTAGATTAAATTCAGTATTCATTTAATCTTAGATTAATCTGAGATTCAATGAATCTGGACACTTTTACCTGTGTTGGATCATTCTTGTGTGCGACCTTGCAGGCCCATATGAGATTGGCAATGGGCTAAAACTGTATCAGCCCACAAGTCGCAAGCAACCTCTAACAAGACATTGCGACTACCTAATTCACATGGGGATCGATAACATGATACTACCTATCGTACAACCATGTCACGTCCCTTTTGTCACGTGATAATTTGGTCAAAGATGAGGCATGGATAATGTCAACTTCCTGTTCTTGACCACTATTTTCTCGTTTCTTAAGTAGTCTAAAAGGTGAAATGGAAACTCTTTTCCATCACATTATGGCCATACATTTCTTAGACTCACTCATCGAGGGGCCCAATATTATCTCTCTACAAATGTGAGGGACAAATTCCATCTTGACCATTCACATTCCTCCGCATGAAAACCACTGATCCTGATCCCAGTTTTTATCATCACCCGGTCAAAGGTGACTTTTGACTAGGTCAAAGGTCAGTGACTCATCATGTAGGAATCCATGATGATCTCAGGTCATAGGGCGTTGTGACGCGGTTATACATGAGATAAACTTATGACTTATATACCATGCAGCTTTCTCATTGTAGGTCGGTCCAGCACCTTGTACTCTTACAAGTGCCTATGACTTTGATTCGTATCTCCATACCTCATCAAAGTCATACTGGTCTTAATTCATCTTCACTCCTGCGTAGATGACCGACCAGGGACATTTAGGATAATCTATAAGATATATCCAGGGATGCAGCTATCAATACGAACATGCAAACGAAAATGATAACAAAAGAGAATACTTTAAATAACTTAAATATTCAAAGTACAATGAATTGCCCCTAGGACATAATTTCCAACAAACTGATCCATGCCAAACTCATTTGAATTTCCATCAACTTATGCACTCACAAAATGAAATTATTTTAAAAAAAGAAAGTGTATACTCAGGCAATGGGGTCATAAGTTTCATTCATAAAGAAATTATTTCAAAATTGAATAATAAAAAACATATAAACAATAAGTTGAAGAAATTCTATAAACATGACAAACACTGATATGTTAAGTAAAATCAAAATTTGGCAACAAAATGCGGCGAATCAGAATGAGGGGAGGAGGGAGGAGCAGTGGACTGATAAGCAGTAAAGATAGGCTACCAAATAAGAATATCCAAAATAAAAGAGAGAGGAAACAAAAGGTAAAATAAAAAGTATGAGACCACGAGCTCAGGAAGAGAGTTCCAAAAGCATGATACAAATAAGAATTAATAGACATGGTAAAAGATTTTTTTGCACAAAATCCCCCAATCTTGGGAACATCCAAATTATTAACACCTATTCCAAATAGTAGACTTATTACGAAATCATCAAGTTTCTGTAACCTATTGAATGAACTTTCATGGAGCAACCCGTGTCTCCACTCTTCTAATTGGCAGCAACATGGATTGTATATCATATACCAATGAATCCGCAAAAAAGAAATCTTCCTTGAGAATATCTCTCAATCTTGGGAGTAACCAACGGGTTAACAAAAATTGTAGATAATAGTATTAGAAAATAATTTAGATTATAATGCCCCATAAAAAATACCTTATTATACAACTTCCGTAAAACAAATTTATCTCAACTCTTCTGACTAACAACCTAACAATATTAAAGATTGATTAAGGAAGAAGCAAAATAAAGAAAATCCTCTAATCTCTAAGAGGAGCTAAGATATAGATATTGCACATTACATCTTTATACAATTATGCGTAAATACAAAAACTTAATGCAAGACAATTGGAGCAACTAACAAATCAAAAAGTTATATCACTTCTGTCTCCTCTCCTTTAACTAACAACTATGTGTAAAATGCATTACAGAAACCAATAAAGAACATCACATTAGACTTCCTGCCTAATATCCCCCCAATATTGGAAGGATTCGATAGGGTGACACCAAACTTATACTACAAATTAATTAGTCATTCAAGTACCCCCCCCCCCCCACCTTCTATCAGCACCCTGAACAAATCTAATGGGAACCTCACGCAATTGTTCATCTTTCATCTTTTGCATTAATAATTGACACCTATAAAGAAATGGATAAATGCTATTTAGTAATGGTAATATAAAGAGAATTGAATGTTGCTAAATCCGAATAGGGACACATCATGTTAAACATGTGAAAGTTTCCTACCTTGGAAAAAAATACTACTATCAGATGAAAACTATCATTTAATTTTAAATCCAATTGTCAATTCCTAGCTTTCAACAATCATAAAAATCCTTAACTCAAATCAGTATAAATAACACCATTCATTCAGTTGTTTAGCCCACACCATCAAATGGAATATATATATATATATATATCAAAATTTGAAACGGAAAATGTGAAAAAAAAAAAACACAGATAGTAACAGATTTAATAATGGATGCTTAAGTAAAGCCAACCTTGAGTTGAATTAGGAGTATATTTTTTCCCTTTCATAAGCATCTTTATATAATATTCATATTGATTGACACCTTTATATAATATCTACTTTGACTTTAAGTTGTCTTTAGCAATGCTAAAGGCCAATGGATTTGGTGACTTTTCTAGCATCACCTCCTTCAAAATAGGCTAGGTGTACCCACCCATAATGCCACAATAACAAATGGAAGTCTACTGAACTATGTTTCCCCACTAAACTATAGTATTATCTGCTACTACCCTTATTCAACCACCATACCTCCCCAACAACTATCAATAGCTCTTTTTACTTTGGAATAGAGAATTTTTCACAAAAATGGGTTATATTGAACAAAATCTCCCATAAATGCATAAGGGACATCAAGTAGATAAAACAATTTACTGTTGAATCATATACAAACTTTTTTTGTAACTGAGGGTAGAACGTAAATGTACTTTACTCAAAATGAATAAGATTTCAAGATAACAGTTTTAGAAATAAACCGACCAGTGGGAACAACTACTGTGCTCATTGGATATTCCTGGCTGGCTCCTTCAAACCAACCAATCTCTAATTTGCTCATTGTACACCTCTAAGACACTTACAGAATGTTATTTTAAAATGGCATGTTCAATTACTGTAAATAATTAATGTAGAATAAATTTAGATATGTTCTGCTAAACGCACTCACTGGTATAAACTTTAAATTCATTAAATAATTCTTAGTTACTTTTCGGCCCTTTTCATATAACCTTTAAAATTATATTAACTACCCTTCAAGTGGAAAAAGATATCTAGCATCACATATATTTACCAAACTCGAAAATTCATAAAATGAATGACCACACTACCACCATAATATAAAATAATATAACAAAAATAAAAATGTAAATGGCTGTATTAAAACACCTTGGTTATGGTTAGCATTCCACTGAGCAAAAATTTGGACAGAACATAGTAGTGATCCGCATTATCAACCAACGACACCTTTACCTGGAACTAAAGCATTTAGCGAGACAAACCTTGAAAGACATTGTTATCCTGATCAAGGTTTTGTAGAGCAAGAATGCAAAAGTCAGCTGACTTTCCAATTCCATTTTTTGCTCTAGCAAGGTAAGAGCAATTGCAAAACTTTCTTCCGCAATAGGAGAAGACCTTTCAAAACCCTTTCTGTATATTCCCATAAGCAGCTCGCACTTCAAAAAGTAATCTTATAATTAATTTCCCTTAATTGCTATCACATGGTAGGAAAAAAAATAAGGCAAGTGAATACAAATATAAATTTAAAATTAAATAAAAATAATTTCCCAAAACCCCATAATCTTGATTTTGAATGAGTAAACCAAAGATAGTACTGTATTTATTGGGCTTTTCAAGTAAATAGAAAAACATAACGTGAATGTCTTATTTTGCTAAACACGTGGTTATAAGAATACAATTGAAGCTTCATTGGATATAAGATAATGACAAAGGTTGTTTAACAAAAATAAACTGCATTGATTATAAAAAGTAGAATGCAGCAAACCTTTTCTACACCTTTATCCTTACATAAAGCACAAACAATTATAGAAATTGAAATGAACTGTACAGTCTTTGTAGCCAACAAAAAATGTAGCAATGAGTGGAAATTTGTTTTGTTTGAAACATAAGCTTCCTCTATAAAAAAGACATCATAAGCAGTCACTTTTCATACCTACTGATGTCATTCTTCTACTGAGTCATGTACTTACAAAGCCATAATGGTTAAAGTCTACACTCAAATGACTGCTCATATAATTTGTGTTGCAATAAAATAAATGAAGGAAATCTTGATGAGGACACATTGATTGACAATCATTTCGTTTCTGGTCAAGGAAACAAAAAAAGATTCACCTACTCTTCCGAATTTTCAGGATTTCAAGATGCTTTGCTAATTGTTATTAAGTCTGAAAAGTATTGGTCTAAAAAACGTCAACTACTTGCTTCATTAAGTCTGAGAAAACATTTTTTTTAAAAAAAAAAAGGTCTAAGAAACATGGGATGAGGTAAGCATGAGGTTCACCCTTTCACTTACAGCAAAAAAACGTTATTCCAACATAAATGCAAACTTGAATGACAACAAATCATTCTTTCATAACCATATATAACTATTAGCAAATTGAGTTAATGACAACAAATCATTATGTCAAAACCATATATAACTAATAGCAAATTGAGTTAAACCATGACGAATTACCTACTCTTCCAAACAGCCAGTTGATTTATTTCCATTCACCAACTGGAAACAGAATAAACACTGGAAATCAAGGATGAAATGATAAATCACAGTCTCACCCATTAAGATCTAATATGATTGAGCACAATATGAAGAAAAAAGGGACAGCATTCCAATATGCCTTCTTCAAAAGCAGGTGAATCCATGAAGCCAAGCCTTCACAAAAACATAAAAGCTTTATGAGAAGAAATGCAATGATAAACTAAACATTAAGAAAAATAATCTCAACTTTATACTACTATAGCCACAACTTATTGCAAAGATTTGAACCCAAACCATAAAGAAGCACGAGCTGGCTGTGGCTGTGGTGTTGAAGTGCCCATAGTTGATGGTATAGTCTCTGCCTCTAAATAGATGTCTTGCTCTCCTACACACGATGAAAACAACATTTATGATTCTCAAACGACAGATTTTCCCACAGCGACGCAACCCTAAATATCATCATCATCCAAAAAACACAACAACCTTAAGAAAACAAATAAAATTAATTCATTGCCAAAAAAAAGTAGTAATTTTGTTTACGACATAAAAACAAAGAAAGGATAGGATCATCGTTCTACTTTATTCACCTAGAAACACCAAGTGAATCTGACACAACAGCTTCATTACTTACTATAATTACATGAAGAATGATGAATATAAAAGGATTAAAAGCAAAAAGAGAAATCGGGTCCCACTACTCAAATAGCAATGAGAATAAATGTCTTTACCGGAAGCAGCTCTGATGATAATGGCAGCGATAAGGGCTAAAGGAGAGACGACGGGAAGTCTGTGTTAGTTCTCAGAGTGTTTTGATGATCACTGACAATTGTAAACAATAGTGGAAAGATTTGACAAGTCAAGGATGTTTAAAACTCATGATTTTTCTATCTGTCAAAATAGAACTCGAGCCTATGAGTGATGAACTCGAGCCTGTATTTAACAGAAAGCATGAACTTGCAAAACCAAAGTTCAAACTTGAGACTAAACCTGAAGTTTATATTTAAACCTTTGAAAGTTCGCATGAACTCGAGCCTATAACTGTTGAACTCGAGCCTATGTTTAACAGAAAGCATAAACTTGTCAAACCAAAGATCAAACTTGAGACTGAACCTGAAGTTCAAAGTTAAATCCTTGAAAGTTTGAGTGAACTCGAGCCTACCATTTAATGAACTCGAGTTCGCCATTGACAAAGTTTTTTTTAACTTTTGAAAACCTATTACAAACTCTAAACCTCTACTCAAACCTCAAGTTTGAAAAAGTTCAAAGAAGATATTAAGTAAAAGAACTCGAGCCTGTCATGATGAACTCGAGTTCATCCTTGGCAGGACAAGTTTGTTTAAACTTGAAAATAGAACATTGTCTATAAACTGGAGCCTAAACTCTTCAGACTCGAGCCTAGTTTTGACCGAGAGCCTTCAGAATATTTTAGAGAGAACTAAACTCGAGCCCAAGCTTCTCAAACTCCAGTTCAAAAGTTCCAGAGAGTAATTAGCCATTTTCAAAAGTTTCAAACTCGAGCCCACTTGTCTTAAACCTCCAGTTTGTTTTATGTTAACCCTTTTTGAAGTTCTCTAAGTAAAGAGAACTCGAGTTCATCATTAATGAACTCGAGTTCGTGTTCTTACAAACCTCAGGTTTACACACAAACCTCCAGTTTGATTTTGACAGAACCGAATTCTCAAAATGAATAAAGGCCGAACTCGAGCCTAACATTATGAACTCGAGTTCAGACCTCCAGAACAGAAAAACGCATTTAAACTCTGATATGTCAAATTTGATTCTTTCTTCATGTTTCAAATTACCCATTGAATCTAATCATTATATCTATCTCTTATATATGTAAGTGATCTGTTCTAACAAGTTTATTTATGAGATAACAGAAAGAATTTGAATTAGACAGAGATTCAATTGGAGCAACACTTTATGCAACTTGGATTATTTTATCTTATCCTTCAAGACAAGATTAAATGCATGACAGGTTGGCATTACAGACAGTACAATCACCTCTGAAGAAAGCCAAACGTGATTATTCTAAAAACAGAATGTCATGGGCCACCAATATTCAAATGCAAAAGCTACAAACACCCAAATCTGGAAAGTAGCAACAGAATATTACCCATCAGCTTCTGCAGTACCTTTACACATGGAAGAACACTCACAACAGTCACATTTTCGAATGGGAACAAGCTTCAGTGGATTATTAACGTTCAAATGGTTCAAACAATTATAAATAACTGAGGAACTTAAGCCAAAGAGACACAACTGATGAACAACTACTCTACTCGAAAATAATCATCCTGAGTTGTTCTTTTCATTAGGCTGTATCTTTGATACATTGTACTTCAGTATTTATCTTATCTACTCTTTGAGAGAGTCTTTCTTGTAATCATTCATTGATTGAGATAACCACAAGTCAGGGGACTTGGTGGTTGGGAGTATTGATTGCATCTTGTAAGGGGGAGTGAGTTCTAGTGAGAGAACTACTCTGAATATAGAGATTGTAATCAAGTCTTGTGAAGTTAGTGGATTGAAAATCCCAAGTGAGGCTTGGGGACTGGATGTAGGTCAGAGAAAAGGCCGAACCAGTATAAATTGATCCGTGCAAAGCTTCTCTACTCCTCTCTTCATTTATCCTCTGCTTTAACTTGCCCAAAACAGAGCCAAGTCTTTAAAATTTTATAGATACCCAATTCACCCCCCCCTCTTGGGTATCAAGGTCCATTCTTTCAGTCTGGAAGAGGAGAAAGCTAATTTGATAAGATACCAATGACATTTTAATTAAATTTCAAAATTTGAAATTTAAAAGTTCGGAGCAACATTCATTGCCGGGTGTCAGAACCTATGCATATTTCCAGTAAACACTAAGACGCACGGACTAAAAGAATATAGAGGAGGAAATGCCAAATGGCGCAAAGCCAGAGGAGGTGAACACGGCTGAACAATTGAGCTGGCACTGTTGAATTGAAAAGTGATATGTGACATGATGAATAGTAGACGGCTTATTTGTTATTGCTATTTAGTATATACAAGAACCAACTCCGCCCGCGCGATGCGCGAGTGCAACAATTCGATAATATGAAAGCACATCTTCAGCTTCCACCCATCCAAATCGTTAATAAATTGAATAAAACACAAAAGAACATTATTAAAAAGAAAAAAAAAGAATTGGATTTCAAATCTAACGACAGAAAATATAATTTGTCTCACTAGACAAAAACACAACATGAACCAAAACCACATCAGTAGTTGTATTCTTATATGTTTAGCAACTTCTTCATCAGCTCAAAATCAAAAAAATTTCATCAAAATACTAGCCATCATAGTACAAAAACATTCCTATATGTATCATGAATAGAAAAATGTCACATGTTTTGCTAAACATTTTTAAAGATCTCCCTATAAACAACATTGGTTGATGTATGCTTTCCATTATTATTCCCATCTTGTATAAGAATCTTTAAACCTGCAATATTGTTAACTCATCAATACGTTCATACTCTTTTTTGTGTGTTTGAATTAGAAGATATTGCTAACTCATCAATATGTTCCACCTTTATAAGTTGTTCCAACATGAAGAAAAGAAAGGTTCATCAAGATTGCCTGCTCATGCCAATGCAAGTAGTAGTTAACCAAAAAACTTCGAATTTAACCAAAAATAATGCAGGACTTGTGTATGTTGATGAATGATGGCATAAAGTGATTTGAATGTTTACTAGATTTTCAGATTCAATATAAAGTGATTGACAGTACATACCCTTACTTGAATTGGGCAACGGCTAAATTAACTAAGTTTCCGCTAACTACCTTAACTATCATTTCATCATATTATTTACAATAGACATATCAGTAACTCTGGCTATTTGTATACTATTAGGAAAAGATCTCACCTCAAGCCCTAGGATAAGTAAAATTAAAGTTCAAGGATTTCAAGAGATCTCAACTTTAAATCGTGAAGAAAAGTTGGTTATATCATCATTGTCAGAGATATGATACTAAATGCCGGATGGATCTTCTCCTTTCCCAAAAAGAAAAAGAAATAAAAATAGTACTTTGCCCATTGTCCAATTCCAACAATTTTAGCACCAGGAGACATTTTAGAATAAAATCATTCATGGGCAAGTAAAGCTTTTAGAATAACTTGATCCTCCAAAACCATAGTAGATCAAATATTGAAAATTAAGACAATATTCAAATAAAATAATGTCAAGCAATATGACGTATTGGTCAATGCATAATTTTAAGCAGCTGCAGGCATTTATTTTGCATTAGCCCTTTTAATAAAAAGGCATTTATCACAGGGACCTTGAATGGAGCCAACCATTTCAGTTCAATCACTTTTAGATTCATAAACCTTCAAGAGAGAATGAAAATGTATCTATAAGATAACTTCCATATGTCCAAGATAGAATAGGAACTAATCACAAATAATTTAAAGTCTTAAAGCAATACAAAATTTATGGCATATAAGCGCATGCATGACCTAAAAGGCAAAACAATGATGCCTTAACTCCATAACCGATAGGCGACAGCTCAGATGCCAATGACAATCTTCCACAAATACATGCATCGGCATCATTCTTTTGAGAGAGAAATATATGGGATAAATATACAGATAATAGATTACCTTATTGACTTCAGATATACATGGACGAGGGATATTCCCTGGTAAATCACCAGGAAAGTAGCACATTGTCACATTTACCCACTTCAATCCAGTTTTGCTATCTTCAAATATCGACTGCAATAAAATAGAGGAAAAACTTTCAGATTGCTAATGTCCAAGACATGAAGTTTCTTTCACACAAATGTGGAAATATAAATCAAATCCCCAGAGAAACCAAAGTTAATTTCTAAGACATGAAACATCCTCTAATTTATTTGCATATTATGATCTTGAGTAAAATCCTACAAGTGAAATTAATTGGAAAGTTAAAGTTATACCAACAATTTGCTTGCCTACAGTTTCTATGGAAATAACTTGCCATGACTGGATTTATATAATGAAACTATTGTCAAACTATTATCATCTGTCAAACTATTGTCAACATGTTTATATAATGAAACTTCAGCATTGTTTGATATTGGCGCAGTTCAACTTGTACATCTTTTGACAATTGCAACTTTGCAAGTTGGTAGGTTTAACTGACTCATTTAATTGAGGAAGCACTTCTGGTTCTGAAGTAAAGGTTCTCTTTTTAGAGGTAGATGGCCCAGAAATTATTTGTTCAAAAGAACTCTCACCTGGCAAACCAACAGGACTAGAAATTTTTTTATCACCATGCAAGTCTCCCCAATTTCCTGTTCATGAACGAAACAGATGAGCTTAGACAATTTTGAAGACAAATTGATTACACATTGTGAAGCTAACAAACGGGAGAGAACATGAACAAATATAATAAAGAAATGCAAATCCCGTTTTAAGTTTTAAATCATAAAAAAACATGAAGCACGCTTGGAATCGTAATCCAAGTGTGCTTGTTCATATACCATGGGATCAATCAATATTCAAGCACATGCAAGCTTAAACTCCAGGTATATAATTAAAAAGTGTTAATCACAGTGAAGTTGGAAGGAAGAGAACCTTCGGCTTCCTAAAAGCGACACAAGGATCATTTGTCACAAACCAACAAAGTCTCTATCCAGGAACTATCCATCACTTAGATAGGGACCCAAGAGTAATAATGGGAATATCAAATCCAAAAACTCCCATCGGCACAAAAGGATTGGCTCCAAATGCAAGATGACTGTAGACTTCATCAACAATCAAGTAGATGTTTTAAACCAAGACCAAGAAGCAATTGCAAATGCAAGGATGAAGCTTATATTCAACCATGTGAGACAACCGATTCACATTCTCAAACATCTTTCTCAATTATTCACAAACTTTGAGAGGGATAAACCAAGAAACTGAAGCAAAATTGTTGAACAATACACTGCCTCTTATGCGTAAAATTTCAAAATTAACAGCTAACTCAATCAGTGGTTATCCTTAAATCATCAAGGTAACAATCATAATGAAGAAAGAAAGGACACATCGAAAGCAATTCCTAAAAGCAAAAGGGACAATTCCTAAAATCACAAATCTCAACAAACGAAAAAACGAAGATTTGAAGAGCAAGAAGAAATCGAAATCCATAAAACAGATAGACAATGAAATACTATTTATGATAGGAGCATAGCCATTGAATTTATGATATTGAAGCGTATCAACAAGAGCTTCCTGAACAATATTAGTGGTGTGGAAGCAAGTATGAATAGTAGGGTCATCCATAGCGAGAGAAATCACTCACTCATGCCATCATTTCCATCAACACTTTGCATTAGAAGGCTGAGAATCCCTTTAATGGTGATGGTTGAAGAAGTTTTTGCTTCGTGAATAATGGATGCCTCATTTACCATGACTAATCGAAAACTATCTCTGTAGTTTCTAAAAGACGAACTCGCTACCTCATTCTTTTAGCCGCCTCTACGGCGCTCGGACTCACTATAATTTCTGGGACTATAAACCTGGAGCCTGGAACCTGAATATGGCAATGCGTTCGAATGGAAATTGGAAGCCCTAAGACAAGCACGCCCAAATACCTCATCCACTAGGATCTCTATGAAGTCATCATCATTATCGTCAATAGAAGAAATGGATCTGCAACTGAAGAGGAGAGAGGCATTTTGAAATTCAAAATTTCACCCCTAAGAGAACACTGGGCAAAGGAAAAGAAGGAGGACAGACGGCATTTTGAAATTCAAAATTTTTCATCGTTGACACTCCGTTATGTATAAACAGTGACGACTTGCATATAAGTGGAAACGGCTTGCAACCGAAGCCAACACTATTAAATTGAACAGTGATTTGTGAGGGAATGAACAGTACATGGCTCCAAATGCTATTCCTATTAAGTTTATATTGATATAACACTTCCTGTTGTTAATAGAAATTAAGGATAGAATATTGTCACTACCAATGTCATTACCACTTTTTCACTGTTAGATCAAAATCTCATATACCTTTATCATTTATCTCTCCTATTGAGATTCTAATCTAACAGTGAAAAAGTGGTAGTGACATTGGTAATGACAAAAGATGGTAGTAACAATATCATATCCCAATATTATCAAATATGTGAATTTCTATTGAGACTCTTTTGTAATTTTTTATGGTTTTTGGGACTTGACTATCATTTTCCCAAAAAAATATATGAAACACAAATAATGCAACCTTCATATAAACAAGAGTAAATATCCTATTTGGTCCCTAAAAAAAACACAGACCCCATTTTGGTCCCTCAAACAACGAAACCCCTTTCTAGTCCCTGAAAAAGGATGAATTTTCAAAAAAAAAAGGACCCCATTTCGGTCCCTCAAAAATTCCCAAAAACCCCTTTTAATCCATAAAAATATCTCATTTTAGTCCTTGGGGACGAAAAAGGGGTCCGTGTTTTTTTCCAGGGACCAAATAGGGTATCAATATATATATAATAACACATCTCTTTAAGCCATTCAAAAACGGCTTATACACAGCTCAAGACCCAAAATACTATTCATAAGCCGATCACTACTTTACTCTGGTTGCGTGCAAGCCATGCTGAAGATAAAATACCATTAGATGCGGACGAATTTCACCCACTCTGCTTTTTCCTTTTTCCTTTGGACATTTAATTTCCATTTCCCTTCTTTCAAAGACTCAAGACCCAAAACAATACTTTTTCAAAGTCCCAGGCAACAATTTCGAGGCTTCTTTCAAAGTCATGGGTTTGCTTGTGAGTTCAGACTGTCCCCTTTTCCTTCACCTCAGATTCAAATTTCAAATTCTTCCTCATAAGGTCTGCTCTTTTGAAAAATAATCACCTGTTTGCGTTTCGTTTTTCTTGCTCAAATAACCGATGCCTCCGCTTCTCCCTCTTTTCCATATCGTAGAGGCGAGGAAGTTGTGCTGGTACTTTTTCTTTGCATTCGACTCATCTTTCTTGTCTTGCCCTCGAAAATCATGCAGAAGGAAGTGCAGGGAATCAGTGAGACAGATCAATGGCGTCGTTCTGGATCTTTATGATCTGTATTACAGTCGACATCTGGAAATAGGGCTTTGTCTTTGCAGTCGACTCATCTTTCTTGTGTTGCTCAGCACATGAAATAGGGCTTCGATATAATGATCTTTATGATTTGTAATACGATTTTGATATGGAAATACGCCCGTAACATTTCTTCTGTCGACCCAAGAAATTTTTTCCTTTTTTTTTTCCTATTTCGTGTTTTCGATTTTGTGAAATGGGTTTTTGAATTTCTTCTGGCCAATTTTTATGGGCTGAGAAGAATCCAAAGGTTTGTGGGCTGAAGCGATGGAATGGATTGTGGATAGTATCAACGAAGATGATTCCTACGATGGCTCCCTCTCTGATTTCTAAGGGTAGTGTGGAGATATGACGATGGGGAAAAGCAACAAATCAAAGACGAACTAGAGGTAAGGGTTTCTATTCTTTTCTTCTTTTCACTGTCCTCCTTAAATACCAAAAGTTTTTTTAAAATTCATATGACCCGGGAGTTTGGCATCTAAGAAGTGTGAAAGTGTGAGGACGGTGGGATCTAGAGGTAAGTGTGAGCCCTTTCTTCATAGCTTCAAGAAATAAACATTATTGCTACAACTGGTGTTTCTGTGATTATGTTTGGTCACTGATCATTTTTTTAATATGATTTTCACTGTTCCTCATGTTTTTACCCTTTTATGTTTGAATCCTTATTCTTTTAATATGATCTTCTGCTC
This sequence comes from Acacia crassicarpa, assembly GCA_034222035.1. Taxonomy (NCBI): domain Eukaryota; kingdom Viridiplantae; phylum Streptophyta; class Magnoliopsida; order Fabales; family Fabaceae; genus Acacia; species Acacia crassicarpa. The sequence continues at coordinate 23,474,860 of JAWXYG010000008.1, forward strand.
ATCATTTGCTCTCTTTTTTTTTCTGTGATGTCCGAGCTTGAGTTTTAAGTAGCCTTCTCCTATTAGTAAGCTACGTTTGAAATTATTCTTCAGAAACCATTTGAATCTGGCATAAAATAAAAATCTCTGAACTTCCAAACCAGAGTCTAATGCGAATATTATTATTTCTTTTTGCTGAAAATTTACATAAAACATGTATACTTTTCATCTTATTCCTTAGACAGACAGAGAGGAAGATCGGTGGAAGAGCTTTCAAATTATATATTCTTTTGAATTCCTCTGTCTCACACTTTTCATTATGGGTGACACTCCTTTAAGCCAATCTGGGTTAGCTTTTAAATACGTGTGTTTGTGTGTTTTCAGGGGTAGCTGTATCTTGATTTAAGGAGACGAAGAAGCAACTGATGAAGATGAGGGGAGATTTTTTCGGTAATGATTTCTTTCGTCACCATTTGAACAAAAACCAGAATGGAAGAGCTTCCAAATTATATATTCTGATGAAGGTAACGATTTCACTAACATTCATATGGTAAGAACCTTCTATTTTTGAAATTTCCTTTTCCTCCTATGATGAGGCATGGCAAGATGTATTTATTTTAAATGGAAGGTATTTAAATAATTGTTTGTTTTGTTACTATTTGTTGATGCTTGATGGGATAATTTTGGTTTTCCTAGAAAGTTTTGTGTACTTCATTTGTTTTCATGACATCTTAATGTGGTGCTCTATGCTAATGCATCCCCATGTGTGTGTTTTCTGGTCCTTTTCATTTTGTTTTCATGCTCCATGTCTATAATAAAAGATAGGTGTTTTGTGTAATTTGTATTCATTTGCAGGGAAGCGGGTAGCAGTTGTTACTCATGAACCTATGCAATTAAATCACTTATGCTCTTTTCTTATCAATTATGTAAGCATATACTTCTATGTCTCTTGTAATTGTCTAACACGGCAGATGACTATGTGGCGTTTAAGGTATCTTAGGTCGCTTCTCTCTCTGCTCCACGTCTAGCTCAGCTAATTTTGGTTCCTGGGTTATTCGATTTTTGTTTTTGTTTTCATATATAGTTTTCAACTTATCATTATCAGTTCATCATTCTTACGAAATTTCAATTCCAGGGAGAAATAGGTCACTCCTTTGACTGAATCATTGAAGAAATTGGAAAGGAGGTGGGACGATTGAAATTGAAAAAGGAAAGGAAGGGTAAGAATGATTCTTACAAATAAAGGGATGCCATTGTAGCTGTTTGCCTATTTGGAGATGTTGTCATATAGATGCATCTAAAGCCTGGCTAAAGGTCTCAGACTTTGACAAAGGAGGTTCGCTTGAGGTATTACAATATTTTGGCCTACTGTTTGCACCAAACTTTACTGTAACTGGACTTCATTATTTCTCCTTGATTTCATTGCTCATTTCTGTTATGGATTCGTAAATTTTATGATGTTAGCGAGGAAGATAATCTTTGTTGTTTGGTAGTTGAATCAACTTGTCCTCTTTATACCATTAGCTCAAGTTCTGCTTCGTGTGGCAGACAAAATTTAATTTTGATGAAGAAATAATAAACGGGCCATCTATCTCTTATCATTAGAAAATCAAACAGATGCACTAGAACTATCCTATGGACTTTCTTAGAGATCATGGTTTATGAAAGCAAGGCTGTATGATTTCTGTGACATTATTCTCTGATGCTGTCGTGTTGTTTTATTAGGACAAAGGTTCTGAGGTTGCCAAACCCGTAATTGAAGCCTTGAAAGGTAAAGGTGTTTCAGCAATTGGAGCGGTTGGTTTTTGTTGGGGTGGTTAGTGCCTCTCATTTTAGGTTAATGATTAGTTTAAGCATGTTGAGTACAAGTCTTTTAAATTACAAATCTGTTCATGTGATATATGCTTTGGGAGGGCAATTATTTCCTGAATAGTGAATTGTAGCTTTCCGTCTAATTATTTCCTTAAAGGAGCATGCTTTGGTATGCATCAATTTTCATGATATAGGATTTAGAAACTATTCCATTCAGATTCATTAGACAGTCAATAATTGAATTCTCTTTCAGGTGTTGAAATTCCAATTGTCATACTTGGAGCAGAGCATGACACAATTGTTGGAAATTATGCCCTAGGGGCAAGTCATTATTCTCCATTAAGTTATCACTTCATTCCCATGTTTATGGTGATAACTGCATCCTTGGATATATCTTATAGATTATCCTAAATGTCCCTGGTCGGTCATCTACGCGGGAGCGAAGATGAGTTAAGATCAGTATGACTTTGATGAGGTATGGAGATACGAATCAAAGTCATGGGCACTTGTAAGAGTACAAGGTGCTGGACCGACCCACTATGAGAAAGCTGCATGGATTAAGTTATAAGCTTATCTCATGTATAACCGCGTCACAACGCCCTATGACCTGAGATCATCATGGATTCCTACATGATGAGTCATTGGTCTATGACCTAGTCAAAAGTCACCTTTGACCGGGTGATAATAAAGGCTGGGATCGGGGTCAGTGGTTTTCATGCGGAGGAATGTGAATGGTCAAGATGGAATTTGTCCCTCACATTTGTAGAGAGATAATATTGGGCCCCTCGATGAGTGAGTCTAAGAAATGTATGGCCATACTGTGATGGAAAGGAGTTTCCATTTCACTTATTAGACTGCTCGAGAATCGAGAAAGTAATGGTCAAGAAAAGGAAGTTGACGTTATCCATGCCTCATCCTTGACCAAATTATCGCGTGACAAAAGGGACGTGACATGGTTATACGATAGGTAGTATCGTGTCATCGATCCCCATGTGAATTGGGTAGTCGCAATGTCTTGCTAGAGGCCGCTTGCGACTTGTGGGTTGATACAGTCTTGGCCCACTGCCAATCTCATATGGGCCTGCAGGGTCGCACACAAGAATAATCCAACAGGGTAAAAGTGTCCAGATTCATTGAATCTCATATTAATATGAGATTAAATGAATACTGAATTTAATCTAGGATAAATATATATATGTGTGTGTGTGTATATATATTAAATTCAAAAATAATATAATAATATTATTTAATGGAGATTATAATATTATTATATGATATTTGTTTTATATTTAATTTATCGGATAAATTAAATATCTAAAACAAATAGAGATATTATATCTCATTTGATTTTCGAATAAAGATATCATTATCTATTTAATTTAAATTGAGATATTGTATCTCAGATTTAATTAAATAGATAGATATCATTTCTCGGATTTAATTTATAGAAATAAATTAAATCAGAAGGCTTTTAAATTTGGATTAAATAAATAGATTGGATTAAATCTATCAGATAGATTTAATTACTATATTTTTAATCCAGATTCAAAATTCGAATTTTCAGATCTGGCTTTTAATTCGGATTAAATAAATATTATTATATTAGATCTGTCAGATAGATTTAATTAATATATTTTAATCCAGATCTAAAATTTGAATTTCAAAATTAATGAGGATTAATTTTATATAATACGCCGATGGGTTTAGAAAAACCTACGGGACTTTTAGTCGAGCGTATTAGAAAGCCGCGAGAAACCATAGAGCGAAAAGAGAGAGACGCACAGTTCGAGGCGCTAGCACGCTGCCGTGTCCGTGTTCGAAGTTGTTCGTGTGGATACCGATAGAGGAAGCCGATTCTAAGAGTCGTCTTCTACTGATCGAGAAGGTAGCCCACCAGTTCAAAGAGAACGAGACGCGAACGAATTCACTATAGTTTGGGTTTTCTTGATCACGAGAAAATGTGCGCAAAGGTTTGTGTAGATTCTTGAGCTACTAGTTCGCTAAAATCAAAGGAAAACCTCCGGCTCCGGATGATTCTGAGTTCTCTATAAGGTATGATTCGGGTTCCTTAACCTTGATTTAAACGCACCTGAGTGATCCTGGGGACGGGATTCGTAGAAAATTTTAATCCGCTGCGTGTACGGATCCCAACAACAATTTCTCCTCCAGAACTCATTAGACATTTCAAACAAATCCTTTCACCATTTCACGTTTGGAGCATTTACTGATCACTATAAACAAGCTGCCTTTGTTTCTGTCTCTCCTAATTTCATTATGCATCATTTACTGATCTAATTTAATTCTTTTTGGATCTTCCCTTTCCTACACTTGCAGGTTCTGTTTTATTTTTTTGCCTCTTTATGTTAGAGTTGATTATTGTGATGAATTGAGCTATGGGAATGATCTCTGTGGTCTTTGATTGGTGCAAGAATTAGTAGCTTTCAGCCAAAAGAAAAAAAAAAAAGCTAAATTGCATCTTGAAGTTGAGAAACTTGTAGGATCGGAGTACCTTGAAATCATATATTTAATGTTAATAATTTTTTGTTGCGTAGATACACATTATGCTTGAGTACAATTATTTGTTTAGGTCTATCTTTGCTTATTCTTATTTTCAAGTTTGGAGATCTACAGAAATATTTAGCTATATATGTGACATATTGCCATGGTTACTGTTACATGTACGCATGTTTATGTATCCTATTACCGAGTGATCCGAAAGAATTAAGGTACTAGAATAACAGGGTACAGTCATAAATAAAAACATTAAATATACATACATATATATATATATATATATATATTATATCAATCAATAAGAGCAGCAGTTTGTACAATCCCGCTACAAAGCTGGACCATAAGTTTGCTAATTTCATCCTGAGATCATTAGTGAAATTAGGGGTGTTCATCATGCCCAAGCGCCCTGTTCGCCCGCCCGCATCCAACGAAAAATCGCCCTGCCCAGCCCTAAGAATAGCAGCCCAAATAAAATTGGGCACAACTGGGCTGGGCATTTTTACGGGCAAGGCTGGGCACCGGGCAGGGTATGATGCCATGCCCATTTGGCCCTGCCCAATAGTATATATAATATTTTTTATTTTTTTAATAGAATAAAAAAAGTATTTTATATTTTATATTTTTTTTATAAAATAGTAGGAGTATTATATATATATATATATATTTTTTTTTTTTTTTTACAAATTATATCACTTATAATATAAAAAATATTATTTCTTCAACCCTTCCCTTTTCTAGTTTTCCTACCATCGGACTCACTACTCACTATTCAGATAGTTAGATACTTAGATGCCTTATTAGAGCCGCCGCCGCCAGCCGCGAAGTCTCCTCTCTCAATCTCCATTCTCGGCTTCTCCCTTGATGATCGCCTGACTGGCATGAATATAGTGCTTGATAATCGTTCTCTACGGCGGATCTCTCTGCCTCTCTTGAAGGTCGATCGCTTCCAGGTTGTAAGTGCTCACTTCCAGCTACTCCTCGTCTCTCCTCGTTGCCAAGAATCGCATTTCTGGAGGTAATATATTCGTTCTTAAGCCTTGCCGTGTTTCCTGTTTCTTTCTCCTTGCCCTGTTTGCTGTTTCTTTCTCTGAGTATTTCAATTAGCAAAACTGTTTCTTTGTGGGTTAAAAGTTGTTTGATTATTTGATAAGGAAGTGTTTGTAAAAGTCTTTGCAAATAGTAAGAGCAGCCACGGGTGTTATGATAAAGTAAAGGCATAGCACGAGAAGGCACGGGCTATATGCCTTCTTTTTAAAGGCCATTCCTCCATCATCATTCTTCATGGACTGATTTAATTGGTTAGCTGTAAAGAATTTAATTTGATTGCTTCATTAAAGACTTGATATTACTGCACTGATCTTCCAATTTTGATTTTGCCCAAAATTATAGGTTTCATGGACAATCGGGATTCTAAGACATCACCATCCCATGTTGAATCATCTCATGATGCTTCAACAACTAATATTCGAACACCAACTTCATCCCACAACCCTCTTCCTCCTGTTGATCCACCTTTACCTCAAGGCGTTCATCCCTCCCCCCTTCCTCTTTCTCTTCCTCCTCCAAATCCCACAGAAACAGTGAATGAACCTGTCACCGAAATCACAAATGTTGAAAGTAGGGGTACCAAGAGAAAAGAAAGAGAACCCAAGCGCAAATCAGAGGTGTGGGAGTATTTTAATAGATTGCCAATTGAAGAAACTAATGGGGAGCACATAGTAGCTTGCAAGTATTGTCATGCTACATATAAAGTTGATCCAAATCACTCAGGAACGAACTCTATGCTGAGGCATATCCCAAAGTGTCGAGAGAATCCACATAAGTCCACTGCAGATAAAAAACAAGCCATGTTGAAAATGTTTTCTGGTGGGATTAATGGGCAGGGAAGATCTTTGGTCTCACATAAATATGATGAGAAGCAATGTAGAAGAGTTTTGGTTGAATTCATCATATGTGACGAGCAACCGTTTAGAATTGTCGAAAAGCCTTGATTTAAGAAGTTGTTAAATCAGTTTGAACCTCGATTTCCAATTCCTTCAAGAACAACAATTGCAAGGGGGGTGTGGCAATGTTATCTTGGCGAAGTTAAAGTATTGAAGACATTCTTGAAGAAAAGTTCTAAACATGTTTGTCTTACCACGGATTGTTGGACATCAAACCAGAATTTCAACTACTTATGCTTGACATCACATTTTATTGATGAAGAATGGAAGCTACACAAGAGGGTTCTAAATTTTGTTATGATTGAAAATCATAGAGGTGATACTATAGGTAGGACAATTGAGAAATGCTTGTTGGATTGGGAAATTGAGAAGGTTTTCACAGTAACCGTGGATAACGCCTCAGCTAATGATACAGCTTTGGGCTATCTTAAAAGGCATTTAAGGAGTTGGAATGGCTTATTGTGTGGAGGTGATTATCTACAATTAAGGTATTGTGCCCATGTCCTTAATTTGGTGGTGAATGAAGGAATTAAAGAGATGAAAGATAGCTTTGAAGCCATTCGAAATGTTGTTAGATATGTTTGTTCTTCTCCTTCACGCTTTCTTAAATTCAAAAATTGGGCTGAAGCTGAGAAAATAGACATCAAAAGCCTTGTTTGCCTTGATGTATCAACTCGGTGGAATTCAACATACTTAATGTTGGAATCTGCCATGAAGTTTCAGAAGGCATTTGAGCGAATGCATGATGAAGATTCTGACTATATTTCATTCTTTAGCTCAAGTAGCTCTAAGCGTGAACGTGATGCTTCTGGTGGTGATAGACGTGAGCGTGATGCCTTTTCTGGGCCTATTATAAATGATTAGGATAAGGCTTAGCTCTTCATCAAATTCTTGAAGGTGTTTTATGAAATTACATTGAAATTTTCAAGTTCTATTTTTGTGACATCAAATGAATGATTCCACCAGATTGCTCGTGTTCAGAAAATGTTGCGAAAGAATGTTATGAATACAGCTAATAACTTCTTGGGAGAAATGAGCACTAGCATGCAGGTGAAGTATGATAAGTATTGGGGTCAAGCAGATAATATGAATCCATTGCTATTTGTGGCTATAATTTTAGATCCTCGGTATAAACTAGCTTATGTGAATCATATGTTTGATGTCCTTTACATTGACCTTGAAGTATGCTCTCTTATAAAGGAAAGGGTCAAAGATTGTTTGTATAGGTTGTTTAATGAGTACTCTGCAGGGGTTTCTACTGAACCAGGAATTGCCTCAACAAGTACATCAACAGATCTTTCATTTGCTTCATTTGATAGTGATGATGAAGAGGATCCTGGTCATAAGTGGTTAGAATCTCTGAAACAAAGATCATCAACAGATCCTCAATCTGAGTTAGATAGATATATTGCAACTGACTCAAGAGATGAAATCCCTTCTGCAACTGAGTTTGAGATACTATCTTGGTGGGAAGCTAATTCTGAAAAATATAGAATTCTCTCCCACATGGCACGAGATGTATTGGCTATGCCGGTTTCCACAGTAGCTTCTGAGTCTGCCTTTAGTACAGGAGGACGTGTGGTTGATCATTATAGGAGCTCCCTATCTCCTAAAATGACAGAAGCACTCATTTGTAGCCAAAATTGGCTACAATCTGGACAGTCTATCTCTGAATTTGTTGACAAGCTTTGTGAGTTCGATAATTTTGATGAGACGGAAAATGCCATTCAGCTTGCAAGTAAGCTTTAATTCTAACTCTATAAAATTCTTGAACATGTATTACTTCTTAGATGCTTGAACACATATATTTGATATATACACACCTGAACCCATATATTACTTCTTATTTTGTAATGTAATTGATGTTTTATTTTCTTCTTAGATGTTGGACATGGAGAGGGGGGAATGTAATGGTCACGGTTGTCGGTTGGCTAGTGGTGGATGAAGTAGGCAATTTGCAACCTTTAAAGTTAAAACTAAGGCTTAGAGCCTACAATTAATTGTTACTTTCACATGTAAATAATGTAATAAACTAATAATATGCTTTCTTTGTTGCTTTCTTATAGGTGATTCCATATGCTTTATCCTTTTCACAATTTGGAGCCTTGATGCAAACTCTAGGAGTATTGGATGTCTACAAGGTTTTAATTGCAATTTTTTGATGCCTTGTATTTAATGAATTCTGGATGTTATTTAATATTTCTGTTATGGATATTTGACTATTTGTTATTTTGTTAAGATATATGATTGTCTTTTTAATTTTAAGACTTAAGTTGTAGACTTATATCTGAATATTTTGAAGTGTAGAATTATGAATTTTATTTGAAGTTTGCAATATTATTTATTAGGTATGATTAAAACTATTTTTTTCACATAGGGTGTTGTAAGGTTACAGGGTATCGTCACTTGGGCATGGTAGGGCCGCCCTGCCCAGCCGATTATTGCCCTGCCCACAAATCTTAGGGCTTTTATCGAGCAGAGCCGGGCATTGGGCCGCATTTTACTGCCCAATGATCTCTTGGGCAGGGCATCGAGCAAAGGTCTCGCCCTGCCCAGCCCGGCCCATGAACACCCCTAAGTGAAATGAAATCTTTAAAAGGGAATGTCTCTTTCACCGAGATCATTATTTCAATCATAAGGCATGTTGAATATGATTACTCTAGAATGAAAGGAGAGGACTATTTATTCTTTTGATTTTTTTAGTTACCATTATTTGTCAGCGAAGAAGGATGACCAGAAAACCGTGGATTCTGCTTTGTTAAAAGCCATTGAGAGCTTCCCTGATTTGAAGGCTTATTTGGGTGCTAGGTTCTCTCTCAAGGCTGGCATGAAGCCTCATGAACTAGTCTTCTAAGGCTATGTTCACGAGTTTAGAGGGGAAGGGAAGGAAAGGGATACAAGGAGAAAGGAGGGGAAGGGAAGGAAGGGAAATGGAGGATATCTCCTCCCCTTGTTTATGAGTTAAAAAAATAGTAAGGGAGGAAGATGGAGAATCAATGAAATACTTTTACCATTTTGTCCTTTTCTTTAATAATTAATATAATTATGGGAAAATTCCAAATAAATACCTTTTGAATATGCAAAACCCCCAAAAGTCCGTTGAATTTGTAAAAAGACTATGAAGTACTAAGGACCTATGAGGGATATAAAAATTTGGGTGAAATTACCCTTTTGCCCCTAATTTTAAATAAATAAATATAATCCCCTTCCCGTCGGCCACCATCGCCGGCCGGCCACCACCACCACCCCCGGCCGGCCACCACCACCACCCGCTGGCCACCACCACCGCACCGGCCGACGGTGGTGGTGGTGGTGGCCGGCCGGCGGTGGTGGTGGCCGGCTTGCGGCGAGGGTGGTGGTGGCGGGCCGGCGAGGGTGGTGGTGGCCGGCCGGCGGGCGAGGGTGGTGGCCGGCCGGCGGTGGTGGTGGCCGGCCGGCGGTGGTGGAGGCCGGCCGGCGGGCGGTGGTGGTCGGCCGGCCGGCGGGGGTGGTGGCCGGCCGGCGGGGGTGGTGGTGGCCGGCGGGCGGTGGTGGTGGTGGCCGGCCGACGGTGGTGGAGGCCGGCCGACGGTGGTGGAAGCCGGCCGGCGGTGGTGGTGGCGGCCAGCCGGCGGTGGTGGAGGCCGGTGGCAGTGGTAGTGGTGGGGTGGGGTGGGGTGGGGTGGGGTGGGGTAGGGTGGTGGTGGTGGTGGTGGTAGTAGTGAACGGGGGTAAAAAAGTAATTAACCTATTATTCCTCTTAAAACCCCCCATATTGGGGGAACTTTATTTTATAAAAGGAGGAGGGTTTTGGAGGATTTGAAAAACTCCTTGATTCCCTCCCCTCCTATTTTTAAAACTCTTGAACAAGGGAAGGGACTACCAAAACCCTCCCTTCCCTTTCCTTTCCCTCCATAATAGAACTCGCGAACATAGCCTAAGAGAATACAAGAGTGTTAGCTTTGATTTTCCTATTTCTTGAAGTTTGTCCTTGTAGCTGTACTCTTTATTTCTTGGCTATAGACTTCGAAAGGATATGATTGCGATTTTAGTTAACTGTTCAGGGATTTTCCCTCCTTTCAATTTTGCTCGGGAACTCTTAAAATTAATTCTACAAATTTGCTATATATTTGAAGTCTTGGTGAGTTTGCCAAATGGTTGTTTCTATATGTGGCTGGCCATCTTTTAAATGTGACAACACAATGTGACGAATGTTGTATAAGCTGTCGGATCTGGCTTGGAATGTGACTTCGTTCATGTTTTTACCGGGCGTCTTAAATTATAATCTATGCATTCCGCATTCTGTAAAGATGTACTTAGGAGAGTGAACCATACAGATTTTACTCACAGTATCGCAGGAATTCAACATATTATCTCTAAATTACACACAAATAAATATTACAGGAAACCATCTGTCTTGGAAGGCAGCCTCTTGAAGAAATTGCTGGGAACAGAAGGCAGCTTACTTCGAAACTTTGGGGGATCACACTCTTCTCCTGCATTTCAAAAGAGAGAATAATGTTGATCACACTCAACTCCGATTGGAAATTGTCTAGATGGTTTGTGAGATTCAAATGAAACTTCGTGGTTAAGCGTATTTAAGTGAGAATAATATTAGGAAGGGTAACTCTTTGGAGAGTATTAGAAATTTAAAACCTCTTGATTTGAAGTCTGATGTGTACAAAGAGATATTTAGGAATATTAATTAATTAGAAGACATTATTATAACATTGTTGAGATTTCATTTTTAATATGTACTTTAAATCAATTGGACGATATTGTTATTTATTATTGTTTATATTTCATTTCTGTGTAATTAGTCATTGATAGTTATGCTTTCATGTTTTAAATAAAATTGTTCACTATGACAAAATATATTTAAATAACCTGTAAAATACTTTCATCCCGTGTAAAGCGGGGAGGTATAGGCTCGTTCACTCTATAAACAAACATTCCATAACGTTAAAAGCGCGTAAACAACGTAAGGCTCATCACGTGTCTCTTTGTGGTCGCTTGGATGGATTAGACGGCAGGATCCAAGGCTTCTGAGAAACAAGGAGAAGCCAGCCGCCCGACAAACGTGAGGCGAGCGAAGGGCGGCGGTGAGCTGCGGACAAATTTGTGCGCGAGATCTGTGCCCTAGCTGAGGAAGAGAGACAATGGGAATGGGAAGATGGTTGAAAATAGCTGTGTTGGTGGGAATCCTGGCGATAGTAAGAGAATTGATAAAGAATTATGGATGGGACAAAGACGCAGCTATTCAATTATTTAGAGATCAGTATGATAAATTGGGTATTTGGGCCATTCCTCTGTACGTCGCTATACATACACTGTCCATCGCTCTCTGTTTGCCCTCTTCTGTTTTCTTGGAAGCCGCCGCTTCTCCGCTGTTTGGTTTCTTCCCTGCCCTGCTCTGCGTCTTCTCAGCTAAGGTGCTCGGTGCTTCTCTCTCGTTCTGGATCGGCAGGTTTGTCTTTTTCTTCAAATATCAAATTCTTTGGTTTTTTATTGTCAATGGAACAAGACTCTCATATCTTAATTAGGTTTTAGTTGAATTTTTACTTGCTTCTCTTGTTCGATAAAATCCTTTGAGACTTGTTAATTACGGACTAGAGTTTTGAACTTACGTTGCAGGGGCTATTCTCTGATCCTTCTGCTAAGCCGAATCCAGTCTTCTTAAGTCACGGAGAGACTATGGATTAATTCATATGAGTTATAATTGTATGCCAGTCATTTCATCCCCCGTTACCCAACTCGTTTCCTGATATTGATCATAGAGGCTTGTGTACTAGGTAAATAGCGTAATTCTACGGAATTAAACTTATCAACCTGCTCCTCAGTAGAAAAAGAACGATTGAGGGTATGCAAAACTTATTTTAAAAACTGGAATTTTTTCCATCAATGGTTATGGGCTACCATTTACTAGAAACTCGTAGAATAACAGGTGGTTATCCCCTTTCTTTGAGATCAACCAACGTCGTTGCTATTGAATGTAAAGAATGCATTTCTATACTCTACTTTCGATATCTAACTGATTTGAGAACCTGGTAATACCTTGTGAAGACTCCTTGATATCTCTTATTATTTAGGATAACAATGGAAAAGGAATTCTTATCAGCTGTTAATCATGCAAGATTGATTGCCTGAGAAAAATAAGTTAGCTTATTTCTGTCTCTCATTAGATATGTTTGTGAAGAACTAGAAGAGTTGTAATCAGTACTCTTATATTTTGTAGTTTCATTGCACCTTATTTAACTTCTTGGGCAAGCTCAGGTTAAGATATTCAGAAGAAAGGGCCAGATAGTTCATCTCTGAGGGAGGGTAGTTGTAAATTTATCCTGATATAAGTAGGTCCGTAAACCATATGGTGAATTTAAACAATATGATATTACTGGAGTTCGATTTCCCATTCTTGCTTCAATGACATGAAGATCCCTACGACAGGTTGCTGAAAACTCCCAGTGTTTGTACTAAATGAAAGTAAATTTTGTTGGTGGATAGCATTAGTTAATGAGGTTGTTGTATGAAGGATACCCTACGCTAGTTAACAAGTTGGCCAACAGTTTGTCTTGCACTAGACATGTCTTTGCGCTTGAAATGCATAATTCCTCCTGTTGTTCTTTGTTTCAATTGAATTTAACTCAATTCTTTTTTTCATTCAGGTTAATTTTCAGAAGTTCAAGTTCAGCTGTGGAGTGGGTTCAAAAAAACAAATATTTTCATATCCTTTCTAGAGGAGTTGAGCAAGATGGTTGGAAATTTGTTCTTCTTGCTCGCTTCTCTCCTTTGCCCTCCTATGTTATTAACTATACCCTAGCTGCTACTAAAGTGGGGTTCTTGTTGGACTTTCTGCTTCCCACTGTTATCGGATCCATCCCAATGATCTTGCAGAATACTTCTCTGGGAAGCCTTGCTGGTGCTGCTGTTGCTTCGGCTTCTGGCTCTGAGAAATCTCACATATGGTCTTACCTGTTTCCACTAGTTGGTATAATATCTAGTGTGCTAATTTCTTTGAGAATCAAGGAGTACTCAAAGTCACGCTTCAATAGCTAAAATCTTTCCATTCAAGGATAACCCATTTAACTCTGGAAAAAACGTACCCTGGTAGTGAAGAATTTAAGTGCGCTGACAAAGGTGAGTGTACTTCGGCCTGATATTCATATTTGGTCTCTCATCTGTTCTGTTATAGCAACTCCTTATAGGACATTTTCTCCCCATCCCTTTTTTCTATAGAAACACTGTTTTGAGTAATAACACTTGCACCAATAATTTATTCATAAAAGTTACACTGGAGAAGGAATCCCAATGTGGTAATTGGAACGAGATGATTGTTGTGCGAGTATCTCCGCAGTAGGTTCAACTACCAGAAAACTCAGACTGCAATTAAATTGGCCGTGTCAACTCATCTGAATTTGAAATTATTCATATACTGTATGTCAAATACATCATGGGTCACGAGTACGTGGGGATTAGAGTTTTCAATGTCAAGTTTCACTAGGATTGGTTTTGTAAACTTGATTTTGATTGGATTTGATTTTGCTATTCTATGATTTATGTTGGGATGCTAATATCTCAAAAGTGATTTTGACTAAATACAAACATGCTTGGATGATTTTAATCAAAAGCACCTAAAGATGTATAATTATTGAAAATGGCATAAATTTAAAAATTATCATCATATTACCAAAATAAAATTTTAACAAAATCGATACGTGACATTTCAAATTATAAATAATAGAAATTAAGCAAGGAAAATAGAAACGTGAAGGGAATATTATTTATTATAACAATGATATTTCTAGCTTTCAATAATAACAATATCGAAGCATGCGGGGGTGTGGCACGCTTGATGGAAGCTCATTGATGGGTAAATTAAGGCAAGGAGAGAAGAAAAATAAATTCTTGGGGTACACGTAATTTTCTTTAACTTGTATACTGAATAGTTATCAGGAAATACATACATTGATGAGAAGGTGTTCAATCTAATGGACAATCCAAGCTTCCCGGGTGTTTAATCGAGAATTTATAATGTGAGAATCAATCTTTCCACCAAAGTAACTAGGCATCTGGCAGTAACTTCTTTTTTGGATCGAGTATCTTTGAAAAAGATGTATTGTTGATTTGGAGGGTGGATGTATTAGGATTCAAATGACTATGTTGAGTTTTTAAACTAAGGGCTTGAAAATCTATGGGAGTAACAGTTATGTATTTTTACACATATAACCTAACTAACAGTAGTATCAAGTTAAAATTTTTTTAAAAAAAAAAAAAGTTAAAATAACTATCAACAGAAAGCATGTGGCCCACGTGATTTGTCTCCAGCCTCCAACCTAAGGACTTGACTTCTCCCTTTTTTTTTTTTCGTCCCATTCCATCGTTTACTCCCTTCATAACTATTAAAATAAGATTTAATTGTCCATATTTAATATTTTATAAAAATAATTATTTCGATCGAGAAAAGGGTAGAAAGGAAATATTAAATATTGATATAATGGTTATGAAAGGGTTAAAGTCTGAAAACAAGTAAAGGCTGACAGCGAAAGAGAAAAGAAGCGAAGTCTCCAATGGAACGCATGGACATGGTTCTTCCTTTTCCAGTCACAATGTGATTTTGTGTCAGGATTCGTGCTAGTTTAGTATATGATAAGAGGTGCTATTCCCTCTTATCCCTATTATAAGGCATCAACTAACTTTTCTCACAAACTAATAAAAGTAGTTAAAATCAATAAATTTATCCTAGAATCTAAGTAATTTCCAATACTACCCCTACCCAATTGCACTAAACTATAATATCATACCACTTTAGTCCTATTTATAAGTTCAGTTTGACCAAATCTCACATATCAAAGAAAGGTAAGTATCTCAATGATTATGGAACAAATTTACAACTTTACCTTCATTTATGAATGGGTACCTTTTAAAATTTATTGTCAAATCTCTCTCATCTTTTTCTCTTTCCAACATGGCTAGCCAATTTTTCTCATCATCATTACTATAGATAAAATTGTCATAATCTCATTCATTTGGTCAAAATGGACTTATAAAAAGGACCAAATTTTTTAGTCAAACTGGACTTATAAATACGACCAGAATAGTATTAATTATTATTCTCACCCACTACCCTTATTAATTATGAGCAGATATAGAAAAAATAATTAATGCTCATCGAAACAAGCAAGTGCCTTATAAAAAGGATCAAATAAACTTGTTAGTTGATGCCTTATAATAAGGACTAGAGGGAGTAATATATATTCTATCAATCAGGTTAAATAGATATATTCTTTCCTGGAAAGCATTTACCAAGTTTCCCTTTTAAAAAAAATAATAATTTGGTATTTGTATTTTTTGGGAAAATTATAATAAAAGACCAAAGAAAAATAATATTTATTAAGAAGAACCATAAAAATCGTAATTATTTTGAAGGACCAAAAATTAAAACATTAAAATAGAAAGACTAAATTGTCCTCACCTAGATTTTCTATGTTCTCTCTAACTAAATAAGAAACTGAAGTAATTGATAAATAATGACAATTAAAGACCAAATTAGAATCAATCAAGTTGGCATCTCTACTGAACCGAAATCTCCTCCTAATTACGATCAAGGTAACTTCTTTGTCCGTCTCTCTTCTGAATTCATATTATCTAGCAAAATCAAGCCACTCTTTTTTTCTTTCTTTCTTTCTTTTTTTCTTTTTTTTTTTCAAATTGAAGATAATCCCCTCAATTTGCAAATTGAACCGTCGCTATCATGAGATGAAACGCTCTAACAATTACACTTCAATGGCTATATATAATATAAAAGTGAAAGGAAACTGTTTTCTTCCTTCTTCAATCCAAGTTATATATATTTCATATTATCAATAAAAAAACTTATAAATATCCAAGCACGAGTATATTCAGTTCTTGATCATAAGTGTTTTCGGTTTTTCCATAATCTCTCTCCATTATTTTCTCAAAATGAAGAAGATTTGGATGATAATGAGTAATCACTCCAAATTTTGATTCAATTAGAAAGAATATAAGAAATTTGGATAAGGGCAATTTAGTCTTTCTATTTTAATATTTTAATTTATAGTCCTTTAAAATAATTACCATTTTTATGGTACTTCTTAATAAATATTATTTTTCTTAGATGCTTTAAAAGAAACCTTTTTTTTTTTTTTAAGGTGTTGTTGGAACCATAATCAAACATTGATGCAAAAGTGTCTATATCATATTAACCCGACATGTCACATTCTCTCTCTTTTCTATAATTACATCACTTCTAATTATTTTAATTTCTTTTTTTAAAAAATGAATTTCTCTTCCACTTCTTCAGATCTTCTTTGCCTCCTTCGACGAGTTCTCCACTGCCTTCATTAAGCTCACCTCTATCGCCAGCACCCTCCTTTTCTTCACATTTATCATCATCGAATATAAAGTTGTCAATATTCTGCAATACTGCTTCCTGCTTAGCTAATCCTTTGGACTAACCTTTACCAAAGTGTGGTGCTGGAACTTCGGCCGCTGGTGGTGGCGGCAGCTAGTGGCTGGAATTTTTTTAAAAGTAAGATATAATATGGTAAAAGTACAACATTGACAAATCCCCCCCCCCCCCCCCCCAAAAAAAAAAAGCAAGGGGCTTTTTAGTTATTTGACCCAAATATTCGAAATCCATATTCATAGCCATCACCATTTTGTGATTTGTCAAATTGGAGTTATCCTTCAGGGTTTTGAAAATTTTAGGGGTATTTTATTGTCTTTTTTTTCTTCCAAAATTAAACGCTAGAATTTGTTAGACCGAAGACACAAACATTGAACCTAACCAAATAGACCAAAATAGTCTAAAATATAATAAAAGTGTACAATCTTCATAAATTGAATAGACAGAATTTAATTTAGTTCTCCAATCCCGTTTAGTTAGTTTTGCTCACTCGGAGAGATTGCAACCGTTTGTAACTGGTGGTAAGAATATAAGTCAATTATCACCAATTCTCATAACTAGTAATTAAAAAAAAAAAAAACTACAATGCAAATTCGAAACGTGCATTTGGGATGAAAGTGGGCTGGAGGCAACGAATACGATGCTCACTCCGCCGCAAATTCGCCGTGAATACATATTGCCTGCCACCATTATGCGAGTTGCAAGAATATTGTGCACTATAAATCAAGCTACTCCCTCCGGTCCTAATTATAAGGCATAGTTGACTTTTTTGGAAAAATTAATGAAGCTAATTAAATTACTTTAGACTATTTTTATTTTTATTTTTTTCTTCAAACTAGTTAGTTTAATTAATGAACTAATATATAATCTAAAGATGCACAACATATGAAATGATTAAGTAACTTATTTAGCTTCCTTAATATCTCCAAAGAAAGTCAACTATGCCTTATAATTAGGACCGGAGGGAGTACCATATTATTACATTACATTTCTGCATTAAACAAATGAAAAGAAGCTTCTGGACCCTGCACAATAGTTTTTACAGTGGCCCCCTCTGCTTCGAGATGTGAATGCCGTTTCTGACCCATGTCTATAATGTGCTTGAATCAAGGGTGGAGCTAGGAATTATAACTAAAGGGGGTAAAAATTATAGAATAGAACTCAAACGTTGATGAAAGTACATTTAAGCCCTATAAAGATTTCAGTATTTTCCTTTTAGTCCCTCTATAAATCTTTTGATAGGAACTAAAGTAAAAATATTGAAATTATTATGAGATTGAAATATATTTTTCTAAAAATTTGGATACAATTCTATAATTTTAGAGGCAGTGGCCACCCCTAACCCTTCCCTAGCTCCGCCTCTGGTTTGAATGGAGAGAAAATTAAAAGAGGAGAAAGTTAGTAAAATCTTATAAAATGTAATCAATATCTATACAAAAGTTGCAAATGAGCTTTGCTGTCCCGCAGTAGATGAATATAATCTCACGTTCTTTTACTATTTGTTGCGTTGTAATATTTTTGATATAATGTCATTGTTTTTTTTTTTACTCTTTGTTGTGTTGTACTACCTCCAGTCCTAATTATAAAAGACTTAGTTAACTTTTTTTTGGAGAGATTAAAAAAGTTAAATAAGTTACTTAATCATTTCATATATTGTGTATCTTTAAATTATATATTAGTTTATTAATTAAATTAATTAGTTTGGAGAAAAAAAAACTCTAAAGTAATTTAATTAGTTTCCTTAATTTCTAAAAAAAAATCAACTAAGTCTTATAATTAGAATTAGAGGGAATAATATTTTTGATACAACGTCATTGTCTTTTATTAAAGAATGGCGTTTAAGAGTGAAGATTCAACACCAATCAAGCATATTTATACAAACGCGTTTAAGAGTGAAGATTCAACACCAACCAAGCATATTTATACAAATATGCATTTGGACTTGGATTGTCTCTGCTTTTCTTCTTGTTCACTTCTCAATCACCGACAGCTTCAATTTGAGCACTCCAGATCTGACTTTTATAAAATAATTTTAAAATATATCCCTATTGCAATTTTAAACCTAAGATTTAACAACCTGAATTTATTTGTTTACTTTTTTAATACTTTAACACTTAATTAATAATTGTATAAAATACTTCCTCATGTCCTTAATGAAAAACTTAATTTAGGTTAGCGGTGGCTTCTTTTCTACCTAACTTTTATAGAAGCTTGATTTTTTTAAAAAAAAAAAAAGTCAGGTTATAAATGTGATTTGTGTTTGGATTGACGGTAGTATAAATGACTTTTTTTTTTTTTAAATCCAAACAGAGACGTGTTTGAGCTAGTAGTTGAAAAGTTAGTTGAGTTATAAAATGACCAAAAAATGGATGAATTTGATTGAATATTGCATATATTAATATTATTTCTATATATTATGATAATTTAAGAAAAAAATTGAAATTTGAGGAAAAATTAATAAACCATAAAGCCCTTAAGTAAATATATTAATGTAAAAAGTTGCACATAAATTAGAATGTGTTGAAATGTTTCTTTCTCCCTAAATTATACCAATTTAACTGATTTTACATATTTTCTCTCTAAATGTATTTGTCAGGAAAAAACATAAATTGTAATTGAAAGAAAAGTAATTAAAAAAAATAGAGATAATGCAAGAAGCTTGGGCCCTACATGAGTTAAAGGATGGCAAGAAGACGTCTTAGACGTGTAACAGGCGACATGTGGATGCACTGATGTACTGAGATAATAGGCAAGAAGCGTGGGCCCTACATGAGTAAACAGAATCCTGGATTGATGCGGCAGGCAATCCAAAAGCTACCAAAAGCTTGTTTTTTGTTTTTTTTTTTTTTAATACCTAAATTTTAGGAAAGGAGTTGAATTCGCCCATAATTCAAGGGCAGGCCAAAATCTTCATTCCTCTTAGGTGATACAGATGTTGGGCAAGACGAGCCGTCTATTACCCTCAGGCATTAACCTAGGCACCTAGGAGCTAAGATGTCTCCCCCAACGCCTTGACCAACTCCAGGATCGAACCCTTTTCCTTTGGTGAGAGTGTCCGACCCTTTTGCCAGTTGAGCCCAAGGATGAGGGGTAAGCTAACAAAAGCTTGGGAGAGTGGCTTTTTCCAAAAAAAAAAAAACTTTTTAGGAAAAGTGGGATGAAAACAAAAAAGCTGATTCAAACAGACAAAATTTGTTTCCGCTGGGCTTCTGCACAAACGGGCTCTCTGGATGCTCTTCAAACACTTAGAACTAAGCTTCTCCCTTGGGAGAGGTCCCGGTGTATGCGCCCAACAGAACCTTGATCCAGACTAGGCAGAGTGAAGTTCTGGTGAAACGGGTGCAATAGCCCCAAAAAAAAAAGGTAAAAGTACAACATTGACAAATTTCCCCAAAAAATTGAAAAGGATGCAAGGGGCTCTTTAGTTATTTGGCCCAAATATTCGAAATCCATATTGATACCCATCATCATTTTGTAATTTGTCAAATTGGAGTTATCCTTCAGGGTTTTGAAAATTTTAGGGGTATTTTATTGTCGTTCCCCCCCCCCCCCCCCCCCCCCAACCAAAAAAAAAAAAAAGCTCGAATTTGTTAGACCGAAGACACAAACATTGAACCTAACCAAATAGACAAAAACAGTCTAAGATATAATAAAACTGTACAATCTTCATATTTGAATATTTAGAGTTTAATTTGGTTCACCGATCCCTTTTGGTTAGTTTTGCTCACACGGTTAGTATCCTTCCTTGCGTTATCTTATCTTAATGGCATTTTCCAACTTTGCAACTACATCCATGAACTCGACAGACAGATGGTAAGAATATGACGTCAATTATCACCAATTCTCATAATGCAAATTTAAAACGTGCATTTGGGATGAAAGTGGCCTGGAGGCAACGAATACGATGCTCACTCCGCCGCAGATTCGCCGTGAACACATCTTGCTGGCCACCATGATGCGAGTTGCAAGAATATTCTGCATTAACATATGAAGCTTTTGGACACTGCACAATATTCTTTCCAGTGGCCCCCATATGCTTAATTAGAGATGTGATGGCCGTTTTTGATTTAACGTCGTTGTCTTTTATTAAAGAATGGCGTTTAACAGTGAAGATTCAACACCAATCAAGCATATTTATACAAATACGCATTTGCACTTCTCAATCACCGAGAGCTTCAATTTAAGCACGCCAGGCCTAACTTTTTATAAAATGATTTTAAAATATATCTCTATTGAAATTTCAAACCTAAAATTTAAAAATGTTTGAATTTATTTACTTACTTTTTTAATATTTTAACACTATTAATAATTGTATAAGATACTTCCTCATGTCCTTGATACAAAACCTAATTGTAGGGTTAATTTTAGTCTTAAATATAATATCTATTTTTTATATTTGTCAATATTTTTCTCATGTACTCATAAGGATACTTCTTCAACCATAATCAAGTAAAGGAAAGATAGAGAAATTAAAGAAAATGATTGGGTGTTTTAGAAATAGAATAACCTAACCTAATTAAATTAAGTAAATACTCTTCTGATCTTTAATATAAGACATATTTGTGGATTGGTCTTAATCCTAAATATAAGACATATTTTATATTTGTCAATATTTTCCTAATTTACTATTTTTCTAATTTACTTATATTAATGTTTCCCAATCAATAGTCTAGGAGGAGAGGAGAGAAGAAAATTAAGAAAAGTGACTAAAGTATTTAGAAAATGTGTCATTAACTAACATAATCAACTTCTTCAATCTAAATTAATTTTTTTGATCTAATCAAATTAGATAAATATGTCTTATATTAATGACTGAAAGAGTATGTTATATATGGAGAGCTGCTGGAGGGCCACTCAAATTTTAATTTAACCAAATGAGACGAGAAGTGAAGAAGAAGTGAAGAGTCGTTTCCATACCAGTAAATCCTTAAAAAAACATAATAATAATAATAATAATAATGGAAAAAATACTAACTGACGCTCAGTCAATTTAATTCATCGTGTGATGTTTCACTTTATCGTGTACTAACTAAACTAAATAGGGTTGTTACATATACAATAGGATCAGGGCAGTTGCCGATCAATAGATGAAGCTGGTACCAAAAATAGGTCAAGCCCATATAGATGCGGCCCGCGGCCTCGAACCAAACCAAGCCCAAAAACTCTTGAACTAGGCCCAAAGTTGAACTTTGAAATCCACCAGCTTATCTGACACCTCCATTCAAGTTCCAATTCCGATCAACCTCAGCTGCCATACAAGTAAAATAATTGCAACTTTAATTTCAGTTGTAAAAAAGCTAGGATCACCGCATTCTTTTTTTCTTTTTTTTTTTTTTTCTCAAAAGGATCACCGCATTCAAACAAAGCTACTCCTCTCCTTATTTAGCTGATGGAGGTGGATTGCCAAAGTTGCGTAAAACTATTTAATTGTGATAAATGTGACCTGATCTGCCTAACATACCCCTATATACAAATGTCTTCTAACTATTTAACTTTGATTGACACTATAGTTGGGGAGTATGAATCTTGGTAGTTTGAGTAAACAAGAGAAACAAATTGGATTGAATTCTTATATACTTACTCCAGTCTTAAGTTGACTTTTTTGAAAAAATTAAGGAAGCTGATTCAATTATTTTAGAGTATTTTTTTTCTCCAAACTAATTAATTTGACTAATAAACTAATATATAATCTAAGGATACATAAAGTATGATATGATTAAGAAACTTATTTAGTTTTCTTAATCTTTCCAAAAAAAAAAAATCAACTCGGTTTTATAATTAGCACCAGAGGTAGTACTTAGTATCAAACCTAACCTTCAACTAGCTCTTACATCCATCCAGGATACGAGGAGTGACTGTTATGCAAAGCAATAATTCAATAAAGAAAAAAGAAAAAACAAGTTAGGGTGCAGAGGGGATTACGATATTATTCCGTGGGTGGCCCCAATAAAATCCTTGGATGACGATGGGCAATACGTTGCAAGCAGCAAGGATATAAATAGCTAAAGCATGCATACCCATCCATTTCAAGACCGTCGTAACACGACTATATCCACAAACATCAACCTGCAATTTGGTTTTTTATTGGAAGGGAGGCAGAAAATGGTTAAGAAACATTTTTCAGAATTAAAATTATACCATATTGCAAAGTAAATAACATAATTTCATGTCCTTAATATAACACCCAATTGATTTATTTGGAAAGATTTAAAAAGTTTAAATTACTTTAAAGTATTTATATTTATCATTTTTTTCTCTGAATTAATTTGTTTGACTTATAAACTAATATATAATCTAATGATACACATAAACATTTCAGAGTGATCATGCAACATCTGCTAATTTAACTTTCTCAATCACCTTTAACTACAATTGGGTTTTATATTAATGACGTTAGGTAGAATACGAAATCAAATGAACTGCTCAGAAAAATAAATTGAACTATACCATCAAGTAAATCCCTGTAAAGAGAATGCCGGCAGCACCAGCAGTGACGCACGTATAACTGAACGAGTACTGAACCTTGTTTATGTGCATCCCTACAAATGAAATAATAAAGAACAGATAAGGTAATAGTAAATCAATCATCTGCAAAATTATGATATGGTTTGGTTTGATTACAGTTGGTTTAGGAGTAATTTAAGGCATTCTATTTAGTATATAGCATGCTTACCAAATAAGTCCAACGCAAAGCCAAAGACTACCAGACAAGAAGTTGGGATCATCCAGTGTAGGATTCTCTCTCTGTGGTCCTGCATGCAACAACGTAGAAAGAAGTAAGGTAAAAAAAAAACAGCCAATTTGTAGAAAGAAGTCAAAAAAGAAAACTTATATTGATGGGAGCGATAAGAAGATTGTAAAAAACTGTTACCTTAAAATGGACTATGATATGTCCGTATTGCAAGCCAATTAGGCAGGTAACAATAGCCATCACTGAGCTACAAATAAAAAATGGGGATTCTGTAAATATTCCATTCCCAAATGAAAAACCTCGAAATGAGTAACGGTTTTTTTTTTTTTTTTTGGAGTTTGTATGAAAAATCCATGATCTAGCATGTACTGAAAACTTGATTCAACCAGCCAGTCATAAAAAAGGCACAATATAAGGAAAAACAAGTTCTTGAAATTTAAAGTAATTTCTACAATAAAGACATACTACAAAAAGGACGGCCCAGTGTACAAGGCTCCCATCAAGTTGGATCTGGGGAGTACATACAAAGAAAAAAGCTGCCATTCCATTTATGTGAGCCTAGCAGAAATTATTTAGATTGCTTGTTGCCCAATGGTGATGTTTCCCGAGTCTACGGGTGGTAAGGGGCTAATCAAGAGGCCAATGGGTGCGCTACAGGACGCTCAATTACTTCTCAATTGGCTACAATATATCTAGATAATTAAGACTTCGATTTCTACAAAAAAAGAATGTCTTCATCTTCATTTTTAAAATAAAAAATATCAAAACAATAAATTACCAACAGATTGAAATCAAGACAGCCCATAAATCAGATTTTGAACATTTCAAATCAATTGCATCTCAATTGAGAGGCAACTGAGGACGGTCTTAAGTCATACAAGGCTTGAGCTTGATTTTTAAAAATAAAGGCGAAAAAAAGAACCAGAGTGTTCTCAGGAAGCTTGTTTTCCACTAAGACCAAAAGGTGTTTGCAAGTCAAAGTAAGCTAGCCTGATCACTGGCCCAGCGAACAGCTGGGACAAGCAAGCCAGAAACATTTTATCTTATCCTTTATGGGGTTGAACACACTCTTTATGCTCTTTAATTAGCTTGAACACACTATTTGTAGTAGGATTATATGATAAGTGAAAGCATAACAAGAAAATTATGCCGATCTAAAATGATAATAACACGTCTATATTAGGAAAGAAACATTTTGAATTCCAAAAATAAGTAATCATAAGCTGTATTCTTCATTAGTTCCACTTTGCATTTGTATATCAAACATGTAGGAAAGACCAGGACAAAATAGCAAACTCACCTGAGGAGTCCTTCGGGATCAAAAGGGGCCTGACACCAAGAGGGAGCATCAGAAGGCAGGGGTCCGTAGTCAGGGGAATTGATACTGCATTCCTATTTAAGAAAAAAAAAATAAAGGTAAGATGGTCACAAGAAGATAAATAAGGAAACATAGCCAGACCATTGAATATAGAAGAAAGTATACTTGCATCCTTGCATAAACTGGTCTCCTGTATAAATGTTGTATGCCCAATATCTTACGATCAATCATTCCAACTGCATTACAAGCTGGTCCAGTATCGCCCCTTACTCCACATTTAACCTGGCAAACAGTTTAAAAGGTTACATAGATTCCATTTCCAACCACCAATATCCACAGTTAAAAGATACCAAAAAAAAATAAATCATAAACATCCCAGCAACAGATTAGAAAAGTAAACAAACATCAACACTTACAGAAAGTATCTTTGGTGGTAGAGAAGGCTCTGTTGGAATCTGATACTCCCAGTCAGGAACATACAAGCCATATATCAAGCAAAGATAAAGGCTAATAAGAAATAGAGTCACACCCCTGTTAAAGTCCACAAATTAGCAACGAATGGCCATTATGCAAAATAAACTGTTAATCAAAGAGAAAAGGCTTGGTTTGAGATACATGATAAAAGAGGAAGACACAAAACATGCATCATGAACACTACAATTGAAATGCAAACAGCAATCCAGTAACTCCAACAGAATTCAACTAGTCATGGCCAAGATTAAACCAAACTTCCGTGCTCATGCAGAAAAGTCATGATTTGAGGGCGCGCACGTGGGTGGGGTTGGGAAGAGGGGGGGGGGGGGGGGACACATATCACAAAGGCCAAATTTGCATGTGGTGACGATTATAATTTTTCACTTTCTAGATTCTTTATGTGTATTTGTTCCAATCTCAGATTCTGCAAAAGTACAGGATCAAGAGAGAGTAACATATGATGTTTAATCTGCCAAGTAATGAGGTTTTTGGAGCAAATAAAAATCAATTTACTTCCTCCAACCATTGACAATAAAACTGCGTTTATATGACTTAAGCATCAATTCATAGTCACTAACAGAAATGCTTGTAGCCCACCAAACCCCAAAATTTAGATGGATTATTGAAGCTTACCACTGGTATTGATACTTTCTTAGTAAAGATGATCCTGACTTAACAGTACCACCTCCCTTGAGCCAAATCTCACACAGTGCTGCAACCAAATATGCTACTGCAATTCTCTAGCATCCAATGAAGAAAATGAAAGTAGACATTATTTATACAGGAAGGACAAAAACAACCAACAAAAAAAATACAAAATACAAAAATTGAATTTTAAATCACTTCCAGAAACATTAAATAGAGATCATTATTAATACAGGATTTACACACAACAAAAAGAAAAGTTTCATAAGAACTCCCATATTTGGCCACTTGCAGAAGCTTTTAATAATTTTGCCTTCGGAAATGTTTTTAGCTGTTATTATTCAATCACTTACAGAAACATTAAATGGAGGAGGTCATTATTAATACAGGATGGACACACAACAAAAAGAAAATTTTCATATGAACTCTCTCATATTTGGTTGCTTGCAGAAACTTTTGATAATTTTGCCCTGGGAAATGTTTTTAGCTCTTATTGTTCAAACTTCTTGCATATATACATAACTTCTGCTGCCACTTGGCACATGATGTAATTTTGTCTTTGTACCTACCACGTGGATTAAGAAAAGGTATAGAGAACCTATCTGAAAAACATACCTGTAGTATACCCATCCATCTAATCCGTGTAATATCCACTCCGTATGTCAGATCATTGAGGCCATGGAGAAATCCTCCTGCAGAAAAGGTTGGCAGAGCATTTAACAGAGAATTATATGTATGTATGTATGTATGTATAAGTGTGTGTGTGTATTAAAATTGCTAGTGCTCAAAGTCTAGCACACATCATTTTTTGTAATGACCAATAAGGATATTTGTTTAGAACATGTTCCTTTCAAACTGGCATCATTCAATCACACATCAAACATGGCCTAGGATTTGCAACATACAAAGAGAAAATTTCAGTTAACCACCTTGGACAAAGAGGCCAATTGCCAGAAGCTTCAGCGCTCGCAAAATTGCTTTTCTAGTTGAAACAACTCTGGAAGACAGCTTCTGTTCAAATAAACAAGATTTGTCAAAAGAAATAAACAGGATCCTAGACAGAACTATAATGAAATTGGTTTTAGTCAAGATGATACAAAATCTAGCCTACGGAAAGTTACATAGTGAAGTTGGTTTTAATGAAATGATAAAAAATCTAGCGCACAGAAGAGGCAAGAACTATGATTAGTGTCATGACAAACACATTTTGACTAGCCTCACACAGTATAATGAAGATACCTTGTATGTAAGTGCAAGAGAAACACCAACTATGAAAAGGAAAAATGGCATCACAACATCTGCTAGTGTTAAACCATTCCATGGGGAATGATTAATAGCTGGAATTATTCCACCAACATCGTCCACCAGTATCATCAACTGCATGAAGATTGAGCAATGAATAATCAGAAAAATATAAAATTAGAAAGTTTTTGTCAGAAATAAAATCCAAAATTCTTATTGAAATATTATCGAGTTTCATTAACCAGAAGGTTCATTTGTTATGTTCGGAATTTGCCACATACATACTTTATCAACCATTGTGCTACTTAAAATTACTAATTTTGCTACTACTACAAAGTCACAAAACAATATTTTTCGTTGAGATGTCAGAATAACCAGTAAACTTATGTCCCCACTCTATAAAAAAAAAAAAAAACTTGAGAAATTGAAAAAAGCCAAGACAGCTAATTGCTTAAGTAACTCCACTATATGGTTTTTAATTTCGCTAAAATAATTGGAAATGACGAATAGCTACTGCACATGCGTGAATCATAAGCGCAATGCTTACAAAAGGCTTCCATAAAATTATGAGAAACAATTACGTTTTTAAAAAAGTGCATTTGACGAGCAATTGGACCCATATGACTTGTAAATAACTTTAAAAAGATAAATTATGCGTCATTGATGGATGTGGATAACTGGGGATTACCACGCTACCTAGGTCAAAGGTTCAATTTGCAAACTTAGAATAAAAATCATTATAAATAAAATAAGCAAGCTATTTAAGAAGACTATCCACCAAAGGGGAAATAGCAACGACCTCAAGAGGGAAAAGTCAATGACAAGTTGAAAGGCTTGGATCACAGCTCAAACACATGAACAGTACTTGCGAGACTCTCATATATAATACCCTACTCTATTAATTATCAAATAAAAAAACTGGGGGAAAAACTATGGTAGTTGAGACCTTTCTAGTTGAAAGAGTCAACTTTTTCATGAGTGAAAGACCGACACTAAGAAGCGATGGATCAAGGCACCAAACGATTGCATAAGTATCGTCTCTTCAAAGTAAAGCAATTAATTATATCTTGAAAAGGTGAAGTATTTATGAGGACCACGTTTCTTGAATTTACATCATTAAATTTCTCAACCACGGATAAACAAGGAAATACAGCGCAAGTATGACAAGGAGCTAAATTTGGAATAACGAAACAGTTGAAACGCTATAAAAGCCAGAGATTCCAATGAATCCATTTCTCCGCAACAAGAAGCTACCTCCATTAATATCGTAGTGTATTTACAAGACTTTTCAGATTTGCCAACGAGTCGAGAGAGAGGCGAGCACGAAGAATGAGTTCTTTTTTAAAATATTTTTTTAAAAAAAAAAAAAAAAGAAGAAGACGCGGCGCTATATTTGGTTTTCCGAACCCAGTCCTCATTCTTGAGCTATCTTGCTATCTATCTAACAAGAATTAAAAAAGAAAAGAAAACAGAGAGCTAGGGAGATAAAAGAAAGGACTCAGGCAAAAAGAAGGGGAAAGAACGTGTAGGCCAAATTAGATGAACAAGGAAAACTCATGTTCAACTCTGAGCGGGAGACACGGCCGTTAAAGCATTATTAATAATCGCATAAAAACAAGTTCAGAGATAATGGGAAGCCAATCAAGCCAAACTAACCAAACTCTTAATTAGTAATTACTGGTTTAGCAACATAAAACACAGAGAGATAGAAAGTAAGCAAGACGAGAGAGAGATAATAATACCGCAACAGTGAGACCTCGAAAAACGTCAAGTGAAATAAGACGTTGAGATTGGTTCCTGGAAGAGGGAGGTGAGTGATCGTCGATTTTCTTCACCGGTCTTTCCTCATTGGTGTAGGCAGTGGCAGATCTTGATTCAGAAATCGGAAGAGCCATCTCTAAATCATCTCGTCCGGTTGGTTGCCGCATTCCACATGGATCCAACCTCCTTTGCTCATTATCATCCTCATCGTAGTTCTTGATTGGCTTGTAATTTCCCATGACTCTCAAATCTACCATCTAGTTGTTCAAGAAAATCATTAGATACCCCTCTGCTCTCACTAAATTCGTATATATTTATACGAGTTTCGAGACGAGGGAGAAAGGACCTTCTCTTACTTGAGACGAGAATATGATGATGAAGAAGATGAACTACTTCACCGAGATGCGCTCCTCCTTTTTCTCGCTCTTGATTCTGAAGCCTCAGCCCACTCCACCTTCTTCCAGCTTTGGGCAAGGCAGATACTTAAAAGGTGGGGGAATGCACCCAAAAAAATTAAAAATAGATTTTAATTTTTCTGAGCATTATCAGTTTTATCTTCTTTTTTTTTTTTTTTTTAATGTACTTTCACATCTATCCCGCAGTAACGGGCAGCTTTGGGAAATATCATTTGTAAATTTTTGATACCGACATGTTTATCTTTTTAAAATTAATTAATGAATTGGTATCTTTCTAAATACACATTCGTGACCCTTTGCCTGAAATGATAATCAATCAATGCATAATAAATAATCAATAAATCAGATTAAAACAGAATAACTTGATACTGTTAATATATCAAGTAACAGTATAATTAAACAACTAATTTGAAAGTATTATATAATTTAATTAATTATATAAAATATTATATGTGAAACACTTATTATATAAAATTAAAATAAGTGGGTAGTATTCAATGATATCGATATTTTTTTCCAACATTTAATGATATTGATTGGGTTTTTTCCCCTTTGATATTGATTTGGTTTTTGCTTTAAATGATTGATTTCTTTTTCAAAAAATATATATATATCCATATGAAGCGGATAGGATTAGGGATAGTTAATAAATAATTTTTAAACGAGATATAAGTTTCTAAATGATTAGATTTATTTGTTATGGTTAATTAAATTAAATTAAAAGCTTTTTGATTGCTGAAATAAATAAAGATGAACGTAATCTGAAGAAAAATTAAAAAGCATTGAGACTTCCGTAAATGGATCCACGGAACTTCTTATCTTCTTTTATTATTATTCGACGGATTGCTGTAATCTAATGAATCGAAATATTTTTTTTTAAAAAAAAATCGTTTTAGGTTAAGAAAATAAAAATGTTCGTTTAGGGCTGCCCATTAAAGCAGCGCAAGAGATTAAAAAGCTACCAAAATTTTAAAAATGGTTATTTGTAAGGGAAAAAGAACTTTAAAAATCTCGACAAAAATGTATTAGGACTTTATAAGTTTTTAAAAAAAATTAAAATGAAACGAATATGTGAAGTTTAATTTACACTTTGACATAACCAACTGTGAAGACCTTTTTATCCGAATATATGCAATCTTTATCAGATCTTGTGAAATTCTTATCACATCTTGTAAATTTTGATTTACAACTTATAAAATTCTTTAAAAAAGTTATGAAATTCTTTTGAGAACTTATAATAATATTGCCCAAACTTATTAAATCTTTATCATTACTTGTAAAACCCTTATTATATAATGTTGCTCAAAATTTACAAGTTGTAAAATTCTTTGAGAAAGTTGTGAAAATATTTTAAGAGTTTATGAAAACTTATCCGAACTTATAAAACCCGTATTAGATATTGTGAATTCAAATTTATATCTTGTGAAATTCTTTTAAGAAATTGTGAAACTCTTGTCAGCTTTGGGAATTTTAATTTGCAATTGATGAATTATTATAAAAAATTGTGAAAACCTTATCTACACTTTAAAAATTTTTTATCAGAACTTGTGAAATCCCGTCACCCTCTCTATTGTTAACTTTAAATTTAGATAGACAACTCTGTCATTTATTTTTTATTTTGAAAACGCGGAATGAACCTCTAACACATTTTTATCCTTTCACATAAATTTCAAAAGCTGAAGTTAGTTAAGAATTAAAAAAAATGTGGCTAACAATGATTATTCTCCATTATGGAGTAATATAATAACGTCATGGAAACGAATCCACTTGCCTAAGTTGCATTGGACATCCACCACCGACCGTAATCTGTATGGTATGGTTGGTACTATCTGTATCTTGTTTAACCAATTTGGTATTCTATGTTGCCTTTTTATGGGGTATTATAAAAATGGCTTAGAATCAATCACCATCCTTCGTAAAAATAAGATTATTTATTATTATCTAATGTGGCAGAAATATAAAATTAAATTAAATTATATCCCATTCAGTAATATTTTTAAAATATAGAAAAAAACACACGGTATTAAGCTTTTTTTTAAAAAAATATAATGTTAAATAAGGAAGAGTGGATACTAAAAGGGCTTGTGATTGAGTTTATTATTTGGAGCTACTGATATGAGTTTAGAGAATCAAATGAGCGTTACAACAAAGTTCTTCTAATTACTAAAGGAGTTGGCTTATAACATAACCTCATATTTGAAGGGAAAGAAAATTAAGAGAGAAAACTCCCAAAAATAGCAAAAAATTTCCACTTATGGAAGTTTTCAAACCTAATGTTCTTTTTCTCCTATTTTTCCCTCACTTTTATCTTCATCCAAACATAGTATAAGATTGTGAGTTCAAATATCATTAGTGTGAGGACTTTATTGGAGATCAATCGGTAAGTGTATCTATAAGCATTATTTAAACCTAGAGATTGCCTAACCCTAGTAAGACTGGGGCCCAACTTACCAAACAATTTACTTTTATAATTTTAAAAAAAAAACATACCGGCAAATTAGAGTTAGATGTCCAAAACAAAAAAGTTAGTTTAACGACGGTTTGATTTTTAATTCTTTTTAAAAAAATATTAGTATATTTATTTTATATTTAGTGATTATGTATATTTAAGTTTAACTGGTATAGGACTTGTGCTATACACAGGTTTGATGATTCAGATAAGATAGTCAGCGGAAACTCACATATGCATGAAGACATTGGATTACAAAAAATTTTAAACAATATTCAACGTTTTATTTGCTGCATGGGTGTCATTTATTATCTAAAATCAGTAATGTGAGATTATTAGATACATTTGTCCATGCGCAAAAATTGAATAACTACTACAAAAATTGTGATATATGATGGTTATTAACTATCATACATTATTGTATATAACAACTGTAATTTTTATTAAACTTAATAATGGTCTCACGTAGACAATTGCTATGAAATAAGCATATAAATCATGGTTTTTATAAAATAACTGTGATGTATGGATATAAAACTCTTCAAATAAGAGTTTCTAAGCTAGTTGACCTTCTATATATATATATATAATATAGTACATCAATACCTCCAACATTGGGTGGTTGGGCAATTTCACATGGATCAAGATATTTCAGGCTTTGCGGGGAGAATCAATGGCAACTGTTAACGTATATAAATGAGAATGTGTAACATCCTGAATTTTGAATCTAATATCTTGAACATAAACCTATTTTGGGAAGACTAGTAGGCTCTATTTTTGGAAAGTGATAAATTTGAAATCAGTATTTTGTGGGCCCCGTGAATAGTATTTACTATTCACGTATACGTTTTTACTATTTACAAATACGTATTTAAAAAAATATATATATATATATGTTATTCGCAAATACGTATTTAATACTTGAAATTTGTGAAATATGAATAGTGTTCACTATTCACAAATACGTATTTACTATTTAAAAATACGGTATTTACTATTCCTAAATACGTATTTACTATTCATGTGGGACCCACGACCAAAATAATTCTTCCTCCCGACAGAAACTCTCGTGAGTTTTGAAAATATTTCACGCGGGACCCACGTAATAGTAATTTACTATTTGATTTATAATATTATATTATTTAAAATATTAAAATATTATTAAAATTTTTTAAAATGTTCACGGGGCGGCTACTTAGTCACGGGGGGAGATTTCTTTTTAATTTTTAGGAAAATTACGTAAAACGACCCAGAGACAAAAATTACACTTAAAGACCCATTTTCCAACTATAAATAGACCATCCATTTCATTTCATTCTTCACAACTTCTAAGAGCCATAGAGAGAGGTAGAGAGAGAGAGAGAGAGTAGAGAGATATTTGCTTAAGAGTTATAATAGCTGGTTGGTGATTCGGGTATTAGCAAGTAACAGGT
Organism: Acacia crassicarpa; assembly: GCA_034222035.1. Classification (NCBI taxonomy): domain Eukaryota; kingdom Viridiplantae; phylum Streptophyta; class Magnoliopsida; order Fabales; family Fabaceae; genus Acacia; species Acacia crassicarpa. The sequence goes on from JAWXYG010000008.1 coordinate 23,507,939, forward strand.
AACTCTGAATATTCTTCCTTATACTTGTGAATTATGTATGATTATAAATTTGTTTGTTTACTATTTTGGCAAGAATATTTAGAAAATATTTATGGTTTTAAGATCTGGTGTGGGAACTTTGATTTGCAAATCTGCAGAGGTACTATTTATACGTACGTTACTATTCACGTATACCGTATTTACTATTCATTTTTACTATTCATGTTACTATTCACGTATACTGTATTTACTATTCACGTATACCATATTTACTATTCATACCGTATTTACTATTCATTTTACTATTCACGTATACCGTATTTACTATTCATTTTACTATTCACGTATACCGTATTTACTATTCATAATACTATTCACGTATACATACCGTATGTACTCTTCATTTTTACTATTCATGTATATATATCGTATTTTACTATTCACATATACGCATAGTATTCACTATTTATAAATACGCATATTGATGTATAAAACTTTATGGTATAATAATGCATTATTTTGAGTGAACATATTCATCATGGCGGTTGTATTATGATGGGTGGAGTAAGGAGGGATTTGAATGATAAGAATGATTTATGCCACCACTCGGTGCACAGTGGATGGTACTTGTTTCAGGGCCCCATCTTCCATGTTTTCCTCTGGCCGGGATTTCATTGGAGTTGTGGGACATGTGACACCTCCTTAGTTATTTTAAAGGAGGGGAGCCATAGTCCAGATTTAAGCTATATACCTTTGGCCGGGTGTATCTTAAGTTTTGGTGAGCTTGGAACAATTCAGTCAAATGAATAAGTTTCTATTGGACTATGTGTTAGCCTATGGCTCCAGTCTGCGGTATAAGGGAGGTGGTGATATAAGGGAGGCTGCATACTGCATAGTGCATTTCTGAACAGTTCAAGAATTTGATATGATGATGAATATTCTGTAAAGACATGAGATGAGAACTTTTGAGATATATATGTTTTAATACCTTCTATATTGATGACTATTAGTATAAATCATTTTGTATGATAAATTATGGAATCTATATATATATATATTTGAAATCAGCCCATATCTTTTTGTCATATATTATTTGCTCGTATACGGTAGAAATATTTAGTAGTTACTGAGATGTGTAATCTCACCCCATATTAACATTTTTCAGGTGAATAACTTAGTAGAGATCAAGGGAATGCACCCATGGAGTGAGCTTTGTAGGCTCTTCTGTACTCCTTTAGTTTATGTTGTGTTATTTTATTTGCCATGAACCTAAAAGACTTCCGCATTTTAAAATAACTCTTATTTATTGGATTTATTTTGGCCCTGTATAAATGGATTTCTACCTTTGGCCATATTGTAAATATGTGTTTGAGTGTTGAATATCCTATATTTGGAGGTGTTACTATTATTTTGGCCAAGATTTTGGTATTGAAAATGAGGCGTTACATTTTTGGTATCAAAGCAAAGGTTCTGGCCAATCTGTAAATTTCCTATCAGTTTTCTAAATAAAAATTTTGAGGTCATGGCAAATTAAATATCATAACATGTGCATTTTCCTTTATAGCTTTGGATTCTTTTTACCAATTTTCTTGTGACATTCATGATAGGAGAAGAATGGGTTAATCAAAATATTCAAGTGATTGATAATGAGGATTTATGATTTGAGGATGTGATTGAGATTAAATTTCAGAGCTGCGTAGCGGAAGTTGGTAAGTAGAAAATTTATTGAATATTGGATTCTGTAGGCCCAAAATTACTTTCTAGGATGAATATTTTTATTGGTGTCTAGGAAAGTGATTGAAAGACTAAGCCCCTATTTGATGTTTATTCAATTAGTTGCCGTTGTAAAAAAAAGTATGAAGAGATGTTCGCTAGATTTTCACTTACCTAGCTAATTTATATGAGTAACAGATGACAATACCATAACAGAATAACTGGCTTAAGTTTGAATTTAATAAGATAAAGTTGAGTTTGGCAGGAAAACTCGAAAATCCTTATGAATCCTAGAATAGAGATTACAAACATTAGCAAGAAGGCTAAGAAGAGTAGACTATATTAATTCAAGCATCAAGAACAACAGTTGGTACAATCCCACCGCAAGCTTCGACTATCTCAAGTTTAAGTCTATTAATTTCTTCCTGAGCGGCTGCTCTTGAGAGAGGACCATCAGGAGACATTGTTCTTCTCAATCTAGCTATTTGCTTCATAGTGCTTCGAATTTTTACATAAGGCCAATGCTTTATTCCTCCCCTATGGCATATTTTCATTAGAACATTTTTGCATAGACGAACTTGTTGAGCCGCTTCTTGTTGAGGTAAATGGAATAAGTCTCTAAGATCATTAATTGACATTGATGCAGCTCTAATATTTTGTTCAGCTCTTGATCGGTATGGATTACTAGGTATGGGGACTGAAGGATTATTATTTACAATCATGAGCTCTTTTCCTTTATTGGATATATTTTCTGTATTGGTTGGAAATGAACTATTAGGGAGTTCATTTTGATTTTTAGTCCATTCCAAACCAACACAAAGGGCCTCATAGTAGGCTGATAGGGGATCTGACACCAGGACATACCCTAAAGAATTTTGATTCAAACAATAATTTTCTAGAAAATGTTTGACATCTTCTAAATTTTTCTTACCAAAGTCAAATACTTGAGGACTGGAAGAACCTCCTTGTACGTCCTGGTGAAAGACAGCGTGGCATATCATACCAATCCTCCCATGAACTTCAAGTTTATGGTATTGAAGTCCATTGGTATGAATAATCTCTCGTAGAACATGGCAGCAACCACATGAAAATGGATTAGTAGTCTCAGTCAAGGTAGAAGCAGGATTCCTTGGTTGAGAAGGTACCGTAGACTCCATAAGTTCTGCCACATTACGACACCTTTGGACAGGTCGCCTTGATGGACCTGCTTCAGATTCCTTTCTGTTAGTAGTGGTAAAAATAGAATCTTGTATCCTTGGAGGAGGAGTAGGAATGTTAATCGTTGAGGCAGATGAATGAACGTTCATACTTACGGGATTTTGGGGAAGTAAAGAAGAATAAGGGTATGATGCATTGTTTGACAAATCAGACAACATGTTAGTCTGATAGTCATGAAGTAAGGCTTCAAGAAAGAAAGGGTTGAATGAATCGGAGACTGGAATAGAGTTACTTGAACCGGCCATGTTTAAGGATAATGTGGAAGGTTATAGTGAAGGTTACGATCGGAGAGGAAATGAATATGTGGAGGTTTTGTGAAGTTTGAGAGAACGTGAAACATTTACTCTTTCTTTACTCTATTTATAGCTGGGCTAGCAACGTCTATATTTTGTTAAGCAGCATCGGATTCTCATCTGTCGTTAGCTCCGAATCATGTAGATTTTGTTGTTATGCGGAAAATTTTATGGCACCGCACCCTAGTGCACCCTAGCCACCGTTAGGGGTCGCAGTTTCCTAGACCTTTGCAGACAGAAATCGCTATGGCATTTATTGCTAGCTGTGTTTTCAAGAAATTAAGTTTGGACGTTTATACGTGTAACGCCTCAATTTTAACACCCAAAAACTTGGCCAAAGATACAAATTCATTTATACAGGGCCAAAATAAATCCAAAATAATATCAGAGTTTTCAAAATGCGGAAGTCTTATGGTCATGGCAAATAAAATAACATAGCATGAGCTTTCCATATGTGTCTTCCCTGATTTCCCTACTAAATCATTTACCTGAAAAAAAATAAACAAAGTAACCGTAAGATCCAAAGATCCCCGTAACCATTGGTTATTCAGAAATATACATGCTAACCAAGAACGAGAACATATTTATAAATTCACAATAATTAAAATATATGCCTTTATATAAAAACCTTTCACAAAATAGTTCTCGACTCGGTTATCAAAACTCCCTCCCAAAAAGGGTTCCAAAAACATTATAATTTATTTTCCAATAATTCACAAGAGATCTCAATATAAAATATGTCAATGATGAATAGATCACCCTTATTACCCTGACCACCTCTTATAACCGTTGACTGGAGCAATCTAACACATAACTCATCTCTCATCATAACATATCCAATACTCATAACTTCAACATGGCTCCCCTCCTGGTAAAATCACAACCAAGGAGGTGTCATATTTGACCCGGTTAAAAGAAAAGTGATACCAAGGGCTCCAAGAATATCCACTCTCATCAAAACAACATTATCAGATTCCAAATCAAGCCTTCTATAGGCACAATAAATCCCAAAACAGTAAATAAATATACACATATAAATATTTGACAAGTATATAAAAGAATAACCAAGGTTACCTCAATTCCAAGCTTATTTTACCAATACTTCAATACTCTCAATTTACCATCACCAAATAATTCAACCTCAGATCATACCATCATTCTTCATTCCTTCCTTCTCTCTCTCTCTCTTCCTCTCTCTAAGTAGCTCTAGGAATTGTGAAGAATGAAATGAAATGGAACGTCTATTTATAGTTGGAAAATGGGTCTTTAAGTGTAATTTTCGTCTCTGGGTCGTTTTATGTAATTTTACCAAATATTAAAAAGAAAACTTTCCCGTGACTACCCAGCCGCCCCGTGAAGTTTTTAAAAAATTTTAATAATATTTTAATAATATAATATATATTATTATTTAAATAATAAATTATTATTGAGTGGGTCCCGCGGCCAAAATTTTCAAAACTCACGAGAGTTTCTGTCGGCAGAGGAGAAATAATTTGACGTGGGTCCCACATGAATAGTAAATACGTATTTTGGAATAGTAAATACCGTATTTTTAAATAGTAAATACGTATTTGTAAATAGTAAATACTTTTCATATTTCTCAAAATATCGATTAGATACCGTATTTATAAAAAGTGAATACGTATTTGTGAATAGTGAATACTATTCATGTACGTATTTGTGAATAGTAAACACTATTCATGTCCAATAAAATACTGATTCTAAATTCATTTTCAAAAATAGGGTCTAATAGTCCTCCAAAAATAGGCTAATTTTCTAGTCTGTAGACTCAAAAATCAGGATGTTACAATACGCGCATTTATCTAAGAAATCTGTCTTGGATGTGCAGCTGACTCAAGATGTCGGAATTGACATTTGAAAATAGGATTTTAAGCGTAAGCGTGCTAAGGTGATAGTAATCTTGGGAAGGGTGACTTCCTAATAATATTAGATGAACCGGAGAGAATCCGAAGATTTGAAATGATGATGAGTTGTGCCAATTAACCCGAGAGCATTCTTCACTCTCCGAGTATCCAAAGAACTCTATGAATTTGTCAAAGATAATTCAAAGACTAAGGTTTTTGGATAAACATGTTGGAAGATCGATGGAAAGGTATGAAATGGTGATCCTTAGGAATGCCAGTAAGATGTTAGAATGAATATAGTAAATATTGAGGATAGGCTTTAATTTAATCTAAGCTGAAATAGAACTCAAGAACGAAATGAGCCTTTGTGATATTGCAGGTTGAGGTAGAATTAGAACCTTGTGAATACTGCTGAGGTTGTAGATAGTCTTCATATAATCCAAGAATTAGATTAGGAATTGTGAATCATGATCTTAGTATGATGGGTATTTTTGGGGAAACACGAATTATCAGTTGATGTTGAGGTTATAAGAATCAAATTGTAAACTTGACTATTAATGTCTGGGAATATTTGAAAATAGACTTGAATTCAATCTGAGTTAAGATAGTGTGTCTAATTAAGAAAGTATGAAATCCGGTGATTTATGTTATAATATTAGTATGTTATTTGGGTGTGATTAATAGATAACTATGAGAGGAACAGATGATATTTAGTATATGTCTTTGAGATACTAAGGATTGAATTCGAATCATGTGAACAATGCTGAGGTTGTGAGAATAATATTTGAATGTTTTAAATCTTAGTCTAGGAATTGTGAAACATGAATGTTCTAAGGATATTATTGAGGACACATGATATCTCTGTCTTGCTGATATTGAAGTTCTAAAAGTTGATTTGTAATTTGACAATTATCATTTTTGGGGAAAGTTTGAGGATAGTTCTTAAATGATATAAGCTATGGAGTATGATGAATCTAGTATGAATAATCGGGGTTTTAGAAATAGGATGATGAATCTGAAAGTTGGTAGGGGATCTAAAGGGTTGCTACTAGTATAAATGTAATATAACAGTTCAACTTAACAGTTGTATTGATTCTTTAGGAGACTGAATTGATTGAATAAATTGAGATATTAGAATATGGTATTAATTGATTTGAGAGAAATAGGGAACAAAATGTGATACCAACATGTATAAGGTGTTCAGAGATTGCCAACTGTTTAACTAGCATAGGAAATGATCTTGATAATAGAATCTTTCTTTAGAAATAATGAATTGAGTGTTTCATGGATGAGTTGAGTAGAATAAGTTGGAACCTGGAGTGTATTCGGAGTTGGTGACTATTTAAAATAGTTGCTAGGTCCCTGAGTATTTGAATTTTGAACTTACCAATGCACTTGCTGTGTTTGGAAATTTTTACGCAATATTTACAACAGGATTTAAGACCAGTTTGTAATCGACATTTATAAACTATGATGTCTCATGGAATGAATCCTTGCGAAATTTGAACAAGAATTGACTTTTACATTATGATTGTGGTGGAAGGTGTACAAGCTAGAAGAGGTTGGAAACTGTTGTGGATATACTTAGTTTGCGGAATCTTGCCAAATGTACTTGTTTTTGAATTACTTGCCATTGGTGAAAGCTAGATTTAGTAAGTAAGTGTTTTCTTAAACTTGAATTGAGGAAGCACGGGTATAGGATAGACGAGCAGAGGCTTGAAGCGGTAAGACCCGTTGAGCTAGTTTGCATATGGTGGTATCTCTAGGCTATAAGACTTATGTGCCTAGTATTGTGTTTGTTGCCTATCATGGTAACATTAGACCTGTATGTCTAAAGTTTATCTTAAGGTTGGCAAAATAATTAGATTATATCATATTGTGGTTATTATGGCCTGAGGGTAACTTCTTAAGCTGTAAGATCTGAATATCCAGTGTCGTGGTAATACAATGAAATAAGCAGAAAGGAAGAATGAACTGGCCTGTGAGGCCAGTGTAACCAAGCGCTCAAATAAGGAACTAGTGGATCCTGTGTCTGAATATTACTTTGGGTACAGGATGAACGAAAATTGTGTTGTGTGCTTGGTGAGCATGTTTGGGAAAGAGATAGGACTTAGGGATAATATGATATATAAAGCTGAGTCGGAGCGGATTGTTGATGCGGGGGATAAGCAATTGAGGAACAAGGCTATTAGCTTGTAAAGGTTGTGTGTAAAGGAATGGCTCCCGGAGATGCTACTTGGGAAACGGAGGAGAGCATGCGACAAACCTATCCTCATTTATTTAAATAGGTTAGAATTCTTATTATAGCGAAATTTTGAGGACAAAATTTTCTTTTAGGAGGGGAGAAATGTAACATCCTGAATTTTGAATCTAATATCTTGAACATAAACCTATTTTGGGAAGACTAGTAGGCTCTATTTTTGGAAAGTGATAAATTTGAAATCAGTATTTTGTGGGCCCCGTGAATAGTATTTACTATTCACGTATACGTTTTTACTATTTACAAAATACGTATTTAAAAAAATATATATATATATATGTTATTCGCAAATACGTATTTAATACTTGAAATTTGTGAAATATGAATAGTGTTCACTATTCACAAATACGTATTTACTATTTAAAAATACGGTATTTACTATTCCTAAATACGTATTTACTATTCATGTGGGACCCACGACCAAAATAATTCTTCCTCCCGACAGAAACTCTCGTGAGTTTTGAAAATATTTCACGCGGGACCCACGTAATAGTAATTTACTATTTGATTTATAATATTATATTATTTAAAATATTAAAATATTATTAAAATTTTTTAAAATGTTCACGGGGCGGCTACTTAGTCACGGGGGGAGATTTCTTTTTAATTTTTAGGAAAATTACGTAAAACGACCCAGAGACAAAAATTACACTTAAAGACCCATTTTCCAACTATAAATAGACCTTCCATTTCATTTCATTCTTCACAACTTCTAAGAGCCATAGAGAGAGAGAGAGAGAGTAGAGAGATATTTGCTTAAGAGTTATAATAGCTGGTTGGTGATTCGGGTATTAGCAAGTAACAGGTAACTCTGAATATTCTTCCTTATACTTGTGAATTATGTATGATTATAAATTTGTTTGTTTACTATTTTGGCAAGAATATTTAGAAAATATTTATGGTTTTAAGATCTGGTGTGGGAACTTTGATTTGCAAATCTGCAGAGGTACTATTTATACGTACGTTACTATTCACGTATACCGTATTTACTATTCATTTTTACTATTCATGTTACTATTCACGTATACTGTATTTACTATTCACGTATACCATATTTACTATTCATACCGTATTTACTATTCATTTTACTATTCACGTATACCGTATTTACTATTCATTTTACTATTCACGTATACCGTATTTACTATTCATAATACTATTCACGTATACATACCGTATTTACTATTCACGTATACATACCGTATGTACTCTTCATTTTTACTATTCATGTATATATATCGTATTTTACTATTCACATATACGCATAGTATTCACTATTTATAAATACGCATATTGATGTATAAAACTTTATGGTATAATAATGCATTATTTTGAGTGAACATATTCATCATGGCGGTTGTATTATGATGGGTGGAGTAAGGAGGGATTTGAATGATAAGAATGATTTATGCCACCACTCGGTGCACAGTGGATGGTACTTGTTTCAGGGCCCCATCTTCCATGTTTTCCTCTGGCCGGGATTTCATTGGAGTTGTGGGACATGTGACACCTCCTTAGTTATTTTAAAGGAGGGGAGCCATAGTCCAGATTTAAGCTATATACCTTTGGCCGGGTGTATCTTAAGTTTTGGTGAGCTTGGAACAATTCAGTCAAATGAATAAGTTTCTATTGGACTATGTGTTAGCCTATGGCTCCAGTCTGCGGTATAAGGGAGGTGGTGATATAAGGGAGGCTGCATACTGCATAGTGCATTTCTGAACAGTTCAAGAATTTGATATGATGATGAATATTCTGTAAAGACATGAGATGAGAACTTTTGAGATATATATGTTTTAATACCTTCTATATTGATGACTATTAGTATAAATCATTTTGTATGATAAATTATGGAATCTATATATATATATATTTGAAATCAGCCCATATCTTTTTGTCATATATTATTTGCTCGTATACGGTAGAAATATTTAGTAGTTACTGAGATGTGTAATCTCACCCCATATTAACATTTTTCAGGTGAATAACTTAGTAGAGATCAAGGGAATGCACCCATGGAGTGAGCTTTGTAGGCTCTTCTGTACTCCTTTAGTTTATGTTGTGTTATTTTATTTGCCATGAACCTAAAAGACTTCCGCATTTTAAAATAACTCTTATTTATTGGATTTATTTTGGCCCTGTATAAATGGATTTCTACCTTTGGCCATATTGTAAATATGTGTTTGAGTGTTGAATATCCTATATTTGGAGGTGTTACTATTATTTTGGCCAAGATTTTGGTATTGAAAATGAGGCGTTACAGAATGTAGCTGGTGACCTATGTATAATTATGTCTCTTCACAAAAATTAACCCATAGAAAGCAAAGGACTCCGGGTAAAATATATATACCCCTATCAAAAAGGGCAAGGATATGGAAGCCCTTTAGTTCAAGGATTTGCAATTTTGCATAACCCTTGCGCCCTTTCTAATAGGGTCATTTGTTTTTTCCCAATCTTCTTTTGTTGTCTACACTATTACAAAAAATGGATACTACTTTTCTAAAGGATGCCCTTTTTTTTTAGAAATGAAGTAAAATATGAAAGCGATGATATTTTTGTAATTATGTGGAAGCTTTTGAGATTCTAATTTTGGAAAATGACGTCAAAAGTTACTTTTGGAGTCATAATTTAAAATTGGGACGTCTAAACAAGTGACTTTTGGCGTCCTAAATTTAATTTAGGACGTCAAAAGTGAACTTTAACATGCCAAAAGTAGTATTTTGGCGTCCTAACATATTTTTAGGACGCTAAAAGCAATATTGCTTTTGGTGCCCTTAAATTATTTTAGGACGCGAAATGGTGACTTTTTTTTTGGTTCCATTCTCCATTTTCTATTCTTCGACCAGTGATTTTACAATATCATTCTCTCATTTCATCATCGATCTCTCAGCTGTCATCTCTCAGCCTTCACTTTTTCTCTTCTTCCCTTTCTCACTTCATCATCGATCCCTCAGCTCTCGACCCTCTCATTCGCCAAAAGCATAAAATAAATCAAAGCTCCACACACTCTTCTTCACACTCTCACTCAAAGCTCTCGATCTCTGCCTTAGATCTACACGCTCTTACTCGAAGCTCTTGGTCTTTGCCATAGATTTGCTCCCCTCCGCACCGCCACAGATTTGCACCATCTTCACTTTAATGATAGTTTCAAGTCTTAGATATGTGCAACACAAATCTGTATCCTCACCAAACTCAGTTCCAGTACGGCATTCCCATTTGATTTCATCAGTTCCAATTCTAGCAAGGCAAGTAAGTCTCAATGAATTTCTGAAATATTTATTGTTTTTTATTTTTGGTTTTTCTGGGTTGGTTCTCTACCATGTTGATTTTCTGGGTTCAGTTGTTTGTTTTGGTTTTTTTTTTTTTCTGGGTTGGTTTTCAAATTTCGTACATGTTCTTTTCTTTGTTTTTCTCTGGCATGTAGCTTGCAAAGGTCATCAGTTGTGGCTCTGTTTTCTTGGCGGAGAACGACTAGATGAGATGGAGCAAGTGTGTTACCATTGCTTGATTTTCTTTTCTCGTTCCTTGTTTATTTTTTGCCCGATATGGACCTGGATGTATTTTTAGTTTCCTCAACCTCCTGAATTTATTTTCCTTGATCTAAATTGAGATCTAAAACCATGTTCGCAAGACGATATGCTTCTCCCTCCGTCTTCAAGCTTTTGGGATCCCGATCCTCCCGAATGTTGCCTATATGGGGATTTTTTTTTAAAAAAAAAGAGACTTATGGCGTCCCAAAAACTTATTTGGGACGCCTTAATGGCTGTTTATGGTGTCCCAAAATCGTATTTTAGGACGCCTTAATGGTTGTTTATGGCATCCCAAAACCAAATTTGGGATGCCTTAACTTCTGCTTATGTCATCCTTATTTTTTTAGGGGACATTGTTACACTTTTTCTTATTGCGTCCCCTTCTAAAGGGACGTAAAACAAACCAAAAAAACGGACATTAAAACGCCTATTTGTAGTAGTGCCAGGCTTAATTGCTAAAAAGACACGAGGTATATGTGAACACTTACATTATTATATGTATATAGATTAGGAGCGCTATTGATTATAGCCACAAATGCTAAAAAATCTTGATCTATCCAAACTGCTTGGCTACCCGATAATGGAAATATTACTCTATTATATATAAATAGACTAGACCAAGTAGCTCATAAATTCTCACATTGAAGAGTTTATGACTGATCTTAATGTTGAATTTCATAGCTCTTAACTTGGTGCCACCTGCTTAATAAAAATATAGGAAAGGAAACTTTAGTTAGAGTAGTATAAGATTCCAAAAACAAAACAAATAGAAAAAACAAAACTTCACAACAATAAATTCAATATGTCACCTAAACTAGTTTTTTCACAGAGTTCGTTCGTGTATGACTCTTAGTACATCTGAACTAGTTTATTCATAGATCTTGTTCATGTATGACTATCATCAATACACATGAACTAGTTTATTCATCACACTTATTGAACTTTTTGAAGTAACTTTCGGAGATAGGATACTTCCAAAAAAGGAGATGTATTTTTGTTAGGGATCATATCTCCAAAAGTTACTTGAAAGAATATCAATAAAGTATGAACCTTTAGTTAAATTAATAGGTTGACAGCTTCCTGTAACAGGAAATGAACTTTCAATCAGAGCAATAATAGGTTTTCAAAAAAAAAAAAACTTCACAAAAGCAAGTTAATGTCATCTTGAATGTTTATCGTGTCATGACTTCACAAAGCACCTCAGTAGAAGAATAGAGCATCAAAGGAATGCAACCCAGTTAGAACTCAAGAACAACAAAAATGTGAGTTAAGGCAAGCGAAAACAACTCGCTTGGCGGTCGCTGAGATAAGTGTAAAGGTATTGACTAGCATGCCTGTTGCTGAGAAGTAAGACAAAAGCTTTTTATAGTGGGGCTTGACTGAAAATGAATCTATAGCCAGAAAAGACAACAAGAGTACTGCAGTTACGATGTTGGAGGGTTTCGTTTGAACAAACTAAGCGTCAAGTGTGTTACGTTTTAGATGCTTAAATAGAAAAGGAAGGCTAGGGTTTTTTAGGGTTGTCATGCCGAAGAATTTACATAATGGTTGTATTGATAAAACTATTATTTATTGGTTTCTATTTATTACGATTCTTTGTTAATAACCATGAGTTATGTTATTGTTTTAACACATACATATATCACTGTTATTAGTTAATAATAGTGCGGTATGTTTTTTTAAAAAAAAAGTATGGGCAACTAGTGCCCAAATAATTACACTTTTATGTTTTATAAAAATAAAACAAAAAAAATACCCTCTAGTGACTAGTTGCCTAATAGATGATTTGAGGTCTGCTATAGATTTAGGAACTTTTGTTTCATTTAATTTGAATATCAAGAGTTTCATAAATTAGCAACAAACCACACATCATCACGCTACTCATCTCCAGAGGAGTGACTTGACTCATTTGGGAGTATGTTAGGATCATAGTGGCCAATTCCATACTCATCAAGAATGAGATTGACCACCATGTTCATATTCGAAAAATATCCGACCAGCCTCCTCACTACATGGTCAATGTTTTCTAGATGTTGCATCATTGCACTTGAGGCAGAGGCGAAGGTTGTGGAGGAGGAGACATGGGACAAGGAGGTGGTGGTGGTTGTGGAGGAAGGGAAGGAGGTAGAGATTTATGAAGGTCTAATGAGATTACGAAGGGTTATGATGAGTTATGACTTATGAAGGTCTAACGGTATTACGAAGGGTTATGATGAGTTATGACATTGAAGGTCTGAATATTATGAAGGGTTATAAAGAGTTAGATGACGGTTGTTTTTAAAGACCAATATTTTGTCTTCACTGATATAAGATATTAGAAGTTGAGTCATTTGTAAATGTTATATGGTGGTTGTTTCGAAAGAACTGTCACTTTTTTCACTAAATAAACGACAAATATTAACTATAACCATTATTTTTGTGTTTTCGCGAATTCTGCTTTGCAATACATGATGGTACGCATAATTAACTATTACGTTTAAGAGTTATATATCCTTACACAATGGCAGAGCTAGAAATTTTGGTTTGTGTCCAAACAATTAGTGGGGGGATTCGGGGTCTCATTTTTTTTTTAAAGAAAGTTTTAAATATATTAAAATAAAAGAATATAAATAAGAAAAGAAAAGAAAAGTTCAACTTAACATGGAAAAATTATAATCAAAAGTCAACTAAATTATTATAACAGAATGCTAATAGGACAGAGAACATACTCGAATATTTTACAGTCTTTTCCATCTAAATTTCTCAACAATAAAAAGGAAATCAGTATCTAAGGCTACACCCTCGTCCCAACAGTGTGGTCACTGCTCACTGCTCATAACAAAATGGTTTACTAAATCAGGATCAGTTTTGAGGAGTCCACATTACTTTAAGATTTCACAAGGAGGATCATTACAATGGAAACTATTTTTCTACAAAAAAAAAAGGGCAAATTGAAAACATCAACTAGATTTGATCGAAAAAAGGGTAGAAAAATGCTAGCTTACAGGCTTGGATGGGTCGAGGATGGACGACATCCTAATAGATTCCTCAAGAAGCAATGGACTACAATGCATTTTCGATGATTAACACCAGCAAGTGTGAGATTAAGGGTTCAAACTGGTGGGAGAAAAAAAAAATTGTCTTAGCCCAGGTTCGAACTGGGGATCTCTAATGATTAGCTAATAACCTACCACACCACTTAGATAAGTTGTCATAACATTTTTTCAAAATATATATAGATTTTTAAAATCTTGTGTCTACACTTGCAGACATATGCATCAGTGTGGCTCCGCCATTGTCCTTACATGACTTCCATCTCGACATACATGACGTTTATTAATAATAACCATTATGTATTAGACGTTATAAAAGCCTAAATCTATAGTAGCATGCAAGCAGAAATAAGCTGACATTAAACAAACTTAAATATTGCCAATCCTTCTTATTGATGATCAATGCGAAAGAAGGCATTATTAGGAATTGCCTTCCGCACATAGGAAAGGGGAAAGATGAATAAGAAGATGTAATCATAACTCATGGGATTGAAAAATTAAGTTCAGACATTTGTTGAACTACTACAAGAAGTAGTTTTTACTTCCCTGAAAAATGTCTATTTTTAAAAAAAGTAAAGTAAAAAATAAAGGCCGAGACATTGTAACACCCTTATTTTTCTAAACAATATACAAAGCATATATTAATGAAATAATGAGAGGGTTTTGGCTACAATTAAATTGCTCTTTTCATGGAACCATTTTAATTGTATTAAGTAGTCAAAATGGCATATTAAATCAATTATTTTAGAGACTTTGTGACAAGGTTGAAGTCACTATAATCTTGACTTAATTTTTGAATTAATAAGTAAGAGAGAAGGGGGTGAAAATAAAGAGCCAAAAGTTATGATACATAAGGTCAATTTTGCTAGGGCTAAAGGAAACATAATTGCAAAGAACCAAAAACATATTCTTGTCCCAAAAACTTAAGGCTTTTGTTTGGGTTGAGGGGAGGGGAAAAAATTTAATGAAGAGGATCAGAATTGTAGGCCCTATTGCATTAAATTTTGGTCAAAATGTTCTTTATCCTCCCCTTAAACCAAACACACCTTAAAGAATTGTTCTAATACAAGCCATGTGATGCATGGGCGTGGAAATAATTTTTCATTATATAATTTAAAACCGGTTATTGATATATAAAATAAGAGGTTTAAACTTCTCATGTTGCATGAGAAGAAGAAGATTTTTACACACACATAAAATGATGGGATCCACACACATACATATATATATATGTGGGTCCCATCATTTCATGTGTGTGTGATATGAGAATACACTTCTCCTACAACATGAGAAATGTTTTTCCCATAAAATAATTTATTTTTGAAGAGATATAATTTTATATAACACATATTTCAGACTTTTAAAGTAAAAAATCGTTGACCTCGAAATAGGTTGGTACAATTATTTTATATTTAGTATGTTTATCAATTTTATTGTATATTTAATAATAGAGTCATTATTTAAATTCGCTTAACGAGGTTAACGATATTATGACCTAGGCATTAAAAATGTACTTTTTAAAATTAAAACTTAGTATAACTTTAGAGAATTAAACACATATTTTGATAGAAAAATTGATAAAAAAATTTATAATATTATCATGAGTGGTAAAGAGTAAGCAATCAAGAAGGATGTTGTCCAAAACTTACAGGCCCTAGAATAATGTGATATACCTACAATTTTACGTTAATAATATATTAAAAATTAACAAAAAGCAGAACATTATTGTTAGAAAAACAGTTCCACTTGGATATATTTATTACTAATCCTTTTGATTGTTTTTGTTTTGGATTGCAAATTGGCAAGCACTAGGCTTGATAGGTTAACACTACCACTTGATCACTCTAAGCCCTAAGGTACGTTGAGCTTCCTTAGCTAGAATATTAGCACAAACTAACTTTTCCTTGCTGAGGTGAGCTTTTTCCAGATTATGACTAGTACTTGGTAAAAATCAGTTGACGAGGATCTTCTATTTCGTCATGGCGATACGGATGTTGTAATTGACCATCACGCATCAACACATTGATTGTCCCCATAGAGAATGTGTAGAGTTGACTATCTGAATTATTGATGCATTGACTTGTGTAGAGTGGAATATCTGAAATATTGATGCATTGACTTACGTTCCTGCTTTGATAGTTAAAATCTCTGCCATGGTACTTGGTAAAAAAATTCATTTATAAAACACTATTATCATTATTTTAGAAAATATCAAATCTGAACTGTTTATTTTTTTTTTAAAATCTAAAGGTGTAAATAGGATTCTAAGAAGAAAAGGAGAGAAGAGATTCTGAGGAAATCTGCTCCCAAGTTCTATTTGACATCATGATTTTTAATTCTAGAAACTAGTTACTACCTCCGGTCTTAATTATAAGATCTAGTTAACTTTTTTTAGAGAGATTAAAAAAACTAAATAAATTACTTAATCATTTCATATGTTGTATATCCTTAGAGTATATATTAGTTTAAGTTAAAGTATACTTTTAGTCTTTTAAGTTTTACATAAAATATACTTTTGATCCATTAACTTTATAAAATATGCTTTTAATCCTAAAATCTTAACATCGTTAATGTTACTAACAGACAACGCTGACGCGACGAACTCAAATGATGATTAATAACATTTAATTACACAAATTTTGTGTATTCTTCAATTTACCCATATTTTAAATTTAAGCTTAATTAATAACATTTAATTATAAAGTCATCACTTAAGTTTATACTTTTATCACTTGAGTTTGCATTTTCCATTAGCAAAATTAACGATGTTAGAATTATAGGACTAAAACTATACTTTATAAAGTTAAGGGACTAAGAATATATCTCATGTAAACTTAAAGGACTAAAAGTATACTTTAGCCATTAGTTTATTAGTCAAACTAATTGGTTTGAAGAAAAAAATAAAAATAAAAATACTCTAAAGTAATTTAATTAACTTCATTAGTCTCTCCAAAAAAGTCAACTAAGTCTTATAATTAGGAACAGAGGGAATATAATTTTAAAAACTTATTTATGATAAATAAATTTATCCTATAGTTATTGGAATAAAAAGGTTTTATTAAAAATACTATTTATGGGAGTATAATAAACTTTAAAATAAATAATAATGAAATGAAATAAGAATGTAGAAATTTATTATATTATTATTATTAGAAATAAAAATTATATAAAATAAAAGAAAGAAAAAGGTTGGAAAACTTAAAAAAGAAGTATTAGCCAACATAGGGTTCGTATAGTGGTATAAAACCCCACTAAATCTTTATGGTGTCTTAAAGATTGAGTCCTAGAGCCGACACTTACATCCAAGAAATAACCTCAAACCCTATTCCGAATGATAATATAAAAAATTAAAAAAAGAGAGAAACTAAACGACGGAAAACATTTAAAGACAAAGAAAATGAAAGGGGAAGGAATGAATAGTTAAAAGGCCGGTGCCACCTTAAACTACGTACGTTCTCATCATCTCTTTTCATCCAATCTAAACAGTTGATTTAATTAATCTTGATTGTCCTATTATAAAGTATTTTTTTTAGTATTAATCAGTACTTTAAAATACTTTTTTAAAATCCTAAAATTATTTTAAGATCTTGAAAAAAATATTTTAGGATACTAACTGATACTAAAACAAAGTACTTTAAGATAATGACTGATACTAAAAAGATATTTCAGACTAGTATTTAAAAAATACTTCATGATTTAAGAAATTATTTTAGAATCTTGAAAAAATATTTTAGGGTAGTGAATAGTCTTAAAAAATAGAGTAAATACCCTATTTGGTCCCTGAAAAAAATCACGAACCTCTTTTTGGTCCCTCAGTAAAAAAAAAAAAACTCATCACGTAGTCCCTGACTACATTTGAGACACTTCACTGCATGTGTCCTCTTCAACCTGGAAGGACTAATGTGGACAGTTTTTGAATTTTACAGGGATTACGGGATGAGTTTTTTTTACTGAGGGACTAAAAAGGGGTCCGTGATTTTTTTCAGGGACCAAATAGGGTATTTACTCTAAAAAATATTTTTCAGAATACTTCATGATCTTGAAAAAATATTTCAAGATACTGATTGGTTCTAAAAAATAGTCCAGGATATTGATTGGTACTAAAAAGATACATCAGGATATTAACTGAAAAGATATTTTAGGATAACATCTAATACTAAAAAAAAATTTTAGGAGACTTGACTGATATTAAAAAAAAAAAAACTTTAAGGTAACGTGATTTCTCTGAATAGTTGATATCCAATAGATGACGAAGATTTAAAACGGGGAAAAATGACTTAAGAAAGAAACCCAACCCACTTTTAAATCTCCGCTAGCACTGTTCGAAACGCGTCTTCATCTACCTAATGCGCAATAATAATACTTTTAAAAAAAAAAAGAAGAAGAAGAAGAAGAGAGAAACTAAAAAAGAGAAAACAATAAAATGAAAGAAAAAAAAAAAAGAATCGTTAAGAGGCACGTGGCATAAACTACTTACGTGGAGGGGGTGGGGGTATATAAGAATATTCCCCACTCATTATTCCATTTTTCAATCTCCGCTAGCACTGTTCGAAACGCGTCTTCTTCAACCTCATGCACAATAACGCCATTTTTGAAATTAATGCTTTATTTAGATTAGATGGAGAGAACAGTTGGGAGGAAAGAAAATTGGGGAAGAGAAAAATGGTGAGATATTGTCATCACCCATTGCGTTTGGATGGGTAAAAGAAAATCCTCCTTTTAGTTTTAAATATAAGATCAATTGATTTTTTTTTTAATTTTTAGTTTAAGAAAGTAAAATAAAATACATTAAAATATTTATATTACCATTTTTCTTCATATTAATTTATTTGACTTATAAATTTTGGAGAGAAGATGGGGTGGGTCCCACACCCTATTTTCTACTCAACTTTTTTCTTTCCCCCCTCATCCGTGCAAGGGAAAAGTTAATCTCTCCCCATGTTTTCTTTCCTAGTTTTCCTTCCTCTCTCTCTCTCTCTCTGATTTTCTCTCAATCCCAGCAAGGGGTTTGGGAAGGTTTGGGGATCAAATAGGTATTCCAATCTACTTCTTTTTATGAAACTTCTTTAGAAAAAAGGTTCTAAATAATTTTATCTTTATAATGATAGTACTCTTATACTGGTTGCAGAAAGTTTTAGAGCTAGGTTTTAGGATAAGCTTTGAGTGTTCTTAATAGACTATTATAAGAAAATAGAGGCAACTTAATGGTTAATTTTAGATAGTTTAAATTTATTATTCGGTTGCCATGAGAATTTAAAATTAATTTGGGAAAAAGACAATAAACTATCACATGCAGAAGAACAAACATGTGAAAGGGTAGAAATTTAGGGTTTTTTTTTTCAAAAAAGTTTGAGTGTCTTGACTAAATTGTCCCTCAATATTTTTTCAAAGAAAGCAGAAAATGCCACGCTCATTGGCCACCTGCACTCCAACCATTAGTGGCTAGAGCTCCGACACTTTGACACCCGTGGCTTTCTTGTGGATAATATTTTTTTTTCTCTTAGAGCATTCGGTCTCCGAGGGCAGACCATCTTTTAGGCACATCAATGGCCCCAGACTAATCCGAACCGAGACTGGGTTGGCCCTTTTCGGAGGAAAACCTCTAGCACCCACGCACCTGCATTCCCATGTCTCGAACTCAAGACCCGTAGTTAAGTTAGGACAACCCCTTATCAATTGATCTAAGCGTTTGGTGGTATAAATTCTTTTTTGTTTGGGGCCAAGGTGATGGAGGTTGGACTTCATCCCTCCTCACCTTGGTTCCCAAAAGGTATTGTATCTATTGGTTTGGACTTGGCTTATATCTTTTGCGCATCCAGTCCGTTGCCATTAGTTGCTCTTCAAACAACACCATTTTAAGGTATTGGCGGATACTGAAAAAATAATTTATGTTCTTAAAAAATTATTTAAGGATCTTGAAAAAATATCATAAACTATATTTTTAGTAGCATTGTGTACCTAAATTTTTTTTTTAAAGATTCTAAAATAATTTTTTAAGATCATGAACTATTTTTTCAATACCAGTTGGTATTCTTTTGGTACTAGCCAGTACCCTGAAATATTTTTTTCAATATCCTGAAATAATTTTTCAAGATCATGAAAATTTTTTTCAGTACCATCTAGTATCTTGAATTATCTTTTTACTATCTGACAGTGGCTTTTTTTTCTCTCTCTCTTTTTTTTTAAGGAATCAGGTGTGTGTTTTGCGGGAAAAAAAAAAAAACAAAAAACGGTGCCGTTTGAAGAGCAGCAAACAGCCGTATTGGGCTACGAATGGCGTTTGATGATATAACATCTTATAATATATATGTAAGAGTGTGACGTTTTTATCACTTTCTACTGAATGACAACATTTGTATATGTATTAACCATTTCAACATTGTGTTTTTACTAATACTTTTAACAAGTTTCACACTTAAGGGAAACCCAATTAATTAGGTGAAGGAGAGAGAAATTGTCTACGCTTGTCAATTTTCACGAGTAAGAATGTAATGTTTGGCTCATTAACTATATTTATAAGGACAATGTTTGTATAGGTATATTGTTGCTTTCCTTTATGATTCTTTTTAAAATTTCTTTTGT
Source organism: Acacia crassicarpa (assembly GCA_034222035.1). NCBI lineage: Eukaryota > Viridiplantae > Streptophyta > Magnoliopsida > Fabales > Fabaceae > Acacia > Acacia crassicarpa. Next base: position 23,528,408 of record JAWXYG010000008.1, read on the forward strand.
TAGCTGAAAATGATGTGAATGAGAAAATTATTTATTTATTCCTCAATTTTAATACGTCGTGACTCAGTTTTTTGAGTCCCTCACAACTCATCCTATGTGACCGACAACTGCTTACTTGGCTTCCTTGTCAAACTAAATCAGCAGAAATGTCAACTGTTCACTTCTTTCTCCTCTCCTCTTGCTTTGACGTACTGTTCTTCTTCTTCTTCTTCCTTTAACTCTTTTGGCGTTTTCGTCTTCTCAACCAGACTCTTCAAATTGCAGCAGGAATCTTCAACCAAACTCTTAGGAGTAGTACCTGTGCCTGTGTGGAAGATATGAGCATGTGGGAGAAGAGTGGTGTGTGTAGATCGAAAACCAGGTCACGTCATGTTTAGCAATTTGAAGTTGGGAAAATATTAGTGAGGTCGCAAGGAATATAAAAAAAGTTCCAACCTAAATCCTCTATTAAAAAAGTCCTTTTGATATTATTAATTACAGAATTCTAATATAAAAAAAGTCTCATTCTTGACAACATGAAAATCCATTTTGATAACAATATTTTCGTAGGAAAATTTTAACAACAGAAAAAGTCATTTTAATAACATGAAAGACTATTTTGACAATGTGATTTTTTTGATATTGGAATTCTATAATTAATACCAAAAAAATCATAGGGACTTTTTTGATAGAGAATTTAGAGTTGGGACTTTTTTGATAGAGAATTTAGAGTTGGGACTTTTTTGATATATTTTTCTTTTTTTTAGGCCACACTGATATTTTTCCTTTGAGGTTCTAATTGAAGTATTCTCCCAAAGCCCAATCATTCAAAATAATTAATTATTAAGTATCAGTATTGATAAAATTGTGTGTTTTTTTTTTTTTGGTTTTTGTGGCAGGAGGGGGTGGGGGCTACACAAACAGATCAAATCAAGTGACGAAAATTGGGCGCCTTTAGTATTTTGGTGGTATTGATATTTTTTTTATATAAAAATTTTAGGAAAGAGGTTGAGCTTACTCACAGTCCAAGGACAATTTTGATGGTATATTGGGTTTGAGAGTACATATGTCTTCACCTCTTCCCAACGTTTCCACTGCTTCATTGACTCTTAGGATGTCTCCCTCAATACCTTGACTAACTATAGGATCAAACCTCTTTCTTTTGGTGGGAAAGTCCGACCCCTTCGCCAATTGAACCTAAAGACAAGGGGTGATGGTGTTGTGTTTCCACCAAAACCAAGGATAACATGGCCACTTCCTACTTTTCCTCTCTCTTGGCGGAGGACCGTTTGGACTGATCCAGGCTGGATTGTAATATGTCTTATCCTTGTGTTGATGGGGATTCACTTCAATGGTGTAACAGAGAGATTTCAGAATCTGAAGTGAAGGAAACTATTTTTGGCATGGGGGCTCTTAAATCTCTGGGTCTTGACGGTTTTAATGCACTGTTTTACCAAAATCAATGGAGTACGGTATGCACGTCTGTAATTAATTATGTGAAATCTATTTTTGCTAATCCACAGGCCCTAGCTGAGGTGAATAGTACTCTGATTGTACTCATTCCAAAGAAAGACCATCCTGAAACGGTGGGAGATCTAAGACCGATAAGTCTTTGTAACGTTATTTATAAAGCAGTCTCAAAAATTGTTGTGAATTGGCTGAAGCCTATTCTCCCCAACATGATATCGCCAAACCAGTGTAGCTTCGTGCCGGGGAGACATAATAGTGATAATATTATTGTGGCTCAGGAGGTTATTCACACGATGCGCAATTTGAAGTCAAAGAAGGGGTTCCTAGCGATCAAAATCGACCTTGAGAAAGCATATGACCGGGTTAACGAGAGTTTTCTGATGAACTGCATCCAAGAGCTGAATATTCTGAGTTACCTTTCCCAAGTAATTAATCAGTGCATTTCTACCTCTAGTATGCAATTACTCTGGAATGGAGATAAAGCTGAGCTCTTCCGACCTTCGAGAGGTGTTCGGCAAGGGGACCCTCTATCGCCCTACCTGTTTGTCATCTGTATGGAGAAACTGGCTCATCTTATACAAGAGGCTACATCTAAAGGGCTTTGGAAGTCAATCCGTCTCACACGCACTGGCCCCCCTATTTCGCATCTGTTTTTTGCTGACGACATCATGCTATTTGCAGAAGCCACAATGGCCCAGGTTGATATCATTAGCTCATGCCTCAAGTCTTTTTGTGACAGTTCTGGCTTAAAAGTTAATTTTCAAAAAACCAGAGTCTTTTTCTCAAAGAATGTTCACCATGTTAGAAGAACTGAGATGTGTAATGCTCTCTGGTTTTCAATTACAAGTGACTTGGGAAAGTATCTGGGTGTCCCATTGCATCATAATCGCATGACAAAGGAGTCTTTTCAGTTTGTGGTGGATAAGGTTAAGGTGCGGCTAACCAACTGGAAAGCAAAGTCACTCTCCTCAGCAGGCCGGTCTACTCTGATCTCTTCGGTCACCTCGGCAATACCTGGGTATGTCATGCAAACTTCCTTATTGCTAGCGAGTACTTGTGAATCTCTAGATAAATGTAATCGGAACTTCATGTGGGGAAGCACTGATGAACAAAGGAAAATTCCTCTTGTTGCTTGGGGTGTGGTTTGCACGCCAAAGACAAGGGGTGGCTTGGGGATCCGCCACGCAAGCTACTATAACCAGGCATACCTTATGAAGCTTGGCTGGAACCTTTCAACTAGAAGGGAGGATCTGTGGGTTAAGGTTATAAGGAATAAGTATGGGTGTGGCGCTGATGTTATTCCCAAGATTGAGGGGAATCGAACTAGGTCGAACATTTGGAAGGGTATTAAAAGAACATGGGGTAAGGTACAAGAGGGAACCGAGCACATGAGCAATGGGGGGCTTCGGTGGAAATGGAATAAGCATGGAGTGTTTACCGTTAAATCAGCCTATGATGCAATAAAGGATGATGCTGAGCAACCGGATTTGGTATGGGGAAGGATATGGAAGTTGTGGGTCCCGGAGAGGTGTAAGATGCTTATCTGACTTGCTACTCACAAGCGGCTATTAACCAATGCCTCCAGATGCAAGCGTGGCTTAGCAACCGACCCACGCTGTACTATCTGTGGCGGGGATTCCGAAACACTGCTTCATGCCCTAAGGGACTGCCCACTGACTACTGAACTCTGGAAGCATCTTGTGTCTAACCATCTTTGGCGTAGGTTCATGCAAATGCCTTTTGACCCATGGATCCGTTGGAATATTAGTCAGCAAGGAAGCAATAGGCAAACGGATGAATGGCGGAATCTCTTTGCAGTGGCCTGTTGGTGGGTGTGGCGTTGGCGCAATTCTACTATATTTGAAGGTAAGACCATATCGAACGTGGCGATACAGAACAGTTCTATGGCGATGATCTCCAGCATGCAAGACGCTAGAGCTAGGTACGGTAGGGGACCTAATCAACAACATCGGTCAGGTACTCCCAGGGACCAGTGGCGGCCTCCACCGCCAGGGCGAGTTAAGATTAACACGGATGGGGCATACTCTCGCTATATTAATGGTATCGCTAGCGGCGGGGTTATACGTGATGCTTCTGACAAGTTCATCCGGGGCTTCATGTTCAAAGAGGAAGATGGTGACAATCTTACTGCGGAACTATGGGGAGGTATCCATGGTCTTAAAGTTGCGTGGGACTTGGGGTGTAGAGACGTTATCCTGGAAGTTGATTCAGCGGATGCAGTGGAGTTATTACAAAGTACCAGCAACTCGGCCCACGAGGACAAAACACTATTGGACGAACTCAGAAGTATACTTCACCGACAATGGAAGGTGGATGTCTAGCTCATCAGCCGATGGGCCAATGTGGCGGCTGACCACTTGGCTAAAGCAAGCTTATCATCTTTACCAAGTTTCCATTTTGTATTTCATGCGGACCTGGAGCTTGAAAGGATTCTTGCTGCTGATATGACTTAGCTAGAGTCTTTGGTTACCCATCATCAGAAAAAAGATGAACGGTACAGTACGTCAAAGGAAGAGTAAATAAGAGAAAAGTAAGAAGTTGACATTTTAGCTGATTTGGTTTGACAAAGATAGCAAACAAGTAGCCGTTAGCGCCACATGGAATGAGTTATGAGTGACACAAGTAATTTACAATTTTTTAAAACTTTTAAGAACTGAGTAACGAGTCAAACTTAAAGATTTTAGTTGCAAACTCAATAAAATTATGAGGAATAAATAAATAATGTTCTCTTTCTTTTTTTTCCTTCTAAAATAATTTTATAAAATTGTGTTTTAAAACAAGTTTTGGAAATAAATAAATAAATAAATGGTTTAGATAATTATTATAAAAATTACATTTAAAAGTAAGCATACTAACCACCGGTAGGCGAAACTTCAATGAGAATTCAAGCCCTCAAACCGAGAAAAAGCCATCAATCTGTTTAAGAACATATTTCTATTTTTTACCCCAAAAAAAAAAAAAAAAAACCCTAACTATACTAATTACCAAACGATTTTTTTTCTTTTTTCTTTTTTTAAAAAACTGTTTTTTAAAACAAGAAAACAAACAAAGCCTTCTTTTCCTCTGGGCCTGTAATTCCCTCTAATGGTTGTACAATCATATGCATAACCATTTCAATGAGACGGATTGGTCTACCATTGCCACACTAGTAAGACGAACATAATAACATTAATTTTTTTTTTTTAAAAAAAAAATTATCACTGCTACAATCAAAATATATAGCGATACCGTTTTTGCTTTTCCATTTTTTTTTTTTTAAAAAAAATACTATCATATGCATAACCATTTCACTGGTAAGGGATGACCTCACTAATCATTTCTTTTCTGGACCAAAATCAAGTCTTAAAAGACAAGCAAATTAAAGGCAATAACTGCCCACAATGATTCATTGTATCACATGTACAGAGATTCCAACAAACCTAAGTTAGCAATACAAAGGAAGTAAGATATCATGTTTCCTGGCTCATCAAGAGAGAGAAGACCCTAAATACCGTAAACACGACAGAAGAATTGAACAGTGAACCTGGCATACTTTGTGGAAGAAAACCATGATCCTGAGTCTAGAACCCTGCATTAAAGGGGTGCATGATTTTCAAAGCATTTCGAAATCTCCACTCTAATCCTGCCAAAAAAACGAGATATTATTGTAAACACCAATTGCCATAATTACTTGTACTGAAAAAAAAAAAAGAGAGATGCTTACACACACATACACAGATTTTTTTTTTTTTTTTTTTGGGGGGGGGGGGATGTAACGTGAAAATTGGAACACAATCTTCCAGGGTGGTGGCAGAGCAAACCACGTATAGGACAACTATTTGTCAACATAAAAATGGAGTAACATTTAGAAATTTCATTCTTTATGCATTTTGACTCAATTCTCATTTGTGATTCCTTCTTTCTATCTCTCCCTCTTTTCTCTTCTCTTTACCCCTTAATATGGTATTAGGGCTAGGTTCCAGAATTACTAGAAAAGCGCCAACCCCGTTTCACATCACTCCCATAGTTAACATAATAAGGTCATCACTCCACCTAATTGTCTTCCAGTCTTCCTTTCATTGAAGCTAAAGGTGAAGAATGTCATGTCATTGAACCTATAGTTGAAGCAAAGGTTTGTCCTAAATTGGAGGAGATGAAGCTAGGAACCAGTGATATTTGTAAGCCAACGAAACGAAATGAAAGTGTCCCTTCATTGATCAAAGAAATAGGAGAGAAACAAGCTTCTTTCATGATTTTGGCGCGAAAAAAATTCCATAACTTGCAATACAATGGCAAACAAACAAAGAGGGTGAGTTTGAAAGTGGCCATGTTGGCAAAAGAACATAAGCATGAGGACAAATATGGGTTTAACGAAGAACAACTCTAACGTTGGGAGTAAGAGAAAACAATGATGGCAGCAACACTAAGTAAATCGAATGGGTTTTGGAGTGGGTCAAACAAATAGAATGGATCAGAAACAAGTGGCAACTGTATAAGGCTCATATCCTGTCTCTGCCCTTGTGGCCTTATCTACATATCTCTCCTTGAATACACTAAATACATTCTATTATATGAATGTAATTTGGAATTGTGAAGGTACATGATAAATGATCTAAGCTATGTACTAAAGGATCAAAGGGAAAAAACCAAAAAAGGGGGCAAAAATGACTGTATGTTAGCAGGAACGTAGTAGATTGATACCTGTTCCATAGGAGCCGAATCAGCCTTCCCCTGCTCTTCTGTACCATTAGGTTCACCCTCTTCTTGACTGTTGTCCATATGAACCACTCCATCATCCTTTTCTTTAACATTATTTGACATTACATTTTCATCCAAGCTTCTGAAATCTTCTGGAAGCTGACCTGACTTTAGTGCCTGCAGACACAAATCCCGTTAAGTCTACTAAATCAATGCCTACCACTTCTAAAATATGAAAAAAAGGAAAAAAAAAAAAAAACTCCCATTGATACTGGAGCACTTTTAAGTTGGAGGATACAATATCTTAAGGATCCATGATACGGGGAATATATGTTGTGAAATCTCCAGAACCAACATTTTATTTCTTTCATGCAAACAGTACAATTTATATAGGGCTAGGTCAATAGTCACAGGTTGACTATCCTCCTGAAAATGATTCTTAAAATTGAGAGTAAAATATACCCCAATTGTCTGATACAATCAAAAGCTAACAATCATGAGATATGGATAAAAACAGAACAGTATAAAAACTGAGTAAAAAACAATACAAATTAGGTGATGATGGAACCTCAAACAATCAATTGTTCTACTCTGGTCTATAAAAATATTGTTATGAAATTGTAAATCCCCTATTTAAAATGTTAGTTAAGGTAGTAAGTGAGAAGAGCAACAGCACTAGCTATTATTAAGAATAGCATTAGCCAAACACAGTGCTCTCCTAACTAATTAAGATAGGATTAGAGCATTAATACCCTTGACCCCCTGCTGCCTCTATTTAAGGAGCATCCCGCTCATTGTAATCGTTGTTGATCTGCCTAGTGAATGAATGAATACAGATTCAGTGTCAAATCCCTTGTGTGTGTCTCTCTCTCTCTTTTCTCTCAATCCTCTCTACTCTCTTCTGCCTAACTCTTCTTCTTCTACCTAATTCTACCAGCAAAATTCTGTCAGATTACAGAATTGAATCAGTGTATCAGAGTGCTTACTCTCCTCAGCCATGCTTCATCTTTAATGGTTCAAACTCGTTCTCAAGATCAGCCAAGAATGTCTCAAGAACGAATCCAAGCCCTCGAAAAGAAGATACAGACCATTAACACCTTGCAATAATTGATTCTAAAGCTCAACAACTTTCAGAGTTCAGACGTTAAACTCAAGAAAGGATCTTGGCATCTCAAAATTCCCAGAAGAATGGCAGGAAATCAAGAATGGGTTTCGGGCATTAAAGTTGTTCATTCCAAACATGTTATCTTTATATCTCAACAGAAGCATGTTCTTGATCTCCCAGTGAAACAAAGAAGTTAGTTTGCAAGCCAATGGATCCAACAATAGAACATAATCACCGACTTTGTGAGATAGGGAAGTAAGCCAGCAAACCAAAGCCAATTCAAAAGCCTGGTAAACCAACAAATGATATTCCTATCAACTAAGAATCCTACCAAAAGCTTGTTGGAAAATTGATTTAGAGTAGACTATTGTACCTTTATTGGTTCAAATCTCATTATTTGGTGAAGCAAGATTCAAGAAGCAGAATGAGGTATCTGCATCTAGTACTAAAGCTGAGTTTAGAGCCATGGCACTAAAAATCTGAGTCATTGTGGATTAAAATAATTCTTTCAGGCCTAAAGATCAAATGGAAAGGCCCAATGAAGTTCTATTATGACAATAAGTCAGCTATCAGCATGGGTCATAATCCAGCCCAACATGATCAAACAAAGCATGATGAAATTGATTGACATTTTACCAAAGAGAAGATGGAGAGTGGCCTAATTGTACTCTATTCGTTCCTTCAGGTAATCAATTGGCAGATATTCTCACAATAGATTATCAAGTGAACATGTTCATATCTTAGTTTCCAAGCTAGGAATGGATGATTATCCACTCTCCAGTTTGAAGGAGAGTGTTAGATGATGTAATTTGCAATTTATTGTCAGCAATAGCTGATTGTTAGGGGTCAAAAGGTGCATTTATTTTTCTTGTTTAACCTCCTTGTATATATGCCCATGCAACCAAGAGAATGAGACATTAGAAACGTTTTTCCCTCAATATTCTGTCAATATACATAGACCATCTTAAAAAGCAAGAGCACCTTTTCAAGTCGTGCAACCTCCTCAAGAGTTTGTGAATTCACAATGGCAGCCTGCATACAAGAGAAGCACAATAAACCACATGTAGCAAAAGTCAAAAACTTGAGACAACACCATAGAGAGATGGAAATTCTACAGCTCACAGAATATTATATAGTGGCAACCAAATGGAGAGTGTAAATGTCTTACGCAAGTTGAATACAAATAAAAGATAAAAACAAGACTCTTCGAAGTCTCATGAAGATATGCTGGAAGTCCTTGTCATCTGTTATATTGTATACTTGAGATTTGACAACATGGTTAATTTCATCACTAGAGAATTTACTGGATGTCTGCAAATTCTAAATACAAAATATTGAAGAGAAAAAACTAATTTAACACCTTTTCTTCTATGCTTGATGATTTCCTAATTTTTTATTCATGCATAAACTAATTAAACCATAAAAGTGGATGTTAAATAGCATATAGCTATTCTATTTGAATATCAACAAATTTCTGCGGCATTTCCATAAAGGGCAGACTAAATAACAAGAACTTGATTCATACATGTGTCCTCCAAATATTAGAATAAGAATACACCACTATTGCTAAAATCTTCCACAACACAATTTGCAAGAACCAGTTCCTTCCAAGCAATTTTGTGTTTTCCCCACACTTACTGCTCAACAGTTCTCTATTAATGAAGCTTCAATGATAGATCTTCCACTCTTACACATAGATTAGTCTTGTACCAGTTACATAATAATGGCATAGTGATGGGAAGTCGTCAAAGAGAAATGCATAAAAATAAACTAACATGTTAGCAATCTATTAAAATTTGAACTAGCCATTAAACCAAGCAAAGCACCATTTCAACATTCAATGATCAAACTGTAGGCGAAATGGTTGCAAATAAATGAATCTATTTTAACCATATACTATTTTACATAGGAAAGATAATAAAATAATAACAAAAATACATAAAATATTGAAATAAGATATACCATTGGTTCTGTAATTTGGGAAGAAAATATGGCACATAAATAATCTTTTGATTTTACATTATTCTCTTGAATCTTTAAGGATGCTTTGGGGCTTCTTAAATCAGGTTGTGTAATTTCTATTTGATCCAAAAGGGGCTTTCTCAACGTTTGGGGAAATGATATGAAATAATTAAAGATAAAACCTATCCACTTTATTTTATACACTATATATTAATGATAATTTGTTAGGATTTTCTTATAATCTATTATCTCGTCCAAATTTCTAAGCATTTTAATAGACAGTTTAGCTCATTGATTAATATAATTTTCTAAACTCTTGCTCCTTTAATGTCAACCTCCTCTTTATTGTCACTATCCGTCCTATATTACAATGCTGTATAAAAATGTTCTCCTATGAAGCTTTGCAAAGAGTTAATTGGATGAACTTTGTATGAATAGATGAATTGGTAAAAACTTTACAAGACAAGTATTACTTATAACAACATCATACCTTAATTCATCAAAAGACAGTTTTTGAACTTATAGGTACTTCTAGAGCCTGCTTTTATAACATGATTAATTTTTATTATCTGTACAACGGAAAGGATACTTGTTAGTTTAGTTATTACCAGTTTACCACATCTTAACACTAGATGATACCCTTTTAGCATAAAATCCAATTTTCTTTAGACACAAAGTACTTGTCAACCTAAGGAATCCCAAAGAACAGCTTTTGTAGCAGGGTATTTCTTGTTAAAGTCATTTAAATATTTACATAGTAAACAAGGTTAAATACCTTTTCCTCCCTGATTGAGGTACCACCTCTCAAAATGTCTATCACATGATATGACTTGAGCCAAAGGACAAATGGGAAATAGAAAAATAAGAAAGAAAGCTCCAGATTAAGACATTCTATAAACAAATTATCAACCATTCAGGACTTTGATGTGACTAACCTTACAAGTAGGATGAGCAATTATTCTCCCTTTTGCTAAATACCTCAAAATTGCTATAATTTTCAGCAAAAGAACCTAAACCTTAATTTGTTACCCCTCGATTCATTCAAAGCCCTACCATTTTCATAACTCACCTCCTACTACTACACTGTATTTTAGCTGGCAATTAATACACACAAGGGTGGAGGGAAGGGAATTCAGGAGTGCTTCAAGTAGAAGCAGAAATATGCCAAAGACTCGTATGAAGAAGAAGTGAGCACTTATAAATCTAAGCTGAATATCAACAGAACATCAGATAGTATGCATAGACAAATTAATTTATCATTGGTATACCTTAATAGCAATAATCTGCTCAGGTGTAGGTGCAGCTGCTTTGGATGTTTGTTGTTCCTCTGTATCTTCAGGGACATTTGGAGTTTCAACAGATGGAATCACCTTAGCTGGTGCCCTTTGAACTTCTTCTTCAACTTCTTTGGAAGAAAACAAGTTTTTGGCTTCCAACCTCTCCTATTAATTATTAATTAATTTCAAACAACCATCATTAAATTGCACAATAATCACAGAGGAGGAATAATTCAGAATTAGAAATGCATGCAATCAGTTGATATGATTCTCCTATATGAACATCACAATGACTATTCTCTAGCAACATAATGAAACCTTCCCTCCACTTATATGATTTTAAGGCACAATCTGTTTGCACTCAGTTTCTGGTTTGGATTTCATGCCAACTAGCCAATCAAAACTTTAGTAAATTATGGACTGATGCTGAAAGACAAATTATATGCTACAGATTACAGCTATATCAAATATACTTTTGACACTTGTACTCAGTGCTCTGTCTTATGCTCTGTTTCTCAAGTTCAAAATGCTGATTTTCTACAATCCATACATCATGAGAACAAACTGGAACCCATTCTTTACAAAGAAAAGGCAGCAGTTCTGTTGAGAGCAAACATGAGTATGGTGAGAAAGGAAACCTTACTTTATTTTTCACTTTCTTGAAATCCAAAACACGAAGGGACTTCAGTTTATAAACGACGTAAAGCCTGTAATTTGGTTTCTTTGTAATATTGTTATCCAACAAACTGAGGTACTGGAGCTTTGGAAGGGATGCTAAAGGATCAATCTCCACCAAGTTGACAAGCCTGTTATTTGTAAGAACCAGAGAATGTAATTTTGGCAAGAACTCTGCAAGAAAAGTGGCCCAATAAGCTACAAAAACATACTATCTTGATTGTATCTAACAGAAAACATAAGGCTGGTGAATTCAATTATGAAGTAAATAGAAGATATGAAATTCAAAGCAAGAATACCTCCAATGTTAGGATTAATTCTAGTAATTCTATTGTTATTTATGAGTAGGGTACCCAGCCGTTTGAGATATGGTAAGTTCTCCAGCTTGACAATCTCATTGTCAGAGAGGTCTATGGTATCAAATTGGTCCTGTGAGAGAGTCAATACAAATAAATCCCAAAATTTAAACTCATCCAGACAAAGCATTACTTAAAGCAATCCTATTACTACAGAGCATGGACTAAGAGCAATATAAAGAAACATTGCTACCATAAAAAGAGACAAATAAAAGTGCCTCAAGGTACCTCCAATACCTAAGCATAGGGGATAAAGTTAAAGGACAGGAAATGAAGCTAAATTTGCGCACCTCAGTAGCGCCCAAATTTTCGATTACAGCTATCTTGTTCCCTGGAAAAACAAAACTTTTTATCACACAGTAACCACAAGCAACTCATCTATCAAGGAGAGATGTGAAAGAGAGTGAACAACAGTTTACTAGAATCAAGGGGAGCAAAATGATAAAGGGTATTAGCGAACCTCGCAGATCTAACTCTCGCTCTTTAATGGCATTAAAGAAGTGAGGGCTTTTCCAGATCAGGTCGGCAGTGAGCCTCACCATCTCTTTCCTTTCTGCGTGTGCTGGGAAACCTCGAACGCCAAAGGCAAAGTTTGATGAAGAACGGCGCGGTGAACTACCGCTTGAAGAATTTTCCGCAGTGTTCTTTGCTTTGAATGCTTTCACTAGCCCACAACTGGGGCAAGGGAGGATGCCTGCTATTTAAAAAAAATAAAACATTGAAGAATTTGATAATTATATAAATAAATAACTGAAAAAATAGGGGGAATTTAATTGCCTAAAAAATCCAATAACAACTTACATGGGTTGTTTATTTATTTATTTATGGTTTAAATTCTTAGAAGTTGAATTTAAAAGAATTGAAAAAGTGGGGTTATAAAATTGGGAAAATTCCAAATAAATACCGTTTGAATTTGCAAAACCCCTTGAAGTCTGTTGAATTTGTAAAAGGACTAAGAAGTAATAAGGACCTATGAGGATATACAAATTCGGGTGGAATTATTTTTTCCCCTTAGTTTTAAATAAATAAAAAAATCTAAAAAAAAAACCCCACCCCCAACCGCCGCTCGCCGCCCACTGCTTGCCACCCCACTTTCAACGGACTTCTGAGGGTTTTGTAAATTTAAATGGTATTTATTTGAATTTTCCCTATAAAATTTCAATAAAAAGAATATATAAGACAAGAGATTGAAATTTTATTTTAAAAAATTTAACTTGATTTATCTAATATTTAAAAATTCAACTCATAAAAATTTTCCCTTCCTTCTCCTTCTCTTCAAATCCCCCATAATAAATAACCCCCTATTGACAAATATCAAAAGAAGAAATGATAACATTTTCATACTTTTCACTTGTTATTGGAGGTTCTTGGTAAGGCATTCATTTCCTCAAAACTGTATTATAATCCCCCCCCCCCTACCAAAAAAAAAAAAATCTTATTCATTGTAGAATGAACCAAACCTCAAAACTGGTAAGTATTAATAATGTTCTTCATTTTTTAAAAATCTTAGAATAAGGCATAACTTACATTACGAAATAATATCAGTAATTAATAAAAAAAAATGAATTTTAGTTATTTGAGGTCAATATAATGAATGCCTAGGAGTAATGTACTCTGATATTTTACTTTCCAAGACATCTTTGTAAAAATTGACACATCATGCCTAAAAAAAAAATACATGCCAAGGCGAAATAGGTTCATAGTGTTAAGGGTCACAAAAGGGGATGAGCGCAATTCATATGGATGGAGAAAAAAAATTCTAATTATTCAAATTTAAATTATACTCCTTCATAGATTTAAGGTGCACGATAAAATGTTTAATTCCATTGGGAAATGTTGCTCAAAAAAAGATTCTATTGAGAAATCTTCCGTTATATTTTTTGTCCCCCTATTCTAAGAAAAATTCATTTCTCCCCACCAAAAGAAAAAAAAAGAAAAAAATCATTTATTGCTATGCGTGTTTCAAAGTATACTCTCTTATTATGAGAATTCTCTTGAAGTTGCATCCAAAGTAGTTAGGCCCTATTTGGATGTTTTTTTTTTAGAAAAAAGCACTTTTTTAATGAAAAAATATTTTTTTAAATTAATTTATGTGTTTAAATGAATTTTTTTTAAAAAAAAGAAAAAATCACAAAAAAAAAAGTTAAAATGCTGTTTTTTTTAAAAGCTTCAATTTAGAGTTTAAAAAATAACCATTTAAAAAAACGCACTTTTTTAAAAGTCCATCCAAATAATCATTCATTTGAGTATTCGAAGTCATAGCTCCAACCTTATTACAAAAGTGACAACTCTTACATTACTAGTTTTATTCATTATTTATCTATAATGATATAAAATTTGAATAGATTACCTATCTATAACTCAAAAGTTTGAGAGGTTATTTGTAGGGAGATGGGTCTCAGCCGCGCTGTCTCTTACGGTGCTCATAGCTGCCTTGCATCTTGGCTGTTCAGTTCATCGAATGGGTAGGAACAACTCACTTATCAAATCGACGTTGTTTTGATGGAGCACATCCTACCATACATTCACACACTCAATCACAGTGGTCTACCATTTTTATTTAATTTAGCCTTCATCTTCCTTAATATGCAAAAGTATAAACTTTCAAGGGTGTTTGAAGGAAGCGCATGAAAGCTTGTTGAGGTAAGTATGAGGCTTATGTCATACTTTTGATATCTTTTTTTTATGTCTAAAATTGCAAAAATGATTCAAATAGGATGTATTATGATTAATAAGACCCTATCTTTTAAAGTTTTCGTGGAGAATGTTGAAGGAGGGCAAAATCTTTGAGGGTATTTGGGTGAATTGACTTCTTTTGTTGTCATTGTTAGATTAATTTGTTTATTGTGTTTTTTTTATTCCAAACACTTGCTTTATTTCATCTTCCCTATAAAAACTAATTTTGCTCTTTGTTTCCACCTTCTAATTAGAACTTCCAATGCTTTATTTCAGATATATGTAGAAAATTAGGAAAAGGAAGGTGCAAAGGTGTTCATTTAAGTGAAAAAAAGGGAATAAAGATACATTTGTATTATAATAGATGTAGTAAAGTGTTTATGATTTCAGATTGCGTCAACAATAGGACTTGGAAGCCGATGAGATTGGGAAGACATGGTACTGAGGTGTCACATCTGCTATTGTAGACTATCTACTTCTGATTTGTGAAGCTAATCTAGATTAGATTTGCATTGTTATGAAGGTTTTGGAAGAGTTTGGTGCTGCCTCGGGTCAAAAAATTAACCCACAAAAAACTAGTATCTATTTCTCACCAAATGTTCATAGATTAGTGAAGAATGAAATCTGTAGCTACATGGGTTTCAATAAAATGGAGGAGTTGGAAAGATATTTGGGAGCTTTTTCTAATGAGGGGAAGAGGAAGCAACAGTAAGTGTCAGCACTTGCTAGACAAAATGCAAGGGAAATTAAGCAATTGGAAGAAGTGCACGTTGTCATTAGCGGGTAGGATAACCTTAGTACAGTTTGTCATTAGTCAACTGGTAGTTTACAACATGCAACATGCTAATATTCCTATTGGGGTAAGAAAAGAAATGGAAAAGATGCAAAGAGAGTTTATTTGGGGAAGCAATGAGGGAGTACGAAAGGTACATGTTGTGGGCTGGGATACTTTATGTTTGGAGAAGGAAAATGGCGGCTTGGAAATCAGAAACTTGGAAAAAATGAATGAGGCCTTACTAGGGAAAGTGACGTGGAATATTATTGCAAAACCAAAGAGCCTTTGCTCATTAGTGTTGATTGGAAAATATGGTAGGCAGCTGGATTTAACGAAGGAATGTAGAGTAATGAAGATGGATTCTGAAATCTGGAAATGTATGTCTAGTATTTGGCCCTATGCAATAAATAACATCTCGTAGGAGTTAGGAAATGGAGGGAGGGTGAAATTCTGGATGGATAAATGGTTGGAGGGGGTAAAACTCTCAGTGAGATGTGTATGGGGAGTTTGTCTGTAGAAGACCAGGAGGCTCGGGTGGCTGATCTAGTGTGCAATGATGGTGAATGGAATAGGGAAAAGTTGACTGATAAACTGAATGAGGAAGGCCACAAACTCCTATTAGCAGTCATGCCTCCTACGGATCAGAATGGGGAGGATGCTGTTAGATGGGGACCACGATTGTAAAACAGATACTTGGTTGCTGATATGTACCATATCCTAAGAGTTGAGAGTTATAAGGGGCAAAATGAGTGGCATTTATTATGGAAATGGGAAGGGGCCAAAATGGGTTCAAATTTTCCTATGGCTTGCTATGCATAACAAGCTGCTAACTAATGAACGAAAGAGTGGAATAATGGGGAGGGGGTAGTTCATGTTGTTACAGATGCACAGAACAAATGGAGACATTAATGCATGTTATGAGGGACTGTGATATGGCTTAGGACTTGTGGAAGGAAGTCTGGAAAAGAATAGCTCATACTGAGTTTGAGATTAGAGAAGGACTATCATGGTTTGGCTGGAACTTAGCAAAAAAGAAGAACGAGTAGCATTTAATTTTTGGAGTCACTTGTTGGCTACTGTGGAATTGGAGAAACACAGTAAGGTTTGAAGAGGGCTTTATAATGCCTGAAAATCGTTGTGCAATTATAGACTGGTATGTGAAGGAAATCAAGAGAGCAAAAGCTGATTATGCAGACTTAGAGGATCACGGCTGGAAACTAACATCAGATGGTTGGCACCTGGGGAAGGATGGCTGAAATTAAATGTGGATGGAACTTCTAAAGGGGAGAACAAACAAGTAGGTTGTGGTGGTTTGATAAGGGATAGTGAGACAGTGGATGTGTGGATTTTCGAGAAGGCTAGGTAATTGTTCAGCGTTAAAAGCTGAACTTGGGCTGTTCTATCAGGTTTAATATTAGCTTTGGATAAAGGCTATAATAATATCATATTGGAAAGTGACTCTGTAGTTGTAATACAGTTGCTAAAAATGTTGCAAGAAGAGGAGACTATTGACACGCGGCTGTTAAGGGAGATTAATGAGGTAAGGAAGAGATTCTCTAATATTGTATTTCAACATGTGTATAAAGAGGACAATTACTGTATTGATGCTTTGGCTAGATATAGTATTGTTTAGGAGGGTTTGTTTGTTACACTTGATAGCCCTTCGTTGGCTATTAGTAGATTGCTGCATAAGGATTATATGGGTGAGTCTTACCCAAGATGTATATTGATTTAGAAATAAGATTGGGCTAATTGCCTTGTTTTAATAAGGGAAAAAAAAGGTGTTTATGACTTTGATTTCATGCTACATATTATTTTTAATATTGTAAAAAAGGTGTTCATTTTTACCTATTGTGGATATAATACAAAGCAAATAATGTGAGGCTTAAATAAAAAGAAACATTTAATTTAATGAGTAGGCAAGTTAGAGGTATAGTCAATTTGGGGTTTACAAGTGATAATGTCAAAAGTGATATAGGTGTAGAAGGCAACAATAAATGAAGTGTAGAGAAGCTAGAAGCCTATTACAATATTTTTAATGATAGTTGGTAGATGATCTATCTTTTTTCATGCTTATCAAGTGGGCTTTGATGAGCAATGCGCAAATATGTTTTGGGCTGATCCACAAATGCTAATAGACTATGCTTGTTTTGCTGGTGATGTTTCTAAACAAATCATCAAAATAGGCCCCTTGCTACTTTTTCAAGCTTCAACCATTATAGAGTAGGGGGTACTATTTCGTGCTACATTATTACATGATGAGACAATAAAGTGATAAGTGGAGTATTGTCCCGTAGATATTATAATATTATTTTATGCAAGTACGAAAGTGCATGAAAGTTACTTGATTTGGTAAAAATAGATGATATGTTAATATGATTGAGTTATGTAAACTACAGTTATGCTCCTTGCCTTGTCGTCTAGGGAGTTCAATATCACTAGGTAGAGATCTCAATGCCTTGTTATCCAATATAGTAGCAAGCTGCCTAACTTGGTTTTCCAGATTTCTCAGGGAAACCTACTGACTCTGAATTATAGTATCATTCTTCGCCATGTATTCTATAAGTAAGCCTTTAATAGATAATTGAGGAGATGAATTTTTACTCAGTTATCTTGCTTGTTGATTGAATCCAGGAGGATATTGGGGTTTATTAGGTTACGAGGAAGCACTAGATTGATGTCCTTGCTATCCCCATTAGAAGTTAGGATGTTGTCTCCATCTTGGATTGTATGTATTCATGTATGGGTTGTTGTTGTTCCTATTATAATTAATAGAGTAATTTACAAATTCTGGATTGGCAAAAAGATGCTCCCCTCCAAAATATGTATAGGCTACTAATGCACCTTGCAGAGGCTGTGACCCAATAGCGATATTCATGGATTTGATGATAGTTGTGAGTGAGGAGACTTGTACAGCTAGGGCTATCATGGCATCTAGTTCATGTACTCTAGCTACTTTCTTGGTTGATGACATCTTTTCAGTTGGCCACTGATAGTTGTTGATGGACATCGTTTCAAGAATTTCATAGTAGTCATTATAGGATTTTCTCAAAAGGGCTCCATTAGCTGAAGTGTCAACTATCTTCTATTTGTGCATTTAAACCATTATAAAAAAGTCTTCATCTGTATCCATGGCTAAATTCCATGTTGTAGACACTTCCTCACAACTATTTGAATCTTTCCCAAGCTTCATATGTGGATTCTCCATCGTGCTGTTGAAAGCCAGTGATATCTGTTCTGAGCTTGGCATTCTTTGTTGGAGGAAAGAATTTCAGTAAAAACTTCTTACCCAGATCAATCCAAGAGGTCACTAAATTAGTTGGCAGTGTGTTAAGCTAGGACCTTGATTTATCTCAGAGTGAAAATGGGAACAATTTAATCATCAAAGCATCTGTCGGAACTCTTGGAAGTCTGAAGGCATCACAAACTTTCATAAATACTCTCAGATAAAGATAGGGATCTTCTATTGACATCCTACTAAACTATCCTACTGTCTAACATTTGGAACATAACAAGCTTTGATTCAAACTAAGTGCAGTTATATTTGGTGAAGCAATTCCAGAGCTCAGTCCTTCTAGGTTAGGAATCCCAAATTCCACAATGGCTCTGTTCAGGTCATCATCACAATCTCCTATTTGCGGGGGCATATTAACTCTATTTACGTTCGGATTTCCATATTCTCACCATGCACTACCATGTCTGCTGATGTAGTAGTGTGTTCTCTTCTTTTCTGCTTCCTTCTCCTTTGTTTGTAAGTCCTTTCTATCTCAGGATCAAAAGAATCAAGTTCAGAAATCTGAAAGTTGCTTATAAACTAGTAAAGGTGCCTGAAAATCAAAATTGAAAGAGTAGGGGGGAATCAAATTGCAACTTTCAAACAATATCTTGTATGCATAAACAGTATTAAATAATCCTTGGCAACGACATCAAAAACTTGTTTGTCAGATTTCTTTATGGCAAGTGAATCAGTTAAACAAGTAATAAAGTGATAAGTAGAGTATCGTCGTACATATATTTTTTTTTGGCCAAAAAAGTCAATTTTATTAATACCAAATCAATTATTACATACGCTAATAGTCGAAGCCAACAAACACTCAAAAGAATCTAACAGTATATCCTATCACACTACTCTCCAAAACAAAACAAATCCTAAGACAGTATCAGTATAAAGGCAAATTCTAAAAGGAAAAACCCAACAAAGAATCTTTCAGCCAATGCCCTCCCTATCAGATGGCATCATAGGACTAGCACAAAATTTCCTAGCGAACTCAAAATCAGCCCTTAAAATGTTGTCTAAGGAAGATGGAGGTGTAACCAACCAATCATGCTAGTGTATCTTCCTTTTTGCACTATAATACTATCTTATGCAGCATGAAAGTGAATGAGAGTCGCTTGATTTGGTAAAAAGAGATAATATGTAAATATGGTTGAGTTATATAAACTAAAATATTGGATCTTATCTCTTGAATTGGCACCTTTCTTGCTCTTCTTAGAAGCCGCCACTTGCCTCTCAAATTTGTGATTCGTCATGCACATCTATGGCCCTAGTGTATTTATATTACATAGTCAAAAACCTTTAATTAGGGTTTTAGAAGAAAGCACATTCCAAGATAAATCAAGATAATGGATTAAATCCATATCTTGAAATATATCTTGAATTAAAAATTAAGATGATGAATTTTATCCTTATCTTGAATTATATTTTGAATTTAAAATTCAAGATAATTGATCATATCCATATCTTTTAAATTATGTGTTGAATTCGAAATTCAAGATTACTTTTTATACAATCTTTATCCATTCTTTATCCAATCTTTATTGGATATAATATATATTTATATATATTAGATAATTTAGAATTATCTTTTATATTCTAAACTCTTGAATTTAAAATTTAAATTTCAAACTTAAATTTAAAATTCAAAGTCCAAATTCAAATTGGCTCGAGATCTTGTTTGATCTTCTAACTTATTTGACCCTATTAGTGGAGAAATTAATTTCCCACTTGTTGACCAAATGTGGGTCCATTTCCTTATTGGGTTTGGAGTGAAACTCCAAACAAATATACACATATTGTCTTGACAAAGCTCGATAACAATTATTGGCCCAAGGTTTCTAAATTTAAGCAATCAAGAATAACCTTTGTGTTGTGACCCATTAGGTCCAATTAGTTACTGATATAAATAAATTTGGACTAATTAAACTCCTTCAATGGGCTCAATTTATATAATAATTACGTAATTCACATTTAGTTGAGAGCAAAGACATAGTATCATTTCTCTTGGTTGACTAAATATAGCTTTTCACGAAATAAGGAATCTTTTTCTATTGACTTTAGGATGGATCATGACTGTTGAGTCAACTAAAAGTCATCCAAGCCTACCAGTCTTGTGAACGACTAATCCCTTGTAAGGTATTGTAAGCTCTTTTGGCATATTTATATATACTCATGTATTCGAGTTACACCCAAGAATACATTGTTCTCTCCATTCTTAGGTGGATAGAGTTGTATAGTGAAAGTATAACTCTATGACATAGTATTCGATGGCATCCTCAAGTCTAGCACAATCTACATTACCAAACGATGAGAAACTTTACATATCTAGTGATACTTTCTACAATGAATCTTTGTGGAGTGTCTCTGTAGGTCAATTTAATGCTATCTGTTCTCCAACAAATCTACCCAGATATCAGTTAAGGCATCATGCTTGTATTTCATGAGATATCTATCTTGTATCTCTATACAAGTAGATGATATTGTACTAGTCTTATTGAGATCACCAATATCCTTTCTTAGTGATTCAAGACTAGGAACAAGTTTCAGGTAATAGATATGCAGTGACCTCAAGTCCTCATGATCATGATTTCTATTATAAATCCTTTGAGTGAACACCTATTCTATTATTGGGGCCTTTATCTCTAAACACATATTAACCTTAAAATAAAGATGAGACATAAATATGATAAATATAAAATATGCTCAAATATATTAATCATGAAATAGTAAAAGGTGTTCACTTGATTAAACAAATTGTGTCTAGGACACCAATATACTAATAGTTTAGGTAAGCCAAAAATTGAATCTTTCTTTATTAACTTGTTTAGTTAGTTCATATTAACATGAGCAAGTCTCTTATGCTATAACCAACTTTCATCAGCATTACTAATAAAACAATTTTTAGCATTGTTAGTTTTCATATCAAGAGTATAGCATATACCATCCCTTAAAGCTCTTATCTTGACTTTGAGGTCTTCCTTGTTGAGCTGAAGATCCTTTTTGCTTACAATGAGGCATTCCTTTGAATCAAAGATGACCTAATTATCTTTGTCTATGCTTTAGCTGACACTAACAAGGTTGTTGCAAAGTCTCTCTACATAGTAAACATCATTTACTTGCACTCCATCTTTCTTGCCAATTTCACCAATTCCAGCAATTTTACCAGATTGGTTTCCTCCAAAGCTCACATTGCCTCCATCATTTAGTCTTATTATGGAAAATTTATTTATGTCTCCAGTCATGTGTCTCAATCATCCACTATTAATATATCATTTGCTTACTTTGGACACTTTGAGACATACTTATAGACAAGGATAATCAAGTTTTAGGTACCCACACTTTCTTGGGTCTTTTGGGGTTAGTGTGGATCATTTTAGGTACATGTGATCCTTTAGGTACCCATTTCTAAGTGCCTATCATTCCCTCTTTTATATTAAAACAAGAAGAAGTATAATGTCCCTTTCTATTACAATAATTCCAATATGTAAAGGGGTTGGCTAGACAAAATGCTGAAAATAATTTATGTATGTTTTACCACCCTTTTTTTTTTCTTGCCTTTCTTTTTATCTAAGTCTGGGTCATATCCTATATCAAACCTATAATTTGTAAACCTTTGAAATTTCAAGATTACCTTAAGCATCTCACTTCTCATAGTGAATTTCTTAAGAGTCCTGGTAAGATCAGAGTTTTCATTTTCCAAAATATGGTAAGTTTCCCAAATACTCAGAAAAGTTTCCTTGAATTGTTTCTCAAGTAATTTAACCTTCTTTTTAGAACTTACATATTCTTTAACTATTTTACTAAATTATGAATGTAATGCATTATATTTAGAAAGTAATTTATAAGAGGTAGGTTCAAAATCATTTACCTCCTCGCCATCAGATTCTTCATGATCTACTAAACAAATGTTGGCGAACTCCTAATCTTCGCTTTCTTCATCAGATAAGCTATCTCCTTAGATGGTTGAGACATATGATTTCTTTTTGGGATACTTGCTCTTCTTCTTCTCCTCCTCTTTATTCTTTAGATAAATAGGACATTCAGATTTGATGTGTCCAGGTTTATCACATTTTAAGCATATGATTTGGTCTTTTCTTTGTTTTCTGCTACTAGTACCTCCTTTGTATAATTTCTTGAATCCTTGTTTCTTTTTGTAGAACTTTTTGAATCTTCTTACGATCATTCCAAGTTCATCATCTTCAGGTTTTTCTTACTCCTTTGTTTCCTTTGGCTCCTTTTCTTTGAGGGCATAAGAGCTACTCCTTTCTTTTTCATGTCATCTATCTCTTTTAGCTCTCTCTTGAATTCTAGCTTTCCTTCATAACTGTAAAAACTTTCTAATAGGCAGCAACAGATCTCATTGATTCTCTTTTGGCTTCTTCTATTCTTGTGACTTTGGCTTCTCACTCCTTAGTGAGAATGTTAATAATTTTTCTCACGTGTGAATATTGATCATAGGTCTTTCCCAATGCAACAATTGATTGATTAAATGTGTATATTTGAGTTCAAACTTAGCTATACGATCTCTAGGTCTCATACAAAATAGATCAAACTTACTGACAAGAGTGATGACTCTATTTTCTTTGATTTTAAAAGTTCCTTCATGAGAAATCTCCAACGGTTCCCACATATCTTTTGGCCAAGGAAAGAGTGAATATTCTAAAATATTCCTTTTGGCTCAAGGTGCTTTATCTCATCAGAATGGCTTTGCTGTTGAGACCAGCTTCTTGTTATTGTCATCAAATTCTATAGGTGTCCTTGGAACCATTCTTTCTTTTACCCTCTTTATCATAACCTAATCTCCATCTTAAATAACTTGGCAAGACCATATTCGTTTGCAGCAACGAATACCTTGAACTTAGCTTTCCAAAAGGAGAAATTTTCTTTGTAGAATCCTGATGGTCTGCTGATTGAAGCTCCATCAAGAAGTATTCCTTCACCCATGCTCATCGTCAAATCCTTCTTAAGTTGTTAAGCCTGAAACAAGTAGACTTGAATTTGATTACAAATGTTAGAACAAGACTCTCACTAAAAAGGGGGGCGAATTGGGTGATAATTAAAGGGTTATGGTGTAAAAATACAAATGTGGTTTTTCTAAAAGTGCAACTAACACCAAGTTTTTTTTTTAAAATGCAAAAGTGACTATGTGGTTACAAAAGTAGAGCAAAAATACCCATCAACTGTTAGTTTGACTTTTTTGTATTTTTAAAGCTGAGCTAGATGATGACTTAGCTAAATTTCTTCCTAGTTGGTAGTAAGGGATTGGAGAAAATTACAAAAAATGGCATAGATATTTTGGATATTACAGTTCAACCCTTCTCTCTCCAATTCCCTTTCTCTCTCCTAATCCCAATCTTACCCATCGAGTTGCTCATCTATGCCTCCTCACTGCTGTTGCCGCCTTTATGTAATTTTCAAAACTATATGGGTCCTTTTGTATAATTTTCTCTAGTTCTCCATTGCTAGTTAGGATAAAATTTAGTTGAGTCATTATCCATGTCAGCATAAGAAATACAAAAAAGTCAAATTAACGGTCAATAGGTATTTTTGCTCCACTTTTGTAACCATATAGTCACTTTTTCACCTAAAAAAAAAGCACTTGATGTTGGGTACACTTTTGAGAAAACCACATGTATATTTTTGCACCTTAACCCATAATTAAAATCTTAAACTTTAATTCAAACTCTAAAGAAAATAGGATAGGGTTGAAGAGATGTCACCATACAAGATTTATACTAGCTCGATCCAAACCACTTGATCTATGTCCAGTTCTCAGAAGCCTTATGAGATTTTCACTATTCTCCAAGATTAGTCGGGCTCTTGGTGTTTCAGTACAAGCTAGTTCTTTTTCAAGAACAATCAATCACCCTTACATTTTGGAATTTAATGACCACTTAACATCCTACAATCTTGAATTTCTCAGATAATAAATGAATTAATAAATGTTTCTCACAAAAAGTAGATATATGACCACTAAAGTACATATTCGAACTTAAGAGCTTTAAGACTTTGCAATGAATGTAACAGAAGTATTTCACATTAGTTCATTGAAGTTCAGTCCATTCGTCTTCAATACTCTGGGTATTTATGGGTAGAGTGAATTAATGACCATTGTCTTATTGAATGCATCCTTTGGAGTTTCTTCAATCTTTGATATATATTCGTTGGAGTCTCTGAACTTTCATTTTGTCTAAGGAGTTAGCCGTTAGGGTAAAGAGAATGTTCAACATCTAAATATCCTTCGCATTTAATGCTTCTGACACAAAAGTGTTTTTTTTTCTAGATTGTGAATTAAATTTTGTTTGATCAACTGGCAAAAACTAAAGTACAAGTATAATAAACAGTTAGAATGATTAGAAGCAAGAAGAACAAATTTCAAAATCATTTCAGTGATTTAAAAAAGTTCCAAAGCGATGCTCTATTTTTTGGGAAAGAATTACTCGACTGATCACTTGAGTGATCTTCTCTCAGCATTTTGAAAACCTTACAGAACATTAGATGGGTCACTTGAGTAATGTGCTAGTGATGCACAAAATATGATCACTTGACTGATCTTTTCAGATCACTTGGTGTATTACTTGAGTGATTAGCTAGTGATAAGAAATTAAGAGTCACTCAAGTGATTTTGTTTCTTTTGATTTTTCAAAAAAGTATATCATTTAATCACATCACTGGAGTGTTTTGCTAGTCATATTGTTTTAGCACATCGCTCAAGTGATTTTATACTTAATTTTCTTTTTTCAATTTCAGAACACTTCTAGGATCACTGCAATGTTGTGCTAGTAATTCTTTTTGTCTCATTACTTGAATGGTCACTCATCAATCAAGTGACTTTTTCTTTAAAGTACTTCAGAGTAGCATCACTGGAACAAATCACTTGAATAGTATGCAAGTAATGAATTTTAAGCCATCACTCGAGTAGTTTCCCTTTTGAAAATTTTGCAATCATTGATCACTGGATAAATCACTATGGTGATTTGTTTGTGATGGATTTTAATACATCACTTGAGTGACTAATTGAGTGATCTTCATTTGTGAAACTGTTTCATCAGGAAATATCACCATGATGATTTATCTAGGATCTATATCACTTGGGTGATCAGTTTTTTAAACTTCCAGTGACTTGCAATGATGATTTTTGTCACTCAAGTGATCCAATAGATTTTGCAAAACATATATCTTTTCTTGTTAAAAATACTTTGTTTATCATTCAAATCCTATGCAATACATTTTTAAGTTCTGTTATCATCAAAACATATAATCTAATGGGCATGAAGCATTTTTAGTAAAGAAAACAAAACAATGCTTAGTGATAGTAGTTATTCGAGAAAGTAGGAATAAGAAAAACAAATTCTTTGTTGACTAATGATATATATTTTCTAAAATTTATCAAGCATAATAAGTGACATATTAAATTGCATTTTATCTCTTTTGCTTTTCACACATAAAATGGAACGAACTCCTCCTATTAAGATTATAATTTTTAATTCAGCACTAAAATAAACTTACAGTAATTATTATGTTTTAGCAAACAACGAAAATTAGGAGAGAGGGAGTGAGATAGTGTTGTCATCTCAAGTGACCAAAGAGAGAGAGATAGGGGTGATCCGTTGCCTTTTATTTCAAATTCTTTATTTGAACCGTTGGCTTGTTGCATGATTAATGGAATTAGTGGCATTGGCCGATAAAGAAAAGAATAAAGATTATTAGAAATGTTTCATTAATTTTTTTAAATATAACAAATAGAGGATAAGTTTTTTTCTAAAATTTATTCCCAACAAATCATAGTCAACAAATCTTATTTGCCTTGTCATGTTCATCCAGTCCTTTGCTTTTTTTAAAAAAAATAATAATAATTATTAATTTCTTATTTTTTTAATTATAGTCACAAAAGTACCTCTCGAGGAAACACATTGTACCTCGTGAGGTCCTGTTAGTATTTTTAGTTTTATTTTTGTTTTATTTTTATAATTTATAATTTTTATAATTATTAATTTCTTTTATTTTTAATTAAATTTAGAGAAGCACCTTGCAAGGTACATTCGCTCTTTTAATTTTCTTTTTTAAATTTTTTTAAATTATTATTATTAATAATTTATTTTGTTTTTAATTACATTTAGAGAAGTGCCTCGTGACTCGTGAGGTAGAACATTGTACCTCGTGAGATCCTCTCGCTTTTTATATTTTTTTCTTTTCTTTTTTTTTTTAATTTTATTTTATAGTAATAATTATTATTAATTTCTTAATTTCTTAATTATAGTTATAGCTGTACCTCATGAGGTAGCACATACAGTACCTCGCGAGGTCCTCTCGTTTTTTTTAAATTCTTTTTGTTATTATTATTAATTTCTTATAGTAAATACTCTTTCTAGTCCTTGACAAAAAACACGATCCCTATTTTGGTCCCTTATAAAGAAAATGTCATTTTTAGTCTATAAAAAAGACGAATAAGGGTTGATTGGTTGACATTTTGATCCCTCACAAATTTCCAAAAGGTCCTTTTTAGTCTCTTAAAAAGGATGAATAAAGGTCAATTTTCTTGTAAGGGACCAAAATAGAGTCCGTGTTTTTTGTCAGGGACCAGAAAGGATATTTACTCATTTTTTTGTAATAATTTTTTATTTATTTTTAATCATAGTTATAGAAGTACCTCGCGAGGTAGCACACTTACCTCATGAGGCCCTGTCCTGTTTTTAATTTTTTTGTTTTTAATTTTAATTTTTTAATTATTATTATTATTAGAGTAAAATACACTAACCACCTCTCTGTTGTACCTTAATTACACATACCTCCCATCTATTTTGAAAACCCATATAAACCTCCTTTAAAATTAAAATATATGTTACACAAACTTCCTTTATATTTTGATATTTTATTTCCATCCATCTAAACCGTTAGTTGACCTTGACCATTAGTTTTGACTATTGAACTTTTATTTTACCAAAATGCCCTTCTTTAACATCAAAATTATTTAAATGCAAACATATATGTATGGGACAAAAAAAATTTATACCACCACATTTTAATTGGAATAGATTTCTTAACTTTATAATATGTTAAAAATTTATTAATTTTAAGATTGTAATTATATAATATTTTAATTTTAATTTTTCACCATATTTTTTAAAATTTATTTATTTTTAATTTCTTAAATGACTTAAAATGTATATGAAACACATTTTTCCCTATCAAATATAATAAAATATATAGATTAGAGAGATTGTATCAGTCATTTAAATTTATAATTTTTTTTACAAACATTTAAAAAACTTACTCAATTTTTTAAAAGTTTGTGATATTTACAAGTTATCAATTAAAATTTAGGATTTAATATTAAGTGTAAATTAGTAAACACATTTTATTTTTATATAAATGTTAATTAAAAAATATATTTTTAGAATTTAGAATATTTTTAACAGAGTTAACGGTTTGGATTTAAATGTATATTTTTAAAATAGAGAGGAGGTCTGTGTACTTAAGACAAAATAGAAGGGTGGTAAGAGTATTTTACTGTTATTATTAATATCTTTTTTTTTAAAATTATATTTAGAGATGCACCTCGCGAAGTACTACTTCACTGTACCTCCCAAGGTTCTGTCGGTTTTTTTTTAAATTTTATTTTATAATTATTATTAGGGTTTAATGTTTCTGCATTTATTGCAGAAACTTTTTTTCTGCAGCACTCACATAAAAGTGAGTGGACCCACTAATATTTTCTCTCTCATCTCTTTACAATAGGACCCATTTACTTTTATGTAAGTACTGCAGAAAAAAGTTTCTGCAGTAAATGCAGAAATATTAAACCCTTATTATTATTATTAATTCCCTTTTTTAATTATAGATACAGTAGTATCTCGTGAGGTACTACATTGTACCTCCTGAGATATATTTGCTTTTTTATTCTTTTTCTTGTTTATTTTTTATTTTATAATAATAATTATTATTAATTTCCTTTTTTAAAAAAAATATAGTTAGAGAAGTACCTCGTAAGGTACATTCGCTTTTTTATTTTATTTTTTTCGTTTTATATTTTATAATTATAATTATTATTAATTTTTTTTAAATTATAGTTACAGAAGTACCTTGAGGTACTACATTGTACCTCGCGAGGTAAATTCGTTTTTTTATTTTTTTCTTGTTTTTTTTCAATTTTATAATAATAATAATTATTAATTTTCTTTTTTCTTTTTTAATTATAGATACAGAAGTACCTTGCGATAATGTTGTTTGTTGTTGTTTCTTCTACTTTCTAACTTTGAATTTTGATACCCTTTTTTCATAGAGAGAATTCCATATAAAGACAGTTGAAATAGGAAAATCTTCTACAAGGTTGATAAACTTAACAAATCTTAAATTAGGTCAATGACTCAATTTATAATATTTAAATGTTGGTTATTTTTCAATAATACCCCAAACCATGGTTCAAGGAAAGGAGGAAAGCAAAAGCAAAAGGTTCGATGTGTGTCGCACTCATTAGCATGGTGGTTCTCTCTCGTGTTGATGACGCCAATTCCATTGGTGTCCACAAGCTTTGCGTAAAGGGCAGTGACATAGAAGAAAGGGACTGAGTGGATGTAGAGGTTTGGACACATAATGCTTGTGTGGTTGCCTTGATACATGTCACCGATGAAGAGCCTCTGCTATTGCAACTACTTGGAAGCAATCCCCAAAGACGAAAGATACAAGCCAAATACAAAAGAAGCAAGAATCGCACTGTCCTCCCCAAAAACCAAAGACGACAAAGAGGCGATGAATCTTCGGTTCAAAATCGACACCAGAATTCTCCTGTCTTGCTAAGTCAGTATGGAGAACGGGGGTAATTGTTTGCGCAGATTGAGAATCGTGCATCTCTGTTCGCTAGCCTTCCCCACACAGCACTAACACCAGAATCCCAACAACCACACCACAAGAAAGATGATATTAGGCAAATCAGTGCGAGAAATAGATTAACCCAGGCTAGAACTCCGTTGGATGTTGTGATGAGACAAAGAATGCAAGCCAATAGACAAAAAAATGCAAAAATTTCAAGCCAGAATTGGTCGATTTGCGATGAAGTGTGGTTTTGCATACTACAGTTTCTATTCTTGTTTTTCTGATTCGAGGAGTACATACCTAGTTAGATAGAGCTCTAAAATCATGAATAATTCTTAAGAATTGGAGCTCCAAGAGCAACCAGTGGTTCTTGTCACCAACTATTCTCAAGGAGGAATCTGACTCTGGCACACGCATTCGCCGCCAACAATTGTATGGTGGTCGCCACATGTAGGTCACGGTCATCCATGGCAGACGTGGAGCAAGATCCATTGAATTGTTTTGTCCCCAATTTTACTTTTTTAAATAATTAAAGGATATAGAAGTAATTTAGCCCAAATTCTAAATTTCTAATTGTGCCACATAGCCTAAGTAATAATTTATTGAGTTTAGTAACTCAAATTAGAATTTGTGTAATTCAATCGTCTTTATATGGGATTTTCCCTTTATTTTTTGGAACCCTTCCTCTTTACTGTGACTTTTCAAATTGATTGGATAGACATGATTTAGAGGTTATGAGGGATGATAAGAAAATGATAATAAGATAAACCCAACCCGACATTAGACTAGTCTCTGCTGAGAATTGAACCAATTAGTAGCAATGATGAGAATTTGTGTTTAAAAAAATTAATACTTATCAAATCTTTTAAGTGTTCAAGTGCAAAGATGGGAGGAGTATCTAACAAACACAACAAAGATATTTTTTCTCACATTTTCCCTTTGGAAGCCAACACCCTAATTATGGTTCAAGAATGAAGGCCCATTAATTGGTATAATCTGAATAATTAAGAAAATGAATTAAACTCATATCTTGAATTATTTCTTGAATTAAAAATTCAAGATAATGGATCTCATCCATATCTTTAATTATTTCTTGAATTAATTATTTAAGATAATTGATTATTTCATACAGTTCTTTTTACCTCTTGATTAATAATTTAGTTTGTAAGAAAAGAAATCTGAAAGTCGTATCTATTCATGTACATAAGATGTGTATTTATACAATTGGAGAGAGCCTTAGCATTGATGGCTCTTAATGACTATTTATGGGGATTATTCCCTAAGGCCTGATTTATAGGGATCCTAGTTTGTTTCCTGATTTCCTAACATTCCCCCTCAAGTTAGAGCATAGATATTAATCAAGCCCAACTTGTTACAACGATAGTCAACCCGAGTCCCATTTAAGGCCTTAATCAAAAGGTCAGCCAATTGGTCACTAGACTGTACATGCCCCATAGAAATAAAGTTCTCCTTAATCTTATCTCGTACAAAGTGACAATCAATCTCAATGTGTTTTGTACATTCGTGAAACACAGAATTGGAGGCTATGTGTAGAGCATCTTTATTATCACACCACAACTTTGTAGGTAATGATGTGGCAAGGCCAACCTCCTTCATTAACTGGTGAATCCACACAATTTCCTGTACTGATTGAGACATTGCTCTATACTCAGCTTCTGTACTTGACTTGGAAACCACATCTTGCTTCATACTCCTCCATGATACTAAATTTCCACCAACAAACACACAATATCCTATGGTGGATCTTCTGGTAGCCTTTGACCCTGCATGATCTGCATCACAAAGACATTCAATCTTGTTGTGGCCATGATTCGTATAGAGTATACCAAGACCAGGTGATCCCTTCAAATAATGTAGGACATGTTCCAAAGCTTCCTACTGAGCAACGGTTGGGGCAATCATGAATTGACTAAGCACATTAACTGGAAAGGTCACATCAAGGCTAGTTACCGTGAGATAGTTCAATTTCCCAATTAATCTACAACATCTCTCAGGATAGGCAAATGGTTTGATCTTCTCCAGATCAATTTTATTTTGTACATCCTTAGGTAGCTCTTCAAACGGTATGTGATCGTCAATGTCCAAGAAGGGATTAGGAATCATAGGAACGCTACTGGGTGCTACTCCGAGTTTTTCGGTTTCTTTTAACAAATCAAGAACATATTTCCTCTGTGTCAAAAGGATGCCTTTCTTACTTCTCATAACCTCTATCCCAAGAAAGTACTTTAATGGACCCAAATCCTTTGTTTGAAAATGAGAATTAAGAAAGGCTTTAAGTGATGAGATTCCCGAAGCATTGCTACCCATAATAACAATATCATCCACATATACCACTAACAAAACCATTCCAACATCTGTCTGCTGATAAAACACAGAATGGTCACACTTACTCTGACTCAGACCAAACTTCTTAACCACAGAGCTAAACCTGTCAGACCAACCACAAGGGCTGTTGGTCAAATTCCCTTATGGCAAGCGAACCAGTCGGACAAGTAATAAAGTGAAAGTAGAGTATCGTCCCACAGAGACTGCGATACCAAAGAATGACGCTTAATTGCTATGATAGTCGTGAAATAGAAAATAAATAAAATCGAGTTGAGAGGTTTTGGTAATTATGCTATAAGCAAAATGACAATAAACGAGAGAAGATATCAGTAATAGTTAGGCTAGACTCAGAGTCATCCTTAAGTGCGTCAATCCCCCAGTTGTCTTACACAATGCTACGGTATCCATACTGTACAGCTTCCGCAATTGCTACAGCATAGTTGCTACTCACAAGGCTATTTGGTTAACCCACCTCTATAGTCTACCGAAGCTTCCGCGTCTGGTACGTAGGATACTACCTATACTCCTTCCATATTCCTATGGTAACTTTCTAGTGTAGATCTTTACTATGCACGGGGTGTTATGGTTATGAGAGGTAGACCATTCCTTAAGTCCACAATATAGGTCATGTCGTGCACGGGCCGCCTAGCAAGCATCTATTTCTCGGAGGTCTAACTCCACTCCTTGCCAGTAAGTGAAGCCACTGATCTAGCCCTTAACTTTCGTTAACCAACTAGTAATTGAAACACCGATACGCAAACCAAATTTATTGAATTAAAAACGTGCAACTTGTAAATGGAGCTGTATACCCAAGAGGGGGGGTGAATTTGGTATACTTAAAATTTTCAACGAATTGCTCTGTTTTAAGCTACTAAAAACAGGGTATAACAGAGGTAAAGGGAAGAAAAGCTTGCACAAAAGAATTTATCCTGGTTTGGTCTTATCCTTGACCTACATCCAGTCCCCAAGGCTCACTTGGGATTTTCAATCCACTAAACTCTTTCAACTTGATTACACACTCTGCACTCAAGAGTAGTTCTCTCTCTAGAACTCACACTCCCTTACAAGTTGTAATCAAATATCCCAACCACCAAGTCCCCTGACTTGTGGTTCTTTATAATCAATAATCAATGACAAGAATAACTCTCTCAAAAGAGTAGATAATGATAATCACTGAAGCTTACAATGTCAAAAGACAATTTACAACAGAAAACAGAAGGTAGGTGAGACTATTGAATGCTTGTGCGTTTTCTGATGTTCTAAGTTATTGAGAAGCCTTGAATACACTCTATTTATACTTAGAGAGCATTAATTGACCGTTGTAGGATGAATCAAACCGTTGTAGGTGATTAGTGATAACTTTGGTCAGCTTCTCTCTCCAATCTCCACTTAATCCCGATGTATAATTGATCTGAGGTGGCTCTCTGTGGATTTTCCCGTTGGAGAAGAGTTTTCTTGATGTAGTAATCATTCTTTACCATTGTGAAGGCGTGCTCAGGTGGATTAATCAAAAGGAGGCTAATTTTCTGAAGCGCATTAAATGCTCTGAACACTTTATGCTTTTTGCCTTTGACCTTCATTAATCTTCTTCTAAGTCAACTGAAACTCACTTAGCAAAGTGGTTAAACATAGCTAAGAACATATAAGAATGATTAATGCAAGTATATAGATCAAATGAATGTGTTTCACAAATTCGTGTGATTTGAAAATCAGTTTCAGCGCCTAATACTCGAGTATGTTCTTCAATACTCGAGTAAGTCACTGTGTACTTGAGTCAATACTTGAGTATCCAAACTGATACTCGAGTATGCTTCTTCTAGAAGTAAATCATCATGACTTGAACTTGAAAATCAATGTCAATACTCAAGTAAGTAAGTCTATACTTGAGTTTTGAACTGTTTAATGTGAAAACTTGTTTAAGTTCAAAACCTCAATACTTGAGTATTCATTCCAATACTTGAGTATTCAAATCATTGACAAATGGATAACCTCTTTGTATGGCCAATACTCGAGTTTGCAGACCAATACTCGAGTATTGATTCAATTTCAAAATTTGTGAAGTTTTTCCATGTCAATATTTGAATATTCAAATGAATACTTGAGTATTCATAAACAGATGTTTAGTTGAAAAACTTTGTAAAAGCCCAATACTCGAGTATGTGAAACCTATACTTGAGTTTCCATCAGTTATAAAAGTTTAAAGGCTCTCTGTAAGGCCAATACTCGAGTATACAAATGCCATACTCGAGTATTCACTCAAGATGAAAAATTGTTTGCTCTCTGTAAGTCCTATACTCGAGTATAGCTTCCTATACTTGAGTATTGACTCAACTTGAAAAACTTGAATACTCTCTGGAAGTTCAATACTCGAGTATGCATGTCCTATACTCGAGTATACACTTAAGTTCAACACTTGATTGTTTTCTATAACTCCAATACTTGAGTATTGCTTCCAATACTTAAGTATTGCTTTGTAAAATGCATTTGAACAAATCCACTGTCAACTCAATACTCGAGTATACAATCCAATACTCGAGTTTCCAAGTGACAGATGAGTTTTAGCAGATTTGGAAACTTTAAAACATGTTTACAATTGTTGATTATCATCAAAACACATAGAGAACTAACACAACTGGGTTCATTCGACACTTAAAGAGTCATCCTCGTCCAGCCATATGAAAATTAGTTCATGACTGACGAGGAAGACGCAAAACAAACATTAACAGAAGGACCCATGATTGAAATACGAAATAAACTAAAAGAAAACAGAAAGCTTGAGTGGAGTTCCGAAGCGTGGATGAAGTCCTATCACGTCACTACTCCACGTCATCTTCTCTCCGTCGTACTAAGGGGAAGGATGCTGCATTGTCCTGGAAATAGCATGCTCTGTGTTCTTTCTCACCTTTCTCGAGAGTCTGCCAAAGATAGAATTCTGTCTAGGACTCTTCAACTTCCTTAGGGTTCACTCGGCTGCCTTTTATAATCATTCCGTGCTGCGCAAGTTGCAGCGAGTTGAGACTTTCTTATTCCGTCGAGATCTTCAGTATCTTCTGATTAGATTAGACTGCCTCTGCTGATTCTGCGGGATTCTTTCAAATCTTTCAGTTCTGATCCTCCGCATCTTCTATTCCGTTACGTCAGCAATCCATATGTTAATATCGCCCTTTTCTTTAATTCCTGAAATCATCTAAATAAAAAGGTTAGAATATAAGCCGCATAGCATTGTGTCCTCTACTTTGCTATAGCATTCGTGTGCCTTGTATTGCTCTTCGGTCTACTGTCAGAATGCTATACCATCGTATCAACTTTGTTACACAGTTTTCCTTAAAAAGCATTGTGAATTATGTTGTTTTTACACATACTGATGATTTCCATCTCTCAACCCCTATATCATGAATACATGCCTTTTTACTTGGTTAAATCATAGTTAAACTCATCTTTATCATCCAATTCAGTCATGAAATATAGGGAAAATATAGTATTATTTATGCTCATCAAAGGCTCTACTTCAAGCCATACAAAGACTTCTGAAGATGGCACACCTTCCCACGCTCCCCCTGAGCAACAAAACCAGGTGGTTGCTCCATGTATACTTCCTCAAGGAGATCACCATTTAAGAATGCATTCTTAACATCCAACTGATGAAGGTACCAACCATAATTGGCTGCCATAGAAATGAAGAGGCGAACAGAGGACAATTTTGCTACATGAGAGAAGGTTTCCAAATAGTCAACACCATAGGTTTGAGCATAACCCTTGGCAACCAGTCGAGCTTTCAACCGTTCCAAGGTGCCATTAGCTTTTGTTTTGATCGTGAACACCCACTTACACCCGATAGCCTTCTTGCCAAGAAGCAAATCAACGAGATTCCAGGTACCAGCCTTATCAAGGGCCACCATTTCATCTTCCACCGCAACACGCCAACCGGGATGGGTCAAGGCTTGTTAGAGACTGGTGGGAACTGTGAGGGAGTCTAAGGATGCTATGAAGGAACATGATGGAGAAGACAAATGATTATAGGAAACAAATGAAGAAATAGGATAGGTGCATGTACGCTTACCTTTATGTAAGGCAATAGGCAAGTCATCAGGAGAATCAGACACTATGTCTAGTTCAAAGGTAGAAGCGGAAGGATCAGAGGTATCAAGAATATCAGGCATTGGTGCTAGTTCAGAAGTAGAAGCGGAAGGATCAGGGGTATCAAGAATATCAGGCACTAGTGCTGGTTCAGAAGTAGGAGTAGAAGGAACTGATGCCGGATCAGACGTCGGAGCAGTTATCGGTGGGTCGTGAACCACCAGAGCAAGCAACGGAACGCGGTACCTGATCTTCAAGGAAGTAATGACCACTAGATTCATTAAGTAATGAAACAATTTGATAGTCGAGTGAGCTTGCTAGGGGACAAAAGATTAAAAGTAAGGTCATAGACATTAAGGACATGGGATAAGGGAACAGACAGAGTAGGTTCAATAGTGCCAGAGCCAATAACACGAGAATAAGAACCGTTGGCAATTGTTATACTGGAGGAATTGGCATAAGGCGCATACGAGGAAAACAAATGGTGGTTACCTGTCATATGATTAGTAGCACCGGAATCGATGATCCACTTCGAAGAAGAAGTAGCAAGACAAGAGGCAATATTACCTGTAACAAGGGCAACAGAAGAACTAGATGTAGATTCAGCCATCGGTCCTCACAAAAAAAAAGTTGAGTCCACAACAAACTCGGGGAGCAAGATCACCCGCCACGGAAAAAAATATCCAATCCGCCTCCAATTGATAGAAAAGAACAAGGACAGGTCACACAAGGACCACCAAATAACAAAGAAAACCAAACACCTCGTCGGAGGCAAACAACAACCACAAGTCACAAATGACAATGCAGTCACACCACGACCACCAGATGGCACAAACAAATGTCGAAAGAACACCAACTGCCAAACACGGTCTTAACTGTCCCAACGCAACAGGAATGCAATAGTCCACAGATAAGAGGAAGCAAACGTCCAAACAAGACCAAAAGTGAATCCAAAAAAAAAAAATCCACAAAGCAGATGGTTGAAACGCCAAAAAAAAAACAAATGGCCAAGAATGCGTCCAAACGCCAACCTAAATAACCAGAGATGCCAAAGGTGAAGAAAAAACGAGGAATCACTGAACCCAATCTCTCAACACCCCCTTCCAACCAGGAACCGGCCTATAAACACCGGTGATGAAGAGTCAAAGGCGGAGTAAGAAACATGGCCAGAAATAGAGCTTCCACGCGCCGTCACGCGCCGGGGAGAGCAGACTGCCTGCGAGTGCGTGTACACCACGCGCCGTGCACGCGCCGTCAGAATGAGATCGGAGTGGCGGGGATAGGCCGATCGGATGGTGGAGATGCTTCCTGAGTGGCGCGTGTTGCAGAAACAGAACCTCGATCGAACACCTAAACTCACCCTTAACCAGCACGCACACTTGCTGTAACAGGATGCATGACAGAAACCAGATAAAAAAAATATTTACTAAATGGACCTATGCTCTGATACCATGTAAGAAAAGAAATCTGAAAGTCATATCTATTCATGTACATAAGACGTGTATTTATACAATTGGAGAGAGCCTTAGCATTGATGGCTCTTAATGACTATTTAAGGGGATTATTCCCTAAGGCCTGATTTATAGGGATCCTAGTTTTTTTCCTGATTTCCTAACATAGTTAATAAATAATGAATTTTATACTTATTTGGGCTTTGGGCCTTTGATTATATTTTTGCCATGTTTAATAATAAAATTCTAGTTTTATACTGCTTCACTATTTTTACCATAACTCTTGAACCAGACATCGGATTTGCCTCATTTTTGTTTCATATTTCAGATGATTCAAAGAGCTACAATTGTTATGATGACATGAAGGGCAAATTCGGACAAGACGGCAGTCGATTTTGGAGCTGAAGTTAGATGTATATTTCTGGATTTTATTTGGGCTCGAATTTTGTAATTAAAGCCCAGTTTTATTTTATTTCCATTTTGGCCTGAACCATTAGAGCCCATTAAGTCAGATGATGGCTACAACACTATGTCATTCACGTTTTTATAATTTTGAGGGATTGAAATAGAAGTTTTGAAATTCTCTCAACTGTTCTTCATGTTCTTCGTGAACTTCTTCATTTCTGTTCGATTTTCGTTCTGCATAGCCATGATGGGCTAAGCTACTATTTGGCCCATGGATTGAGGATTCTACTATCCAAAGGACTCGTTCTTAACAGTAACAAATTTGTTTCTGTTTTGTAATTTCGGATTCAATTTACTTTCGGATCGAGTGTTAGATTTAACGCCTAGATTGAGATATCCCAAGGATTGAGTTCGAACTAGGTTTAAGTGCTTATTGTGCGATCGCACAATGACACGCCACTGTTCGAATAAATGCTAGGCGATCGTCTAGTGAGGGATTTTTTGGATGAACGCAAAGATTTCAGTTCTTCCAGAGTCAATCGCAAGTTCGTTTCAAAATCTGTTTTCGTCCGAGGAAGGAAAGTGGTGAAATTTGAAATCCCAGGTTGATCTTCTGCTTATCTATTTAATCTGTGTACATTTTGTTTCTATTTATTTCATTTTTATTCTGTTTGAACCAAAAACCCCCCATTTTTACTGTTTTTGTTTTGCTGTTACTGTCCAATCAGACCCGTTGCGAATTCGTTGGGAAAACGACCTTGGTTCCCTATTACTGCAAATCTTCTACTGAATCTAGTTATTTTGAGAGACATGGAAAATCTCTTTCATGGATCACATCCATATCTTTAATCATTTATTTATCCAATCTTTATTGGACACACACACACACACAAACACATATGAGTTTATCGTTTGTCATATCACTTGACATAAGGTTTTGTCAAGTCACCTAAAACTATGTCATTTGGGGAGTTAGGGGAATTAATGAAACGGTGTTTTGGTCAAATTCATATAATAAATATAAAAACAAAAACAACAAAACACTAAACCCTGCATTAACTCCCCTAACTCCCACATTAATTCCCCTAACTCCCAAAACGACGTAGTTTTGAGGTGACTTGACAAAACCTTATGTCAAATGATATAACAAACAATAAACCCTCTATATGTGTGTGTGTTAGATAATTCAAAATTATCTTTTATAACCTAATCTCTTGAATTTAAATATCAAAATCAAAAGTCGAATTCCAAATTCAAATTGGCTTAAGACTTTGTCTGGTCTTGTAACATATTTGGGCTTACTAGTGGAGAAACTAATCTCCCACTAAAAAACCATATATGAGTATGACACCATTTTTGTATAATGGGCTTGGAGTTCCACTCCAACCCAAATACACCTATTCTCTCAAGAAAGGTCAATAACAATTATTGATCAAAGCTTGCTAATTTCAAATAATTAAAAATAACTTTGGTGTGTGACCCATTAAGACATAAATAACCTTGGGCTAATTATGCTCTGTTAATGAGCCCAAGTTATCTAATGATTACATAAGACATTAGCAATGCTCTAGGGCCCCAGAATTAAATGAGTTAATCAAGTGATTTACCTTTTCTGATTTGGATACCATGCCGGCATCATCCCTCACAAGTCATTCACATTTAGTTAAGATTATCATCTCTCATGGTTGACTAAATATAGCTTTTCACGGAACTAGGAATCTCCGTCTATTGACTCTAAAATGGATCATGACTCTTTATGATTGCTTAGTATGTACGGATTCCCGAGTCAACTATAAGTCATCAAAGCCCTACTGATTCATCCGATTTATCCCAACTGGGTGGTGTGTTTTCCTACATGTCCTTTAAAGATCTAAAAACGGCAACTGCACACAAATTCATCCCACAAGTTTCAAACTTTCAATTAGTAATAGCCCATGAACATAGAGTAATGAAACTCATATAATAAAGGAGCAAAATAGGGAAATCCTAGAAAAAGCATCGTGCCAGAAATATCACCCCTCTACTCAGGTTTCTGCATAAAGCAAAAACGAGGTGTACACATTTCCCATGATATAGAGACATCACTTTCTCATTTTTTCTTACCGTTTTGGCTCGGTTTGCTTCAGTTTAACTTCGCTTTGACTTATTAACTCTTAACCCAGTACCTCCATCAGATCAATGACCGATCTGATCTTAATAACCGTAGAAAATACCAAAATACTCTCATTACAGTAAAACCACCCTTTCCACTCCCAACCTCTCATGAAATAGATAATTTAAATTTAATATTTTATAAAATTATTATTATTATATTTTATAAATTTAAAAAGATTGAAGAACAAAAATACCGATAACGTTTTTCAATTGTATGCCAAGCACCAAAACCTTTTCCTGTATGAAAAAATGCCTATGAACTTATTTAAGTAGGCAAAAATAGCAACTGGTTGACTCGGATAAACGATGGTTACTTTTTGGTTTGATGGGTCCCACACAACTCCCCCCATGTCTTCTATCCATCCCTATATTCTCTAATCACGATGCGCCAGCTCATTTTGCTCACCCTAAATTTTAAAACTTTTTTTTTTTTAAAAAAAAAACTCTCTTTAGCCTCCTACCATCCAGGGGCGGAGCCAGGAATGAAAATCAGGAGGGCAAAAATTACAGACTGAAACCCAATGGAGTTAGTATTTAAAATTAGGGGGTGAAAATTATAGTATTTGACCCAAAATTTCATAAATTATGATTAAGGCTCATAAAAATTTCAATTTTTCAGTTTAGTCCCTTCATGAGACTTTTTAATAGGGATTAAAGTAAAAAAATTGAAATTTTAATGAAGCTAAAACATAATTTCTAAAAATTTTGGGTTTGATTGTATAATTTTAGGGGGGGCGGGGGCCACTCCTAGCCCCCCCTTGATTCCGCCCTTGCTACCATCATCCTCGTCTCGCCTTCATTTCAACCAGTTTGCGTTAGTGGTCGGAAGTTACTTATTTTTGATCTGATTTTTATAGAATTAAAGTAGGATAAAAATCATATTATAAATGTGATTTGTGTTTGGGTTAACGGTGACAGAAGTGATTTTTTTTCCCCAAAATTAAACATGTTTATATTAGTATTTAAAAAATTAGTTGGGATGGAAATCGTGTTACACCTCTACCAGCCTCGCCCTTTCAGGTGGCGGGTTAGAGGGACTCACTTACTTAGTTACCTTTCCTTCGTTATTTAGTCCATTTAACTTATATTAGAGTGAGCGCAACAGAGCATTTAACTGGTTTAGACTATCTACTGTACTGGTAAAGGTAAAATAAACAGAAAAAAAATAAGTCCCCGAAGGGTTAAGGGTACAGTCATCCACAACAAATACTAAACAAAACATACCGACATCTCAAGTATATATACAAACATGATAGGGCATTCCCTATTCTTCATTCCAAAAGTTAATACCTCTCATTCCGCGGAGGGCTCTTCACATCAGGCATATCTCCTTGTGACAACAGAAGAGGCTGGGGTCCAACAACAACCCCCAGAGTAACCGTCAGTACTCAAATACTAAATGTGTCAGGTGTATGTAAGCTACCATGCTAATCAGAAAACATAGGAGCATACCAAATACATACCATATATGCATCCAGATCATAATACAGTAAAGCACATACCACAATTCAAGAACCTGTACAGCTGCCTTACCAAGGCAAGCCTCGGACTCTCTGGACTCACAACCCGTAGAGCCACCCTTTTCTAGGCTAGCCCCGGACTGATAACTCAACCCGTACAGCCATCAACCAAAATTGGCCTCGGACTGAATGTCCCCAGCGCTAGGTATCACATAATACTGTATGCATATTTGGCACAAACGTATACAAAGAAAAACACACATGGCAATTACAAACATACAACAAAACACATAGAGATATTTGGGTAAAGCGGTTACTACCTGTTGTGATAATTATTGTCCTTAATATTTAGTAGGTCCGTAGGCTTTCCAAGGATTCCTTAAACCTATCAACCATTAAAATACACTTATTTAGTGTTACAAAAATACTACTACTTTTATTACCTTGTTTCCTTCAAAACCAAGCCTCACCTATCTACATCTTCCCATTTTAAATACTATAAAGTCATCAATTCTACCAAACTTCAACTCTCCCCCAAAGAAAATATGCTAACCGAAAAGTATAAGGCAAGGGAAAATAAAGTCCATAACTTTTAATTGCACCAATCATAACATGGGGTCTTTCTTCAAAATTGTCTTCCAAAAATCATGTTCATATTATAGCATCCGAAAACTTCCCCTCATTCGGTGACAATTCAACATGAAACATAACAATATACTACTTCCTCTTCCATTCGGTCAAACAGCAAGAGGACACAATAAAATATCATTCTTCTTTCATTCGGTGCCCAATCAACAAAAGAACAAAGTAAAACATTAATACCACATACTACTTCATACCTAATCCTTTGTTCCAATTTCTTAAGCTTCAAATATAATTTTCCATCAGCTTCTAATTCTTCTTAACCAAGACCAAATTTCCTAAATTCCATATGCCTTCTCAACTATCACACGAATTGAACAAAACATTAGAAACTTACCTTTAGTCAATCACTGAATCAGCTAACCTTCTCGAGTTCTTGATCATTCACACACCTACTTCCTCTTCGGTGCTTCTTGGCTTTTTCTTAATCACTCACCCTCTTGTTTTTCTTTCGGTGTGTTCCCTGGATACTTTGACCGAGTTGGCTAAATGAGAATTGGATATATGAATTATTCACTATGAGCATGTCGGTTAGCTTGGAGAATTAATATCCAGGCTGAAACTTCCTTTGTATTTACTTCTTGCCATTCGGTTAAAATCCAAAGAATTTGCTGATCGAAATCTAAGAAATTAAGGGTTCTGGTCCTCTAATTAGTTCAACTAATTATCCAATTGTTAGCCAAAGAATTTTCTTGAGTCAGTTGGAGCTGTACGGGAGCAAGCTGATCATTTTAACTCAACATCAATAATTCACTTAATTACCTACATGCCATGACCTTTTTAAGCCACAATTTCCAGAAATCCAGTGATTTTGGTCCAACTTGTGGGATTTTTAATAAATTCCAAAAAAATCATTTTCACATGAAACCAGCGCCATTTGAACCATTGAAATGTCTATTTTTCATGAAAAATACTCCCAGACCCAGAAAGCACTTACATGTTGGCGTGTTGCTCACTTTCCACAACTGGGTCAAATTTCGTCCTGTTGCAGACAGAGCCAACTTAGAAAATTTGTATCTCTCAATCGATGCATCAAAAATATGTCAAGTTACCTATCAAAATGATGCCCCAGATGTCTACTTTTCACCTGTAAAATTTCAGCTCAAACCAACGTATCCACTATTTTAAAAACATTTTTGAAGCCTCGCTGCCCAGAATCCAGAAAACTGGCAGCAAGCCTCTTCCTTGAGTTTTTGGGGTTTTTGAGTTAGAAAACTTAAACCATGACTTAACCCCACACAAAATCACGTTTTAAACACTTTGGGATTATCAAAAACTCCAAAATCAGACCCCAAAGCCAAGCCCCAACCAGAATAATCCCCTGATTGGTCCCTATCGGTCCCCTTTTCTGTCGGTAGATCGCCTGCGGGTCCCATGTCTTGTGTCTGGACCAGAGTATGGACAAAATCATCTGATTTTTCTTTCTTTTCTCATGTTGGACGAAATTCAATGCCCAAAGGACAAGGAATAGACCATTTTGCCCTTGCCTTATCTTCCTTTAACCTCATGGTGACACGTGTCCCTGTATGACACATACGCACTTCCAGGGGTCAGGAATTTGTGTTTTGCCATATTCCCCGGGCGCTGCTTCATCACATTGACATTATACCTCACAGGTATCTTGCCCTGGGCCCACATCTTTATGAACCCGGGCCCATCAGAGACTCTTGTCATTCTGGGGATTTTTCCCGAATCGGACTTAGTAGTCTACCTAATTAAGACTTATTCTCAATTTTCCGGGTTCAAAATTCAGGATATTACAAATCGAATGAAAATGACATTAATTTTATTGAATATTACATATATTATTTTTTAGTTGTATATATTAGGATACAAAATTGAGGATAAAAGATTAAATTTAAATTTTTTTAAAAAAATTATTATTGAAGAGCTTTGCAGCTGAATTCATCTGTCAAGTGTGGATACTTTGAAATGGGAGCTGAGTTCGAATTGAACCACCACACATTTCAAATAGTCTCATGTCATCTATGTTAATGCTGTGCTGTGACATCTGTGCTTCCAATAAATCTATTCCACACTACTTCTTACAGCATCCCATGCTTCAAAAGATCTGGATGACTCACTTCATTTCTTTTAGAATTTTTGTGGTCAACTACTCTGCTTCAAAGTTTTAATATGATCAACATATTTGGAAGAAAGATAAACTAAATATTATATGCAGATGACCCCTGGACTCCCCAAAATACGCAAGATTCATGCATTCCCATTCTTCCTTGTCTGGCATTGGTTGTCTACCTTAAAGTACACAAGAATCACTAGCCTGTATCCTGTTTATACCGCAGTCCATTTTTCTCCATTTTTTTAAAAAATTTTTTTATTCTTTTCTTTTTTTGCTTTTATGGAAGGCAAAATTTAATTCTGGTTTCACATGATTTCCGAAAGTAACAAAAAATGATTGAGTGAAAAGTGAGTCTTATAAATTGAAAGACACATCAGAATGTTCATACTCCAGAGAGTGGCCCAATGTATGGGGGATTTTTTTTTTTAAAAAAAAGACCTTGGGTTATCTTTTTATTACCCAAATCAAACCGAACCAACCAATTTTTTTTTTGTATAACCCTACCTCCAAGCAACCTCCTTCCTCTACCCTAGGGCCACCTTTGCGGTAATGGACAAAAAATTATCAAGAATCTTGAACATCCCTCAGAATCCATGTTTACTTTTCGTATGATTCCGTATCACCACATTCCAGATTATACCAAACAATTTATGATCCAACAACATCCATAGCAGAAGATCAAAAACAAAAGAAAAACTTAACCTAATCTAATAATCAAATCGGTTAAAATACACATTTAATCCTTTATATTTATATCAGATTTAAGTTTAATCTCTTAATTTAAGGGACTAAATGTGTAAAACATAAACGACTAAAGAAACGCCTAATATAATCTAGGCTAAAGTATACATTTGGTCTTTTATGTTTGCCTCTGGTACTATTTTAGCCCATTAAGTTTGTAAAGTACACATTTGGTCCCTT
Organism: Acacia crassicarpa; assembly: GCA_034222035.1. Lineage (NCBI taxonomy): Eukaryota > Viridiplantae > Streptophyta > Magnoliopsida > Fabales > Fabaceae > Acacia > Acacia crassicarpa. The sequence goes on from JAWXYG010000008.1 coordinate 23,573,006, forward strand.
AAAGTTAATACCGTTAGTCTGACTTAATAGAAAATAGTGACTCAACAATTTTAAGCGGTGACTGTGCAATTAAATGCTGATCAAGCATGCTTATATGTTAGTATTTTAATAAATTAATATTTTAAATCCTATTAATTGAAAAAAAATCTTTATAGACTGTTTTACGATTTTAAGATTAAATATATTTTTTTTGTCAAAGAAAATTAAATATTTTTCAATTAATAGGATTTTAAATGTTAATTTATTAAAATACTAACATATAAACATGCTTAGTCAGTATTTAATTGCATATTCATTGCTTAAAATTGTTGAGTCAGTATTATCGTTAAGTCAGACTAATGACCTTAGCATTAAGGGACCAAATGTGCACTTTATAAATTTAAGAGGCTAAAATAATACCAAAGGCAAACATAAAGAATCAAATATATAATTTAGCCTATAATATATCCTAAAAGTTTCAGAACGGAGTAAAGGACTTGCCTAACCCATGGACGTTTGCAAAGAACCCAACCAAGTCCTGTCTCTAAGGCAAATAAGACTTTCTTCTGTCCACCTTCTTCAGCTCTCTGTTTCTCACGTAGAATGCCTCGTGAGCCGACACTTTCTTCTCGCCATCGCCTGAATTCCCCGACCCCTTCGCCTTCTGCTTTCCGGCAACTTTGCTTGACTGTCTGCTTCCGGAGCTCAATTGCTCTTTCGAATTTTCCGTTTTCACCTCCTTCCTTTTCACTGAGGCGGACGACATCAGGAACACGAACGACTCCTTACCATCGCTGTTGCTCTGCCGAAGCAAATCCAGACCTTCCATCTCTTCGACGACGACGACGTTCCCGTGGATTTGCTCTTCTCACATCTGCTAGGCGAGGCCTGGGCTGATTTGGGAGTCCAAACACAGTACGTACGCGGTGGAATCGACTCCAAATCATCCGCATCCGATGAGGAGGACGATGGCGGATCACGATCGTCGGCACGCGCTTGATCCTCATCGCCAATCAACAGCTCCTTCAATGGAAATTGAAGAGCGAGCACATCCTCCTCAGCTTTGGAGCCACAGCGGGGGCCAGTTTCATCATCTGTCAAGAGGTCCCGATCAAAGACAAGGTAAACAGGGCCCACATGGCCATCGAAAAAAACCTCATCAGCAGCCTTTCTAAAGGAGACAAATTCAAAATCGTTGGAGTCGTTGGTGTTAATAGTGGCGTCGTCGTCGTCATGACGACGAAACTGCTCGCGGGCAACTTGATCAGCGATGTCAGCGAGTTTATCGGTGCAATAGTTGTTGAAGCTGGAACATAAGAAAGAATCTGGAGGGTCTTGTTGATTGTGTGTGGTGTGTGAGATTGACGAGTGATAGGGAATGTGAAAAGGGGAGGCGAAAAAGAGAAAAAGGCGTGAACTGCGCGATGGGCAGGTGCAACAATTTGATAACATGACATCATCACCATCCACTCATCCAAATTATTAAGAAATTGAATAAAATACAAACGGACATACAAGAAGAAAATTGGTTTTCAAATCAAACAATACAAACTCATGATAGATATTTGCAAAAACCTCAATAATTATTTTAGCAGATATATTCTAATTTCTTGACGCAGCTCCAAGATGGTAGCATATATAAGGTCTTCATCTTAAATTCCACCCTATTATGCAACAGCAGGAAAGTACATGACATATTTTCTTCGCAAAAGAATTTCAAGCCATTCTAGAGTAAAGAAATTTTTATAGGAAAAATATGTACAAATTCCCCAATTGATACCAAAAATACCAAAGTCCATTTTCTACAAAAGGTTAGAACTACCTGAATGCCTCTCTATATGAAAGGGGGCACCACACTTTGTGCCTCTCATGAGAATACAATAAGGGGAATCAGTTTTTCTATAAAGACAGTAAAGCCTTCCCAGCTCCCACTAGTGAAGCAATAGAATGGTACTTTACGCAGTCATCAATCCAAGCATACTCTTAGAAGAAGAAACTAAACTAATGACCATGTCTAAAATAAATTTCCCTTCTCTACCTTTGACCTTCAATCTCCTCCATTGTTTGGTAAGTTAAGAGCTTAGAAAAACTACAATAAGTAAAGAATTCAGTAAGTTGAACTTGTAATAATTGCCTGTGTAGAAAAACTCATTGGTAAGAAATTCTCAGAAAAATAAATGACATAAAAGAGAAATAGATTAATGTCCCACTACAAGAATTATAAAAAAACATCTTCCCCTTCTCTAGTGATGACTCATCAAGTACCCTTCTTTTTTCTCTAACTTAACTCGACTAAATGATAAGTTTATACTCCAGATTTGTGAAAAAAAATTATAACTACATAGAACTACTTGATAAAGAATGATGTTTCTCAATGTACCTTCGGAGGTTTAAAGGGATATTCAATTGGAAATATTATGTCAAGGAAAAATATGCCACCTTCATAAGGTGTTCCTATATAGAACAAAAGAAAGGTTAATCAAGATTGCTTGCTCATGGCAATGGAAGTTGTAGTCAATCTATGCCATCATATCATTACAAAGTTTCCAATTTAACCAAAAAGAATGTAGGCCTTGTGTACGTTGATGAATGATGGCATGAAGTGATATGAATGTTTACTGGATTTTCAGATTCAACATAAAGTGAATGACAGTAGATACCCTTACTTGACTTGGGCAAGGGAAAGATTAACTAAGTTTCCCTACCTACCCTAACTATCATTTCATCATATTATTTACAATAGAAATATCAATAACTTTGGCAATTTCTATACTATTTAGAAAATATCTCACCTCAAGGCCTAGGATAAATAAAATTGATGTTTAGGGATTTCAAGAGATCACAGCTTTCAATCATGAAGAAAACTTGGTCATATGGTATGTCTAATATCAACTAATCTGCCTACACTACATTGAAGGAAATAGCCATAACTAATCAGAAAATTAGTAATCAGCATGCAAGTCTCAGATGGGAAATGCAATAATCACATTTTAATCAGGATCCTTGTACTTTCTATGGCATGAAGAACCTTTTTCTTTCATGGAAAATGCAAAGGTATGCAAAAATGTAGGATGACATGGACATGAAATTTTGTTGAAATAAATTAAATATTAATAACTGTCTAAATCTTTATCATACTAGATTAAGTGTATTTGAAATGTTGAACAATGGAGTGAGTATGAAGCTAAAGCTATAAAGTACATGTAAAGTTTTAGACAACTTGTAATGGTTAATGAAAAACTAACACCACATTAGTTCAAGTCCAGCTTAGAAAAAAGAACTTAAATATGAAAGAAACAAATAGCCATAAGTATTTCATTACTTTCTTATTGTTATTGACCAAGTCTAATTATTTGTGAATGCTCAAGTTCCTATAACTACACTTGACTAAAGCTAAATTCCCTCAGTCACTATTCCTGTAATAATGCTTTCCATCAAAATTGAATGCAACAAAGGAGGAAGAAAAGATCATCTACTTGTGTAGTTAAAATTAGAGTTTTAAAATTTAGTACATTGATAATACATGCAACACACAACAAACATAGCTAGGTCTTTCCAAGAAAACTGTAACTCAAGCTCTTTCACTCCCACATGATCATCCTTTTCAAAAAGTTCATAAAATTTATGCATCTACTCTAACCAAAAATAAGTTTTATTAGACTGCAGAGCGATGGCACCCAAAAACCCTTTTTCTTTAGGGTAACATATGGCATCAATAAGACTTAGCAATACTAAATTATATACCTTAAAAAACTTTGTCCATATGCTTCGACTTGAACTCCCACCATTGTTTCTATATTCATCAGGCAATCTCACAATACTAAAGTCTGTCTTTTGAAAGGTTGACATTGATGGGATTCTACATAATGAAAATCCAGAGAATTTCTAGATTGTTATGTATAACATGTGCAATACTATATAAAGATAAACAATGAATTGAACTCATTGATGATTAGTTCACCATCGCTAATACACGTTCTAAAATATGCAACATTAGCAAATTGATCAAGTTACTGTTACTAAACAGACACATTATAATATGATTCTCACATGAAAGTCTTTCAGGAAAAAACCATAATCCAAATAAACAAAGATGAATGCATAATCCAAATTGATCAAGTAACTAACATTTCTTGAAGTTAGGCACCAAATTCAAAGCTGACATGCAGAAAAGCAGCAAAAAAACAACCATAACCTTGTGTAGTTAAAAAATGAATAACATTGGCCAACACCATAGTTGAACATTATGGATCAACTCACATCTTGTTTGATAGATAGAAGAATCAATGTCCATTAAGAGTCTAAGACATGTTAGAAAACATATAACATGGATTCTAGCATCTACAAAAGGTTGCAAGTTGAATCATAAATTCAAGGGGGGAAAATTTCTTAATCACACCCAAAAGACAATAATAAAATGGCTAATAATGGTAGTATGATTAAAATCACTCCACTTAACTAAATGAAATTAAACGATTATTCTAAACCATAAAGCAAGCTTTAATATCTCATAATAGTTGATGCGGGTTTAGGGTTGAGGCAACCACCTCACCCACAATGATAGCAAGGTGATTTTTGGCTTGCAACTATTTGATTTAAAGTGACTTTAAAACAATTTAGCCGCAAATCTGTATGTGCCTGAGTCACAAAGGGGTTAAAAATGTACCGAATACATTAAATATGCCAATCAAGTTCATTATTTAAAAAAAAATCAAAATAGAGTTCATACTAATGCCACATTGATCCAAAATACTCATAGAGCTCTTGTAATGGAAAAATAAAGGAATAGGTTAGGGCATGTTGATTAAATACTCACAGAGTGCTTGCAATGAGAGCCCCTTTGTTCTATAGGCATTTTCAGTTTTAATATGACCCCTTCTATGCAAGCTACAAAACTCTTAATTACTCCATCAAGAATCATGATATTGCCATTAAGTTTGTATGAGATCACGAGCTCAGGAAGAGAGACAATTAGACTTCCAAAAGCATGATACAAATAACAATGAACAAACATGGTAAAAGATTTTGTGCACAAAATCCCCAAATCTTGGGAAGATCAAAATTATTAACACCGATTCCAAACAATAGGCTTATTAGGAAATCATCAAGTTTTTGAAAGCTGATCCATTGTCAATAAACTGCATTCATTATCTATAATATTAAACGTGCTCATGGATTAATATACCAATGAGAGTTGATCCATACCAAACTCATCTGAATTTCCATCAACTTATGGCCCCACAAAATCAAATTATTTTTAAAAAGAAAGTGCAAACTTAGAAAACATACTCACCGTAATGTGATTGTAAATCGGTTCCCATATAGCTTGGCCAAGAAGTCCTTCCTTAACATGGTTGGGTGACAATTCATTTATAACATGATCATGACTTGAAGAACAACCAAATAGGAACATTAAATACAAAAAGTTTATTCATCTTACTAGAAGTCACCCACTTTGATGCCAATCAACCTCTTATTAAGGGAAGCTAACATTCTTCCCCACTGCTTAAAAACAGAGACCTGGAAACAAAACCAAAATTAAATAAACCGAGAATCCATCTACAAAAGAACAATAAGATTTCTTTTTGAATTTCTTTAACACCACATGCATTACTGTTCAAACTTGCAGAAGATATGAGCATAAATATAGATAAACTAAGAAATCATTCCCTAATGCAAAAATTTGCAAGAATCCGAGAATAAATTACCCTTTGAGTTAAAACAGTGCCTTTATCTTTTGTACCAGAAAAACCAAATGAAAGATAAATTTATTATCTTGATAAAAGTCGTAGTACACTTACATTGCACTCCCTCCAGCAGGTCCAACTACTTTGAATATTGACATACGAGTCATAGAAATACCATTAGTTGCTACTCTTTCATGTTTTTCCTGTTTTTTTAATCAAATCAATATGCCATACTAGCTCAACCCAAAACTGATGATCTTTAAACTTGAAAAGAAAAAACAGCAGTAAAAAATGAAAAGAAAAAACAATTACCATTGCACTGTTTTGCAAAGGCGTCATTACAGTAATAATGGTTTGCTGGGTCCAACCAGCTCATAATGCATGAAGGAGATGGAGTTTTAAGTTTTCAGTATTTGAATAAGTTGTAGGCTGAATTTAAATTGTAGGCTTAAATAAGTGAGAGTAGTTTTGTCTTGCAAAACACAAAAAGAGATTATTTTAAACTGGAGGCAAACAAAGACTAATTTACTCTAATGATTGAATTATAGGGACAACAATACAGAATTGCTACAAGTCAATGAAAAGAACCAAACTCACATATTTTGCTATCAATTTCCTAAGTCCATATTGCAGAATCAGTTTCTACCTGATGGTCACCACCAAGGCTAAAAATGATGTGATTGTTGGGATTCGTACACGCAGCGGATTAAAAATTTCTTACGAATCCTTCCGAAGGATCACTCAACGACGTTTAAATCAGAGTTAAGGAAACCGAATCATACCTTGTGTTGAACTATTCCGCGTTCCGTTCCTTTGATCAGGTGGGCTACCTTCTCGAACAACACGTCCGCGTCTCGTTTCTTTGATCAGGTGGGCGATCAACACGTCCGCGTCTCGTTCTTTCGATCAGCAGAAGTCGACTCTTGGATCGGCTTCCTCTACTGGTATCCACACGAACAATCCCTAAAACACGGTTGCAGCAGCGTGCTAGCGCTTCTTGTGCGTCTCTCTCTCTCAAGTTGCTCTAGGGTTTCTCGCGGCTTTTCTGAATACGCTCAACTGAGAATCCCGTAGGTTTTTCTAAACCCGATAGGCGTATTATATAACCAAAATTAATCCTTTATTAATTTTGGAAATTCGGATTTTTGAATCTGGTCAACATATCAATCACATCTATCTCATAAATGTAATTGAATATATTAAAAGCCAGATTTGGAAATCCGAGTTTTGAATTTAAATCAAATCTAAATTTAAAGCCTTTTGATTTAATTTATCATCATAAATTAAATCCGAGATATGATATCTATCTATTTAATTAAATCTGAGATACCATATCTCAATTTAATATTAAACAGATATACGATATCTTTATTCGAAATTAAATGAGATACAATATCTCTATTTGTTTCAGATATTTAATTTATCAAATAAATTAAATACTAAACAAATATCATATATAATATTATAATCTCAATTTATAATATATATATATATATATATTAATTTCGAATTATATATATATATATATTATATATATATATATATATATATATATATATATATATATATAAATCCTAGATCAAATTTAGTATTCATTTAATCTCAGATTAATCTGAGATTCAATGAACCTGGACACTTTCACCCGTGTTGGATTATTCTTGTGTGCGACCCTGCAGGCCCATATGAGATTGGCAGTGGGCCAAGACTGTATCAGCCCACAAGTCGCAAGCGGCCTCTAGCAAGACATTGCAACTACCCAATTCACATGGGGATCGATGACACGATACTACCTATCGTACAACCATGTCACGTCCCTTTTGTCACGCGATAATTTGGTCAAGGATGAGGCATGGATAATGTCAACTTCCTTTTCTTGACCAATGCTTTCTCGATTCTCGAGTAGTCTAATAAGTGAAATGGAAACTCCTTTCCATCACAGTATGGCCATACATTTCTTAGACTCACTCATCGAGGGGCCCAGCATTATCTCTCTACATATGTGAGGGACAAATCCCATCTCAACCACTCACATTCCTCCGCATGAAAACCACTGATCCTGATCCTAGCCTTTATGATCACCCGGTCAAAGGTGACTTTTGACTAGGTCAAAGACCAGTGACTCATCATGTAGGAATCTATGATGGTCTCAGGTCATAAGGCGTCGTGACGCGGTTATACATGAGATAAGCTTATGACTTAATCCATGCAGCTTTCTCATAGTGGGTCGGTCCAGCACCTTGTACTCTTACAAGTGCCCATGACTTTGATTCGTATCTCCATACCTCACCAAAGTCATACTGATCTTATTTCATCTTCACTCCCGTGTAGATGACCGACCAGGGACATTTAGGATAATCTATAAGATTATCCAGGGATGCAGTTATCAATACGAACATGCAAACGAAAATGATAACAAAAGAGAATACTTTAAATAACTTAAATATCCAAAGTACAATGAATTGCCCCTAGGGCATAATTTCCAACAGTGATTTCCTTTAACAGCTTGTCCTAGAATTTAAAAAGATCAAGCAAATCTTGATTAGTACACCTTGAATGACAAGCATTGAAGCAATGGTCAAGTATGCCATTCAGAAATCCCTACTCACCCGGATTTTCAAGATATGAAATGCCTTGGTAATTGGTAATATCAACAGAAAGAACTGGTCATCACAACAGACTCTGTATCCTTGGTTAAGTTTGAGAAAAGTGGAAGAACTATCTATGTTAGCATGATCAACTTTTAAACACTTAAATGAAAACCTAGTCAGTATTTAGTTAATATTATGAAACCTTAGATTCAGTAATGCCCATTACATTCAGATAGTATTTCTTGCCCCTTATACACATTAAAGAATCAAATTAATAACCAAACAATTTTTTAAAATGTAATAACATTAGCCACTATCTCAGCCACGTAGGAATAACTACAGTTAACCAATGAAATTTTCCTACACCAACCTGTAAATCAACAGTCAAATGATGGTCAAAACATAAATAAACAATCAACACAAACAAAAACACCTTCCATATACCAGAAAGAAGACAATTGAAGCGAAGCTTGACCTCTGAGATTATGAATATTTTGGTTGGACATCTGTAGACATATTTTATAAGCATCTTTTGCCTCTCGCATTTGGTAGTTGATAACCATTTCCAGAAAAGAAAAAGAAGAAGAAAAAATAAGACTCAGAATAATCGAGAGAAGTCTAGCAAGAGACAACCTTCTTATGGGCGAAATCGGAAGTGAAGGTTGGAGCTAAATACCCAAGAGGGGGGGTGAATTGGGTATCTTTAAAAATTTAAATATTCTACTCTGTTTTTGACTTAGTAACACAGGGTAAAACAGAGGAGAGAAGAAGAGAAGCAATGCACCACAAGATTTATACTGGTTCGGTCCTTTCTCTGACCTACATCCAGTCCCCAAGCCTCACCTGGGATTTTCAATCCACTATAATTAAATATTGATTACACACTCTGTACTAAGAGTTGTTCTCTCACTAGAACACACTCCCCCTTACAAGTTGTAATCAATACACCCTAACTACCAAGTCCCCTGACTTGTAGTTATCACAATCAGTAAATGATTTACAAGGTAAGACTCTCTCACAGAGCAGATAGGATAATCACTGAAGTACAAAGTATCAAAATGATACAATACAGATGAAAGCTTGATACAATAAATGACTCAATAAATTTTCGCTCTAGGTTGTTGTATATATTTGAGAAGAAGTTAATGCACTCTATTTATAGGTAGAGAACATTAAATGACCGTTGAAGATGATTCCAACCGTTGGAAGTGATTAGCTTGGGTTCTGGTCATCTTCTCTCTCTAAACTTCTGCTTATCCAAGTGTTAATGTGATCTGATGTGGCTCTCCGAGAATTTTCCCGTTGGAGATGACTTTACTTGTTGAAGTAAGCATTCTTTAACGTTTAGAAGGCGTGCTCAGATGGATTAGCTGAAAATAGGTTGATTTGCAGAAGTGCATTTAATGCACTGTACACTTTTTGCTTTATGGCTTTGACCTTCATTGATCTTCATCTGTGATTGCTGAAATTTACTCAACAAACTTGTTAAACATAGCTAGGAATATGATTGAATGAATTATGGAAGCAATAAGATCAAACAATAGTGATTTGCAAATTCGCGTAATTCAAAAATCAATTTTGACCGTTGTATACTGCGGTAAGTTCCTCTATACTGGAGTATGGCACTGTGCATAAGTGTCCATACTGCAGTATCCAAAGTCATACTGCGGTATGAAACTTCTAGAGGCAGGACATCGTGAATTGGTTTTGAAAGCTATGTCCTATACTGCGGTATGTAAGTAACATACTGCAGTATGCGAGTTTTTGACAAAATTGAGAGTCAGCTTAATTGCCCAATACTGCAGTATGAAAACCTATACTGCAGTATGCAATAGTCATAAAACTTGAGAGCTTTCTGTATAAGCCTATACTGCAGTTTTCATATCCATACTGCGGTATTGACTTGGGTGAGAAAAACTTGGTTGCTCTCTGGATGGCCCTATACTGCAGTATACATACCTATACTGCGGTATTGGCTTGACTTGAAAATTTTGTTGCTCTCTGGATGGCCCTATACTGCAGTATACATACCTATACTGCGGTATTGGCTTGACTTGAAAATTTTGTTGCTCTCTGGATGGCCCTATACTGCAGTATACATACCTATACTGCGGTATTGGCTTGACTTGAAAATTTTGTTGCTCTCTGGATGGTCCTATACTGCAGTATACATACCTATACTGCGGTATTGGCTTGACTTGAAAATTTTGTTGCTCTCTGGATGGCCCTATACTGCAGTATACATATCTATACTGCGGTATTGGCTTAGCTCAAAAATTTTGATTACTTTCTGTAAGTCCAATACTGCGGTATAGCACCCTATACTGCGGTATTGACTTAACTCGAAAGATTGGATTGTTCTTTGGAAGTCCAATACTGCGGTATAGCACCCTATACTGCAGTATTGAGTTAACTTGAAAAAATTATTGCCTTCTGAATGACCCTTTACTGCAGTATGCAGACCCAAACTGCGGTATGCAACTATCAGATGATTTTTAAAAGATCTTGGAAACTTCAACACATGTTTTACACTTGTACAGGAAGAGTCGAAAAAAGAAGTAAGATGAATATAAAAGGATTAAAATTAGAGGTGGTGGTCTCCTGAAAGAACGTCATTACCGCATCAAAAGCTGTGGTGGGCTTTCATTTTGATGACGTTTATGGGTGGGCTGTTCAATCTCGGATTCGGCGGAACATTACCGATGTTGTAAGCTTCAAATAGCGAAATCCACATGCCTTACTCTGAGATTCTGAAGAATGAAAGGAAAGACTGAAGCATTGTTTTTAGGAGATAGATGATGGATGCCCTTCGTCTTTAGCTACTTTAAGCAAAAACATAAACTTGCAATGGCGGAGAGAAAAATAAGGTCGGGTAAGTTGAATTTCAAATTTTGAATGGGTTGAGAAACATAAATAAAGGAGTTAGCATTTTCAACCACTCCCTCGGATGGGTCTGCTTTTTGAAAAATCTTCTTTTTTTTGCTCAGAAATGCTGCATATATTAAACTGAAGGGATGACAATTACATAGCATGGCATCAACAGCCCAAACGTAATCCTATAAAACCACTCAAGCAGGTCTCACACCGAGACAATCAAACAGACTAATGAAAACTAACCAACAACAGGGCTATTACAACAGTCGACATACAACATAAAGACATAACAGAAGGACATAAGCAGTAAACATAATCAAAAGCAGAAAACATAAGAACACCATCCATCAGAGAGAAGTTGGAGCATTATCATCCATAGCCATATCTGCCTCCAAAATGTCCATGATTAGCAAAGAGATCAAAGAGGGTGTTGGTTGTAGAACCCACCCCACAGGGTACACCCCTTTATAAGCACTAGTTGTAAGAAAGTCAGCTACTTGATTACCCCTTCTAGGAGTAAAGGACAAAGAGAAAGGACATAAGCAGTAAACATAATCAAAAGCAGAAAACATAAGAACACCATCCATCAGAGAGAAGTTGGAGCATTATCATCCATAGCCATATCTGCCTCCAAAATGTCCATGATTAGCAAAGAGATCAAAGAGGGTGTTGGTTGTAGAACCCACCCCACAGGGTACACCCCTTTATAAGCACTAGTTACAAGAAAGTCAGCTACTTGATTACCCCTTCTAGGAGTAAAGGACAAAGAGAACCCAACCCTGGAATCTAGAAGACAAATAATATCCTGAATTACAATCCTACACCTCCACTCTATCATATCAGGTGCTTTAGCATTAACACATTCAATCAGAGATAGACATTCAAATTCAAAAATAACTTTGTCATGACTCAAATCAACTGCAAGTAGTAATGCCCTTTTAAGAGCCAACGCCTCAGTCATGAAAGTAGAGATTGATTTGATTTTATCAACAAAACCCCATCTAAATTGTCCCAAAAAATCCTTGGAAACCACTCTTATGGCAGCGCCTTTTCCAACAGTAAAAGAACCATCATAGTTGACCTTTAAATACTCAGGAGGAGGATGGTGCCAGATGGATTTAGGGGGATTGGGATTTGGCACTACATCAGCAACAATGAGCCTTCCTTTCCCAGATTCCCAGAATTCTAGATTATTTTTTAGAGCTAAGACAATTACCAGCATGGGGTGTGGCTATAAATCATCAAAAACCTTAGCACTCCGTTGCTTCCAAATAAGCCAAAGAATCCAACAGATCAAGGAAATGTCTTGAGGATTTAGTAGTTTCATACCTGTGACATGTAACCACCAGACATTAAAATTATGCACGCTAGCAACATCGAATTTAGCTCCAAGGCTATATCCAAACCAAGCACATCTGGTCCATGGGCAATGGAAAAAGAGATGTTCTATAGTTTCCTCCTTCACAAAACAAATAGGACACCGTTGCATCCTGGAATGTTTATGGTGGTAAAGGGTAGCGTTGGTGGCTAAAGCATTACTGAGAATTCTCCAAATGAATTACTGCACGCGCGGGATAGTCTTGATAGACCAAATCGACTTCCAACTTTGATTAGGGATGATAGTTGAGGGCCCAGCTTTATTGCAGCTCACTAAGCCATTTTCCTTCCTTGAGTGGTATCCTAGTTTTACCAAATACTCACCATTTTTGGCATTCGACCACACAAGTTTATCTTCTAAGCCATTGCCGGGAATAGGGATATTATAGATGGCGTGCTTAATTTCATCTGACAAATAATGTTGAATTGGGGTGAGGTCCCATACTCCATCAATAATAAGATCACTCACTTTACCACCAGAGACATAGCAGTCATTAGTGATAGTTGGTTTCTCAGGAAAACTAACACCCGGAACCCAGTTATCACCCCCAAATTCAAATTACATCACCCGTTCCCACTTCCCATTTCAGATCTTGTTTCAGAAAGTCTCTGCCGTCAAGAATACTAGACCAACACCATGACGCTTTGTTTCCCTTCTTCGCATCAATGAGTTCCTTGTTAGGGAAGTACACACTTTTCATCACTTGGGCCCAAAGGTCTTGTGGCCTTGTCATCAATCTCCAAGCTGATTTTGCCAAGAGAGCATTATTCATAATGATCAAGTCCCTAAATCCCATTCCACCACTATCCTTCCCACCTGTAAGAAAGTCCCAAGACTTCCAATGAGTACTATTCCCACCAACATTACCATTCCACTAGAATTTGGCAATTAGGCTATTCAACTCGTGACAAGTTTTAAAAGGAAACTTGAAACAATTCATTGGAAATATTGGAATTTCCTGGATAACAACTTTAATCATAACTTCGCGTCCTGCAAAGGAGAGGAGAGAGTGTCTCCATCCTTGAAGCTTACTTAGTACTCATTCCCTGATATAAGCCAATGCTTGAGTTTTGGTCTTACCCCAAATGCTTGGTATGCCTAGATACTTTCCTGGATCCTCTAACAACGGAACACCCAAGATAGTGCCCACCATATGCCTGACATCATCTGGCGTATTCGTGGCGAAGAAGATACTGGATTTGTCTGTGTTAATTGATTGTCCCGAAGCATTACAGTAGGACCTCAAAATTTTGGCTAGTTGAAGACAATTCTTTCGACTGGCATGCATATAGAAGAGAGCATCATCCGCAAAGAAACTATGAGTAAGCATAGGGCAGCTCTGACTTAGCTTCACACCCCTAATTCTTTTAGCCTCTTGGTGCTTCCTAATCATGAGAGAAAGAACCTCAGCCACTAGGATGAAAAGGTAAGGTGAAAGTGGGTCCCCTTGACGTAATCCCCTGCCTGGAGAGAAAGAGCTAATAGTCTTGCCAGCTAAACATATATTTAACATCACTGAGCGAACACATTTCATGACCAAAGTAACCCAATCACTACAAAAGCCAAATCTCAATAATACTCTCTCCAGAAAATCCCATTCAACCCAATCATAGTCTTTGCTCATGTCCATCTTGAGGGCGAATTCAAATTTGGCAGTTTTGTTCTTACGTCGAAGGTAGTGATATACTTTGTGAGCAATAATAATATTGTCATGGATGCACTGGCCCGGGACAAAGGCACTTTGGTTCTGGGAGATACAGTCATCAAGAAGGGGCCTCATTCTGTTAGTCATAAGCTTGGAAATGATCTTGTATGAGAAATTACATAGCCTGATAGGTCTGAATAGAGAAACATGTTCAGGTTTGACCACTTTTGGGATAAGTGTAATGTTGGTCTCATTTATTTCCTTTAGCACCGAATTACCTGCAAAAAAATCGCAGACCATAGAACAGATAGACTCACCCACTTCTAGCCATGCAGCCTGATAGAATTTACTTGAAAAACCATCGGGACCAGGAGCTTTGGAACTGCCCAAACTAAAGGCTACTTGTTTGATCTCTTTAGTAGAGAAAGGCTGCATCAGGGATCTATTCATATCATCTAATATTCTATTATCAATAAAATCCAAAACTGTGTCCATCTCATTAACACCAGATGAAGAGAAGAGATTTTGGAAAAAATTAGAGATATTCTGAGAAATTGCAGATTTTTCTTTAAGCCATGTGCCTGAATCATCCCGGATGCTAAGTATACTATTTATTTGTCTCCTCTTGACTATAGATAGATGGAAGAATTGGGAATTCCTATATCTAGCCTCAAGCCCATTGAACACGCGACCTTTGCCACCAAAATAATTCTTCCTGCTCAAAAACTTTATCCAGTTCAACTTTAAGATCAGTAATAGCACGAATTTTATCAGGCAGAAGATGCCCCTGCTGGAGAGAGGCCAACTGAGCTTTTAGATTTCCAATAAGTTTAGCACAATTTGGGAATTCTTTCCTACTCCATCTTAGAAGATCAATTCTACAGGTCAACAGATTATGAACAAAAGATTCCAGAGCAGGAGTGTTAGCACATAGAAAGGATCTCCAGTTGTCCCTTACTACTATAAGGAAATTCTGATGAGCTGCCCAAGAAGCTACAAACCTGAATATTCTTTTCCTTCGTTGATAGTCTAGACAGAACTGTATGAAAAGCAAATGGTGATTTGACCCAGCTGGGTCAATGTGCAAGACTTGGAGGTTGGGAAATTGCTCTTGTAACACCAAGTTGCCAAGTGCATGATCAATTCGTTCCCAAATGGTGTCTGGCTCTTCTCTGTTGTTGCACCACGTAAATCGGAACCCATTGAAACCCAAGTCTACTAGCTCACAGTCTGCCACAAGTAACTGAAAATTCAGAATTTTCCGCCACGCTTTTAGGCTACCCCCACTTTTTTCATCTTGAAATAGGATGTCATTAAAATCACCGACACACAGCCAAGAGGATGATACGTTTCGACTCAGTCGACGGATCTCATGCCAACACAAAATTCTATTATCCTTAGAGGGGGGCATATATGAAGGAAATGTATGCCGGGGTGTTAAATTGTACAGATTCAACATATGTATGAATAATATTAGGTGAAGAGAAGAGAATATTTACCGATACATCATCGGACCACTAAAGAGCAAGACCTCCACTTCTTCCCACCAGGTTCACAATCCAATCTTAAGAGAATCCACATCTCCTTTTAATCTTCCTAACTGATTTAGCCTTCTGCTTGGTCTCCATTAAGAACGCGATCTGGGGTTTTTTCTGGAAGCACTCTTCCTTTATATTCCTAGCTGTCAAGGCAACCCCAAAAAGAGGACAGAGAGTGGGTGACTAAATGTATTGTTGGGAAGTGTGAATAATTCAGACTTATCAGTCAGCAATTAATGGTTCACCTTTTTCAAATATGATTTTTTATTCACCTCAATCCTGTCAAAAAGAGACCTGAGATATGGATGAATATAAGCGCGAATATGATTTGTAAATGAACAGTGATACACTCTTCCTTCTACATCCACCCCTCAGGCACGGAGCCCCAAATATTGAACGGCTTGCAATTTTTAGCTGGAACTGTTGAATTGAACAGTAATCTGTGAGAGGAAGTACAATAGATGGCATAGTTTGCTATTGCTATTAAGATTATATTGATGGCTGACTCAAACTAATTGTTTGGGGCTTGTGCTCCTATATGGCTCTCTTGTGATATTTCTGTGAGGCTTCCCACGTTTCTCGTTTACATGGCTAGCATCGTGATCGCTAGTGTCTGATTGAAATTGAAATAATCAAACTTGCCTGGCTATAAATCTTGGGAACACAATCTCTTTCATGGTTTTTTAAAGAAAAGGCAGATTAATAACGAGCGCAATGAAATAGTAAATCTAACAGAATTTCTAAAAGGAGGGAAGCTAAAAAAGGGAATAAAGAAAAAAAAATCTAAACATATCTTCCACGCGTTGATTTGGGACGACCGGGAAGGAGTGGGATGTGGAAAGTAAGGGCCCATTTGGTGAACACTTAAGGAGGAAAATGAACTTATAGGAGGGAAAAGAATGGAAGGGAAGATTGAGAAGGAACTTAAAAAGTTAAAACTGTTTGGTAAACATAGGAATGGAACTGAAATTGAAGGAAAATAAAATGTTTGGTTTGAAGAATTGGTTGTGGGTTAAGTGGGAAGTAGAGGCAAAATTCCCAGAATGCCCCTAAAAATAAAATACCCAGGAAAAAAACTAGAGTGAAATTTTTTCTTTTTGGCCATGGGAGAAAAATGACAGTGATAAACTTCAACTGAAAAATTTGATGTGCACCACAAGGTTAAATGACATAAATCAGACATAACACCAGCAAAAAAGATCCCTCACTTTAATCAGTAAACTACAGTAATAAACTTCAACTGCAAAATAATATAGATGTTCAAGTTCAAACCAAACAGTCAAGTTCGAAGTCATATTACATAATGTGAACCAGTAACTTTTTCGGATTGTGTTTGTTGCCTTCTAGAAAGTGAAAATCAAACACACAACTTTTGATATTCTTTTGGTTTTGGTTTTTGTCTTGGAAACTGAAAAGCATGAAAAGTACTCCCTCCGGTCCTAATTATAGGAGCTATTTACCCGAATTTGGAGAGATTAAGGAGGGAAGTTAAATTAGTTAATTATAATTATTTTCCAAAAATACCCCTCCTGAAAATTAAAAATTACATAATATCGACTTCCCAGTAATAAATTAAAGAAATGGAAACGGGAGACACTGCTTTCGCAAAATCTTATTATATGAAAAAGATATTCCCAGTAAACACGGCACGTGTGTTGTTTAGAAACTTTAATTAACCCCCTATATATCGACTTAAATTATACTATATATATATATATTTTTTTTTTGTGTTAAAAAAAAGTATACAGTACTATAATATCAAAGAGTTATATATATGTTGGATCATTGATATTTTTTAAATTAATAATGGTCTTCCATATACCTCAAGCAAACTAGACTGGACAAACGAGGCGAAGGATGGAAACGGCACGTAAAAAAAAAAAAAAAGGTTCTAAAAAGTTAAAAATTAAAATTAACTTCGATATAAAAAAAATAAAAAGCCCACAAATTAACCCATCTCAAGTTTTATTGAAGTATACAATGACAAATGTAATTATATAATACTTTTTATTAATAAATTATTATTGTCTTTAATTATTATTGAAAAAGTATAAATAGGGGTATTATAGGAAAAAGTTGACAAAAGTTAAAACTTGCTCTTATAATTAGGACCAAAACTAACTTCAAAAAGTGTTCCTATAATTAGGACCGGAGGGAGTAAATTACCAAGCAGATGATGCTCATAGCTTTTTCCTCCTCTGTTTTTGAAGGCTGTGAGTAAATTCCCT
Organism: Acacia crassicarpa; assembly: GCA_034222035.1. Lineage (NCBI taxonomy): Eukaryota > Viridiplantae > Streptophyta > Magnoliopsida > Fabales > Fabaceae > Acacia > Acacia crassicarpa. The sequence continues at coordinate 23,590,923 of JAWXYG010000008.1, forward strand.
TCCTTTCCTGGTCAAGAACCCACTTTACCTGGAATGTCGATTTGCTGCTCCTCTTTCCAGCTATAAATATTTTTCGTGACACTGCAACTTTGATGTAAAACTAGTCTCCTTAATCATTTCAAAGAACAAGAATTACCCCGCACAGCTCACAATTAAAAGAAAAAAAAAAATCACCCAAATTGCTTCCCGACTCATATTTGTGCTTGGGTCCTCAACTCGTACAAACAAGCCATCGCCATTCTTACCTCACACAACTCACAATGAACAAAGAAAAGTCATTCACTCTTACTTCGATTCGATCTTGCCTGATCCTTCGATTGAAGCTTCTATCGTCTCAAGCTTGTTTTTGGCTCCTTCTCCTTCTTTTAGCTCAAAGCTTGATTCTGGTTTATAATTTGAGAGGGGCTTTTTAGTCATAAATTTCACTCTCCTGAGGAGTTTTTCAGGATCCCACCACTTTTTGAGGGAGCTGAGGTTCCCACATTTATGGGAGCTTCAACAGTAGCTGGAATTTGAGTTGCTTGGAACTTGACGCGCCAAACGTGATTTTGGCATCGAAACTTTGTTAAGTTCCCATTCTTTCCCCTAAGGTCCTTCAACCAAATGGGTCCTAAGCTTTTAATAGTTCATGGATTGGGGTGTGCCAGGTCATATTTTCCGCTGAATAAAATAATATTAAGAGTAACTTTTTTTTTTAATGAAGTTAAATTAAATGATGTATTTACGCAGAAACACGTACTGTTTGATTATTTGAGGGAATACACAATTTTTATTTTTATTTTGGAAATAAAGGCAAGTGAGAATGGTGAGGTATTTCGAGGAGGACAGATAGAAAGTGTGAAATAAATTATATGGGGCATACAGTGGAGGTCACAATATTAATAGCGGTGGCAAGCTGCAGAGATGAGAAATTTGTGAATATTAATAAAATATAGATAAATTACTTTATTATAATAAATTTGGCCTCATCTCTCTAAAACATTATATATAATATATGATAGTTTCTGTTTTAAGTAATTTGTTTGGGAGAAAATGATCAGTAGAGTATTAAAGATAAAATTGATAAATATTTTATATTTGGAATCAATATATCAACTTCCTGTCCCCAATAATTAAGGGTTGAGAATATAATATATATGAACATTGTGTGTACTGAGCAGTGAGTGGACATGAATTGAAGGGGGAATAAATGTGGTCCGTGAAACGGGTTAATCAAACTGTTTGGGTTGGCGGTAGGAGCGGTGACTTAAAAGCTATCTGACCTTTTTTTAAGCCCGGTAGGAAAAAAGTCAATTTGTAAATGGTAAGTTGTGTTTGGATTGTCAGTGTGGCTTTTTGCAGAAATAGCTTTTTTCTTAACTGATGAGTGTTTGGATTATTATTTGAAAAGTCAGTTAAGATAGAAAATGACTGAAAAGGGCATGAATCATATTGAGTACTACTATACTTATTAGTTGTATATATTAGGATAATAAAAATTTTAATTTTAATTTTAATTTGGAAAAAAGTTAAATGATTATTAAAAAAGTTAATAAATAATCATCCAGTGCGGTGAGATTGGGACTGGAGGTCGAGCTGAGCAAAATGAAATGGAGAAACAATCATCCAGTGCGTTACAACCGAAGCTTGGAATTGGGGCGTTCTAAAAGCTCGGCTGCGTTGAGTGTAATGGATTAAGCCCACCTAACGTACTGAGTCTGCCAAACATGAGTGTAATGGATTTTTTTTTCCCTGGTCTAGTAGCTTAAAAGCTACTGGATTTTTTTGCCTAAAAAGCTGAAAAATAAGTGCTGCCAAATGGACCCAATGAAGGCAGAGTACAGAAGGGAGGAGCTGAGGGTGGTGGATGCGCGACGCTGTGAGCATCCAATGCTGGGAATGAACTAATGAAGCCATTTGAGAATATTCGTTCTTGCAGGACTGACCTTAACAGCATCGAAACAGTCTTACTTTCATCATATTGTCTAAGGAAGACATTTCATTAATTTGAACTCTATGACAGCTCCAACCACTTTAATCCTAATTAATTAAATAACTCGTATAAATCTGTCTTTTAAGAAAAAACACATGACTTTCTTAACCTAGGTTATTAGTTTTTGTTCTTTCTTTCTTGTTTTCAAATAATCATAACCGGGTACGAAGAAAAAAGGGCTAATTATTAAAGGCTTCTATTTTTTTGGAACATAAAATCGTGAGATTTTCCAATAGCCAGGGATGAACCTACAATTATAAAGATTGCGATCCAAAAGTTCCACTGATATTGAAAAGGTTATTGCGCCAGCATAAATTCATAGTCATATTGTGGCACGGTTAACTGAATTTATATAATATATATATATACACATACAGGGACCGACCCAAGAATTTTACTTACGAGGGGTAAGAATAAAAAATACTACATTATAAATAAAAGTACTTAAAATAAGATAAAAACCTAATATACAAAAAATTAAAAGAAATATATTATGCAAATTAAGTTTATTCCACTTAACTCTTAGGTGTTTTCATATTATTAAACTAATCTATAATTGAATCTATGCTCAGACTCAAAACAATTTCTTTCTCAATGTATATAATCAAAGAACTATTAAGAAATTGGCCTTCCATTCTATTTTGAAGTCTGTTTTTTATTATCTTTATAATAGAGAAAGATCTTTCACTAGTTGCTACAGAAATTAAAAGAGTGAGTATATATAAACATGAAAGGAAAGAAGTGAATATATATATATATATCAACCTGGATTTTAAGAAAAACTGGATTAGAAGAAGTGAATATATATCAAACTTACTGTAAATAAAAATAACTTCCCCCTATGCCTAACTTTTTCCAATAAGGCAAGAAAGAAAAGGAAGAGGATGATCCCGCATTTATGTAAGTAATTCTTGTTTATGCTGTAGGCTCTTTATCTAGTTAAATTGCTTTTCCTAATCTAAGATTTTATGTAGCAGTGTTATTGGAGGAATCTACAACATGCCGTAAAAAATTAATGCAATCCCCTAATTTTTGGTCTTAACCAAAGTTTCACACTTTTCCCCACAATTTCACACACATGCTCCTAATACATTCAAAGTGGGAAAAAATATCAAAAAAATTTAAAAAAATAGGGAAAAGTATTTCTCCAGTCACTGGAGATAGAGTTTTCTCCCGTGATTCCAAAACTACATCGTTTTGAATTAATGAAGGGTTTGTTAGTAATTTCAAGTGAAATTAATGAAGGGTGTTTTGATAAAATGTATATGATTAAAAATAAATAAAATTACAGAAACACCCTTCATTAATCCAAAACGACGTAGTTTTGGGGTCACTGGAGATAACTCTATCTCCAGTGACTGAAGAAATCCTTTACCCAAAATAATAATAATAATAATTAAAAAAGAAGCGCCAATGGTTATTAAAATAAAAATAACAAAATATTAAAAAATTAATATTTTTTTAACCAGATTTACCTTGCGAGGTTGCACGGCTACCTTGCGAGGCTTTTTTTTAAAAAAAAAATTATTTTTTAAGGAGTTTAAACTTCTCATGTTGCATGAGAAAAAGAAGATTCTTACACACACATGAAATGGTAGGACCCACATCTTTTTTAAAAAACAAAAATTCAAACACGGAAATCGAAGTATCTATGACATGAAGATACACTTCTCGTGCAATATGAGAAATGTATTTCCTTTTTTTTAATATATATATTTTTTAACCAGATATACCTTGCAGGTACTAGCCTTTTTTAATTTTTTAATTATTATTTTTAATTATATTTGAAATTGTTTTCTTTTTTGCTTAGAGTTACATCACGAGGTATCACGGATTCATGGTTACCTCGCGGTGTACTCGGCTCTTTTTTTAAAAAAAAAAAAAATTAATATATATATATATATATATATATATATATTTTAACGAGATTACCTTGAGAGGTTGCACAGCTACCTCGTGAGGTACTATAGCCTTTTTTTTTTTTGTGCTAAAGTATACTTTTAGTCCTTTAAATTTTATATAAGGTATACTTTTGGTCCCTTAACTTCATAAAGTATACTTTTGGTCCTAAAATTCTAACACCGTTAATGTTACTAACGGAAAACACTGACGCATCGAACTTAAGTGATGACTAATAGCATTTAATTACTTTAATTTTATATATTCTTTAATTTACTCATATTTTAAATTTAATCTTAATAGCATTTAACCACAAAATCATCATTTAAATTTACATTATTATCACTTGAGTTTACATTTTCTGTTAGCAAAATTAACGGTGTTAGAATTATACGACTGATATACTTTATAAAGTTAAGGGACCAAAAGTATACTTTATGTAAACTTAAAGGATTAAAAATATACTTTAGCCTTTTATTTTTTAATTATTATTTTTAATTATATTTTATTTTATTTAATATTATTTTTGTTTTGCCTCGTAGTACCTCGCGAGGTATAGACCGTTTCTTAATATTTTTATTAGGCTAAATTATACTTTTAGTTTTTTAAGTTTTATGGTATTCTTTTGGTCCCTTAATTTTATAAAATATACTTTTGGTCATAAAATTCTAACACCGTCAATGTTGCTAACGGAAAATATTGATGAAGCGAACTTAAACGATGATTAATACTTCTTCAATTTACCCATATTTTAAATTTATGTTTAATAACATTTAATGACACAGTTGTTTATACCATTATCACTTAAGTTTGTATTTTCCGCTAGTAAAATTAACGGTGTTAGAATTATAGGACTAAAAGTATACTTTTTAAAGTTAAGGGACCAAATATATACCTTATATAAACTTAAAAGGCTGAAAGTATACTTTTTTTTATTTTTTATTTTTTAAAGTGGCTGCTCATTTACAGGCTTGGCAAGGGTTTAAGAAGCCCAGCGGAGCAGAGCTTTGGTAAACATCGGTTGCTGCAACGCCCTTCGCTGTACCTGCAATCCCCTAATTTTTAGTCTTAACCTTCAGGTGCCAAAGTTTCACAGTTTTCCCCACGATTTCACACACATGCTCCTAATACATTCAAAGCGGGAAAAAAATATTAAAAAATTAAAAAGAAAAATAATAATAATAAATAGAATAAAACAAAAGCACGACACTACCCCGTGAGGTAGTCCTTTTGAAAAATAAAATAATATTAAAAAAAAAACAAACAAAACTATCTCACGAGGAACTTCTAGAAATAGAAATAATAATAATAATAATAATAATAATAATTAAAAAAGAAGTACCAATTGTTATTAAAATAATAATAAAAAATATTAAAAAATTAATACTATTTTTTTAAAACTAGATTTACCTCGCGAGGTTGCACAGATACCTCATGAGGTACTAACCTTTTTAAAAAATTTTAATTATTACTTTTAATTATTTTCTTTTTTTCCTAGAGTTACCTCGCAAGGTATTATGGCTACCTCAGGAGGTACTCGGCTTTTTTTATTTTTTTAATTATTTTTTTAAGGAGTTTAAACTTCTCATGTTGAATGAGAAAAAGAAGATTTCTACACACACATGAAATAGTAGGACCCATATCTTTTTTTCTTTTAAAAAAAAAAACTCAAGCACGAAAATCGAAGATTTTTCTGAGTTTAAATTGAAATGTACTTCTCGTTTCCTTTTAATCATACAAGACTGGCAAGTTTTTATGCCTTTATGATGATCATTGCACTATTTGTTTCAGTGGTATAAGCTTCAGTTTCTATCGATTTTTGCTTTGTTAGTTGCCTAGCATAAGTGCTCGACGGAAGAAAGCTCAAAGACAGTGGTTGAGGGAACGGTTAAAATTAGAAAAGGAAAAGGTATACCTCTTTCATAATGCCATTGCAGATGTGAATCAGCATTTAGCTTTTATGTGACTGTTGGGAAGTACTTTCATTTTGGTGCCATATTTACTGGAAACTTAATTTTTATGGACGGTGTTAGCTTGCTATATTCTAGTTCATAAGATATCCCCTTCTGATAGTATGAGGATGAAAACCTCATATTAGTTTCCCAGAGACAACTAGCCTAAATTTATCATTTGCAAATGTACTTTATCATTCTTTTGGAAGTTCATTTTATTTTCTCCGATTTTGCAGCTCCATCATAGTCCACTGTCTGAAAAGAATGTGCAAGAATTACCTGACAAGGGTAAAAGAAGCAATGCCTCCGATATGCACCAAGAACCTATTGAAGAAAGTGATGCAGAGGATGACGTTGTTGCTGTGGAAATTAGGCCAGGGCACATACGCTTTGATTGAAGCACAACTTGAATTGTTTTAGATTGACTTTCATATTCTGATACATGCTCATGGTCTATTTTGATGCAGATCATGCGACACCCCAAGATCAATTTCCAATGGTTTGTTCGGCTCCATAATGCTCACCTTAGCTTGGACAGAGACCCAAATAGCTACTGCAAAAAAAAAAAAAAAACACACACACACACACACACACACTAGAATTGTGAATAAAGAGGGAGTTGAGAATACTATTTATAAAAACTAGGGTAAAGGATCAAAAATACACATGACCTTCTTTTCTAGGATCGCCCAGCACCACGACCTTTCAACTGGATCAAAAATACACACGACGTTACGTTTTTGGGTCGCCTAGCACCATGGCCGTTAGTCAACCGTTAATTACCGTTAGTTGACCGTGGTGCTGGGCGGCCCAAAAATGTAACGTTGTGTGTATTTTTGATCTGGTTGAAAGGTCGTAGTGATGGGCAATCCTGGGGAAAAAGGTCATGTGTATTTTTGACCCTTCACCTTAAAAACTATACTTCGAAAAGAGTGATCAGTTATATTTTCAAGAATGGCATGATAGAAAAAATTGATATTTACTTTGAGAAAGTGGCTTATTGAATAAGGATGACTCACGATCAAATGCTAAATATTGGCATATTGCTACATTATCAATAAATGATGAGGATACCTACAAATACATAGACAAAGGCTTAGAGGGTGAGAGAGACAAGGCGAGCACGTGCACGAACCTGAACCTAAAGATGAAGATGACTCATAGTGAATATCCATCTAATAGCATCTTATTTTTATGATAATGGTAGGCAATTTGTGCTGTTAAACTTAATATATATATATATATATATATATATATATATATATATATATATATACCATTCGTGTATAATTAATTAACAATTTAAGTAGGGACGAGTTTGGTGTATTTCTTATTATTTAAATTACCAGAATCAAATTTGGTGTATGTGTAGATCATTGATTTAGTAGGTACTAGCTACTTGGTTAATAATTAATGTATTAAAATCAAAACATGCTAAGTGGTTGGTGGATTTGACTGGGTTTAATTTGGGTGCTATACTTTTCTAATATGATCACCGAGTGTACGAAACTTGATTCGCCATGCCAGCCATTGGTTCATCTATTGCACACTATGATACGCTTTTACCCTTAACGTAACCCTTCACTGGTTCTCTTATGGAGTACTCCTTGGTGTGTTCTGACTTTTGACTTTTGAGGAACAATAATCAAACCTAATACGTACGTAAGGCTAGTTTTTGGGATGACCTATTTTACGAAAAATCCCCATATGTCCCTGTCATGAAGACTCACAAGTTTAATGTGATAGGAATCGAAGGAGCTGTCATTATTCTTAATTGATTTTTTTTTAAAGATAAGTTATTAATTAATTTAATTTGTGATCATAACATTGTCGTGGATATGTCACAAAGCACGTGTTTCCTTGCTTAATGTGGCCATCTCATATAAATCTTATATCATTAACCAAACCACAAATCTATACGAATTAATGTCAAATCTTAGTTTAACAATCAACCATCTTAATCTGGGTACTGGCATTTATAAGACATCAATGACTTGATTTCTTATATACTCTTGTTACTATCATACATTTAATGAAAAAGCTGCATTGTACCGTTCATGATTTATTTTTTAAAAATATTTGTTTTCAGATCCTTTTTTGTAGGTACGATTTGTTCTCAGTCTGAATCACTGACAATGAAGTCATCTGATATCTTTTTACGTGTACAATCTGTGCCAATGCCAACTACAATCTGTGCTGATGCTATTGCTATTGCTATATTTATGAAACCGCCTCGTAAAAAGAGGGGAGATTTACTTGAAATGCACGACAGAGTTATGTGCATACAAATAAGAATGGTTTTTTTTTCCTGCCCCGGATATGAGGAAGATTACTAAAGACATATCTCTGTGTTCTACGTTTAAGAATCGGGAGGGTAGGCCACACTAGCAAGTTGTTTATAAATGCTAGCAACTAAACACATTAATATGTAAATGCAGAAGAAAAAAAATATTTAAGGGACTCATCTCCATTTTAGCCTAATAATATTTAAATTTGACCCGGTCAAATAGTCATATAAGAAAATACCATAGCTGATGATGAACAAGTGTAACATAATACGTAAAGCAGAAGCAGCAGCATTAATTGACAAAGAGTACAATAGCTTGATTCAAAATAGAAATGATAGATAATGAAGGAAGGATTCGCAAAATAGGAGTCTTGGATGTGTGGTTGAAGTGTTGAACAATGGCACAAAGGCAGATTCTAAAAGATCAAATATGTCAGCATCCCTTTGTCCAGATATGTTAAAGCCAACAAGAAGTCTAGGGAACTGTTCAGTATATCTAATTGCAGCTATTGCTCCTTTAACCTGATATTAAGAATAAGCACTTACAAGTTACGAAAAATATTCAAGCATGGTACCAATAATGAATTCCAGATTAATGGCAACCAGTGAACAAACCAATAATACTGTAAATAAATTGTAAAGGACATGACAGACCAAAACCACTACAAATTTCTGAGGTCATCAACTTACTTCAGGGAAAACTCTGATAGGATTGGTAAATGATGGCGCCTCCAAGGGAATTATATTGTAAGGTATCAGTTCTGCAGATAATGTGGCGCCTAAATTTTTGATTTTCCTCAACTAGGTCAAAAAAGAAGGTTAAGAAGAATTATTCACAATCATTTTTATGCAAGGAATGACTCAAAGTTTGCCAAGTTCAAATGGAATGCTCAAAGATCTTGATGAAAAACTAGTAGATAATATTTATTAACTCTAATAACTAGATGCCAACTATGTCAAAAAGAGCGATAGATGGGTTTAGTTGTTAATAACAACATAACCAAAACATATTTAAAACAGAAAAATAGCAAAATAAATGTAATTAGACCATGATTAGAGAAGCTAATTTTCCTCTTAAGGCCATTATAACATATAAAAATAATATAGAGCAAGTACCTCCTCCATTATGAGCCCTCCAACACCATGAGGGTCAGCATCCTTACTCAGTGCCTCCATGACCTCCACCAAGGCTCTCAAAGTAGCAATTACCCTTCTCATTTTTGATGATCTCAATTCCAACCTACAACAACAAAATAATCAATAATTACATCAGAAAAGAAGCAAAGGCAACTTCTATTGACAAAAAATGACTTCAATTAATGTCCACAAACTAACTCAAGATCTTACTTGAAAATAAAGCAACAAACCTTTCTAGGAAGGGGATAACAGAAAAGAAATTCTATTGTTTATTGTTCTCAGTGGTGAAGAAGCTATGTATTTATAAATACAAGTAATAACTATATTGCAACTCATAAGTAATACATACTCTCCAAGATTAGAGCTGAAAGTTCTAGATTCTTGCAGCCTCTGTTCTTCTCTTTGAAACAACATCAGCTGCACAACCACTGAACACCAAAATGAACAGCAAAAATTCAGAAACCAAAATGATTAGAAGTTGATATCATGAAAAGAATGCACTCACAAATCTGGGCAACATTTGGGTCCACTGATTAAATCTCATCAACAACCTGCAAGATCGCCTCTACATCGGTACTTTGAGCAAGTGAAGGTGGAACAACGCCGGCTATCCCACTTGAGGTTCTCTCATGACCTTGGCCGGCGGTTCTAAGCTGTTCCCTACTCAGCATCGCTCGAACCAGCCTCTCCCAGTTGTCCCGAACCCTAGCCATGCCTCCAGCACCCATTAGAGCAATCAGCGCCAAAGGTGGTTTCTACCACCTCAACTTGATCGAAAATTGGATTTCCCGATTCCCTCTTCAACAAAAAGATAGTTGAGAGTTTAGCTCGACTTTGTAAAATCGGTGAAAATGGCGAGGTTGAACTCTCAGCTGTCTTTACGTTGAAGAGGGAATCGGGAAGAGTTGAGGTGGTAGAAACCACTTTGGGCACCGGTTGCTCCAATTGGTGTTGGAGGCATGGCTAGGGTTTGTGACAACTGGGAGAGGCTGGTTCGAGCAACGCTGAGTTGGGAACAACTTGAGGGGCGACAGAGAGCGAATGATCTGGCAGGAGCGGAGAGGGTAAGATCTTGTGCTGAGGGCGCCCCTGCCGCGGCGTGGGGTTGTTTTGGTGTGAACCATGGTCGGTGTATGAGTATCAATTTACTGAACCTGAAGATGAATATATATATATATATATATATGTATATATATAGACAAATGAACGCTGGATGGCAGACTCCATTATTACTCTTTGATTCGATCAACGTCATTATAATTCCACCGTTCAGATCCTTTTACCGTTCAATTCAAGTGTGGCACCAAATGCAGACTGCATTCTTAAAAAGCTGGTAGTTTACATGGAAAAATGCTCACCTTAGCTTGGACAGAGACCCAAATAGCTACTGCAAAAAAAAAAAAAAACTCACCAGAATTGTGAATAAAGAGGGAGTTGAGAATACTATTTATAAAAACTATACTTCGGAAAGAGTGATCAGTTATATTTTCAAGAATGGCATGATAGAAAAAAATGATATTTACTTTGAGAAAGTGGCTTATTGATTAAGGATGACTCACGATCAAATGCTAAATATTGGTATATTGCTACATTTTCAATAAATGATGAGGATACCTACAAATACATAGACAAAGGCGTAGAGGGTGAGAGAGACAAGGTGAGCACGTGCATGAACCTGAACCTGAAGATGAAGATGACTCATAGTGAATATCCATCTAATAGCATCTTATTTTTATGATAATGGTAGGCAATCTGTGCTGTTAAACTTAATATATATATATATATACCATTCGTGTATAATTAATTAACAATTTAAGTAGGGACGAGTTTGGTGTATTTCTTATTATTTAAATTAGCAGAATCGAATTTGGTGTATGTGTAGATCATTGATTTAGCAGGTACTAGCTACTTGGTTAATAATTAATGTATTAAAATCAAAACATGCTAAGTGGTTGGTGGATTTGATTTGGTTTAATTTGGGTGCTATACTTTTCTAATATGATCACCGAGTGTACAAAACTTGATTCGCCATGCCAGCCATTGGTTCATCTATTGCACACTATGATAAGCTTTTAACCTTAACGTAACCCTTCACTGGTTCTCTTATGGAGTACTCCTTGGTGTGTTTTGACTTTTGACTTTTGAGGAACAATAATCAAACCTCATACGTACGTAAGGCTTGTTTTTGGGATGACCTATTTTACAAAAAATCCCCATATGTCCCTGTCATCAAGACTCACAAGTTTAATGTGATAGGAATCGAAGGAGCTGTCATTATTCTTAATTGATTTTTTTAAAAAAAGATAAGTTCTTAATTAATTTAATTTGTGATCATAACATCGTCGTGGATATGTCACAAAACATGTGTTTCCTTGCTTAATGTGGCCGTCTCATATAAATCTTATATCATTAACCAACCCACAAATCTATACGAATTAATGTCGAATCTCAATTTAACAATAAACCCTCTTGATCTGGGTACTGGTATTTATAAGACATCAATGACTTGATTTCTTATATACTCTTGTTACTATCATACATTTAATGAAAAAGCTGCATTGTACCGTTCATGATTTATATTTTAAAAATAATTGTTTTCAGATCCTTTTTTGTAGGTACGATTTGTTTTCAGTCTAAATCACTGACAATGAAGTCATCTGATATCTTTTTACGTGTACAATCTTTGCCAATGCCAGCTACAATTTGTGTTGATGCTATTGCTATTGCTATATTTATGAAACCGCCTCATAAATTAAATTTTATTTCTATACAGAGGTGCATGTCAGTCATATGAATAAACCCAATAAATAAGGAATGGCAGCAATTGTATTTTTAATTTTGAGCGCAAAAAAATAATAATTGTATTTTTAACATGTATAAGAGTATATATATATATATAAGTGATTTTTTTTTGGGTCAAAGATCTCTAAATCAGATTAGAGCAAAGAAATTATATTCATTGGTCAAAGATCTCTAAATCAGATCGGAGCAAAGAAATCATATCACAGCTGGTTTCTTCTTATACTAACACGTCAATCCACTATATATAGACCCTAAGATAGACAATGACTTTCAATTCAGAGCTTCAAAAGGACCACGCAATTACTGAATTTAGCATTTCATTATTATCATTTATAAGATCATCCACCCATATATCCTAAAATGGTGGTTCAATTCTTTGTTGCCTGCATGTATCAGTTCGCTATCACACACACAGACATAACGAGAAAAATATCGACCCCACAGCTATTTAAATAAATGGGCATTTTCGTGGTTCTAGGTGCATGAATCCATCCCTTTCTTCTTAAAACAATTCTCAAAATAGGTATGAATTAATGAATGAATATATATTCGAACAACGTGAACAGCTTGCGGCCGTTCTTCGTCCACAACAAGACATAAACCTAGGACTCTACTGTATATCCCTCCTCAGGGAATACACACACACATGTATGGGCCCACACAGATCCAGCATATGTATGTATGTATATAAACAAGTTGAATTAAAATATATAGAAAGGTGTGTGTGTGTGTGGTTGCCTCCTAGTGGTGTAATTCCCCATCTTCTCCTGCTATGCATCTTTATCTTCCTGCTGGCAATTAAATAATTAAATAAAAGTAAGGTTCCTTGAATTTGTACAAAACCCACTCCACTCTCTCTCTTTCTTTTAATTAACCGCAATTTGTACTTTATATATAAGTGATTGTCAATTCATTATCGATCTCTTTTGTTAGTGAAACAAGGATCGAAGGATGAATATTCCTATAGTTCATTGATTATATATATATTGAGCAAAAGCTCTACATTTGTCCGCTTCCATATTGTCCCCTTAAAGAATACAGAATTATTACTGTTTCGTATCATTATTTTTAATAATCACGTACAAGCTTAACGTTGCATGTGTCTTGTTTTCATTTTTCTCCAAGGTACATAATGGAATGATATCAAACGGATGACGACAACAGTAGTCAAATTAATTATATATATTAAAAGAAGTTGAAGAAAAGGATCAATATATAGGAATACGTGTATTTTTAATAGGGTTAAGGAGCGAATTGGCCAACAAACTATTATCCCAAGAGCATCCAGCACAAAAAATTATTAAATGGACCTTAAATACCAATAAACTTTTTAAAACGTGAAGGCAGCACAAAGTCGTTAATTCATTGTAAACGTCCGTCAGTGGAATACAAATTGTTGACTGTTATGTTGCTTTTTCTCTACCTTCTTTGTGAGTGGCTCTAATCCTAGTGGATACCTTGTTTGCCTTCTTATGATATGAATTAGCCATTAGGCTGAATCAGAATCTATGCATTACTGTTTCAGAGTTGAGGTACATTTTCTTTACTTTTCCTATTTGGTTATCCTCTATTCAGCGGTCACCGCGAGTTTCAGTCCATCATCGGCTTTCTCTGCTTCGATTTAAAATTTGTTACTGTCTCCCTCTCGACCTTGCGTCTGCATATGAATTTTTTCCCTCTACCGACAGCTTAAATAGGGAAAATGTGGCGCTAGGTTTCAAGTCGGCATACCTATCTGGTGCTCCGCTCAGCCATCCTGCTGGCCATCGCATATTGCTGTCACCTTGGCATTCTCTCTCAGCCTCCTCGCCATTCTCGCAGCCTCATCTGACGCAGTTGCCACTCGCCTTTCTCGCGTAGACCCTCAGCCTCTCGCCATCTCAAATTCGCGTGTGAAGACCACTCACTCCCTCTCATGTCTCAACAATTTATTTTGCTCTTTTACTCCTCATTTGGTTAGATTCATTTTAGTGCCAATATACTTTCATTCTATTAATGTCTTCTTTTTCTCTGGATTTCCTTAATTAAGAAATAATAATGAGTGTAAGAGGATGACACAATGGTTGGATCAGACTTGAGATATTTCAGGCTTTTAACAACTTATACTAGGTTAGGTATCAGGAAGGACCGATGGAGCCAAATAGTGAGGGAATGAATTGGAGGCCAAATCACGGAGCTTTGGAAGCCAAATATTGTAGGAGGAAGAAGTTTGAAAATTAGGGTTGTTTCCTTCAAATGTCCAGAACAAATTATCTGCCATGCTCATTGTTGGAGAACGAATTATCCCCAATTCGCCTTGCTCCGTCAAAATACTTGTTAGAAGAGGGACTCACTGGATCAGATTAGCCACCAATAACGGACGTTGACGATCGTTAACATTTTTGTGCTAGCTTCCACTTTTAAAAAGTTTGTTGGTATTTAAGATCCATTTAATAGTTGTTTGTGCTGGACGCTCCTGAGATAATAGTTTGTTGGCCAATTCGCTCCTTAACCCTTTTTAATAAAATAAATGGAATTTTATATATACTAGATCATCATTAGTTTTTATCTATATTTTATAGCTAGTATTAATTCTTTATTAATAATAATTTAAATCTTAATAAGAAAAGACTTGTGCTAGCTTGTTCTATTGGAAGTCGTGTGCCTCACATTCAAAAGACAAAAAATGTGTTGGTATGCTTCCATCTAGAACCACTATTTGATAATTAATTAATTAATAAAACAAGAATGCTTAAAGAACATAGTTAACAAACGTGCGGCTTCTTGTAATCATGCTGATAGATTTGGTAAGCAAAAATGTTTTATTGCAAAAACCAGGTGACAATAATTAAATAATATAATTAAGCTTAAGACAGGTTTTGAGTTAGATCACTTGCATGAATGTGTCTCCAATACCCAATCCAGGATAGGCTGCTTTTGTCCCACCATCACCACCACACACAAAAATATTATTATTATTCCTATGCTTTGGATTGAATCTTCATATCATAGTAATTATTATGTTTTAGCAAACAACGAAAATTAGGAGAGAAGGAGTGAGATAGTGTTGTCATCTCAAGTGATCAAAGAGAGAGAGAGATAAGGGTGAATTATTGATGAATACAAGGGTTGAGTATGTGTGAATGACTACAAGATATGAAATTTAGATTTAAATGTAAGTTGGCAATTTTATAAGTAATTTATAAAACTATTTAGATTATATTATATATAATTATATAATAGTATAAATTAAAAAAGAATTAAAGTCCAATTTTTCCTTCAAAGTTTTTGCCCTGGAGTAGGGGGCATCTAGAATTTTTTTTTCTGAAAGCAATTTTGACCGTTAGTTTGACTAATATGGCACACTCAACTTACCACCTTATCATCACCCAACCATATCATCATCCACATCATTTCCTCACTCTCACTCCTCTCTTCCTCGAAAGGCTATATCCTATTCTTCAGAAATAGCCTCCTCCACCCATCCTCTTTCAACCTAAGGCTTTCTCCTTCTCCAATGTCCCCTCCATCACCATCCTCCCTACCTCCTCCCTCTACCTCCATTTGTATCCATCATCCGTAATATCAAGCTCTAAATCTTGTTTTGTTTTACTTAAAACCATTTTTGCATTCGGTCCAAAATACAACAATTAATTAAATTAGAGAAAAAAACATCATTACATATTATCATTTTCAAATGAAAAAAATCAAATAAAACTAGTAAAAAAACCAAAATTATGTAAGCAAATAGAGAAATCATCCATATTTCAATTCCTTTCTGATAATGTTTCATGGAAGTAGCTAATTTCTTGAACTTAATCAATCCAAAAGACAACAAAAGTTGAGATTGATCTATGAGAGAGAGGAGAAGGAGGAGGAGAGTGAGAGAGAAAACAAACCCTAGAAATAGTTGAGATTTCTCGATAGAATCAGAACTCTACTTTTGAACAAATAATCAACCACTTATAGTTGGGTATTTAGATGTGTGAATGTTAGTTCTTGGTATTTTGATGATCACAAATCCTAAGTTATTGAATTAAATAATATGTATTTAAGTTGGGGCTTGCTCGAGCAAGGTTTAGGTCATGCCCGAGCTGTTGGAAATTATGTCCTAGGGGCAAGTCATTGTTCTCTATTTAGTTATCATTTCATTCGCATGTTTATAATGATAACTGTATCCCTGGATATATCTTGTAGATTATCCTAAATGTCCCTAGTTAGTCATCTACGCGGGAACGAAGATGAAATAAGACCAATATGACTTTGATGAGATATGGAGATACGAATCAAAGTCATAGGCACTTGTAAGAGTACAAAGTGTTGGACCAACCCACTATGAGAAAGCTGCATAGATTTAGTCATAAGCTTATCTCATGTATAACCGCGTCACAACGCCCTTTGACCTAAGATCATCATGGATTCCTACATGATGAGTCGTTGATCTTTGACCTAGTCAAAAGTCACCTTTGACTAGGTGATGATAAAGGCTTGGATCGGGATCAATGGTTTTCATGCAGAGGAATGTGAATGGTCAAGATGGAATCTGTCCCTCACATTTGTCGAGAGATAATACTGGGCCCCTCAATGAGTTAGTCTGAGAAATGTATGGCCATACTACGAAGGAAAGGAGTTTCCATTATTAGACTACTCGAGAATCGAGAAAGTAATGGTCAAGAACAGGAAGTTGACATTATTTTATGCCTCATCCTTTACCAAATTATCGCGTGACAAAAGGGACGTGACATGGTTGTATTATAGGTAACATCGTATCATCGATCCCCATATGAATTGGGTAGTCGCAATATCTTGCTAGAGGCCGCTTGTGACTTGTGGGCTGGTACAGTATTGGCTCACTGTCAATCTCATGTGGGCCTACAGGGTAATACACAAGAATAGCCCAACACGAGCAAAAGTGTCCAGATTCATTGAATCTTATATATGTCTAAGATTTAATGAATACAATTTTAATCTAGGATGGATATATGTGTGTGTGTGTGTGTGTGTGTGTGTGTGTGTGTGCGCGCGCGTGTGTGCGTGTGTGTGTGTGTGTATTTACTATTAAATTGAAAATAATAATGATACTATTTATGGATAATAATATTATTATATATAGTATTTAATTTATTTGATAAATTAAATAATTATAATAAATTGAGATATTGTATCTCAGATTTAATTTTCAAATAAAGATGTAGTATCTCAGATTTAATTAAATTGAGATATAGTATCTCAGATTTAATAAAATAGAAAGATATCATATCTCAGATTTAATTTATAAAGATAAATTAAATCTATAGGCTCATAATTCGAATTAAATAAATATATTTGATTAGATCTATTAGACAGATTTAATTAATTTATTGTTTTAATTCAGATTCGAATTTCAAATTAATTGGATTAATTTTGGAATATTTTAATACGACTCATTAGGGTTTTAGAAACTCTTTAAATAAATATTGATCTAGTTGTATTAAATGGACAGATGAATTAGAGAAGTCGTAAGAAACCCTAGAGAGAATAAGAGAGACGCAAGGTTTGAAAGCGCTAGCACGCTGCCGCCCCTGTTCCAGTGCTGTTCGTTCAGATATCGGTAGAGGGAGGAGATTCAAAAGTTCTGCTCCTATTTGATTGAATGAGATGACACCACGTTCAAGACGTACGACGGTCGAGATGCACGAAGCAGAAGATGCGCACCATACCGAATTGAACGGAACACTCAACCCCACGTATAGGTACGGTTTTTCTAATTAACCTTGATTTAAACGCCGTTGATAGATCCTCCAATGGGATTCGTAAAAATTTTATAATTCCGCTGTGTGTATGGATCCCAACACGAGCATACCTAATCTAATAGCTTATTTAAATATTTCAGGGTAGCTTGCTCGAGCATGGTAATTATGTTGCCCGAGCATCATCGACCTCATAGCGAAGAAATGCAGAGATGGAAAGTCGTGCTTGAGCAGAGAATATTGTTTGCTCGAGCATCAATGTGACAAACAACAAATTTACTAAGTTAAAGAGTGATGCTCGAGTAGAGATGAAGGCTTGCTCGAGCACCATGCTCGAGCAGAGGTAAATGCTTACTCGAGCAGCGTCGATTAACGTGATCTTCTCGCCTCTGCCTAACCCTTACCCAAGCATGCCCTTATAGCTTGCTCGAACATTGGCGATATGTTTGCTCAAGCATGGGTTCTTTCCTACTCGAGCAACAGCGATAGAAAACATTTTCTTCAAGCCTCCAGAGATGCTTGCCCGAGCAAGACTAGCCTCTTGCTCGAGCATTGGGTGACCTCTAGTATCTTTATAACTGATGCCCGAGCATGAACGATAATCATGCTCGAGCATGGTCATCCCTATTTTTGAAATCTCCGACTTTGTAAATCTTAAATTATTCTAAGTGAATTCATTTCTTCATGCTATTACTCATTAACAGTGCTAATTACTTTTAATCAGTTTACTAATGAGTTTCAGGTACATTTATCACGAATTAACCACAAATTTACATAAAGCATTTATGTGTCAGACGCATTAAATGTAGTTGCCAAAACTGGTGATAATCTCCACAACCAAGACTCTGATCAATGGAAACCTTTTTCTGATATTCCGCTTGCGCATTAAATACCATTTCAAAACGAGCAAAACAAAAAGAATGAAGAGAATGTTGTGACTGCAAAATCCACCTGGATTATTTGAATTGCGAAAATCTTAACCAAAGCTTTATCTGTCTAAGGGATATATTCAAGACTCTCAATGGCTATTCCTCAAGCTTCATCAACGGTTATTAATTGCAACATCTATAAACAAACGAAGCATTGAATTCGCCAACTACCAAAACACTGCGCATTCAATTTGAACTTATTGCAATTTGTTGTTTCTACTGTTTCATTAATATCTATGGATATTCATTGCTCTTCAGTATTCATTTATTATCTACTCGTGAGAAGTTATTTAAATACTTATTCCTTTTTCAGTTTAAATCTTAAGGTTGAGAAACCTTAAGTGTGGGTGTACGATTACAACTTGTAAGGGGGAGTGAGTCCTAGTGGATTAGGATCATCTCGAGTATAGAGTGTGTAATTGTGACCATTTGTGATTTAATGAAATACCCAAAGGATTTGGAGACTGGACGTAGGTTGATGTGTTAGACCGAACCAATATAAATTGCTTTGTGTCTTTTTCTCTTCTCTGTTTCTGTCTTACCTACATTTGTGTGTGATTCACGAAAAGTTTTTGAGATCACCTATTAACCCCCCTCTAGGTGATATTCCTACCTTTCAATGTGAAGGCGAAACGAAAGAGGTGGAGAAAGATGAGACTGTAAAGGGTGTGACCTTTTTGCTTCTTGGTGCTATTGGGATTCAAGGAAGGTTGTCAGAGTTGAATGAAGAAATATCGTCAATGGTTAATGGATATTCATATCTAATCTGTCACAATGTCGAGCCTGGTAAAGGTGGGCGGTGGCACAGAGCTTAGCAGTGTGTGAGAACTGACTGAACCCAAGAAGGGGGTGAATTGGGTGTATGATTAAAAACTTATGAACTTTGATAATCTTTTCACGTCTTCTAAATCAATAGTAAGATATTCAAACATATACTGGAAATATAAAAGATAAGGGAAGAGAATATGCAAACCAAGATTTAGACTGGTTCAGCTAAATCCTTGACCTACATCTAGTCCTTAAGCTTTACTTGAGATTTTCAATCCACTATCCTCTTGTTTAATCCAGGTACAAGATAAGCCTCTACAATCCCACAAGTTCACCCAGGCACTTGTAAAGCTATAAGGATACAATCCATTTTCTACTCAAGATCACCCAATCTTGATTAACTCTCAGATAAAATGATTAACAATCAATTTTCTCTTTCAAAAGTGAATAAGATAAACACTAAAGTACATTACAAATAATCTCCCTCTCTAAGGTAAATTCTATAATCATTAAGATAATTAGAGAGTAAGTGATATAGACGTCAAAGTGTTGACATTTTAAGAATGAAGTTGTAATCTCGTGTCCCTTTGTCTATCTTGAAAGTTTCTCCTTTTATAGTTGATGAAGAGAATTAAACTATTGAGCAATTCTTCCAGTTTAAAATATGACTGTTGTGTTAGTTCTCTTATGGTTTTGATGATTGCAAACAATTGTAAACAAAGAATGAGGATTTGCTCTTAAAGGTTGAAAATTCTGAGTAAGAGCAAACCTCGAGGTTTTCACTAAAACCTTGAGGTTTGGCCTTGCAAAGAGAGCCTCAAGGTTCAGCACTTCATCACTCAAAAACTTGGTTTCACAAATTTATGTGAAACCTTGAGGTTTGTAAAGAAACCTCGAGGTTCAGCATTTCCAGAGAAAACTCAGTTTCACATCAACACTTCAAACCTCGAGGTTTGTGGCTTAGCGCCTAACTGAAATTTTGAAAAACAAAGTGAAACCTCGAGTATTTGAAGAAACCTCCAGGTTTCTTCATCTAGAGAGCAATTGGTTTTCAATGAATATGAAAACCTCGAGGTTCCCTTGTAAACCTCGAGATTTGGTGTTTGGCTGAAACTTGACTCTTTTAAAAATTACATAAAACCTCGAGTATTACTTTAAACCTCCAGGTTTCTGTCTTACAGAGAGCAATTAGGTTTTTCACATTAGTGAAAACCTCGAGGTTTACTTCACAACCTCGAGGTTGTGACCCTGGAACAAAGTTTTGGCTCTTCAATATTTTAGCCAAACCTCGAGTATTGTTAAAAACCTCGAGGTTTGTGAGTTCCAGAGAGCAAATGAACTTTCTCAATGTTTGAAACCTCCAGGTTTCTTATGAAACCTCCAGGTTTGATTACTTCAAACTCTTCATAAGGTTTCTTTCTTAAAAGAAACCTCGAGGTTATGCATCTCAGAAACTTAAAACACCTTCAGCATTCATAAAAACCTCCAGGCTCACTTTAAAACCTCCAGGTTTACCTCTTATTCCTAAACTTCTTTCACCTGGACATGAAGAAAACCTCGAGGTTTGTGGAATAAACCTCCAGGTTTCTGTTCGTTGCTAGAAATTCAAAATTGTCAAATCTGTTATACCTTCTTGTTTGATCTCAATGCTTTACATGATTAATCTATAATGATTCTAGATATGTTTAATCAACTTTTTAGTGAGTTTCAGACAGATTAAAGAAGGATTATTAAAGGATTAGAGCAAAAGCAAAAGTGTGTCAGAACATTAAATGCTCAACCTAGAAACTTGCTTTCTTTTGGTTAATCCACTTGTGCACGGTTGCAAAGCATTAAAGGAAGATTTCTACAACAAGCAACAATCTCTCCAACGGATTTATTGGCAGAGAGTCAACTCTGAACCAAAGGCCAGCTGGATTATGCAAAAACAAGGAGAGAGAAGATAACCAAAGTGGAACCAATCCTCAGCTGAAGTCTCCCAACGGTTTTATCCAAGTTGCAACGGTCATTTAATGATCTCTATGTATAAATAGAGTTGCATTCAAGACTTCACATAGGTTACAACATCTGAAAACGCTCAAGCATTCAATTCTCTCAACTACTTCTTAGTTTTCATTTGTATATTGTCTTTTGACAAAAAGAGCTTCAGTGTTTATCATCATCTACTCTTAGAGAGAGTTTTTATTGCTTATTGATCATTGATTGTAAAGAACCACAAGTCAGGGGACTTGGTGGTTGGGTTCATTAATTACAACTTGTAAGGGGGAGTGAGTTCTAGTGAGAGAATCACTTCTTGAGAGAAGAGCGTGCAATCATTGAGTTAGTGAAAATCCCAGAGAGTCTGGGGACTGGACGTAGGTCAAGTTGTTGAGACCGAACCAGTATAAATTCTTGTGTTCAAGCTCTCCTTCCCTCATCTCTATTTATCTTTGTTTTCGTGTGTTTAAAATAGAGTATTTCGTAAAAATTTTAAGAATACCCAATTAACCTCCCTCTTGGGTATTCAGGCTCCACTTTCATGTTGGATGTCTGTTGGAAGTAGCCCTTGAAGCTTCTGTCTTAGCATTTAATGTTCTAACATAAATCTAACATTTTGAGGATTTGCAAGTAATCATTCGTTTAATCAACTGAAACTCACTAATAAACATGATTAAAGGCATTGAGAATAGTTGTGAGTGATAATATGGAGATAATAAATCACAATCAAAGATTTAAGCTTTACAGACATGGTGATTTATTGAGGAATAGATGGCAACTCGAGTTTTCATTTGTTAGTTCTCTATGTATTTTGATTATAACTGACAATTGTAAACGAGATGTGAAGTTTTTCTTTGGTAAGTTGAAAAAAAAACTTACTATCAAAGGAAAACTCGAGTTTTGACCTTATAGAGAGAAATCCAATTTTACTGAAAATAAGCAAAACCGCCGGTTTTCAGAGAAAACTCCAGTTTTCACTATATTGAGACTTCTCAACATTTTCGGGAAAAGACAAAACTCTAGTTTTCATTTGTAAACTCGAGTTTTGGTTATACAGAGAGTCTCCAACATTTTAAGTATGTGAAAACTCTAGTTTTGATATAAAACCGCTAGTTTTCAGTTTGCCATGAGTTTTCTAAGTTTTCCTAAGTTTTTGTGAAAACTCGAGTTTTGATTTGGAAACTCGAATTTTTCCCTGGCAGAGAGCTTTCAAGTTTTACGCAGTTTTTTGAAACCGCCAGTTTTGAATGAAAACTTCAGTTTTGGCCATACAAAGTTTTCTCAAGTTTTCATACTTAGATGAAAACTCGAGCTTTGATTTGAAAACTTGAGTTTGGCCAAGCCGAGAGCTTTGCTAGTTTTCGATGATTTGAAAACTCCAATTTTAGATGAAAACTCCAGTTTTGATATTTTGGACTAAAATTCATTTTTCATGTTAAAAGTCCAAAACTCGAGTTTAGAAATGGAAACTAGAGTTTTGAGTTTTTGTTCAGAAATGTGTTCCAAAGCTTAAATCACGACTTTCCTCTCTAGATGGAGGGAACTCGAGGTTTGCTATGGAAACTCAAGTTTTGCTATAAGTGCATAGTGACAAACTCGAGTTTTGATGAACAAACTCGAGTTTTCATTGCAAAGTTTGAAATTCGAATCTGACGAATTTGTGAAATCTTCTTGTTTGATCTTAATACTTCCTATTATCATTCTCTAATATTTCTAGCTATGTTTAACCACTTTATTAGTGAGTTTCAGATGATTTGGAGGTTGTTTATTGAAGGTTTAAAGTAAAAGCAAAAAGTAACATCAGCACAATAAATGCAAAACTCAGAAAGCTTGCATACTTTTGGTTAATCCTTCTGCACACGTTAACAAAGAATTAATGTTTGCTTTCCACATCAGTAACTGCTATTCCAACGGATTAATATTCAAGAAGTCAACTCTAGACTTCTGTGAAACTGGATTAAGTGAAGAATAGAGAGAGAAGAAGACCAAAGCTTAATCTAATCCTTGTCTAATGAAAGCAACGGTTATATTGAAGATTATAACGATCATTTAATGCTCTCTTGGTATAAATAGAGCTGCATTCAATTCTTCTCAACTAACACATTTGCTGAAAACGAATTGCATTCAAGTCTTACACTTGTTCATTCAGTTTTCACTTGTAAAGTATATTTTGATACACAAAGCTTCAGTGTTTATCATTATCCACTCTTAGAGAGAGTTTCTTGTTTATAAATCATTTATTGTAAAGAATCACAAGTCAGGGGACTTGATGATTGGGTTCATTGATTGCAACTTATAAGGGGAAGTAAGTTCTAGTGAGAAAATTACTTTTGAGTACAGAGTATGTAACTAATTGAGATAGTGAAAATTCAGAGAGTCTGGGGACTGGACGTAGGTCAAGCGATTGGATCGAACTAGTATAAATTTGTGTGTCTTGCTCTTCTTCTCTATTCTCGGTTCATCTCTGTTTTTATTGTTTAAAACAGAGCATTTCGGAAAAAAAAAAGTTTTTAAAATCCCCAATTCACCCTCCTCTTGGTGATTTAGCTCCACCTTCATTTGGTATTAGAGCTAGGTTTTCTCAAAAGAGCTTAGCATCTCGAAAAGGATCACTATGGAAGGTATTCTACTTGATGGAGCTTCGATCAACCAACCATTGGGATTCAATGGAGAGCATTACTCCTTCTGGAAAGCCAAGTTTAAAGTCTTTGTAATGGCTACAAAATATGGCCTATGGAGGGTGTTCGAAAGAGGAGATTAAAGACCAACTATTCTTACAAATGGTTTGAGAGAAGAAAAGCCTGAAGAAGATTATGATGAGAATGACAAAAGAAATGTTACACTCAACAGCAAGGCTGTTCTCCTACTGGAAAGTGCTCTTAGTCAACAAGAGTATTTCCGTGTCTACAATTTAACTTCTGCTAAAGCTATGTAGGATGCATTGGAAATAGCTCATGAGGGAACAGCTAGAGTCAAGCAAAACAGAGTCAATACTCTTATGACTGAGTATGATCTTTTTCGTATGCAGCTTAGTGAATCCATTGACAAATTCCAGCTGAGATTCACTCATCTGATCAACCAGTTCACTGCATTGGGCAAAGAGTATGAGCAACCTGTCCAAGTGTGGAAAATTCTTAATATCCTCAACAAGGAATGAGAATCCAAAGTCACTGCCATTGAAGAAGCTTGTGGAGATTCTATGGCATCTATAGCAACCCTCTTTGACAGCCTCTCTGAATATGAGGCAAAGCTCAAGTTCAAGAAGGGATTTGATGAAGCACATGGTAAGAACAAGGGAATTGTTCTCAAAGCTGTCAAAGAAGCTAAAGAATTAGATGATGATGATGAAGACGAAGATGAGAAGATAGGCATGATGGTTCGGAGATTCAAGAAATTCTACAAGAAAGACCAAGGATTCAAGAAGCCAATCATCATCTACGAGTGTGAAAAGTCTGGCCACATCAAGTCTAAATGCCCCCAGCTGAACAATAAGGACAAAGAAAAGAAGAAGTTCAACAAATTTAAAAAGAAGACCTATGTTTCAGCTATTTGGGGTGATAGCTCATCAGATGAAGATGAAACTGATGAGGAAGGAAAAGCAAATATTTGCTTAGTTCAGTAAAACTGAATTCTACGTCTCCCTTGAACAAAAAGAGATGTACGGTGCAACAGCCATAGTGGAGGCAAACCCCAATGGGAGGGAGCAAGATGACGATGAGTATTTCACAGGAGGTATCGTTATGTATCTTCACCGTTTCAGCTTAAACCTGACGGCGTTGTGAGGGAAGCTTTGTTGATGACAATAACGAGAGAGAGGAAAAAAAAATCAACAAACGTATGGCTTGCAAGTAGGTAGGTGGCTGACATGCTCCTTTTTCAAACACCACATGAAATTTTTCTTAATCAAAATAAGGGGATGATTTG
Source organism: Acacia crassicarpa (assembly GCA_034222035.1). NCBI lineage: Eukaryota > Viridiplantae > Streptophyta > Magnoliopsida > Fabales > Fabaceae > Acacia > Acacia crassicarpa. Next base: position 23,616,278 of record JAWXYG010000008.1, read on the forward strand.
ACTTTTTTTTTTTTAAAAAAAAAATCAAAATAAGGGGTTGATGGAGCATGGAGGTCATGTCTCATCAAATCATCAAACTGACTGCTCAAAGAGTAGGTAAGTGGTTGAAATTTTTTTAAAGTTTTTTAAACATGAAAAATAAAGAGAATGAAGAAAAAAAAAATCAATTTCTCACCACTTCAATCTAGTTTAATTTTGATCTGATCTACTGACCATTAACCTATAATCCATCTGGTTTACTAACCGGTCCAAATTTAAAAACCTTAAACATTCTTGTTTTCTTGAGGACCTAGTCATTTTTTCTACTTGCTACGCTTTGTTTTATCTGGTTCGAATAAAATTATCTATTTCTATGATGGGATAGGATATTGTTACAACCATTTTTTGTTACTATTAATGTTACTACCACTTTTCTACCGTTAGATGAGAATCTCAATAGGAGAGAGAAATTATAAAGGTATATGAGATTATGATCTAACAGTAGAAAAGTAATAGTAACATTGATTGTAACAAAAAAAAATAGTTATAACAATATCCTATCCCTTCTATAATTAAGACATTGGAGGACTTTTCTTTAAACAAAAACAAGAAGATAAGAAAAGAAATGCTTTGAAGAACTTCTTATCTGGTAATGGAAGAAGATGGTCAGACTCTTCTTCCTTCTCCCTTCGATTTCTCTCGCTAAAAGGCTCTACCGTCGAACGTTATCTTTAACTAGATAATTCTCATTTGTAAATTATTCTCATTTGTCATCATGTCCATCAATTTACAGTCCCACGTTTTTGCTGGCAACCCTCTGACTTCCAAATCATCAAACCCGGCCAATCCGTTTTCACCTACGACAGGTCTTGAAACCATTAAAGCCAGACTATTGGGCAATACACAATCTGCATCTTCTTCTAATTTCAAGGTTTTGCTTTTCAGTCGCGGGAGGCCCTTGGCCTCTTCGGTTTCCGTTTCAGTCGATTCGCCGCCGATTTGGAACCTGGGTTGGATCATTTTAGATGATCTCATTGGGCTCTTGGAAAGTGCTGGTGTTCACTTGAACGGAGACCAGTTTGTGTATCTGGGTTCACGCGCTGACGACGACGTCGCTTACTGGGCCACCGATGTTTCTGCTGAGCGCAACCTGATGCCTTTATTAAGAAACAAGCAGCTTTGTTTTGTGGAGCTTCGAACGCTCATGGTGGCCACTGATTGGGCGGACCTGCACGCTATGGGGAACTTGGCTATTGCTGGTCATGTAAGTTATCGTTACTTATTTAACGTTGACTCATGAAAAACCGGGTGAATCCTTGCTGTTTCTGATAACCTTAGCTTGTATGCGGCCTTTCCAATTCGTCCAATAATCTAATAAGGCACATAATATCTAGGCGCAAGCTTCTCATGTTGACATTTAGCTTAATTTCTTAACTTATATGGCTGTCTGCGCAAATAAACATGACCCCCAACAATAAATTCCACATCCCTCCTCTTTTTATTTGTTTGCTGCTGCATCTCTGATTGTGCTTGCTCAAGATGATACTTAAGAATGTGCAAAACTTCATTGCTTCCCTTAATCTGCTCCTTGTTGAGGGGTCTTGGCTATATAGAGCCTTGACTGGTGTATTATCAATTTACCTATTATAGGTAGCATTGAGCCAAACTTCTGCCCCTATGGAAACAGACTTATGCCTTTCTTAGGACATTCTCCAGCAAAGCATCGCAAATATGCCTCTTGGCTTCTATTGACAACCTCAGTTTGTCCATACTTTTTGGGTAATACCTCAAACTGTATTTCAAAGTTGTTCTGGAACAACTCTCTCCAAAATTGGCTAATGAAAACCTGGGCATGATCGCAAACAATGGATTTGGGTAACTCATGCAAATTAACCACTTCTCAAGCAGCATAACTCATACAACTTATTAATTTGAAGCAACGCAAGAATAGTAGTATTCTGCTCCTGGGGTTGAGTCATTACACGTTGCATTGCAACACGCTCTTCTCTTGGTTCCACTATGGCTCTGTAGTTCTCCTATCACCCTTTCCATATTCTCCATCCTTGACTCCATTCTAGTTCCCACCGTGCCCTGAAGAGCACCCTCTGTTATACCAAATTTGATAGAACATAGCTGTATTATTTCTGAATGATAACTAAGCACACAACCCTAGAAAGCTAATTCTGTGCACCATCTTTTGTATTGTTGGGCTGAGTGAGTGTGTTTGGGCCCAATTGCTGAAACTGAGCTTTTTTGTTAGGATTGGGATTTCTCCTCATGTATACCTCCCCTTTAGGTCTATCAATTTCTCTCTTTTTTTTCTTCCTTGGTTTCTTCATTAATTAATTAGTATATTAATACAATCACAGTAGAAGAGGCAAATAAAAACAAAGATTTTCAAACTTAGAGAAGGGATGAAAGTTTCATAAGAACAACTTAATCTTGACATGATAATTATATATTCATTCAGATTTGTGTGAAGAAATGGAGTAAGGCGCGAAAGTCTGCTCTATGAGCAATCATGTTACCCCATAATAGATTTGGAGCAAAAATTTAAATTTGGGATAAAGGATGATAATACGTTATTGTTTGGTGTTTACACTAAAGAGTGCTCAGCGCACAAGGCTCCCACTTGGTGGGGGTTTGGGCAGAGATAGACATACATAACCTTATCCCCACAATGAGAGAGACTGTTTCTATGATTTTAACTTGTCACATGGCAACAAACTTATTGTTGCGCCAAGGTAGGAGGGTTTTTACTCTGTACTGTATAATTTGGTGAGGCCTGAGGGAATTGAAATTAGTACTGTAAGGAGTAAGGGATGTAATAAGATCCCCATTTCCATTAATTTTTGTTTTTCCTCTCTTTTTGAGACTTACCTACCGGTTTATGGAAGCCATATTGTGCCTGACAAATTGAGCCGGGTTAGACCATGCATGTGTAACGGCTTATTTAATTTAGAAGTATCTCTAAACAAAGGCAAAACTTTCATCTCCACTGATTCCTATTTCATTCCGTTCTTTCAGACTTAAGTACAATGTACCAACAGTTAACTAACATGTGAAATTACTTGGTTAGGTCAGGCGAGGGCACTGCTGGAATGGCATAATTTATCACGTTTTTGTGGACATTGTGGAGAGAAAACATTGCCCATTGATGCTGGGAGGCGGAAGCGATGTTCAAATGAATCTTGCAAGAAAAAGATATATCCACGAGTTGACCCGGTTTGCCATCTTATAATTCCAGCTTGTAATGGATACGTTGATGATTATGTATTTTGTTGACATGTTTTAATCCAATCATGTGTAGGTGGTCATTATGTTAGTCATTGATCGAGAAAATGACCGTGCCCTTTTGAGTAAACAATCAAGATTTGTACCAAGGATGTGGAGCTGCTTGGCTGGTTTTATAGAGGTAAGTTTTTGCTGCATCGTCTAACAGTTGTTCCTTTGTAGGGACTTAAACTGTGATGTCATAAAACTGAATGACATCACTGTTTCCCTATGAATTTTAAGTTGACTAAATGATACTCCCTCTGGTATAGGACATATTTACCTAATTTTGGAGAGATTAAGGATATTAGTTAAATTAGTTAATTATATTTGTTTTCGCAAAATGCTTCTATTTAAAATTTAAAATGGCATCCATTACTCTGATTCTCTATTCTTTGTCGGTCCTCTTCTACCTCACACACAACTTCTCTGAGCTTTCACATAGTTTGGCGTCGTCGATCTCCCTCAACAACTTCCGGTCTACTCTTGGAGGTTGGAAGTGTAATTTAATAGTGATGCCATTATTAAATATGACAAACATTGCTCAAAATTATTTTATTAAAAAAAATAAAAAACAGTAGAATTGAGGTGTATATGGCATTAATGAGTTGTAAGCATTACTCACTTTATAGAATATATAGATGCATTATTAAATTATTATTGAGAAAGTATTAATAAGGGTATTTTGGGAAGAAATTGACAAAAATTAGAACTTTGTCCTATAATTAGGACCAGGATCAACTCCCAAATGTTGTCTTATGATTAGGATTGGAGGAGTAAAATAGATGGAGCTATGATTTAACTGTTGTGCATAATAATAGTCAACAACCAAAATGACCGAAATATTTTCTTTCCTGATGGAGATCTTATGTATCTACTGTCAATATAATCTGATTTCTGAAAACTCCTTTATATTTTGTCATTATAATTGTGGTGAGTGTAGCTTGTGCTTGCAGACATGTTAAACTCTAGAAAGTTCAAACTTTTTTATAGAAGGGAAATAAATCCTTGTTTAATTTGTTTGATGACTCATTTTATGCGCAGAAAATTTCTTCATACCTGACATTTTTAGCTTGTATTCTGTTTTTTCCCTTTAGCCAGGAGAAAGTTTAGAAGAGGCTGTGAGAAGAGAAACACAAGAGGAGACTGGTATTGAAGTGGGAGAAGTTGTGTATTCTAGTTCTCAGCCCTGGCCTGGTATGATTTCTGCTGCATGCTTTTGTGTTGATCTAACTCCATGCTTCCATAATTTCATTCCGGGGTTAATTACATGAGATATGTTGTTTTTTGAGTTTGTAACTATCTGAGAAAGAAGGATGTCTTTGCAATTTGATGTTTAATCAGTAGACTTTTGAGCTTATTTTAGGTTTGTACTATGTAGTTTGCATATAATTTTGATTCTTCAAACATCCTTGCTTGACGTTGCTTAGTCATCTGGCTGATGAAGGATGCTAATGTGTCCCTCAAATTTTCTCGTATTTTTCATTTTAGGTTATGTCATGCAAGTTTCATCAGTTGTTGTTGGGTGGGGGTTTGAACTTGGTTATAGTAACCCGATTCGCTGTTCACGTCTTGAATATGTATTTAGACTTGGAACGAATTTCCCTGCTCCTCCAAAGGACGAGCAGGGAGCACTTGTCTTTTTGGGGGTGAGATCTGGTCGTCCAGATCTTTCTTTTTTAATAAAAAATTTTTTAGTGCCTGTTAGTATCTTAAAATATTCCTAATTTTTTTTTTTTCAAAAGATCGTAAAGTATTTTTCAGTTTCCTGAAGTATCTTTTTAATATTATTCAGTACCCTAAAATAATTTTTTAGGATTTAAAAAAAAATGTTTAGGTACTGACTGAGATTAAAAAGATATTTCAGGATACTGACTGGTATTGAAAGATATTTTATGATCTTGAAAAATTATTGTGGGGTACAGGCCAACTGGTAGTGAAACATTTTTTACTGAAAAAAAAAAAAAGAGATCGGGACAGCCAGATCTCACCCCCGAAAAGATGAGCACTTGTTCCATTTAGACTTATAGGTTACTTGGTTTTTCAATTTTAGTCAGCCTTTGAAACAGCTAATGCCTATATGCGTGCACAAGGGTGGGTGGCTGTGGGTGTGTTTTTATGTGAGTGTGTTACTGTGTTATGACTTCTCTCTTGATGAATGTATAACTCTCAGTTCTTTCTATTTTTGTCCATTGAAAGTCTTTTTTATTCACTTTATTTCCAGTTGGACCAAACAACATGCCATGCCAACTCATGATTGGGTTCTTTGCATATGCAAAATCCCTCGAAATAAATGTGGACAAGAAGGAGTTAGAAGGTAAATTGAACTTGAGCCCTTAATTTCATTCACCTATTCCCCTTGACACTATCCATCAGGGAATGCAGTGTGATTGATCAGTGGTGCATCTCTATTGAGTTCTTTGCTAAATCTAAAATACTCCCTCTATTCCTTTTTGTAAGAAACAACTACCACATATACTTTCTTCCTATTTATAAGAAAGATCTAGAGAATGTCTAAAATTTTCTTTATTAGTCTCCCATTTTAACCTCCCTTTAATTACTCATTTTAATGTCAATACATTTATTGCCGCAGTCTCAAAGCTTTTCTTTCCACCTCACATCCTCTCTCTTCCACAATCCTCTTTATTATTATAATTTTCTTATTCCCTCTCCATAAATAAGGGCATTTTGAGAAAAATGTCATAATTTTTTACATATTTATTGTTTTTAGCGAACTTTTTGACCAACCTAATTCGGTTAGGTGTTTTTTATAAAAAGGAACCCAGGGAGTATTAAACATGAGTTTTTTTTTGGGTTAAGGTGCAAAAATACACATGCTTTTCTTTGAGGAGCGCCCAGTAGCAAATATTTTTTTTGCGTGCAAAAGTGCACACGTGGTTACAAATTAGGTGCAAAAATACTGTTTGACCGTTAAGTTTGACTTTGACCGTTAAGTTTGACTTTGACCGATGACGTGACATTTCAAAGGTGCAAAAATACATATGTGATTTGTCAAGAAAAGCGCCCAACAACAATTTTTTTATTTAATAATTTTATTTTAATTACTACTAGGTGTTAAAAATATATTTAGAATACTGACCTGTATTGAAAAAATACTTCATAATCTTGAAAAATTATTTTTAGATCTGAAAAAAATATTTCAGGGTACTAACTGGTACTAAAAAGATACTTTGAAGTATTTTTTCTGTACCAATCAGTATCCTGAAAGTACTTTTTAGTACCCTAAAATAATTTTTCAAGATCATGAAGTATTTTTTCAGTATCAGTCTCCTTTTAATACCGGTCAATATTTGGAATTTTTTTTCAAGATCCTAAAATAATTTTTCAAGATTATGAAGTATTTTTTCTGTACTAGTCAGTATCTGAAAAAAATTATTTCAGGATACTGACTAGTACTAAAAAGTACTTTCAGGATACTGACTGGTACAGAAAAAATATTTCATAATCTTGAAAAATTATTTTAGGATCTTGAAAAAATATTTCAAGTATTGACTGGTACTAAAAGGATACTGACTGATACTGAAAAAAATATTTCAGGATACTGAATGGTACTAAAAAGTACTTTCAGGATACTGACTGGTACAGAAAAAATACTTCATAATCTTGAAAAATTATTTTAGGATCTTGAAAAAATATTTCAAGTATTGACCGGTACTAAAAGGATACTAAAAAAATATTTCAGGGTACTGACAGGTACTAAAAAGTACTTTCAGGATACTAAGTGATACATAAAAAAATACTTCATAATCTTGAAAAATTATTTTAGGATCTTGAAAAAATATTTCAAGTATTGACCGGTACTAAAAGGATACTGATTGATACTGAAAAATACTTTATAATCTTGAAAAATTATTTTAGGATCTTGAAATAAAATTATTAAATTAAAAAAAATTGTTGTTGGGCGCTCTTCTTGACAAATCACATGTGTATTTTTGCACCTTTGAAATGCCACGTCATCAGTCAAAGTCAAACTTAACGGTCAAATGGTATTTTTGTACCTAATTTATAGCCACATGTGCACTTTTGCACCCAAAAAAAGTATTTGCTACTGGGCGCTTCCCGAAGAAAAGTACATATGTATTTTTGCACCTTAACCCCTTTTTTTTTTTCAATTTAATTTTTTGAAAAAATTCTAGAACAAACACAATTCACTACTTTTACAAGATGTCATTGTCGTTAAGCTTTCTTTTTTTGGAAGACAGTTGTTAAGCTAAGCTTTCTTTGTTCTTGACACTGTCAGCAAAAGTGGGCAAACACACAATAGTAGGTGAAACCTTCAAAATATTTAAGGCACTTTGTCCCCACTTTTGCCCCATCATCTCCCTTGATTTCATTTCTTTCTTGGGAATCTTAATCCTCTTTTTAGATAGCATTTGTCTACGTGAAATTACAAGGTGATTGAGTTCTCAAAAAGCATTTGATTCTCCGCCTTTCACCCCTTCCTTGTGTAGATGCTGAGTGGCACAGTAGAGAAAGCGTAAGAAAAGCTTTGACATATGCCGAATACAAGAAGGCCCAAAGTACGGCAGCAGCTAAGGTAGAACAAATGTGCAAGGGAGTGGAAAAGAATCAGAGCTTGGCTGCAGATTTCAACGTTGAAAGTGGTGAACTTGCTCCAATGTTTGTTCCTGGTCCCTTTGCCATAGCCCATCACCTTATTTCCTCTTGGGCCTTCCAGGATCGAGTGAATAATAGTGACGAAGGCCATTCGAAACAACCTCGTGATTCTTTGTCGAATTTGTAAAAATCAGCAGAGATTTCCATCCAAAGCCAAGTCTAATTATTACTGTGGTGTATCATATGAAGGTAGCGGGCAGTTTATGCGTGAAGCTGATCTGATCTATCTGGCCTCAGTTCACTTTTCCAGATCAAATTATTCTAAAGATTTTTCATTCGTTCAATTGAACGGATCTCTCTTGATTTTACATGATTTGTGTGAAATTGCTGAACACCAGTCACCAGGGATTGAACGGATCTCGTCTTCCATTCAATCTCATCTTCCATGATACATAGTGATTTGTGACGTCCCTTCTGTACTTCAAATTGAAAACATTCAAAATGGTTTATCATTTTTATTGACAATCACATTTGTGAGTTGGGTTTTGAATTGAAGTTACTTTGCGATGTTACAGCCCTCACCTAATCATTGTTGGAAAAGAGTACTAGATTGAGACAGGAGTGGAAAAGAGGTAGAAGATGGTGATGGTGATTGCAAAACGAAGCAACATGACATGTTCACAAAAAAATAATTAATTAATTAATTAAAAAAATTAAAAAAACTAAAAAGGGGGGCCCAAAAAAAAAAACAAAGTGATGCTCTCACGCAGAGAGATAATTTTAAATAAAGTATCTTTAATTAATATAAACTAAGGTTTTAACTACATGGATGAGATTTCATGAGTGAGGATTTCGCATCTCTAAGATTAGTTCCTACAAAACATGTCCAAAGCATACTACAAGCCTAATATTTAAGTTTACATTTAAAATTATAATATTACTGCCTCTTATATTTCATAGGTCATTCCAACCTTGAGAAGCCTTATACGAGGAACAGCCATGTGGGTGACCCCTTGCCTAAAGTTGTGTCTCAAGAAGCGATAGACATAATTGACTACGATCTTATTGATGAAGGATGAATTAGGCTTTGCCACCACCTCTGCTTCCCCTAACAGGTACACCACCCCTTTCTCCCTCGCTTTCTCTACAAACTTGACCTCCTCTTCAGCACCGTGCAGCCCCAGGGAGGCGCGTGCAGAATCCGATGAGACACGTGATATTCCGTTATTCTGATCCGGTGCTATTCTATGTGAAAAAGAGCTCCTCGCTGATTTTATCACCTCGTGATCGCTCTCCGGCTCGTTCCTAGCCAAAGAGCCAACTTGTTCGGTGCTTACTCGACCCTCCTCATCCATGTCCTCACAAATCACCATTAGATCTTCTTCACGAATAAACCATTCCAATTGTTGTACTAGCTGCGTCTCAAACTCCTCTGGATCCTCAATCCTATCGTTGTAGCCGTACCTCACAACACACCGGAACATACGGTCCTCTCTTGGTCCCACCTGGCGAAACAGGAATCTCTCTTCCAGTACAACTCTGCTAACAGGAATAGACTTTATAGAAACAAAGACAATCACAGAGTGGATTGATGGCACGTTGGCAATGAAGTGAGTGAATATGGGAGGAATGCCTTGCACTAGCTCAGAATACAAAAGTCCGATTCCTGGCACACGGTTTACATTGAAATTGGTGATCAGTTCATTTACTTGTTCCGTAGAAATCTTGTTCTCGAGCTCGAAATTGTATCGTTCTCTGTGTACATAATGCCATATTCCCATCATCATGGTCAAGAAGAAAGCAGATACAAGAGGAAGAAAGCCTCCTTGTGGGAACTTAGTTAATTGAGCTGTAAGATAGAGTGCCTCTGTGCAGCCAAAAATCAAAACGAAGAGAATAATCCACAATAGGTTCGTCTTCCATATAGTAAGCATTACAAGTGTAACCAGCGATGTCGTGATTGTCATGTCACCAACCACAGCAATCCCTGCATCACATGCCATGTAATATGCTTGTTGTTGATGAGTTTTTAAAATAAATAAATAAAATTTAACCAAATCAAACTAGTTAGATCAACAAGTTGCATTAAAAAGAAATGCCACTTTTACCATATGCATGACTGATTTTTTCTGTGGTCTTGAAGGCAGCACATATTATAATGCATGCAATCATGAATATGTAGTTGATCTCAGCAATATACACTTGACCCTTGTGTTTAACAGAAGTATGCACAACCTTCACCCTTGGGAAACAACCTAGATTTAGGGCTTGTGATAAGATGGAAAATGCTCCCGAAATCATTGCTTGGCTCGCTATAATGGCGGCAGCTATAGCTATAATAAATGTTGGCCAATATAAAGGATCTGCATATTATTCACAATTGAAGAGCCAAATGTTACACATGAATCCTTCAAAGTCCAAAAATGTAAGTGTTTGTATCTACATTCGCACATGTCTCCCTTTAATTTATGATGAATAAACATTTGACCCTCTTCAAGTCTCATTGGGAGCCTTGTGCATCAAGCCGTCCTTTTTTTAAAAAAAAAACAAAAAAACTTACCTGGTGTGCTTGCATAGAAGGTGTTCAACACGTTCTCTGGGTACTTTCGTAGATATGCTGCTTGCCCACTATATGCAGCTAGCAACGCAGGAAATGTCACACAACTGAAGCTTATCTGCAACATTATTTATCAGGCATGTCAATTTAATTTTGTTTCTTCACCAAGGAATTTTTGTTGACAACAATGTTGTCCATGGTAGAGAATCCTTGAGAAAAGGGTTCAGGCAAGTTAAGAGAACATAACCAAAACAGAGTTTCATAATTATTAAAAAAACCTTGGATTAATGACGGAATTTGATTATTTCTTCATTAAATAGAGATTGTCACTAATAAATTAGTGACAGAATTCCGTAGCTAATTCACTGTTTTTCAAAAAAAAAAAAAAAAAGGGCAAACATTCTGGATGTTCACATGCAAGGTAAAATATAAAAGCTAAGCTAAAAGAATGATGTATTGTGCATTTGTGCATATTGAGATTTTAGCTTTTAACCTTCCGAAGATAATGTTAGGTGAAAATTAAACATGGACTTACTTGAATTGCTCGTACGCTAAAGTGACCCAAGTCAGCAAACATGGCTTCGGATCCTGATATTGTTTGTAGAACACTCAAGTCAGAAATTAGAATTAAGGGGAAAATGAATATTCAAAGCATTAATTAAAGATTAAACAGTAGCAACTTACCAGTAATACATAAAAAGACCCCTCCAAGTGATATCCATCCTTTCTTGCCATTCCTCTTGAAGTAGTCAACTATATATTTTGGATTGAAAGCACGCAATACCCCAGGGTCATATTTGAATAAATTGTAAAGGCCGATTCCGCCTATGAATATAAACCACACAATAACAATGGGAGCGAATGAAATTCCCACTTTATCAGTCCCAAATCGTTGGACTGAGAAAAGGACGATCAAGATCCCAATTGTAATTCCCACAACAGCTCCTGAAAGATTCAAAAGAAATTAATTAAATAAACAATTTTCAACTACCATTGCCAAATCAATCCATGGATTGATTTGCATAAATTCAAAAGTTCATAGAACCCATCTCAAATAACTAGCCTATTAAAAGTGAGAGCCCCTTGAGCCTACTAACCCCACCACTCCATGAATATTTAAAAGCTCCACATCTATGGTATTTCACTCGGCCTCTTGACAGTCAGCTCTTTCCTTGAATATTAGTCCCTCAATGAGAACATCAATATAATGATCACAAGCCTAAAGTGAGAAAACATCCTAAAAGACTAGCCTATTATATTAAGGAGAGAGAGTCATAGAACCTGTAAACCCTACTCCACTCGGGTTTTGGAGGGCCTATTGCACTTCAATTTTCCTCAACTTCTCAATTTTTTTTCTTATTTTTTTAATCATTATATTCTACATGAGTGAAGTTTTGATATGTTATGGGCAAAAAATGGTGCAGTTTTCAAATTTGTATAATTTTTTAAAGATTGCAGTTTTAAATTAAAAAGAAATTACACAATTTTAAAGTATTTTTCTTTTAAAAATCATTAAAATTTTGAAAATTGCACCATTTTTTTCCCCTATAGTAGATTAAAATGTCACTCATTTTAGGTAAAATCTAGTTACCAAAATAAATAATAAAAAAAACATTGGTAAACTTGGGGAAAACAGAAAGACCCCAAAGGGACTAAAAACATTCAAATATGAATTCACACATATGTGAGTACCTTGACCCAAGGATTTACTGATGCCGCTTACCGCAGAAAGAACTGCATGCATAATAAGTTTAAGTCAAAGTATAGTCAGCAAAGTGGTCACAGATTAATTAAGCAAATATAATATGGGCGCACAAAAATATTAATCGGTCTGATTAAATAAAAGCATTTAGAGATGAAATTAAAGAACCTGAAATTGAGGGCGTAAGAACCCCATCTCCAATCACCATTGAAGTTCCCATAATGGCCAAAAGGACAAGAAAAATCCTCGCAGGTTTACTATTTTCTATCTTGCTTTTTATTTTCTCAGCTCGTTTAAGCTGGCTGGATGGCTCTTCCAATTTGTAGTTTGAAAGCTCCCTGTCTTCTGGTTGTTGATTTGGAATGAGACTCACCTTCATGTGGCGACATATCAACGAATAAAGCGCAAACGCTCCACCTACAACAAACAAGTTCATATAATGACACGGACTCAGCCAATTTAAATGATAAACTATACAGCTGACAAAGTATGATTAAATTTTAAATGTTATTAATAATAATTTTATTTTTTGTCCCTTTTTATCTAAAGAAACTTTTTTCATTTTTTTTCCATGTAATCGAATGATATACTATTTTACCCAATTTAAATAATTTTAAATAACTAACTACGATTAAATTTAAATAATTTTTTTAATAAAATAATAAAATTAATAAATATAAATTACATTAAAATTAATAAAAAATTAAAAGTATATTTAAAAATAATAAAATGACATATATATATATATATATATATATATATATTTTAAAGTAATTTTTTTTTAAAAAAAAAGGCGAACTCTTTTTATATTTAGAGAGAGAGATTGATGGAGTAATAAGCAAAATTGTTACCGTTTCCATTATCGTTTGCCCATAAAACGATGAAGACATACTTAAGCATAGGGATGATGATGATGGTATAGATGATGAGACCCAAGGCGCCGATAATGTCTTCATTGTTCTTAATCCCATCGGGGAAAATACTAGCGTACACATAAAGTGGGGACGTACCAATATCTCCATACACAATCCCCAAGCTTTGAAATGCCAAAACTAGAGTCACTTTCCAAGTCAACTGTATGTTGGGAACAGATTGAAATTAAGATTCAGTTACAATAACAAATGACCAGAAGACGTGTATTGTACAGAAAGAAGGATTTTAGAAGTTTGTCAATATATCATACGTTTATTTTACATAGAATCTAATAATTAAAAGAAATATTTGGGAAGTTGGAGAAAATCAAGGGGTAACAGAATGGGCAACAGAGAAGAGAGAGAGGTGGCAGACACCCCAAATCTGAGAAAGATAGAGGGGAGAGAGAGAGAGAGGGGTTGTTATAGTACCTTAGAGTGGTTGCTTTGAATATCAGAAACTCTTCCAGCTTCCAAATTGAAGGAGTCAACACGACGGAGCTTTGCCCACGATACCTTTCGCTCGTTGAGCTTCTTGTTGCTTTCTTCCTTCGACGGCGGTTCCATCTCTCTGATCTCCCGCGGACACGCACTCTCTCTTTCTCTCTGCGCGCCTAGGATCTGCTTTAAGGTTCTCGCATCCACGTGTCTATATTGACCCGCTGTACTACTTTGATTCTCTTTATTTTATAAGGGAAAATCTTAATTTAATATATTGGTGCTTGCACCACTTTGCTTTTCTGTTCATTTTCTAAATAAAAAACTAACAACATCGTCATGGCGTGAGCAGATTGTGAGAATCTGCTCCCTCTTAATCTCATAGTATCTCTCTATCTCGCTGGTCTAATTTTTAATCCAACCACATATAGAAAAATACGTCATACATTTCAAAAATTTTATATTTATCGTATGCAGTATTTTAAAATGTATAATGTATCCCTTTCTATATGAATGGATCAAATATTAGACGATCGAAATTAAGGAATATTGAGAAATAAAAAGAGAATAAATACTGAGAGAATCTGCTGCTCCCGTCCTGGCACTCTAATAATTGTACCATTTTCTGCCCTAAACCCCGTCTCCTACGGTCAAATTTTTGCGCGTCGTTGACAAAAGTGATTAGGAGAGAGCTCAATTGGCGTTTTGTTTGAATTTTGGGGTGCAGCTATCACACTAGGGTAGCTGACGAAATTGAAAAGGCACCTCGGTCATCTACAAAGACATTATTGCATGGGAGTACTATTTTGGAAAAACGTGCCTTCAGTTTTAATATTGTTTTAATATTAAAAAACCTTATAAAAATACTATTTAAAATTCAAAATTTCAATAAGTGATTTTTTAATAAAATGAGTTATAAATTGTTTTATTGTTCTTGTTAATTTTATTAGTGTTGTTGTTAATAGAATTTTAAAATTCAAATGATATTGTTTTGTTATTTTTCTATAATTTTTTTATTTTTAATAAAAAACTAAATTGATTATTGAACATTAATAATTTTGGAATTCTTGGGTTTGACTTTTTGTTCGTTTATTTTAGTTCTAACTTATAATTGTCATTGTTGGAAATGGAATGATGATGATATCATTCCTACTGGTCACTATTTTGTTTTGGATTAAAACCTATTTTGTTTTAAAAGTTTTCACCTAAGACTAATTTTGTCATTTAAGTTTTCCCCTAAAAATGGTAAAAAGAAAATAATTTTGCCCCCTCTGATTAAAAAAAAAAAAAATTGATTGTCAGTCTGACAATTTTAACCATTACATGACACAATTTGCACAACCACCTCAGCTTCGGAAAAGGATTTTCTGTCCAACTCTCCCTCTCCCCATCCCTCACAGTCCAATCTAGGCTGTTCAAATCTTGATCCAAAGGCCTAGAATGTTTTTTAAAAAAACCGCATGCGGTGCGGTGATCGCATGCGGTTTTTTCAAAAAACATTCTAATATCAAGATTTGGACAACCTAGATTGAACTATGAGGGATGGGGAGAGAAGGCGCCGTGTAGAGAAACCGGACGCCCTCAGCCTAACTCAAGAGTCAAGAGCCACATCACATCATCTCTCTCTCTTTCTTGCCACACATCCTTTGCCTCTTCTCCATCCACACAGATCTGGCTCCATGACCGGATCGAGAAGGGGAATCAAAGAGAACTGGAAATTTGAATCACATTCATCATGTTAATTAGTAGAGGTAAAGAGCCACAGTCACTGATTCAGATAATTCACGTCTTTATTTACTCCTGAGATGGTTTGTTTGTTTGTAGGAATCTTGTTTGATTCCTTTTGTGGAATGCTAGGGTATAGGAATCAGGTTTACTTTTAGAACCCATGAAGCTCCAACAACTCTAACAAGGTCGTGTCGATACTTCTGTACCACTTGGAATCGTGAAGAATGGTACAATCGCTCTTTGTTTCAAAAGAAACTTGAGATGAAGTGGTGTATGAATGAGCATAAGTAAATCTCTAGATCTTTTATTGTGAGATTTATATACGCAACATGATAGGGTTTCTTTACTGCAACATAGCTGGGAACAGGGTAGCAGGAACTGAATCGATCCAAAGTTTCCTTGAACTTTGGATACTTGGAATCCGGTGGCACTGCAATCCAAAAATATAATTACTCGAGTAAAATTACTCCATTTTTAATATTTAGGATAAAATTATCTCCGACCAACTTTTAGAATAAAATTGTTCATTTGAAATATATTGGGAAAATTATGTTTTGGTTCCAATCAAGAAAAATAGTATTAGCTAGAAAAGTTTCATGAGGTTGTTAATAACAAATGAAATATCAACCATTAACAATTGGATCAGTTATAATTAATAAATTGTGAGATTTTTTTTATATATATATTATTTCCCTTGATTATTACCTAAACGTAGTGGCAGAACCAAGAAAGCATTTTAGCTGGGGCCAAAAAACACGAATCCAAGATCTGGGTTTCAACATGAATAAAATGAATTGTTGCAGGAAGATAATTGAACTGCTTAGTCGCTTGTTTTTACCTTGTTGTCCCTAATTTTCATGTAATTGATGTTGGCAAAACATGGGGGAAAAATTAACGTTTATCCTGTAAAGCAGGGGGGAAAAATCAGTAAATTGAAAGAAAATGAACCCATAGAAAACATTAATTTACCCACTTAAGGAAGAAGAGAATCAATAGGCCCCTCGCTCACTAATGACTAAACCATAGAATGGTTAGAGGTATACAACTATCAATACTGAAGGTCAGAACCCAGTAACCCACGAAATTTTGAGCTACCGCTGCAGTTTCTATACAACCAACACAACTTTTTCCTGAGAAAAAAAAAATCACAAGTAAGGACACTTAGGTTGTACATGGTAACACTCTCAGAATGACTTTTTTTTTTTCTAATTTTTGTGCCCCAGAACAAAAATGGATGGGAATTGTGTTTGGTAAATCCGATTATTTTTTCCTGCTCCCAGGATGAACCGGTTTATTTTTGTGTTGGGAAGTAAAAAAAAGAAGCTAAAAATTTTGGCTTCTCTATTCCAGGGAGAAAAATCAGAATTTATTTTTCCCTCAATCGAAGTAGAAATTTACCTTCATTCACCACCATCACTGTCGTTGCCACCCCCAACACCACCGTGCCCCACCGCCTCGCCACCATTGCCACCGCCGCCACCACCACCACCACCGCCCCACCACCACCGCCACCGCCCCAGCACCACCGCCACCGCCACCACCGCCCCACCACCGCCACCACCCCACCACCACCACCGCTATCGCCACATAAATAATTTTTTGAATATAAAAATTACATAAATAATTTTTTTAGGAAATTTAAATTTAAATTTATTTGAAAAGTAAATAATTATATTAATTATTAAAGAAAATGGCAAAATCGTAAAAATAACTCATTAATCCTTCATCTTCCTCCCTTACTATTTTTTTAACTCCCAAACAAGAAGAGAAAAAATGTGTAACCAAACGTAATTCTGATTCTTGGAGTAAAAATAAAATGGGTTAACAAATTTTGATTCTTAGAACTCTTCCAAAGCACAGAATCAGAAAAAACTGTTTCATCTCAAAAACAGTGCTGAGCAACAGAATGGTTACTATGCACACCCTTAATTCATTGACTTGATTCTCAAAATAAAGACCACACAAAACTGACATCGAACAAAAAACATATACCACTCTGGTCTTATTTATAAGTCCAATTTGACCAAAAAAATTTCATCCTTTTTATAAGTCCATTTTGACCAAATAAATGAGATTGTGACAATTTTGCCTATAATAATGATGATAGGAGAGATTGGCTAGCCATGTTGGAAAGAGAAAAAGATAAGAGAGATTTGAAATTTTATAAAGTACCCATTCATAAATAAGGATTAAAACAAGGGTTAAGGTGCAAAAATACACATGTACTTTTCTCCGAGTAGCGCCCAATAGCACATGCTTTTTTTGGGTGCAAAAGTATACATGTGGTTACAAATTTAGTGCAAAAATACCATTTGACCGTTAAGTTTAACTTTGACCATTAAGTTTGACTTTGACTGATGACGTGGCATTTCAAAGGTGCAAAAATACACATGTGACTTGTCAAGAAGAGCGCCCAACAACAATTTTTTTTAATTTAATAATTTTATTTCAAGATCCTAAAATAATTTTTCAAGATTATGAAGTATTTTTTCAGTATCAGTCAATATCCTTTTAGTACCGGTCAATACTTGAAATATTTTTTCAAGATCCTAAAATAATTTTTCAAGATTATAAAGTATTTTTTTTATACCAGTTAGTATCCTGAAAGTACTTTTTAGTACCAGTCAGTGCCCTGAAATATTTTATTCAGTATCATTCAGTATCCTTTTAGTACCGGTCGATACTTGAAATATTTTTTCAAAATCCTAAAATAATTTTTCAAGATTATGAAATATTTTTTCTGTATCAGTCAGTATCCTGAAAGTACTTTTTAGTACCAGTCAGTACCCTGAAATATTTTTTTTTAATATCAGTCAGTATCCTTTTAGTACCGGCCAATATTTGAAATATTTTTTCAAGATCCTAAAATATTTTTTCAAGATTATGAAGTATTTTTTTTGTACCAGTCAGTATCCTGAAAGTACTTTTTAGTACTAGTCAGTACCCTGAAATGATTTTTTTTTTCAGATACTGACTAGTACAGAAAAAAAAAATACTTCATAATCTTGAAAAATTCTTTTAGGATCTTGAAAAAATATTTCAAGTATTGACCGGTACTAAAAGGAGACTGACTGATACTGAAAAAATACTTCATAATCTTGAAAATTTATTTTAGGATCTTGAAAAAATATTTCAAGTGTTTACTGGTACTAAAAGGATACTGAAAAAAATATTTCAGGGTACTGACTAATACTAAAAAGTACTTTTCAGGATACTGACTGGTACAGAAAAATACTTCAAAGTATCTTTTTAGTACCATTTAGTACCCTGAAATATTTTTTTCAGATCTAAAAATAATTTTTCAAGATTATAAAGTGTTTTTTCAGTACAGGTCAGTATTCTAAATATCTTTTTAGCACCTGGTAGTAATTGAAATAAAATTATTAAATTAAAAAAAATTGTTGTTGGGCGCTCTTCTTGACAAATCACATGTGTATTTTTGCACCTTTGAAATGCCACGTTAACGGTCAAAGTCAAACTTAACGGTCAAACAGTATTTTTGCACCTAATTTGTAATCACGTGTACACTTTTGCATCCATAAAAAGTATTTACTAGTGGGCGCTCTTCAAAAAAAAAATACATATGTATTTTTACACCTTAACTCTTAAAACAAAGCCTAAGTTTTATAAACTACCAATGGAATAGCGTTGTATGGTTATGAAAAGAAAGGGAAAATTTAAGTACAAATGTAAGCCGTTGCACATACATGAAGAGAAGAGAAATATCGATGTTGATGTACACATATGAAAACCCATTGAAAATTTGTTGTACTTGGATGGCAATTATTGTTTGGTAGATATACACACACGCATTACATACACATAAAGTGAAAGGAAATATTGTGGTTTTGTATATTTAATTTTTATGCATGTCATTAGTAAATGAGGTAATATAGTCACACATGGTAGAGCAACAGCAAGACAGAGAGCAGGAAAACAATGAAACCCTGTTGTGTGAAATGCAAAAGAGAAGTCAGAAGAGAAACTTACCAACGAAAGGGGAGATGCAGGCGAAGCTAGCAGAGGTAGGTCTAGGGTTAGTGAATCTAGTCCTCCTCTGTGCCTGCGATTCAGAGAGAATGGATAGGAGGAAGGCAAATAGTGGAGAGTGGCGGTGGCGTGAGTTACAACATCAAGGCCGAGCAAAGAAGAAACAGATCCGGTTGATATGATATATGAAATTTGTCTTTTATCAAATAAAAGAATTTGAACCGGTTTCTTAAAGATTACTCTGTCCAAAAAAGGTCTGTTTTTATGTCTTGGATGAATAAAAACAGGGTTGGGAAGCGTGAAGATGATAAAGGTGATGGACATGTCTGCTTTTATGTCTTAAATAATGCTTGCCATACACGTGACACACCCTTCCTCTTTCCTAAACTTAAGCAGGCACGGAGCCACTCTCGAAAAAGGAAAAATGAGGAAGGAAAAAAAAAGTGGGTGTAATTATAGGAAAAATAAGATATTAATTGGACTAAATTATTGATTAAAATAAAATATTATATAATAAATATATATTTTTTAAGAAATTTTAAAAGGTTAGTTGGACCCTAACTAAAAGATTAGCTAGGACCAAATTATTGGTCAAACTAAAATATTATATATCATATACATATATTTTAACAAATTTTGAAAAATTTTAGAAGACCAACTGGAGCCAAGGCACCAGCTAGCCATAACCACGTTCCGCCACTGGCCTAAACGTGATTTTCCCAAATAAATTTGATGATGTGTGGATCCACTGAAATTCTCCATAAGGGTCGTTTGGTATGAGGGGAGTGAGGAGGAAAATTTTTCATAAATTGAATTTAAGAAATTACAAAAGTGAAGTTACAAAATTCAAAAAAATAGAATATGTAAAATAAAAGAGAAAACCAAATTCATTAAAAACTTTTATTCAAACTTCTCTCACTTTTTAAAATTCATCTTAGAAAATTTTTACCTCCACCGTCATCCTCCCGTCCCCTCCCATCCTCATACCAAACAAGCCTTTAATTATATATTTCCTTACTCGCAAGCTTCATCCCTCGCCCCATTTCTTGTGTCGCATTGCGTCACTAGTGCCTTCGGTAGAAAACAGATCACATCACTCACTCAGTAAAAGGGAAAAAAAAATATATTACTCCCTCTAATTTTAATTATAGGTCAAAGTTTGTAGTATTAAAACCGAAGAAAGTAATATATATATATATATTTTCCTGAGTGAATGATTTGTAATTTAAACTTGGTTTTATAATGGAGTGTTCACTTTACAACATGGTTACAAAAGTCAAAACAATAAAGATGGAGTGTTCATTTCAAAACATGTTTACAAAAGTCAATAAAGGAGTGTTCATTTCACAAAATTTCCACTCTCCCAAGTTTGATCTCGTCTCATTCTACGTGCAGTATTTCTGTGGTCACAATGCGTTCAAGTTTTTTTTTTTTTTTTTGTTAAATTACAGGCAAGCTGAAAAGCTTGGAATGATGAGGAAAAGACTAGATCATGAAGACCAGTCCTTAATACATCAAACTAGCAAAATAAATTGAGCAAACTAAGCAAAACAGGTCATCTGGTCTCTAAAATACATATCCAGGCAACCCTCTGGAAAAGCCCCCTTAGGGTTCAAATTAATAAAAAATTGTTAAAAAAGACCTAAGAAAAAATCACATGTCAAAAAGGCCTTATGGCATTTTCTAGTATTATTTCATAAAACATTAATTGTTAGCGTGTACTGATATAGTTTTTAATGGATACTGATTTTGTTGTTAGGATATTGTTATTAACATCTACTGATTTAGTTGTTAATGTTCTATTAATATAGTTGTAAACATTTATGAAATAATATCAGAAAAAGCCTGGGGACCTCTTTAACATGTGACTTTTTTTTAGATTTTTTGATAATTTTTTTGCTCATTTAGGCCATAAGAAGGATTTTCCCTTAAAAAAAACCTAGAGTCCGTCACTCCCACAAAAAAGCAAAAATAATTACAAATAATCTTTACTTTTTACTAATATTTGTTTATAGGACAATATTTTGTGTGTGTGTGTTTCTTTTTACAAAAAGTCAAAACAATAATGGAGGGTTGGTTTCATGAATTTCCTATCCAAATACATTATTCTATCAACAATTAAATATTTTAATATATTGTGAATCAGGAGGTTTCATTTTATAGCTCTTTAAGTGTTTTTCCCCCTCTCCGACTCCTTTTGAGAATATTCTATGCCACTTGATTTACCCTCATCATAACACATCCAATAACTTTTTTCATATATTTAAACTACCTCAAACGATTTTTTTATCATTTTCTAAGAGAGAATGTATTAATTTATATGCTAAGTAGGAAATTAGTTAGTGAAACATTTGTCTCGTCCAATTACTCTTAACATTTTTTTCAAAATTCATGAACAATATCCCCACTACTGTAGAATTGCCAAAAAATGACAGTAACTATTGGTTATAAATTACAGTTCAAACCGTCATATATGCAAGCGTTATATATGTTTAGCACAAGATACATAACGGTTCCAAACTATAATATATTAAAGGCATATATAATGATTATTTATTATTAAATGTAATGCATTGGCTTTATTTTTTTCATTATATATAATTATCTTTTAGTATTTTTTTATTTAGTTTTATTGTTAATATTTATTATATAAAACAAAATATAATCATTGATAATAACATGATAATAGTATTAAATATAAAATTTTATTTATAGTATTTAAAATTCAATACATTATCTTTTTTCTTTCTATGGAAAAGTAAATTCATATTATATAACAAAGTAATAACTTACAAAGTGTTGTTCAATCGATCGAATATCATATAGTAAACATTACATAGGCCAAGGAACTGTCTAACTGAGAACTATAATTTTCACATGGGAAATCCTAGTTAGATAACAAAACACAGAAACATCTTCTGAATTTAGAATATTTTTTTGATGTAGAATAAAGTGGAGAGCATTATGCAAAGCAATCAGCAGCGAGTAGAGAGCACCCAACTTAATAGGAGGGTAATTTGACCATTGCGCAACCAAATGATCTTGGAACTAAATTCGAGTTTTCACACCATTTTCCTGATAAGAACATCCAGATGAATGAAATGAGAACAACCAATAGCACAAGATGAACATATATACAATATTTCTTGGAATAAGGTTAAAATTTGCTCATCTGGATTGGAACATATATTGATATGGTTTGATTGTCTACTCTAAGAGGTAAGAGTTAGCGCTCTCCTATGTGTCATTTGGATGACTTGACAAGGTGAAAAACTTGTCCCTACATGACAAATCTGATTCCAAACAAACTACAAGGACTCTAATAGTTGGAACAATAAGACAAAAAATTGGGTTTATCTTGATTGTTTTCCATCCAAACATATAACCATTGAGGTCCAATTTGGTGATCATCAATTCTAATGCCTAGTTGGCATCCAAACCACCATGCCCTTGAAAAAGGATAAGTTAAGAATAGTTTATCCAAAGATTCATTATTTAGAGAACAAAAAGAACATACCTCGGAATTAATAGTATGTCTAATTTTGAGCAAATTAGAGGAGAAAGAATACCACTGAGTAGCTTCCAAACAAATAAACAAATTCGTAGAGGTACCAGGAGCTTCCATGCCATGCAACGTAGCGTATTGGTAACCTAAGAGGGTTGCCTTCTTCCATGAAAGATGAGTAGTAGAAGAGCAATATGTATTCGTCCCATAGCGTGTATGTCCTAGATATATTCTCCATCCATTTAATAAAGTCCTTGGTCTGATTAAGAGGAATCGGAAATTTGTGACATTTTCTCACTATTTGTCTAGGATAAAGAGAAGATAGTCGATTGAAATTCCATCTAAAATATTGGCGCAGTATAAGGTCCGACACCTTCACAGAAGGATATGCCAGGCATGACAGCTGCAGTGGCCACTAAAGCCTATTATCCAAGGATATTAAGTCTCAGTCCCTGACTCGTCAAGTGTTACACATCTACTGGCCTCACCTTTTTGGGTAGCGGGTAGCAAGTAGTGTGGTCCTTTACTTTTATTTAATTTTAGCTTAAATTTCCCCAATTAATTTACAACACACATTAGAGTATAAGTAGCAGAGCACATACCAGTTTGGACAAAAATATACTGATAAAAATACGAAAGGATAAATTTTGTTCCTGGAGAGATCAAAATATACAATTATTTGGATAATGGTGCCTAATCGGCTAAAATAACATAATACAGTCATTCGGTAATCAAAATAAATACCTAAAAATAATAGTCACCAACATCCACCTCCACACTACTCTGGAGCCTTACCTCTATCTCCCTGCTTCAGTCTCGATGAACTAGCAGAGGGCTTAAAAGGGGCTGGGATTCAAAATTGAATCTCAGAGTAACCATTAATCTCATATAAAATGTATAAGTTGTAAATGGAGCTTGATACCCAAGAGGGGGGGTGAATTGGGTATCTTTAAAAATTTAAACGATTTGCTCTGTTTTGGACAAGTAAGAGCAGGGTATAACAGAGATGAAGAGAAGAGAAAGCTTGCACAAGTTGATTTATCATGGTTCGGTCTTATCCTTGACCTACATCCAGTCCCCAAGTCACACTTGGGATTTTCAATTCACTATAACTCACAAACTGATTACAAGCTTTGTACTCAAGAGTAGTTCTTTCTCTAGAACTTACTCCCCCTTACAAATTGCAATAAATTATCCCAACCACCAAGTCCCTTGACTTGTGGTTCTTTACAATCAATGAATAATAACAGAAATAACTCTCACAAAGAGTAGATAATGATAATCACTGAAGCTCACAATGTCAAAAGACAATTTACAACAGAAAACAGAAGGTAGGTGAAGCTATTCAATGCTTGTGCGTTTTCTGATACTCTTAGTTGTTGAGAAGCCTTGAATGCACTCTATTTATACTTAGAGAGCATTAAATGACCGTTGTAAGATGAATCAAACCATTGGAGGTGATTAGTGATAACTTTGGTCAGCTTCTCTCTCTAATCTCCAACTAATCCAGGTGGTTAATTGATTTGAGGTGGCTCTCTGTAGATTTGTCCGTTGGAGAAGAGTTTACTGGTTGTAGAAATCCTTCTTTATCGTTGAGAAGGCGTGCTCAGGTGGTTTAACCAAAGGGAGGTTAATTTACTGAAGTGCATTAAATGCTCTGAGCACCTTTTTGCTTTTTGCCTTTTGACCTTCATTAATCTTCATCTAAGTCAACTGAAATTCACTTAACAAACTGGTTAAACATAGTTAGGAATATAAGTGAATGATAAATGGAAACAATGAGAACAAATGAAAATGTATTACAAATTCGTGTAATTTGAAAATCAGTTTTCAACGCTCTATACTTGAGTATGTTCTTATATACTCGAGTATGTCACTGTATACTAGTGTCTATACTAGAGTATCCAATATGATACTCGAGTATGCAGCTTCCAGAGGCAAACCATCGTGACTTGAACTTTCAAAACCAACCTCAATACTCGAGTATGTAAGTATGTACTCGAGTATGGAACTATTTGTGAGAAAATTTTTAAGTTCAAAACCCTCAATACTTGAGTATTCATTCCAATACTTGAGTATTCAAATCATTGACAAATGGATAACCTCTCTGTATGGCCAATACTCGAGTATGCATATCAATACTCGAGTATTGATCTATTTTTCAAAAATTGTGAAGTTTTTCCATGTCAATACTTGAGTATTCAAATGAATACTTAAGTATTCAAGAACAGGTGTTAAGTTGAAAAACTTTGTAGGAGCCCAATACTTGAGTATGCAAAACCTATACTCGAGTATGCAACAGTTATGAAATTTTGAAAGCTCTCTGTAAGACCAATACTCGAGTATACCAATACCATACTCGAGTATTCACTCAAAGTCAAAACAAGTTTGCTCTCTGTAAGGCCTATACTCCAGTATGCAAGTATCATACTCGAGTATGCATTCAAGTTGAAAAATCATTTGCTCTCTGTAAGTCCAATACTCGAGTATAGCTTCCTATACTTGAGTATTGACTCAGTTTGAAAAATTTGAATACTCTCTAGATGACCAATACTCGAGTATGTTAGTACTATACTCGAGTATGTACTTCAGTTCAAAAATTTGATTGCTCTCTATGACTCCAATACTTGAGTATTGCTTCCAATACTTGAGTATTGCTTTGTAAAATGCATTTGAGCAATCCATTGTCAATCCAATACTCGAGTATAGCTTCCTATACTCGAGTTTCCAATTGCTAGATGGTTTTTAACAGATTTTGGAAACTTCAAAACATGTTTACAATTGTTGATTATCATCAAAACACATAGAGAACTAGCATAAGTAACGCATGTAAGAAAAATCATAAATAAACAAATATACATAACATTCAGTATCAAGGCACATAGCCAAATCAAAAACTAACAATCCTAATAGCACACAGCACAGATTGCAATGGTCCTAATAGCACACAGCACAGACCACCGGGCACAGCACACGACAAAGCCCTTAATGCACACAACATGTTAATGCACACAAACCATCGGGCACAGCACACAGCAAAGCCCTTTATGCACACAGCATGTTCCGGTTCCATAGCGCTAGGAAATAAATGATAACTAAATGTATGCAATTTCAAGGTAAAACATACATACACAAGTCACACAGAATATATGAGGATTAAGGTTACTACCTGGCAGTCAACTACAGATAAAAATAACCTTCCTGGTGCAAAATATCACAATTATCCCTAAAATAATAAAATGTAAATATCATTAAATTCCTTTCAATAAATATTCCTTTGATGATTTAAAATAAACCCAATTAAAGTTCCCATATTCACTAAATCCCTTTTCTTATTAAGGAATTTAATATGAGCTTATATTCCTTTAACTTTCGTCATTTTCCAGGAATTTCCAGCAACCAGTGACGGATCTTCAAAAATTCATAATTAAATCTAGAAAATTCCTTTTGGGTTGATTCCAAAGCCCAAATGACCGTTAATATGTCTATTGTCAACCAAAAATACTCATTTAGGCCAGACCAAGTCGAAAATTCAGCCATGGCCCAAAACACCACTGTTTGTCCAGAATATCTCCAGGTTTTAGGGTCAATGTTCAAACATTTATTTCTCTTAGCACAAAATTCAGAAAATACGTGTTACCTATGGATTTAATCCTTAAGATGTCTACTTTCTTTCTGTAAAATTTTATAATTTTTCAAGTCTATTTACTAAGTCAAATATCATGAAGAAGGTGACTGACTCCACAGGAAATTTCCATAAACAGCACCCTAATGATTTTTAAACTTCCATTTATGATTCAAAAATTATGATCCAAGTTCAACCCCATACAAAATCTCATTTTAAACACTTTAAAACCATCAAAAACACTAAAATCCATTCCCAAAACACTAGTATATGATGTATATCCAGCTGGACGAAAATCATTGTCTAACCAACAAAATGTCAAATTTCCATTCTATCACCGTAATCTAGTCTATAATCATTTCTAATTTGTTGTTTGAACCCTTAATCATACTCTAATCCCATTTAAGAATTTAGGCAGCAACTCCCCATATATTTAGGGTTTCCAAAATTTCAAGAATACAAGAGAATACCCCCATAAATCAATTCACCAACTCAAATCCACTATTAGGAGGTTCAAGAATTACTAACCTTAACTTGACATTTGATGTTCTTGTAATTTCTCCTTCCTTGTTTACCAAAATTTTCAGCCCCCTTCATGAACACCATAAGAAGACAGATTTTTGGGTTAAGAAGAGTTGTAAAAGGAAGCTTAGAAGAGATGGAAGATATTCCTTAAAGTTTATCTATTGAATCCTTGAGTTCTTCCTTCTCCTTTTCTCCTATAAATTTTCCACTCTTCCTCTTTTCCCTTGTTTTTGCGTGTTGCCCGACTCAAATGTGGGATAATGAGTTGATTTAATGTCAATTAAAGGGTCCCATTCAGCTGGATTAATAAAGGGAAAAATTGACCTCCAACTAGCCTAATATTTACCAATTTGCCATCATGTTAAAATCCAATCACTTAGTTGAAACAAGACTTTAGACCCGTGCGATGCACGGATATGTTAAATTCTTAAATGATTTAAAGTTATGACACATGATATCATGTAAATATCAAATCATTTCCCCTCATCATAATGTCACATCATTTGCATTTTTACAATGGCAACTCAAAACTTCTTTATAAACGACATTTGTTGTAGTCTTACTACATTTGTTGAAATCATCCAAGATAAGTAATTTCAAACCATTAAAACTCTTAACCTTAGAAAGTGTGACATATAGTTGCCCTTGAGAGAAGACTGAACTCGGTAGATAGAAACCAACATTAGCCATGGATTGTCCTTGGCTTTTATTTATTGTCATTGCAATGAAATGATGATGGGAAATTGTCGTCTTGTCAAAGTGAACGGAAGTTTGCATTCAGATGGGTTCATATCCATTCTATGAATCAAAATATCTTCACCAACACTTGTTCCATTCAATGCCTTAGCCTTAATTACATTTTTCCCAAGTTGTGTAATTTGTGACCTTGTACCATTGCACAATCTTGCTACCTGATCAATAGTTCTTATCAACATAATTACCGCACCAACTTTCAGCAATAATTTATGATGAGGTATCCTTGATCATTTAATTGCATTGAGATATTCTATGTCATACAGATCATCAAAACTTCCATTACCATCTTCTGTACGCCCTATAGAGTCGGAACTAAAGAACTCAACTGCATCACCGGGCAACAATGAACAAATGTACTCATTCAATATATCCACATTTTCTGTTCTAAGAGTAAGTATTGACCTATTGGTTAGGTAACCTTCATCAAATAAACATTCTTTCAAATTTGGGTATGTAGCTTCAACAATGCATCTAATTGGATTACAATCATCATGGAGCAGCAACTCTGAGGGAATAGTATGTCAGCAAAACCATCATGTGGCAAACCAATGGCCCTGCCTCCCACATTTATCAACCATTCTGAAAATGATTTAATCTTTTGTTGTTCGACTTGATTAGTTAAAGACGTCAACCTCATATTCTTCTTTAGCTGAAGTAATCTACATTCTTTCCAAAGAAGAGAAGCGTTAGTAGTTCCATCAACAACCTCAGCTCGCCCACCTTTTGGGATAACTGGCAAGATTTGTCTAAAATCATCTCCCATTACGATACATTTACCTGCAAATATGCAATCACAATTCAATTTTATAGAGTAAGCACTAAAGTATTCTACTTCATCTCCTAGCAACGGAGAACAAATGTACTCATTCAATGAATCCACATTTTCCGTCGTTGGGGTTAAAATTGACCTGCTGTTTAGGTAATCCTCCTTGAACTAGGTAAGTAGATTCAACGATGCACCTTATTGGATTATCATCATTGTAAAGCATCAAATTTGATGGTAATGTTAAGTTTGCAATACCATCGTGCGGTATTAATGACAAAGTACTAATACAGAATTCATCGACACTAGTGATCACTTCGTTTCTTTGGCCTTAATTACTTTGTGATTCCCCAGATTAACTAAGAATTAATGACAAAGTAATTTATAGAAAATAAATTGTTGAAAGACAGGGGAAAATACAGTTTTACCATTGGAGTTATTAATTTACATTGTTATCGCCTGAGTTTGCATTTTCCGTTAGTAAAATTAACAGTGTTAGAATTATAGTACTAAAAGTATACTTTATAAAGTTAAGGGACCAAAAGTATACTTTCTGTAAACTTAAAAGACTGAAAATATATTTTAGCCTTAGATTTATTAATCAAATTATGTTTTCTATGTTTGCCTTAAACAATGCAATGTCATTTTGATTTCATTCATTCTATATCCAGTATTTGAAATATCTCTCCACAAACTAATAATACATTGGTTATCTAATTTGTACATTTAAATAATCATTTTATCAAATAATAATAAATAAAAATGTTTATATCCATTAAATAAAGATTGGATATAGATTGAGATTTATATCTTTTCTTATTTTTATAAAAGACCTTCAAAATCTCCCAAAAAAAAAAAGTCCACCATTGACCTTTACTATATTAATACATCTTAATCAAGTTCAATCTCAAATCAATTCATACTTATACCAACCTGAATCAATAGGTTGATAAAAGAATAATAAATACACTCATTTGAATTTGGTAGAACAATAATCTAAATCCCGTAATTTATGGTGAGCCCTAATCAATTTTTTTTATATGGGGATTTCAAATTTTAAATCTCTTAATCAATTAAATATCATTATCAATATAATAATATATTATTATTTATTATAATAATAATAATTGTTGTTGTTATTATTATTATTATTATTATTATTATTTTATATCCCTTTCATATTGTTGACAGAATAGGCGAGACGATGAAGATAAGACCATGCTAAGGGAAGAGGGAGAATGGCATATATCAGGGAGAGAGATGATGAAGCTGATTTTAGAGGAATTTGAAATTTGAAATCCATACCCAACTAAACCAATCGAAATCCCCTCATAATAAACCAAGGTTAATCCACTGTCCAGTTTTTTTGGCCAGGCTAGGGCACCGCCCAACTATACTGACCAATGATGTTTTGGCAAATCTTGACTCCATGCCTGAAAATAAATGCATGCGTACAAGGGGAAAGGGATGGAAACGTGAAAAATTATAAACATAGATTAAACCATACAGTTCATGCATAGAGATTAATCCAATGCTCATCCAATGGGAGATCATCGCTTAAGTAGGAATCAGTTACATAAATAATTTATGGCTGCACCAAATCCAATCACATGGAAGTTGCTCATAATTTAAAGGCTAAATTAACATTTCTAATTATTATTTTTTTCAAAATAATGTCAACAACCCTTTTTAAATATCTAAGTATTAATATGAAAATAATACCCATCTCAAAAATAATTGAAAAAAACTCATCGACACATTGAAGAGAACAAAGACATTAAAATTATCAATATGTAATTACATGGAAATCATGCTGGGGAAAAATTAAAACCCGATATTCTCTTACACAGTTAAGATATGAAATTAAAACAATTAGTAGTTTTAATATACCTTTTCAATACGTCATTCAATAAATAATAAAATTTTCAGAAAACAAATATAACTTGATATTACCAATCTTTGAAGACCAATTAAAATCAGTATGCTTTTATTGCAACAAACTTATTGTTAAATCATATCCGTGGACGATAGGATGTCAACACTTAATATGACCATATTAATTACTAGTAGTGTATTTAATTTTTCAGATCACGACTTCCCATATATATTATAATGAGTTTTTGCTCCCCAAGAATCTATCACTTCATATTCCTTTCATCTACTTATCCTCCATATTTTGATTTCAAATTCAAATTTCATATTAATCTCACTTTCCATCTCTTTTATTTGGATCACTAATTCAATTCCTTCTAATCTTCTAGTGTCATCAATATCATGGAATGAAAAAAGCAGTTTTTTTAACTCTTCAAATATCTTGAAAATTTATGACTCTTTTTCTCACATTTGCTCTGTTAGTTCTCTAAGGGTTGATGATTTCCAATAAGTGTAAACAAAGTTTGAAGTTTTGCTGTCAATTGTGAAAAACTCTTTGTGAGAGCAAAACTCGAGGTTTGCACAGAAGCCTTGAGGTTTGGCTTTACAGGGAGGAACTCAAGTTTTCTGAGAAAAGAGAAAACTCGAGGTTTCCAGAGAAAACTCGAGGTTTCCAAACACAGAGACTTCTCAAGTTTTTTCTGTGAAAATGCAAAACTCGAGGTTTCTGGAAAAACCTCGAGGTTTTGTCATACAGAGAGTCTCTTAGATTTTGAACATTTCAAAACCTCCAGTTTTCAAATAAAACCTCAAGTATTGAGATTCTGACATGAAACTTCAATTTTCACAAGTTTTGAGAAAACTCGAGGTTTGGCAAGAAACCTTAAGGTTTTGACTGAGACAGAAATCTTAGATTTCAACCAGTTTTCCATAAAACCTCCAGTTTTTCATAAAACCTCCAGTTTTGAACTTGACAAGATTTTCTCAAAGTTTTCACATTGAGTGAAAACTCGAGGTTTTGGGAAAAACCTCGAGTTTTGTGGAGGCAAAAAACTTTTGAACTTTCTCACCTCACAAAACCTCCAGTTTTATGAGAAAACCTCCAGTTTTGGAGTTTGACAAAAACTCTAAGTTTTCACAAAGTGTGAAAACTCAAGGTTTTGGGAAAAACCTCGAGTTTTGTCCAGGCAGAGAGCAACTGAATTTTCTAAGGTTTCAAAACCTCGAGTTTGGTTTTGAAACCTCGAGGTTCCTGTCTTGGCGCAAAATTTTAAAGTTTTCATATTTGAACAAAACTCGAGTTTTGTATAGAAAACTCGAGGTTTTGATAAACAGAGAGCAGATGATGTTTTCACTGATTTGAAAACTCGAGGTTTCAATAGAAACCTCAAGGTTTTACTTTTGACAGAATTTTTCAAAACTTTCATACTTGAGTGAAAACTCGAGGTTTGTTTGGAAACCTCGAGGTTTTGCCAGCCAGAGAGCGCTGAACATTTTGAAGTTTTGAAAACCTCCAGTTTTGATCAGAAACCTCAAGTTTTGATGTTTTGGACATAAATCAAATTCACAAGCCAAGTCCAAAACTCGATGTTTTGAGAACAAACCTCGAGGTTTCTGTGATGGATTTGAAATTCAAATTTCGTGATTTTGTAAAACTGTCTTGTTTGATCTTAATACTTTCCAGACTTATTCTCTACTATTCCTAGCTATGTTTAACCACTTTGTTGGTGAGTTTCAGATGAATTAGAGAATGTTTATTGAAGGTTTAATACAAAAACAAAAGTGATGTCAGAACATTAAATGCTCAACCCAGAAAGTTACAATCTTTTCGGTAATTCATCTGCACACCTCTAGTAGGAATTAAAGAATGATTTCCACATCTAGCACTTGCTTTTCCAACAGATTAATTCACAGGAAGTCAACTCTGAACTTCTGTACAGCTGGATTAAGTGGAGAGTAGAGAGAGAAGAAGACCAAACCACCTCCTAACCATTGCAAATCATCTCCAACGGTTTGATTGAAGTTGCAACAGTCATTTAAAGCTATCTGAGTATAAATAAGGTTGCATTTAAGTCTTCTCAACAACCAGAATAGCTG
This sequence comes from Acacia crassicarpa, assembly GCA_034222035.1. Taxonomy (NCBI): domain Eukaryota; kingdom Viridiplantae; phylum Streptophyta; class Magnoliopsida; order Fabales; family Fabaceae; genus Acacia; species Acacia crassicarpa. The sequence goes on from JAWXYG010000008.1 coordinate 23,648,577, forward strand.
AAAACGAATTGCTTTCAAGTCTACATTTATTCTCTTCAGTTTTCACTTATATAGTATCTTCTGATACAAAGAGCTTCAGTGTTTATCAATATCTGCTCTTAGAGAGAGTTTCTTTCTGTAAATTATTTATTGTAAAGAATCACAAGTCAAGGGGACTGGGTGATTTGGGAGTTCATTGATTACAACTTGTAAGGGGGAGCGAGTTCTAGAGAGAGAACTACTTCTTGAGTGCAGAGTGTGTAATCTTTGATATAGTGGAAATCCCAGAGAGGCTGGAGACTGGATGTAGGTCAAGTTGTTAGGACCGAACCAGTATAAATCTCTGTGTCCAGTTATTCTTTCCTTTACTCTGTTCACCTCTCTTTTTATTGTGTCAAAACAGAGCTTTTGTCGAAAAATTTTAAGAATACCCAATTCACCCACCCTCTTTGGTATTTAGCTCCACTTATATGCTCTGCTTAGACTTGTCACTTACATCACCTTCTTGTTCTGCATACAATACAAATTTAAGTTAGTGAATTGCATCCATCAAATTTCAATAACATAAAAATGATAAGTAGACTTCAACCAATTTATTTCTAACACTAGCATGATCAATGGCAACTCAAAACTTTGGTTTCATACAAAACAACAGCAAATATATCAGCCCAAGAAAGTAATACAAGCTAACATTTATAAAAATCAATGTATATTCCATTTTCTCTTCATGGAAATATATAAATATATTTCGCTAAAATATTCCTAGAAATTGACAACCTGCATTTCCCTGAATGTCATACGACATTATGAATTTTCCCCAGCAAGAAGCTTTTGTATAATAGCATCTGCCTAAGAATATAAAGGATGAACATAGAATATTTCAAGCATTACTTTTAAACCTGTGACGAAGTTATATTTTGCAGAGGATAAAACGTAAAAAAAAAAAAGCAAGAAAAAGAAACCAAATAACTCATACCTTTGCCTCAGCTAAGGTCATTACCAAGTCTTCTGGTTTTTCTCTTCTAATACCTTTCTCATCAATGTCTGAAGTCTAAAATATAAACCAAATAAGTTCTTCAATTGCACATTTCCATTTAGGACATGCAACTTTACTTCAATAAACAACAAAATATACCACAATCGTTTTGATATATTTCTCCTTGCAATTTCTTGTTTTTCACATAAACTACGGTTTACTTGCCATATATCAGCAATATCATCAGGAATTTCCTCTGATGTAAACTGAACAAATATTCAAATAAACAGAGATATGTATGTGTAACGATAATGCAAAGCTGAAGGAAAAATAGCATAAGGTAAGAAACTATGTCCAAGATGCCCCCATACAAATAGTTGTGAAGGTGGAATATCACCTAGAGGGGGGGTGAATAGGTGATCTAAAAAATTTCACAATTTAAAGCGAAACCCCTTTCCGATGATCAAAAATGAAAAACTCGTAAGACAATAGAACACAAGACAATTTATCCTGGTTCGGTCTAAAGCTCCGACCTACTTCCAGTCCCCAGAACACCTGGGATTTCACTATCTTCAGAAGAATTACAGGCTCTGTAAACGAGGAAGGTTTCCTTCACTCTCGGACCACACTCCCCCTTACAAGTTGTAATCTTTTACACCCACTCTTAAGGTTCCACAACCTTAAGTTACAATCAGAAGTAAGTAAATGTTTAAATACTCCTCACGAGTTGAATAATGATGAACACTGAAGAAAAGAGACTCAGCAATAAATTTGAAACACAGAAGAAATTAATGTCGAGTTAATTGCATAGCGTTTTCGGTCGGTGGCAAAGTAAATGCTTCGTGTATTTATAGATGTCTTCATTGATGACCGTTGTCGAAGCACAGAGCTAGCCGTTGAGACTTCACAAAATGCCCGTTAGACAGATCGAACACTTTCTGGAGATTTTGCTGATTTGGTTTGAATATTCCATCTGGAATTCTCTTTCATTCTTTCTGTTGTAACCGTTGTGAGATCTCATCAAATGCTGGATTGAGTGTATTAGAGTTTTGCTTTGCTTTGTCCAGTGCATCGGTTTCGGAGAATACAACGGTTTTGGTAGTTGCATTAAATGCGTTCAACTGTCCCGATGGATAATATCAAAGTCCACTGGTAATTTCTGTCTAAATACTCTGAAACTCATGAACAAACTGGTTAATAGCATTTGGTAATCTTAATCACAAGTAATCAGATGAGTAATTGATACATTAAAGCACAAAGGAAATTCGTAGACGGTGATTGAAAACAGGGACTACTTTACTCGAGCAGAGTTTAAGGCTTGCTCAAGTAAGCATTTTGAAATGATGAAGAATCCACCTCTGCCCGCTGATACTCAAGCATGGAAATCAACCTTGCTCGAGTATGGTGCTCGAGTAAGCTTTGGAGTATGCTTAAGCAGGTCCTTTTCTTTCTGTTCAAAAGCACTAAGAGGTCTTGTACTCGGGCAAGGATTTCTGCCTGCCCGAGTATGTTGCTCGAGCATGGCTATTCTCATGCTCGGGCAAACCTCTTCTGATTCTATGAAGGGCTCAAGTGACAATATTGCTCGAGTATGGATTTTAGCCTGCTTGAGTAGAGTGCTCGAGCAAGATAAATCATATGCTCGGGCAAGCAATCTCTCAACTCAAAGTCACTTGCTTCCTGACCCTGCTCGGGTAGGGTCCTCAGTTTGCTCGAGTATGCTTGCTCGAGCAAGCATACCTTCTTGCTCGAGTAGGGTTCTTTCTGAGGCTTTTCTTGGGGGGTTGCTCGAGTAGATTTCCAGGTCTGCTCGAGCATGCTTGCCTTCATGCTCGAGTATGCTGACTCTGAAGCCCCTTTTCCCGATGTTGCTCGAGCAAGGCACTATGGTCTGCTCGAGCAAAGTCTTATCAGATGAAATCTGATATGCTTTGCTCTCGATGTTGCTCGAGCACACTCACTACTTTGCTCGAGTAACATGCTACTGATCAGATTATCAGATTAAGTTAATTTTGTTCTTGAAATTGTAATCATCAAAACTCAAGAACCAACAAGTTGCAGTCTATCTTTAAGGCAGCATTTTCAGGCTAATTTATATACCATCAGTATTATAGCACAAAACCAACATAAAGAAAGAATTATTGTTTTGGATAAGAACTTTAGAGGAATTGCGAACTGAATATATTGGACTTCATCTTCACTTTTCAAGAAGCACACCTAATCATACGGAACTCTTAAAATATTCTAAACGGAACAACTAATCATCAAGTAGCACATACATCATCCTTAAAATCTAAGAGGAATTAAGTATAATAGTTAGAATTTACCTCACAATCTCAACATGCTAAATTACACCAAAGAAAGCACAAAAAATTGTAGACATCCTTCTCTGTGGCTTTTGGGGATAGACTTGTAACTTCAACAACATAACCATCAGAATCCATCTTGGCAATGTTTTTAAGCAGATTTCCCTTCAAAGTGATATAAAGAAAGGAAAAATAATTCAATCATGTCAAAAAAGAACAAATGAATGATTTAGACAGGCAAGTAGAAAGAAAATTTCAAAACAACTCGAAAATATTTCCATGTTACCAAACTATCAAAGCTTGGAGTAATATTAGCTGAGACTTGACTAAATTTTTCCATGTTACCAAAGTCAATAGTTAATTTACTACTCTAGTGAATGTTCATAGTCTGTGCTATTTTGTTCTATTTATCGCACGAGAGGAATAACAGATCCTTCATTATTAAGAAAAGTACTCAAGAGCAAGGAATAATTTCTGAAGATTTCCTCATCAACAACATTCTACTTTATTAGGAGAATCTAGTATACATCATATTTCTCATTTGACAAAGTATAAATGCCAAGTATCTAGTAAAATTTCAAAAAGTATAAATTCCAAGCATCCAGTAATGTGGGCAATCAAGTAGGCCATCCAATCTATGCATTAGAGATAATAACAGTTTTACATGGCTTTAGTAAGGTTAGCAGTGAAGTAAACTACCTAGAGTTAACAAAAAGCTAAGATTCAAAAGAAGAATGTACTCTATTAAAGTACAGACAGAGAATCTTTTCCTCAACACTGGCACTTCCCCTGAAAAAATATTTGGACATAATTTACAACTGAAACAGAAATTCATATCTTTAACTCCATATCTAATGACCATAAGAGGAGTGAACGATATTCACAATGTTGGGTCGGGTTGCCATGATCTGTTCCAATATAAACTGCTATAGCATTTCATGAAGTTGACCAATTGTCTCAAACCATATCACATCAACAAAATGCACAATGCATATAGATGAGTAAACGGTACCTTAATATATCTAAGTAGATAGGTTCAGTCCAGTTTGCACAATCAAGCCCAAGATTCTGAAATGCTGATGCACCAAGAGAACAATTATGTTATATTCATGAGCGTCCAATGTCAAATAAATATGAGAGCAATGACAATAAACTCTTGGTAGTACACACATATGCATTCTGTGAGATCATTCTGTGACAATGACGATTGCATTCTGTACACGCGCGTTCTGCAACTGATTGTTAAAAACAAAGCAACAACTGATTAAATAGGCACCCAATGTCAGTATGATCTTCAAAACAACAATTAAATGTTACCGATTAGTTAAACCAATGGTTGAATAGAGGTGATTAAATGTTATCATCGGTCAGGCTACTGTTGCATGGGGAAAACGCATCCAGCGTTGGAAAAACTCAAGCATTAAATGATACTCGTGAGGAGTATGCAATAACCCTATACGAAATGATTAATCACGTTTACTTACACACGCCGAGAAGTGAAGCCAATGGAGTAATAGCCCAAAACAATAACATAAATGATTCTTGCAGAAAAACCACGTGTACACGCAAATCAGATGGTACCCAAGGACGAATGGTTTGGAAGTCAATTATGGTTGAAGAATCATTTGAACTGGCCAATGGAATTGAAAGTAAGGTTGAAAAAGACATTCAATATTAAAAGAAAATCATTTAAAACAGCTAATCGGCCCAATAACTCATTGACTAAAACAAATATTACATAGAGGTTATATCAATTTCATTGGAACACTAAGAATATAATAAATGGACTGTTATCAAAGGCCTCAACATCCCCAAATGAGAATGAATACTTGCGATGACTAAAACCAGTACTCTTTAGAGAACATATCAGTTTCATTGGAACACTAAGAATATAATAATGAGTTGATATTAAAGAAAACACCATTACCCAATCAAATAATTCCTTGTGAAGACCTTAAACTTCAACATATCTAGGTAGATATTAAGACACACATTGGACCACATAATAAACGCCATGTATTCACAGAGACATTTATTGACCAATGGATGTGTTTTACATGGACCAATAGATGATCTGCTACAAGGTTTAGTAGTTTATATTGATGTAGTTGGCCATTTTCTTTTTTTGTTTTTTCCTCTTAGTTTGGGCCAAAAGATGATTTTAGCCCACTTTGTTAACTTATAACCCATGCTCATGTACACATAAATTCTAAATAATTATGAGACATACAATACAATTTCGTGGAAATTATAATTTAACCTTGCTTCAATTTTTTTCTCTCTTATTTCCTAAAAACACTCATGCAACTTCTTCTCATCCCTTTTTGGCCAAATTTATTACACATAAACAAGTAATTCCATGACTACATCTTATTCTGATTATTTCACGTAATAACCTACATTCATCAACACATAATTTCATATAAATTCATATATGCAAATAACTTCACATTAATGCACATGAGAAATGGGGATGTTACATCAAGAAAGTTGATCAATAATCAAAGACCCTATTTTAAGAATTTGTTTCCAAACCTGAGCACTATTGTAAGCAATCTTGAATATGAATTCATTATTAGCATCCATATATTTTTGAAGCATGATCTGACTAAGGAGTGTGTGTGGAGCTGAAACAATTTCTCCACATGTGTTTACCCAAAAGAGCGTCATTAAACGCTTCCAATTGTATGAGCTGTAGACCGCCATTTTTCTGAGTAAGGCATAACTCATTCCAAGCCAAAAGATAAGCATTGCGTGAATTTGTAGAACATCCATAAAAGAAATTAGCCATCTTCACTGCAATCTGATGACATATATGATGTACAAATTTGAGATAAGAGAACAGATAAACCAGCAAGGATGTTAGAGAATTTTTAATCAACACCAAGCGCCCAGCTTGTGAGAGAGTCAAACTTTTCCTACCAGCTAATCTTTTATCAGTCCTTTCAAGAACAACTTCAAATTTTCTATTTTGTGAGTTTTTACCATCAATAAATGCACCTACATACTTACACTAGTACAAAAAAGAGTTTTAAAATCGCCTCATTTAGACTGAATTATAGAGAATCAGATCTTAGAAGTATGACCGGTGGTAATTTCGTAAATATAAAGAATTTTTGGGACCGGATTATAGAGGATCCGATCTTAAAAATTATGACTGGTGGCACTTTCATAAATATATAGAACACTTTTAAAACCGGATTGTAAAAAATCTGGTCTTAAAAGTATGGCTGGTGGCAATTTCGTAAATATATAGAATACTTTTAAGACCGGATTATAAAAGATCCGGTCTTAAAAGTATGACTGGTGGCAATTTCGTAAATATATAAAACACTTTTAAAATCAAATTATAAAAGATCAAGTCTTAAAAGTATGACCGGTGGCAATTTCATAAATATATAGAATACTTTTGAGACCAGATAATAAAAGATCCAATCTTAAAAATATACTGTTAAGACCGGTTTTTACAAACAACCGGTCTTAAAAGTGTTTAAAAAAAGAAGCTAAATTTGCTAAACTTGTTAAATCCATGAGTATGCTTGTCTTCTTGGTGATATAATATTTGCTTAATGCTTCGAGGATTCTGGACGACCGTGGCTCCTTCCTCTTCAATCTATGGCTCCTCCCACGCCACGTTCCCACAGATCTGACTTAAAGTCAAACCCAGATCTCTTCTTGCTTAAGTCTGTTTGTTTCTACCTTGACTGCTCCTGCTCAGATCTAGACTTTGATTTTGGTTGCTTGAAGCTTTGCCAACACCGACAAGAGGATCCTATTCAAATTTTGTTGCTTTAAGCTTGTGATTTTTTTGTAGATCTGGACTTCAATTTCATCTCTGATTTTATGTTGATTCAAATTCAATTTCCATAGTGAATGATTTCTATTTCTTGTTATGTTTTTTTATTTCTAGACTTTGTATTCATCTTTTTTTGTTTTTCTTGTTGGTGTTGCTTCCAATCTTCTCTTCTTTTTTGTTTTTCTTGTTAATGTTGCTTCCAATCCTCTCTTCTTTTTTGTTTTTCTTGTTGGTGTTGCTTCCAATCTTCTCTTGGTTTTCCGTCGCTGATGACGGGGGGACATTCAAAATGTTGCCAGATCTGGTGATTTGGGACCGGTTGTTTTATTTGGGTTTTTTTTATAATTATTTTGAAACATTTTTAAGATAAGATGTTCTAAAAGTTTGGTCTAAATTTTTAAGATCGGTCGTTCATCCAGTTTTAAAAGTTACAGAATTTTAAGACCGCTTAGAACAAGACAGGTCGCAAATCCGGTCTTACGATACCTCTTTCGTCTGGTCTTAAAAGTGTTTTTTGTACCCGTATTACCCATACGTGAATGAAATTGAATTTCAAGAATTTCAGAAAGTTTGCTCTTAAGGCGATCTAAAGGGCTGCAGACAAAGCTCGATTTTCTAATAATTAATGTGCTGTCGAGAAATCAAGGAATATCTCCTTAGCAGAGCCTTAACTATACGATAATCCTCTTCAGCGGGACGGCAGAAGAGTAACGTGTCATTAGCATACATTAAATGGGTCAATGGATCAGCATTGCGAGATATGACCCTCCCACAAATGAAAATTTGCAACTTGATGTATCATATATACATGATAAAACATTATCACAAATGTGAAATTGCCGAACACCATGGATTGAACGGATCTCTCGTCTTCCATATCATGCTTTCAAGCCATTTACCACGATACATGGTGATTTGTGAGGTCCCTTCTGTACTTCAAATTGAAAACACTCAAAATGGTTTATCATTTTTATTGACAATCACATTTGTGTGAGTTGGGGTTTCAACTAAATTTACTTTGGGGTGTTACAGCCCTCATCTAATCATTGTTGGAATATAGTACTAAATGAGACAGGAGCGGAAAAGGGGTAGAAGATGGTGATAGTGCTTACAAAACGAAGCAACATGACACGTTCACAAATTTTATTTTTATTTTTATTATTTTTTAAAAAAGAAGCAAAGTGATGCTCTCACGCAGAGAGATTATTTTAAATAAAGTATCTTTAATTAATATAAACCTTTGAGCAAAAAATAATAATAATAATAATATAAACCAAGGTTTTAGTTACATGGATGAGATTTCAAGAGTGAGGATTTCACATCTCTAAGATCAGTCCCTATAAGTCATGTCCAAAGCATACTACAAGCCTCATTTTTAAGTGTACATTTAAAACTATAATATTGCTGCCTCTCATTGATGTAGGTCGAGCTAGACACATAATATGCAAATTCGCACAAAAGCAAAAGTAAAAAAGTGAGAAGGAGTTTTGTCATATTTCATAGGTCATTCCAACCTTGAGAAGCCCTCTACGAGGAACAGCCATGTGGGTGACCCCTTGCCTAAAGTTGTTTCTCAAGAAGCGATAGACATAATTGACCACGAACCTATTGATGAAGGATGAAGTAGGCTTTGCCACCACCTCTACTTCCCCTAACAAGTGCACCACCCCTTTCTCCCTCGCTTTCTCTACAAACTTGACCTCCTCTTCAACACCGTGCAGCCCCGGGGTGGCACGGGCAGAATCCGATGAGGCACGTGATATTCCGTTATTTTGCTCCGGTGCTATTCTATGGGAAAAAGAGCTCCTCGCTGATTTTATCACCTCGTGATCGCTCTCCGGCTCGTTCCTAGCCAAAGCGCCAACTTGTTCGGTGCTTACTCGACCTTCCTGATCCACTTCCGCACGAAACACAATTTGATCTTCTTCACGAATAAACCATTCCAATTGTTGTACTAGCTGCGTCTCAAACTCCTCTGGATTCTCAATCCTATCGTTGTAACCGTACCTCACAACACACCGGAACATACGGTCCTCTCTTTTTCCCACCTGGCGAAACAGGAATCTCTCTTCCAGTACAACTCTGCTAACAGGAATAGACTTTATAGAAACAAAGACAATCACAGAGTGGATTGATGGCACGTTGGCAATGAAGTGAGGGAATATGGGAGGAATGCCTTGCACTAGCTCAGAATACAAAAGTCCGATTCCCGGCACACGGTTTACATTGGAATCGTTGATCAATTCATTTACTTGTTCTGGTGAAATCTTGTTCTCGAGCTCGTAACTGTATCGTTCTTTGTGCACATAATGCCATATTCCCATCATCATGGTCAAGAAGAAAGCAGATACAATTGGAAGAAAGCCTCCTTGTGGGAACTTAGTTAATTGAGCCGTAAGATAGAGCGCCTCCGTGCAGCCGAATATCAAAACGAAGAGAATAATCCACAATAGGTTCGTCTTCCATATAGTTAGCATTACAAGTGTAACCAGCGTTGTCGTGATCATCATGTCACCAACCACAGCAATCCCTGCATCACATGCCAAGCAATATGCTTGTTGTCGATGAGTTTTTCAAATAAATAAATAAAATTCAACCAAATCAAAATAGCTAGCAACAAGATGCATTAAAAAGAAATGCCACTTTTACCATATGCGTGACTCATTTTTTCTGTGGTCTTGAAGGCAGCACATATTATAATGCATGCAATCATGAACATGTAGTTGACCTCAGCAATATACACTTGACCCGTGTGTTTGACAGAAGTATGCACAACCTTCACCCTTGGGAAACAACCTAGATTTAGGGCCTGTGATAAGATTGAAAATGCTCCAGAAATCATTGCTTGGCTCGCTATAATGGCGGCAGCTATAGCTATAATAAATATTGGCCAATATAAAGGACCTGCATATTATTCACAATTGAAGAGCCAAATGTTACACATAAATCCTTCAAAGTCCAAAAATGTAAGTGCTTGTATCTACATTTGCACATGTCTTCCTTTAATTTAAAATGAATAAACATTTGACCTTCCCCAAACCCCACTTGCTGAGAGGCTTGTACACTACAATCTCTTGAAAAAAAAAAAAAAATTACCTGGTATGCTAGCATAGAAGGTGTTTGACACGTTCTCTGGGAACTTTCGTAGATATGCTGCTTGCCCACTATATGCAGCTAGAATTGCAGGAAATGTCACACAACTGAAGCTTATCTGCAACATTATTTATCAGGCATGTCAATTTAATTTTGTTGCTTCACCAAGGAATTTTTGGTGACAACAATGTTGTTCATGGTAGAGAATCCTCGAGAAAAGGGATCAGGCAACTTAAGAGAACATAACCAAAACAGAGTTCCATAATTATTAAAAAACCATGGATTAATGATGGAATTTGATTATTTCTTCATTAAATAGAGATTGTCACTAATAAATCAGTGACGGAATTTCGTAGCTAATTCACTCTTTTTGAAAAAAAAAAAAAGGCAAACATTCTGAATGTTCACATACAAGGTAAAATATAAAAACTAAGCTAAAAGAATGATGTGTTAAGCATATTGAGATTTAAGCTTTTAACCTTCTGAAGATAATGTTAGGTGAAAATTAAACATGGACTTACTTGAATTGCCCGTACGCTAAAGTGACCCAAGTCAGCAAACATGGCTTCGGATCCTGATATTGTTTGTAGAACACTCTAATCAGAAATGAGAATTAAGGGGAAAATGAAAATTTCAAAGCATTAATTAAAGATTAAACAGTAGCAACTTACCAGTAATACATAAAAAGACCCCTCCAAGTGATATCCATCCTTTCTTGCCATTCCTCTTGAAGTAGTCAACTATATATTTTGGATTGAAAGCACGCAATACCCCAGGGTCATATTTGAATAAATTGTAAAGGCCGATTCCGCCTATGGATATAAACCACAGAATCACAATGGGAGCGAATGAAATTCCCACTTTGTCAGTCCCAAATCGTTGGACTGAGAAAAGGACGATCAAGATCCCAATTGTAATTCCCACAACAGCTCCTGAAAGATTCAAAATAAATTAATTAAAAAAACAATTTTCAACTACGATTGCTAAATCTTGAATTGATTTGCATATAAGTTCAAAAGTTCATAGAGCCTATCTCAAATGACTAGCCTATTAAAAGGAAGAGCCTCTTGCCCCACTCCACTTGTGAGGCTTCCCAATACCCTTTAAAAGCTCCACACTATGGTATTTCACTTAACCTCTTGATAGTTAGAACCCTTCATAGACAGCTCTTTCCATGAACATTGGCCTCTCAACAAGAGCATTAATGTAATGATTACAAGCCAAAAGTGAGAATACATCCCAAAAGACTAACCTATTAGAGGGAGAGAGTCATATTAAACATATAAACCCTACTCCACTCGGATTTTGGAGTGCCTACTCCACTTCAATTTTCCTCAACTTCTCAATTTTTTTCTTATTTTTCTAATCATTATATTCTAGATAAACTGAGTGAGATTTTGATATGTTATGGACAAAAAGTGGTGCAGTTTTTAAATTTGTAATTTTTTAAAGATTACAGTTTTAAATTAAAAAGAAATTACACAATTTTGAAGTATTTTTCTTTGAAAAATCATTAGAAATTTGAAAATTGTAACATTTTTTTTTCCTATAGTAGATTAAAACATCCAATGAATTCAAACATATGTGAGTACCTTGACCCAAGGATTTACTGATGCCGCTTACCGCAGAAAGAACTGCATGCATAATAAGTTTAAGTCAAAGTATAGTCAGCAAAGTGGTCAGAGATTAATTAAGCAAATATAATTTGGGCGCACAAAAATATTAATCGGTCTGATTAAATAAAAGCATTTAGAAATGAAATTGAAGAACCTGAAATTGAGGGCGTAAGAACCCCATCTCCAATCACCATTGAAGTTCCCATAATGGCCAAAAGAACAAGAAAAATCCTCGCAGGTTTACTATTTTCTATCTTGCTTTTTATTTTCTCAGCTCGTTTAAGCTGGCTGGATGGCTCTTCCAATTTGTAGTTTGAAAGCTCCCTGTCTTCTGGTTGTTGATTTGGAATGAGACTCACCTTCATGTGACGACATATCAACGAATAAAGCGCAAACGCTCCACCTAAAACAAACAATTTCATAAAGACACGGACTCGGCCAATTTAAATGATAAACTATACAGCTGACAAAGTATGATTAAATTTTTAAATGTCATTAATAATAATTTTAAAATCAATTTCACATAATAATAAGCTCATTATTTTTTTGTCCCTCTTTAACTAAAGAAACTTCTTTCAATTCATTTTTTTTCCATGTAATCTGATTATATACTCTTTTTCCGAATTTAAAGAATTTTAAATAACTAAGTACGATAAAATTTAAATACTTTTTTAATTAAAATAACAAATATAAATTACATTAAAATTTAAAAAAAAAATTAAGCATACATTGTAAGTTGTACGGTTATCACTTAAGTTGTTGAGTCTGCATTTTCAATGAATGACATTAATAGTGTTAAGAGATCATAGAACTAAAAATACATTTTATAAACTAGCTAGATCAACTCAAATAAAACCTTTAAGCAACTCTCTAAAGGGCTAAAAGTAAATTTTAACTTAAAATATGTACAAATCTCATCTTTATTTTGATTATCGATAATTATCAGCAATACAACAAATTGATAAAATACAAATAAGAAAAGAAAAGAAATAATTGAAGCACATTAATAATAATAATAATCCTTACGATCCTAAATATAAGATATAATTGACTTTTTTAATAGATTAAAGAAATTAAATAAACTACTTAATCATATTATAGATGGTGTATCATTAACTTATATATTAATTTATAAGTAAGTCAATATAGTTTGGAGAGAGAAAATGACACACACAGATATATATACACACATTAAAGTAATTTAATTAGTTTTTTTTAATATCTCTAAAAAAAATCAATTTTATTTAGAAGCAGAAAGATAAAGGTGGAGTAATGAGCAAAATTGTTACCGTTTCCATTGTCGTTTGCCCATAAGACGATGAAGACATACTTAAGCATAGGGATGATGATGATGGTATAGATGATGAGACCCAAGGCACCGATAATGTCTTCATTGTTCTTAATCCCATCGGGGAAAATACTAGCGTACACATAAAGTGGGGACGTACCAATATCTCCATACACAATCCCCAAGCTTTGAAATGCCAAAATTAGAGTCACTTTCCAAGTCAACTGTATGTTGGGAACAGAGTGAAATTAACATTCAATCTCAACAACAAATGATCACAAGATGCGTATTGTGAGAACGAAGGATTTTGGATGTTTGTCGATATATTATTTATTTTACATAGAATCTAATAATTAAAAGAAATATTTGGGAAGTCGGAAAAAATTAAGGGGCTGCACCATATACCTCAAATAATCTTTAATAAAAAACATTTAAAAAAAAAAGGAAAAAACACTTCTTATGTTGTAGGAGAAGTGTTTTCTTATGTCACACACACATAAAATGGTGAGATCCACATATATACAATGACCATTATATATATATGGGTCTCATCATCTCATGTGTGTATAGGAATTTTTTTCTTCTCATGTAACATGAAAAGTTTAAACCCCTTAAAAAAAATTGAAAGCTTCACTATTTTTTATCCATGAGATGTCAATATATGGCATTTATGTATGTAAAATCGAATGACTAAAATAAGCAATAAAAAATATTTAGTAAGTTGGAGAAAATTATGGGGTAACAGAGGGGCCAACAGAGAAAAAGAGATGTAGCAGGCACCCCAAATCTGAGAAAGATAGAGAGAGAGAGAGAGAGAGAGAGAGAGAGAGGTTGTTATTAGTACCTTGGAGTGGTTGCTTTGAATATCAGAAACTCTTCCAGCTTCCAGATTGAAGGAGTCAACACGACGGAGCTTTGCCCACGATAACTTTCGGTCGTTGAGCTTATTGTTGCTTTCTTCCTTCGATGGTGTTTCTTCCATCTCTCTGATCTCACTCACTCAGAATCTCTATGCGCCTAGGATCTGCTTCAAGGTTCTCACACACATGCGTATATATACCACATAGCATATTGACAAGCTGTACTACTTTGATTCTCTTTATTTTATAAGGGAAAATTTTAATTTAATATATGGGTGCATTGTATTACTTTGCTTCTCTGTTCATTTTCTAAATAAAAAACTAACAACATAGTCAGACCTCTCGAACTCAAATAATTGTATTATTTTATACCTTAAAACCTGCTCCTACGTTAAATGTTTTGCGCTTCGTTGACAAAACTGATTAGGAGAGAGCTCAATTGGTGTCTTTTAGCTATCGCTAGTGTAGCTGGATGAAATTTCCAACTACCAAGGCATCTCCGTCATCTACAAAGACATTATTGCCTACTAGTACTATTTTTGTAAAACTTGCCTTTCAGTTGTAATCTTTTTTAATAAAAAACTAAATTTATTATTGAACATTAATAATTTTGGAACTCTTGGGTTTGACATTCTCTTCGTTTATTTTAGTTCTACTTTTTTTTTCTTTTATACAAAATTTAGTTCTAGCTTGTAATTGTTGGAATGATGATGATATCATCCCTGCTCATCAACTATATTGTTTTGGATTAAAGCCTATTTTATTCTGAAAATTTTCATATAGGGTTAATTTTACGCCATAAATTGTTTTTTGAGAAAAAAATTTATCTCATAAACGGTAAAAAGTAAACAATTTTACCTCATCCCTTAAAAAAAAAAAAAGTTAATTTTGACTGTCTAACAATTTCAACAGTTACAAGGCACAATCTATACAACCATCTCACCCTAAAGAGCCACATCACTTGAGCCCTCTCTGTTTCTCGCCACCCATCCTTTGCCGGGTCCACATTATGTGATTCTCTTTTATGTGCTTCTTACATACTTTTCCCTTTAATTAGAGGAGCAAACAATTTTTTTTTATTTTTTTTAATTTTTAATTTATTCTATATATTTAGATTAAATTATATGCTGCTTTCTGAAAAAAAAAAAAAAATTGGCACCCAATATCTCAAATTAATTAGTTTCCAGTTCTGCATTTAAAAATATGTCCTGCAACACCAGTATACTAAAAACTAATTAATTTGAGATATTGGGTACCAAAAAAATTTTCAAAAAGCAGTATATAATTTAATCTAAATATATAGAATATATAAAAAAAATTAAAAAAATTAAAAAAATTGTTTGTCACACTAATTAGAGGGAGAAACATGTAAGAAGCACGTAAGAGAGATGCATGCTTCCATCCTTTGCCTCTTCTCCATCCTCACAGATCTGGCACCATGACCGGAGGAGGGGAATCGAGGAGATCTGAAAATTTGAATCACCTTCATCATTTTATTAGAGGTGAAGAGCCATAGTCGCTGATTCAGATCATTCACGTCTTTAATTAGTGCTGAGATTATTTCTTTGTAGGAATCTTGTTTTATTCCTTTTGTGGAATGCCATGGTATAGGAATCCGGTTTATTTTTAAAACCCATGAAGCTCCGACAACTCCGACGAGGTCGCCGTCGATACTTCTGTACTTGAAATCGTGAAGAATGGTACAATCGCTCTTTGTTTCCAGATGTTTTCTTCTAAAATTTATGCTCAACACGATAGGGTTTCTTCAGAGCAGCATGGCTGGGAACAGGGTAGCAGGAACTGAATCGATCCAAAGTTTCCTCAAACTTGGGATTCTTCGAATCTGGCAACGCTGCAATCCGAAAGAACCCGGAAAACCCATCATCGGAGGTAATCTCAGACTGCGAGGTGCGCCTGAAATGAACCGGCGAAGAGGCATAAATGAGCCACGGCTTATTGTCATCAAGCCTAACGGTTTGTTTCTTGAGAGAATCGCTGGATGAGAATGACACAATGTGGTGGACGGTGGAGATAGAAACCGACGTCCGCCGTGTGGCCTCGATGGTGATAAAGGGGCTTCCTTTGATGAGGAAGAACCGGAGGTTGGAAGGGGGAAGCTCGAGGGTGACGCTGAGATCACGTGGCTCTTGAGGGTGAGGTGGCTATGATGATTGTGCATATAAGTCAGATTGAAACTAACAGTTAAAATCAGATTAAGACTAACAGTTAAAATTAACTTTTCTAATAGGTAAGGTAAAAGTGCTCCTTTTTTTTTATAGGCAAAATTGTTTCTCAAAAAATTCCCAAGAGAAAATTGTTGATCTGTGAAAACTTTTAAAACAAAATGATTAAAGAATTTCTCTAGTTATCGGAGATAAGTTATCTTCAGTGATCCTAAAACTATGTTGTTTTGGATTAATGAAGAGTGTTTCTTAAATTTTGCATTCTTTATTAATTCTCTTAAAATTACAAATAAACTTTTTATTAATTTAAAACGACGTAATTTTACCGTCACTGAAAATAAATTATTTTCATAACTATAGAAATATTTTTCCCAAACAAAATTGGCCTTTAGCCCATTTGTTTTTTCCCTAACCAAGGAGAGACAATGTTTATTTCTTTCCTATTTTACTTGCATCACAAATTTGGAAAATAATCGATATTGGCTGTTTTATTGTTTTTAATGAAATACTATTGATGATTTATGAATTATAGAATTTTTATATTGTGGTTATTTATATTATTTAAACAATGGAGAATGACACAAAGGTTCAAGGAGGGGAAATAATCACAAAATAGTCCCTTAAAATCATAAATTGCATTCAACTCTTATGAAATCTGGGTTTGATTAATTCTAAATGTGAGAAAAAAAAAACATTTTACTTCCATTTGTTCTTTGATTCATGTTGTTCTTTTTTAAATAACAAAACTACGATGAAAATTTTAAAATTTTGGTCATAAAACTTATTTTCATTTTTGGCTTTAAGTTGCAGTGAAAATTCAAAATATTTTGGAAGTTGATTGAAATAAATTTTATAACTCATTTGTTCTTAAGGGTCTATTTGGTATTAAGGGAAGGGAGTTGAATTAAAAAATTGGAGAAATTGAGTTATAAAATTTAGATAAAGAATTCATACAAAATAAAAAAAACAAACAAACAAAAAGTCAAAACAATAATGGAGTGTTCAAGTGAAAAAAATGAAAATAAGTTTCATCCCTCACCTTATTCCATTCCACATGTAGTATTGCGTCACTAATGCCTTCAGAAAAAAATAAATCACATCACTCACTCAATAAAGCAAAAAACAATTATTATAAATAATCACTACTTTATAGTACTACAGTAATACTATATATGGATTTTTACAAAAAGTCAAAACAATAATGGAGTATTCATTTCACAAAATTTCCACGCTTCCAGGTTTTATCTCCTCTCATTCTAGGTTTCATCTCGTCTCATTCTACGTGTAGCATTTGTGTGGTCACAATGCGTTCAAGTTCCAAAAAAAAAAAACAGAGTAAAGGAAAAATAATTACAAATTAATAATATTTGTTTATAGGACAATATTTTGAGTTTTTTTTTCCTTTTTACAAAAAGTCAAAACAATAATGGAGTGTTCTTTTCATAAATTCCCTATTCTCATAGGGTTTGATTACTCTACCAGCAATTAAGGGTGATCATGAATCCTAAGGCTCTGGAGCGCCCAAAAAAAAAAAAACCCAACCCTGCTCAGGGAAAAAATTTGGCACGATTAGGCAAGGCAATTTTGCAGATAGGATCAGCCATTGGATAGGGTATGCCGTCTTGTCCATTTAGCCCTGCCCGATAAGTATATATATTATTACATTTTATATAAATATTTCTTATAAATCCAGCAATAAATTTCTTTGTTAAGACATAATAGTTTTTAAATTTTAAGACTCAAATTATAGACTTATTTTGAAATATCCCAAAATGTGGAATCATCGAATGTATTTGAAGTTTATATTACTTAGGCCGAAGTTAACACATATATTAACTACAAGAATATATATGAAATTTAAATAGAATTATCTTTTTCTCACATGTGAACAGGGCGGAGTGTTACCACTTAGGCAAGGAAACTTGCTCTTGCCCAGCCCAAAATGGTTAAAGCTTTTATTGGACATCAGGCTGTAAAATGCTGTCGTTCATCTTTTGGGTTGGGCATCGGACAGGAGTCTCGCCTTGCCCATGCCCAACCCTTTAACAACTAAATATTTTAATATATTGTTAACCATGAGTTTTCATTTAATAATTTTCGTTGAGTGTTTTTCAATATCTTCTCCTACTTCTTTTGAGAAGGTTATATGCCATTTGATTTATTCTCCTCAAAATACATCCAATGAATATTTTTACATATATCCAAACTACCTCAAACAAAATTTTACTATTTTCTAAAAAAGAACGTATTGATTTATATACCAAGTAGGAAAATATTTAGTGGAACATTTGTCTCGTCCAATAACTCTTTACATTTTTTTGAAAACTAAATATAATAGTTATTATTGGCAATAAATTATAGTTTCAAACTGTCATATATGCAAGCATTATATATGCTTGCCACAAGATACATGACAGCTCCAAACAATTATTAAGGGCATATATAATAGTTATTTGTTAATAAATGTAATGTACTGGCTTTATATATTTATATTTATATATATATATAATTTAGTTTTATTGTTAATATTTATTATATAAAACACAATAATAACATGATAATAGTATTAAATAATAAAAAAATTAATTATAGTGTTCAAATTCAATACATTATCTTTTCTTAAGGGTTAAGATATAAAAATATATATGTGGTTGTCTGAAAGGTGCACTCAACACCGAGTACTTTTTGGGTGCAAAAGTATTATGTGATTACAAAAGTAGAGCAAAAATACTCATTGACCGTTAATTGACAAATAATTTAACTTTTTTGTTTTTTACGGCTAACATGGACAATAACTTAGCTAAATTTCGTCTCAAATGACAGTAAAAAACTCGAGAAAATTATAAAACATGACATAGATATTTTGGATATTATAGTTCAACCCTTCTCTCTCCAATTCTCCTTCTCTCTCCCAATCTCAATCTTACCCATCGGGTCGCCCATCTCTGCCTCCTCACTATTGTTGCTGCCTTTCTGTAATTTTCAAAACTATTGAGGCCTTTTTTTTTTTTTTGTAATTTTCTCCAGTTCTCCACTATTAGCTAGGGTGAAATTTAACTGAGTCATCATCCATGTTAACCTTAAAAATACAAAAACGTTAAATTGATGGTAAATGGTTATTTTTTCTCAATTTTTGTAACCACATAGTCACTTTTGCACCCCAAAAAAAAGCTCTTGGTGTTGGATGCACTTTTGAGAAAATCACATGTGCACTTTTGCATCTTAACCCTTTTTTCAATAGAAAGGTAAATTCACATTATCTAATGAAGTTATAACTTACAAAGTGCTGTAGTATCGATAAGATATTATATATTAAACATTACATAGCATAAGGAATTGTCCTATTGAGAACTCTAATTTTCACATGTGAAACCCTAGTCAGCTAACAAAACACAGAAACATCTTTTGGATTTTGAATATATTTTTGATGTAGAATAAAGTGTAGAGCATTAGACAAAGCAATCAATTGCAACTGGAGATCACCCACCTTAATAGGAGGGTAATTTGACCATTCTGCAACCAAATGATCTGGGAATTGAATTGAGTCCTTACACCTTTTTTTCGATAAGAAGATCTAGATAAATAAAATGAGAGCAGCCAATAGCACAGGATGAACAGATGTATAATATTTCTTGGAATAAGGTTAATATTAGCTCGTCTTGAACATATATTGATATGGTTTGATTGTCTGCTTTGAGGGTTAAGAGTTAACACTCTCCTATGTACCATTTGGATGACTCAAGAAGGCGGAAAACTTGTCCTTGCATGACAAATATGATTCCGAACAGACCACAAGGACAATAGTTGGAACAGTAAGTAAGATTAAAAAAAAAAGGATTTATCTTGATGGTTTTCCATCGAAACAGATAACCACTGAGATAAGGTCCAATTTGGATGATCATCAATTCTAATCCCTAGTTGGCATCCAAACCAACGCGCCCTTAAAAAGGACAAGTTAACAATAGATGATCCAAAGATTCATAATTTAGGGAACAAAAAGAACATATCTCAGAATTAACAATATGTTTGATTTTGAGAAAATTAAGAAGAATACCTATGAGTAGCTTTAAAACAAATAAACGAATTCATGGAGGTACTGGGAGCTTCCATGCCACGCAGCATAGCGTATTGGTAATCAAAGAGGGTTGCCTTCCTTCCATGAAATATGATGAGTAGAAGAGCAATTTGTATTCGTCCCATACCTTGTATCTATGTCCCAGATATATTCCCTGTCCATCTGAGAGAGTATTTGGTCTGAATAAGAAGGATTGGAAATTGTGAAATTCTCTTACTATTTGTTCAGGAAAAAGAGAAGATAGTCTATTAAAATTCCATCAACAATGTTGGCGTGATATAAGGTTTGACACCTTCAAAGAAGGATATGTCAAACATGACTTCTATAGTGGCCACCAAAGCTTATTATCTAAGGATATTGAGTCTCTGTCCCTGACTTACCAAGAAAGGCGATCAATAATCAAAGACCTTGTTTTAAGAATGTGTTTCCAAACTAGAGCACTATTATAAGCAAGCTTAAATATGAATTCATTATTAGCATCCATATATATTGGAAGCATGATCTGACTAAGGAGTGTGTATAGAGCTGAAACAATGATCTCCACATGTGTTTAGCCAAAAGAGTGTCATTAAAGGCTTCAAATTGCATGATCTGTAAACTCCCATTTTTCTAAGGAAGGTATAACTTATTCTAGTTCAAAATATGAACATTGCACAAATTTGTAGAATATCCCCAAAAGCAATTAGGCATCTTCATTGCAATCTAATGACACATATGATGTGGAAATTTGAGACGAGAACGGATAAACTGGCAAGGATATTAGAGAATTTTTAATCAACACCAAGCGCCCAGCTTGTGAGATAGTCCAACTTTTCCAACCAGTTAATCTTTTATCAATCCTTTTAATATATGTACCAAAATACTTACCCAGTTGTTAAAAAAATTGAATTTCAAGAATTCCAGAAAGTATGTTCTTAAGGCGATAAGAAACTAAAGGGTTATAAGCAAAGCTTTAATTTTGATATATTATTGTTTTTTCTAGAAATCAAGGAATATCTCTTTAGGAGAGCCTTAACTATGCAACAATCCTCTTTAGTGGTATGGTAAAAAAGTAATGTGTCATTAGCATACATTAAATGGGTCAATGGATCAGCATTTTGAGATATGCGAAGATCTTCCCGCCAATGAAAATTTGCAACTTGGTATATATACATGATAAAACATTAGCACAAATTTTGGACAAATATGGGAGAAAGGATCACCATGCCTAAGACCTTGAGCTAGCTTAATAGCATACCAAGAGCACCATTCTCTATGACTTGATAAGACACAATGGAAACACACTGCATGACAAATGACGCCCAGTTAGACTCTATGTGTGGGCCTTACATGACGCCACATAGCGGTGTCTTCTCCCCAAAAACGCTGGACACACATGTCTGTTGTGGAAATGCCATGTGCACCACTACACTGACACACTTTACTCGATCACTCGTCTCATACCTTATAACATAGATGAGAGGTGTCTTTTTACCAACCCAATGGCACCATATAGGCATTCTGTGCACTTTTGCACCTCTTTAATCCTACAACCCACACATACTAAATCATTTTCCCAGCATGGCCAAATTACATAGTCCCTAAGAGTCATTCTATCTCTCAACCTTCTTGGGACTCTTTCGAAACTAGGCTTATTCATTCGCTTGATATAAGCTTATCTTCAAGTCTCTAGATCTCAAAATCAAGATATACACTTTAGCCTTAGAAGGCCCACTAATTAGAAGAGTTTGGCTCTTATTTTTATTAATAGCACCTAACAGCACCCTTAGTAGTGGTCAGCAGACTCAATAACTCAAGGAGTGCTAACTCTAACTTATTCATATTATAATTGACTATAAAGATATTAAATGAATATGGCAAGGACTGCAAGACTAAGTCAATACTAAGCTCATGGTCTATGATAGATCACATAAAAGCAAGCATCTCTATCAGCCCAATCATCTTAAGGATGTGTGGTTTAATCGCCATGTCCTCAGCTATCTTGTAGCCAAATAGCTCATTGGAGGTTTCAAAGCGCTCAGCCTTCCTTTGCTTATCTTAAAGTTCTTGTAGATTCAAGATAATGGAGGGAGTATTCATATGCTCGTGCTAATGCTGGAGCTCCATAGACATTGATGCCAGCAGTATGCAGATTTCTTGCTCATTATCTGCTTGGTGCTGTTTATAAGCTTCCCAGTCTAACTGATCAACCCCATCTTGCCTTTTAGTATGGGCAACAGGAATTGGAGAATCTAAGACATAAGCTATTTTCTCAGAATGTAAAACTATTTTTACATTCTGATACCAATCCTCAAAGTTAGGTCTAGTTAATTTATTAGAATCCATAATAGAGCATAAATTAAAGTTTCTGATCATGACACAAATGCTGAAAAACAAAAGATGGACATATAAGTATTTCATGAAATTTAAATGACCATATACAGAGAACTTTGTAATATATGTGGCCCTTCCAGTATTTTCTCCAAAATCAATGACCCTCAGTTATTGATTTAGAGTTATCCTTCATAAGGATATCCATAGCGGGCTAAGAGAACAAATATAATCATCAATTTCCAGCTGAGCCTGTAAAACTAATTTATCTAGTGGATTGATTTAATTAACAACATCTCCATGTCTTTGTTGGGATCTGTACACACAGCGGAAGGAATTCATCCATTAAAATTTTACGAATCCTATCAAAGAGGATCTATCAACGGCGTTTAAATCGGACTAGTAAGAACCGTACCTTACATATGCGTGTGCGTCTTGTTTGATCAACAGAAGCCGACTCAGCGAATCCACTCCCTCTACCGGTATCCACACCAAATAGACTCCAACACCAACGGCAGCGTGCTAGTGCCTTCAATGTCTTACGTCTCTTTTCTTTCTCTAGGGTTTCTCTTTCATAGCACGTCCCTTATTTTTAATACGACTAGATCCTTATCTTATAGAATTTCTAAAACCCTAAAGAGCCGGATTAAAATATTCAAAATTAATCTTGAAATTCGAATTCAGATTAAAATAATATATTAATTAAATCTGTCCAACAGATTGATAATTGAATATTTTATACACTTCTTTTTTATCTCTTGATTAATAATTTAGGACTTTTTAGTTAATAAATAATGGCTTTTATACTTATTTGAGCTTTGGGCATTTGATTATATTTTAGCCATTTTTAATAATAAAATTCTAGTTTTACATTGCTTCACTATTTTTATCATAACTCTTGAACCAAACATCAGATTTGCCTTATTTTTATTTTATATTTTAGATGATTCAAAGAGCTACAATTGTTATAAAGACATGAAGGGAAAATTCGGACAAGAGGGCGGTCAATTTTGGGGCCGAAGCCAGATGTATATTTCTGGATTTTATTTGGGCTCGAATTTTGTAATTAAAGCCCACTTTTATTTTATTTCCGTTTTGGGCTGAACCATTGGAGCCCATTTCCATTTTAAGTTAACTTTAAGTCAGATGGTGGCTACAACACTTTGGTCATTCACGTTTTTATTATTTTTTATATTGAAATAGAAGTTTTGAAATTCTCTCAATTGTTCTTCATTTATTCTTGGTGTTCTTCATGTTCATGATGAACTTCTTCATTTGTGTTTGATTTTCGTTCTGCATAGCCATGATGGGCTAAGCTACTATGAGTGGCCCACGGATTGAGGATTCCACTATCCAGAGGACTCGTTCTTAATGGTAACAAATTTGTTTCTGTTTTGTAATTTCAAACTCGATTTACATTCGAATTGGGTGTTAGATTTAACGCCCAGTTTGAGATATCTCAAGGATCGAGTTCAAACTAGGTTTAAGTGCTTGTTGTGCGATCTCACAATTACACGCCACTGTTCAGATAAACGCTAGGCGATCGTCTAGTTGAGGGATTTTCTGGACGAACATAGAGATTTCGGTTCGTCCAGAATCAATCGCAAGTTCGTTTCAAAATCTATTTTCGTCCGAGGAAGGAAAGTGGTGGAATTCGAAATCCTGGGTTGATCTTTTGTTTATCTATTTAATATGTGCTTGTTTCGTTTTGTTTCTACTTATTTCGTTATTATTCTGTTTGAACCAAAACCCCCCATTTTTACTATTCTGTTTCGCTATTGCTACCAATCAAACCTGCTGCAAGTTCGTTGGGGAAACGACCCAGGTTCCCTATTTCTGCAAATCATTTTCAAACTTGATTATTTTGGGAGACACAGCAAATCTCTTTCATATTACAGATCAAATTTAATTTATTTATTTAATCCAAAATAAAAGCCTGCTAATTTAATTTATCTTTATAAATTAAATCTAAGATATAATATGTATCTATTTAATTAAATATGAGATATTATATCTCAATTCAAATTAAATCTGAGATACTATATCTCTATTTGTTTTAGTTATTTAATTTATCAAATAAATTAAATACTACATAATAATATTATTATCTATATAAATAATATTATTATTATTTTCAAAATTACATTTTATATATATATATATCCATCTAAGATTAAATGTTGTATTCATTAAATCTTAAACATATCTAAGATTCAATGCATCTAGACATTATTACTCGTGTTGGGCTATTCTTGTATGCAACCTTGCAGGCCCACATGAGATTGACACCGGGCCAATATTGTACCGGCCCACAAATTGCAAGTAGCCTTTAGCAAGACATTGGGACTACCCAATTCATATGGGGATCGATAATATGATACAACCTATCAAACAACTATGCCACGTCTCTTATGTCACGTGATAATTCAGTCAAGGATGAAGCATGGATAGTGTCATCCTCTTGTTCTTGACCATTACTTTCTCGATTGTTGAGTAGTCTAACAAGTGAAATGGAAACTCATTTCCATCGTAGTATGGCCATACATTTCTCAGTTTCACTCATCGAGGGGCCTAGTATTATCTCTCTACAAATGTAAGGGACAAATTCTATCTTGACCACTTATATTCCTCTGCATGAAAACCACTACTCTTGATCGAAGCCTTTATCATCACCTAGTCAAAGGTGACTTTCGACTAGGTCAAAGATTAGCGACTCTCGTGTAGGAATCCATGATGATCTCAGGTTAAAAGGCATTGTGATGCGGCTATAATGAGATAAGCTTATAACTTAATCTATACAGCTTTCTCATAGTGAGTCGGTCTAACACCTTGTACTCTTACAATTGCCTAAGACTTTGATTTGTATCTCTATACCTTATCAAAGTCATACTGGCCTTATTTCATCTTCGCTCCTGCATAGATGACTGACTAAGGACATTTAGTACAATCTTTATGATATGTCCAAGGAAATAGTCATCATAATAAACATGCAAATAATATGATAACTAAATGGAGAAATACTTTAAATAATAACAGTGTTTAAAGTACAATGATTTTCCTATAGTCTTCTCTTAGATCATCAGGTTGACAACACATTCTTACTTAGTGTCACATCACTATGTAACAATCTCGCATCATTGGCGTAAATGCATAGACTTGGCTGAGCCTGCATACTATACATCTAGTCCAATACAAACCATCATCATAAGTGTCATATACTTCGAATGACACCATTGCCCGACAAAAAAATAAGCTTTAGTTGAGCTACAGAGCACTATCGTGTACAAGGGACTTAAGCACCACTAATGATGGGAGGTAATCAAACGTGCAAGATAATTTTTTGTTAAGGTTCCTTTTTGGTCTCATCATAAATTTTTCTTGTTTTATCTTGCATGCATAATTAGACATACAAATAAATTAACTATTACATAGTTTAATTTTAAATGACTTGCCTCTATCATGCATACTAATCATAGAGTGGTCGTGTTTACTAATAACATGTATATTAGTCATAATTTTAAAAATTAAAACCATGCATATTAAAAATTCAAATATAATGTAGATGATCATGATTCCTTCTGATTTTCCATCCAAAACATATTCACACCTCGGATGATCAAGAACTTCAAATCTTCTTCGGTTCTATTACCATAGCCGAATGCATCAATGTTCTTGGCCAAGCCATCGTCTTTAGGTCGACGATTTTGAATTTTACACTCTTACTTCTATTCCAATTTTCTATGAAACATTTGAATTAGGACAAAACAATCCCATTTACCAAAAGAAATCATAATAATAAAAAAAAGAAATTAAAGGATACATTCTAGGCACCATGACTATCATTTTTCTTGTACTTACAAAAGGTTAGAAAAAATACATGCAAACATTTTTGCAAATACTAAACCATTATTGAATCGTATTCAATACTAAAAACCTTATGAGTTTATGGTAGCTAGCATGGCTCTGATACCACTTATCAGATAATATGGAGTGTTGCATGATGTTCAAGCAAACGCTTATGACGTTGATTTTTTGATTTATTTAATCATTGCAAAACCCATAACTCCTTACGGTTCTCATGAGTCATTAATCATAACTCCTTAACTCTTTACGATACTCATAAGAACCCGTAACTACTTACGGTACTCATGAGTTATAACTCGATGATTTTGAGAATGTTGATCATTGAGGAGCCTATAACTCTTTACGATACTCATGAGAACCCTTAACTCCTTGTGGTACGCATGAGTTATAACCATTATATTTCGTCATAATCTTTAAATTGCTCATGAGTTATAATTTATGATCTACTTGTTAAAACACATAAAGGGTTTTAAGATTACCTTTGATCAATTGAAAAGACAACAAAGATTATGAAGTCCTATAATGTTGATCCACACAACTGCCTCTTGATTGCAATTAAAACTCTTTCTCCTTGACTCCTCCTTCTCCTTGGATGCTTGTTAAGCGATGGCAATGTGAAGGCTTCAAGTCTTTGGGTTTTCTTTGTTGGATATGATTAGTTTTGATGATGTCTTATATAGATGTCATTATTAAGAGCAAAAAGCCTGTATACTATATTTATTTCCTATATTGACTAACTACTATATATTTGATGTAGATTAGTCCAAGTTGAATTATAGACATTAATCAAGAAGGAGATAAGAGGTTACAGAAAGAACTTGCTAAGAATGATGAGACCAAGTTGCATGACAGAGAATGATCAAGAGGAAAGAGGAGAAGAAAAAAAAAAGTTAAATTATGAAGAATAATCAAGAAAAGAGAAGAAAGAAAGAAGAACTTGCTCAATGGAAAATGCAATTCTCGAGTATGAACATAGAGACTCTCGAGAATGCTCAACCCATTGGTATTTGCGAAAATATTTTAACGTGTCATTCTCAAATATCTAAGTTATAATTCTTGAGTATCTTTGAAACATGTTTTCTGAAAGAACACTTTTTCCATATAAGTGAATTTGTGCATAACTTTTCTGAGTTTATGTTTCTGAAATGCACAATTCTAAAATCTGTTTGAATTTCAATTCACTCTGTTTTATAAAAATGCATACAAGTGTTTTGAAAAATATTCATACTTTGATTACATTGGAAGTTAATATTATTGTATACTGAATGTTGGATGTGCTTCAATTTTGTCCATTTGAGTTTTCCATATCATTCACATATTGACCTTTGATATTTAATATGATGCTTGAACTCCTCATTCTTTATTCTCAATCAAGTTAGATCTCATGTCCAACGAGTTGATCATATATGAGTTTCAAGTCTATCTTCAAGAAAAGAATTCAATTTGTAAAACTGTTGTACTTAAAGCATAAATTCATTAGTGCATTGAATGTCAATGCATTAACCATTAGTGGAATAATTTACTAGGATGATATTCTGGAACTCTAGTCATTTGGACTAATGAGTATGTGCTTCATCATCCATGGATCCTAGTACTCACATTGTTACTCAAATTCATCAACTTTATCTTCATCCATTTCTGAGTAACTATAATTAAATTTTTGCCTTGAATATTCATATATTTCAAGACTCTAGTCTAAAAGAAAAGATTATCTCTTGATCATATCAAAGTCATTATGCATATGTATCTCTATTGTGCTAAGCATGTCTTGCTAATGTTTTATCCTTATGATCTTTGCTTTTGGGAAAATTGTTCTACATGTTAACTTCAATGTTCGACATATTCTCCAAAATTTTGAAGCACTCTGACATGTTCTTTAACAAGTTGAATTCCACCATATTTAGAGTGAGCATCGATTTTAGACATATTTCAAAAATGAATCTTTCATATAATTTCTTAATACATCATCAATGTTTGAAAGAACATTTTAGATTTGAAACTATTTGCATGTGTCATCATCATTCTTGAAAAATTTGATATTATGCATGAATTGAGTTGATAAATGATTTTCTTTATGGATAAGAGTTTCTATGCTCTATAATCAAACTTATATGCATTTTATCAATGACATCTTTTCTACTTAAAGTGTATTTTTAAATTGTCAACGAGAAATTACATTCTTGCACTAGTGCAAAAAAGGGTTTTAAGACCAGACAGACAAAAGAGGTATCGTAAGACCAGACCTGCGACCAGTCTTGTTCCTGCCGGTATTAAAAGTCTAACATTTAAGACCGGACTCGAACCGTCGTAAAGAAACTCTTTTAGACCGGACATTTAAAACATTGGGTCTTAAAAGTCGTACTAAGTAAACTTGAAATATTTTTTGTTTAGTCCTAAAACTCAACCTTTAATACCGGCCAACAACAAGGCCACTCTTAAAATATCAGAATTTTAAGACAAGACAAAAATAAATACGGTCTAAAAAATAGCAGCTTCTAAGACCAAACGACTAATTCTACGTGGTCTTAAAAGACTAACTTTCAAGACTGGATGATAAATAATCCAGTCTTAAAAATTTTGATTTTAGACCGGATGTATAAATATATCGGTCTTAAAAGACCAACTTTTAAGACCGGGCTTAATATCAAATGTACCTGACCTTTAAGACCGGACATATAAATACGTTCGGTCTTATAGTTGAACATTTAAGACCTGCATATTTATTTTCGGTCTAAATTTTCCTAAATTTTTCCCTGTTCTGTCATTCCTGATTATATATAAATACAATCCAACACATAAAAGTTGATACTTTAATGATTGAAATAAATTGAATTGGGAAAAAAATACAAATATTATTCACCATGAGTTATGTAGCCTCTTAATTAATGATTATATACTATGACTACAACACCTAAATTAATTTATACAATAAGATAACTTACTTACAAATACAACATACAATGCCGAAAATAATATTCACCATGCCTTCATCTGATTCCCACCCAACAACGTTAATGTAACATCCTCTTTTATAACATGCTCCTTTGGATCGAATCCTGACACAAAAATAAAACAAGAACAAACTTCATAGTCAGTGACATTGTTTATGAACATAGAAGGAATATAATATAGTTAAAACCTTAAAGTTTTCAAAGAATTCTGCATATGAATATTACCTTATGAATTGACTCTTTTATAAAGTGATATGCTCTCATATCCCCATGGTTATGAAAACCGGACCGGACCGGCCGGTTCAGACCAGAAACCAGCGAACCGGCCAAAAAGTCGGTCCGGTATGGCATAGAAACCGGGGCCACTTCCTGAACCGGACTTGACCCGGACAACCCGGGGTGAATCGGCCTGAACCGCCGAGCTAACCGAGTCATTTTTTTTTCTTTAGACAGTCGCCTGAGACCCGGAGTCGATGGATCAACTGTGAGAAGGGAACTATACATAGAAGGAGAAGGAGGAGAGAGAGATATGAAGAGTAACTAAGATCTGACGGTGAGAAAAGGGCGCTCACCAGCGAACTCATCTCCTCCTTCTCCATTTACTATGCCATGAAGCTCTATTTTCCAGATCTGAAGATTGCGTGACTTCACATACATAGACGATATTGTGAAAGGGTGTGTGGGGGTGTTGCACACGGTAGAGGAGCACCAGAAGCGGGGGAAAGAAGCACAGCTGAGGGTGAACACTGAACAACCGAACACACACATAGGATGAGAAGAAGAATGGATGAAAGAAAGGAGAGACAGGGAAAAACTCAAAAAGAAAGAATGACAAAATGACTGTTGCGTGTTCCACTTCTCAAAGAAAGAAGTCAGACACTTCACGTGATTGCCTAGAGAGCAGAGAAAGGAGATTAAAAAATCACAAAAAAATCACAGTAGCAGAGGCAAGCTTACAGACTTCGAAATGATAAAATGGTGAATAAAAAAATTGACAATCACAATGGATAAAAAAACGTTTTCTAGTGGATTAAAAAAGGATCGCTCCATAATCTTAGACTTTGAAACGCTAATGACAAAATAGTGGATAGAAAAGATATGAAATTAAAAAGTAAAATTTGAAATAGATTAGGTTAATATTAAATTTCAGTTAAGGTTATCAAAGGAAAATATTTTCTTTATAATTTTATATTAATAACCCTGAAATTTTTACTTTTTCACCGGTTTGACCCTGGTTTAACTCCGATCTGACCCATTAACCCTTGACCCAGTTGCCTAACCGGTTCAGTGACTGATCCAGTTTTAATAACCTTGCATATCCCTTCTTGATGATCATTTCTTATGCTGGGTTCATTATCCACTTCATCTTCTTCGTTCATGTCCAATAGACCCCTTGAAAAAAGAGTACTTTCAGGAAGACCATAATTTGAATGACTTTCCTCATCAATATCAATGACCCTTTTTCCTTGGAGAGCTACAGACCACATTTTATTTTCTTGATCGATGATATAGAACACTTGTTTCGCCTGGTCTGCCATAATAAAAGGTTTATCTCCAAAACTTCTACCATTGACATCAACTAATATAAATCCTAGCCAATCGATCTGAACACCATTATTGACATTAACCCACTTGCATTTGAAAATGGGAAATCTAATTTTGACATAGTCCACCTCCTAAATCTCTTCAATAACCCTATAATATGACATGACTACCAATAAAGGCCTCTTGTCTTCCGAACTGGAGAAGTGCATAGATTTAGCCTCTAACATAACAACACTGTTTAAGACTGTGCTCTATCATCTAGGGACTTTGTTTAAAATGTATAACTATTGATCACATACAAATTCCAACTTATGACATCAACCTCAAGACCACATGCTAACCATTTGATCGTATCAGAAGCACATTCCTCTCCCTCGACCTTTTGTTTGAACCAGTTTGCAAAAGTTCTGTTATGCTCCCTAATCAACCTTTGTTTAGTCATTCGATGATTTTCTTTCCTTACAGCCTCTTTATGTGCAGCTATGTTGACTTGAACTTCATCAACATTATTCAAGATGTATAAGTGAACTTGTGACAATTCATCGGGATCCATACTCTTTATTGAAGCCCCTCGTCTACCCCCTTCAGCATGATGACGTTTTGGAAGCCCAATATGTCTTACTTTGGCCAAATAATTTTGACAAAATTCCATGTCTTCTTCAGAAACATATTTCTGAACAATTGATGCTTCTGGCCGGTATGCATTCTTCACATACCCTTTTAGGAATTTCATAGATCTTTCAATTGGGTACATCCACCGTAAATAGATAGGGCCGCACAACTTTATTTCCCTCACTAGATGAAAAATTAGATGAACCATGATGCCAAAACATGTAGTAACAAAAAGCTTCTCAAGGTTGTACAAGATAAGATATCCTTCATTCTCCAATTCATCCAACTTTTCAATCTCAAAAACTTTACTACAAACCTCATTGAAGAAGACACAAAGTCTAGTTAAAACGACCCGAAAATCATATTCGACGATGCCTCAAATAGCTGTTGGGAGTAGTTGTTGCATTAACACATGACAATCATGAGACTTTTGGCCTACTAATGTCAAGTCCTTCATCAATACAAGCCTCTTAAAATTTGAAGAATACCCTGAGGGAACTTTAGTGCCTTGTAAACACTCACAAAAACTTCGTTTCTCATCCTTAGACAAAGTATGAGAAGCCGAGGGACAATAAGTTCTCTTCCCATATGGCCTTGGATGTAAGTCTTCGCGTATTCCCAGTGCTTGCAAATCCAACCTTGCCTTCACACCATCCTTGGAACTACCTTGTATGTTGAGAAGCGTGCCAACAATACTATTACATACGTTTTTCTCCACATGCATGACATCAATACAATGTCTCACATCAAGATTACGCCAATAGGGAAGATCGAAGAATACAGATCTCTTTTTCCATTTATTTGTTTCTTTTCTACTCTTTGCAGTCTTACCGAAGATGACATTAATATTTTTCACCTTTTCATAAACTTGCTCCCCAGTCAATGCCACCGGAGCATCTTCATACTCTTGGCCACCAAAAAAGGCTTTCTTTAATCGACAATATGGGTGGCCCCATCTAAGAAATCTCCTAGGTCCAAGATAAACTGTCTTTCTTCCATGTTGAAGTTGATGGTAGCGTGTGCCTTCTTCACAAACCGGACATGCTTTATAGCCTTTTACACTATACCCTAACAAGTTCTCATACGCTGGGAAGTCATTTATAGTACAAAATATCATGGCTCGCATTTAAAACACCTCCTTCTTGAAAGAGTCAAAAATATCGACACCTTCTTCCCACAACTCCTTCAAGTCTTCGATCAAGGGCTGAAGGTAAACATCAATATCATTTCTGGGTTGTTTTGGTTCGAAAATCAACATAGACAGCATGATGTACTTCCGTTTCATGCATAACATAGGAGATAAGTTGTAAATAATCAGGAGTACAGGCTATGACATATATATGCTGCTAAGGCTTCCATATGGATTCATGTTATCCGTGCTAAGGGCAAACCTAAAGTTCCTAGGTTCTTCACCGAAGTTCAGAAATAATTTATTGATTTTCTTCCATTAAGAAGAATCGGTTGGATGTCGAAGCTTTCCATCGCAAATCCTCTTATCTGCATGTCACCTCAAATTTTCTGCATCATTTTCATTCACAAACAACCGTTTGAATCTTGGTATGATTGGAAGATATCACAACACTTTTGTAGGCCCCTTATTTGACTTGTACCTTGGGGTTTCACATATCGAACAATTCTGCTTCTCTTCAAACTCTTTTCTATACAATACGCAATTATTCGGGCATGCATGGATCTTTTTGTACTCCATCCCCAGTGGATAAAGTATTTTCTTAACATCATAGTATTGATGCGGCAACACATTATCATTCTGAAGCATGTCCTTAAAAGCCTCAAGCATTTCAGAAAAAATCTTGTCGCCCCATCCATGACGTGCCTTCAAGCTTACCAATTTCGATACAGCGTTCAACAATTGGTATTTTTTACACCTATGGTATAGCGGGGTCTCTGCATCACTGCACATATTAGCATATGCATGTGATTGATGAAAAGCCTCTTCTCCTACATCACGAATAATGTCCTCTATGTGATCATCCATTTCCATGTCATTATCATCAAAGGCCACTTCCCCATGTTGATACCCACTTGGTATTTTTTCACCATGCCATACCCATACTGTATAAGTCTTACAAAATCCTTCACAAATTAAATGTGTGTGTATAGCTTTAGGATTTAGTCGCCTCTCATTCAAACATTTTACACAAGGGCAATAAAACTTCCACTATCATCATGAGCATTTTGTTTAGCAAATTCTATAAAGTCTCTCACCCCATTCTGATAATCAACACTCTTCCGTAAAGCATTTATCCAACTATGATCCATAGTAGAATTCCTATAGACAAAAAGATTTAACATACATAATCCGAAAAAATTGGCACTTGCATATAAAATAAGGCAACACCAAATGCATATTTATGCTCAATATCTATTATGTCTTTTTTTTTCCTTAACGGAGAAACTTGCCCATTAAATGCATAAAGAAGAATCACTTTTGGTCATAAATGTATCACAATGAATCCAAGAAGCTAAATAAATGCATGACGAGGAAATTAAATGCATCGCATAAAGGTCTTTTGGACTCACCTATAGCATATAAATTCAAATGTGTTTCCTGAGTCTTTCTTCTCCCGCCAAAAACATCGATGTCGCAAACAGCAAGAGTACCCTAAAAACATTTGTTGGTCAGTTGGGAAGGTCTAAAGTGCAAATATAATCTTCAATATACAATATTCATTAACAACAGAGAAACCCACAAGAACATTTCATCGATTTCCTTCAACCCATGAAAAACCCAGAACGATAGGTAGGAAAATCATAAAGTTATATAACTGAAACAGCTATTACAGCTTGGTCTATAGACGTTTAGCTAAGGAATTAGAAAGTGATTGTCGAGAGAGCAACACGAAGCAGCAACGAAGCAACACACAAACACTGGAGACAGAACCTGAATAATCACTTTCGGCGCTATAAGAGAAGTTCAGAGAGGAAAATTTGATATTCCACGTGACAGAGACATGTTTTAGTGCTTTGGATTTTATTAAGATAGGTTAATTATAAAGTACCCGGTTCTAAATATAATTAAATTTTTAAGACCGGCGTTTTAGAAGACTCCAATCCTAAATTTTTATTATTCATTTAATTTTAAGACTGAAGTTTTATAAAACATCCAGTCCTAAAAGTCCTCTTTTTTTTAAAAAAAAAGGATTGGCTTTGGCGAGCGCAGTATCAACTGAATGAATAAAAATTAAAGGAAAACTGGAGTTTATTTAATTACTGGAGAATATGAACAAAAAAAAAAGACACAAGCTTAGTTCTTAATGCTACATACATTACTTGAAATGCACGTACACAAGGAAAAATACAAAAGCTTGAATATGCACGTACACAAAAAAAATACAAAAGAAAAACAAGCATAAAATTATCAAAAACAAGAATCTGACTAAACATCCTAA
The DNA here is from genome assembly GCA_034222035.1 of Acacia crassicarpa. Classification (NCBI taxonomy): domain Eukaryota; kingdom Viridiplantae; phylum Streptophyta; class Magnoliopsida; order Fabales; family Fabaceae; genus Acacia; species Acacia crassicarpa. The sequence continues at coordinate 23,683,441 of JAWXYG010000008.1, forward strand.
AGCTTATTATCCTCCAAAGCCTTCGAGATATCGGTGTGAGCAGCATTAGCTTCCCACCAGAGATTAGCAAGTTCCTGTCTTATTCGTATCAGCGCATCATTAGAGGAAAGAGGAGAGGGGTCAGCGGTAGGCGTGCTGGGGCCAACTAGTTGGAGAGGGGGAGTAGGAACCTCTTCATGGTCTGAAGGCTGGGGGTGCAGCAATCTCTTCATCATCCGAAATAATAATGGGTCCAACGACCCGAGACTCTTCTGTCACAATAGAACGCACTTCGCTGGAGGAGGCGCATCGTATAACAATCTACGGAATGCACGAGTATCACCAGTAAGAGTACCCCTACGAGCAGTTCTCTTGTATCTAACCATGGTTTGATCAGTTGGGGAAGAGAGCCACGTAGTGTGAAGTTACAAGGTAGTGAGGAGTTAATAAGGACAAAGAGGTATGAGGAGTTAATAAAGGCAAAGTGTTACACCCCTACCGGCCTCGCCCTTTCAGGTGGCGGGTTAGAGGGATTCACTTACTTAATTACCTTTCCTTCGCTATGTGGTCCATTTAGCTTATATCAGAGTGAGCGCAACAGAGCATTTAACTGGTTTAGACTATCTACTGTACTGGTAAAGGTAAAATAAACAGAAAAATATAAGTCCCCGAAGGGTTAAGGGTACAGTCATCCAGAATAAATACCAAAACAAAACATACCATCATCAAGTATATGTACAAACATGATAGGGCATTCCCTATTCCTCAGTCTGTACTGATAACACTTCTCATTCCAAGGAGGGCTCTTTATATCAGGCATGTCTCCTTGTGATAACAAAAGAGGCTGGGGTCCGATAACGGCCCCCAGAGTAACCGTCAGTATTCAAATACTAAATGTGTAAAGAGTATGTAAGCTACCATGCTAATCAGAAATATATAAGCATTCCAAATACATACCACATATGCATCCAGACCACATCACAGTAAAACACATATCATATTTGGAGAACCCGTACAGCTGCCTTACCAAGGCAAGCCTCGGACTCACTGTACTCATAACCCGTAGAGCCGCCTTTTCTAGACTAGCCCCGGACTGATAACTCAACCCGTACAGCCAACAACCATTAATTGGCCTCGGACTGAATGTCCCTAGCGCTAGGTAGCACATCATACTGTATGCATATTTGGCACAAGCATATACAAGGAAAAACACACATGGCAAATACAAACATACAACAAAACACATAGAGATATTTGGGTAAAGCGGTTACTACCTGTTGTGATAATGATTGTCCTTAATATTTTATTGGGCCCGTTGACTTCCCAAGGGTTCCTTTGACCTATAAATCATTAAAATACATTTATTCAGTATTTACAAAATTGCCATCACATTTTTCTCTTCAAAACCGAGCCCAAACTAGATTTTCCAGAAATCCAGTGTTTCTGACCCAACTTGTATGATTTTTAATAAATTCCACAAAAATCCTTTTTACATGAAACCAGCGCCATTTGAACCATTGAAACGTCTATTTTTCATGAAAAATATTCCCAGATCCAGAAAGCACTTATATTTTGGCATGGTGCTCACTTTTCACACCTGGGTCAGTTTTCGCCCTGGTGCACACAGATCTAACTTAGAAAATTTGTATCTCTCAATCGGTGCATCGAAAATATATCAAATTACATATCAAAATGATGTCCCAGATGTCTACTTTTCACCTGTAAAATTTCAGCTCAAACCGAGGTCTCCACTATTCTAAAAACATTTTTGAAGCTTCGCTGCTCAGAAGCCCAGAATACTGGCAGCAAGCTTTTTCTTGAGTTTTCGGTGTTTTCGAGTTCGGAAACTTAAACTATAGCTTAATCCCATACAAAATCACGTTTTAAACACTTTGGGACCATCAAAAACTCCAAAATCAGACCCCAAAACCAAGCCCCAACCAGAAGCACGAAAATCCCAACTTTGAGCTTCAAAGAGTTTAGTTTTCAGTGTTTACCTGAATTGGAAGTTGAGTTGATGATCCTAGGAGCTTGGAGCTTGAGCTTGGCTATGGAGCTTGATGTTCTCCTCCTTCCTCTTCAGCTGGACTAGCTTCTAATATTTCACTTGATCAATTCGCTGAATCTACAAGTCTTCCCGGTACCTTGGTCACTCACGCTTCTACTTTCTTTTCGGTATGCCTTGAATATGTTGTCCGAATTAGCTAAAAGAATTGTTCATATGATTTAATCAACATTGGCTTGTCGGTGTAGCAAAAGCACTTAACATGCAGACTTCAATTTTCCTCAATTTACACGCTGCCACTTGGTTCTACCTCAACGAAATTTGCTAGCCGAAATTAAGGGTTCTAGTTCTTTAATTGGTTGACAATTCATTGAATTATTTGCTAAAGAATTTTGTGAGTCGGTTGGGTTGTACGGATCAGCTGGACAAACATAATTCAACATCATCTTCCACCAATTTACCTACATGCCAAGCTGGACAAACATAATTCAACATTAATCTTCCACCAATTTACCTACATGCCATGCCTTCCCATTAATTCAATTACTTAAGCACCGAAAATTCATAAGAGCTAAGGAAGTTGTAAAACACATACCAATATGATCTCTTTAATCACCCACATGACTTTATTTGCAACATAGTTCATTGTTTATTTAGTTGTAAAGACTGGATTAATGTCAAGATTAAATCCTTAATTCCATATAAGGATTTCTCTTCCTCAATTGACTTCTCTATGCCATAGACTAGTGCCTCTAGAATTCTAAACCAAAATCATTCCTTCGTAATTATTCTTTAATTAACCATACCTTCTTTAATTATTCTCCCTCTTTATTGGTCAATTTCGGGGTCTACCGGTTCTTATCGGGTCCCACCTGGTCTAAAAATGCGTCTTCTTATACTTTTCTCTGTCTTTTCCAAATATTTTCCTCTGCCTAGGCATACTCATGTGGTACCTTCCCTCTTTCTAAGGCAGCTCCACATTTGTCTCATTCCATCCAAAAATAATCCCCTAACTGGTCCCTATCGGTCCCCTTATCTGTCAGTTTATCGCCTGCGGGTCCCGTGTCTTGTGTCTGGACTGAGGTATGAATAAAATCATCTGATTTTCTTCCCTTTCTCATGTAGGACGAAATTCAATGCCCAAAGGATAAGGAATTGACCATTTTGCCCTTGCCCTATCTTCCTTTAATCTCGGGGTGACTCATGTCCATGTGCAATGATCACCCTGTCTCTTGCTTTTTGGAACATGCCTTTTTCAGTGTCTCTTTCTCTCTCTTGTCCCTGTATGGCACATACACACTTCCAGGGGTCAAGAATGTGTGTTTTGCCATTTTCCCCAGGTCCTGCTTCATCACACCGGCTTTATACCTTTCCAGTATCTTGCCCTGGGCCCGCTTCTTCTCAAACATGGACCCACCAGAGACTTCCTATCTCTTTTCACTCAAGGGATTCTTGCCGAACTGGGCTTAGAAGTCTGCCTAATTTAGGCTTAAATCTCAATTTTCCAGGTCCAAAATTCGGGATATTACACAAAGAGCAGGAGAGGCGCAATTGATCTACTTTAGGAGCGGCTTTTATAAATATGCGGTCTAAAATTCTATTATTTAATTTTTTTTCAATTCAATTGATTTTATGATCGACCTTTTATTATATATCCGGTCCTAAAAATCTATTATTTTTTTAATCAATTCAATTATTTTTAAGATCGACCTTTTTCTTTCATCCGGTCCTAAAATTCATTTATTTTTTTCAAATTCAATTTTTTTAAAAGTAAGGATTTATTTTCTTAAAAAATATTAGTTTTAAGAATGGATCTTTTACAATATCCGGTATTAAAAGTTCATTCTTTTCCAGATTGCAAAGTCGTATCCTTACACTCTGTTCAAATGAATGATTCAGAGTCTCTTCGGCTTCTAGATAAACTTCCCAACTAGGCATCTCCTCGTATTTTGAGAAACTATGCGTCTCCTTGTTAAAGTTTCTGGCATTTCACATTGTTTAGGATGAGTTCTATATTTAAACTCGTTGTTACTTTACTTTCTTCACATTCTTCTCCATCACTTCTACAACCTCCACCGTAATGGCTGCTCCACCACCATAAGGTCCTCCTTTTCCATGTCCTCCTCTTCAACCTCCGTACCCTCCTCCATTGCCTCCCAACTCGTCATTCTACCAAATGATGCAACACCTCCTAGCTCGCATCGATCATATAGACCGATAATTGGGCCAATTTTACTAGGTCTATCACGCCGTCAACAACAAGCTGACCGTGATACTCAACGCCCAGGACATTGAGTACCATCCTTCAGATGACGACATCTCCGACCTCTCCGATGACTCCCTCCCTTCCGACAACGATAGGGAGGAGTAAATGTTTTTATGTTTTTTTTCTGTACTGCTACTGCCCCCCACGGGGCAGCATAAAAAAAATATAATAAATTTTTTTCTTTTCTATTTCGATCGCCTTGTCCTTTTCATCATCTTCTTTCTTTTTCCAACAAAAAGGAAACAAACAAAACATTGTCCTCGTGTGTGATCAACATTAAAAATTCGCAGAATACAGTTAAGACCATACAAAACAAAAAACATTGTTTACCTTATTCGAATAAAAACAAATACAGTGACAATTCTTCTCAAGGTTGGACCGTTGTTGTTGTTAGTTTTACCTCACCTTGATTTGAAACAAAGTGTCCTTTTCATTATCTTCCTTCTTTTTCCGACAAAAAGAAAGAAGACAAAGAAAAGGGACACCGATAATGCTGCTCAAAACCAGGAGAGGTAAAAACAATGACAACGAAGGACCTAGCTTGAGCAGAACGCCAGCACCTCGGTTGTCTTGAACCCTAATGATGTGTCTGAAAAGCGAGTCAACATTTCTATTTAAAGGAAGACTATTAAGATCGGAGATTTAAAAGTTACATGGTCCTAAAGGATAAGCAATATTTTCAAAATAAACCAAGACTTTATAAACCGGAAATTTAGGAGCGGACATAAAAAAATATACCGTCCTAAAAGTCTTGCCATATAGAAATACCAAGACTTTTAAGATCGAACATAAATAAATATGCGGTCCTAAAAGTCACGCCATATTTTTAAAATAAAAGAACACTTTTAAGACCAGGCTTTAAATAAATACACGGTCCTAAAAGTCTAGCTATATTTTTAGGTAGACTTTTAGGACCGGAGTTTGAACAAATATACGGTCCTAAAAGTCTAGCCAAATTTTTAGAATTAAACGAGGATTTTTAGGACCAAATCTTTAAAAAAATGTGGTACTAAAAGTCGCGAATACTTTTCAGTGGTCTCTTATTGCTCATTTACAACATCATGTACCTCAAATTTCAAGCAATAAATAGCTTGAATAAATGAATTTCTTCGAAAAAATAAACAAATTTATTTATTGAATTACACATTGCATATGTATATTTACAAATGAATGAATTGTTCGAAAAAATAAACAAATTTACAGAAAATTATTGTTGCTACAACATATATTTACAAATGAATTTAAGACATTAATTATTGTCAGAACTTTATGATCAGGTCATACAGATATTCACGAAACATATTGCGTATGTACTCTACTTCATCATCAGGAAAGGGATCTGGACAGTCAAACCTCTGAACATCAAAGACAGAAACTGAATTAACTTGCGTGCATATTTCATATGTAACATTAAGCCAGAGAAACTGAATTCAACTATAATATGTAACATCAATTACATTTACCTTTGTAGTTAATTTAGTCCTTCCTTCCGTGATAATATCATATATGTGTTTCATGACGTACTGGCCACATAAGTTGGACTCTGTTGGTTGCCAACGGGTCTAAAAAGAACAAGAAATATATATAAGAGCATATATAGCTTACTGATCAAGTTCACAAGGCAGTGTGCCAGTGTCCAAAATATGTACCAATGTACCTTTGGTGTGAGCCATTTAGGTTAGTGGCCTAATACCCACGCTTTTTGTTTTCCTCGATTTGGAAGGTCCTCATGGCACTATCATCAAAATCACAAATTTATCAATAATGTTCACTGAAAATTCACAGCAGAAATTTCAGACAAGAGAATCAAAATGGCATGCTTACTCGTTGATGGTCTGCAACAACGTAGGCCCTAGATCGTTGTGAGTGGAGCACAAGAAGATAACTTTATGCTCCTCCATGCACATGAGGACCAACTGCCAGTGGCGGTTGAAAATTCACAATAGTAAAGTACTCAGTGATATATGTAGCATAATTAAGTGAATTGCAGACAAGAATTGTGATACGTACCTGTAGTAGTATGGAAATACGTACACCTTTCTTCTCACTTCACACAACCTCTTTGATATGTACTACTCTCTCTCCTCCTTGGATGTTGTACTTGCATAGACTGGGCACAAGAATCCAAAATCATTGATTTTGCACTTTTGAACCAATAGTTGATGCATGAACCTTAAATAATGACATCGATCAGGGAATTAGTATATATGTATGTGTGTCTAAACGATGCATTTAAATTATGTACTCATAGAATTAGATACTTACTTCATAAACATTTGAAGGATTGGATTAGTAAGCTCCTGTCCAGGAAGCAGCAGGGACGTAACATAATTGGTGTCAATGTAAACCGGTTGAGGATGAGCGAGGCCTACTACTTCATTGACAGGACACAATTTAAGACTTCTAAAATATCCACTCTTCACCATATTGGATATTTTTTCCTTGGTAGCAGTCAACTTAGCAGTAGGGGATAGAGCTTGAGTAGGGGATGGAGCTTGACGAGGAGGGGATAAAGCTTCAGGAGGAGAGAGACATGTACAAGCTTCACTGGCCAAGAGATGAAGGTTCCCTTGACATCACTCACAAGCTTCAGCTCATCAGTTGGGAAAGGGAGATGTGAATCAATAATCACCTTTTCAACTGACACTCTGACTTCATCATCACCCATTTGTTGGTGGTGTACAGTTGATCCCAAGTTGTGGACAATCCCTTTTGCAACTAATTGTCTATGACCATCACAATCCTCTACATACAGGTCACAAGGTTGCTCTGACTGTCCAACAATATAGCTCCCTCTAGTGCTCTGCTACATAGGTGCAGGTGAATGTATGAAGGGAACACTGGTCTCTAAACGAGAGCTCAATAGCAGCCTCATCTGATTCATTTCCTCCTTCATCTGGCTCATTTGTGATTGAAACATTGCTTTTTTAGCCGCTATTTCCTCACTTAATTTGGCCAGCGTCTGTTCCATCTCCTCCCGGATAACCATACTTTGTTTATGGCGTTTGGTTTCACCAAAGTGTTGTTTTAGGCCTACCCATCCTCCAATCCCCCTTACATGCCCCGAGTGATCCGGTTTTCCGGTCGCAACGATCAGAACATCATTCCTCCCATCCGACACAAAAGATCCCTCTACTTCTTTCTCTTTAAGATCTTCCTGTAAGATACAGATAACGAGAAGCTTAGTAATGAAACATGTTTAGTAACTAAAAAATAACAATAACGATACTTACAATTCTTTCAGCAACTACACGAGTTTGTTCACTCGTGTAGGCGCTACTTGGCTTTTGCCGAATATGCAACCACAACTCCTCGTGACGTATTGGAGATGGTTGATCAACTAAGTTAGAAGGATTGGATTCAGCTTCATCTTCCAATCTCTTTCGCTTGGCCACCATCAATTCTTTTTCGGCCTCTTCATATATGCCTCGAGAAGCCCTGTGCAGGCAATCATTCTTTCTCCCTATGCGGGAAAAGGTAAGGGTGAGTAAAATGATCATGTTAGACAAGGAGAAGAGGGTTGGGAAGTAGATGGTTAGAGTTTGACAGTGGATGGTTGAGAGGGAGGGACAGGGATGGTAGCAGGAGTGGTTGTGATGATAGGGGTAGTGAAAGAGGGAAGATGTGAAGGAATAGAACCAGAAGGACCAACCACATCAGCAATAGGTTTCAGAAGCTTGTTGAGCTTCACTCAAGACCTTCTTCAGGCACGAAGGATTTGGGCCTTCTGGAGTACTTTATGAGAATAGAGGTTATGAGGAACAATAAATGCACTTTCTTGACACAAAGAAATATCTTCTTGATTTGTTGAAAGAAACAATGAAACTTGGAGCAAGACCGAGTAATTATGATATGATTTCTAATCAAATTTTAGATGCTGATGGCACCATACCATTTGAAGAGCTACATGAAGATGTGAAGAGCAAGGTGAATCCTAAGAAGATCAAACCATTTGAACATCCTAAGAGGTACCGTAGACTGATTGGAAAATTGATCTATCTCACTGTGACTTGCCCTGATATCACTTTTCCATCATGTGCTAAGCCAATTCATGACATTGTCGACTGTTGGCTAGTGAGAAGCATTGGAGCATGTCTTACACTACTTGAAATTGCCATATCAAGATTGAATGTTTTTGTAACGCAAATCATGGTGGGTTGAAAGCTACTAGAAGATCCACTACAGGATATTATGTGTTTGTGGGTAGAAATTTGGTTTCTTAGAAAAGTAAGAAGCAAGATGTGGTATCTTGGTCTAGTGCATAAGTTGAGTACAGAACTATGGCATAGTCGGTGCGTAAGATTGTGTGGATTCATAAGTTGATGAAGGAGGTTGGCTTTACCACGTCATTGCCAACGAAGTTGTGGTATGATAGTAAAGTTGCCCTACTCATAGTTTCCAACTCTATGTTTCATAAACATATAAAATACACTATCAACTATCACTTTGTTTGAGACAAGATTAAGGATAACTTTATCTTTACAATATATGTGTGGTCTAGTGACCAATTGGGTGATTTACTTACTAAGGCCTTGAATGGGATTTGAGTTTATTATCTTTGTAAAAAATTGGGTGTGATTATATGCTACAACTTGAGAAGGAGTGTTAGAATATTATGTCTTATAGGCCTAAGATGTCAAGGTGGGATTTGATCCACCACCCCTTGGATCCCAAAAAGCTTAATGGTCATCAAGAGACCAACCCTATTTGTTAAAACAATGCAAAATTATATAGAATTGTTTCAAAGGGTTTACTAGACAAGAGGCTAAATTTACTAGACCTGAAGTGAATTTCACTATTTCACATCAGCGACTTACAACACTTTTTTATGAATTCCACACGCGTAATACCACCTGACATACTTGAGCTAGGCTTCAGTCCAAGATCTTAGAAGAGTCATCTCCTCTAATCTAAGTGCTCAAAAGTCTCAGACTTATAAGTACTTGTTGGAGGCACCACAAGATCCTTAGGTATGAAAGCTTGAAGAACGCCCATGTTGTGGCAATTCCACCCAAAAGGTAATGAGTTACTCCTACAGCACGTCCATGTATAATGCTCAAGGCTAACGGCTAAAATTCAACAGGACTGTAAATGTGCTGGCATTATAGGAAATGACTTAAATAGAAGTCGAATTTACTAGACTTGGAAATGAGTTTCAACATTTCACATTAGCGACTTACAACACTTTTCTACGAATTCCACACTTAGGAATGGTGAAACTCGATGGGACTATTGTAAATGCGTTGGTATTATAGTAAACGATTTAAAACATAACCCTCTAAATTATTGCTAATATGAAATGGTGAAATTTTGGCCTCTAGTATAGTAAATTCCTTGAAATAGTGCCTTTTACTTTGATAGTTCTTTTATGTTATTTTGCATTACCTTGGCAAGTAGTTTGTCGGCTCAATGCTTACTAAACATTTTGATAACCAAGGGGTTGTTGGAACAAATCCCACCTTGGCTCCAAAATTATCACAATTGCCAGAGCTTAGGTTGCCACTAGTAGCAGTCTTTAGTGTCCAATGTCCAATAGGCCTGTTGCCTTCAAGGGACGATCATTGGATCCGGAGCTCTAATGGTAGAACTGGGAATCAAGGCCGGCCCGGCCCTACAGGGCCAAGGCCTAACAAGGCCGGTCCTACAAGGTCTAGAGTAAGGAAAACATCTGTTTTTCAAAGTCTGGCCCGATAGTACTAGGACCAGAACCGACCCTACAGGGCCTGAAAATTCCTATTCCAAATTTTAACTATTTTTCCTTCGATTTTTTCAAAGAAATATAATTAGTAAATTGCAACCATTAAAGCTCTAATCTATCAAATAAATGTTATCAACATTAATATCTAAACAATATAAATTAGTCAACAAATAAATGAAAATGGAGCCAAATACCCAAAAGGGGGGGTGAATTGGGTATTTTAAAAATTTAAAGATCTTGTTCTGTTTTAAGATAGTAAAAACAGGGCAGAACAGAGCAAGAAGAAGAATAGCAAGACACAAGGATTTATACTAGTTCGGTCCTAACAACTTGACCTACATCCAGTCCCCAGACTCTTTAGGATTTTCCACTAACTCAAAGATTACACACTATGTACTTTAGAAGTAGTTCTCTCACTAGAACTTACTCCCCCTTACAAGTTGTAATCAATGAACTCCCAAATCACCAAGTCCCCTTAACTTGTGATTCTTTACAATAAATGATAATCAGAAAGAAACTCTATCTAAGAGCAGATATTGATAAACACTAAAGCTCTTCGTATCAGAAGATACTATACAAGTGAAAACTGAAGAAAAATAAATGAACACTTGAATGCAATTCGTTTTCAGTGGTTGTGGTTGTTTTTTGGAAGACTTGAATGCAACTCTATTTATACTCAAAAATCATTAAATGACCGTTGCTTTCCCAATAGATCTGTTGGAGAAGTTCTGCCAAGGTTAGGAAGTGGTTTAGGCATCTTCTCTCTCTAATCTTCACTTAATCCAGCTAGACAATACTTCAGAGTTGACTTTCTGCAAATAAATCCGTTGGAATAACAGCTGCTGGAAGTAGAAATAATACTTTAATTCTTTGTAAGCGTGTGCAGATGGATTATCCAGAAGTGTGCAACTTTCTGGGCTTAGCATTTAATGTTCTGACATCACCTTTTGCTTTTGCTTTAAAACTCCAATAAACATTCTCTAAACAATCTGAAACTCACTAACAAAGTGGTTAAACATAGCTAGGAATATAGAAGATTAATATTGGAAAGTATTGGAATCAAACAACAAGATTTCACAAATTCGTTAGATTTGAATTTCAAACTTTGCGACCGAAACTCGAGTTTTGTTCTGCTAAACTCGAGTTTTAAACTGTGCACTTAAGCAAAACTCGAGTTTCCATTCATAAACTCGAGTTTCCTCCTTCCAGTGAGGAAAGTCGCGATTTGAGCTTTTTGGAACACATTTTGAAACAAACTCAAAACTCGAGTTTCCAAAATCAAACTCGAGTTTTGGACTTTTAATGAAGTATGAGTATTTTAGTCCAAAACATCAAAACTTGAGTTTTCATTTAAGACTCGAGTTTTAAAAACATTGAAAAGCGTCAAAGCTCTCTGTTTGGCCAAAACTCGAGTTTCCAAAATGAAACTCGAGTTTTCTTTTCAATGTGAAAACGTTGAGAAATCTAAGTCAGGCCAAGACTTGAGTTTTGAGAGTGAAACTTAAGTTTTCAAATCATTGATAAGATGCATTGTTCTCTATCTGATCAAAACTTGAGTTTTGAAATCAAAACTCGAGTTTTCATTTAGTTATGAAAACTTTGAGAACTTGCAATGTTATCGGGTTGGCTCAAAACTCGAGTTTCCAAATCTAAACTCGAGTTTTCATATAAAAATGAAAACTTTGAAAATCTACTCAAGTTGGAAACTTGAGTTTTCTCTGAAGACTCAAGTTTTCAAAAACTAGGTGAAAACGTGAAAACTCTCTGCCAAGTCAAAACTCGAGTTTTCTCTTAACTCAGAGAAAACTTAGAAAAACTCAAATTAAGTTGAGATTATGAAGTTTTGGCGCAAAACTAGATTCAAAAAAACAAAGACTCTCTGTATGGGCAAAACTAGAGTTTCCAAATCAAAACTCGAGTTTTGTCTTTAGTTGAAAAACATTTAGAAGTCTCTATATGAGTCCAAACTCGAGTTTTCAAATTGAAACTCGAGTTTTGTCTTGAGGTTATTAGTTATGATTAGTTTTGATGATGTCTTATATGGATGCTATTATTGAAAGCAAAAAGATTGAGTAATATAGTTATCTCCTACATTGACTAACTACTATGTTTAATGTATATTAGTTCAAGTTGAATTATAGAGATTAATCAAGAAGGAGAGATTGTCAAGGAAGCAAGATGTTATCAATAGATTTTGGAGGATAATCAAGAAGAAGAGGAGTTATTGAAGAAGGTATAACTTGCTAAGAATGATAAGTCCAAGTTGAATGACAAAGAATGATCAAGAGAAGAGAAGAAAGAAAGAGTTGGATTATGAAGAATAATCAAGATGGGAGATTAAATAAGGAAGAACTTGTTGAATAGAATGAGAATATAATTATTCAAGTTCTTATATTGATGCTAGAAGGTTCCAAGATCATATGGAAGTTGGAATGGCTCAATTCAGAGTTAAACCAAGCAAATATGAGGTTTAGGACGAGAAAACTCGAGGTTTGAGTACAAACCTCGAGGTTTGAGTGTCTTCAGCATCTCTGGCGTCTCTAGACTAGCAAACCTCGAGGTTTCAGTCAAAACCTCAAGGTTTCAGCACTGATCAGCAACTCTGGTATACTCTGTTTCACGTTTAGCTCGGGCGAGGTATGGTAATTCGATGATATCTCCCAAACCAGAGATCGGATTGAGGTGAAACCAATGGCATATGAAACTAGACTCCCAATGTGTCATATTGATATAAAATTCAAGCCCAAATGAGTTCAGATCAAGGAGAGATGATTTTTACAAGTTGCCATAAGAATCAACGTCACAGTCCAGACCCACCTTCAGTATTTTGGGTGTATCTCACAAACGACAAATCTGATTGAGCTGAAATCAGTGGCATATGAAAGTTCCATCAAGAGTGGAACGGACCAAAATGAAGTTCAGACCAGGAAGATATGGCCTTTGAAAGTTGACAGTCAGTTCAGGACATCGCAAAAACATTGGTCAAGAACAGCCTTCATTCATCGGATCATAACGGACATAATACAATGAGTTTGGAGCTGATTCTTCTTGCATTGGATACTTACCTCGAGCTTGGACATGTAAATTTGAGTTTGAAATTGGCCAATAATTTTCCAAGTTTTTCTGAACAAAGTAAAAACCTCTAGGTTTGAGGAGAACCTCCAGTAATTGAATCTTCTCAACGGTCATATATTGATCTCTACCTATAAATAGAAGACAGATTCAAGCAGAAAAACGTGGAGAAACAAGCCTACACTTCCAACATGCTGATACTCTGCTCCTACAACATTTGCTCTCTGTTTTTCATGTTTAGATGACTTAAAGAGTGAAGTGATTTGTATTTGATCTTCAGTGTTTATCTATTCACTTCTAAGAGAGAAGATTTATTGTAATCATTCTATTCTTCTGAGAGTTACTCAAGATTGGGTAATCTTGAGTGGGAAACACATTGTGTTGATTACAACTTTTAAGGGGGAGTGAATCCTAGTGAGAAGATTACTTCGAGTACAGAGTGTGTAATCAAGTGATGTGTTGATTATAGTTTGTAAGGGGGAGTGAATCCTAGTGAGAGGATTACCTCTTGTACAAAACGTGTAATCGAGTTGAAAGAAGATAGTGGATTGAAAATCCCAAGTGAAGCTTGGGGACTGGATGTAGGTCAAGGATTGGGCCGAACCAGTATAAATCAGTTTGCACATTCTCTTCCTGTATCTCTTACATTTCCAGCATATATGTTTGAATGTGTATACATATTTAAATGTGTGGTTATTGCCTTATAAACTAATTTCAGTGAGTTACAAAAAGATTTTCAAAGTTCCTAAATTTTTATACTTCACCCAATTCACCACCCTCTTGGGTTCAGTCGGTTCTTATAGAGGTGAAAACTGAGTGCTCTCTGTAATGTTCAAAACTCGAGTTTCCAAAGGAAACTTGGGTTTTGCTTAGTTTATTGAAAATGAGCAGCTCTCTGTCAAGTTCAAAACTCGAGTTTTGAAACCAAAACTCGAGTTTTGTCTTGACAGTAAGTTTTCAACTTACCAAGACAAAACTTCATTTTGGCTTTACAATTGTCAGTTATCATCAAAACACATAGAGAACTAACAATAAACACATTCATTAATTGGTAATAAAAAACAAATAAACACAAAGAATATGTTTTTTTTTTCAAAAAATATTAAACAAAAGAATTGCTTCATGTATGCCCATGATAAAATGTCTTTTCCTCTGGTAATTTTGTGTGTGTTTGCAGATTCCTTAGGTTCATGCATGATTTTACTGATAAATAAAAATAAGTATACTTATTTTACACAAAATATATTTATAATTTATTACTTATATAATATTGTAATACCAAAGTATGTTTTTATTTAATATGAAAACATCCCTTCTTTAAAATTGACAACAACTAATTATGTGTTTTAATACAGAATAATAATAAACATAAAAAAAAAGGTTATAGCTTAAACTAAAAAAATCTAAGTAATTACAAATAAACACATTTATTAAGTAGAAGTCTAAGTAATTATTTTTTTATAAAAAAAAACCTACAGTTAAACAGGCTTAAAGGGCCGGCCCGATTAAGTCCAAGGCCCTGCATGGCCTATTCTAAATTTTTGGCCTATTTTTTAAGCCTGAGCCTTGTAGGGCCAGGGCTTAAATGGGCCGATTTCCCGACTCTATCTAATGGTGAATGTGGCGGACTTTTTTCCCAAAGGAGTAGAGTCAATTATATAGGTTGGGCTCATGGACCCAACCCACTGGGTATGGCAGGGTTGGGTTAATAAAAATGCAAGCCCACTAAAAGTACGGATAGTCTTATTCAGACTTGTTGCCCCTGCGAGTTAAACAACCCAACCATGGCTTGCTTTCTTTATTTTGTGTAAGCTAAAGTATATCTTTAGTCCTTTAAGTTTTATATAAGGCATATTTTTTGTTCCTTAACTTTATAAAGTATACTTTTAGTCCTAATATTTTAACACAGTTAATGTTACTAACGGAAAACGTTGACGCATCGTACTCAAGTGATAACTAATAATATTTAATTGCACAAATTTTATATATTCGTCAATTTACCCATATTTTAAATTGAAGATTAATAGTATTTAATTACATAGTCATCACTTAAATTTACACCATTATCACTTGATTTCGCATTTTCGGTTAGCAAAATTAACAATGTTCGAATTATATGACTAAAAGTATACTCTATAAAGCTAAGGGACCAAAAGTATACCTCATATAAACTTAAAAGACTAAAAATATACTTTAACCTTTTGTAAATTAGCATAACTTTTTGAGTTTTAGAATTTCAAATGCTATTTGTCCTGAATTTTCCAATAGATATCACTTTCTTTATTTTGCAAATTAGCTTAAAATTTTTTATTTTTAAAATTTCAAATAGTATTTTTCCTGAATTTTCCAAATAGATATCTCTTTATTCATTTTGTTTTCCCCACTCCCAATCAGATTCTTACAGTCACCATTTTAATGTTGGGAAAATTATTTTTCCAGTCACTAGAGATAAAGTTATCTCCAGTAACCTCAAAACTACGTCGTTTTAGATTGATAAAAGGTGTGTTTGTAATTTTAGGTGAATTAATGAAGGGTGTTTCGTTAAAATTCATATGATAAAAAAATAAACAAAATTACGGAAACACCCTTCATTAATCCAAAACAACATAGTTTTGAGGTCACTAGAATTTGCACTATGAAAGTATTCCTATAATTAGGATCAGACGGAGTAATAATTAAGAATCTAAGCATTGCACTTGTTACCTTCCGTGAGTTGGTTAACAGATTGTGCGACAAGATATTATTAGACTTGTACAATTTAGTTGTTCATAAAATTTTGCCAACAACTTGTCTCCGTGACATCACCACCCACCATATTTAGATGAGATCTTATACTCAGTGCTTGTTTGACCTAGTTTATTTTTAACTTATCTTCTAGTACTTATAAGTATAAGCTAGGTCAAATAAGATTTTACAAAAGCTCTTATAATTATAAAAGTTTATTTTATAATAAAGAAAAAAGAGCTTAAAAATAAGCTCCTCATAGGAGCTTTTTTTATAAGCTTTTTTTAAAAAAAAAAAAGAAAAGAAAAGAGAACCCGATCAAACATCACTGCCGCCGCCGTCACCACCAACTCCCTTTCATAATATACCTTTTATGATAATTTTTATTAGAAAAAGTGTTTATGACAAAAATTTTTTCAAACAGCTTATTTTTAATTTCATCTTTTAAGTAACTTTTAAGTTAAAAAGTTTATATAATCACCAAACAGCTTTTAACTTTTTCTTAAAAGCTCTTTTTTAGCTTTAACTTTTAAGCTAAAAATAACAGGATCCAAACAAGCTCTAACCCAACATTGACATATTTATGGATGGCTTGAATTGCAGAATAGCTTACTTACAAAATTTCATCTCAATAGAGTAGAGACTAACTCCTCATAGCTGAAGTTGGCAAAAAGAAAATTTTAATAAAAGATACAGGCAATTCTACTACAACAGACAATGACGCTCACGATTTGTCAGGCAGGTCAGATTTACAACAAACAAAATGAGGGGAGGAATGAAAATAAGACTACAATATAAAATTCTTAAAGAATAAAGCAACAAAATGCATAATCTGACTCAATTTATATTATAATGATAATATCCATTTTATATTATTTCCATCGAAATATAGAAAGCACTCAAAGCCCATTTACAGCAGGACTAACAGAGACAAGCCACTACCTTTATTGACCCATAAGGGACCTCATACAAGCAAATCACAAGGGTTACATTACATGCTGACCAGTTTGAGAGAGTTTGCTTTCTCTTGCAGGGTATCGAGTAGGCTGTCAAAGCTCTTCTTAAAAGCATCCACTCCTTCGGCTTCAAGCTGGAGGCCAACAGAGTTCCAGTCAATTCCCAGTTTCTCCAGAGCACTGTATACCCCTTCAGCCTCAGATGCGTTAGAATCAATTGTCCTGGATACAGTACCATGATCTATAAAAGCTTGGAGAGCTTGGTCTGGCATGGTTGATACCTGCAAAGGAAGATGGCAATGTTCTGTGATACCATTGGTTTTAGCTTAATGATGATTATGAAAAGCTAATTCCCAAGCTTGCTAAAACGAATCAAGGTCATATGTCTGATTGCATCTTGGGCAATGGAATAGTTCCACAATAACTCTAAATGATCTTTTTGCCAACCCAATCAATTTTGAAATTACTGAAAGATGATGAAAAATATGTCATGGCTTACAGTGTCAGGTCCAATAAGAGGAGCCACATATAAAGTATCAGGGTAGGCAGGATTTTTGACGCTGGTAGAGGCCCAGAGAAGCCTCTGCTTCTTAGCACCCTTTTTAACAAGGGCCTCCCACCTTGGACCAGAGAATTTCTTCTGGTAGAGCTGGTATGCTAGGGCTGCTTGAGCTACGGCCGCCTATTAAAACCATGTGGAATGGCATGAGCAAATTTGATATACTGAGGAATTATAGCTCCATAAGGAAAGAATTAATCAGCAAGAAGCTACCTTCCCACGCAGATCAAGGGCCTCAGGGGTGCCAATCTTCTCAAGCATCTTGTCAATGAGAGTGTCTACTCGGCTAACAAAGAAAGAGGCAACACTTGTAACTCTGGAGAGATCGCTTAGCCCAGAAGCCTCAAGACCATCCAAGTAAGCATCAATTACTGCTTCATATCTTGTGAGAGAGAATATGAGCTGCAAAAACAATGGTGAAAATAAGCATATGCCCAGACGTCATAGAAATGATAAAAGCAATCAAGAAAAATGACACTCATCTAGAAAGTCATCAAATGTAACATTACTCAGATATTCAAATCAATTATGCCAGTCCCTGCCTCCTGAAAATTAATTCAGAATGAATTCTAAATTTTAATAGTGGGAATCTTTTCATACACTATTACCTCACATTGAATCTTGAATATCATGGTATATGATTCTTTTCTCATGTTTAATATGAAAGATGAAGTATTTGCCGCAAAGGATACAAATGGCATTTTATAAAAGCTAATAGATAGTTGACAGAGGAGTGCTATCCATATTTTTTAAGTGGCATGAGACGCCACACAAAATGATTCAATCCTATGACGCTATGATATCTTAGATAAGATGACCCAGTACCAAACATAGTAACAAGTCTATGCTACAGAAAGGACATTGCAGACTTACAGTCACGTTCACACTTATTCCACTTGCAATAACATCCTTGATTGAAGGAATACAAGCAGCTGTGGCAGGGATCTTTATGTATACATTAGGACGAGAAACCACTTTATGAAGCCATTTTGCTGCCTCTACAGTCCCCTCAGTATCATCAGCGAGCCTAGGAGATACTTCAACAGAAACATAGCCATCACCGCCTTCAGTCTGATCATAAATTGGCTCAAATAATTTGCATGCATCTTGAATATCCTTCACCACAAGTTCCCAATATGCACTTTCTATGTCTTTCCCTTGTTGCACAAGTTCCCTACATCATCAAGTACTTTGTCTTCAGAAGTAAGGCCATCAAAGGAGCAAAAGAAGAACAGAGTCAAGACTTATACTACACGCAAAGGAAACCCATGGCCATAATACAAAAGGGATTTTTTTTTTCTCCTTTTTTGTTGTGTTTCGTTTTTTTTTTTTTTTTTTTTGGGGGGGGGGGGGGGGGGGTCCTTCTTTCTCAAGTATTATATCATGAAAACCACAGAAACTACAGTATTATTCTATGCATGAGGCAGAAGTTGTAAATCTTCCTATCGCTAATTGAAGTATAGGACCGAAGAGCTGAATATATGTAAGTTATAATTCCCGACTAACTGCATTTTTAGACTGCAACCACTTTGAATAATCTACACAAAAACATTTGAAAGACAACCTTGATAAGCTGCTTATATTCAAGGGTCAGTCCACTACACATAGATGTTCTCTAAAAGGCAGCCTTAAACGATACGCAATTGAATCATGCGAGCAAGAAGAAACACAGTAATATTTAGAAACACTATTGTCTTTCATTTCATTACCTGAATTGATCATTGTAGGCATTTGAAGATGAGATTGCTTTCTGAAAAATCTGTAGTCACACAAATGAAACAGCAAAATAATTAAGATTCAAAATGAAATTTCAGATGCTTTATGATTAACTCGATAAACAATCAAGATTGGCAGACGAGGAAAACAAGTACATGCAAGCTGGCAAACAACAAGAATAAAAAGAGAATTGGAACCAAAAAGAAAAGGTAGTTACCGCTGGATTGCTAGTGACGCCTCTAACACCACTTGCAATAAGAGGGAGGAGATCAGTGACAGGTCGACACAGGTTATCGTACCATGGACTCTGACCTTCTTTCTCATAGAGATCGTGAAGCACCGTCCTCTTGGCAGGACTTCCGTTTCCATCAGTTTGAGAGCACCTGATTCTGCAACAATACCGTAATGATGATAAGAATTCTACAGAATAATCCACAACTATAAAGGAATGACAAGTACATGGCAGTGATGCATAAGAACGATTATTCCTTCAGATTTTATAAATAGATATGAAAACGATTATGTATTCATTTATTAAAGGAAAAAAGAGAATTTAAAATATAAAGGTTTCGCAGGGATGTTGTTGAAATGTTGCTACAAGAGAAATCGAGATGGTTAATTAAGCCTAAACGGAAACATCAATAAGCGCAAAGTTTCATCATCTCAATTCCAAACAGCCTAAGTTCCCGAGTTCACAAGCATGCATGATCATTTCGAAACCGGAACTCCATCCACTGTAAAAGTCAAATCAAAGAGACAACCGTGGAGTCGTTGATATACAAGACTACTGGCAATAAATTGAAAATTTTCAATTCACATGGCAGTAGTAATTCTTTAGGGGGCAAATAGACTATAAAACCGAAAATGAAAAAGGTCGAGAAATAACACCGAAATAAGAAAAAAGTCTAAATCGAAGGAGCCAGCACAAGAAGTAAAACAAAACAAAAAAAAACTTACACCAAAGAGCCCCTTGAGAGCTGAGGCAGATGGATTCGCAGGGAGGATGAGGAAGAAGAGAGCTTGGTGTTGAAAGTGGTGGGAGTTGGGAAACCGATCAAACACTTGGGCTGAGATTGAGAAGATCTGGGACTAGGCCTGAGCCTGGATGACAAAGAAGCCGCCGGATTTGGATTCGATAGTTTGAAGGCGGAAGCCATGAGTACCGGCGACGGGAGACAGGCGGAGGGGGTTGGTGAAGAGTTGGGAAGTGGGAAACTGATCGGGTTGGCAGTAGGAAATTGTATAATATATACGAACGCGGGCGATGACGACGGCGCATCGGTCGAATGCCAAGGGCAATTTGGGCATAGTAGGATTTTAGCAGCATCTTTTTCAGCATCTTTTCGCTGAAGTTTTTGTTATTTTTAGGACACAGTTCGCTGTAAAATTGTTAAATTTGTTTTTAATACCAAACACCATGTGATATATTAGAGTTAAAAAGTAATTTTGTCCTTAAAAATAATCAAATAATACCATCTTTGTTTAAATATGAAAAGCTGTTGCAACTTGTAACGGGTAATACCGCCTCCATACCATTAAAAACAAATAAACTTATGCTTATTAAACCCATTTGGATTAACAATAGCAAAAGTGTCTTTTTTTCGATTTTATTTTTTTAGACTTAAGATAAGATAAAAAGTTATATTATAAATATGATTTATATTTGGATTGACAGTGATCTAAGCACATATGCCCTATAAAAAATAAGTCTTAGTATCTTCTTAAAAGTACCTTTTAGCCAAAAAAAACTCATTTAAAAAAATATCAACTTAAACACCTTAATTAATTCCTGACGTAATTTTTTGCTTCCTCCATATCATTAAAAACAAACTTCTGCTTATTAGCCTATTGGGATGGCTTATAAATAGAGTTGGGAATTAGGGCTGGCCCGTGAAGGGCCTAGGGCCTAACAGGGCCGGCCTTTCAGGGCCGAAGTAAGAAAAATATCTGTTTTTCAAAGCTCGACCCAAGAGCATCAAGGCTAGGGTCGGCCTTGTAAGGCCCAAAAATTACTATTCCAAATTTTAACTATTTTCCCCCCACTTTTTTTTAAAGAAATATAATTAGTGAATTATAACACGAACCATCAAATAAATAAGCACATTCATTAATTCATAATCAAAAGCAAACTATATTCACAAATAACTCACATAAAACATAAAAAGCATATCACTAAGCGACATTAGTACAATGACTATTATTGTCGTTATTTTCGTCACTATCATCAATTTCAACGACATTTTATTGTTCTTCACTTTGAGTAATAATCTCTAGCTCATTAGTAAAAACATTACGAATTTCTTCTCTTGCATCATAAATACATCCATAAATTTTATTTACAACAAATAATAAATTAGAGTATAGTTATTTTTTTTGATACATAGACGATAGGGGATAGGAGGATCGAACCCAGTACAAGAGGTGGAGAAACTACTCCCAATACCACTGCACTACTAGTAGTGCCGGTATTAGAGTATAGTTATTATGTATTTATAGTTAAATGGATAAATAATTTTATAACAAATACAAAATATATATAAACTAATAAATTTAAAAAGGGGGGGAAAAGGCTACAGTGAAAAGGGCCGACCCGTTTAAGTGCGAAGCCCTCTAGGGCTAATTTCAAATAACTTGTTTATTTTTTAAGCCCGACCCGTTTTCCCGAATCTACTTATAAGTGGTTTTTTTTAAAAAAAAAAAAAAAAAGTTAAATCTGTCTATTTGACATGGCTTTTTTATGGTGATGGACTTTTTTGAAAAAAGCCAATTCTAGGTGAAGTCATTTTTTTGAGCTTCTAGGTGAAAGTAGTAGCTTCTTGTTGGCTCCATCCCTCTTTGAAATTCCACAAATGCCCTCGCTGAATTTTATTAAAAGAAATCATGTACCACTGACACAAATTAATATATTCTTTTTATATTTCTCTATTACATAAATAACTTGTTCCACTTTTTTAAAATATTATGGGATTTTTTTTTTTTTACTTTTCGTCTTTGTTTTAAAAGTATTTATACTTTTCATACTTTTTCAATCTGCATTTATATATTTTACTATTTTTTGGGAAAATTTATATTTAAATTTAATTTTTTATCTCAAATTATCATATAATATACAACATACATACATACATACATATCTGTATGTATGTACGTATGTTTATAGTATTTAATAAGATTCATACTTTTTCAGTCATTTTTCATCTCAACTAATTTTTCAAACGCTATGTCAAACAAAAGTCCATGTGTTTTTTTTTTGGGGGGGGGATCACTTCTATTACCGTTATCCCAAATGGAAATGTCTACGATCTGACTTTCAGAAAAAAGAAGAACCTCAGTTATATCACCGCTATCTCAAACAGACACTAAATAGTATTGAACCTATGATTTTTTTTTTTTTTTTTTTGGGTTTAGGTGCCTATTATAACAAGGGAAAATCTCATATAAAGACAGTTGAAATTAAAAAATCCTATACAAGGCTGATAAACTCAACTAATCTTAAATTAGGTCAATGACCCAATTTAGAATATTTAAATGTTGGTTATTTTCCAATAATATCCCTAACCAATAGTCTAAAGAAAGGAGGAAAGGAAAAGCCTTAAGTGGGATGTTTGTCGCACTCGTTACTATCGTCTCTCTCTCTCTAGTCTGCCCTGTGAAGCATGAACAATGCCACACGAAATTACCACAGTTGTTGCCATGAGAAGTCACCGCTTTCGCCGCTATTTAAACATTTTAGCTCATGAAATAGCCAAAAGAAAACAAATTGAGAACAAACGTTTCTATTCCATTGGACCCAATAGCAGATTGAATTCAATTGACTCCCTGTCGTAGTCGCCGGTGGAGTAACTATCACTAATCCCGCTGCTCTAGCGTGTATGATTTCCTTTTATACGTATGTGCTACGGAGTGCTCGTGTTGATTCGTAGAGCTTTATGCTTCTATTTCCCCCTAAATTACAATCATTCTTGAAATCATCGAGCGCAGGTCTGAATCGGATACGTGCACGGAGTATTCATTGTATTACTAGTTGTTGAACATGGTAGAGGTTGCATCTTTGGTATCTCTCTGCTTGGACGCCCTCAAGAAAGAGATTATCCATGGCAAGTGCTTTTCTATAATTTTATGCTCTTTTTTTCAATTTTATATTTCTTCCGGATGAAAAATTGTTTAGAATGACACACGAAACATGTATCCAATTTTTATTTTTTTTCCTTTTAATAACTAAAGGATATAGAGGTAATTTTGCCCAAATTCTAAATCTCTAATTGTGTCACATAACCTAATTAATAATATATTAAGTTTAGTAACCCAAATTAGAATTTAGGTAATTTAACCGTCTTTATATGAGATTCTCTCTTATAACAATTAGGACGATATTGTTACTTTAATTTAGTAACTTTTAGAGCGACACTACACTTAAAACAACTTTAAATTTTTGGAGATTCGGTCTTCCTAAATAAATAAGAAAAAAATTTTAAGGCAAATTTACACATTCACCCTTCAATAATATAACATATTTTATTTAAAGCAATTTTCTTTTTTCCATCTAGCATTTGTCAGTTAGGTATAATACTTTCTAACAAGTCAAAATTTTATAACTAATTTGTACCAAAAAAATTCTATAACTAATAACTTTATTAAGGGTAATTTTGATATTTCACAAGAAATAACTAATTTAAGATAATATCATTTATTTATGTTAGGTTTTATTTATGTAAAGTTGTTATTAAATAGTCGTACGTGTCATAAAATATAAGATGGAGCACTATTTGTAAATAACAAATTAGTATTTAATCCACGTTACCATGTGGGCACCCTTTGCCCTTTATGCTTATGCGCCTTTGCTCTTCATCCCCTCCAAATTTTAAAAGAAAAGAAATGAGTTATTTGTACTTATGAAAATTCTATATTTTATAGTAATGATATTGGTAACAATTCATGGATAATTATTGATCAAATGTTACTTTTACTCGAGGGAAAATCAACATGTCATAAAATTATCTATACGAATTTCTTCATAATGAATATTACAATATCATAATGAATATGATTAGGTAAGTTTGGAAGAGGGAGACTAAGGCCCTGTTTGTTTGTGACGAGAAGATTTGAAGATGGAAAGAAAATGAATGGAAGTGAAAGGAAAGGAATGGAAGATTGGGAGGGAACTTAAGAGGTTGAGTTGTTTTTTTTTTTTTGGGGGGGGGGGTCAAAAAAAGTTGAGCTATTTGGGAGACAAGAAAATTGAACTTAAGTTGAGGGGAAGATAAAATGTTTAGTAAGAAAAATTGGGTGTTGGTTAAGTGAGAAGGTGAGGCAAAATTTTCACAATGCCCTTTTAATAAAAAATGGAGAAAATACATTGACTATAACTTTTTTTTTTATTGGACATAAATGAGCCTAAAACCAGATGGCGTGATGGTTGAGAAGCAAAAGTGAAGGAGATGTAAATGGGATAGTAGAGGGCGAGGAGCAGAACATTTGCCGAAATTGAGAAGGATGATAGACATAAAAGTAATTAGAGGGGGAGGAGTCAAAATTTTGTTAATGAAACTGTGACATTTGCGACAAGATTACGGTGGCTTGATAAAAGTTGGGAGGGTGTGAAGGCTTGTTAAAGGGGGATGAAAACTTAGACTTGAACCTGTCAACATTGATCCTACTAATTTTATACAGACTTTTGCCAACTAACCTGATGTCATAGTCCTTCAATTTTGACTTGTTGAAATCAGACTTTGCCTCTTGAATCACATTCGCCTCTGTTGCCTTTTCAAGTGCTTGTACAACTTAGCCCGAATATGAATACGTTCAATGAATATGTTCAAATGATGGTGTAAAGTTCGAACATAAGGCGCTAAAATGAGAACGCTTTCGAACAAGCATTTTGACAGTAACCAAACTTCTGCATCAATTCATATAAGAATAGGATAGTAACAACAACCTTTCACATCTTTAGACATAGCAACATAGATTTTCTCTTCAACTACCCCTAGATTAGGTTCCCCTACCAATTTCCACCACAACGATTTTAAGATACCAAAGATTATCGAATCAATAAAAACCTAACACTCTTACCATAAGATACTTAACCTTGAAGCAATATTCCACTCAAATCAACAACTGCTATAATCGGAAACTCACATAGTCACATTGTAGCTTCAGTTTCGCTTGGGTTCAACTTCTCTTTCGCCTCCAACGCCCACTTTAGTTCAAAACTTCTTCACTGAGTGTTTTCGTCCAGCTCGTGGCTACTTTTTCGTTTTAAATAAGTACAGTTTTTTTAGGGGCTTTTTTGTCCAAAAATTTCACTCTCCCGAGAACTTTTCAACTCTCCCGCCTCTTTCGGAGGGATTCAACCATCCCATGTTTAATGGAACTTTCAGCCTCTGGGGAACTCTTGTCAACAGAAGATGAAGCACTAAATATGTATTTTTGGAGGGAACCTTGTTAAGTTCCCTTCCCATTGCCCAACTTCTGTGTAACAAACAGGGCCTAAGTAGGAAGCTTCACTTATTAGGTAAGATTTGCAAGCAACAATTGCATAGGCATAAGAAAGCCCATCTTTCCCCCCTCCCTTCTTACCATTGCATCTATAGCACATTCCTAAGATTAAAATAGAATAAACGGCCAATAGAGGTGAGTTTAATGGAAGGGATTGATCTCTCAAAATACGGTGAAGCAAAGTTGAAATCATCTAGTACTTAATAGTGCCTTGAATAAAATTGCTTTCAATAGGATTTATCTCTAGGAAAAAAAATAAAATAGAAGATACAAAGGCTTCAAATATTTTTATGTAAGAAAGATCTTGTATACCTCTAAATAAAATATAATTCTCATCCAGTCATTAATATAAGATATTTTTATCTAATTTGATGAAATTAAGGAAGTTAGTTAAGTTGGCTAATATAACATGTATTTTCTAAAACACCTTAATCATATTCCTTAAATTTGTCATTCCCTCATTTCCTCTTCTGATTGATTATTGTTAAGGGAATATCAATAGGGGTAAATTAGAAAAATATTAATAAGTATGTAAAATATATCTTATATTTAGGATAAGATTAAAGCCTCAAATATATCTTATATTAAGGACCGGAGGAAGTAACATATAAGCCACAATTTTTTGAAAGGGTATGTTTCTTATTTCTCTCTCATATATTTTTCACATTCATTTGATATTTCCTTTCCCACTTATTCTCCCCCACTTGCCCTCTCCTGTTTTTATTTTTTTTTTTGGGGCCAAAAGCACCCTCTTTAAATAAAAGTGTTTTTATAAAATAAATTGCATTTTTTCCTCATATTCATTGCTCGTAGTCCATGTTAACCAAATTTTTTATTTAAATAATTTGATCATTTATATCTTATGAAAAGGACAAGAGGGAATATTATTATTATTATTACCAATTTTAACCAACTTTTTAAGTCTATGAACGTTGTTTTGTGGACCGTCCTCACCAAACATAGGGCAAAAAGAGCCTAGGGGTTAGCGGCTCCCCACTTCTATGTAAAGCCAAGTACTCCTTTCAGTTTTTATTATAAGGCATAAATTAATAAGTTTATCTTATCTTTTTTATAAGATACTTGTTGTTCCTAATGAGCATTAATTATATTTTTTTATACCACTCTTATCCTATTTACAAGTCTCTTTTGACAAAAAATTTTGGTCCTATTTATAAGTCCATTTTGACCAAATAAATAAGATTGTGACAATTTTGACCATATTATTGCACCAATGAAAATAAAGAAAGAATTAAGAGTTGAAAGGTACCCATTCATAAATAAGGATAAAGTTGGAAATGTATCCTATAATCATTGAGTTACCTACCTCTCCTTAATATATGTGATTTGGTCAAAAGGGACTTGTAAATAGGATCAAAGTGGTATATGCTCTTAATTAATAATAGTAGTGGGTGAGGGTAATAATTATCATGATATTAAAGTTTAGTGTAATTAATAAGGATATATTGAAAATTACTTAAATTATATGACAACTTTATTGACTTTAATTGTTTTTATTGGTTTATGAGAATTTTTAATTTATGCCTTCTAATAAGGACCAGATGAAATAAATAGCTAATGGTGTTTGACCAAGGATTCTTGACCCTCCCTCTGACCCCCACGCACATGCACATATTATTTTGAGAAAATATTAGTGAGGAAAGAGAAAAAGTATTTAAAAAAGTCTCAACCCCAAATCTCCTATAAAAAAATTCATCAGAAGCTTTTTTAATATTAATTACAGAATTCTAATATCAAAAAATTCTCATTATCAAAATGATTTTCATGTTGTTAATGGGGACAGAATTAGGAATTAAAATTAGGAGGGGCAAAATTTATAGAATAGAACTCAGATGTTTACAAAATTATATTTCAGCCCTATAATAATTTCAACATTTTAGTCCCTTTATCAAACTTCCAGTGGGGATTAAAGTGAAAAATCTAAAAGTTTTATGAGGTCAAAATACAATTTCCCAAAAAAGGTCACATTCTATAATTTTAAGAGGCAGGCCACCCCTAGTCCGTCCTGGCTGTTACCTATTTTTCTATGAAAATTTTGTTGTCAAAGAGCCCTTGAGAACTGAGGCAGAAGGATTCATAGGGACCATAAGAAAGAAGAGAGCTTGGTGTTGAAAGTGGTCGGAGTTGGGAAACCGATCAAACACTCGGGCTGAGATTGAGAAGATTTGGGACTAGGCCCATTGGCGGACCCACATATGTTTTTGTGGGTACAAGTGTACCCATAAATTTGAATGAGATATATTTTTTTTTCTGAAGGAACTTTGCAATAAGTTGTCTAGGTGGTGTGGTGGTAATTTCACTAGTCCCACAGCAGATCCTGTATTCAAACTCATGCATTGACAACTTTCTTACCTATTTTTAATATCTTATCACATATGAGAAATCATAACAATTTTTACTTGCATGTTGCTTTGGAATTTGATTGTGTAACATCTGAGTATCTGTATGCCATGGGATTAGAGTATATTGTTCTATTTAAATTGATTTCCTCGAAAATACTTTTCAATTGAACCTAATTTCTGATCTTAAATTTTACGAAGGTGTGGATTGCCTTTTATCCTTCTTAAAAAAAAAAATTCCCCCAAATCCCACTATTAATTGTACACCCACAAACATTACATCCTGAGTCTGTCACTGACTAGGTCTAAGCGTGGATGACAAAGAAGCCGCCGGATTTGGATTTGATAGCTTGAAGACGGAAGCCATGAGTACCGGCGACGGGAGGCAGGCGGAGGGGGTTGGTGAAGAGTTGGGAAGTGAGGAAATGATCGGGTTGGGAGTAGGAAATTGTATAATATATATAAACGTGGGCGATGACGATGGCGCACCGGTCGAATGCCCAGGGCAATTTGGGAATAGTACGATTTGGGCAGCATCTTTTGGCGGAAGTTTTGTTTTTTGTTTTTTTGGATAGAGTTCGCTGTGAAATTAACAAATTTGTTTTTTAAAACCAAACACCATGTAAATATTAAGGGTCATTTGATAAGCGGTGGTTGGTATAAGTGATTTTTTTAATCTAACTTTTACAAACTTTAGGATTATAATCAGATTATAAGTGTAATTATGTTTGGATTAACGGTAAAAGAAGTCCATTTGTATTATGAAAAACAGATCTTAGTAACTTTTACTTAAAAATAACTTTTTACTTAAAAATCTATTTGAAAAAACGACAACTTAAACACCTTATTTTACTGAAAGTGTACTTTTTGCCTTCATATCATGTCTTTTTCTAGCCCTTACCACTGTCCCAAACACGCCTATAATTTGTTTGGATTGTTTCTTTTAAGTAATTTTAGGTTTTAAGAGGTAAACATATAAGAAAAACTTTGTCCCCATAAAAGGGTATTTCTACGGAGCTTCCAAACAACCACTATAATATATATGAGAGTTAAAAAGTAATTTTGTCCTTAAAAATAATCAAATAATACAATGTTCCTTAATAATGAAAATAATCAAATAATACAATGTTTCTTTAAAGGGAAAATTTCATTTAAATACCAAATGAATTTGTGAAACCCTCAGAAGTCCGTCGAATTTGCAAAAAGACTGAGAGGTAACAAGGACCTTATAGGGATATGCAAATTCGAGCTAAATTACCCTTTTGCCCTTATGGTTAAATAATTTTTTTTAAAAAAGAAAATACCCCCCCACACGGTGGGCCCTACCGCCGGGTGGCACCACCCCTGCCGGCAACCGGCAACCCCCATCGGTGGCCGGCGGTGGTTCCGGCAACTGGCAGCCACCGTCAACCCCCGCCGGCGGTGGGGCCCACCGTGGGGGGTATTTTCTTTTTTAAAAAAAATTATTTAACCCTAAGGGCAAAAGGGTAATTTGGCTCGAATTTGCATATCCCTAAAAGGTTCTTGTCACCTCTCAGTTTTTTTTGCAAATTCGATGGACTTCTGAGAGTTTTATAAATTCATTTGGTATTTAAATGGAATTTTCCCTTCTTTAAACATGAAAAGCTGTTGAACTTGTAACTTGTAATGTCTTCTCTATATCATTAAAAACAAACAAACTTCTGCTTATCAAGTACTTTCTTCAGTTTTAATTATAGGGCATATTTAATTGATTTTAAAAAAATTAAGGATATGAGTTAAATTAGCTAATTTTACTCATTTTCCTAAAATATCCTTATATAAATTTAGTTAATTAGCTAGTCAATTTCTCCAATGCTCTATTTCAGATCTACCATGTTTTATTCTGTTAAAAGCCCAATGCATATTGATCTCTGCATTTTCAAGTTTCAACATTGACCTGGGTAGAAAAGCCTAATGCATGCTTTTTCACGTGGTACTGTATTAATCGAGATGTATTATTAAAGTGATATTTTAACAAGAAATTGACAAAAATTAGAATATTGTCTTATAATCAACACTAAAATCAACTTCTAAATATTATTCTATAATTAGCACCGGAGGCAATAGTATTGAACCTACGATTTTTTGTTCTGCTTTAGGTGCCCATTATAACAGTGAGGCCGACATTGTTATTTTAATTTCGAAACGTGACACTAAAAACAACTTTAAGCTTTTTGATATCCAATCCTCTTAAATAAAAAACTTTTAAGGTGAATTTGTACATTCAACCTTCATAATATAACATTTTAATTAAAGTAATAATTTTTTTTCCACCTAATATCCTCAGTTAGTCAGTTAACTATAATACTTTCTAACCAATCAAAACTTTATAACTAATTTGTACCAAAAAAGTTCTATGACTAATAACTTTATTAAGGGGAATTTTGATATTTCATAAGAAATAACTAATTTAATATAATATAATTTATTTATGTAGAGTTTTTTCCCGGATAGGTTTTTTTTTTTTTTTCCTATGAAGTGGTTACTCGTATTAAATATTCGAACGTGTAATATAATAAAAGATAAGATGGAGCACTATTTATAAATAACAAATTGGTATTATAATCAACGTGGGCACCCTTTTCCCTTTATGCTTATACGAATTTATTGATAAATCATTTAGTATTTCTTTATTTTTGTGAAGCTAGAAAATTAGTAGTTTTACCTTAATATTACAAAGAGTTTAAACTTCTCATGTTACATGAGAAAAAGAAGATTTCTACACACATTATATATATATATATATATATATATATATATATATATATATATATAATGCTAATTATATGTATATGTAGGTCTTACCATTTTTTTATATGTGTGTGACATGAGAAAATACTTCTCCTACAACATGAGAAGTGTTTTTCCTATATTACAATATCTTAATAATATGATTTGGTAAGTTTGGAAGAGGGAGTCTAAGTAGGAAGTTTCACTTATTGGGTAAGATTTACTATCTACAAATTGCAGAGGCATAAGAAAGCCCAGCCTTCTCTCCCTCCCTTCTTAGTTCTTACCATCGCATCTATAGCACATTCCTAAGATCAAAATAGAATAAAAGACCAATGAAGGTAAGTCTAGCAGGATGAATAGCAAAGTTCAAATCATTTAGTGTCCGCATACTGCATTGAATAAAATTGCTTTCAATAGGATTTATATGTTTAGGAAAGAAGTAAAATAGAAGATATAGAGGCTTCAAATATTTTTATGTAAAAAAGATCTTGTATACCTCTAAATAAAATATAATACTCAGTCAATTCGTAATATAAGATATATTTATATAATTTGATTAAATTAAGGAGGTTCGTTAATATGATATGTATTTTTTAAAACATCTTAGTTATCTTCCTTTATTTCCTCCTTCCATCTCCTCATTGATTATTGTTGAGGGGTATCAATAAGGACAAATTAGGAAAATATTGATAAATATTTAAACTATATCTTATATCAACTTTCCAAATACATCTTATATTAAGGGCAGGAGGGAGTAATATATAAACCACAATTTTTGAAAGCATATGTTCCTTTTCATGAGCTACAAATTGGAGATTTTTTTTTTTACTCCAAATTAATTATATTTCTCTCCTATATGCTTAGAAAAATTATAATAAAGGACCTAAGAAAAATAATATTTATTAAGAATGACCATAAAAATGGTAATTATTTTAAAAGACCAGAAATTAAAATATTAAAATAGAAAGACTAAATTACCCTTAGTTAGATTTCCTATATTCTCTCTAACGAATCTGGAGTGATTGATGGATAAAGATAAATAAAAAACAGTTCAAATAACATCGCTCTTCTTCAATTGCATAAACTTGAAACTAATAACATTGACTTTTAATATTCCACATCAGGTTAAGCTGCACTTACCGCAAAATATAATACTACCTCCGGTCCTAATTATAAGAGTTAGTTGACTTTCTTTGGAGAGATTAAGGAAGTTAAATAAGTTACTTAATCATTTCATATGTTGTGTATCTTTAGATTATATATTAGTTTATTAAATAAACTAATTAGTTTGAAGAAAAAAAATAAAAATAAAAATACTCTAAAGTAATTTAATTAGCTTCCTAAATCTTTTCAAAAAAGTTAACTAGCTCTTATAATTAGGACCGGAGGGAGGGAGTAACTTTTACTGCAAATGGGTTATAGGCTTACGACAAGATATGAAATATAAAAAATCAAGGTTAGTTTCAAATTTATGCCATCGAAAAAGAACCATGTTATTTGAACTAGTCTTTATTTATTATTATCCATCAATCACTCCGGATTCGTTAGAGAGAATATAAGAAATCTAATAAAGAGTAATTTAGTCTTTCTATTTTAATGTTTTAATTTCTGGTCCTTTAAAATAATTACCATTTTTATTATCTTTCTTAATAAATATTATTTTTCTTATGTCCTTTATTATAATTTTCCCTATATCTTTTTCATATTCATTCTTTGATATTTCCTTACCCACTGATTCTCCCTTACTCGCCCCCTCCTTTTTTGGGCCAAAATCCCTCTTTGAATAAAAGTGTTTTTATTTTAAAAAAAAAAGCATTTTTTCCTTATATTTATTACATTTAGCCAATGTTAACCAAATTTTTATTTAAATAATTTTATTATTTATATCTTATGAAAAGATCAAGAGGGAATGATAATAAAAAAATTACCCATTTCTAAACCCAATACCAGTGATAATATCCAAAAAAAAAAAAACCAATTTTAACCAAATTTTTTAAGCCTATGAACGTTGTTTTGTGGATCGTGGCATAGGGCAAAAAGAGTCCAGGGGTTAGCGGCTTCCCACTTCCATGTAAAGCCAAGTAAATAGCTAATGGGGTGCGACCCTCTTCCGACACGCCCACACATGCACATATTATTTTATAAACTAGCATAGAACCTGCGCAATTGACTGGTGCTTGTGTTGGAAGCAGTATAAGTTGTATAGATTATCCTAGCTTTGTATTCTCATACACAAACACATATATATACAATATATATAAAGAACTGTTAGTATTGTCAAATTATTTTTATTATTTTTATTTTTTTTTGCAAAATCCTGCCATTTCTCACCACGTTAAGATATTAACATTAAGATATTAATAGATTTTATATTTTAGACTAATATATTCACATATTGTATTTCTCTTAAAATATAAATATGAGATATTATTAGATTAATTATATAAATATATCTTAATTAACTTATTGTACTTATCTTAGAAGTATAAATATGAGATATTATTATATACTCCCTCCGGTCCTAATTATAGGAGCAAATTTTAGAGTTGGCTTTGGTCCTAATTATAAGAGCAAATTTTAACTTTTGTCAATTTTTCCTATAATACCCTTATTTATACTTTTTCGATAATAATTAAAGATAATAATAATATAATAATACACCTATATATTTTATAAATTAAATAATGTTTGCAACTCATTAATGTCATATACACCTAAATTATACTTGTTTATATAAAATGGTTTTGAGCAATTTTTGTCATATTTTTCCTATATTACCCCTACTAAGAACTATTGGTGTGTGTGTATATTCTAAAATCATTTACTATAGAATTTATATCTAGATTTTGAATTGATACTGTTGAGTATTGATTGATTCTACCTCCTTTTTTAATCATACGGACTGTTCCATAAATTTAAATATTCATTTTAATGTCATTGCATGATATTTCTTTGTTATATTACGCATATACTTTCAAAATATATTCATTTATTTATCATCAATTCAATTATGGTTCAATTATGTTATAATCTGAATCATGAATCACCGTCTCTCGGGTGATTCAATTGACAATCCTATTTAGTTCAAAATGATTACGCATTGGAAACCCAAGCTTCAACGCATTAAACAATTAGTCCGCTATGGGTTAACGTTAAATAATTAATTAACGTCATTTTAAATTTTGGGTAAGGGTATTTTAGGAAAATATACATAATTAACTAATTTAACTTCCTTCCTTAATCCCTCCAAATTCTGGTAATTTACTCTTATAATTAGGACCGGAGGGAGTATAATATCTAATAATATCTCATATTTACAATCATACTTTGTGATTAATTATTACAACCGTTATGTATTTGTTTTTTTACTGATATAATGTTAGAAAATGAATCGTTTGTAAGGTTTACATGACGATTGTTTCTTAAAAGTTGTCGTATTTGTTACAATGTTATTAAGCAAATGATGATTATTAACTACAACTATTATTTTTATGCTTTCACAAATTCTGTCTAATAATATGACGGTGTGCATATTTTACCGTTATGTTTTAGTGTTGTATAGTTTTGTGTGACCTCTGCCTCAACATGCATGACGTTTATTTGTTGTAATAGTTATTTATTAAGCGTTATAGTAATGCTGATTAATTACAGTAGCACAGTGAAAGTGTTATAAGTAAATTATAAAAGAAGTAAATTGGACACAAAGGAAAATGAAGTGGAGAATACATAGCGATAGAATAATACTCTCTTTAAAAAGTATATTTTGGTAGTAAATGGTATAATTCTAAATTTTGAAGTTGTCTTGTATGAAGCTATTCAAATGTAATAATGTTGATTTCCTTGCGGTAAATGTAGTTCGGATAATGGAATAAGGTCTAAATCTAGTCACAAGGACTTTGGGGAATAAATCATAACTAGTTGGACTTATGAAACAAC
This sequence comes from Acacia crassicarpa, assembly GCA_034222035.1. Classification (NCBI taxonomy): domain Eukaryota; kingdom Viridiplantae; phylum Streptophyta; class Magnoliopsida; order Fabales; family Fabaceae; genus Acacia; species Acacia crassicarpa. The sequence goes on from JAWXYG010000008.1 coordinate 23,717,958, forward strand.
ATTGAGAATTAAATAAATTATTATAAAGGAAATTGTTAGGAGAAATTATATTTGAGAGATCTTATACAAAGAAAAATAAGAGTAAGCTTTATTTTATTATGATGTTGAATTTTGAGGACAAAATTTCTAAAAGGAAGGGAGAATTGTAACATCCCAATTTCTTTTCGAAAAAATTTAAATAATATAATGTTGCTATTTATCAACTAACTTGATATTTAGATAAGATCGAATATATTGTGCAAAATCTTCAAATGTAGAATTGAGAAGATGATCAAATATAATTCAAAATTGAGGGGGGGGGGGAATCCTAATTAGGATAAATGGGGTATCTTTGTACTTTTATAAGGTATTTCATTATGTTTTATAAGAGAAATATATAATTTAATATAGTAGATATTTATTGATATATGATTTCAGTTATTGGAAGTAATTCATGATAATTGAAATTATCATGTAATTATTTGAGGAAGGAGAATTTACTCAAAATGAAATTTAATTTTTATAACTTACATTCGAAAACATAATTTAAGGGAAGGAGATATTCAATAAAATTGTATGTAATTGAATAAAAGCATTTGAAATTTTTTTTATAAAGACGTGTTATAATTACTTAAATGTTACGAGTATTAAAATTTTATTTTTAGTAAAATATATAAGCTTAACCCAATAGTTTGAATTTAGAAAAGTGGTAGAAAAAAATGTAAATTAAAAAAAAAACATAGAAGAAGAGAAGTGGAAAAATGGTTGACAAAAAAAAAAGACAGAAAAATACTGTCAAAATATGTAAAAGATAAATAATTCCAAATTGACTAATTTGAAATTTTGAAATGTTGAAAAATGTGTGAAATTACATAAGTTTCTTTACTTTTTTTTATTCGAAAAAAGAATCCCCTAAATCCCTTACTGGTGACCAGAGCTTTGGCATCATAATATCCGCCGGCAGTAGCCTATCATTGGAGCTTCGATGTCCTTACCAGAGACCGATGATTGGAGCTCTAGCGGCCTTTTTTTTTTTTTTGAATTTCTCAAGTAAAAATTGTCAATATAGATACCTAAGTTGTTAGTGGCGATACAAAAATTGTAAATGAGGTATTTGATGAAAAATTTAGGGTTTTATATGTTTTAAAATTTTTGAGGTTTCTAGTTGATTATTTTGCTTTTGATGGAGATAGTGAGATTTAAATAAGAGTTGTATGGTTAAGATTTTTAAATGGATTGATTTGAGGAAACTAGTGTTAGAGTTTGATAGAGAAATTAAGATTTTATGACTATGTGGCATTTAGATTCAAATTTCATAATTTATTTTAATGGAGATAGTGAGATTTGAATAAGAGTCTAATGATTCCAATAGGTAAGAAAGGATTAATGGAAGGAAGACATGAATTTGGAATGGTGATTTTAATGAGTGAAATAGAGGTATTGTCAATAATTTTAAGGAGAATGGAGGAAATTATTATTGTCAATAATTTTAAGGAGTGACATAGAGTTATTGGATGATAAAAACATGATTGAAATACATAATAGAGGAATTGACTTGTGATAGTAAATTGAGAATTTTGGGAATTTGTACTAAAGTGAATAATTTGAAGGTGGTATGAAGATTTGGGATAGAGTTTGATTTTTGAATTGACACAGATAATGTGTTATGGAAAATGAGGTTTGGTAGTCATTCATATTGAAATTTAGCCTATAGCTGTTTCAAATTCTTTTCATATTTTAACTTCCGCTTCCAAACGCCAAAGCTTTGCGAGGATGATACCTGCTCAGATTTCCGGGCCTGTCTTGTAAACCTCTCCTTGGGGATATTTCACGGTTAGTTTCTAGGTTTAGATCAGTGGATTTTGTTCGTGAATGTAGCTATTTGTACGGTTAACACTTAACACACACCCCAGTAAGATACTCTTATCAAAAAAGGGTCGGCTACTCTCACCAAAAAGGGAAGAGGTTTGATCCTGGGATTGGTCAAGACGCTATGGAAAACATCCTAGACGATGTGGACTTGTGAAAACGCAGACTGAGATGGAGCTATGTGTAGTCTCAAGCCTGTATGCTGTGGGGAGTAAAGTCAAAGCGCCCTACCTTTGGAATGTGAGTGAATCCTACTAGCAAAAAAAAAAAAAAAAAAGCGCACACACTCACATAACTTCTATTCATCTTATGAAATAGGAGAATGCGATGCAATATCTAGAATTTCATTTTATGCAATGTTAATACCAGCTAAATTTATCAAAAACATTGCTCATGTACGTATTCAATCAGAAAAATAATTATTCAATCTAACAAAACATATCATTAACCATAACCGAAAAGCTATTCCACATTAACTCCCAATTACTAGTTAAATATTACTCTATTATCATTTTATTTCCAATCTATTCACAGAAATTCAATTCAATCCATTGTTATCTAATCAAACATCAATCCTTATCCCACTAGGTGGGTTCGGTTACATATATTACATAACGTTATTGTACTCTATCCTATCCACAAGCTTTATCGACAACCACATAACACAGCCGAGAGATACACAGGAAAAAATCTAGTTACCTTGTATGATGGTATTAAGAATTACAAAATGCTAAATACTAACTATTAAGATTTCATTTTCGCAGCATCTTCTATCTAGTTAATGCCATACATATTGTGGTCAAGCAACCAGCACCTCTTTACTTGATAGTTTGCTGTTCCAATTTCTCTAGTAAGGCCTTCTTTTCATCATCCGGAAGAGACTTGAACATGAATACGGACTTGTCACCAATGTCGTCCTTCATATAAAATCCAAGTCAATGATTATGAAATTTTAGCATGGAATATTATCCTAGAAATCTTCAGGCAAGACTAAGAATTAAAATTACTTTGATTGGTTGAGTAAACTTCCTCCCAGCAAATATCACAAAAAGGGCCATCCACGCAGCAAGTAAAGCAAGTTTAACTTCATTATCCATTAAACCTGTCTGCAAATTTTGAGGTGAAAAATAACAGTATAGTTGAAGCAAAACACAAGGAATCACATTTATTATTCCAGTCTATACAAATACAATGTGAATAAATGATTTATGGCAAGGAAAAAGTGATTCAGGTAAGGTAGACATGATGCAATCATCACTTACAAAAGCTTATTTTGATAAGTCAGTTGGATTATTGTTAGAAATCAGAGGTATCATCACACTCTCTGTATCATCATATTATTTGATGAAGAAGATTACAATGTACTTATAGGGAAAACAGAAGAGGTACATTAGGAAATACAATAAAGCATAATAAAGGCTAATAACTCAGTCGTTAAGGTCCTATAATCAGATCCTATAATCAAGGACACTAATCAAGGGATCCTAATAAATCGTTGATTTATTTCCTATTCTAACAGGATTTATTTTCTATTCTAACACTCCCCCTCAAGCTGGAAAGTATATGTCGATCAATCCCAGCTTGTCACGAAATCCTTCAAACTTTGTTCTGCCTGCTTCAATCTTCAAAATCTTTAGGCTTGTACTTCTTAAGTTTTAGCGGCTGATTTATTTTTGTTTGGGCTTGTACCATTCTTGAGTCTCAGCGACCCATTTATTTTGTTTGGGCTTGTATTCTCTTTTAAGTCTCAAAGGTCCCATATTGAGTAGTAGAACTTGCCCAGAAGAATCTCGAGTCCCATTCTCTATAAGTCCCAATTGTCCTCTTCCCTTGTTTGACGGTGGCTTGAGGTGGCTACATTTGGTTTGATTTGCAGCTTAGCTTCCGGCGAATCTAGACTCCTTTCCTTTTTCCGGCGGTGAGATCGAGGTTGTTCGGAGGTGAAGATGGCAATCTATGTTGCTCTGGCAATCGGTGTTGCTCTGGCAATCTATGTTGCCCTGAGTTCTCCTTCCGCAGCGCTCTCTTCTCTTTTCCTCTTTCCGAAACGCTCGCTTGAATCTGGGAATATCGCCGGAATTTGCAACTCTGTTTTGGTGATTTGTGGATCTGACTATGGTGGTCTTGTTTGTGTTCTCTAGTTTAACCAGAGTTGTATGTCTCCTGGCGCTGTGTAACTCATTGCCTCTCTAAAACTCTGAATAGAGCAGCGAGTCACCAGCGCCAGAAAACCAAAACAAGACTGTTAATTTTCTTCAGGAATTAATCCTGCTCTGATACCATGTGAAAATCATACACTCTCAATGCTATTATCATATTATTTGATGAAGAAGATTACAATGTACTTATAAGGAAAACAAAAGAGGTACATGAGGAAATACAATAAAGCATAATTATTAATAAAGGCTAATAACTCAGTCATTAAGGTCCTATAATTGAGGACACTAATCAAGGGATCCTAATAAATGGTTGATTTATTTCCTATTCTAACAGGATTTATTTCCTATTCTAACAATTATCTTTTTTAAAATAATCACTTTCTTAAAAAGCTAATTCAAATAGCTTATTGAAATAGGTCAAAAACAGACTTTTAACAAATCTTCAGTTATGGTTGTTTCGTGTCAAACTAATCAAAAATACTTTCCACCCTTATGTTGTAAAATAATCACTTTTACATTTTTTTAGACAAAATTGCTCTCCCATATTTACCCTGTACATTGCAAAAAGTGTTTTTTTCAAACAAACTAGCCCTATTTACTGGGGAAAAAAAATACTTCTCTTGATTTGACAGGGCATAGATCAGAGTCCAAGTAGTCGTTAATTCACAATCTGAACTAGCCGAAATGTTATTATCCATAAACGGCTCTGTCTGATCTCTCAAAACTCACTTGGATGCCAAAAATCAGCCAAATCAATATTATTTGAGAGAAAATACCAGGTAGGGCCGAATAAATTAATGGGCAATGTGGTCATTTAGTTAGTCCATGATGAAGTTTCTGTTAACCTTATACTCCCTCATGGAGCTAGTTGGGAGTTTGTTTTGGTCTTAAGTGTAGACCTGAATCTCCTTGTCTCCTATATTTATTAGTAACTTTTTCCCAAACTACCTCAATGGTTAGATTCTTGTATGATGTACTACCTCAAGTCCTAAATATAAGATATATTTTGTAGTGTAATTTGCACTACAAACTATGTCCTATATTTAGGACTGGAGGAGTACAATCTAAGTTGATAATTCTCCAATACAAATAGTCCCAAAAGGGGGTATTTTAAGTAGGACAAAACTTGGATCGATTTTCTTATCTCCATTAGGTTCATTCATCCAATAATATCTTCCCATGTGATTTATATTATTAATGATAGTCTTAATATAATTTTGAAATTATACCTATGTGAACTTTTATTATTGAAAGAAATAAATGGGATAAAATTTGGTTGGAGAAATTGACTTAATGAATATAAGTAAATGGACCTAAGTTTTGTCTCTTTAAGGAAATCAATATATACAGCGTATTACAAATAACAAATTTACCTAATTTATTTTATCTATGTGAATTAGTAACTAACTCCTACATCTAGGACTGGTGGAAATATTATTTATGTGGATTAAACTAAGATGCTTTCCTGAAATACATGCAATATGGGAATTCAGAGCTCATTCACTTGCAGAAAGCAGTGAGAATATAGACAAAGAAAAAAAATAGAAGTAAATATCCTCTATCTTTTGAGAGCCTACTAGGCTAGAGACTCTACAGTCAGAACTCTCCTCCCTCCTCTCAGGCTCATGCTTCATGACAGAGATACCAGTAACCTTCTCTCTCACCCCCCAAGACCTTGCTTCTGTTAGTTACTCTCATTAATTTTGCCATATTCCCCCCTCCCATGACATCATACTATTGGTCCAAAGAGACTTATGGTCAAATGTCTTCTTTCACCTTGCATATGATTTTTCCTCTTGATTCCAGCTACAGGACTATCAGCACTAGAACCATCAGTCCGTTAAATGGCCATAACTTCGCTTTAAGAAATGAATCATTTTGATTGGAGAACTTTTATTGTGAAACTAAATTAAGAGACTTTATCTTTAGAAAATAAAAGTAGAAGAGAAGAGACATTATAGGAACACATATTAATAACTATCCTTACTAGTATAGAACCTGGTAAGAGCAAGCAAAGACTAATGAAATGGGGGAAAAAGTCAAAAAGTTGTTGAAGAAGGCATCGAAGTCACAAGACAAGAAGAACTCATAATAGATAAAGACAAGAAAAAAATGCATCCTCACTATTTTAGAGTAGCTACAGATTTATATAGTCAACAAGATGTTGAAAAAGGCATCAAAGTCACAAGACAAGAAAAACTCCTCAAAATAGATAGAGACAAGAAAAAGACATCCTTACTATTGTAGACTTGCTACTGATTTTTTCTCTAATGCAAGAGTACCAGTTTGAATGAGAGGAAAACGAATTTCATGGAGTTAAATCCTAGTTGACAATTAAATATTACCTAAATCAGAATAAAATTGGGAGCTAAGGAGTCTTTTTCCACATTTAACATAAAAAAATAATGCAGTTAATAGTCTTTCCTAATAGATATACATTCTGATGAAGAAAGAGAAGTTATTTAATTTCTCACTGCTTTTCACTACTTTTAAATACATAAACTAGTTTTTAATATTTGTTTTTATAAAATAGAAAAAAGAGTCAGTATGCACTAAATGGTGAATACCAAACCACTAGCATATATTGTCAGCCAAAAAAGAGAGAAGAAAAAAACCATTAGTAGATATTTTGGGATCACAAGCAGCTTGATTCTAAGCAAACAACAGTATAACTGGTCTGTGAGCAGCTTGATTCAAAGATTAGCATCCCAAACTAGTCTGCTAAAATCAGGCAATCTATATAATCATCTAATCAAACCACATCATTTGTTAAAGCAGACAATCAACTGAACCAATTAATCAAAATCAATGCCCCACACATCGAAATAACTAATTAAAGACACAAGGAAAGAATACCAGATGCCCAAGAAGAACAGTAGGTATGACAAATGTCAGAAGTCCAGCTTCCAGCTTGCCGTAGCACAGTCCTGCTCAGAGAATATATCATTTTTGGGGAAATTGTCAACAATGCTGATTAAATGTTCTCCACTCACTCCTTTATAATCTTGACAATGATTATTAATCACACATGTTGTCAATAAACTTAGAAATCCATAGGAATGTGCAGAAAATAGATAAGGTATTACCTTCCTTGAAGACTAGTCCAGTCAAGGCCGCAAATAAAGGACCAACAAGCCAGACAGCTGATGGGTTATCAAGAACACATCTTATCAAATTTTGATTAGCTGGTTGAGCAATGGTGATATAGGTTACGCAAGATCCAAGAATCCCAAGCACCCAAAGTGCTTGTAGAGTGCGCTTGATCTCAGACACATATATGTGAATCAACAAGAGAGATAAGCCTAACCCACAAGACCCAGCAACATATAAATAATCAAGGTTTTGCTTGATAATCTGACTTAGAAATGAATCATCAGGCAAAAAGGCCGCAGATGCAGCAAGTACAAATGATGAAGCAGCTGTCACTAATCCTGATCTGTACAAAATCACCTGCCATAGAAAGCAGGGCATCAGTGAGAAGGCTATAAATTGCCCACTTTGCACAGATAACAAATTAAATGACATAGGATATGAGTAGTTTCAGCCAAGCCTAAACAAGTTTGATCAAGGAGGAAAAAATCATTAGTCTACAGAAGAATAAGCAAAAGACAACAAGAAGCCTTCCAAAACGATGTGGCAGCAACGAAAGCAAACTGAACAGAATAGTACAAATGAAGATAAGAAAAGGATGGTATTTATGATATCTCCCGTGAAAGGTTAAAGGTTACTTGGATGCAAGCAGCAAGAACTTGAAGTATATTTACGCAAGATAGTTCAAGAGTTAAACGAATGCTTATAGCAAGCCTCTCAATCATGATAGACTCAATCTTCATTTGTCAACTACCCATAAACCAGAATAGACTTGCCCCAAAAACAAAACAAAACAGCGAAAAGCGAATGGGAAAATTATAGAATCGATATGGCAATCAGTTATAACTTTCAATTTCAGCAACTACCAAATTTAGGGAGACCGCCATATGATACAGGATTACATGTAGCAGTATACTTATGCATCAAGATCAATGAAGTCTTTAATAGAAAACCTAAGCAGGGAGAAACTAAACTAAGGAACAAAAAGGGGCAAGTGAAGTGATGTGGGAAATAAAATACTAAATAAGGGGGCACAGAACACCTCTCGAATGTCGGATTTGTCGACGGTCCAGGGCCCGTAAACACCTTGATAAACTACTGAATTATCGAAGGTGGCCCCATTGTTTTGTCCGACAGCTTTACACCGTACCGACCCAACGGAAAACGAAGGTCTCCGGGTTCTACTTCGATTGCAGGCCAAAGACGAAAGCCACCATGTACGGTCTTCTACTCGCGGCTTCCAATTTGAAATGGTGACCGCCAGGCCAAGTCCAGTCGCACTGCTCAATGCTTGGGATGCCATGCTCTAGACTTCTGTCTTGCTGTGTGTTGGTTATTGTCATTTTGGTTTTCAGTTTACAACCCTTTAAAATATCTAATTCCTCACATCGAATATAATTTCCACAGCACATCTGGTCCTCTCTCTCAGTCGCTGTTTCGTGAAGATGGCTTGTCGCCTTCCCCTGACTAGTGGCCATCCGCTTCATGTCAAGCATGTCCGCAAGAGAGTAGATCCGGAAAAAACCGGAAAATAAAAGTAAAAATCTCTATTTTTTTCCTTTGGGAATGATTATACTTTCTATTTTAGTCATTTTTGTCTTTGGAAGTTTTAAGAAATAAGCAATGTCTCTGCCACCATGGAAATAGGTCAAGTCAGACTAAGTTTTGGCTAAATAGGCCTAAGTCTGTAATGGTGATAAAAGGTTTGAGCCTGGGCCTGAGCCGGAATGCAGGCTTTTTTTTAGGCTCAGACCTAAGTCTTTACAAAGTCTGATAAGACCTGAAGCCTTTTTAAAGGCTTACTTACAATATAGATCTTTAAAAAGGCCTCATTTTACAAGCCGTGAAGGCCATAAAAAGACTTTACTCACTTTAAATCTATCAAAATCTATATAAATATGAGAATGAAAAAATAAATATTATATTATTTATATTATACAAATATAAATATATTTATTTAACGTGTAAATAGGCTAGGCCTGAAGGCTTACAGGCCAGACCTTAAAAAAATAGGCCAGACCTATTTATACATATAGGCCTTTAAATAAGCCTTAGCCTAACCTTTTTAACAAACAGACCAGGCCTGACCAGGCCCTAAATAGGCTAGGCTATAGGCCGCCTGATAGAGGCCTAGCCTATTCCCACCCCTATTGCCAGTGCCTTAGTAGCGCAGTGGTATGAGAACCAGTATTAACTGGCCTCCCTCCCTCATATCTAGGTTTGAACCCTGCCCCCTCCTCTACCATGATGTATAAAAAATAAATAAATAAATAAGCAATGGCTCTATCAAAAATGGAGTAGTGTCATTCATATAACATCCTAAAAATAGATCTTGAGGTTTATAAGTAATTAAGCTTGGCCAATGAGGAATTTGTGGTCCTAAATGATTCTTGTGTATTGAAGGTGTTAGGTTTGGCTTTTGAGGTTTGTTTTGGGTTGTGAGGTGAGCTTCTTATTCTAATATCCCGATTTTCAAGGAAATTTTGAAGTGATAATTGAAAGGGAAAACTTCACCGGAAAATTTTAATTAAATACCATATGAATTTAGAAAATGCCCAAAAGTATCTCGAATTTGTAAAAAGACTGAGAGGTACTAAAAACCTACGAGGGATATGCAAATTTAGGTGAAATTATCTTTTTGCCCTTAGTGTTAAATTAAAAAGAAAAATACCTCACCGCCGGTTGCCTCACCGAGGCCGCAGGCAGTCGCCGGCCACCCCACCGACGGCTGGCCAGCGCCAATTCTCGAGAATTGGCAACAATTGGTAACCAATTCTAAGAATTGGTTGCCAATTCTCGAGTGCCAAGAATTGGTAACCAATTCTAAGAATTGGTTGCCAATTCTGGAGTGCCAATTCTCGAGAATTGGATGCCAATTCTCTAGAATTGGTGGCCGGCAACCACCAGAGGGCCGGTGCCTAGTCGATGGCCGGCGGTGGGTATTTTATCTTTTTTTTAATTTATTTAAAACTAAGGGCAAAAGGGTAATTTCACCCAAATTTACATATCTCTCATAGGTCTTTGGTATCTCTCAGTCTTTTTACAAATTCAGGGAACTTCTGGGGGTTTTGTAAATTCAAATGGTATTTTAATGGAATTTTCCTAAACTTCACAGCACTCCATTCATAGCAAGATTATTTTCAAACTGCCTCAAAACCTTTTGAAACTTCACTATACTCCTAGAGTGAAACTAAAAAAAAAAAAATGGTGGGTGAAAGATAATTGTGCCCTTATTTTACAAATTAAATATGATAATTTACAAGGTACATGTTGGAATTTATAAGTCAAGTATGATTATTTACAAGATAATAAGTAAAATTACAAGATCATTTTGGCCATGTATAAAGATAATAAACATATTCACAAGAATACATGTTATTTACAAGACACATGTGGGAATTTACGAGTCAAATATGAGTATTTACAAATACATGAGGGAATTTATAAGACTATCTTGACCATGTATAAGACAAGGGCATAAATGTATTTTCAGGAAAAAAAAAAAACCTTAATTTCAATTTAGTCCTAAAGGGTGTAGTGAAGTTTTAGAAAGTTTTGGGATTGTTTGAGAATAATTTGCTACATAGAGGGTAAAGTAGAATTTTCCCTAATTAAAAAGCACTTTATTCACAAAAAAAAAAAAAAGCATTTGAAGCTCATGGCAGTGCTACAAGGTCATAATGGACGGGTTCACATTCCATGTTTATTTAAAAAAATAAGCAAATAGTGCTCATCCTTTTAATTTTAGGATGGAGACCATTTTTTAAAAAAAATTTCTTAATGTATTTTTATTTATTTGGATTAAATTGTATGTTACACATTGAAATATTTTTTACACCAAATATCTCAAATTAATTAATTTCTAATCCTACATTCAGAAATATTTTTCCTGTAATATGAATATCATGAAATATTTTTCTAGTAATACCTAATATTTGGAAAAAAATTTAACTCATAGTATCTTAAATTAATTAATTTTTTGTGCATAAAGTAGTGTTTCAAAAAAAAGAAAAACTCATTTTATTTGGAGATGAGCACTACATGTTCATCCTTTTTATTTTTTGGTAAGAGAATTTCAGGAAAGAGGTTGGGTTCACCCACGATTCAAGGGCAGGGTGAAATCTCCTTTCCTTCTATGTCATACCGATATTAGGTAGGGCGAGCCGTTTATTACCCTCAGGCGTTTACCTAGGCACCTAGGAGCTAAGATGCCTCCCCCAACGCCTTGCCAAACTCCATGATCGAATTTCTTCCTTTAGTGAGAGTGTCTGACCCCAGTTGAGTTCATATTCATCTTTTGGAGAGTTCATATTCATCTTTTGGATGAATATGGAATGTGGATTCTATAATGGACCGGGGGAGATGGGCTAGCTCTGGATCTTGAGAGCGCACATGGTGTGTTCTCCTTAGATTATTGGGACTGGATTGATGGAAGGCGGAATTATGGACAACCAAAGACCGATTAGATGCCAGTGAAGATCCAAGACAATGACAAATGTGGGTTCATCCCAGGCCACACGTTTTTTAGTGGATTGGGCCAAATCTTCATTCACTTAAGCCCAGTTGATCTTAGCTTTCTAGAATCTAAGGCCTTGTTTAGTTGGGGATTTTTGGAGGGAAGGGTTGGAGAGAAAAAAAAAAAATACAAATGTCTGTTGGAAAGAGGGGGTGGGGAAAATCTTTATCTTCTAGTGTTCCCCTCCTCTCCTTTCTCAACCCTCCAAATTTGGGGAGGGGATCCTCCCATTATTCTCTTTCCTCATTATCTTTTTATCATCTCATCTTCACCTTTAAATCATGAAATGGATGATTTATATTTAATATTTTATAAAATTTATTTATTTTTTATGGATTGCAATTATGAATGGCATGGATTAGATATTAAGAGTTTAAATTTACTTATTTATATTTATAGAAATAATTTTATAAAAGATTGAATCTGAACTATATATTATGAGAAGAAAATGAGAAAGGGGATAATGAGAGAAACTCAACTCTCCATTCCACTCGTCTTCTTTGCTTCAGTCCTCTCCTCCTCCAACATCGTAGTGACCTACTCCTCTAGCCGCCGCCACCATTGCCGGCTGCTCCTCTAGCTCACTATCCCCTTCATTCAAGTAAGTAAAAGCCCTTTCATTCTTGTTCTTTCACAATGCCTTCATTTGATTCTTCTTGGGTGTACTGATAATCTTGGAGTTTTTGGTGGTCTATTTAAGTTTATTCATCTGGTTTGTATTCCTTATTTAACGTTGTGACTTTCAAAGTTCCTATTTTCTTCTTCTACCTTTTTTCAACTGAAACTTCCATGGGTGCCACAACAAAACTCTATTTTGATTCCTTTTATTTTTCGTATTTCTTTGGGCTCACTATGCAACACTTTTTATAAAAAAATAAGAACTTTGATATACCCATATGAAATTAATAATGAAATTTTGTCTGTTGATGGTTCTTCTTCTTCGTTTTTAATAATAGATCAGGTGGCACTGTGACAGTGTTATTTTTGTTTCATACCAGAAAATTGTGCTTCATAAAAGATCGATCGTGACTCTTGACTCTGTTCTGTTGGTTAATGCCCTTTTTTACAAAAATTGTTTTGCCCCCCCCTTTTGGCTGATGTTCTTTGAAGACCACGTCAAAAATGAGAAAATAATGAAAGTTTGCTTTTTATATTTTGTAATGTGTGCTTATCACATTTGGATGGAGACTTGCACTAACCAGTAACATGGGTGAATAATTTCTTGAAGTTGGCATTCTATATATTCACAAGTACTCATGCTCTTATTCATGTTTGTCTTTCCTGATGTTAATAGGATTAGAATTTTCTGTTTGTAAGAAAAGATTGCTAGACAAGTTTGGTTTTTCTTTTTTGACTCAAAATCTTGCTTCTTATATATACAATCGTGGATGTGTTTGATGGATCGCCTTAATCTATTTTTATTTTTCTATATTATTATTTATAATCTATTTGATATGTTTCAAGTGGTCTAGTATTAAATGGATGCATGTTGACTTGGTGTGAGTCAACCTTTCAATCAATGCTGGACATCAAGTAATGAATGCTGGAAATGAAGCATTGAGAGAAGCAAATGAAATAACTAGAGAAGGATTATTGTTGGTCGATTTCCTTGATGGTAAGTGAACCAGTCGAACAAGTAATAAAGAGTAAGTAGAGTATCGTCCCACAAAGACTTGGATACCAAATGACAACACCGAATTGCAGAATTAGTTGTGTTTAGCAGGAGAATAAATATGATTTATTTGAGAGTTTTGATAGCTATACTAATAAACAGGAAAATAACTAAATGATCATAGTTACAAGAAGATATCAGTAAAAAGATAGATTGAACTCGGAATCCTTTCTAAGCATATCAATCCCCCAGCTACCTATACGCATTACTATAGCATTCATGTTGTACAGTTCTTGCAAATGCTACAACATAAACACCCTTTGCAATGTTATTTAGTTAACTCACCACATTAATCTACTGAAGCTCTCACGTCCAATACATACAATCCTATTCTGTACTTCTCCTATATGTCTATAGCGATTTTTCTAGTTGGATTATCATTGCAAATCAAGGTGTTATGGCTATGAGCGGTAGACCCATTCCTGAAGCCTACAATAATAGGTCAAGCCTTGCACCAGCCTTCCTAGTAATCAGTGTTTCTCAGATGTTTAACCCCGACTCCCTCTCAATAAGTCGAGGCCACTGATCGAGCCCTTAGCTCTCGCTAATTGACAAGAAATTAAATCACTGATAAGCAAACTGAATGTATTAAATTAAGAACTAGCAACTGGGTTCATTCTATACTTGAGAAAATCATCCTCATTCAACCAAAAGAAGTTAGTTCATGATGTTAGTTCTCTATGTGTTTTGATGATAATTGACAATTATAAACACAAGATGAAGTTTGTCTTAGGTAAGTTGAAAAACTTACTATCAAAGACAAACTTGAGTTTTAGATTGAAAACTCGAGTTTTGGACTTGACAGAGAGTAGCTTAATTTTAATGAATTGAGAAAACTCTAGTTTGCGTAAGCAAACTCAAGTTTCTGACATACAGAGAGCACTCTAAGTTTTTCACATTGAGACAAACCCGAGTTTAGTTTTACAAACTCGAGTTTGCACCATACAGAAACTCTCCAATATTTTCTAAAGTAAATAAAACTCCAGTTTGCGATAGTAAACTCGAGTTTTGGTTATACAGAGAGCCTCCAATGTTTTAAACTTAAGAAAACTCCAGTTTTGATATGGAAACTCCAGTTTGTACTTAGCCAAGAATTTTCTAAGTTTTCCAAAGTTTAGAGAAAACTTGAGTTTAGGCTTGACAGATAGCATACATGTTTTAACTACTTTGTGAAAACTTTAGTTTGTTTAGAAAACTCCAGTTTTCACTTGGGATAGAGTTTTCAAAGGTTTTCAACTTTAAATGAAAACTCGAGTTTATATTTGGAAACTTGAGTTTATGCCAAGCCGATAGCTTTGCTCATTTCAGTGTTTTTGAAAACTCTAGTTTACATTTGAAAACTCCAGTTTTGAGCTTTTGGACTTAAACATGTCTTTCGCTATAAAAGTCCAAAACTTGAGTTTGTCACTAATCAACTCGAGTTTTGCTCTATGATTCAAAATGTGCTTTTAAACTCAAAACACGACATTCTTCTTTGTAAGAAGAAAACTCGACTTAGGATTTGAAAACTCGAGTTTGTCTTCTGAGCATAGTTACAAACTTCAATTTAGATAAACAAACTTGAGTTTGTGTCGCTGGTTTTGAAAATCAAATTGCTCGAATTTGTGAAATCTTCCCATTTGATCTTAATACTTCTTATCATCACTCATTACTATTTCCAGCTATGTTTAATCAGTTTGCTAATGAGTTTCAGATGGTTTAGAGAACTTTAAATGAAGATTTGAGCAAAAGTAAAAGGTGATGTCAGTACATTGAATGCAAAGTCCAGAAAACTTCCATCCTTTTGGACAATCATTATACACACGTTGCAAAAGGATTAATGTTTCCTTTCCACATCTAGTAGCTACTATTGCAACGGATTAATATTCAATAAGTCAACCATAAATTTCTGTGCAATTGGATTAACCAAAGAGTAGAGAGAGAAGAAGACTAAAGCTTAACCTAATCCTTGCTTAATGAAGGCAATGGTCATATTGAAGATTACAACAGTCATTTAATGCTCTCTTGGTATAAATAGAGTTACATTCAAATCTTCTCAATACCAAATCTGCTGAAAAAACGAAAATCATTCATGTTTCCAACTACTCTTTGAGTTTTCTTGTGAAAAGTATCTTTTGATACATTCTGTACTTCAGTGTTTATATTTATCCACTCTTAAAGAGAGTTCATTTATTGGAAATCATTTCATTGTAAGAATCTCAAGTCGTGGGACTTGGAGATTGAGTTATTGATTGCAACTTATAAAGGGGAGTAAGTTCTAGTGAGAGAATTACTCTAGAGTTACAAAGTGTATAATCAATTGAGATAGTAAAATCCTAGAGTGTCTGGGGATTGGACATAGGTCAAGTGGTTGAATCGAACCAGTATAATTTCCTTGTGTCTTGCTTCTTCTTCTCTTACTTTGTTATACCCTATTTTCATTATACTAAAACAGAGCCTTAGAAAAGAATTTTTAAAATCCCCAATTCACCTCCCTCTTGGTGATTTGCTCCACTTTCACATGATTGACGAGGGAATTACAAAACAGAGTACTACAGAATAGCCCATGATAAAAGGATTGACTGGAATTAAACAATGGAAAAGAAACAGAAAGCTTGATGGAGGTTCCGATAGTGTGGAAGAAGCCTTGTCACATCACAACTCCATATCTTCTTCACTCCGTCTCACTACAAGTAAGGACTGGGTTCTCTTGGAGTCCCCGTGCTTCGTAATTCTCTCACTCTTCTTTCGAGACTAGCCGTATAGGATTGGTTAGCTGTTGTTTCCTTATATAGTCTGGTCTACTTGCAGCGTACGTTCAACAATTTGGGCCTTTCTTAATCTGTTAAGGTCCAATCGTATCTTTCTTTCCAATCTCGGTAGATTAATTTTGCTGATCCTGCAGGATTCTTCAAATCTTTAGTTTTGATCCTTCGCATCTTCTATTTCAATAGTCAGCAATCTAACCGTTATTTTCGACCTGCACTATATTTCCTGAAACAACCTTGACAAAAGATCAAGATATATGCCGCATAGCATTGCGTCACTTACTCTGCTATAGCTTCAAGGATGCATTGTATTGCACTTCGATGAAGCGGTTCTGATGCTATAGCATAGCACCGGCTATGTTATGTGACTTTCTCATAAAACCTCACAACTTGCTCTTTCTTACATATGTTTAGAATGTACGTGGAATTTCTCCTTAAGTTCCTTGTACAATGAATTAATGCCTTTTTGCCCAGATTAAATACAATTAAGATCATATTCACCATACAATTCAGTCATAAAATACAGGGAAAGCATGACATAAATAATGCTCATCAAGGATCTAGAACAAAGTTTTGAAAACCGGACTGGACCAGCTTGTTCAGACCAAAAACGAGTGAACCGGCGGGAAAGTCGGTCCGAGTTAAGGAGGAACCTCGGGTTCCAATCTGACCTCGTTCGACTCGGTCAACTTGGCCAAAGCATCTGGAATATATATATATATATATATATATATATATATATATATATATATTTTTTTTTTTTATTTCCTGAAACTCAAGAGACAGAGGAGAGACATTGATGATCTGTGAAGGGGAGGAGAAAGAGAAGAAGCAAAGGAGGAAGGAGAGGGATTTGAAAGTGGTGAAGATGGTGAGAGAGAGCGATTTGAAAATGAAGTTTGAAATGGTGTGTGAAGGCTTTTGAGAGGATCTAAGAAGCGATTGAAGGTCCATCATCTGATAAGCAGCTAGTAATAGTCTTTGAAGGCAAGCTCTTGCCTAACGAATCGTGCGTGAGAGAGGTGAGAGATCTGCCTAATGAACCCGTGACTCTTTCCTGCAAGCTTCTTCAATGTTTAGGTGCTTCTCAGATCTCTTTTCATGTAGGAGAGAAATGAGAGATCATAAGTACAAATTTAAGAGATCTGAAGTACATGACCCATGTAGGAGAGAGATAAGGATCTAAAGTAAATTGGCTTAAATGAGTTCTTTTTTTAAAAAAAAAAATCAATGCAAATTGCACATCTTCCTATAATATCTATCATCAATCATCACACCACGTCACATCCTCTTTTGACACCAAAATATTTTTATTATTAAGATATGAATAATTTTACCTATGTTATCTAAATTATATTTTTAATTAATACCGGTTTAATTCCAGTCTGACCCACTAACCCTTAACCCAGTACCCCCACCGGTTTGGTTTTCAGAACCTTGATCTAGAAAACTTAATGGGTTTGATAGCAAAATTAATTTGGGCTTCCACATCAAACTATCATGGCTGAAAGCAAGGGTGGGCATGGGTAAGGTTGGGTAAGACAATACCCCAGCCCGAAGGATGAACGAGCTGCATTTTGCAACCTGATGCCTGGCTCGTACTCGATAAAAGCTCTAACCATTTTGTACTGGGCAAAGGCAGGCAAGGCAAGGCGAGCTTTTATATTTTATAATGTATGCTTATTGCATGTGGATGGAGACTTGCACTAACCACTAACATGGGTGAATAATTTCTTGAAGTTGGCATTCTATATATTCACAAGTACTCATGCTCTTATTCATGTTTGTCTTTCCTGATGTTAATAGGATTAAAATTTTCTGTTCGTAATAAAAGATTGTTAGACTAGTTTGGTTTTTCTTTTTTGACTCAAAATCTTACTTCTGCTATGAATATTATATTTGTGGATGTCTATATCTCCCATTATTTCCTATTCTCCCATAGTTTCCTAATCTCCATAGTTTCTTATTCTCACCTATTAATTACTATGATTATGGAGTCACATTAATTGTAGATTAGAGAGTTGTGCCTATAAATAGAAGGCATATGTTATGTATTAGAGGCACATTGGAATAAAAATTACTCTCCCCTTTCTCTCTTCTCTATTCTCTTGTTCTTGTTGTTGGTCAAATTCCCTTATGGCAAGCGAACCAGTCGAACAAGTAATAAAGTAAAAGTAGAGTATCGTTCCACAGAGACTGAGATACCAAAGAGTAATGCTTGGTTGCTACTATAGTTGCGCTAACTGAAAGTAAAATAATTGGGTTGAGAGGTTTTAATGACTATGCTAATAGCAAAATTAAACGATGTAAATTAACTTGAGAAGATATCAGTAAGAGGTTAGGCTGGACTCAGAAGTTCCCTTAAGTGCATCATTCCTCCAGTTGCTTTACTCAATGCTATAGCGTCTATGCTGCACAGCTTCCGCAATGCTACAACATAACTACTAACTACAAAGCTATTTGGTTAACCCACCACGATAATCTATCGAAGCTTCCACGTCCGATACATATGACACTGACTATACTCCTTCCATATTCCTATAGCAACTTTCTATTCAGGATTGTTTTACACTCAGGGTGTTATGGTTATGAGAGGTAGACCCATTCCTGAAGCCTACAATAATAGGTCAAGCCGTGTACGGGCTGCCTAACAAACACTATTTCTCAGAGGTCTAACCTCAACTCCTTGCCAGTAAGCTGAGGCCACAAATCTAGCCCTTAACTTCCGTTAACCGACTAGTAATTAAAACACTGATAAGCAAACCAAATTTATTAAATTAAGAACGTGCAACTAGGTTCATTAAACAACTTAAGGACTCATCCTCGTCCAACCATATGGAAATAGTTCATGACTGACAAGGACACACAAAACAGACACTAACAGAATGACCCATGATCGGAAAACTAAATGAAACAAAAAGGGAAAACAGAAAGCTTTGATGGAATTTCCGTCGACGTGAATGTGGCCTTGTCACGACACCACTCCATGTCTTCTTTGTTCTGTCGTACTGCAAGGAAGGATGCTGGGTTGTCATGGAAGTATCGTGCTGTTGAGAAATCTCTCACTCTTCTCGGGAGTCTGCCGAAAGTAGAATCTCGTTCTAGGGCTCTCCAACTCTTAGGGTTGGCTCTTGTGCTTCCTTTTATAATCAGTCTTTCTTGCAGTGCAAGTTACACGAGCCTATCCTAATCCGTCGGGATCTAGTGTATCTCTTGATCCAAGTAGATTGCTTCTACTAATCCTGCGGGATTCTTCAAATCTTTTAGTTCAGATCCTCCACATCTTCTATTCCGTTATGTCAGCAACTTATCTGTCAGTATTGCCCTTTTATTTTATTCCTGAAATCATCTAGGTAAAAAGGTCAGAAAACATGCAGCATAGCATTGCGTCCTCTACTTTGCTATAGCATTCGGGATATCTTGTATTGCACTTCAAGTCGTTGTCAGATTGCTATAGTATCGTATCAGCTCTGCTACTCGTTCTTCCTTAAAAACCATGCAAATTGTTCCGTTTGTAGCACATGTAAATAATTTCTATTCTTCAGTCCCTATATCATGAATGTATGTCTTTTTGCTTAGATTAACTGCTGTTGAGTTTGTATTTACCATTCAATTCAATCATAAAGTATAGGGAAAACATGGTACGATTTGTGCTCATAACTTGTTTTCTATTTCTTGTCTTAAATATATCATTATATTTATAACACGTTATCAGCACGAGAATTCTAACAAAGGTAAGATTGTTTCTTTAACGATTTAATCTACATTATTTAATTATATGTTTATTTTATATATCTGGGATAATCTGTGCTACTATATGGAATTAAAGAGATACTTTTATCAATTGTTTTGTATATCGGGTTCCATATCTAAGATTGGAGATTATTATTGTTTTTATATATTATTTTGATTTCATTTACGAGTTTTTTTTTATATTTTATTATTATTGTTAATTTGACTCTTACATGGAAGATTCTACCTCCTGCATGGAAGTCTAGATTTAAGCTTTTCTTTTTATTGTTTTAATTTAATTTGAGATTTTGTTATTACTAACTTTAACATAACACTTTACTGTTATCATGGCTAACTTTTAATATTATGTTATTTTATATAAACTCTTTTATGTTATTAATATTATTACGGCAAGAAGTCATACACCCCTGATTTCATATTCTAAAATTATATGACTAGAAGTCATATTGTTCTGATTTCCTATTACATGGCCAGAAGCTATAGTTTTTTTATCCCTACCTTGAGATTATATGACCAGAAGTCATATACTTTTGGACTTTGATATAATATGGCTAGAAGCCATATTCCTTTGATTTCTATTTTTATATTATATGGCTAGAAGCCATATTCATTTGATTCCTTATTATATAACCTGAAGTCATATACTTTTTCATCTTTTTTTTTAGGGTTAAGGTGCAAAAATACACATGTGTTTTTCTCCGAGGAGCGCCCAGTAGCAAATGCTTTTTTTGGGTGCAAAAGTGCACACGTGGTTACAAATTAGGTGCAAAAATACCGTTTGACCGTTAAGTTTGACTTTGACAGTTAAGTTTGACTTTGACCGATGACGTGGCATTTCAAAGATGCAAAAATACACATGGGATTTGTCAAGAAGAGCGCCCAACAACAAATTTTTTTTAATTTAATAATTTAATTTTAATTACTACCGGGTGCTAAAAAGATATTTAGAATACTGACCTGTATTGAAAAAATATTTCATAGTCTTGAAAAATTATTTTTAAATCTGAAAAAAATATTTTAGGGTACTAACTGGTACTAAAAAGATACTTTGAAGTATTTTTTTCTGTACCAGTCAGTATCCTGAAAGTACTTTTTAGTACCAGTCAGTACCCTGAAATATTTTTTTCAGTATCCTTTTAGTACCGGTAAATACTTGAAATATTTTTTCAAGATCCTAAAATAATTTTTCAAGATTATGAAATATTTTTTCAGTATCAGTTAGTATCCTTTTAGTACCGGTCAATACTTGAAATATTTTTTCAAGATCCTTTTTCAAGATTATGAAGTATTTTTTCTGTACTGGTCAGTATCTGAAAAAATATTTCAAGGTACTGACTAGTAGTAAAGAGTACTTTCAGGATACTGACTGGTACAGAAAAAATACTTTATAATCTTGAAAAGTTATTTTAGGATCTTGAAAAAATATTTCAAGTATTGACCGGTACTAAAAGGATACTGACTGATATTGAAAAAAGAAAATTCAGGGTACTGACTGGTACTAAAAACTACTTTCAGGATACTGACTGGTACAGAAAAAATATTTCATAATCTTGAAAATTTATTTTAGGATCTTGAAAAAATATTTCAAGTATTGATCGGTACTAAAAGGATACTGACTGATACTGAAAAAATACTTCATAATATTGAAAAATTATTTTAGGATCTTGAAATAAAATTATTAAATTAAAAAAAATTGTTGTTGGGCGCTCTTCTTGACAAATCACATGTGTATTTTTGCACCTTTGAAATGCCACATCATCGGTCAAAGTCAAACTTAACGGTCAAACAGTATTTTTGCACCTAATTTGTAACCACATGTGCACTTTTGCACCCAAAAAAAGCATTTGCTACTGGGCGCTCCTCAAAGAAAAGCACATGTGTATTTCTGCACCTTAACCCTTTTTTTTATTGGATGACTAGAATTATATATTTAATTTTTATTTATCCTGAAGATAAAAGGCTAGAAGTCATATAATTCTAAATTCTCATCATTGGCCCGAAGCCATAACAATTTCATATTATATGATCAGAAGTCATATTTCATTTACTCTTATTTTGATATCATATGACCAGAAGTCATATAGCTTTCATCTTCTTATTGTACGGATGGAAGCCATAATATTCAACTTTTATTTATCCTGAAGATAAATGGCTTGAAACCATAAAATTTTGATATTATATGGTACTCTTTCCATGGAGTCTGGTAATATATTTGTGAATTTCAATATCTTTGATGCCATGAAACATCCTAGGGAAGAGCATTTTGTTTTTTGCATTAATGTTATTGATGATGTCGTGGATGATGTTCTTGTTGATTGGTGTGCTCATTATCATGATTTTTCATCTGAGAGTGCTTCTCCCATTTATGCATGTTCTGAGAATGAGTGGTGCCCTATTTGTATTGACATTAATGATGCATTATATGGTGATTCTGACTTGATTGGTGATTATGCAGTTATTGTGGAGTTTGATATTGATTCTGAGTTTGAGCTTCATCTTGATCCTAATGTGCATCCTGATTCTGATTTTGAAGAGCTTAACTCTGATTTTGATGAGCTCAATTTTGATGCTAACATTGAGCTGTATAGACACAATTCTTTTGCTTCTTTGAATGTGGTTTCAGGCATTTCCAGTGTGATGACACAAGAGTTCTTGCAACAACGACCCAAGCTTCTTCCCTTAACTGAGCAACCACCTAAACTTGAGTTAAAATCCCTTCCAGATTACTTGAAGTATGCATTTCTTGAGGTGGATGAACAGTTGCCAGTCATTGTGGCAAATAATCTTTTTCCTGACCAAGAAGAGAAGCTGCTAAGCTTATTGAGGGCGAACAAGAAAGCCATTGGGTGGACATTAGCTAATATCGTTGGCATCAACCCTTCCGTGTGTATGCATCGAATTCTTTTGGAAGAGGACTCTAAGCCGGTGAGGCAACCCCAGAGACGCCTGTAATCCTCTTATCCTTGATATGGTGAAGAAGGAGGTCATTAAGCTTCTGCAAGCTGGTATCATCTATCCCATTTCTGATAGCTAGTGGGTTAGCCTAGTTCAGGTGGTTCCTAAGAAATCCAGAGTCACTATGGTAGCCAATCAAAAGAATGAGCTCATTCCTACTCGAGTTCAAAATAGTTGGAGAGTTTGCATCGACTATAGGAGACTCAACCAAGCCACTCGCAAGGATCATTACCCTCTACCTTTCATTGATTAGATGTTAGAGCAATTGGCTGGTAAGTCTCATTACTACTTTCGGGATGGCTATTTCGGATACTTCTAGATCCATATTGCTCCTGAGGATTAGGAGAAGACGACCTTCACATGCCCCTTTGGAACATATGCCTACCGAAGGATGCCTTTTGGCCTCTGCAATGCACCTGGCACCTTTTAGCGTTGTATGGTAAGTATTTTCTTTGAGTTTCTAGAGGACTGTATGGAGGTTTTTATGGATGATTTCGCTGTATATGGGTCTGATTTTGATGCATGCTTAGCCAATTTGTCTAGAGTATTGCATAGGTGCATTGAGTCCAATCTTGTGTTGAATTATGAGAAGTGACACTTTATGGTTGAGTCGGGTATAGTCTTGGGACACATAGTGTCTAGGAAAGGGATTGAGGTAGACCCTGCTAAGATAGATGTAATTACTGCTTTGCCTTACCCCGCATATGTGCGGGAAGTTCGCTCTTTTCTTGGTCGTGCAGGTTTCTATCGGCGTTTCATTCGAGATTTTAGCAAGACTGCTTGACCCTTGTCCAACCTTTTGCATAAGGACATTGACTTTATATTTGATGACGAGTGCAAGGCGGCCTTTGATCACTTGAAGCGTTGCCTGACTACAGCTCCAGTGATTCAGCCCCTTGATTGGTGTCTCCCCTTCGAGTTGATGTGTGATGCTTCCAACTATGCGGTTGGTGCTCATGTGATTGCATCTCATGTGATTGCATATGCCTCCAAGACTTTGGATCCTGCCAAGTCTAATTACACCACTACTGAAAAAGAGTTGTTGGCTATTGTCTTTGCTTTTGATAAGTTTAGGTCATATCTGCTAGCTAGTAGAGTAATTGTTTTCTCTAACCATGTTGCGTTAAAGTTTCTTTTGAAAAAGGCAGATACTAAGCCACGACTCATTCGGTGGATGTTATTGCTCCAAGAGTTCGATGTTGAGATTCAAGATAGAAGTGGAGCACAAAACTGGGTAGCTGACCATTTAAGTTGCATCGCCTATTCTCCCTTTCACCCCTCTTCTATTTGGGATGATTTCCCTGATGAGCAGCTTCTACAGCTGCAAGGTAAGCTTCCATGGTATGCTGATTTGGTTAACTACTTGGTAGCTGGTGTTTTGCCTGTCGACTCCACTAAGGCCCAAAACCTTAAATTAAAGAGTGAGTCTAGATATTATGTTTGGGATGTGTTAGTTTTTATGTTTTGATGATCACAATTTCTAAGCTATTGAATTAAAATAATCAAGATCAACTGATTAGATAAACTGATAAAAGGTTTCAGAGAAAGAATGCTCGAGCAGAGTATTTAGTCATACTCGAGCAATATAGAATGCAAGGCAAAATCAATTGTTATACAGAAGCCTTGCTCGAGCAAACTATATAGTTTTGCTCGAGCAATATCGAGCTCACAACTTACTCTGGTGTCCTACTTGAGCATATCACACAAAGTTGCCCAAGCATTATGAAATAAAAGCACTGTGAAGAGTTTGGAGTTTTGCTCGAGCAGAAGTCTCAACGTGCTTGGAGCAACAACGATAAAGGAACAACAAGGCAAAGCACTGACATACTTGAGCAAGAGGTAAAAGCATGCTCAAGCACTATGCTCAAGCAGGCTTAAAAGGTTGCTCGAGCAAAGTCGAGCAACCTGTATTCTCGCGTGTGCATAGTCCTTGCTCGAGCAGAGAGCAAAAGGTTGCTCGAGCAAGCATAAAGAGGTTGCTCGAGAAAAGTCGCGCAACAGGTCATTTCATCGTTGAATGAAGCTTGCCCGAGCATAAATCAATTCATACACGAGCATCATGCTCGAGCAGACAGAAAAGAGTGCTCGAGCATCAGCGAGTTTGATGTGCTTTTATCTGATACAAGTAAGGCTTGCCCGAGCATGATTTTACATGCTCGAGCAAAGGAATTTTGTTGCTCGAGTATCAGTGACCAAGAGTATTCTTCTGAGCATTCCAAAGGAGCTTGCTCGAGCAAGCATGGATCATTGCTCGAGCAATGTCATCCCTGTTTTCAAATCAACGCTCTCCGAGAAACTTGAATCATTGAACGATCCTTTATTTCTTCTGATTATTACTTATTGTGATTACCAAATGCTTTTAACCAATCTGCTCATGAGTTTTAGATCATTTAAACATGAATTACCAGCAGATTTGAATAAAGCAACATCATCTGTCAGAAGCATGAAATGCAGCTACCTGAAATGGTGATAAACATGCAAAGCAACTCTGATCGAAGTAAAGCTACTCTGATATTCCGTCTGCGCATTAAATGCTATTTCACAATGGCAAAACAAAAGGAATGAAAGAATGTCAACTCTACACAATCGATTTGAATATTAAAATGGTGAAATCCTCGACGAAAACTTCATCAGTCTAACGGACACATTCAAGTCTCTTAACGGCTATTTCACGAGCCTCACCAACGGTCATTAATTGCAACATCTATAAATAGCCGAAGCATTGAATTCGCCAACTACTGGAACGCTGTGCAATCAATTCGAGTTTATTATTATTCCCTATTTCAACGGTTTCATTACTTTGTACTTTAGTGTTCAAGTTTTATCTACTCAGTGAGGAGTACTTAAACATTTATCTCATTATCAGTTGTATCTTAAGGTTGTGGAACCTTAAGAGAGGGTGTATCAATTACAACTTGTAAGGGAGAGTGGAGTCTGAGAGTGAGAAGACCATCCTTCGTTTACAGAGTGTGTAATTGTCTTGAAAGATAGTGGAATCCTAGGTGTTATGGGGACTGGATGTAGGTCAAAGAGTTAGACCGAACCAATATAAATCTCTCTATGTTCATTCTCTGTATTTACTTTAGTTTTGTTTTACTTTGGGTACTTAGCAAAAATTTTGTAGATCACCTATTCACCCCTCCTCTAGGTGATATTACGTCTTCAGGATGACCCTTATTTGTGAAAATTTTGTAGTGACCAAGTAGTTAGGAGATGTGTGCCTGATCATGAGTTTCACTCTATATTGCATTTTACTCATGCTTCTGCCTGTGGTGGTCACTTTGAACCCCAAAGAACTACCAAGAAAGTGTTAGACAGTGGACTATGTTGGCCTTCCTTGTTTCGTGATTCCCATTTGTTTTGTAAGTCATGGGATAATTGTCAGAGGGTAGGGAGTATTTCCCGTAGGCATGAGATGCCCCAGAACCCTATATTGTTTTGTGAGATATTTGATGTTTGGGGTATTGATTTTATGGGTCTATTTCTTATTTCTCATGGTTATACTTACATACTGCTGGCTGTCAATTATGTCTGTGGTGGTGGATTTTGTTAGGTCTAACATTTTCTGTAGGTTTGGTATTCCTAGAGCCATTATCAATGACCAGGGTTCTCATTTTTGCAATCAAAGCATGGATGCCTTGTTACGCAAGTATAGAGTGCTTCACAAGGTCTCGACAGCATACCATCCTCAGACCAACGGTCAAGCTGAAGTCTCAAATAGAGAGATTAAGCAAATCCTCCAGAAGACTGTTAACTTTGTTAGTTATGATTAGTTTTGATAATGTCTTATATAGATGCCATTGTTATAAGCAAAAAGATTGAATAATATAATTATCTCCTACATTGATGAATTGTTGTATTTAATGTAGATTAATCCAAGATGAATTATAGAGATTAATCAAGAAGGAGATAAGAGTAGAAAGAAATAAGAGAAGAGACCAAATAAAGAAGAACTTGATATATGGAATGAAGATTTTATCATCCAAGTTCTTATATTGATGCTAGAAGCCTCCAAGATCATATGGAAGTTGGAATGATTCAATTCAGAGTTAAAACAAGCAAGAATGAGGTTTTGGATGAGCAAACTTGAGTCTCCAAGTATTAAACATGAGTTTTCTACCTTGCTGCTGTAATTTACTCATCTGAGAGGAGAAAACTCGAGTTTTGTGGCAAAACTCGAGTTATCAGGTGTCTACAACGTCTCTAGGGTCTCTGGACTATCAAAACTCGAGTTTTGGGGTGACAACTCGAGTTTTGGAACACTGGAATCAAGTCTCAGGGCAAAACACGAGTTTTGGAAATTTCAAGAAGCAAAACTCGAGTTTTGAAGTTGAAAACTCGAGTTTTGAACTGTTATCAGCACATCAGCTCCACACTGTCTCACGTTCAGCACAGGCGACCTCTGATGTTTCGATGATATCTTACAAACTAGAAATCAGATTGAGACGAAACCACAAGCATATGAAACTAGACTTCCAGTGCGTCATTTTGATATATAATTCAAGCCAAAAGGAGTTCAGATCAAGGAGATATGAGTTTTACAAGTTGACCCAATAATCAACGTCACAGTCCAGACCCACCTTCAGTATTTTGGGTATAACTCACAAAATACAAATCCAACTGAGCTCAAATTGGTGCCATTGGAAACTAGACACACAGAGCTTTCCATCAAGAGTTGAACGGACCAAAACGGAGTTCAGACCAGGGAGATATGGTCTTTTAAAGTTGGTGGTTATGTCAAGAAAACTCAACAAATCCAGGAGAAGGCAAAACTCGAGTTTTGCAAGTGAAAACTCGAGTTTTCATCAGACAGAGAGCATTCAAGAATCACACAAATGAAAACTGCCGGTTATGGATCAACACCTCCAGTTTTGATGTTTTGAACTTGACACCAAAAGTTCAAAACTCGAGTTTTGGGAAGCAAAACTCGAGTTTTGGTAAACCCGAGAGCATCAGCATTTCCAGACTTTGAAAACCACCAGTTTTGGTTTGAAAACTACCAGTTATGAAGAGTGAACAGTTCAAAACTCCAGTTTTGATTATCAAAACTCGAGTTTTGGTGTTTCTGCCAGAAAAACGCATTTTGTTCCAGAATTGTCCAATCTGATCTACACTCCAGGATTAAGTTACCCATTGATCTTATATGTTATATACATCATTTATCATTATAACCAAGCTATTCTAACGAGTTTATTCATGAGATTACAGAAGTTTTTGAATTTTGATTGAGATTCAAATAAAGAGCCTTTTTAGGAAACTTGCTGAAATCATGGAGAGACGTTATACAGAATCATCTAGCCGTTATACAAGATCATTTGGCCGTTATACAACATCTACAACGGATGAATTCCTTAAAAGAAAAAAAGGATCAAGCAAATCTTCAGAATAACTTGCCAACAGCTATATTTCAGACAGGGAGTAATTTCAGCAGATCAATTCATGATATAACTCCAACAACAGCTATATTTTCGAAAAGGAAAAAGGCCCAACGGATCTATAACGTTCACAAGCTTCAAATCACTATAAAAGGGTGAAGATTTGAAGATGGACAGCAGAGAAGACAGACACTGAAGTCCTGCACGAAAATACCAAGTTATTTCTCTGTATAGTCATTTAATTGTATCCTTGATACATTGAGCCTCAGTGTGTATCATTATCTACTCTTAGAGAGAGAGTCTTTTTCACTGTAAATCATTCATTGTAATAATCTCAAGTCAGGTGACTTAGAGATTGGGAAAATCAGAGTACAACTTGTAAGGGGGAGTGTGTCCTAGGTCGGGAGCATCCTTCGTTTACAGAGTGTGTATCTGTTGTATACAATTACAACTTGTAAGGGGGAGTGAGTCCTAGGTTGGGAGCGTTCTTCGTTTACAGAGGGTGTAATTGTTCTTGAGTGATAGTGGAAAATCCCAGAGGTACTGGGGACTGGACGTAGGTCAAGGAATTAGACCGAACCAGTATAAATCATCTGTGTCAAGCTCTTCTACTCTATCTCCACTTTGCCTTGATATTATCTGTTGTGTGGGTGAACTGAAAAGAATTTTAAAATCCCCAATTCACCCCCCTCTTGGTGATTTCCTTCTCTTTCAAACTTTACCAAAAAAGATTGGAGTAAGCGATTAGAGGATGCTTTGTGGGCATATCACACCGCCTACAAGACTCCAATTGGGATGTCTCCCTATTGGCTTGTCTTTGGTAAGACATTTCATCTTTCAGTTGAGTTGGAAAGAGAAATGAAAGAAAATACATAGAAAGAAAAAAAAGGGGATATATGAGTGAAATAAAAAGAAAAAGAGAAAAGAAAAAAAAAGGGGAAAGAAAGAAAAGCAGAAAAAGAGAAGAAAGAAAGAAAAATGAAAGAAAATACATAGAAAGAAAGGAGATATATGAGTGAAATAAAAGTTTTCATATATAGAGAATGATTGTGTTAATCAGTGCTCTTTTTAATTTCTTTGGTATTTAGCCTTTCATTCCATACTAATACCTACCTTCACCTTAGACCTACTTACAACCTTGAATAACAAGCTCTCTTGATTTGTGCATGCATGTGTTATGAGTAGCGGAGATGTAAGAATTAAGCAAGCTTATGGTAGAACAATTTTCTTGAGTAGAATTTGAGCAATACAGTTATTGACTCTATACACTTGAGAGATTGATTGAGGGCATCCCTTGGGAGACCATCTTGTGTGATTAGCATCATTGATTGAGATTGCCAGGATTTGTAATTTGAGATGAAAGGATTTTGGTCTTCATTGATTGGTCTTTTGAAACTTTGTGTCCCTTGTTAAATTTTTGCATTGTCAGCAATTGTTAGAAAGGAAGAGTTTTTTCATTTTAGCCTTTTTCTTTGAATTTTGCTCAGGAGTGCAAAAAGATAAGTGTGAGGGAATTTGATAATTGAATATTTCATACACTTCTTTTTATCTTTTGATTAATAATTTAGTACTCTTTAGTCAATAAATAATGGCTTTTATACTTATTTGGGCTTTGAGCCTTTGATTAGATTTTAGCCATTTTTAATAATAAATTCTAGTTTGACATTGCTTCACTATTTTTACCATAACTCTTGAACCAGACATTGGATTAGCCTCATTCTTGTTTCATATTTCAGATGATTCAAAGAGCTACAATTGTTATGAAGACATGAAGAGAAAATTTAGACAAGAGGGCGGTCAATTTTGGAGCCGAAATCATATCAATTTTGTTGGATTTTTATTTGGGCTCGAATTTTGTAATTAAAGTCTAGTTTTATTTTATTTCTGTTTTGGGCCAAACTAGTAGGGCCTATTTTGTTTTGGCATGGTAGCTAGGGTTTATTTAGTTAGGTCAGCCGCCAACACACATTCATTCACGTTTTTAGACAGTTTTGGATTGAGAAACACAGAAGTTTAATTTTCTCTACAACGTTCTTCACGTTCTTCTTTTTTTTTTTTGCTATTTTCTCCAGCCATGCTCGGCTAAACTTCTGTGGTTAACCCAACGTGAGAATTCCATGATTCGTCCAGAGAACTTGTGCTTTATCGGTAATTTAACTCGTTTCTATTTTCATCTTATCGGATCCGATTTCTGGAAATAGTTCGAATATTAGATTTAATATTTGGTTTGGTTTATGCCAAGGACTAAGTTCGAACTAGGTTTAAGTTTTGTTGTGCGATCGCATAGTGGGATGCCACTGTTCGGACATTTTCTAGGCGATCGTCTAGTCGAGGGATTTTCTGGGCGAATGCAGAGATCTCGGTTTGTCCAGAGCCAAACGTGGGTTATTTATATTTCGTTCAATGATGGAAGTCTCTGGAATCTGAACGTTGGGTTGATCAATTTTAATCTGTTTCTAAATATCTCGCTCTGTTTCTATTTATTTTCGTTCTTAATCTGTTTGAACCAAAAAACCCCCTATTTTACTGTTTCTGTTTCGCTGTTACTGTCCATTCAGACCCGCTGCAAATTCTTTGGGAAAACGACCTAGGTTCCCTATTACTACAAATCTTTTATTGAATCTGGTTATTTTGAGGGACATGACAAATCTCTTCTAGTTAAGCAACGTCGAGTTTATTCTTTTCTTGATGGTATTGTTGTTCCTCCTTCGACGAAGGTCCTAGGCAATGATGGTCGTGAAGTTCCTAATCCAGATTTCGATAAGTTTGAATCATTAGATTCGGCTTTAGCTTCATGGCTCTTAGTGTCTTTCGCGTCAAATATCTTACCAGATTTGGTTGGCCTTAACACAACTGCTCAAATTTGGGGAAAGTTAAACCAGTTGTTCTCCAATAAGCCAAACTCCAAAATTCTGTCATATCAAAATCAACTTGTAAATTAGCGCAAAGGTGATCTATTAATGAGAGATTATTTAACAAATCTCAAGTCTATTTGCGATCATCTTGCTATGCTAGGCAAAAAGGTGGACAAGTCTACACACTTTTCTCACATCCTAAATGGTCTTACATCTGAATATGAACCTCATACATTAGAACAAAATGAGTTAGTTGAAAGGCTTCATCGTTCCATTGTTGAAACTGGACTCGCTTTGTTAGCTCATGCTTCTTTATCTATGTTTTATTGGAAGGATGCATTTGCTACTGTTGTTTTTCTCCTCAATAGGCTGCCTACTAAAGCTTTAACTCCCAATATGACACCATATGAGAAACTACATGGAGTCCGCCCTAATTACTCTATACTATGTGTGTTTGGCTGCATTTGTTATCCTTATATCTGAGCTTATAACTCTCATAAATTGGCATTCAAATCAGTTGCTTATGTGTTGTTGGGTTACAGCTCCCAACATCAAGGATATCGATGCATTGACATGCTCATAGGGCACATTTACATCTCTAGGCATGTCAACTTTGATGAGTTACATTTTCACCCTACTGGTGCTCAGTTTTTTGTATGGAATCCAGCAGTCTCCTCAACTCAGTCTGTTTCATCTACTGGTTCCTCTTTTTTTCCCTAAACACATCTTTATTTTATCTCAAACCTATGTTATACCTTCCTACACTGCCACACCATCTACTTCTACATTAGATTCTCTTATTAACAGCCCCTCCTCTACTGCCTTACCACCTGCTTCTCCATCAGATTCTCTTCAAAGCAGCCCTCCACCTTCTTCAGCTTCCCATTCCTA
The DNA here is from genome assembly GCA_034222035.1 of Acacia crassicarpa. Taxonomy (NCBI): domain Eukaryota; kingdom Viridiplantae; phylum Streptophyta; class Magnoliopsida; order Fabales; family Fabaceae; genus Acacia; species Acacia crassicarpa. Next base: position 23,749,819 of record JAWXYG010000008.1, read on the forward strand.
TCTGCTTCTTCCCCCAAACCATCAAATTCCCCTTCTACTACATTAACTCACAACAAACATCCAATGGTTACATGTAGTAAAACTGGGATCCGTAAGCCTAAAGTTTTTTCAGTTGCTAACTCATGTTATTCCTCCTACTACTATCACAGAAGCTTTAGCTGATCCTACATGGAAACAAGCTACACTTGATGAGTATAATGCTCTTCTTAAATTTCGTACATGGGATGTGGTACCTTTGCCTTCTTATCGACAACCTATTGGATGCAAGTGGATTTGGAAAATAAAGACCAATGTTGATGGCTCTCTAGCCAAGAGAAAATCCAGACTTGTGGCTAAAGGTTTTTCTCAAGCTCTTGGAATTGACTATGTGGATACTTTCAACCTAGTAGTCAAAGCCGCCAACATTCGTATCTTACTTACTATTGCTCTTTCTTCTCACTGGAAATTACACCAACTGGACTTCAACAATACATTTTTGAATGGCGATCTCTCAGAAGAAGTATATATGGAGGCTCCACCAGGATTTTCTTAGGGTCTTTCTACTGATGGTAGACCTTTAGTGTGTAAGTTGCGCAAGGTTATCTATGGCTTAAAACAGGCTCCGCAAGCTTGGTTTCAAAAATTGCATTCAACTCTGTCTATTTTAGGCTTTATTACTTCTAAATCAGATCCATGTTTGTTTATCAGAAAAAATTAGGAACATATTATTTACTTAATTCTCTATGTAGATGATATAGTTATCATTGGTTCTAATGATGATGAGGCTCAAAGGTTGATCACTGCTATGAGTGATCTGTTTTCACTAAAGGATTTAGGCTCTCTGTCTTACTTTCTTGGCATTGAGTTTCTGATAGGGCAAAATTTATAGCGTATGGGCTCCGCAAGTATACGGGCCGTATCAAGTAATAAAATGATGAATAGAGTATCGTTCCCACGAGGACTCAACCAAACTAGTGATTAGATATTAAACTTCCTATTTTGTTTAAGTTGAGTGAGTCAGATTTATTTTGAATAATTTAAAAAGAAATTAATTAATAAACTAATAATAGCAAAACTTCACACAAAAAGATAAATTCCAAGATTGAGAGTCCAACCTAGAGTCACTAATTCCTTGTTGGTTTCTTGATTTTATCCCCACTAAATTAATTTTGATTTAACTAACTCAGCTAATCTAGAGTATTAATGTTTATAAATGCCTTCTAGTCCATTTATAAACCTATCTTAATTAATTATGTAATGCCTCACACAAATAAATAAGATGTGTTTTAAATCGGGCTCACTCTAATTTGATTATGCGGAGTTTCTAGGTATATTCCTATCCTAGACGCAAATTAGATTAAATCTAATTCCTTATTAAATTTAAACCTAATTCCACATTATTTAATTCCAAGGTCAATTTAGGATTCCCTCTTCCAAGTTCAATCCTAAATCCCTAGAACATGCTTACTAGTGGCCAATTAATAAGCAATAACAAGAAAAACAAGATTAAATAAACTGAATAAAATTAATCAAAATTAATAGTGGGAATAATATCTAGAACCCAAACAAGTTCATAGGTTCTCTAGGTTGAATAAGAAAACTAGCCACACATGGCTAAAATCAAATCCATGAAAAGATGAAAATCAGATTTAGAGAAATAAAAGAAAGCATAAAACAAGATAGGAGAAATCAAGACTCTCAAAGAATCCCTCAATGCTCCTTGCTGCTGATCCGCGCATGTTGCTCTTTATCCCTTTGCTTCTTGAATTCCCGTTCGGCAGCTCCTGTATGCGTGATCCGTGAGTCCACTTCTCTGAATTGCAGTTTTCTCCTCCAATACGTCGTCTCTGTCTGTGCGTCTCAATTCTGTGCGTTTCCTTTCTTTTTTTGTGCGTGAACTCCTGATGGTGTGTGGGTTTTCAATATATAAGACTTTTTGGTTTTTTTGCTTGTTGGGTCCTACACTTGATTTCAATTGCTTAAAGATTGGATATATGATATATTCCAACTTCTGAGATCACGCGGGTTCCGTTCTTTTAGGATATTTTATTGTTTAATATAATAATATAATATGCTAAATCCTTTTTAATTGAATTCTTGCCCAATAATGTTGCGCCCTATATTTTCTACTCTCTTGGATCAAATAATATCTCCTGCAAAATGAATTAGGATATCAATAGATTTTCAGTTACAATATTCCTTTATCCTATATTTAATTAAAAGATAGATAAATATATCAAAGATAATTAAATAAGTATAAGATATTAATAAATTCAATCAAATATATCTCAGAATCTATACTTATTTAATTATAAAATATATACTTATCAGTTTCACTATACAGATCATGGTCTTTTGTTGTCTCAAAGAAAATACATACTTGGATTGCTCTCTGATGTCAAATTTCTTAATTCTAAGTCACATAGTACACCCATGGCCACTAGTCTTCAGCTGGCTTCCACAGAAGGTAATCAGTTTCATAACCCCAAGTTGTATAGAAGTGTATTGGGTAAGCTACAACACTTATGCTACACTAGACCAGAAGTTTCATTTGCTGTCAACTGGTTGAGTAGATCTTGCAGGATCCACGAGAGCCACACTGGATTGGGGTTAAACGCATACTTCGCTATCTTGTGGGCACTATTGATTATGGTTTATTACCTCGTCCCCTACCTAGGCTCAATGTACAAGCTTTTTCAGATTTAGATTGGCCCACAAACAAAGAAGACCGCCAATCAGTAAGTGGTAACTATACTTTGGGGTCTAATCCTATCACTTGGGTTTCTAAGTGCCAACCAATGGTTTCACACTCAACTACTAAAGAAGAATATAGAAGCCTTGTTGATGCTTCTTCAAATGTGGTATGGGTTATGAAACTTCTGTAGGAAATGCATGTCCCAGTGATTGAGATTCCTATTGTTTGGTGTGACAATTCTGGTGCAATAGCACTAGCATCAAATCTAGTTCTCCATTCGAAAACAAAACATGTGGAGGTTGATATTCATTTTCTCCGGGAGAAGGTTGGAGCAGGCCAAATTCAAATTGGCTATGTCACATCACAAGATCAAGTGATGTACTGATGAAGGTGATGGGCAAGAGTTTATTTCTTCCTTTTCGTGATCACTTGAATGTTTTTAGCTTAAATCACTTAGGTTCGAAAAAGTTGCATAGGGAATATTAGAGTATAGTATATCAAGTTATTGCTTACTATCTTAGCTGGCTTTGTTTGTCTTAGCTAGCATTTGTTATCAATTTGTTGGAAAAGTCAAGTGGTTAGTTTGTTACACTGTGGTTGTTACACGTGCACTCACTTGAACGCCATCTATGCGCTATAAACGTAATACTTTACTGAATATCAAATAACAAGATCCAGTTCCAACTCTCTCTGCTCTATTCTTTGTTTCATCGATCTCGATCCTAGCTTCTGGTAACTTGTAGCTTCGTTAAAGACTTTAAAGACATTTAGTCATATGTGGCCAATCTTGTCTTCATGGGCAAATAATAAAGGGTCTTCCATCTGTCATAATTGAAATTTTTGGAGACCGAAATGTTTGCTCCAAAATACACACATGCAATTAAAATAAAATATCGGAAAGCCAAACGTCCAGATAACTTGAGACGAAGAAAATATACATAAAAGTTGGGTTGTTGAAGTGGAAATTTCAGATTATTTATACAATAATTTTAGCGGCTTGACATAAGAAAAATACAACCCTTAGTTGAATGTAAACTCTTAAATGGAAACAATAACTCGATATTCAACAAAGTGAACTTATCATATTAACTTTGAGCTCAAAGGAAATACAATGAATTCTTCTCCTTCATACCCCAACTACTTGAACTTTATTCGCAATACTAAAAACCACAAGGCAACACCTTACAAAAAATAAGCATCGTGCATAATTCAAGTGACTTATAATCTCTTCAAAAAAAAAAAAACATCATGCATAATTCAGTGGCCTATGCATTGCACGTAGGGGTGGAAATAGGTCAGGGGCCTGTCAGGGGCCAAAAAATAAGCATCTTACACTTACGGCAAGGGATTGTATATTTGCTTCTCCAAACCCAAGTGACCTATAATCTCTTCAAAAATAATAAATAAATAAACATCGTGCATAATTCAGTGGCCTGTGCATTGCACGTAGGGCTGGAATAGGCCAGGGGCCTGTGGCCTGGCCTGTTAAAAGCTTGGTCAAGCCTGGCCTGTCAGGCTAAAAGGCCAGGCCAAGGCCTATTCTAAGGCCTGTTTGTCTTAACAGGCCAGGCCTAGGCCTCCAAATAGGCCTGTTAAGAATAATAATAATTATTTTTTATAAAAAATATTAATTAATATCCCTCCGCCCCTCTCTTACTCAAAAGCTCTCGTTCACCCTTTCAAACCAAAAACCCTAAGTCTCTAAATCAATTTCCCTTACTTAGGCCTGTTTTTAGCCTGTATACATTAGGCTTGTTTTTGGAAGGTTTATATTAGGCCTGTTGTTGGCTTATATACTATAGGCTTGTTTCTGGTTTGTTTACAGACTGTTTTCGGCCTGTAAAAAATACAGGCCTCTTAATAGCTCACAGGTTAGGCTAGGCCTTTAACAGGCCAGGCTCAGGCCAAAATTTTAGCCTGTAACAAGCCACAAGCCAGGCTCAGGCTACTTCCTTACATAACAGGCCTGTCCTGTTAAGGATGAGGCCTGGCCTGTTTCCACCCCTAATTGCACAAGGGAGAATACCTCATTTTATTTTTAAGAAAGAAGGATTGCAAACACCAAAGAAGCAAACAAAAACCCAACAAAATGTCTAAGAAACATATAAACTTCAAGAATCAAAGCTAAAACAAAGTCAAAGTAAAAATAAACTAAGTCTATATCTTGTAGACTGAAGGGTTATTCGGTTAAAATGTTGAGAAGTTTTTACCAATAGGCATTTAGCAACATGATGTTTTTGAGGGGGTAATGGGGTAATGTTATCTCTCCATTAATATACCTAAACAATCAACTTTTGTTGACTAAATTATATGGACGTGGCTCCTGGCTTCTCTCCTTTGTTGCATAGCATCCGCTGCCCTCCTTTGCTTAAAACAACGCCATTTTGGTCCAAAACACTAAGCTGGTGCCCTTTAAAAAAAAAAAATTTAGGGCATTTACTAGTATTAAAAAAAATATTTCAGGATACTGACTAATACTGAAAAAAATACTTTATGATTTTGAAAAATTATTTTAGGATTCTGAAAAAATATTTCAAGCTACTGACTGATACTAAAAAGATACTCCAGGATACTGAAAGGTACTTAAAAAATACCTCATGATCTTGAAAAATTATTTGAGGATATTGAAAAAATATCATGAAATACATTTTTAGTATCAGTTAGTACTTGAAATATTTTTTTCAAAATCCTAAAATAATTTTTCAAGATCACGAAATATTTTTTCAGTATAAGTCAGTATCCTGAAGAATCCTTTTAGTACCAGTTAATACTCTGAAATAGTTTTTCAAGATCCTAAAGTAATTTTTCAAGATCATGAAGTATTTTTTCAGTACCATTCAATATCTTTTTTGTATCTTTTTGGGTTAAGGTGCAGATTGGCCAATGAAGTATTACGCTATGAGCATCTAGTACAAAAATGTATTGAAGGTACCTTAAATACCAACCAACGATTAAAAATGAAAAAAAAAAAATTTACCAATCAACTATTAAAAATGGAAATTATCACAGTAACTTAAAATTAGGCAAACTCCATTTGTCATCGAGAAAGGAAAAAGCTTGGAATCATGCCAAATTGCAGTCCTCATAATATTCTAGCATGCCATATTAGCAATCTTCAAGCTTCTCTTACATAAAAGATGAATTTTCAGTTCTCTATATGTAAAGAGCGTGAGGCTCCTCTTCTAAGTGGTTTAATCAGATTCTTAAGTTATTGTAGGGAAGTGATATTTGAAACTCATGATTCTAGTAGCCCCACAGATGATTTAGAAGGAAGGTGTAGTACAAAGAAGATGATTAGTGACTTAAACCCAGGGGATTTTCGATGCCCAATTTCGTTTGAGTTAATGATGGACCCAGTAACTATATCAATAGGTCACATCTACGATCAAAGTTCGATCTAATAATGGCTGAAATCTAGAATAACCTATCCCAAAACAGGGGCGAAGCTGAAGAACACTGATGTAACCCCGAACTCAACACTCCGAAAGCTTATACAACAATTTTGCATCGAGATGGTGTTTCCTTGACAAAATTAAACAATCAAGGTTGCGATATATCGAAGACCGTCCTCCCCAGAAGCCCCTTAGCCATTTTCGGGCTTTTATTACATATAAGTAACCAAATGACATTTAACTGATTTCAATGTCATTATGATAGTTTTCATTTTTAATAGTTGATTGGTAAATTTTTTTTTTTCATTTTTAATTGTTGGTTGGTATTTAAGGTACTTTCCATACATTTTTGTGTCAGATGCTTCTAGGATAATATTTCGTTTATTAGTCTGCATTTTAACTCTATCTTTTTAATACTAATCAATATTCATAAGTATTTTTTCAAAAAAAGACACCAACTCAGTGTTTTGTCCCAAAACGGCACCATTTTAAGTAAAGGAGGGCAGGGACGTTGTTGCTAAGCAGCAAAGTTGAGAAGCGATGACATGTCATCCACCTCACTTTTTTTTTTTGGGCCGTATTTTTAGTAGGAGAAAAATTATAAAAAATAAGCTTAGACCCCTCTCCCTCCCCAAACCGGTAGGGATGTCCAAAAAACCCGGCAGTCCAGGTGGCCTGGCCCGGTCTGACTCGACCCGGTCCAAGACCGTTCACCCAGACCAGTCTGGTCGGGCTGGACTGGACTTCGGTCTAGGGATTCAGATCCTATGGACTGGTCTGGTCTGGCCCGAAAATGTTTTTTAATTTTTTTTTATAAAAAAACCACTACCTATATTTTAATGTCATGTTGTTGGAGATTATTATGGGTTTAGAATTGGATTTAAGATGTTTGCATGTTTATTTATTGTCCCACAGGTGGTTCATTGATTTAATTATTGTTCTGGGAGTGGCAAATTTTTTTTTATTTAAAAAAAAAACTAGTCCTGGCAGTCCCCTTGGACCAGTCTAGTCCAGCCCGAGCCGGACCAGACCAGACCAGACCAGACCTCAGGTTGGATATTCCAGCCTGAGGTCCCTCCTGAACCAGACCCCGGTTGACCCCAACCCGGTCTGATCTAGTCCATGGACATGCCTACCAAACCCGGCGATCCCCATCCCTCCTCCCACACAATCCCAATTTCATACTGTAAAACCCTCAAACCTCTCCCCTCTGGCGAACCTCCTCCGATCCACTGGTTCAATTTCACCGCCGCTCTCAGTCGCCATCAAAGCCCCGCCACCATTGGGTTTTCGAATTCGTGAGCGTTGTCTCCCTCTCATAACCAGATCTGTACGAACTCTTCATCGGCGCCGTGAATGTCCTCCATGCCTTAACGATTTCAAAGCTCCCACGCCATCAGCAACAAACAGCGTCGACGGTCCAGCGGCGAAGTTGAAGACCCATCTTTGAGGAGAAGAGGTAGACGCAATTTTTTTTTTAAAAAAAAATTTCATACTGATAAATCTGAGTTTAATTGTTGATCGGGTGGTCTGATTGCTTGATGATTCAATCCCGATGTTTCTTTTTTGCCAGATTGGTTTGTGTCGGGTTCTTTAATTTTTGTTGATTTTTCAATTTCTCTGATTTTTGTGATGTTCATCGGGTACGGTAGTTCTGGGGAATATATTAGCTGGGTAGTTCTGAAAATTGATGGCGGTGATATTGTGTTTTCATTTCATCTTTTTCGGTCAATTCCTTGAAGTAATGAGGGTATTGAATCAGGGCCAGAATCTTTCGGTTCATCAGGGGTCGCAACAACCCAATCTCCGATTAATTCCATTTAATCTGTCTCGCACTTTATCACTTCATTTCTCCGACTATTTGGTTGCTTCAAGAAAGTGTGTTTTGGTACATCGCACAATTTTTTTTACAGCATAGATATCAAAGACAATTTTTCTTTCTATTTCCACGCTCCTTTCTTCTTTATCTGCTTTCTGAAAGTTACCAGGTAAGCAGCAGTCCTGTAGATATTTATCTCAAATTTTCTGAATGGGGTCTGTGGCATTGTATTTCTGTCTCTGTGAATCTATGTCATGAATAAGTAAGCATTGCGAGATAAACTGACAGGAAAGAATATAATCTTTGGTAGGTGGTCCAGCTCTGATCAAATTGTTGCTTGTGGAAAACGCATAAGTACTTTGATAGAAATATGCAAAACGAAAGACAGACTCAGGAAGATGGGCAGAAAGAGTCCGTGGCTTCTCCAACGCCTGAATTTGAGGAGTGGACCAATTTTGTGGATGATGACATAATGCAGCAACAAGCTGCTGTTCAGTCAGAGGAAGCCAAGAAAATTCCATTCGTTGGTGACAAGGCAAGTCCCAACGTGTGACTCATTGAAAGGTCTTTGTTCTGGCGTGTCATGATTTTGCCAATTATATCACCTTTCTCTTTTGTTTTTTTTTGGCGTGTTTACATTATCATTGGTATGTCAAAAATGCTTATAATTAATTGCTTCATGAACCTTAGTTTGACCATTGTGAGGAATAGTCTATAGGCTCTTCCATTTTGATGGGTAATTATACTCCTAATAATATGTAAAATAATTTATTCTGATGGGTAATTATTCTGTTGGCGACAAGGAAAGTCCCAACATGTCAGTCACTAAAAAGTCTTCGTTTTGGCATGTCATGATTTTGCCAATTATATCTCCTTTCTATTATGTTTTGTGGTGTGTTTGCATTATCATTGGTATGTCAAAGTGCTTATAATTAATTTTCTCACGAATCTGAGTTTGACCTTCGTGAGGAATAGTATATAGGCTCTTTCATGCTGATGGGTAATTATACTCCTAATAATAGTAGAAGAATTTATTCTGACAAAATGGCAGGAACCCATCAGTTCGTTAGCAGCTGAATATGAATCGGGCAGTCCTATCTTGCTGGAAAAAATAAAGGTTTCACCACCCTTTTCTTTCCTTGACCCTTTAAATTCTCTGTATTCACTTAATTTCTTATCATGTGTCTCATGCCTTTTTCACATTACCCTCCCCATAGGTGCTTGATGGACAATATTCTGCCATTCGCCGTACCAGGGGAGATGGGAACTGCTTCTTTCGGAGTTTTATGTTTTCATACCTAGTATGTTTTGGTATATTTAGCTCATAAGAATCCTTTACTTGTACAGTAGAGGTGTTCCTTGGTTCCTGAAGGCTGAAATTTTATGGTTTTGTTTTTCGGCTGATAATACTGTATTGGCTACTTTTGCAGGAGCATATTTTAGAATGTCAAGACCAAGCTGAGGTTGAACGTATCAAAGTGAATGTTGAAGGATGCATGAAAACACTTCAAAAATTGGGTTATGCAGACTTGACGTTTGAAGATTTTTTTGCGGTGACTTATAACAACTTCATTTCTTATTCCTTCTTTTATTGGTACATTGGTCTGTATTTTTTGTTTTCTTCAGATTAATTGTAGTTAATTTTGCAAGAGTTTGCATTCTTATTTTGTTCTATATATTATATTTTGCAAGTACAATCTCAAAATATTCTATAATTGGAAGTCAATGGCACTTTCTCTTACAATATAGTGTCATTTTGAGTCATCACCTGCTTTTGAACTTGCACTTATAAGTTGAGTTAATTTTAACAATGATCAATGCCTGTGCATTATTACTGGCCAAAGTGCTATAATGTGTTCTTCACAGCATGATGTCACTCTCAATGAGTGAGTACTGCAATTTTGATGCATGATGCTAACTGCATCATTTGTAAATATGGACTAGGGCATGCATCTGGTTTAGTAATTACATTTTATAATGTTATTGATAGATATCTGAATATGTTAATATGGTAGTTATGGTCAATTGATATGAAGTAGAATGTCATTGGCTTATTCCTTTTCTTCATTTATTTATGTATTTATTTGGGGTTTTGGTTTTTTTGGTTTTTCTATTTATTTGTGGGTATTCTCCAACTTTCTAGTGTCTTCTAGTGATATTGCATCCTGCTGAAGCATTCCCCCAAATCCCCCTGCCCCTGGAGGGATTTGTTTGGGAGGGAGGTCTAGTTAAGTCCTGACTTTGCAACCAAAAAATCTCCTGTTTAGATCCATTGTCCGAACAGTGACTATAAGCATGAGCATGGAACCAAAAGAAAACTAATTGCAAAATATCTTGCAGTGACCAAACGCTAAGCTTTTTGAAAAAGAATACTTGTGAAACCTATTTGTTCCCTGATTCCATGAGTTCCTTTGTTAAAACTCTGAATCAAGCAAAAACGTTGGAGAACTGCATTCTAAATTCTGAATTGTAAATCAAAACTATAATTTGTAGAATTATATCAATCGTCAAACTCGTGAGAAGAGGTGGGGATGGTTTTTTAGTGTATACCTTTTAGGTTGAACTAGGTGAAGCTATTGGAAATGCATTATGCTGTAATGGGAGGCAAGTTTATGACATAGATCAGCTGAATGAGATTTCAAGCGTATATACCAATATAACTTGTTTTTCTTGGTTGTGGATGTTAATTTACTTTTATTTAGCTCTTATATTTATTTCTAATATCTCTTAAAAATTTCAGTTATTTCTTGAGCAGCTGGAATGTGTTATCCAAGGAAAAGAGACTTCCATAAGGTGCTGATAATTCCTTGTTTTTACCAAAAATTGACATTCACAATCATGAGTTGAAAGCATAATTTGGTACCTAAATTATGGTAGGCATCTCCACCTTATCGGACTCTTAACATTTTTCTTTCCAATAAACTTTTTTGTATGTCACAGTCATGCTGAGCTTGTCCTTAGATGCCGAGATCAGTCAATATCTGATTATGGTGAGTGACTTAAATTCATGCACATGCCTTGATATTCTTATTTTTATCCATGTGTCTTGACAGATTTCTTTCGTTAGTGGTTATGTTCTTCAGATTTGTTACCGCTGGTGAGATACAAAAGCGCTCAGAATTTTTTGAACCTTTTATACTGGGTTTAACTAATTCAACTGTTGAGCAGGTTTGTACTATGTTAGACATTTTGGTTATTGCATTGCCAGTGTTTTAATGACTGCTTTTAGAATTAGTATCTGATTAAACTGAAATAATACTCTTAGATTCCATTGTTGAAAAACTGTGCATTGACTTAATCATCATTACATCTAGTTTTGCAAATCATCTGTTGAGCCAATGGGTGAAGAGAGCGATCATATACATATTACCGCCCTTTCTGATGCTTTGGGCATTCCAATCCGTGTTATGTACCTCGACCGCAGCTCATGCGATAATGGTGGGGTCAGCGTGAATCATCATGATTTCTTGCCGGTTGCTGGTGATCTCACACATGCAAGCTGTAAGTCCGAAACAAATGATCCGTTCATCACGTTGCTATATCGCCCTGGTCACTACGATATCCTCTATCCAAAGTAAATGAGTCATGATCTCCTTGGTAAGCCTTTTTCACTTTCAGCCATAGCTGCTCCGCACATTTGCTAACCATGTAAGGACATTTGTTGATTATACTTTTGATGTTGGGTGATCAATTGTCCAGAATTTTAAAGTTGCTTAGACAGGACCCAACTATGAAGCTTGTCATCATTAATAGTTACTAAAAATCAGAACTTTCGCTTTTGATTCCAGCTGCTACGCTACATTTTCTTCTGGCCATTCATTCTCTGGTATTCTTGTACATAAATTTACCTTTTCCGAGGTGGTTACATTTTGACTAGTGTGACTCCATGGTCCTTTGTAGAAATTGCTTGGCTTGGCAAATTGGGGGCACAACAGCCAAGTTGGAAGGGATTGGCTTGGGTCCGCTGCCCTTGACATCCACTCCCGTCCTCTTCCATTAAACAGCGCCGTTTGGCGCAAAAATCACCCCTGATCTTTTTTTTTTAAAAAATATATATTTTAGGGTATTGTAGGTACTAAAAGATATTTTAGGATACTCATCAGTACTCAAAAAATACTGACCTCGAAAAATTATTTTAGGATATTGAAAAAATATTTCAAGGTACTCACTGATACTAAAAAGATATTTCAGGATATTGCTTGAGGATACTAGCTGGTACTGAAAAAATAGTTCATGATCTTTAAAATTATTCTAGATATCTTTTTAAGATCATCAAGTATTTTTTTTAATACCTACAGTATCCTAAAATATGTATTTAGAAAAAAAAAAGAGGGGGGGAGGGGGATCAGGTGTGATTTTTGCGTCAAAACGGGGCTGTTTAATGGAAGAGGACGGGAGTGGATGGCAAGGGCAGCGGACCCAAGCCAATCCCAAGTTGGAAGGGAGTAGGTCGTAAGCTAATGAGTTGGCTTGCGTTGTAAAGCGTCAAAATCCGAATTTGTCAGCACCTTTGCAGAAATTACTTTGTTTGGCAAATTTGGGGTATAACAACCAACAATAAAGCTTTAACCCCACTACGTAGGGTTATCTATATGAATCAAATGATATCATTAAGTTCGGTTATAGATTAAATCTCGGGTAATTTGTTAATTAAGAGACATCATTCAATAATCTCATTAATTATTCTCTTAAGTCTTTATCTTCCCCTTTTACGGGGAAATAACAACCAAATCATATCATTTTGTTTGAAATGGCCAATAATGGCAAATGCTTTTTTAAGGGGGGAAAATTGAAGAAAATGCATGATGTTTTCTTTTTTGCCAATGAACAAATGCTATTCGGTTAGCACACGGTTTAACCGGTTTATTGATCAATTCTCACAATTCAAGTGCTTCTCAGTTCTCACTTGTTTGGTTTACCTTATCAAATTCATTTTCGTCATTTAATCACTAATGATAAATATTCTATACAAGTTTTAGGTGGTTGTTGGGAAAGCCACCTTATTAGAAGCTTGATCTAAGTTGTGTGTGTTACAATGCATGAATGTGTACCTTATTGTAATTGGGGTTTGTGTGTATTAAGATATTTGCTTGATCCTTATTGTGTGTTACAATACGTGAAGTTTTTACCCCCACTCCTTTCCATCCTCTTTTTAATAAATAACTTTAGGCAGGTTTGATTCAACCATATTGTATGTCTACAGTAGTAATATTGATTACATTATCAATATAAAATTGGTAGGTTACTCTTTAGTATGGTAATAGAGTTCACCATGGTAATGATAATTACCAAAAAATTGGTAATTCTCATTCGTACCTCCTTCTATAATTACTCATTATTAACCTGTTGCATGGTTTAAAAAAATCCAATTTATCCTTTTGTCTCATTTGTCATTATTTCACTTGTCTTATTCCATCCAACATACCACACCACAAGCGCAACCAACATTACCTCCTCTTCCTCCTCCTCCATCGTCGCCACTTTTGCCGTTGTTGTTACCACCACCACCACTACATCCTCCTCCTCCATCATCACTATTACCGCCCTCGTCACTGTTGCCACCTCTACCATAACAATTATCGTTACCGTTACTACCGCCATCATTACTACCTCTCCTCCCCTGCCACAGCTACCACCTTCCTGCTTATCACTGCTGTCGCCGCCACCACCACTACCTCCTCCTTTATTGTCAACGCTATCTCTACCATTATAACCATTATCGATGTTGCCGCCGCCATCACCAATGCCTCCACCGCCGCCACTGACAGTGCCACCCCCGATCGCCACCGCCACCTCCACTATGACAATGTTCATCATCATTGCCACCACCACCACACCACATTACTGTTGCCTCCACCACCACAAAGAATATGTCAAGGTTATAATATACCTTGTGTGATATATTAATCTTAATAATTATTAAAAAAAATAACTCAAAGTAACTTGCTTAGTCATGTAATTAATATTCAATTGCATCGCATTGCACTTATGGTGCAATGGGATCAAACCAAACGGGCCCTTAGTTAAATTTGTTGAATCATTTGTTTTAATTTTTTTTTTTGGTCAAAGGATATATCTATATTAATACTGCCAACTGGTACAATACATCAAGACAAATACAAACAAGGCTAAAACAACTACTACAGAATCAACTGAATACAATACTAGCCAAACACCATACATTAAAAATATAAGAGAAGAAGTAGAATTATAGACGATAATGGCCTCCTCAATACCCAAGGTTAGAAGAAACAAGTAAGAAATTGTTGGTTGTAAAACCCACCCGAACGGGCACACAATCTTATAAGCAATAGCTGCAACTAAGACAGCTAAATGGGTACTCCATCTTGGGGTAAAGAGCATAGGAAACCCAACCTTGGAAAAACGAAGATCCTTAATGTCCTGAAGAACGCTTTTTCTCTTCTGATCAAGCAGATTCGGTGACCTCGACCATATACCGATCAAATATTGGCTAACACTGAAGATTTGGATTTGCCACCATCGAACAAACCTCACAATGGTTTTCTCAAAGATAAGGTGCAATAAATTACCAACCATTGATACAACCCTTCCCCCAAAATCACAGATCCAAACCACAACAGAAAACACCACCATAAAATCCCAAATCCATAGCCACATCAGAAGAAACACAAAAACAAGAGACAATAAAAATAAAAGAAAAAGGCAGCCTACCCCTTCGCCGGAGGCCACCGTTGCGCCGGAGACCACCACCACGCTGGAGACCCCTATCGAGGGAGACAACCAGTCAAAAGCTCCTACCGCCAGAGGCGGGGGAGGACCACAACTGCAACCAAATGGCAGAGGGACGCCGGAGCTGGAGGAGCGCTGAGGACGGAGACCAGAGGAAAGCCGGCGCTGGAGAAGAAGGAAGGCCGCCGTTTTGTGTCCCTGTTCCGAGCTAAAACTGGCTACCCCCGGATCTTCGAAGTCCGATCTACCTTTTTGCTGCAGAGATGGGGCGAGAGGGGGCTCGCCGGCGGCTAGAACGCCGTCTGGCCGTCGGCGAGACAGCAGCCAAGGTGGAGAAGACGAGAGCACAGTAAACCCTAGCAGAGGCGGGGGAAGACGCGAGCGCAGTTTTTTTGAAATCATTTGTTTTAATGATAACAAAATTAAGAGACCGTTTATTTTGCAGATTATAACTAATGTATTTATATACGGTGTGATAAGGGTAAAAATTCCACATTGCTTGGGACTTTGAAAGACCATGTGTATGGATAATAATTGAATACCGGCATTTTTAACATTTTACCATGCACTCCTATCTTCTATTGATCAACTCGCTTTGTTTCTATCGCTTATTTTACCGAGTGCAAAAGGTTTTGATCGTTTTTGTTGATCACTCAATTTAGGCTCCTCTTTTGTGCCAACATGATCTAACAGATTTAGACACTATATATATGTTTGGAGGTACTATCTTTGGTCTTTAATATAAGACTTAGATTAAATTACTTTAGAGTTTATATTTATTCTTTGAATAAAATACTTTAACTACCCTTTTGTTTTGCCTTAATTACACGGATCTCCTTTTATTTTGAAAACATACACTTGAGTCTAAATCATTGATACCGTTAAAGAATATTCTAAAACGATTCTTCAAGTATATTTTTAAAATAAAACCATATTAAAATAAATGTTGTTTATTGATTTACCCCTCATTATACCAATTCCCTAATTTATCTTTTAATATTAATGTTTATCAATGATCTATTTAATATTTTAATAAATTTAATTTAGAATAATTTTTAGTAATCTGTTTATGTGGTAAATATTAATAACTTGTTTAAAATTTGAGTAATTATTTTTAAGAATATATGTTTAATGAAATATTCTTAAAAATTTTAAATTATAAGATAATTAATATGCGAATCTCATAATAATATCATTCTATAATTATATAACTTAATTGAATATATGTAGTTATGTATTATTGCAAAACATCATCATGCCTATTTAAAAATTACTTGATAAGTTTAATAAATAAAAGAGATTAAAAATTTAAATTTATCAAAAATTTAAAATTTATAATCAAATTAATTAACTTTATAATATGATAAATTTAAAAGTATGACAAAAATATAAAAATATATACTAATTTTTTTAAAATTTTGAATAAAGATATGTAATTAAATGATTATTTCTTTTTGGCAAAGATTACATGATAAGTAGTAATATTTATTTTAAGGAGGGGCATTTTTATCAAAATAATGAGTCAATGTTGTAATTTAATGATCAACTAAATTTAGATCTTGAGATGAAGGCATATTTGATCCAGTATTGATGCAATTAACTGACCAAATTAATTAAGTACACCTTGTATTTGAGATGGCACATTTTCTAACCTCATAAACATGTCTTGTATAGAGGATTTTCCTTTAGCCAAGATGCGGCCTTCATTAGAGGGACAGTGACAGTGATGTGGCTTTTTTTTTTTTTTTTTTTTCTCAAGATGTGGCCATTTTATCTTTAGCCAAGATGTGGCCTTCATTAATTGTTGATGCGCTTGCGGTTTCAGTGCATGTTATTTTCTCCCATGCTAATTTAGGTGATTAGCAAACTATAAAACCAAAGTTTTGCCAACAAAACTATGATTTTGCTAAAAGTTTGCCAAACACAAAAGTATGTTGGGTCAAATCAAGAGGGAAAAAAAAAACAAAATATATTAGAAAAAAGGATTTACATCGCTAAATGTGATGACGGTTTGTGATTGGAATATGTGCTTCACTTTTATATTGGCTAGATGGAAACACATAGCAGATGCTGCTCGCATATTTGATCATACCCTCACAATTCCTTCCATGAATTTTCATCATACACTTACAGGTATGTCTATAATTCCTACAATTTAATTAATTATAACTATAAACTCATGTATTGACATTAATCACTTTTTTTTTTTCATACGGATAAATATTACACTGATTGGATACCTTGGGGTGTACAAATCCGAGCGTTACCATCTTCCTGAAACAGATCATCTAGACTTGAAAATGACAATGAGACCTTCAATTACTTGAAGTCTTAAGCCCATAATAGAAAGAATTTTTGGGGTTCGAAGGACAAATTTCAAATCTTACAGAGAATGCATAGCTACAGTTTTCCAACACAGGTAAAAATTGTTTGTGGTATGAAGGCTATACCCAATTTCTTTAGAAGAACCTCTATTTCTAATCTTGACTTCCAACATCATGAACAAGAGGGTATTTTGTGTTCTAACGATGACGCTGATACAGTAAAAGCTTCAATAGTACCTCTTCGTGATTCCATTAGAGAGCAGATCATTTATCATACACAAGATCATTAGTCATGTACCGTTTCCCTAGTTTGCCGTACTCTATTATTTAAACTATGTGAAATCTAATTGTATCCTTAGCATGAACAATTGTGTTGGGTGTTTTGTAGTAGAGTGCATTATTGTTAAATTATACGGATATGAGTATTTGCTTTTATTATGAAAGAACACTAAATTTTATAAAGACCTTAGTTAAATTTTTTTTACAAAACATCACTCTTATATGTTGAAAGTTTCATTTTTTACACCTGAGGGCCTGCTTCGATTGATCCAGGAAGATGCCGCTGGTGTTGGTCAAACAAGGCTGTGCCTTGATGTTCACTGATCTGTGACGATCAGTTCCTTGTAAACAAAAAGTTTCATTTTTTTAGCCATCAAACATTTAACTATTGAAAAATATATATTAATATCAAAGATATTGTTTTGGATAATTACTATTTATAAATGATTTTTGTCTATACAATTTATTAATACATATATGTTTGATCTAATTTTTATCATGTCACATAATTTATTAATGATATAAATTTATTTTTGTTGACAAATTTATGTAATTTTTTGTATTTATAATGAAATATAATTTTAAAAATATTTAAAATACAAATTTATCCTTTATATGTAATTATACCAAAAACTAATGTCCTTTTTTATAAATTTGACCCCGAAAAAGCTATTCTTATAACAATATCCAAACATTATCATTTTATCAAAATCACTTTTTCCACGTAATCTATTATGCTAGAATCAATTTTTAAAAAGTCATTTTACCTTGTAAATCTTAAAAGTTATTTTTCAAAAGTTAATCCAAATGGGCTCTAAATATATAAGTTAAATAAGGTTTAGTTTATTTTTAAATATAAAATCTCAATCCACTATTAATAGCATATATAAAAAGAATTTCCATTGAGGATAGTTTCAATGCACAATTTAAAAATATCTTTTAAGAAAATCAATACACACTTATTACAAATAACTAATTTTACTAACGTAACCGAATTATTTATATAGCTTTTATGTTAAAATAGAAAGTAATACTATTCAATGTTTGCGGGCTAACAAGTTGACTATTTAAACTTACAAGTTTTACGTTTTTAACTTACAAAATCGTATCTAGTCATTCGTAAATTTGTTTTAGTTGTAAACTCAGTTAGACTTGTAAGGTTACATACCAAGTTTACCATTTTTATATTTCTTTAAGTTTCAAAATTGTGTTAACTCATTTTTAAATTTATATTAACATTTTTTATTTCATCATTGTTAATGGTTTTATATATGAATTTTAAAAAAAATTTATTTGTAAGTGGCAATAAGCGGAGGGCCTTAACTTCTTTCAGTAGTTGGTGCCTTGAACCAGCGCTTAGGTAACGCAGTGGTATGACGCTGGTCTATCCAGCCTATGTATCAGGGTTCAACCCTGCCTGGAACCGTTTGGTCCCCAATCCCAAAAAAAAAAAAGTAGTTGGTGTCTTGAGCTCTCACCTCTCAAACTCAAGTTTGCCACTTTCCAGTCCTTGTCTACTGTGGTCTCTACTTTTAGTTTGCTTAGTGTTCATCAAAGCTAATTTTAAGAAAAATTATTTCAATCAAGTTTTTATACTTTTTGTTTCAAATATGATTTTTAGAACAATCATTTAAACAATTTTTTTTTGTTGCACAAAATTTGTTTTTAAAAATAATTTTATAAAACAATCCCCAAAACAAAAAAATGAGGACCTAGATATGCTTTTAAAAGAATCAAAGTCTACATAGTTCAGAGTACAAATGTATGTCACTTGGTTAGTGCTTTCTAAAAGAAAATTGTTTTATTTTTTTTGGTTGATTTGACTTTTTTAATTTATGAAAATAATTTTTTATTATTTGTGGAAGACTTCTTGAAATAAAAACTTTGGATTAAATTTATTGTGGAGATTCCCAAAATCTCACACAGAAGTTAAATTTTTTGTACTCGACGAGATTGGAAAAAACTCACATGGGATAAAACCATTTTGAAAGCTATTTTTTATTATCATTTTTAAAGGAGCCTTTTTCTTTTATTTTAATTCAAAAAATATATCAAAGTCATTTTTCTTTTGAAAAAGAGAATTCTTAAGGCGAACAACTCAATTGGTACCCCTCTGGGGGATTTTAAGAGTCTCACATGGCAAGAAATCGTGACACTACTATTTGCTTTTTCGAATATTACTATTAGGACCATTTCTAAGTCTTTTTATTGCAAATTCATAGGTAATAATTTCTGTTCTATATCTATTTGTAACTTGTACACCTTGTTATTTCTTTTAATATCATTTTGTCCTTTTGAGAGAGAGAGGGGAGGGGGGGGGGGGGGGAGAGAGGGAGAGGGAGAGTCTCAGATTAACTTAAATATATGTAGAGATCATAAAAATTCTCATAGTGAAAGTTGGGAAATTTCATTTTTGTTTTTAAAACTTTCTAAAAATGATACTCCTTCAATCTTAAATATAGAACATAGTTTAAATGTAAATTATACTATAAATTATATCCTATATTTAGAGCCGGAGACAGTATAAATTAAGGGAAGGGGCATGAAAGAAATAGCAACAATTTGATCCAAAGCAAAATCACTAAATCCCTTCTTGTGTGTGTTGTACTTCATATCCTCCCACTGTATGGGTATCATTTAAACCCCCATTTGGATGAAGAGAAAAAGGGAGAGGAAAGAAAACTAAGGAATAACATGGGGGAGAAATGAATTTTCCCCTATTTGTGGGAGAGAGGTGAAAGTGGAGCTAAATCACCAAGAGGGGGGTGAATTGGGGATTTTAAAATTTTTTCGAATTGCTCTATTTTTAAACACTAAAAATAGAGCTGAACAGAGTATAGGGAAGAAGAGCAAGACACATGAAATTTATACTGGTTTGGTCCAACAACTTGACCTATCTCTAGTCCCTAGACATTCTGAGATTTTACTATATCAATCGATTACAAATCTGTAACTCGAGCAATTCTCTCACTAGAATTTACTCCCCCTTACAAGTTGCAATCAATAACCCAATCTCCAAGTCCTTTGACTTGAGATTCTTACAATGAATGATTTACAATAAATGAACTCTCTCTAGAGTGGATAAATATAAGCACTGAAGTACAGAATGTATCAACAGATACTTTGCTCAAGAAAACTCAGAAAGTAGTTGGAAACTTGAATATTTTCGTTTTAGGCAGATTGGTTGTTGAGAAGACTTGAATACAATTCTATTTATATCAAGAGAGCATTAAATGACTGTTGAAATCCCTAATGTAACCATTGGAGGCATTCAGGAAGGATTAGGATGAGGTTAGGTCTTATTCTCTCTCTATTCTTTGCTCAATCCAGTTGCACAGAAGTTTATGGTTGACTTCCTGAATATTAATCCGTTGGAAGAACAGCTACTGGATGTGGAAAGCAGACATTAATTCCTTTGCAACATTTGTAGAATGATTGTCCAAAAGGGTGCATGTTTTCTGGACTTTGCATTTAATGTGCTGATGTCACTTTTTGCTTTTGCTTTAAACCTTCATTTAATATCATCTAAATCATCTGAAACTCATTAATAAAGTGGTTAAACATAGCTAGGAATATTAATGAATGATGATGGAAAGTATTAGGATCAAACAAGAAGGTTTCACAAATTCCTCAGATTTGAAATTCAAATTCTACGACACAAACTCAAGTTTGTTTATCTGAACTCGAGTTTCCAACTATGCTCAGAAGACAAAACTGGAGTTTTCATCTGAAACTCGAGTTTTCGTCTTCCAGAGAGAAACGTGTTAGTTCTCTGATGGTTTTGATGATTGCCAACAACTACAAACAATGATAGAGGTTTTGCTCTTTAAGGTTGGAAAACCTTTTTTAAGAGCAAACCTCGAGGTTGGTATGGAAACCTCGAGGTTTGGCCTTACAGAAGCCTTCTGAAATTCGAGTGTCTCATGTTACAAAACTTGGTTTCACAAAAACTATGTGAAACCTCGAGGTTGGGAAGTTAACCTCGAGGTTATGGCCTTCTTGAAAAATCCAAGTTTTTGCATTAACACTTGTAACCTCGAGTATGAAAAGCAAACCTCGAGTTTCAACCCATCTAGAGAGGTCATGGTTTTCATCAAGTATGAAAACCTCGAGGTTCATATTTCAACCTCGAGGTTGGCCACTTTATTTTGAAACTCAAGTTTACAGGAAAATTCATTAACCTCGAGTTTTAGTTTGCAACCTCGAGTTTTCCTACTTACAGAGAGCAACTGATTTCTACAAAGACATATCAACCTCGAGGCTCTATTTTAAACCTCGAGATTAGCCCTTTAAATCAAAGTCTTGTTTTTTACAAAGTTTGAAACTAACCTCGAGTATGGAGTTTCAACCTCGAGGTTATCGGGCTCCAGAAGAAAAATGTTTTTTCAACAAACCTTCAAGCCTCGAGGTTACCTTTGGAACCTCAAGGTTTGTGAGTTACTAAGATTTTTCTAAAGGTTTCTTTTTAAGAGAAACCTCGAGGTTCACATAGCAACCTCGAGGTTGGATGTTTTAAAAACTATATTTGCCTGAAACCTTCAAGCAAACCTCGAGGTTGGATGAACTAGCCTCAAGGTTTATGACCGTTGATGCATTTTCAAATTTGTGAAATCTGCTATATCTTGTTGTTTGATCTAATTGATTTCATATATCATTCACTCCTGTTCCCAGATATGTTTAACAAGTTTGTTGAGTGTTTTTCAGTTAGCACAGATCAAGATTATTGAAGATTTGTGAGAAAAAGCAAAAAGGTGAACAGTGCATTTAATGCACCTGCACAATCTCACCTACTTTCGGCTAATCCATCTGAGCACGTCTAATGAACGTTAAAGGAAGCTTACTACATCAAGTAAAGTTAATTCCAACGGGCAGAAACTCAGAGAGCCACATCAGACAACATAAAGCCTTGGATTAGCAGAAGTTTAGAGAGAGAAGATGACCAGAACTTAAGCAAATCACTTCCAACGGTTGGAATTATCTCACAATGGTCATTTAATGTTCTCTACCTATAAATAGAGAGCATTAACTTCATCTCCAGCTGATACACCTACTCTGAGCGAAAATTTACTAAGTTCATTTATTGTGTATTAGCTTTCACTTGTAATAGTATCATTTTGATACTTAGTGCTTCAGTGTTCATCTATCTACTCTTTGAGAGAGTTTTTCACTTGTAAATCATTTATTGATTGAGATAACTACAAGTCAGGGGACTTGGTAGTCGGGGAGTATTGATTACAACTTGTAAGGGGGAGTGTGTTCTAGAGAGAGAACAACTCTTAGTACAGAGTGTGTAATCAATTTCATTGAGTTAGTGGATTGAAAATCCCAAGTGAGGCTTGGGGACTAGATGTAGGTCAGAGAAAGGAACGAACCAGTATAAATCTTGTTGTGCATTGCTTCTTCTTCCTTCCTCTCTGTTCTGCTCTGTTTTGAGTACTCACAAACAGAACAAGTGTATAAAATTTTATAGATACCCAATTCACCCCCCTCTTGGGCATCAAGCTCCTGTTTTCATTTGATATCAGAGCAAGGTCTTTTCAAAAGAGTTTAACCACTCGAGAAGGATCACAATGGAAGGAATTCTTCCAGATGGAGCTTCAATCAACAAACCTCTCGGTTTCGATGGCGAACACTACTTGTTCTGGAAAGCAAAATTTCGTGTGTTCGTGATGGCAACTGAATATGGTCTATGGAGAGTTTTTGAGACTGGAGACTATGTTCTAGTCAAGGTAGAAGAAGGCATCACTGTTCCCAAGACAGAAGCTGAGTTCAACGATGATGATAAGAAGAACATCACCCTTAATAGCAAGGCTATTCTTATGCTTCAGAGTGCTCTGAGTCAAAAAGAGTACTTTCATGTCTGCAACTTGTCTTCAGCAAAGGAGATGTGGAAAGCTCTAGAAATCGCATATGAAGGGACTTCTGGAATCAAAGAGAACCGCATCAACATTCTAACAACAGAATATGATTTGTTACGAATGAAGCAAGGAGAGAGTATTGGAGAGTTTCAGCTTAGATATACTCACCTCACAAATCAGTTGGCTGCATTGGGGAAGATCTTTGACCAACGGTCTCAAGTGAGGAAGTTTCTCAACATTCTCACAAAAGACTGGGAAGCAAAGGTCACTGCTATCGAGGAGGCTCGTGGAGAGTCAATGACGTCAGTTGCTGCTTTGTTTGGTAGTTTGTCTGAGTATGAGAGCAAGCTGAAGTTTAAAAAGGATCTAGAAGATGTCAATGGAGGCAACAATCGAAATAAAGGGGTTGCTCTGAATGTTGAAAAAGATGATGAAGACGAGGACGAAGATGAAGAAATTAGCTTGATGGTCCGAAGATTCAAGAAATTTTATAAGAAAGATCAAGGCTTCAAGAAACTCCAGAAAAGAAGTTCGAGCTATAAATCAAAGAAGCCTGTCATATGCTATGAATGTGAGAAGCCCGGACACATCAAGGCAAAATGTCCTCAGCTGAAAAATCAAGAGAAAGAGAAGAAGAAGTTCAAGAAATTCAAAAAGAAGGCATATGTGTCAGCCATATGGGGTGATAGCTCATCGGATGAAGATGAAGCTGAAGAGGATGAAAGCGAAAAGGCCAATATATGCCTGGTTGCTGAAGAAGAAGAGCAACACAATGAGAACAATGAGGTATATGAATCTTTACCCTCCTATGATGAATTATTTGCTGAATACAATGTTGTTCAAAAGGAGTTTGAGAAATTAGCAGATAAATATATGTCTTTAAAAAGAAAAAACTCCTTTCTTGAATTGCAAATTGAAAACATTTCTTCTCCTCAATCTCTGGTTTGTGATGAATGCCTTGTTTTAGAGAAAAAGAACTTACAACTTACAAAGGCACTTGAGAAATTCACTAAGGGAAGTGAAATGCTCAATGTGATTCTAAAACAACAACGTTTTATAAACGATCGATCGGGCATTGGATACAAACCTGATTTTGATAAAAGGAAAGGCAAGAAAAAGAATGGACAAAGGTCGTATATGAATTATTTCACAAAGTCTGTTCATTCCTCAAACCCTTTTGCTTATTGTAACTATTGTAATAGGAAGGGTCATTCTACTTCATCTTGCTTTCATAGGAAAGAAAGAAAGACTAAACCTGTAGGAAATTATCAATGGGTACCAAAAGGAACATATGTTCCCAAGGTACATGCTAACCCCAAACAACCCAAGAAAAGATGGGTACCTAAGACTTGATTCTTCATGAATTGCAGGTTTGCCTTAGAGCATCAAGACCCAACAAGTGGTATATCGATAGTGGATGCTCAAGGCACATGACTGGAGACAAATCAAAATTTTTGTCAATAAAGCCAAAAGATGGAGGTAGAGTCACATTTGGAGGTGATCAATCCGGGAAAATTGCTGGCATTGGTGAGATTGGCAACCATGAAGGACCACTCATCAAAGACGTCTACTTTGTAGAGGGATTATGTCACAACCTCCTAAGTGTGAGCCAAAGCACCGATAAGGGTAATTTGGTAATATTTGATTCAGATGAGTGCTTTATTGTTAAAAAGGATTTGATCTCCATAAGTGATTTGAAAAACAAAGCCTTGTTTAGAGCACCTAGAGATGGGAATTGTTATACTTTGAACCTCTCTTGCAATGCTTCTGTTTCTGAAAATTGTTTTGTAAGCAACTTGAATGAGAGTTGGCTTTGGCATAAGCGATTAGCTCATGTCAACATGTTTCAACTTGATAAGTTGCTGAAAAAGGATTTAGTTATTGGCATTCCCAAGTTAAATTTCAAAAATGATATGATTTGTGACGCTTGCCAAAAGGGAAAACAAACCAAATCTTCTTTCAAAACTAAAAATGAGATTTCAACCACCAGACCTCTTCAACTTCTTCACATGGACCTAGTTGGACCAGCTAGAGTCAAAAGTCTTGGTGGAAACTTATACACTTTGGTCATTGTTGATGATTTTTCTAGATTTACTTGGACTATCTTTTTATCTTCTAAAGATGAAACATATGATCAGTTTGTTTGTTTTGCCAAGAAGGTCCAAAACGAGAAGGGTCTTTTCAATTTTAGGTATAAGGACTGATCATGGTGGAGAGTTCGAGAATAATGCCTTTGCTGAGTTCTGCGATAGTATGGGAATTGATCACAACTTCTCAGCACCTAGAACACCACAATAGAATGGTGTTGTGGAGAGGAAGAATCGAGTGCTCACGGAGATGGCCCGGGCAATGCTGAATGAATACAACACTTCACAAGTGTTTTGGGCTGACGCGATGAGTACGGCTTGCTACATCTCCAACCGAGCCTATATGAGAAAGAAACTGAACAAAACACCATACGAACTCTACAAAGGAAGAAAGCCGAACCTCAGCCATCTACATGTCTTCGGGTGTAAGTGTTATGTGCACAACAATGGTAAAGATAATCTCGGTAAGTTCGATCCTAAATCTGATTTAGCTATCTTTATCGGTTACTCTAATAGAAGTAAGGCATATAGAGTATTTAACACTAGGACTAAAATTGTTGAAGAATCTATACATGTTGTATTCTGTGAATCTGAATCTGATAAATCTTTGGATGATGAAGAAGAGACAATTTTCAAAAATAAATTCTTTTCGAAAAATGCTCCTACTTCTTCTGAAAATTCTGAAAATGTTTTTGAGGCTGATCCTGAAAATAATTTTGAAAATTCTGATTAGACTCAACCTAGAGCTTGGAGATTTATAAGGAATCATCCTTTAGACCAAGTTATAGGTGATGTAAACCAAGGAGTTAGGACCAGAAATAGTACTCTAAATGAGGTCACATTTTCTGCATTTATTTCACATATAGAGCCCTCTAAGATAGAAGAAGCCCTTTCAGACAATGATTGGGTGATTGCTATGCAAGAGGAGCTACATCAATTTGATAGAAATCAAGTTTGGGACTTGATACCTAGACCCAAAGACCATCCGGTAATTGGGACAAAATGGGTATTCAAGAACAAACGTGATGAGTCAGCCATCATTGTGCGTAACAAGGCTAGATTAGTGGCCAAAGGTTACAATCAAGAAGAAGGAATAGACTATGAAGAAACTTATGCCCTAGTAGCTAGATTGGAGGCAATAAGAGTTCTTCTAGCATTTGCATGCACAAAAGGTTTTAAACTCTATCAAATGGATGTCAAAAGTGCATTCTTAAATGGTTTCATTCAAGAGGAGGTATATGTGGAACAACCTCCAGGTTTTGAAAATGAACATTTTCCAAATCATGTTTTCAAACTTAAGAAAGCACTTTATGGCCTTAAGCAAGCTCCTAGAGCTTGGTATGAAAGATTGAGTCAATTCTTACTCAATCAAGGGTTTATCAGAGGAAAGGCTGATACAACTTTGTTTATTAAGAAAAACAAATTGAATGAAATTTTAGTTGTACAAATTTATGTTGATGACATTATTTTTGGTGCTACTAATGATTCCTTGTGTGAGGAATTCTCTAAGACTATGCAGGGAGAATTTGAAATGTCAATGATGGGTGAGCTGAATTACTTCCTTGGATTGCAAATCAAGCAACGGAAAGATGGGATATTCATATCCCAAACCAAGTACCTAAATGATTTGCTGAAGAAGTTCGGGATGGACAAGTGCAACGGGGCTGACACACCAATGAGCACAACCACTTCCTTGGATGCTGATGAAGAGGGCAAGGATTTCAACATCACCAAGTATAGAGGAATGATTGGATCATTGCTCTATCTCACTGCAAGCCGCTCGGACATCCAATTCAGTGTGGGAATGTGTGCTCGGTTCCAATCAGCACCCAAAGAGTCTCATGCTGAGCACGTAAAAAGAATATTCAGATATCTATCTGATACGAAGACTCTTGGGCTGTGGTTTCCCAAAGGACAGCCTGAGCACCTAGTAGCATATTCAGACTTAGATCATGCCGGCTAAAAGACGGATAGAAAGAGTACAAGTGGGCAATGCGAGTTCTTTGGCAACTCACTTGTCTCTTGGTTTAGCAAGAAGCAAACTACCGTGGCCGTGTCCTCAATGGAAGCTGAATATGTGGCTGCCTCAAGTTGCTGTGCTCAAGTGCTGTGGTTGAAGCAACAATTGTTGATCTTGGTGTGCACTTGAGGGAGATCCCAATATTGTGCGACAATACTAGCACAATAAGCTTGGCCAAGAATCCAGTCCAACATACAAGGACCAAGCACATTGATGTAAGACATCACTTCATCCGGGATCATGTCCAAAAAAGAGATGTGAAAGTGATGTTCATCCCAACTCACCTTCAATTGGCTGACATTTTCACCAAGCCTCTAGCCAAGGAGCCATTCACCTTCATAAGAAGAGAATTGGGAATGGTAAATCCCAATGAGTTGTGAGTAATTTCTGTCTATTTTTATGTTAAATTATGGTTTTGATGAACACATGTCACTAACTTAAGCATCGGAGTACATAGACAACTTTATGCAGGTATGGTTTTGCTGTCAAAGGGCAGAACCTCGAGGTTCAAAAGCCAACCTCGAGGTTGTCGAGGTGTCAGACAAAAACTCAGGGTTTCTGAAAGATGAAACCTCGAGGTTCAAGAGTGAACCTCGAGTTTTGCGGCAGACAGAGAAGGCACCTCATCTAACAGACAGTAAAACCTCGAGGTTCTGGAGGCAACCTCGAGGTTTGAGGTAAGAAGCTCAAAGGTTAGTGCAATTTTGTTCATCAAACCTCGAGGTTAGGATTCCAACCTCGAGGTTTGTCATGTGTCTATATATATGCTGCTGTGAAATTTCATTTCCACTGAACCCTAACCTCGAGTTCCCAACGTGTTCTCTCATCTTCCCTCTGTCAATCTTCAATTTCCTATCAATTTCTTCCATTCCAAATCCATAGATGGCTTCGAAATCTCCTTCTCACTCTAAATCAGCCACAAATTCCACAGAAGGGACCCAATCTTGGTCTCCTCCACCTCCACCCAAACGTTCTCATCCTGAAACTCAAACAAGCAAGCTTGTCAGGAAAAAGTCTCGATCAACTTGTCTAAGGCAAGGGATTGACAAGAACATTCCGGGTGTTCCAATTGATCCACCACCATCTCCTCCTCCCAAAGGGAAACAGAAAGGCATTTCCATCAATGAGCCACAAACTCAGTCCAAGAAGAGAAAAGTGGCAGAACCTACAGGAAAAGGAAAGGAGAAAGTTGGGGAAAAGACCAAGAAAGCTAGGACAAGAAGGGCTTCAAATTCTCAGGGTCAATCTCCCTCTCAGGCCACAAAGCAAAAGAAGAAGGAAAAGGTCTCCCCATTTGCTGTCAATACCATTTGCTTCAGTATGATTTAAATCATATAAAAAAAAAAAAGAGTTCTTATGTCTAATCTTGTGTGGACTCAAGAATCATTGAGTACCAAAAACATATATTTTTGTAGGAGTTGATCAAAATGTTCTGTTGTTGAATACAAAGAACATTAACAAACATAATAGACCATTTCAATGGCGATGTCTACAAATTCTCGAACTTCACTTGAATGACATCCCATTGACATCCCATCACTGACAAGAGGCTTAGACTAGTATGATAAAGGGGCATGCTAGCTTGATGAGAAGCTATGAGTACAAACTAATTATGACATCCTTTACAAAGCTCATTTGGGATTTCTTCTTCTAAGATGCATTCAGAGCAATTGGTGGTTATAGAGACTCATCCTCTTGAAGCTCATTCACATCTAAAGTTCCTCAATATTGATCACATCATCAAATATTAGCTAGCCAGTGATGCATCTATGGATTAAAATGATTATGGCTCAAGTAATTACGATATTACTTGAGTGAGGTATTGTATTTTGAGATAATGTTCATATATATCATAATCATTTCTTTGCTCTCTCATCACTCTTCAGGCTAACATGATTTTATCACATGAAGTTTAGCCTGAAAACACTCATTTTTAAAATGATCCTTATACTTCAAACTCTTTTATCATCATAAAAAGCATAAGTGATTTCTTTAAAGCTCATAACATTTGGTGTCACATTATTATTTGGTATCATTACAAGGAACTTCATTTTGGTCATGCATTCATTAAGGGGGAGCTTCACATTCACTTGTGTTTCATATCTTAAAAGTTCACCTCCTTTATTTGAAGAAAAATCTTTTTAAGCATATTCATATGCATTCATTATCTTTTGTTAGTTTTGATGATGAGTTAATATCATATTTTCCTTTCATTATCTTTATTTTGAAAATATCACATAGAAAGGGATACTTTGATATTTGGCTTGCACTAACAAATCTTTTGGAAAGAATGTTTTCAATTTGTAGCAGGAGATTTTGTTATGTGCTAGGACTTTTCTTAATGCCCTACAAGATTAGCTATATGAAGAAATTGACAAAGGATGGAAGCTGATTGCTGACATTATTCATTCATATGAGATACAATTCAAGAAGTCAGTATTTTAGTCTCATTCCACATCTCAAAGGCTATTCAAAGCACATCACGAATCTCTTTCAACAAGAAAGCTATCAAATGGACCTCACAGATTGTTCATCAATTTGGAAAACCAACATGAGCATTTCTAACCTTTATCCTTTTATATTCAGTCGAAATTTTGCATATGTTTGGTATCTATATGCTCTAATTGTGAAAGTTATCTTGAAAACCTCTCCAAAATCTTTCAAGTTTGTTCCACATTGCATCATACTTAGAATGAAAACAATTTCAAATTGGGGAGAGAAAATCAGCTTCTTGATTCTCTTTAATATGGTTTCATATTTGTCACGCTAAGGATTTCTACTTTACCTCAACTTTTTGCTAATGACAAATAAGGGGGAGAGAATGGCAAGAAAAATATGTTGCATTGTTATATTTTCATATTCATCCATATTTTTCTTATAGTATTTGGTTAGAATGGCAAGAAAAATATGTTGTATTGTTATATTTTCATATTCATCCATATTTTTCTTATAGTATTTGCCATCATCAAAAAGGGGGAGAATGTTGGTTATGATTAGTTTTGATGATGTCTTATATAGATGCCATTGAATATTGGTTATGATTAGTTTTGATGATGTCTTATATAGATGCCATTGTCATTGTTATAAGCAAAAAGATTGAGTAATATAGTTATCTCCTACGTTGACTAATTGTTGTATTTAATGTAGATTAATCCAAGTTGAATTATAGAGATTAATCAAGAAGGAGATAAGAATTGAAAGAAAGAAGTATTTGCAGAGGTTATCAAGGAAGCAAGATGTTATCAATGGGTTTTGGTGATAACCAAGTAGAAGAGAAGAGACCAAATAAAGAACATGCATATATATTCTTATATGTGATACTGGAAGTCTCTATGATAAGCAGAAGTTGGAATGAAGTTTCATCACTTTATGGATATTGAAGAAGGTAGAAGCTGTAAAGAATGATGAGCTCAAGTTAAATGAAGAAGAATGATCAAGTTGGGAGATGGAAGAAGGAAGAACTTGATGAATGGAATGAAGATATAGTTATTCAAGTTCTTATGCTGAAGCTAGAAGCCTCCAAGATCATATAGAAGTTGGAATAACTCAATTCAGAGTTAAAGTCAACAAAAATTAGCTTCTGGATGAGCAAACTCGAGTTCAGGACCCCAAACTCGAGTTTAGGACCTCAAACTCGAGTTTAGAATCACAAACTTGAGCCTATAAGTGTCTTCAGCATTTCTGGTGTCTCTGGACTAAGCAAACTCGAGCCTACAAGTGCAAACTCGAGCCTATAAGTGTCTTCAGCATTTCTGGTGTCTCTGGACTAGGAAAACTCGAGCCTGTAAGTGCAAACTCGAGTTCACAGTGGTCATCAGCACTTCAGCTCCACTCTGTTTCACGTTTAGCTTGGGCGAGGTCTGGTAATTCGACGATATCTCCCAAACTAGAGATCGGATTGAGACGAAACCAAAAGCATATGAAACTAGACTCCCAATACGTCATTTTGATATACAATTCAAGCCAAAAGGAGTTCAGATCAAGGAGCTATGATTTTTACAAGTTGCCACAAGAATCAACGTCACAGTCCAGACCCACCTTCGGTATTTTGGGTGTATCTCACAAACGGAAAATCCGATTGAGCTGAAATCAGTGGCATATGAAAATAGACTCAAAGGGTTTTCAATCAAGCTTTGAACGGACCAAAACGGAGTTCAGACCAGGGAGATATGGTCTTTGAAAGTTGATGAAGTTGCAAACTCAAACAAGGCCAAGTCAGAATCAACCAAGTCACAAATTAACTTACAAACTCGAGTTCATCAGTCACAAACTCGAGCTCGAGAGTTCTAGAGAAGAAATGAACATTTGGGAAAAGCCAAACTCGAGTCTATAAGTGAACGAACTCGAGTTCATCTCAGACAGAGAGCAATGTAACTTTTCAATGAGTTGCGAACCTCAGGTTTAGATTGCGAACCTCAGGTTCATTTCAACCTGAGAGCTTTTTGGACTGTCAATGACTTAAGAACCTCAGGTTTAGAATACAAACCTCAGGTTCACACTTTTTGAACTTACTTATTTTTGAACACTGAAGCCTCGAACTCGAGCCTGCAAGAACTGAACTCGAGTTCGCGACGCTGATTCAGAATTTCAAATCTGACGAATTTGCAATGCCTTCTTGTTTGATCTTAATACTTCCTATGATTAATCTCTAGTGTTCCTAGACATGTTTAACCACTTTCTTGGTGAGTTTCAAACAGATCAAAGAAAGTTTATTGAAGGTTTAAGACAAAAGCAAAAGTGATGTCAAAACATCAAAAACTGTGCAAAAGTTTCAACGGCTAATTTCTAACAGCTATATTTTCAAATGGGTTCAAGTCTCAACGAATTGCAACGGTCACAAGCTGCAGTTAGCATAAATACATGAAGATTTGAAGTCTCCAAATAGAGAACACACAGCAGAAAAACGCAGCACACATGCCTACATCCTCAACATGCTAATACTCTGTTTTGCATATCTTTTACTCTCTGTTTTCAATGCTTACATAGCTTATCATTGAAAGTGAAATGATTTGTATTGCGCTTCAGTGTTTATTCATTTACTTCTGAGAGAGAGAAGATTTATTGTAAACATCTTATCCTTCCATCTGTGAGTTACTCAAGATTGGGTGATCTTGAGTGGGAAACACATTGTGTTGATTACAGCTTGTAAGGGGAGTGAATCCTAGAGTGAGGATTACTTCGAGTACAGAGTGTGTGATCAAGCGGTGTATCCTTACGGGGTGTGTAAGGGGGAGTATCTCAGTAAGAGATTTGTAAAAGGTTGCACAAGTGCCCGGCTAAACTTGTGGGATTGTAGCGGTTCTCAAGTACCCGATTAAAGTTTGAGTGAGATAGTGGATTGAAATCTCAGGAGGTGCCTGGGGACTGGACGTAGGTCAAGGATTGGGCCGAACCAGTATAAATCCGTTTGCATATTCTCTTCCCTTATCTCTTATATTTCCAGCATATACATTTGAATGTCCACACATGTTTGAATGATTGATTATTGTTTTATAAATTAGTTTTGTCATTCAAACTGATTTCATTTAGTGTCGAAAAGATTTTCAAAGTAACTTAAGTTTTAATCTAACACCCAATTCACCCCCCCTCTTGGGTGACAGCCGGTTCTTACAGTACTGATTTTTTGTGTGCCCCTTGTTTTGCATGTTTTCTAGGAGAAAAACAAGAGGCTTTTATACTTTCTAAATTTTGATCTTCACCAAGGTTTAGAAAGAAAAGGGCGCCATCCACAAGAATAAGGTTCTAATGATCTTGCTCCTCCTATCTTTAACCTAATTCCAAGAAACCACCACCTTCTTAAAAAGACAAAAACCCAAGGAAACCAAACGTCAACTTTGTCTTCACCTAGCAAGCTAAGCATCTAAGGAGTGGGAGGTTTCAAGAGAAATAGTTCTCATTGCAATCGGGGGATAGCTGTGTGGAGAACGTTAGAAGACAACAATATTGAGGTCTTCAAGTGATCTAAGGTAATCCTAATCTCCAATAGTCGTCTTATCAAGTTATCCTAATCCCGAATAGTTGTTTTAATGAGTAATCCTGAAGCTCATGAATATTATAAATTATTATGAATTCTCATGAGCACCGTAAAGAGTTACAGATTAATAATCAATAACTAATTAACGTAAAGAGTTAAGGTTAATAATTCATAAGGACCGTAAAAAGTTACAGGATTCTGCAATGATTAAACAAAATTTTTGTTTTTAATCTCATGAAACTTTACATGAAAGTCATGTAATAGGAAAAATTAACCAACAGAATAGACTCAAAAGAGTCAACCTAAAATCCTAAAGCAGTACCAAACCAACAAGCTGTAGCTAGCAAACTAACCCAAAAAAAAATATGAACAAATGATCTTGGGACTCATTAGGTAAGCCACAAAAAGCACATACCTCCACAGTAGTTAGATTCCTATGCTTCAAAAGACAGGAAGTTAGTAGTATATAACTTTTATAATCTTCCATATAAGCAACTGAAATCGTGGGGAAGAAGAGATTTATAAAGCAATTGACACGTGATATTGATCATACATATACTGTGAGTGCCACTTTCCTTTAACATACAGTAACCATCCTTTACCGTATATAGACCATATAGGTTTCCAAACCATTTAATTGTATCCCGAGCCTACAATAGAGGAATAGAGTGAAAAGCCATGATGGACCACCTGCCTGGGGTAAAGAGATGAGAGAAGCTGTTAATTCCATCTACCACATGGATGCAGTATAAGTTCTGATACTTGTAGAGACGAATATAACAGACCCAACTGCTGCACAAGCCACCAAAGCTGACTATTCAACTGGATTGAGGTCTCATTGCCAACATGCCAGGTAAGTTAGAAACCACTCTCCATGCCTTATTAATTTGTTTTAATATGCTAGAACTATTGTAAACTGGTTTTAAGATATATATTTTCGAAGCATTATACGACAGCATAGTGGATTCCTCAGCTATTACTTTCCACAGATGCTTCGCTAGTAGTGGTGACTTCAAACATTCTAGCTATATCAACTGTAATCCCCCTGATCCTTAGAAGAATAAATCAATTCCCAAATCAGGTAATGAGCCCTATATGAATCACCAAATGATCCCCAAAAGAAGTTTGCCATCTTCATAGAAATTTTATGACAAAAATGCTAGGAGAACTTTATACATGAACAAGATATACCAGCAAGGAAGACAAAGAATTTTTAATTAGGACAAGTCAACCTGCTTGGGAAAGTAGATGAAATTTACAACCAACCATCCTTTTATTAAGTTTTTCTATTATCTCTTCATACTTCCTTTTCTCAGAGTGAAGATTGTTAGTTCTCTTATGGTTTTGATGATTGCCAACAATTGTAAACAAAGAATGAGGATTTGCTCTTAAAGGTTGAAAATTCTGAGTAAGAGCAAACCTCGAGGTTTGCAGTAAAACCTCGAGGTTTGGCCTTGCAAATAAAGTCTCAAGGTTCAGCACTTAATCATTCAAAAACTTGGTTTCACAAATTTATGTGAAACCTCGAGGTTTGTAAAGAAACCTCGAGGTTCTGCATTTCCAGAGAAAACTCAATTTCACATCAACTCATGAAACCTCGAGGTTTGTTGCAAAACCTCCAGGTTTGTGGTTTGGCGCCTAACTGATATTTTTGATAAACAATGTGAAACCTCGAGTATCTTGAGAAACCTCCAGGTTTCTTCATCCAGAGAGCAACTGGTTTTCATTGAACATGAAAACCTCGAGGTTCACTTTGAAACCTCGAGGTTTGGTATTTTGACTAAACCTTGAATCTTTTGAAAAATACTTAAAACCTCGAGTATTACTTTAAACCTCCAGTATTCTGTCATACAGAGAGCAAACAGGTTTTCACATGAATGAAAACCTCGAGGTTCATTCCAAAACCTCGAGGTTGTGTCCCTGGAACAAAGCTTTGGCTTTTCAATATTTTAGCCAAACCTCGAGTATTGTTGAAAACCTTGAGGTTTGTGGGTTCCAGAGAGGAAATGAATTTTTCATAAAGATATAAACCTCCAGGTTTCTTATGAAACCTCTAGGTTTGGTTTCATCAAGTTTTTCCATAAGGTTTCTTTACAAAGGAAACCTCGAGGTTTACTAAGAAACCTCGAGGTTATGTATCTCAAAAACTGAAAATACTTTCTGCATTCAAGCAAACCTCGAGGTTTGTGGAACAAACCTCCAAGTTTCTAGTGGTTGCTGGAAATTCAAAATTGACAAATGTGTTATGCCTTCTTGTTTGATCTCAATGCTTTACATGATTAATCTATAATGATTCTAGATATGTTTAATCATCTTTTTAGTGAGTTTCAGACAGATTAAAGAAGGATTATTGAAGGATTAGAGCAAAAGCAAAAAGTGTGTCAGAACATTAAATGCTCAACCCAGAAACTTGCTTCCTTTTGGTTAATCCACTTGTACACGGCTGCAAAAGATTAAAAGGAAGATTTCTACAACAAGTAACAACCTCTCCAACGGATTTATTGCCTGAGAGTCAACTCTGAACCAAAGGCCAGCTGGATTATACAGAAACAAGGAGAGAGAAGATGTCCAAGGTGGAACCAATCCTCAGCTGAAGTCTCCCAACGGTTCAATCCAAGTTGCAACGGTCATTTAATGATCTCTATGCATAAATAGAGCTGCATTCAAGACTTCACAGAGGTCACAATATCTGAAAACGCTCAAGCAATCAATTCTCTCAACTACTTCTTAGTTTTCATTTGTATATTGTCTTTTGACAAAAAGAGCTTCAGTGTTTATCATCATTTACTCTTAGAGAGAGCTTTTATTGCTTATTGATCATTGATTGTAAAGAACCACAAGTCAGGGGACTTGGTGGTTGGGATATTTGATTACAACTTGTAAGGGGAGTGAGTTCTAGAGAGAGAACCACTCTTGAGTGCAGAGTGTGTAATCAAGTTGAAAGAGTTAGTGGATTGAAAATACCAAGTGAGGCTTGGGGACTGGACGTAGGTCAAGGATAAAACCGAACCAGTATAAATCTTGGTGTCTCAGCTTTTCTTCCCTTCACTTCTGTTCTACTCTGTTTTTACTTGCTCAAAACAGAGCAATAGCAAAAAATTTTGAGTATACCCAATTCACCCCCCTCTTGGGTATACAGCTCCATTTACAAAGATCATCAATATAGGTTTCCAAATACTTACCCAAATGGGAATGGAATCTAACTCCAAATATCTCTGCTAACTTCTTTTTAAGATGATACGAAACCAATGGGCTAAAAACAATACTCGATATACTCGGTTTCTGATAATTTATCTCCTGCCCAGAAATCTGAGCATATCTTCTTAAAATAGCTCTGACAATTCTGTAATCCTTCTCTGTAGCCTTTCAAAATAATAGAGTGTCATCCGCATAAATTAGATGGGTTAAAGGCTCAACATGTCGTCCAATTCAGATTCCTTTCCACCATTGGAAATTTTTCGCTTAATGAATCATACATGATAAGACATTGGCACAAAGCAAGAAAAGATAAGGGGATCTATGGGATCCCCTTGTCGAAGACCTCGGGATGGAATGAACGATTTCCTCAAAGAACCGAGAACCATTAATCATTACCTGATAGGATATCGCTGATACACATTACATGATTACATGGATTATCCAGTGGGGAAACCTTATTTGCTGCATGATTTGTCGTAAGAAAGGACACAAAACTTTATCATAAGCCTTAGCAGATCTAGTTTGAGTGCATACCAGCCGTCCTTGCATTTTCGAGTACCATGTGTCGAAATTTAGATTTTTTTAAGATTCATGTGTCGGAGTGTTGTGTCGTGTCGTATTTCGTGTCACATGTCGTTGTCAGTGCAACATAGACTTTTGGCCAGGCATTCCAGGGCAAGAATAATATTAGTGATTAATGTACCTTTGAGGAATTCATTTGCTGTCTTGCTGTTGTGTGCTAAAGTTTGTTTAATTTTTCTTTTTAATAAGCAAAATAATATTAAAAATGCAGCATCCATTTACTAGTATGATTTGCTGGGTAGAGGATGTGTACATCAATAGGATTAGACATTAAAGATTATTTTATTTTTCCTCGGAACTTTGCTACTACGTAAATAAATTTCAT
This sequence comes from Acacia crassicarpa, assembly GCA_034222035.1. Lineage (NCBI taxonomy): Eukaryota > Viridiplantae > Streptophyta > Magnoliopsida > Fabales > Fabaceae > Acacia > Acacia crassicarpa. The sequence goes on from JAWXYG010000008.1 coordinate 23,787,062, forward strand.
TTTTACATTATTATTATTATTATTATTATTATTATTATGCAATACTTTAAAGGGGTTTACACTTCTCATGTTGCATGAGAGGAAAAAGATTCCTACACACACATGAATGGTGGGACCCACATCTTTCTTATAAAAAAAGGGGGGGTTTACACTACTCATGTTGTATGAGAAGAAGAAGATTCCTACACACATATGAAATGGTGAGACTCACATATATTTTATAAGGGAAAAACACTTCTCATGTTGTAGGAGAAGTGTTTTCTCATGTCATACACACATAAAATGATGGGACCCATATATATATATATATATATAATTAGCATTATATATATGTGGGTCTCACTATTTCATGTGTATGTAGGAATCTTCTTCTTCTCATCCAACATGAGAAATTTAAACTCCATTTTATAATATTAAAAAAAAAACTCAAACATGGAAATGGTGGGACCCACATCTTTTTATATCTATGACAAGAGAATACACTTCTCCTACAACATGAGAAGTGTATTTCCAAAAAAAAAAAACTAAAACAAAAACACGGAAATGGTGGGACCCACATCTTTTTGTATCTATGACATAAGAATACACTTCTCCTATAACATGAGAAATGTATTTCGCTAATTTAAATCCACAAAGTAACAATAAATAACTAATTACACACTAAAAATATTTATTTATTTTTATCATTTATAAATAACTGTTCAATATATAATTTATTTGTTTTATTTTATTATATTTATTTAATTTCAAAATATTATCCACTTCTTATTTTTTACATTAAAAATAATAATTTTTAATAAATTATTTCACTTAAAATATAATTAAATGAAAATATATTCTTACCAGATTATTTGATTTTAAATTACTTGATTATATTAACATGATTTTTTCAGTTGTGAAATTTAATTTGATTTTAAACATAACATTTTGACATAGATATAGATGAAAGGGTATTTTAGTAATTAACAAATTTACTCATTTTCTTCCCTTCCTATTTTCTCTTGTAGTCTCGTCCATCCAAACATGGGGTTGACAACATTTTTTTTTTTCTCTAGTTTTTTCTTCTCTCCATTTTCTCTCCTCTCATTTTCATTCCTCCCAACTTTTCTTGCCATCAAAACAAAGCGTTAGGGTTTACCTCATCAATATATGTTTCTTTCAATTTTTTCTTTATGACATTGCCTAGTTTGAAAGTCAAAATCATGAATGGGAGGTTTTTTAAGATTGTTTTTTCATTTTTTATTATTTGTTTCTTAATTACTAATAACCATATTTCCTAATCCATACTCTCTCTTTTTTAAAAAAAAATCTTTTTTTCATACTCAAAATCACATTGCCGAATTTTAAATCTAAATTTCACCAATGAGATTTTTTTAAAAAAATGGAAAATTGGACCCGTCCGTTCTCATCTTTTACCTCAAAATTATATAGTTTTGGATGTAAGGAAAGCAAGAGGAGTACTTTAACCCAAAAAAAAAAAAAAATCCATCACGCTGAAATATTTTTTAATTGATTCTAAATTAATTCTTTAATACACTCAACATCTTTAAAAAAGGAAAAGAAAAATAGTTGCTCCCATTATCTAGCACCCAGCACTCTGAAGTATTTTCCAATAAATATTGGGTGAGAGTAAAAAATATTTTAGAGTTCCAAGTGAACTGAAAATTAATTTAAGATACTAAATGCTGCTAAAAAAAATATTTTAGAGTATTATATGTTTTTTTTTTAAAAAAAAAGTCCTCTCCTTTCTTTGTTTACCCTAAAACTATATATTTTTGAAGTAAAGGATGAGAACAGACAAAGGAAGAAAATTAGAGAAGCTAGATCCGAGAAATTGGCATGAAAGACCAAGAGGGAATGATATTTGCTAGGGAGGACCATAAAATTGTAATTATTTAGAAGGCTCAATTATATAAATATAAATTTGAAAAAATTAAATTACCCTACCAAACCTTCTACATTCTCTCTCACTTTCTATTTTTAAAATTGTTAGTGCAAGTATTTTACTAAAAGGGGGGCTAAATTGGATGATATTTAAAAAAATTTAAACTTAAGTAGAAACTTGAAGAAAGTAAAGTCAAAGAGAAATCCCTAAAGGCTGACACAAGAAATTTATACAGGTTTGGTCCAACTACTTGACCTATGTCCAAGTCTCGAAGCCTTGCTGAGATTTCCACTAACTTTCAAGATTCACAGGACTCTTGGTGCCTTAGTACAAACAAGTTCTTCTTCAAAGAAAATCGCTCCCTCTTACATTTTACAATTAATTCTCACTCAAGATCTCACTATCTTGAGCAAATCACTGTAATAAATGATTCAATACACACAAGAGTATAAGAATAATCATTGAAGTACATAACCAAACTTAAGAGCTCAAGACTTAACAATGAATGAAACAGTAAAATTTTATGTAGAGATTTGTTGCTTTGTCTTCAATGCTCTCCTATTTATAGTGTAAGATAATTAATGATCGTTGCTCTTGAAAGTATCTGTTGAAGTGTTTGGTCTTTGATTCTAGCCGTTGAAATATCATAACATTCTTCGTGTTTTAGGAATTACCCATTGGAGTAGAGAGAATGTTTAGCATTTCAAACCTCAAAATATTTAATGCTTCTAACACAGAAAGTGCTTTCTGCTTTTTGTGAGTTAATTCATGATTGATCACTTGTAAATTGCTTATGCACTAAAGTAGTGAAGTGTTAGAGTAGTTGGAAGCAAAAAGGAACAAGTGATGAATGATTATCAATGAATTTCAAGAGATTCAATATGATGCTCTGTCTTCTAGAAATGCATCACTCAAGTGATCTTCTTTTAAACAAGGAAGAGCATTGGATGGGTCATTGCAATGATATGGTAGTGATACACAAAATATGATCGCTCGAGTGATCTTACACTTAGAAATTTTTCAAGTAATCTGAGTACTACCAGGATCACTTGGTGTTGTGCTAGTAATGCTCTCTTTCACACATTACTCAAGTAGTCACTCGAATGATCTTAACTTCAAAATATTTTCAATAATCTGATTACTAAAACAAATCACTGTGGTGATGTGATTGTGATGAAAATTGAAAACATTACTTGAGTGGTCTTTTGTTTGAAAACTTTTCACAAAACTAATCACTAGAATGGAGCACCATGGTGATGTAATGATGATAAAAATTAAAGCATCACTTGAGTAGTCTCTCGAGTAATCTTTGCAAAAAAATATTACCAAATTAATCACCATGGTGGTGTGGCAGTGAGGGAAAATTCTCCAAAATCACTCAAGTGGTCGCTTGAGTGATTTGAGTTTTTCTCTTCTAGTGATCATTGTAGTGATGAGTTATTTTCAAAAGCATGTCACTCAATTGGTCACTTGAGTGTTCAACTAAATTTTGTAGTGACTAACCTTTGTATGATTCAAAACATTTTTCTAGTTATTCTAACCTTCTGCAAAACCTTTCTAAGTATTTTTTAAGCTTCATTATCTTCAAAACATAGGTTCTAACATTCTCCTCCTTTTTTATTATGGCAAAGGTTAACTTGAGCCTTTTTAAAAAAAATCAATTTGAAAATTAAACACCTCAGTGATATCCATTCATAGAATCAACAAAAGTGACATAAGAGATATATAGATACCATTTGCTGCAAATATTTGTTAGTTCTCTATGGGTTTTGATGATAATTGACAATTGTAAACAAAGTTGACATTCTGATATATTCATTACCATGTTAACTCCCTCCATTTTGGGCTTAAGCATGGATTTTGAACATATTTCAAAATTGGATTTATTTACTCAAAAAAAAAAATCTCAATTTCATAATAATGGTTTGAAAGAACATTTAAGTTTCGAAACAATTTGGATGTTGCATTATCATTTTTGAAAATTTAATCTCATCTTCAGATTTTGTGAGATTCATATCAATGACATACTTTTCTACGTAAGTGTATTTATAAATTGTCATTGAGATATAATTCTCTTGGTATCATTCATTTGTTGACCTGTATGCTATGTGACATCAACTAATTGGATATCATCATTGATGATTTAATTCTCTTTGCTCAAGTATAATATGTTTCAATTATGTAAGAGCAAGCTTAAGAGTTGTCATGTCTAATCTTATATGGACCCAAGAAATATAGGGTACCAAAGAACATATATTCATGTTTTGCAGGTGCCCCTGTTCTTCGGCTGAAAAATAGAGGTATACAGAGGATGATGATTCTCAAGAATGATACTATCATTCTCGAGAATCGATACATTAAGATTTCATGTAATTCCTAAGCATTCTTGAGAATTGACAATAAATTCTCGAGAAATATCGGGTTTTGATAAACTTCCTAACAGTCACAGTAGCTTACGGTTCAAAATAAATGAATAATTCTCAAGAATCTTAAGCTATACTCAAGAATTGTAAAGTTGAAATATCTCTGAGATAAGAATTCTCGAGAATCATACATGGATTCTTGAGAATAAAGGTGCTCATGGTTCCTAATTGAACCTATCTTACCTGGACACTCTCGAGAATACTCTCAGGATTCTCGAGAATTTATGATGAGAGCAATTTATCCAAATGTCTCATTCTCGAGAATTACTTGGAGTTCCCGAGAATTGCCTGAATCCGATAGTATAACAACACCTTAGTTAATGATTCCTGAGAACTAATGATAATTGAATATTTCATACACTACTTTTTGTCTCTTGATTGATAATTTAGGACTTTTTAGCTAATAAATAATGGCTTTTATACTTATTTGGGCTTTGGGCCTTTTATTATATTTTAGCCATTATTTAATAATAAATTCCAGTTTTATATTGCTTCACTATTTTCACCATAACTCTTGAACCAGACATCGGATTTGCCTCATTTTTGTCTCATATTTCAGATGATTCAGAGAGATACAATTATTATGAAGACATGAAGAGCAAATTCAAACAAGAGGGCGGTTGATTTTGGAGCCGAAGTTATATGTTAATTTCTGGATTTTTATTTGTAATTAAAGCCCATTTTTAGTATTTTCCATTTTGGACCTGAATTGTGGGTTGGAGCCCCATTTTCGTTTTTCCATTTTAGGTCAAGTGTGGCAGCAGCCACAAACACCTTTTCATTCATGTTTTTTATGTTTTAGTGGATCAAAACAGAAGCTTGCATTTTCTCTCAACTGTTCTTCAATGTTCTTCGCGTTCATCGTCTTTTCTTTATCTTTTCCAGCCATGCTTGGCTAAATATCTGTGATTAACCCAATGTTGAAGATTCCATGACTCGTTCAGAGAGCTTGTGCTTAATCAGTAACGTTTCTCGTTTCTGTTTTCATCTATCCGATTCGATTTCTGAAAATAGTTTGAATATTAGATTAAATATTCGGTTTGGTTCATCCCAAGGACTAAGTTCGAACTAGGTTTAAAGTTTGCTGTGCGATTGCATAGTGGGACGCCACTATTCTGACAAATTCTAGGCGATCGTCTAGTCAAGGGATTTCTGGATGAACGCAGAGATTTCGGTTCATCCAGAGCCAAACGCGAGTTCGTTTATTTTTCGCTCAATGAAGAACGTTTCTGGAATCAAAATGTTGGGTTGATCATTGTTAATCTGTTTCTGTTTAATCTTTTAATCTTCTGTTTGGTCTCTGTTTAGTTTCGTTCCGTCTCTGTTTAGTTACATTTTTATTCCTTTCGAATTAAAAATCCCCCCATTTTATCATTCTGTTTCTGTTTCGCTGTTGCCAATCAAACCCGCTGTGAATTCATCGGAGAAACGACCCAAGTTACACTATACTACAAATCTTAAAATCCTGGTTATTTTGGGAGAACACGGCAAATTCTCTGTCAACTAACCTGACATACTCGAGAATAAGCGTGTTTTCAAACTAGCTATATTCTCGCATTCTTGAGAATCAATCTTGAATTCCCGAAAATTGTAATTCAACAGAGCATTTTTATTGTACTACACTCTCGAGAATTATAGCAAGGTTCTCGAGAATTGGCGAGCCAGAAACCATCCTTAATCTACGCATTCTCGAGAACCATCACTACATTCTCGAGAATCATTGGGTATTTTTATTCACGAAGGCATATCGAGTTGAATGAATCTATGTTCTTGCATCAATTTTAATCTATTTCGTGCTACTTCCTTTTATCATATTGTGAGCTGCTCTATTCATTTTATTGAATGAATGTTTTTGGACGCTGCCTCTCTGATTTAATGCAAAATTTGACAAAGCTTCCTTATGTCATTTATTTAATCAATAACATGGACCCTGGAGTTTTAATTGATGCTTTGTTCCACCATCTTTTTTCTTCAATGAATTTATTCATTAAGTGCTGTGCGTCCTTTATTCATTCGGTGCATTCAATTCTGCTTTGATCTTTTACAATATTCATAACATACTGAGCATCATTTAATAAGAGATTACTGTACCATTTCTTTTAAGGGTGTCGCTTTACAAAAGATTCTTCCCTTGTGCCTTATCTTCAATTAATTCAAAATTGATGTTAGGTTCTTTAAATGCCAAAGCATTTTTTTCTCCTAATCCTTATCTTAATTTATTCAAGACTTTGAAAAAGCTTCATTTGCATTCATTAAGGGGGAGCTACACTTTTACATATGTTTGATATTTTAAAAGCTCATCTCCTCTATCTGGATAAATTTTTTAAAAAAAAAACACACTCATCTGCATTCACTATATTTTATTAGTTTTGATGATAAGTTAATATCATATTTTCCTTTTATTATCTTAATTTGAAAATATCATATAGAAAGGAATATTTTGATATCTTATTGCACTATTAATTCTCCTTTCCAATTTTTTTTTTTTTTACAATTGTGGCAGGAGAATTCAGTCTGTGCAAAAGTCTTCCTTAATGCACTATAAGGAGAAACTATCAACTTGAGGAACAATGCTCTATGAAGAAAAGGATGGACGCTGAGTGCTGACAATATTTATTCATATGAGAAACAACTCAAGAAGCCAGTACTTTCATCCTATTCGCATCATACAAGATATTCATGATCCTTCTATTGAGCCCCTCAAAAATTCTCATACTACAAGGAAGAAAGCCTACCACTACTTCATCTCAGGCCACGGGGATTCAACCGAAGTGCATCCAGCAAGAAAATGGACTTCTCAGATCGCTCATCAATTGCAGAATCTACATGAGCATTTCTAATCTCTTTCTTTTTATATTCAGTAGAAATTTTGCACATGTTTGATATCTAGATGCTTTAATCATGAAAATTTTTTAAAACCTCTCCAGATTATCTTATAGTTGCTTTCATAAGAACATTTCAACTTGCATCATATCAAAATGAAATCACTTTCAATCGGGGAGAGAAAATCAATTTCCTGAGACAATCATTTTAAACTTATTCTGATACTTGCCTCTCCATCTATATTTCTTCTTTGCTTCAATCTTTTTGCTAATGACATAAGAGGGAGAGAATGGCAAGAAAAATATGTTGGGTGTAATGTATTTTCATATTCATACATATTTTTCTTAGAGTATTTTCCATCATCAAAAAGGGGGAGAATGTTGGTTATGATTAGTTTTGATGATGTCTTATGTAGATGCCATTTTCCAGAGCAAAAAGTTTGCATACTACATTTATCTTCGACTTTGACTAATTCTTATATTTAATGTAGATATGTGAACTTTAATACAATAAAGAATGACCAAGAATGAAGATTGAAGAAAGAAGAACTTGTTAAATATTATAAGAATATCAATATTCAAGTCTCTATGATCAAACAGAAGTTGGAACGGCTCAATTTGGAGTTAAAATAAGCAAATTCAAGGTTCCCGATAAACAGGAGTTGCTACAGTTCAATTTCTCCTTCCTGCGCATAAATTTCAGTCATTCCCGAGAATGACATTGCAATTCTCGAGAATGGCATTGTAATTCTCGAGAATTGTCATGTTCTTCAGCTACTCTGTTCAGCTCTATTTCGGGCGACGTTTGATAATTTGATGATATCTCCTAAACCAGATATCGGATTGAGGTGAAACCAATTTTGTTGGAAACTAGACATCCAACACGTCATTTTTACATAAAATTCATGCCCAAAGGAGTTCAAATGAAGGAGATATGAATTTTTGAATATGACAATGAAATCACCATCACAGTCCAGACCAAGCTTCGGTAATTTGAGTATATCTCATAAATGACAAATCCAATTGAGTTGAAACCGGTGCCATTGGAAACTAGACTCAAATTTCTTTCAAAAAACATCAATAACACAGAAAAAAATATCAATTGAAGGAGTTATGATGTTTTGAAGTTGACAGTCAGTTCAGGATGCTACAAAAAATGCTGACCAAGAACAACCTCCATTCATCTGATGTTAATGGACGAACTACAACTAGTTTGGAGCTGATTCTTCTTGCATAGAAAGAAGGGTTAAAAGAGCTTAAGTATTTGAATTAGAATTAACTCACTTACACCTCCACGCAAAATTGATTCCTGAGCATGTGTCAATGATTCTCGAGAATGGCTAGCAATTCTCAAGAATGAGCGATCAAATGCTTTCTCCCATTTGAACAATTCTCGAGAATGGTATGCTATCTTTGCTTATTGAAAATATCTCTAATAATCAGTATCCAGCTAGCGATTCCCGAGAATAGGATAGGTACTCTCGAGTATGATAGATAGACTGAGACAATTCTCAAGAATAGATCTTGATTCTCGAGAATGAAATTCAAGCTTATCATGAAAGACTTTCACAGAGCAATTCTCGAGTACTCTATTATAATTCTCGAGAATGTATTTAGTTCATCTTATTCCTTGTAGCAATTCTCGAGTATAAGTTTTTCAATTCTCGAGAATTGAATTGAGCAATTTTCTTCTCTGATATCCTTTTTCAAAACAGAAGCAGTTCTCGAGAATCATAGATGAATTCTCGAGAATGACTGTCAATATTATTTGCGAAGAAACCTCAAAATATCATTCTTGAGTATTAAGATGCAATTCTCGAGAATAGCTCAACATAGTGTTTACGAAATACTTTTTAACGTGTGATTCTCGAGTATTGGAATACAATTCTCGAGAATTCTTAACAATGTGTTTACGACATCATTTTATCGTATCATTCTCAAGTACTCTGTTTGATTCTCGAGTATCAGCGCATCATATCTTCTGGCTTAAAACTTAATTCATACAATTCTCGATAATCCAAGGATCAATTCTTGAGAATGCACGCTGATAGTTTTTAAACTTTCATTCTCGTAATCTTAATTCTCTGAATATCTTTTGGGTGTTTTATATTATTAATTTAAACTATTTCTAACCAAGTTTAATCAGTTTATTAGTGCTTTTCAGAAAGGTTTAACATGGTTTAAATGCTGAATCACCATAAAGCATTCCAGCGTGTCAGAAGCATTTATTACGACGAAAAAGCAGAACACGCAAACAAAATTAAAACGTGTAGCAGACGAAGACATTCCTTCGAGGCATACTTATTCCAGCAAACATTCTGAGTCAACTTCTGCTCTGAGACAATCGACGGCGAAGCATTTATGAAGCAACGGTCGATTAACTTCAACGGAAGTCATTTGTGCCTAACGAAAATATGAAGAGTCATAACGGCTAGTTTACAAAGCTTCTCAACGGTCATTAAGGACGATCAACTATAAAAAGAGAAGAATTCAAAATAGACAAGTGTGATACGAGCTTGCACTGTCGAAATGCTAATATTTTGAATCCAACACTTATATACTCTCTATTTCACAATGTTTACATAGTTCACAGTAGAGAGTGAGATGATCGATTTTGTACTTCAGTGTTTAATTCTTAATCTACTCGTGAGGAGTTCATAAACATTGATTCAGTTGAATCTTAAGGTTGAGAAACCTTAAGAGAGGGTGTATCAATTACAACTTGTAAGGGGGAGTGGAATCTGAAAGTGAGAGAACCATTCTTCGTTTACAGAGTATGTAATTGTATCCTTACGGTGTGTAAGGGGAAGTATCTCAGTAAGAGATTGTAAAGGCTACATAAGTGCCTAACTAACTTGTGAGGTTGTAAAGGCTTTTCTCTTGTGCCCGGTTAAACAATGAGATAGTGGATTGAAATCTCAGGAGGAACCTAGGGACTGGATGTAGGTCATCGTGGATTGGGCCGAACCAGTATAAATCACAGTTTTCATACTCTCTTTCCTCATCTCTTATATTTCCAACATATATGTTTAAATGACTGAATATCGCTTTATAAATTATTACTGTCATACAAACTGCCTTCAATAAGTTTCAAAAAGATTTTCAAGTTTCGAAAGTTTTATCAAACACCCAATTCACCCCCTCCCTCTTGGGTGATAACCAAATCTAACATATACTTCTAGAAATCAAATATAAAACATAAGCAAATTACCTCTTTGCATGTGCTTCTATCATGTCCTGCACTTCTACAGAAGCTACACTTGAGTACAATGCCTTTTTTGCTGATTCGTTCAACACAGGGTGCTAAAGCTGAAGCATTGTTGTCATCAACTTGGCTACTCATGGTCATAGACAAGGCCGTGCATCTATTCAACCTTCTTTATGGTTCTTCAATCCTCTTTCTTTTCTTTGGAGGTCTGCCCGGTAATTTGCATATGGGTAGGGGTAGTATGGGGTGAACTTGTGTGTTTCCCAAAATACTTGTCCTTTAATAGGTTGGAATTTTGTTCTATAGCTCACTAAATATGTATCCCTATGGTAATATCATGAAATTTGAGTGATGGGATCTAGCTTGGCATGATACATCAGACAAATCGCATGTTGGCATGGGATTTTGGTTAAATCCCAAGCTCGACAAGTACACACTTTCCTACTAAGGTCAACTGTGTGCCTATCCTTTCCCTCAGTGACCTCATACCCATCATCACCATTAAAGAATATCCTACAATTTACAGTCAAGTACCTATTTGTCTAAAAAAAAATCAATACATTTTGGGCTATAGTTGGACTTCCAATTGGTTACTATTTACTCACTAGCAGCCTATTTTTCCATCAACTTAATCCTAATGCCATCAAACATTTTTATTATAGGAAAATACCTATACTCATTAATCCAAGCATTAAAACTCTCACCGAAATTATTGTCTACCACCATAGATAAGCATCTATTGGTAAAAAAGGCTCTTACCCAACCCTTAATAAGGTAACTCACTGCTCCTTCAGCTGCTGCCTTGTTCACTTTCTCTAATGCCTTTAGGTTGTCATTAAATTATTCCTTGTAAGTGCTCCATGCACAACTAAAAAATTTTCTTCAGCTCATTTCCCCTCCACCATTTGCTCCAATTGACATAAATATGTCTTGCACAAAGCCGATGTTCAGTGAATGGAAGGACATCACTAACAGCATGTGCCAACCCCTACATGTAAGAACAAGTCAGTTATAAAGTGTATGACTACAATTACAAAAGCACACATATATGGAAAAAAAAACTGTACCTTCTGCATGTTAGACATTATTGTAACTTTACCATCGTCATCAAGGTCAAGCAAGGATCTCAACCATTGTATGAACCAACTCCAATTAACAGTTGTCTCCTTCTCAGTCAAAGCAAAAGCTAGTGGGAATATACTATCATTTGCATTTAAATCCACAGTAGTCAACAAAATGCTTCTACCTTTCTCTTTCAAAAAAGTGCCATTTAGCCCAATAAATGGCCTGTGACCTACTTTCCACCCAACCTAATAATTTAATGACATAAGACAGCATATAAGAGACACTCAGCCCAAAATATGTACAAGGACCAGAACAACAATGTTAATGAAATCATTTGTTAAAGAGTCAAATTATTTATCTTGATAACTTTAATAGTCATTGAGAGTCTATCTTTTCTCATCCTTTTCAGCAACATAGTAGGTAGAATCTAATAGCGTCACGATTTATTCAAAGTCTAAACAAGGAAAATGTTATGTATACAGTTATCTTAAGGTGCAAGAGCCAAGCCCAATGCACTAACATCACATATACAGAAAGGATTGCTAAATATCAACGATCTCTAATTATTTTCCCATTTATAATACTAAAAGGCTGTTAATACTTGTATTATAAAACAAAACACAGTAAGGGGATAACTTTTGACCCAAAAAAAAATTGTAAGAGAATATGACAAACATCCACTCTTCTAAACAACTTAATTAGTCCATGATCAAGCATAAATAATAATTACCATTATAGGGCCAATATAAGTGGACTGACAATAAGAAATAATAATATATCAGCCAAACATACATACCTTAAATGCATTAAAACACACATACATTCTTCTAATTCTTTGATCTAAAGCTTCGCCACTTAACTCCACACTAACATCAGATCCCGGATTTGACGCTTTTAGCTCATTGCAATAAGCTTCTAATTTGGCATAATCATTTGCAAAACCCCCATCCATGACCTCCATTATCATCCTTTTAGCCCTCTTACACTTATATCTGCTGACAAACAGTTTCAAATCACACTCAACCTCCTTCTTCATCTCAGTTACATTGTATTGCGAATTATCTTGGACTTCATCCTTGAAGTATTCAACTAGCCACCTCACACTTGCCCTTTGTTTCTTATAAACCCTAACACACATGTGCTCGTGAACCAACATTTTCAACATGTACTCAAGACCTACGCTATCTCTACCTGCATACAACCTAAATGGGCAGCCCTTTTCACAAGTGGCAATGACCATCTCCTTCTCACTTCTAACTATTTTCACATCCACCCCCTTCTCAATAGTATAGTTATCAATGGCCTTCCTCAACTCACCTCTATTCAAGAATGTCATATCCAATGTGAAGGAGGCCCTTGTTTCAGAGCCATCCAACTCCCTTCCACTAACCCTCTCTTGTAAAGCCCCAATAAAATTTCCCACATCCTCATCAGTAGATCTATTCTCAGGGTCTTCATATATTTCATAATCATCTACTAAACTCTCTTCACTATCACAACATTCTGACTCTAACTCTGAATGTTCCATATAGCTATCATCATCACTATCAAAGTCCTCTTCATCATCCCTACCAGCATTATCACAATCAGCTTCCCCTATCTCTCCAACATTCAGGTTGAACATAAAATCCCATGTGTCTCCATCATTATGGTTCAACTAAATGTCTTCTCTCCTGCCTATGTCATCTACCTTACCAAATTTTTCTATATAATCATTAGTTCCTGAAATATTTCCAAACTCATCATCTACCTACCTAAAAATTCTATATAATTATCGATTACAGGAATATTTTCAAATTCACCAGAACTAATTTCTCCCTCATTATCTTTCCCTTTCCTCGCCATTACAGCTATAGCAACTCAAGCATGAAATTAATTGTCAGACATCGGGAGAGAAAAAAAGTTAGTAATCTTCCAACCATTTGCATCAGCAGTCAGAAAAGCACTAGAAGGCATGATAGAGAGAAGATGTAGACAAGTCATATAAAGGAAATATTGTTTTTGAAAGCAATTAACAAAGACAAGTTCAACAAATCATGACATGAGACACCAATGATGACCAGCACGGACACAATAAATATGGGTAGATTTGAAGCCACAGAAAACTTAAAAACTTTTAATGCAACAATAATTACAGAAATGTTGTTCCGAGATTGTTTGATGTAAAATATCATCACCAAATGGTTTGCCTAAGATATCCGCTGAAAAGCTTTTCTGGCTATCACAAGAAATGAAAACATACTAGTAGTAGCTACTCTGATTTCGGCAGGTTTAACAACATAGAAAATAGGAATTCTCTAAGGTCGAAATTCAGCACACTTAGAATTCCCATTTACAACCGAAAGCAAGAAAAGAAATCAAAGAAAATCATCACTAAAAGGGGGGTGATAAAGGAAATGATATCACTAACCTCAACTTTGCAAAGAAACTTAGAGAAATTTCCGTTAGATTACCTATCCAGTTCAAAATACCAAAGACCCTAGTTGATTGTTGATTATCTCAGTTCAAAATTCTGTGCACCATTGTCGTCCAAGCTTCCTCAACCACAATCACAATCGTTGACGGGATTCCAGGTCCGACAATCTGTCAAACTTTCGTGACCAGCAGCTGCAATCTCACCACTTTCTCTCAAATCAAGTCCAACGGGTTTCGCTGTGATCGTCTCTCGATTTCAACTCACACGTTTTCCCCCAAATAGAATGAGCCCTTATTTCAATCGCAAGCCTCAACATCCAGATGTGCATTTGAGACTTAATTTGCTACCCACGTGTCACGTCTCACCCTGCCACATATGCATTTGAGGTCAATTTATTTCCCCCAATTTAAATCAGCTCACGAACTTCGCTGAGAGACTAACGTTTTTATGCTAATTTAACATTTTAAATAGTTTGTTGGTATTTAAGATCGAGTTAATAGTTAACTGTGCTAGAAGCTCCTGAGCCAATAGTTTGTTGGTCAAATCGCTCCTTAATCCTTTTTACTTTATGGGAGTTTCGAAGGATAAAGAATCATATAATGATAGTAAAATTAAAAATCCAGATAATTTTTTTATATTTTTTATGCAAAACGAATAATCGGTACAACTTCCACTGAAGAATGATTATCAATAAAAAATTTATATATTGAATAAATTCTGATAAATTATTATATAATTAATTATAACAAGGTTTCTTTTATTCTTTTTGGGAATAAGGATTTGGGAAAATCCTATATAAAGACAATTGAATTACCCAAACTTTTTGGTACAAACAGGGTTCCTCATGGCGATAACGGTGGCTATCACGGCGACAACAACATGACTTTTCATGGCATCATTCAAGGTCCTTAGGACACATGAAAGAGAGTGACGATGATAGCGAGTGTGACATTCGAGTTCTGCCTCCTTTCCTCTTTTCTTTGGACCATGAGTTAAGGGTATTTTTGGAAAATAAACAATGTTTAAATATCCTAAATTGAGTTATTGATCCAATTTAAGATTTTTTGAATATACCAACCTTATATAGGATTTTCCTATTTTAACTTTCTTTATATGAGATTTTTCTTAAGAATTTATCCTAATATATTAATTATTAAGAGAATAAGGCTTTTAAATTTTTACCATAATTTCATAAAATCCACATTAATGCGTTCATTATTTGATAGGTTTTAAAATTAAGTGAAAAGATGGTTGAGGGGTGTTTCAATGTACCTTCATCTTCATTTACTTTCCTCACCACTAGATCAACTTCCAATGGTTGTGACTTAACATTTCATAACAATATATTATTATTTTAAATAACAAAAAGTATAAAATAAATTTAAACTATTAAAATTTAGCCTGAAAATTTTAGAAGTGATGGAGATAAAAAATTTTAAAAAAATTATAAAACATTTTAATAAAAGTCTTCAGATTTGAAGTATTTATATATAATTTTAATAATTTAAATGTATCTATATGTATTTGATATTATTATAAAGTATTAAATATTGACCATTGAAAATTAATCTAATGATGACGAAAATAAATAGGAAAAAAAAAAGGTAAATGAAGATACCGTTCTCCTTCTTCCAACGACTTCTTAAGGACAATTTAGTATTCTTAAACTTATATTTTGATATTCTGTTTTTTTAAATAATTACAACTTTTGATGGTCTTTCGCAATATATTATTTGTTTTATGTCCTTTGTTTTAATTTATCTCTTTTTCAAATTTTTCTTTCGTTTTTTATTGTCTATTGTAAAAGGAGATTTTTCAATACAAGAAATAATTAAAGAGGATCTTTTTTATATATACATTTTTTATTTTTAAATACATAGTTGCTTTTCTGCACTAGGGGAGTTATCTGTTTTCTATGCATACAAAAACTTCATTTCCCTCTAGTCTCCCCCACAGAATATAAAAGGTTCCTTTCATTATTTTGAAACTTTGATCGAAAGGAGAATATTACATCATATGAACTATATATTACACTTATTTATGTTATGGCCTACTTTTTAAATGGGTTCAGATCCTTCCGGCCCAAAAAGAAAAGGGTTCAGATATACTCCTATAATCCAAGAATGATTTACCGTCAATGCTTTGTAACCAAACTAACACCAAACACTTCCTTTATAACTTTCTTAGGTGTAAGACTGTAAGGCTATGAGTTCAAAGTTCTGTGGAAAAATATAAGGGATGCATGAATTATAACCCAAAGAAAAGAATAATCTACTAATTTTCCTTAGTTTCCCACTCGTTGAAAATATAGAAGTCAAATATGTGAGGGGTTCTTGTTCTTCTTTTTATATATATATATATAATACAATTTAATTTTGTCTTATCATTTAATATATTTTTTAATTTTACCCCTAATTAATTATATATCTTACATCCCTTTTTTCCGCCCATTCTCTTCCATGTTATTTTATACTCATTCTCTCTTCGATTCACCCCTCTTTTTAAATAAGTTTGTATTAGAAAAGTATTACCTCCGGTCCTAATTATAAGAGCTAGTTAACTTTCTTTGGAGAGATTAAAGAAGCTAAATAAGTTACTTAATCATTTCATATGTTAAATATTCTTAAATTATATATTAGTTTATTAGTCAAACTAATGAGTTTGAAGAAAAAAAATAAAAATAAAAATACTTTAAAGTAATTTAATTAGCTTCCTTAATCTCTCCAAAAAAAGTCAACTAGCTCTTATAATTAGACCGAAGGGAGTAATATGTTTGTGTATGCATAGTGGATATAAGGCCCCGTCTGGTACGAGGAAAATTTGAGGAGGGAAATGGAGGGAAGGAAAGATTTTGAGGGATGAGGAAAGATAAATTGTTTGGTAGGAAGAAAATGAAGGGATAGTAGTTGGTAAAGAATTAGGAAATATTTATTTTACCATCAAAAGTAATTAATTCAAAATGAAAAGGAAAAATAAGTTTTGCTAAAATATATTTCAAAAAAAAAATCCTCTTATCAAGTTCAAATTTGATTAAAATATTCTCCCATCAAGTCTAAACTTATTGTATAAGTTTGAATTTATCGCATAAATTTGAATTTATAGCTTAAATTTGAATTCAATCCTACTTTCTTGGATTTTAGGGGAAAAAAATGTTTTGTGAGAGGTAAATATCTCCAAAAGTGTTATTATTTACGTGAGAATTTGAGATCCTACCAATTTTGATGGAATCTTATCTTCCTACATATAAGAAAAAATTGATGGGCCCAAAGTGGGTTCATTTCCCTTCCTACCATACCCGTGTACAAAACATGGCAAATGATGAGAAGCTAATACATTATAGGATTAGAATAAGATTTGGTTGATTAGTCCTCCACTTTTAAACAAAAAAAAAAGAATAAGATTTGGCTGGGGTAGCCCTAGTGAGGTTGGTGGGCCCCAGAATGTGACCTGCCACTAACCCTCCAAATCACATTTGAGACAAATGTGTCTTTCCAACCCTTCCGATTTTGCCAATAGAAATATGACTTTAGGGGATTTTGGAAATACATAACCTTGGACGCATGATTTATTAAGAAGAGGTTAGAAACCATTAGGGAAATGAGTTGTACATGCTTTTGATGTTTGCTTTGCTTATTTTACACAAAAGAGGCAAACTTAGTGCCTGGTGGTACCCTAATAAAGCCATTTAATGGAGAGGGGGCCCATAGCCATTAAACCAAAAGTGTGATTAAAGGCAATTGATTAGATTGACAAGTGTATTCATCTTATATTTACACCATTCAAATTCCAATTACATTGTTTTCAATTTTACTTTTTCAATATGGATAAGGGTTGAATGTAAAACAAATTTTTTTTAAAAAAAAAAAACCGAAAAAAACCCAAACTCACCAAATTAATTGAACAGTTCCAATACGATAATACCAAGGTCAAGTTATTTACAACCACTATATCAAGTTCTCTAATATTTTTTTATGTGTTAATAATTAAATGATATTCCCTCATGTCCTAATTCCTAATTATAGAACAACATTTAAAAGTTTATCTTAATTCTGATTATAGGATAAAGTTCTAATTTTTTGTTAATATCTTTGTAAAACACCCCTAAAAACAACAATAATTTAATAATTTACCTATATATTCTATAAAGTGAATAATGCTTGTAATTCATTAATGTTCACATACATCTTAATTCTATTTTTTTAATAAAATAAATTTGAGCATCTTTTGTCATATCTAACAATGACATCACTATTAAATTGCACTTCCAACCTTCAAGAATAGATCGAAAG
Organism: Acacia crassicarpa; assembly: GCA_034222035.1. Classification (NCBI taxonomy): domain Eukaryota; kingdom Viridiplantae; phylum Streptophyta; class Magnoliopsida; order Fabales; family Fabaceae; genus Acacia; species Acacia crassicarpa. The sequence goes on from JAWXYG010000008.1 coordinate 23,805,170, forward strand.
TTGTTGAGAGAGATTGACGATGCTGGACTGCATGAGAGCTCAGAAAAATTGTGTGTGAGGTAGGAAATGTCCGACAAAGAACAGAGAATTAGAGTAACTCGGTGCCATTTTAAATAAGAGCATTTTGCAAAATAAATATAATTACTAATTTAATTATTATCCTTAATCTCTCCAAAAGTAGGTAAATATATCATATAATTAGGATCGAAGGGAATAATATCTTAAAAATAGCACACATAAGTAAAGTAACTATGTATCATTGGAGAATTTGACATAGGTTCCTTAACTTTACAGCTTACACAAGATTTTATTTTGATCCTTTACTTTTAATTTATAAAGTCTATTTTTTTTTTCCCTTTAATACTAACACCATTAATTTTATTAACAAACAAAAATGTCAATATTAAAATTTTGGATGTTGACATAATATTCCAAACGTAGTTAACATATCGAATTTATTTTTAAGAAAATAATAATAATTGTCACTAAAAAAATCATTATTTGAAACTAAAAGTGTTGAGTTAGATGATTTCCCAAAAAAAAAAAAAAATCTTATAAAATAAATGGATGAAACAAAAATCCTATATAAAGATAAATGACTAAAAAGACCATGTTTACCTGTTATGTTGTGAAATAAACATGATTATCCATAAAAATGAGGATGAGAATGAGTCTAAGGTTAGAGAGGTTGATGAGCAATATATACTATTATTATTACTTAGTGGTAGGGTAGAATGCCCTTATCAACTCCCATATATGGGGTTGAAGCTAAGACTTCAAGTGAGAATTGGAATACTAATTAAAAAAGGACAGATTCGGTATTATTTAGCCTTTTTAATTAATTGATCATAACATTACGGAACTGTTTTTTTTAAAGTGAACGTTTCAAAGCTTTAAAACTAAAACTACCCCAAAAAAACAATATTCAATCGCCGTACCCATAATGAGGCGTTAAGCAGCATACTCAGAAAATGACCTAAAATATGCGTTTTTTAAAAAAAGAGAAAGAAAAACAAACAGAGAGAGTAATCAGGGAAATTTGATCATGTCAAATTAGGTTCTGAGTTTTCTAATTTTCCTTTTTCTTATTTTATTTTTAGAATCTCGTATTCATATTTAGATTTTTTTTTTAAATGGATGTTTGAAATTTAATAGTTTATAAAATTATGATTATAAATATAGAGATAGAAGATTGTTGCTACCAATGTCATTACTATTTTTTTTTACTATTAGACCCGAATCTCATCTACCTTTATCATTTCTCTTTCTTATTGGGATTCGAATCTAACGGTGAAAAAAATAATAATGATATTGATAATGACCAAAATTGGTAGGGACAATATCCTTTTTTATAAATAAACATAACTTAATGCAGACCACTCTGTTCCTATTTATAAGTCCGTTTTGACCAAATCATACATACCAAGGAGAGGTAGGTAGCTCAATGATTATGGGATAAATTTTCAACTTTACCATCATTTATGAATAGGTACTTTTCAACTCTTTATTCTCTTTCTATTTTAATTAGTATAATAATATAGGAAAAATTGTCACAATCTCATTTATTTGGTCAAAAGGAACTTATAAATATGACTAAATTTTTTTAGTTAAAAAGGACTTATAAATAGAATCAAGATATTTGTAATGGAAAAAAAATTACGACAACAAAAAAAAATAAAAAAATGAATTTATAAATTCTGGCAAAAAAATTTAGTTAATAAAATACTATAATAATTTCATTTAATTTTTAAATTAAATTAAATTAAATTTAAGGGCGGAGATAAAATATTAAGGGGGAAAAAAAAAAGGAGAAAGGGGTATATGCTTCGGTCACCAACGGCAGGCAATTAACCTTTGTAAATAAAGAAAATTTCATTAATTGAGAAATAAAGTAAGAGATATGGCCCAATAAGTATCCATTAATAATATTATATAGAGAAATAACCTCTTATTAAGGGGCTTAAAGGGTCAATAGCTGTAGAGTAAATACTATAGGCAGCAAGAAGGGCCAAAAAAAAAAAAAAAAGGTTTATTAAAAAAAGTGGGGAAAAAAAATATATTGATTTGAAACAGAAGGTTGATTCATCAGACGCAGCCATAACAAAAACCCCTCCCCACCACACCACTCAACCCTCTCTTTCTGAGTCTTTCCCTTTGTTTCGTCTTCCATCTTACGGAGAAAGATGAGCTGACTCTCTCTCTTCTTAAACGGCGTAACGGACATCCAAAAGCGCCGTCACGGACTACACCAACACCCTTTCTTTGACAGCCGCATGCTTTCTCTTACATAAAACCTCGGAGTCTATTATGTTAATGGCCTTAGACCAGCAATTATCACTGGGTCCGAATCCCAATCCCGTGGATGGCCAAACTGACGGAACTACTAACGGCGTCGATTTCCGGCAGCCGTCCATCGACGCCGGAGAGGATGGCGTTAAGGCGCCGAGGCTGCCTCGTTGGACGAGACAGGAGATTCTGGTGCTGATACATGGCAAGAGGGATGCGGAGAATCAAATTCGAGGGAGTCGTAGTGCGGGTTTGCCATTTGGGACGGGTCAGCTTGAGCCGAAATGGGCTTCGGTATCATCGTACTGCAAAAGGCATGGAGTGAATAGAGGTCCCGTTCAGTGCCGGAAAAGGTGGAGCAATTTGGCTGGGGACTATAAGAAGATCAAGGAATGGGAATCTCAGATAAGGGACGATTCGGAATCGTTTTGGGTGATGAGAAACGATTTAAGGAGAGAGAAGAAATTGCCGGGATTTTTCGATAAGGAGGTCTATGACATTCTCGATTCCGGATCGCAGGCGCCGGCCTTATCTTTAGCTCTAGCATCGCCTCCCACTGGAGCTGTTCCGGTGGAAAAGAGGAAAGACAGTGGGGGAGTGGTGGCAGAGACAGCGGAGGCTGATACTGAGCCACACCTATATGATAGTCGGAGCGCTGCCGGAGAGGATGGCTTGTTCTCTGATTTCGAACAGGAAGAGGCAGGATTGAGTCCAGAAAAGGAAGCAGTGAAGAAAAATGCCTCAACACACACAACGCCTGTTATCCCAATCTCAGGTTAGTATATAGTGTCAACACTCTATAATATGCGTTCCTGTTCATATAATTGCAACTTTTGAAATAAATTTTGATATGTTTAGCATGGACTAAGGAGCAAGGAGGAACAAATCTCTGATTTTGTTGGCTCTTTGAAAAACTTAAAAACTTCGGACCATGCCTATCTGATCACTGAATTTCTCAAATACTGCTTTTTTTTGCTTCCTGTTTTCTTCTCAATTTACAGAGAAGCAATATCAACCACTTCTGCGAGGCTCTCAAGGTGAAGGAAATGCTCAAGGTAATGCTTCGCACTTCTGTGATTGATTTAGATTTTATTTATGACAATATCTGTCTGGCAACAAAATATTATTTATGATGAATTTTTTTAGTGATGAACTTTGCTTTACGCCAGCAAATCGCATAATTCACTAGAGCAATGTCCTTGATTGAACTTTATATGTGATCCAATGAGGCTTCAATGTCATGTTCTTTAGGTGTCTTTAGTTCCGGCTTAAATTTTGATCCTCATCGGACCTATTAGATTTTATATTGAAAATTAGTAGCAAATGCAATTTTTTAGTGATGAACTATGCTTTAAACCAGCAAATGGCATAATTTACTGGAGCAATGTACTTGATCGAACTTTATATGTGATCCAATGAGACTTCAATGTTATGTTCTTTAGGTGTCTTTACATGCCATATTGGTGAACTTGGAGTTTATCAACTTGAAATAGATAAATCAAATAATTCTGTTGTTTCCGTGGAGGCTACTGATTTTCCCTGCAATAAATCAACTCTCTGCTCATTTGTATGTAAATTTGTTTGTTAATTACATTTGATTTTCAATAATGCCATAATTAAATCATTTTTTCCAGATCTGTATTAGTCATTCTTCTGGGATAAGTGTCTTTTAGATTATATCCATCTCTCATGGTTGAAAACTCCAAGTTCTAAACATCGATTAACATGATGCTCATGGGATTAGTGTGGATATGGGGACCGGTCCAGAAATTGTTATCCAATGCTCCACTGCTTGCTAAAAGTTACTTGTAGTTTCTTGAAAATACATGTATAACAAGCATCCTGAAGCTGAACGAGATCAGAGTTTCTAACATTTGAGAGAATGCTCTCTAAAAGTTTATTCGTAATCATGTCTCAGTAATTTCATCATCTGTTGCGAGTCGTTATTGAAAAATGGTATTTCTATAAGCTAATCTCTCCTGAGGTTTGGTTAAGATATACTTGAAAATCCTCTTTTTAAGAACTAGACTTTGACTTGACTCCTTTCTTATTTTTTAGTCACTGAAGCTTACTGTCCTGAGAATAATTCCTTTCAAAAGTACAACTACTTAACTACTATATAATGCTGTCATGGAATGAAATTGTGTTATCATATTAAATTTTAACATCAACTTAGGTATTTTTAAGGTCATGTTGAGGATAAATTATACTCTCATGCATAAAGGTAGCTTCTTTATTGTTATGTGGGAAAGATTTTTAGAACATGTATCATGCTTTCAAGGGAGCTGAGTTGAACTTTTTAAACCAGAGAGATTTATATATAATTTGATCAGACTTGGGAAAAGAGACTGATTTGCCCAAAGTGGCTTTAATCTCTCACATAATTAGAGGTTTAATTACAGGTTATTGATATTACAGTTTCTTAGGTACAAACATTGTTCATGTCATTCCCCACCTAGCTTCTTGTTGTTGTAGACATTGTGCAGGACATTAAGCTTTCTGGCTTTAGGTAAGGCTAGAGCTTTCCCCGTAATAGGGCATTAAACGGAAGGAGCTGGTTTGGTGACACTTATGACATCCATTTAATGTACAGGTGGGAGCAACGAGAAACGGCGAGGCTTGAATCCAGAAACAGGTTCTACATCTCAAGGAGGTCGAAAGAGGAAGCGGTTTCCAACAACGGATGAGGAAGATGAAATTCTGCAAAATCAATTGATTGATGTGTTGGAACGAAATGGGAAGATGCTGAGCGCCCAGCTCGAAGCCCAGAACCTAAATTTCCATTTGGACAGGGAGCAGAGGAAAGACCATGCTAGTCACTTAGTTGCTGTTCTTGATAAGCTTGCAGATGCTTTAGGCAGAATTGCTGATAAATTATAGTGCAGCGACCAAAAAACGAGCCAACTTCAGAGTTCAGAGTATAGTGTACATAACAGTTGGGGGGGGAGGAGTCTTTAGAGTCTTAATAGATATTTAGACAAATAGTTGGTTTCTGTCATTATTCACCTATTCAACAAAAAGATGATTGTCACATTTGTTTCCTGGTTTGATTTAATTTTCCGGATTTGCCGCTTCTGTGGTTGTTGTTGCCGCCTCCATTTGCAAGGTGCGGCTTTTACTATTCCCTTCTTCAGGTTTAATAATGTACATTCAGATTATATATGATTTTCTTTTTCCTGGTTGAAGTTTCTCTCTCTATGTTTCCCTTCTCATTCTTTCAGCACGCGTGTGGTTGTATATATGGTTTGTAACTAATATGCGTTTTTCTCTCATGCTTGTTGTTTCTTTTGGATCTTGGTGTTTTTGTTTCTATTGAACACTAGTATATATTAACGTCACTATCATGTCATACATAAAAGCATTATATTTATTATTTCTTTTCTGGGTTAACATGTGTTTTGTATATTGGCTTTATATGCTTCTTTAACATTTATTATTAATAAATTAACATGGGTATAAAAATAAAAGATTCGTACAATTAATAATAGTAGTAGTACTACTAATAGTTCTGCTAGGGTTTCGAATTTGGGGGAAATTGGTAGTGAGCTCCGTCACCCACTGTGGCGGAGAAAATGAGCGTCTCCTCCGACCGCACGCTACGGGGAGGAGAAAGTGAGGAATCACCGAGGGATGCAGGGGAGGAGTTGCATAAGCGGAGGAGAAAGTCACAATTCGCGTTGGAGGGATTCTCTGGAGAGGAGTCGATGAAGGCTAGAGAAGAGGACTGGATGAAAGTGGGAGGCAAAGAACAAGCGCCTAAATCATATCGAGAGTCTCTGCTACAGAATGTAAATGCGAGGGAGTGCTGGTGGCAATGGACGAAGAACGATGAAGATGACGAAGTTGAAGGATACGGTAACGATACGGATTTTGCTAAGGTGTTAAATCCAAGTGATGGCATTTGCGTAGATACCTCTGATCCACTTTGTCCGAGGTTCACATTCGAAGAAAAAGAAAAGGAAAGGCTTATCAAGCCTTTTCAGCAAACACTGGTGGTCAAACTATTGGGAAGACAAATCTCCTATGGCTTTATGGTGAAGAAATTGAAACAGATCTAGGAAAGGAAAGGTCAGATTGATATATTTGACCTTGAAAACGATTTTTATCTAGTCAATTTCCAAAAAATGGAGGATTATATGGAGGCTCTAATCGGGGGACCTTGGGTTATATTGGATGCGTATCTGAGTGTGTCACGGTGGAGACCTGAATTCAGTCCGAAGCAGGAAAAAATTGAGTCAATAGTGGCTTGGGTTAGGCTTCCAGATTTGCCTGCACCCCTATTTGACAAGAAATTCCTATTGAACCTGGGCAATGCCATTGGAAAAGCAATCAGACTGGATGTGCACACTGCACAGAGAACTCGAGGGAGGTTTGCACGTATGCGTGTTGAATTGAATCTAAATAAACCTCTAGTCCCTGAATTTAGTGTAGAGGGACAAAGATTAAGTGTTGTGTATGAAAGCTTAGGAAAGATATGCAATAATTGTGGTAGGGTTGGGCATTCGAGGGAGGGTTGTGAGGCTTTCCTTAGAAGGATGAATGAGGAAAGTATGGTAGTGGATGACTCAGAGATTAAGGAGAGTAACTCAAGGGCAAAGGAGACTGAGAAGAACTTATGGAAGACAGTCCAGAGAACCAGACGACCGAGGCAGCAGGAATTGGAGGTAAAGAAAAAGCAAACTGGCTCGAGGTTCTCAGTGTTACAGGATAATTCAGGGGAGTTAGAGCAAGTGGGAAGCGCAGATGCAGGGCAGGAAATGGTTCTAAGAAGAATGGCAAATGAGACTGAGGTGAGGAAAGGAACGCTCATTAAACAGGCTAAGAAGGGGGGTAGTGAAGGTGCTTCAGGGATGAGCAAAGAAGTTGATGGAAGCAAGTTGAAAAGTAAAGGAAGGGCAGCACAAGAAGGTATCAGAGAAAAAGGAACAATGTCGAAAGGAAGCGAAACAATAATGAAGCATGGTAGTGATAGGAAGGTCTTAGCTGAGAGATCGAATGTGCAGGTGTCGGATGTATCAGTGGTGGGGGTGTTTCGAAGACAGTGGAGAAGCAGGGTGTACAGATGGCGCATAAAGAGAATCTCCATCCGGGGGAGGATATGGAGGTGTCTCACACTGCTAATGTTGATAGACATGAGATGCTTCAGATTGTGGATAAGGAAATGAGGTCCCAAGACGGAGTGAGTATGTTTAGCGAGAAGGAGGGTCAAGCAGCTAACCTAGCTGTTTGATAGTGGTATGGGCTGCTGTTTTGGTGGTCTCTTTTTCCAAAATTTGTCATTATGTTTAAATTCATAGTATGGAATTGTAGGGGTGCCGCTAGTAAGGGTGTGGCAATTGTAGTCAGAGATTTAAAGTTTCAATATAAGTTGGATTTGCTTGTAGTTTTAGAACCCAGAATTAGTGGTAGGCAAGCTGATAGGGTCATCAGAAATTGGGGGTTTCGGTACTCAGTGAGAAGGGAAGCTGAAGGTTTTTCTGGAGGTATATGGTTGTTGTGGGATCTAGATGATCTAGTTGTGGATGTGAAGCTTAAAAATGAACAGTTTATTCATTGCAATTTACGTTACGGTGGGGGGGAAATGTTACTCTCAGCAATCTATGCAAGTCCCATAGAAGCAAAATGACACCAACTATGGGAATCTTTATACAATCTATCACGTGAGATTGTAGAGCCGTGGGCCCTAGTAGGTGACTTCAATGAAATCAAATCTCCTAGGGAGGAACAAGGGGGAGTTAGAGTATGTGAAATGAGATGCCGAAGATTCAATGAGTGGATTGAAGATTGTTGTTTTATTGACTTGGAAACTCAAGGACCTCTGTTTACATGGAAAGGGCCAAAGTGGGAAGGCCTGGAAAGAGTTTACAAGAGGTTAGATCGCTGTTTGTGCTCAACTAGCTGGCAAGAGAAGTTTGAGGATGCAGAAGTGTGTGTCTTACCTAGAGTTTGTTTCGACCGCCATCCTTTATTGGTGAAGTTATCAAAAGACAACAAGGATAGAAGACGGAGGCAGTTTAAATATGAAGCCATGTGGAAGATGCATGATAGTTTTGATAGCACATTGAAGTCTAGTTGGAATCATAATGGGGATACACATGCAAAACTGAAAACGTTGCAAGCAGACCTTATTAAATGGAAAAAGGACGTTTTTGGTAACCTAGTTGGAAGGAAGAGAAGGCTTTATAGTAGGTTAAATGGGAAACAAAAGAGGCTGGAATTGACTAAAAACCCCTATCTTGTTAATTTGGAAGTGGAACTGGAGGAGGAGCTTCTTCAAACCTTACAACAGGAAGAGATTTTCTGGTTTCAGAAGTCTAGGGGCCGTTGGCTGGAGGATGGGGATAGGAATACAAAGTATTACCATACAAAGACGATTGCAAGAAGAAGGAGAAATAAGGTGACAATGCTGAGGAATGATGTGGGGGTGTGGATTGAAGATGAAGAGATAATTGTTAGCATGTTTTATGACTTCTATAAATCACTATTTAGTGAAAGCATCTCCAGTAGGGGCTGGTATGAAACAAAATAGTCCTGGGGGAAAGTTGATAGAGTTAAGTGGAGTATGATTGGGAGAGATATTACAAGTGTGGAGGTGTGCATTGCCTTTTTTCAGATGGGCGGGTATAAAGCACCGGGATGTGATGGATTCCCAGCAGTATTTTATCATCAGAATTGGGAAGTTGTGGGACCGTCGGTTACCAGTTTCATACAGGATTTATGGAGACAGCCGGAGCGGATTGCTGAAATTAATGAAACCATGGTGGTATTGATACCAAAAGTGGAGAAACCGATGGAGGTAAGCCAATTCAAGCCTATTGCGTTGTGTAACGTTATATATAAAGGATTAACAAAGTTGATTGTGAATAGATTAAAACCATTCCTTGATCTTTTAATTTCTCCCTATCAAACGAGTTTTATTCCTAAGAGGAGTATACATGACAATATTATTATTGCTAAGGAAGTAGTTCACTCTATGAGTAAGCTACAAGGCAATAAGGGATATATGGTTATAAAAATAGATCTTGAGAAAGCATATGACCGCATGAATTGGGCATACATTGACAAAGTGTTAGAGGAAATTGAGGTAGATGAACACTTGAGGAAAGTAATTAGAGGCTGTGTAACCACTGTAAAGTTATCATTGATGTGGAATGGAAAAAGGAGAGAGGAGCTGGTCCCTTCTAGGGGCTTGAGGCAAGGGGACCCTTTGTCTCCTTATTTGTTTGTCTTAGGAATGGAAACACTCACTCATTTAATTGCTGATAGTGTGAGTAAAAGACTGTGGAAGCCTATAAAATTAGGAAGAGGAGGGGCTGAAATATCACATCTACCATTTGCTGATGACCTTTTGCTGATCTGTGAAGCTGATGTGGACCAAATGTGTGTGGTTATGGGGATTTTAGAGGAATTTGGAAACATGTCTGGTCAAAAGGTAAATAAGCTAAAGACTAGTGTCTATTTCTCAAAGAATGTGGGAAGAAGTGTCCAAAATCAAATCTGTGATATATCAAGATTTGCAAGAAAAGACGACTTGGGAAGGTATCTAGGGGCTTTCCTCACTAAAGATAGAGTGAGAAGTAAGAATTTTCAACACTTGCTTGATAAAATGCAAAATAAGTTGACTAGTTGGAAGAGGCAATCCCTATCTTTAGCTGGAAGATTCACTCTTGTGCAGTCAGTCACCAACCAAATGGGAATTTATGCCATGCAACACTCTGTTATCCCAGCTGGTGTGAGGAATCAAATGGAGAAAATCCAAAGAGATTTTATTTGGGGGCGTGAGGAGGGGAAAAGAAAGATCCATTAGGTGAGTTGGGAGGTGATATGCAGTGGGAAGAACCGTGGAGGATTAGGGCTGCGGAATCTGAAAACTATGAATGAAGCACTACTAGGAAGGGTGGCTTGGAATATAATCTCTAAGCCAACCAACCTTTGCTCGAGAGTGCTATGTGGAAAGTATGCAAGGAAGTGCAATCTGCGGGAAGAGTGTAAGGGGTTGAGATCAGACTCAGAGCTATGGAAGAAGCTGGTCCAGTTATGGCCTAGTGTTGTGGAAAACATCTACTAGGAAATTGGTGATGGGAAATCAGTAAGATTCTGGGAAGACAAATGGGTTGAAGATGCGGAAAGGCTGGCTGAAAAAAGCATTGGGCCGTTGTCGACTGAGGAAAGACAAACAAAAGTGGGAGAGTTGGTGAATGAAGGAGGTGATTGGGACATGGCTAAAATTGGGAGCATGGTGAATACTGAAGGAAAGGAATTAATTAGGGCTATCCTACCCCCTAATCAGGCTGATGGGGTGGATGTTGTAAGATGGGGACGAAATTTTAAAGATAAGTTTGTTGTAGCAGAGATGTACAGTCTTTTGTGCAATGAGGTGGAATGTGGGGAGGGAATGTTGGAAATTATGCCCTAGGGGCAATTCATTGTACTTTGGATATTTAAGTTATTTAAAGTATTCTCTTTTGTTATCATTTTCGTTTGCATGTTCATATTGATAACTGCATCCCTGGATAGTCTTATAGATTTATCCTAAATGTCCTTGGTCGGTCATCTACACGGGAGTGAAGATGAAATAAGACCAGTATGACTTTGATGAGGTATGGAGATACGAATCAAAGTCATGGGCACTTGTAAGAGTACAAGGTGCTAGACTGACCCACTATGAGAAAGCTGCATGGATTAAGTCATAGCTTATCTCATGTATAACCGCGTCACGACGCCCTATGACCTGAGACCATCATAGATTCCTACATGATGAGTCACTGGTCTTTGACCTAGTCAAAAGTCACCTTTGATCGGGTGATGATAAAGGCTCGGATCGGGATCAGTGGTTTTCATGCGGAGGAATGTGAGTGGTCAAGATGAGATTTGTCCCTCACATATGTAGAGAGATAATGCTGGACCCCTCGATGAGTGAGTCTAAAAAATGTATGGCCATACTGTGATGGAAAAGAGTTTCCATTTCACTTATTAGACTACTCGAGAATCGAGAAAGCAATGGTCAAGAAAAGGAAGTTGACATTATCCATGCCTCATCCTTGACCAAATTATCGCGTGACAAAAGGGACGTGACATGGTTGTACGATAGGTAGTATCGTGTCGTCGATCCCCATGTGAATTGGGTAGTCGCAATGTCTTGCTAGAGGCCGCTTGCGACTTGTGGGCTGATATAGTGTTGGCCCACTGCCAATCTCATATGGGCCTGCAGGGTCGCACACAAGAATAATCCAACACGGGTAAAAGTGTCCAGATTCATTGAATCCCAGATTAGTCTGAGATCAAATGAATACTAAATTTGATCTAGGATTTATATATATATATATATATATATAAATTCGAAATTAATATGTATATTATAAATGAAGATTATAATATTATATATGATATTTGTTTAGTATTTAATTTATTTGATAAATTAAATATCTGAAACAAATAGAGATATTGTATCTCATTTAATTTCGAATAAGGATATCGTATATCTGTTTCATATTAAATTGAGATATAGTATCTTAGATTTAATTAAATGGATAGATATCATATCTCGGATTTAATTTATGATGATAAATTAAATCAAAAGGCTTTAAATTTAGATTTGATTTAAATTCAAAATTCGAATTTCCAAATCTGGCTTTTAATATATTCAATTACATTTATGAGATAGATGTGATTGATATGTTGACCAGATTCAAAAATCCGAATTTCCAAAATTAATAAAGGATTAATTTTGGTTATATAATACGCCTATCGGGTTTAGAAAAACCTACGGGATTTTTAGTCGAGCGTATTCAAAAAAGCCGCGAGAAACCCTAGAGCAACTTGAGAGAGAGACGCACAAGAAGCGCTAGCACGCTGCCGCAACCGTGTTTGTGGATTGTTCGTGTGGATACCAGTAGAGGAAGCCGATCCAAGAGTCGACTTCTGCTGATCGAAAGAACCAGATGCGGACGTGTTGATCGCCCACCTGATCAAAGGAACGAGACGCGGACGTGTTGTTCGAGAAGGTAGCCCACCTGATCAAAGGAACGGAACGCGGACTAGTTCAACACAAGGTATGATTCGGTTTCCTTAACTCTGATTTAAACGTCGTTGAGTGATCCTTCGGAAGGATTCGTAAGAAATTTTTAATCCGCTGCATGTACGAATCCCTTCAGGGAAATTGGAGTGTGATATGGTGATGGAAAGGTCCGAGGAGAGTGCAACTTTTCTTATGGATGGCCTTACACAATAGGTTGCTTACGGGAGTGCGCAAGAGCAGGATTTTAGGTGGTAATGCGGACTGTTACCTTTGTAGCAGGGAGGAAGATTTGATGCATGTCCTTAGAGATTGTGATAGAGCTTGGACTCTATGGCAAGAATTATTGCCTCATTATACTGTGTCTGGCTTTTTAACCTTGCAGGATGGTGACTGGATCAAGGGTAACCTGGTGCACCTGGATGAAAATTGGAGGCTTATCTTTGGGCTCACGTGCTGGTTGCTATGGACATGGCGGAACAGATGTTGCTTTCAGGATGGATATGAAATACCAACTGATAGAGTCAAAGCAGTGCTCTGGTATGCGAAGGAGGTACGGCAAGCGCACCAGGTGTTTGGGAGTGGAGGCGGTATTAAAAAAGAAATTTTGGTTAGACGGAAGGCTCCTGAAGAGGGCTGGATAAAAGTAAATGTTGATGGGGCTGCAGGGAGTGGAGGAAAGGTAGCGGGCTGTGGGGGGATCTTCCGCAATTCACAAGGGCAGTGGTTGGCTGGTTTTAGCAGGAGATTAGGAGCTTGCTCGGCAATGAGAGCTGAACTCTGGGCCATTCTGACGGGGCTGGAGCTGGCTGTGAACTATCAGTTTAGAAATATAGTTGTAGAGTCTGATTCTAAGTCTATAATATGTTTGCTGAATGATGTACAGGTGTATAACTCTGAGGAACCGAAACTAATGGGGCGGATTAGAAGACTTGTATCGTGTTTTACAGGAGTTGTCTTTGTACATGTGTTGAGGGAAGGCAATTGTTGTGCTGATGCTTTTGCCAAGTATAGTCTAACACAAGAGGAGAGTAGGATTTTATTTGATAGTCCTCCTTGTTTTGTACGTAGCTTTCTGTCTAGGGATTGTATGGGTATAGATTACCCAAGACTTGTTTTGATACAGGAAAAAGATTGGGCTGAGGCCCTGTATTTTACCAAAAAAAAAAATTAACATGGGTATAAAATAAAGAAAATGACATAAAAATATCACTTGAACTTCAAAATCTTGTTAACAATAACAGTAATGAGATTAACAAGATCAGTAAAGCAATTAACAACTCGTTTTGTTAGAAAATCGTCTATTTAGTATTTTAAAGTTTAAATGGTATTATTTTTTTTCAGATTTTTCTTATAATATATGAACGGGCATTAGGGCATCAATGTTAAATAATCTTTAACAATGTTATGCACTGCAATGAGAATTTATTTTTCTTGCGTGGGAGGATTTAAATTATTTTACCTTATTTTTATGTATTATTTTATTTGGATTGTAGTCTGTTGTAGTAAGTATGACAGCAAGTGAGCAACAAGAGTGGTTTGTTGAATTATACTTCTTTTTTATTTTTTAGAAACTAACAAGACGGATGACCACAAGTCCTCAACTAATTATCCTACCGAACAGCTTTTTTATTTAATAGAAAATCTAAAAAGTTTGTAGGAAGAAGAGAGTTGAAACTACATGGGGAAAAAATCAGTCTTCCATTAATAATATGAAGTGATTCAAATTTCAAATTTGAAAAAATAAACTAAAGAAGCATTTAATGCAGGAAAATTATTATGAAAAAAGAAAATTGAACAAAATCATATATATATATATATATATATATATATATATATATATATATTGGGAAGCATCGTTTGATTTAATTCTGAATTATCATTTTAATTTAATGGGAATCTTATTAATTACATTAGCATGAAAAGCGTGTTTAGCTGACAGTAATGATATATACACACATACATACATAAATAATTTTAAAAAAGGGATTGAGCTCACCTATGATCTAAGGGTAGGACAAAGTCTCCCTTCTTTTTATATGATACCAATTTTTTTTTTTTTTTGTAGAACAAGCCGTCTATTGCCCTTAGCATCCAGGAGTTAGGATGTCTCCTCCAACGCCTTGACTAATCCTAGGATCGAACCTCCTGCTTTTTGGAGAGAGTGTTCAATCTCTTTACTAGTTGAACCTAAGACCAGGGATTTTTTTTTGATACAACAGTATTTTTTTTTTTTTTGCTATTGCACTCGATTCACCAGAGTTTTACCCTATCTAGTCCGGATCGTTGATACAACAGTAATGATTGTTATGATTACCAAAAGAGTGATAATAGAGATTCATAAGCAGGGCCTATAAATGCATCGCAGCCCTAATAAAATTACCATGTAGCCATGAACCCTATCGAACCCAATGCGTAAAACCCAATACGACTCCACAGACCTCAAAACCCTGCAAGGAGAAGTGAAGTGCTCGTTTGGCAGCTGCTAAAAAGTGCCTTTTAAGTTTTTTTTTTTTTCCACATACCAAAACAAATATTTTTTTACATATTTACTTCCTAAATTATAAAAAAAATCTAAAAATGCTAAAATAAACAGACACTAACACTCAACCTTTCACTTGCCATTAGATTATAAAGTCATGGAATTGAATTGTTTTTCATCATTATACCCAAAAGGGTCCAGAATTAAACTAAACATTTTTTAAAGGGCCTAAAATTGTATTGCATTCTCCAAAGAGTATGCAATTGAATTAAATGGGCCCTTACTACCCTTTAGAATTGTATTATATGTTAAAAGTCAATTACATGTATTCGTGAAGTTTAAATTCAAACTTTAAAACATGAGAGTTATATGTAGGGGTGTTCAAAAATTTTCCATCTCGTTTGTGTGTATGAGATGGGGTTTCTCGATCCCGTCTTATCCCGATAAGATTGAAACTTCTCAATCCCATGTGTGTGTGTGATAGGTTTTCCCGATCATGTCTCATCTCAAGAAGAATGCAATTTCCCGATCCTTTTGGGACGGGAAAATTTAGGATAAAAAATGAAACTTCCTGATCCCCTGTGTGCATGTGAGATAGGATTTCCCGATCATGTCTTGTCTCGAGAAGAATGAAACTTCTTGATCCTGTGTGTGTTCCCAATCCTGTCTCTGTGTGTGCGCACGCATTTGTGAGTAAGGCGTTACAAAACTCCGAACTCCGACACCAGAAGCTGGAGAAGGTGGCTTTCGCCCTACTGACCACAGCAAGACGGCTTCGGCCGTACTTTTAGGGACACCGGATTGTAGTCCGAACCAACCAGCCAATCCGTCAAATATTGCACAAACCCAACTTGGCAGGACGAATAATGAGCTAGGCTATCAAGTTGTTCGAGTTCGAAATCACGTTTGAAGCCCGGCATGCGATCAAGTCACAGGCGTTGGCAGACTTCATTAGAGAGTTGATAGGGCAAAACTTTAAGCCTAAAAAAACTCCACAAGTGCACAGGCCGTATCAAGTAATAAAGTGATGAGAAAAGTATCGTTCCCACGAGGACTTAGTATCACAACCTTTAGTTAAGCATTGATTTCACAATTTCATTTAAGTTGAGAAAACCAAATTAATTTTAATTAAGATAAAAGAAATTAAAACTAAAATAAAAATAAGAAAACTATCACAATAATCAAATGAACAACCTAGAGTCACTAATTCCTTATTTGTTTCCTAGATTTTATCCCCACTAAATTAACTTTGACTTAACCTAATCAACTAATCTAGAGTATTAATGTCTATAAATGCCTTCCGGTCCATTTATATACCTATCTTAATTAATTATGTAATGCGTCACACAATTAAATAAGATGCATTTTAAATCGGGCTCACTCTAATTTGATTATGCGGAGCTTCTAGGTATATTCCTATCCTAGACGCAAATTAGATTAAAACCTAACTTCACATTAAATTTAAACCTAATTCCACATTATTTATTCCCAAGGTCAATTTAGGATTCCCTCTTCCAAGTCCAACCCTAAATCCCCAAAACATGCTCAATGGTGGCCACTCACTAAGCAATAGCAATAAACACAGTATTAAATAAACTGAATAAAATTAATCAAAACTAAAAAGTGGGAATAGTCTCTAAAACCCAAACAAGTTCATAGATTCTCTAGGTTGTAAAACCAACTAGCCACACATGGCTTTATTCAAATCCAAAACAAAAAGATAAGAGTTCAGGTTCAAAGAAGAAGAAGAAGAGAGAGGAAAGAAAATTTCTTCGTCGCCTCCACAGTCCTTTCGTCCTTCCGTGGAAATGATGAAGAGAACCGAAACGCTCAGCCTCTACTCCTCTGCTTCTTTGTTCCTTCTCGTTCTATGTCTCCCGATCTTTTCTGCTCCTCTTTTGCTTCCTCTTCCTCCTTATTTATAATTTAGGTCTTGGGTCACTGATTCTCTTTTTCTTATTACAAAGATATCTCATATCTTGTAATTTACTCCAGCAAATCACACAATTGATTTTATTTCTATTTTTCTTGCAGGGGCCATCAAGTTTGGCTGATTGCATATCCTCTTATTGCCTTTTCTACTTCATTCCAAATCAGCTAATATTTCCCGCACAATAAAAATATGATATGAGTAGATTTTATGTCGATTTATTCTTTGATCCCAAGTTTCATGCAATTATGGAAATGTTCATAAAAGATAATTAAATAGGTATATAATAGCAATAATTCCAATTAAATCTCATAAAATATACACCTATTCGATCATAAAATATATATTCATCAAGAGTTGACCCCGGTAGTAACGAATGATGAAATCTGGAAGGTATTTGTTGACGGATCTTCCAATGCAAAAGGCAGTGGAGCAGGAGTCATCGTCGAGAGCCCAGAGGAGGTCGCAACTGAGCATTCCCTCCAGTTGGAGTTTCCGACCTCCAATAACCAGGCTGAATACGAGGCCCTCCTAATCAGGTTGTTTCAAGCAAAAGATAATAGAGCCCAAAGAGTCAAGGTGTTCACTGACTCGCAGCTTGTTTATGATTAAATAGGTGTATATTTTATGAGATTTAATTGGAATTATTGATATTATATACCTATTTAATTATCTTTTATGAACGTTTCCATAATTGCATGAAACTTGGGATCAAAGAATAAATCAACATAAAATCTACTCATATCCTATTTTTATTGTGCAGGAAATATTAGCTGATTTGGAATGAAGTAGAAAAGGCAGTAAGAGGATATGCAATCAGCCAAACTTGATGGTCTCATGCAAGAAAAATAGAAACAAAATCAATTGTGTGATCTGATGGAGTAAATTACAAGATATGAGATATATTTTTAATAAGAAAAGGAGAATCAATGACCCAAGATCTAAATTATTATAAATAAGGAGGAAGAGGAAGCAACAGAAGAAAAAAAAAACGAAGGCAGATCAAGGAGACATAGAACGAGAAGGAACAAAGAAGCAGAGAAGTAGAGGCTAAGCGTTTCGGTTCTCTTCATCATTTCCATGGAAGGACGGAAGGACTGTGGAGGCGACGAAGAAATTTTCTTTCCTCTCTCTTCTTCTTCTTCTTGGAACCTGAATTCTTATCTTTTTGTTTTGGATTTGAATAAAGCCATGTGTGGCTAGTTGGTTTTGCAACCTAGAGAATCTATGAACTTGTTTGGGTTTTAGAGATTATTCCCACTTTTTAGTTTTGATTAATTTTATTCAGTTTATTTAATCCTGTGTTTATTGCTATTGCTTAGTGAGTGGCCACCATTGAGCATGTTTTGGGGATTTAGGGTTGGACTTGGAAGATGGAATCCTAAATTGACCTTGGGATTAAATAATGTGTAATTAGATTTAAATTTAATGTGAAGTTAGGTTTTAATCTAATTTGCGTCTAAAATAGACATATACCTAGAAGCTCCGCATAATCAAATTAGAGTGAGCCCGATTTGAATTGCATCTTAATTAATTATGTGAGGCATTGCATAATTATTTGAGGTAGGTGTATAAGTGGACCGACAAGCACTTATAAACATTAATACTCTAGATTAGCTGATTAGATTAAGTCAAAGTTGATTTAGTGGGGATAAAATCTAAGAATCAAATAAGGGATTAGTGACTCTCGGTTGCTCATTTGATTATTGTGGTAGTTTTCTTATTTTTTTTATTTTAGTTTTAATTTCTTTTATCTTAATTAAATTTAATTTGGTTTTCTCAACTTAAACGAAATTGTGAAAATTAATGCTTAACTAAAGTTGTGATACCAAGTCCTCGTGGGAATGATACTTTTCTTATCACTTTATTACTTGATACGGCCTGTGCACTTGCGGAATTTTTAGGCTTAAAATTTTGCCCTATCAATGGGCCGAAGTAATAAAAGAAGAGATTGGTCAAACAAGGAACCGGGACGGGGAAGAAGCGGCATAGTTGCTCAAATGCAACAAGATAAACCCACCCATTCGGATGAAGTTGTGATAGGGCAAGTTTCAGGTGCAACAAAGCCAAGATCTGAAACTGGGTGAACGGGAAGAGAGCACCGACTCGAGTAAGACAGTCTCGGTAAAAGAAAAAGAAGTTTGGACGACCTACTTCCCGTTCCAAACATATAGGCTCGTCGGCCCCCGGACGACAGACGACACACGACACACCCGTCCATGGCTGGAAGCTTCATGCGCGCAATGTCGGCATCCGACATCAATGACCGGGTCTTCAAAACCTCATGGGATACCCAATCGAATCTCCGACACAGGGCCTCAAAAGGACTAGAAGAGTCTGAACCCTCGGCTTCGGACCGTTGGTTGGAAGGCAGAGATTTGGGAGCCATTAACCTATAGGCAAAATAAAAATATGAATATTAGCAAAGTGAGGGAATACCTGGCACAGATAAATTTGCAGGCGGTAATGATGTCGGACTCAGACGAAGGGGGCAGTAGAAGGAAGGCCCGGAGAAAGCCGGTGCCGACAGGAGCTGAGTATGGAAGAAACCCTAGCATCCCCACCATGCGCTATGTGAAAGGAGCTCTCAGCAAGGCAATCCTAGCAGGGCCCGAGGTACCCTTCGGGATGAGGATCCGAGCTCACAGAAGGAGGACCCTCGTAGACATTAAGAGGCTGAGCCAACAAGGCTGGAGATCTGGAGCCGGCTACGGAACTGATCTTGGCCTGAACTGGCAGGGAGAAAGGAATGGTACGTGCGGGAGTGCGGGCAGGGAGAGGAAACGGAGCTCTAGCAGCAGCAAGATGAGGCCCGACTCGTCTCGGATGACCGACCCCACCTCGGAGTAAAGTGGCTGACCTCTCCTCTTCTGGAAGTTCGATTCCAAGAACCCAGTAAGAAGCTCGTGGGAAGCAGGTGCGAAGAAACACTTCTTCTTCAGGTGTAAATATTGGTCTTGGTCTAGGGAAGTTTCTACCTCTATCCATGAAGGAGGAACAAAGAACCTAGGAACTAAAAGTCTTACGACGAAAAGAAAAAAGCAGGTATAGGAATGACCACAAGATGTGGTAAAGCAAATGTGACTCTCTTGGAAAACCCAGAAAGTGGTATGGTCTAAAAGATTACCCAGCGAACAAAAATGGAGGATGAGGAAATATGTAGATGACAGACCAAAGAGAGGAGTACCTGTGTGAAGAAGAAGAGGGAAACTTGAAGCTTTTGAGATGGAGAACAGTGGAGTTTTGACAGAGGATATGATCCTACAAACCCAGAGCGAAACTAGAGAAAAGCTGTGATGAAGTGAGTGTCGCAGGAAAAAGTGAAGAGACAAATGTGAAAAACTTACTTATCAGTAGTGAAAGAGCAGTAGAATGTCGGGGGCAGATAGGTCTTTGAACCTAGACACGACAGGATGTGCACAGCACGACGTGGGAGCATTAAATGCGCATGAAAATCGGGACACGGATAGGCACGACGGTTACAGACTTCCCCCAATTAAGGTGTGCCAAGTGTAAAGTTGCATTTATAGTGCATACGAAAGGAATCCCGAGCAACTGACCGAATGCCAAGGGTCAAGGAATGCAAATCCGAGGTCGCTGCTAGGCATCTCAGACCGACCCGGGTTAAGCAACCACCCCGACAGCTAAAGTAGAAGTAAGGCACGGCACTTCGGTACGGCGACGGAAATCAAATCCTTTAGTGTCCTGAGAAACAAGACCTTGGGCCTGAAACTACCTTTACGAGCCGTGGCAATTGACAGCCGGTCCGGCAGAAGTAGAGGCCTCGGACCTCAACAGAGGCCGAGGGCAATTAACACCTCGGCAGTCCAGAAGCCTGAACAACCAAGCTGGAGGGCAACTGTTACGGACCAGCCCAAAGGCCCAAATCCATAGTGTGGCCCAACAGAATTAGGAAGTATGATTCACTGATCATGGGGGAGATCCAATATCTTAACAAGACACGATCTATCCACATCATATCGGCATCCCGAGATACTCGCCTCGGATATTGCTCGCCCCGGATATTGCTCACCCTGGATATCGCGCTAGGTCGGGATATTCGCCTCGGACACCTCTATAAATACAGAGGTCGACTAACCAGGTGCACACATTCTAACTTATGCTCACTTTACATTCTGTCACACAGAGCACACACACCACCCCCTAGCTAAATGCGTCCAAGTATTCATCGAACTACGTGGACTTTGATCCCTTCAAAGGTATGTAGGCTCTAGGCTTGACACCTAGTCAAGTCCAATCAGTCCTGTTCCCAGAATAGAACAATAGGTATCTTCCTATTAGAGGTAATCTCATTCAAGACACTGTCGTATACTAAGAGCCCATTTGGTTAGATTGCATTCCATACCTGCGAAGGTAAAAGGAAAAACGAAAAAAAAAACAGTAGATAAAAACAAAATGTGATCCACATGAATCCATCATTAGACAAGTTCTTAATGATGTTTTTTTAACTAGTACTTGAATAACACAAGAATTATTTTACTTTTTTTTAATTCCTTTCGATGACGGATTGAACACTTGTTTAGGACATCCCAAATTCCTTTAGGGTCTGTTTGGTTCAACAAAGGGGAGGGGAAGGAAGGGATTTTAATGGAGGGGAAGGGGAGGGAGTGGAGGGGAGGGATTTTAATATTACCTTGTTTGGATTGATCCAAAGGAAACGGAGGGGAGAGATTTTAATGTTACCTTGTTTGGTTTGGAAGGGAGGGGAGGGATTTTTTTTTAACATTGACAATTTTACCCTTATATTGGAAGAGGGGTTTAATGTTACCTTATTTAATTTAGAAGGGGAGGGGAGGAAAATTATCTTCACACGTACAACTTTACTTATATTATAAATGATTTTTTTTTCAAATTTTATTAAATGTATTGTAACTTTTAATTATAAAAAACATTTTTATGCCCTAAAATAAAAAACATTTTTCAACTTCTATTATACCCTTATATTGGAAGAGCAGATCAATGAAGGATTGTTGGAGGAAGGAAGACGATGAAAAGAATAAGAGCAAGAAGGAAAATAAGAACAAGAAAAAGGGATTTTACAGTGATGAAGAAGCATTTGACAGAGATTAAGAAGAAAGGTACTAGGAGTATCGATTGGTGGTTTGACAGAATTAGAAGGAACAGCTATGATTCTTTAAGCGGAGAAATTCAAATTCCAAAGAGCGGTGGAATCAGTAGTACGCCAAGTCTGAAAGGAACAGTTTGTTACGTAGCTCCAGAGTGTAGCCATGGCGGCAGAGAAATGACAGAGAAATGCGATGTGTACAGTTTTGGGTTCTATTGCTTGTGATAGTTTCAGGAAAACGGCCGATTGAGGTGGAGATTGGTTCACCATTGTCAGAGATTCAGAGAGGGAATCTAATTTACTGGGCACGCCATTGCGCTCGAAATGGGAAGCTTCTAGAACTGGTGGATCAGAGAATGAGTATGAAGTTGTCGGATAAAGAGCAGGCTCTGCTCTGTATTAAGGTGGCTCTGCTCTGTCTTGTAAAGACACCATCTCCTCGTCCTTCAATGGAAGAGGTTTTGAGAATTCTCTACGGTGCTGTCGCTGATCGAGTTAGTCTTATAGGTTGCAGGGTATTTTTGGTATAAAAGCAAAAGATTGAGGATAAATTTGTCCTCTCATACTTCCATTTTAATAATCCCTCCGAATCCGTCCGATTTGGGGGGTGAAGGTTTTGAGAGAAGAGAAGGGAAAATTTTAAAAAATTTCCCCTCCCCTCCTAAAAAATGTCATTAGCCAAACGAGGGGAGGGGACCAAAATCCCTTCATCCTCCTCCCCTCCCCTCCGATCCCCTCAAACCAAACAGTCATCTCTTACATAATATATTTTTTATCATTCTGGAATGAATTCCAAAAGAGCCGACTATTAAGTGTAAAGAAAATTTAATATGTTTGAGCATGTTCCAGCATTGGTTTTGTTTCTTTCCCACCTTGACAATACAATATCTTAGTTTTCAAACCATTTTAATCATTAAAAGAAAATATAAGTGAAGTTTTTTAAGTAAAACATATTTATCTAATTTAATGAGATCAAGGAAGTTAATTATGTTAGCTAATATAACATATATTTTCTAAAAGTTCATTGTCACCTTTCAAAACCCACTCATTCTTTTTACTCCACGAATATTGTTAAAAGAGGATCACTAAAGGTAAATTACGAAAAAAATTGATAAATATAAAACTATGTCTTATATTTAGAATCAAAATCAACGATCCAAGTATATCTTATATTTAAGAGTAACATTTAGTTGTCAAGTTAATGAAAAATTTGTCAATAAGTTTCAATATGCAAAATGCGGCTATTTCTAATTCATATATATTTGTCAAAGACATAAGTGAAGTTGTCATATAAACAACTTTTAGTAACCAAATTATCAAGAGAAACTTATTAACCTTTGGCACCCAAAAAAAAAAAAAAAAACTTACTAATTGGACTAATATTCATTGCCTCCAACCAATGTTATGTTTTGAAAGTATGGATTGGATGTTAAACTGAAAAGACCAACCCCTCTCAATTTTCATGATCCAACTGATTAAACCAACAGTCGAGTTGATAATCTAATAATTAAAATAATATATATATATATACATATATATATATATACATATATATATATACATATATATAATAATAGACATGACATATAAATAAATCAATAAACAAGTCTAGTTGTCAACATAATAGCATCACAATATATATGAAGTTTTCAATGAAATAACACCCTATGGTTATAATAATGGTTTGAGAATATTTTTGGTTCTTTTATAGGGTCAATTTGTTTTTAATTTTATTTAAATTTCCAAAAAAAAAATTCCAACCTTTTTGTCCTCGCAAGCCCAAAACTCGTTTGATTTTATAGTGTTCGTTCCGCTTCCCAATCTAATTTTGAGTTTTGGCTCAACGTCGACTCAACTCTAGTCTAACCTAAGTTACTCAACTCAACCATAAAAATGGTTTTTTTAAAAAAAATATAAAAAAAGAATATATATATATATATATTATATGCACCTAATATTTAATGCCAGCCCCTTGTTATGGGAAATCTATGAGCCCACACTAATCTAAATTTGAGATATGAAAGGACCATTTTTTCAAGCGACACCGCAACCAATCAAAGCTGCTACAATCCACCCCTCGTTTTTTGACTCAATTGGTAAAGGGTCGGACACTCTTACTAAAGAGAGAGGGTTCGATCCTGTAGTCGATTAAGACACTGGGAAAGGCATTCTAACTCCTAGGTGCCTAAATTAACACCTGAAGGTAATAGACGGCTCGCCCTGCCTAACATCGGTATCACCTAGGAGGAAGGGAGATTTCACCCTGTTTTTGGATCGTGGGTAAACCCAACCCCTTTCCTAAAATTTTTGTGTAAAAAAAAAAAAAAAAACTGCTACAATCCCAAGTTTTAAATTTAAAACTTTTGATTAAGTTAGAACAACTCCATACTTTTTTTTTTATATATAGAAGAAGAAGGCTGAAGCCTATATTACAGGGAATTAAAGTTACACAAAGGGGAAATTAATCCCAAATACTCTTGATCAAGAGAAGACCTCAAATAACTCGGTCAATCTCTCAAAATACTAGTCCTAGAAAGACCAGATTTTGCTAATACATCAGCACAGCGGTTAGTCATACTAATTGTTCTAAGCGTTTGGTGGTCCATAGAAACAGGTTTTTAACCAAAACAAGAATAGTCTGACCAGTCAGAGGCCTCCTAAACGTACTCGCTTTTGCCAATTGCTTCATATGAATTCTGCCCAGCTGGGCCACCCATATAATTGAATCTGCTATTTCAGATTGGATCACATTGCTCTACTTGCTTCTTCATGTGTCTCACGGAATCGAATTACGTGTTAAAACCTCAACTCACTTATCAGTGGCGTAATATATGTCCTCATTTAATTGAACTCTCAATTATTTTGATTCTAAGTGATTTTTTTTTTTGATAGATGCAATGAAAACGAATTAAAAGGCTTGAGATAGCCGTGGAAAATCCAATGGCGGACCCAAAAATTTTACTGATGGGGCGAAAATAATTTTGAAACTTACACTGAAATGGATCAATTTTAAGATAATTACGATGAATTTCATCTTATTGATTTATAGGATATTTCTATATTCTTTAACCACCTATTTATTTTCAATTTTAGGAGATTTTAAAGAAGGAGTCTTAGTATTTGACAATTCAACATTAGAAGTAGATGAGGAAAAAGACTCACTATTTTTTCTCTTAAATAAGTATCAATGATATCATTCTTTCCCATAATAATCACCTCAAAGTGAATTATTTCATGACCAAAATATTATTATTAATAAAAACAAACCGATTAAAATTATTAACTATTAGTCATCATCTCTAGTTTTATAGTCATCTTTTAACAAAACTTAAAATTTAGGCAAAATCTTAACCTTAAAATATTCTCTAATAAGTATAAAAGTAATATCATTAGAAAGATAAAAGGGAAAATTCCATAAAAATACCTTTTGAATTTGTAAAACCCCCAGAAGTCCGTTGAATTTGTAAAAAGACTCAGAAGTACCAAGGACCTATGAGGGATATGTAAATTCAGGTCAAATTACCTTTTTACCCTTCGCTTTAAATAAATAATAAAAAAAAACCCCTCCACCCCTTCCCCCACCGGTGGCCGCCACCGCCACTACCACCACCAACCGGCTACCACCGCTGGGCGGCCGGCCAGCGTTGGTGGCCAGCCATCACCACCAGTGGCCACCCGCCGGCTGCCGGCGATAGTGGTGGTGGCCGGCGATGGGGGCCGGCCGGCGGTGGCGGCCGATGGTAGGGCCAGCCGGCCGGCGGTGGTGGTAGCGGCCGGCGTGGGGGGTGGGAGGGGATTTTATTTTATTTTATTTATTTATTTAAAACTAAGGGTAAAATAGTAATTTGACCCGAATTTGCATATCCCTTATAGGTCCTTTGTACCTCTCAGTCTTTTTACAAATTCGACGGACTTCTGGGGGTTTTGCAAATTCATATGGTATTTATTTAGAATTTTCCCAAGATAAAATCATATATAATTAATTTTATGAAGGAAATTTAATAAAAAGAAATGATTTTGTGTGCCTTATTGATTTTCAAAATTTGTCAAAAGTTGTTAGGAAAAAAAAAAGGCGGATGAGTCACTTGAAAGAAGACGATGGAGATTTCAGAAAATTGAAAAAGTAGGGTTGGGGATATATTAAAACTGGTGGGTCCTACTTATTTATTATTATATTCTTTTTTTAAAAAAGGAATACATATGAAAGCAAATGAAGGGACCTTGTGAAGAAATTGGTAGCTAAATGGGGGAGGTATATTCTTTATATATATATTTTTATTATACTCTTTATATATTTTTTTAAAAAAAAATTAGGGGGGCAGCGGCCACCCTTAGCCCCCATCCACCCCTGGAAAAATCTATCAATTGTTTTTCTTCAGTTTAATTTTATCCTTCGTTACACACAAACACACATGCATGCCGAATGAGTAAATAGAACCAAAAGAAAAAAAAAATTATGTCAAGATCCTTTTATCTATTTCCTTAGCTATCCAATCATATTTTATCATGTATCATATTTTTAAATTATTATCATTTAAATATAAACTCATTAAAAAAAACACACACACACACACAATTGTGTGTAATTTGAAAACTTGATGCAATACATATAAAGAACTTAATGTAAGTATAGTCCGAAACCAAAGGTGGAAGAAAATTTAGAAATTATTATTTTTTAATCAAAGATATGCTTTAAGTTTGTCAAAGAGAGCACTATCAATTCGGCCCACACCCAAAGGATTTTGATATGTTGGCCGAAATTTTTAAGACTAAAGTTTCGTGTGAATTTTTTAGCTAACACCCTAATTAAAGTTCAAGAATAAAGGCCTATTAATTGGTTTTATCCAAATAATTAAGAAAATAGATTAAATTCATATCTTAAATTATTTTTTAAATTAAAAATTCAAGATAATGGATCACATCCATATCTTTAATTATTTTTTGAATTAATAATCCATGATAAAAAATCATATCCATATCTTTAATCATTTCTTTATCCTTTATTATCCAATCTTTATTGGACATTTATTTATTTATTAAAAATTCAAAATTATCTTTATAACCTAATCTCTTGAATTTAAAATTCAAATTCAAATTATAAAATAAAATTCTAATTCTAAATTCAAATTGACCTAAGACCTCTTTGGTTTTCTAATATATTTAGGTCTATTAGTGGAGAAATTAATTTCCTACTAAGGAACCATATATGATGCCATTTTTGTATATTGAACTTGAAATCCTACTCCAACCCAAATGCACATACTCTTTTGAAAAAGTTCAATAACAATTATTGGCCCAGACTTGCTGATTTTAAGCAATAAAAAATAACCTTTGTGCGTGACTCATTGGTCCAATTAATCATTGACATAAATAATCTTGAACCAATCAAACTCCTTTAATGGGCTCAAGTTATCTAATGACTACATAAGACACTAGTAATGCTCTATGACCCACCGGCATTACTAGTAATGTAGTGGTATTGAGAGTAGTCTCTCCACCCCCTTGTACTGGGTTCGATCCCCCCTATCGCCTATGTATCAAAAAATGCTCTATGACCCTAAAATTAATTGAATTGATAAAGTTATCTACCTTTTGTAAGTTGGATTGTAACATCATCTATTTTAAAAAAATAATTATTAATTACTAACTTGATTAAACTATTTATTAAAATGTTTTATGCACACAGTTGAGCTTTAGATGTTACTAGGCCCATACCTTTTAACTAAATATTGCTTCAAGATTTGCCAAAATATCCAAAATATACTAGAGTATGCCAAGTGAGCTCTAATGTGATAATATACAATAATTCAACATATATCAAAAATGTGGAAGCACTGTCGTTACCAAAAATAATTTAAGCTTTCGAAGCCTTCTTTGATAGACCCACAAGAGAACTAACACCTGAAAAAAATATTTGTAACCATCAATTCAGCTCATTATAAATGCTAATATGTGCTCGTGAGGTGCCAAATTTGTAATAAAATTTCTATATCAAATTTTACATCATGAATCACATATATAATATGCCAAGCAAAAGATTGATACCCCAACACCCTTATAACCGTTAACAGAACCAATGAGCTATTATATAACAGGTTTAATGTCTTTGACAATATTACACCAAGCTCACCAACGATGAGGTGTAGCCCAGCTAAAGATATCGAACCATGGGTTCCATTTCTTTCAAATAGAGAAATGTGTCACTATTCCAAGGGCTGACCCTTAACCCAGTCAAAGGAAAAGGGTGATACCAAGGGCCCTGAAAATGTCAAAGTCATAAGTCATCCACTGCGCACTGAATAGTGGCATACCACATAGTATTTTATACACAATAACTCTCATCATCACTCCATATCCATTATCACTCCATATTCATCCATATGAACAATCATAATCTTAGCTTGTACATACAAATTCCGAACGAGATTTATAAAAATAATGCATTGTTTTAATAATTATTAAGATAACAATATTATTTCAATTCATGAAATTATAACAAAGTTGTATTATCCAAAACATATAATATCATAATTTTTTGTCTCAATAACCAATTCGAAGTAGTCATTGATATATTAAATCAATATCCATATATTTTCATTCTCATAATCATTTCACAACATATTAACACAGAACATATTAACACATATAATAAATGCAAAGTGGTTACCGCTAGTTCTCAACACAGAAACTAAACTTGAGAGAGACCAAGTCCACTCTAAAAAATAAATATATAATTATGCGTTAATAGCATTTAAAAAATAAACTAATACAATAATAATTAATTAATTAAACTATAATTGTCTCATTTTAGTTTTCTCAGAAGAAGTGACAATTTTATTTATTCCTTAAATCATCGTTACAATATCATTTTCTTCCTTCATAAATTATTTATCACTAATTATGATCATCACCTTGTCCTCAATTTAACCAAAATTTCAATTTCACACAATAAAATTTTCAACTAAAACAATTTTTAATATTCATATTCATTTATAACCCTCAAATCCAATTTATTTAATCTTGAATATAACCTCAAATAAGTTAGGGATAAGTATCATTTTTTCCCCGGAAGTTTTGGCTGAGGAGCATTAAGCACCTAGAAGTTTTTTTGATCAAAATTGTCCCAAAAGTTTAAAAACGTAGCAATCTTGCCTTTTAGTTAATATTGAACATTAAATTGTTGCTCAAATTTGTAAACTTCCAGGGGCAAAATTGTTTTTTTTTTTTAAAAAAAAAAACTTCTGGGTATCTAGTGCTTATGAACCAAAACTTTGGGGATAAAAACGATGCTTATCCCAATAAGTTAAAAATGGGTTATAAATTTGAATATAAAAGACCTACTATCACCAACTTTAATTTTTCCAACCTATTACTAACCTATATGAGCATAACCAAATGTATTAAATAAATCTCCAAACTTCTACATAATCAAATCATATCAAACTCTAATTTCAATAACAAATCCCAACTTAAAGTTCAAGATTTAGCAAAACTAAACCAATTAAACTGACATTAATATCTTTAGTAATCCAAATAAATGCTTTAAACCTCATTTAATGGGTAAAAATATCCTATAAGACAAAAATCCTAAATATTTTAAATAGAAAATTGATTTAAAATTCTTACAACAACGAAATAATAAATCCAAACCAATTACAATTACTTATTAATCATGCTCTAGATATATACAATCATCTATTAACAAAACTCAAAACTTTGCCAGAATTATAATCCCAAAATTTTCACCAATCAATACTATATTACTCTTATTAGAAAGAGAAAAATACATAGAATAACTTTCATGGAGAAAGTTTGTTAAATTAATTTAATTACCCAAATGATCTTATAAAATAAATAAATTACCTTGAAATATCCTCCAAACTCTTTTTTCCTTTTCCCTTCCTTCTTTCCTCACTCTCACCGTCTCTCCATCTCTCAATTCTCTCTCTCTCTCCCCCCCCCTTCTCTCACCATCCACACACACATAGCACACACACACACACATATTTATATATGGAAAGAGAGGAAAGGCAGTGGAAATTAATTCTGCCTCTCCAATTGTTAGTTCTCTATGTGTTTTGATAATAATTGACAATTGTAAACTCAATTTAAATTTTGTCTTTGTTAAAAAGCTTACTGTCAAAGACAAACTCGAAGTTTGGTTTTAAAAATCGAGTTTATGCTTGACAGAGAGTAGCTCAAGATTTTCTAAACTTAACCAAACTCCAGTTTGTGGCATACAGAGAGCACTTTAAGTATTTCACATTAAAGCAAACTCGAGTTTAGGTTTACAAACTCCAGTTTGCACCAGACTGAGAGACTTCAATATTTTAAACATAAGTAAACTCAAGTTTTGATATGCAAAGTCCAGTTTGCTCCAAGCTAAGCGTTTTTCAAAGTTTTTCATACTTCAAGAAAACTCGAATTTGTGTTAGAAAACTCTAGTTTACTCTGGGCTAAGAGATTTCTAAGTTTTCCTCATTTTGAGAAAACTCGAGTTTAGCATAGTAAACTCCAGTTTGCATTTAACAGAGAGTTTTCAAGTTTTTTTCCAAGTTTTTAAGGAAACTCGAATTTAGTTTTGTTAACTCAAGTTTGTATCAAACCGAAAGCTTTGCTCTATTTTGAACTTTTGAAAACTCCAGTTTTTGAGTTTTTGGATTTAAACGTATTTTTCACTATAAAAGTCCAAAACTCAAGTTAGTCACTAATGAACTCAAGTTTTATTCCTATTTAAAATATGCTTCAAAGATCAATTCGCAATGTTCTTCTCTGGATGAAGTAAACCCAAATTTAGTTGTGAAAACTTCAATTTAGGCTTCTGAAGGAAAGTTGCAAACTCCAGTTTGGATGAACAAACTCGAGTTTGTGTCGCTCAGTTTAAAAATCAAATTGCTCGAATTTGCAAAATCTTTATGTTTGATCTTAATACTTCTTATCATCACTCATTGCTATTCTTAACTATGTTTAATCAGTTTGCTAGTGAGTTTCAGATGGTTTAAAGAGTATTAAATGAAGTTTTTAACTTAAAGCAAAAAGTGACGTCAGCACATTTATTGCAAAGTCCAGAAAACTTGCATCCTTTTGGACAATCATTCTCTACAAGTTGCCAAGAGGTTAATGTTTTCTTTCCCTATCAGGAAGCTACTCTTCCAACAGATTTAATTCAAGAGAAGTCAACCATAAACTTTGTTAGTTCTTAGTGTTTTGATGATAACAACTACTAAGGTTTTTGATTCAGAAAACATCGCCCAAGTATGATGTATGCCCGAGTAGAAGCCTATCGGTGCTCAAGCATACTACTTCTAACAATGTCTTAAGTTGTTTGCAGAAGCTTGCTCAAGCAAGGCATTCTTTATGCCTGAGCATAGTCGAATTAAAATGAAAAATACTCTCTGTCAAACTACTGCTCGAGCAGCAGGTAAGTAATGCTCGAGCATGGTGCCCAACTAGAGGTAAATGTATGCTCAAGCACTACCGATGATGCATATTCTTTTTCTCTGCTTGCATGATTCTCGAACAAGGTCTATATGTTGCCCGAGCATGGTGCTCGAGCAGAACTATCAGCTTGCTCGAGCAGTCACAATCTTTCATCTTAAACTGCTTTTTGTTTGAGGTATTCTCGAGCAAGTCTAAGGGTTGCTTGAGCATAGTAAATTTAATGCTCAAGCATACATATTTCTTTTCATTATTTCTTCTCTGTCTGACTAATGCTCGAGCAAGTTCTCAGGTTTACTCAAGTAGCCTGCTCAAGCATAACTTAAATACTGCTCGAGCACAAGCAACCACCTCTTCATATTAGTAACAAATTCGATGTCTCTTGAGCATAGAAATTCGGTGCCCAAGCATGGTGCTCAAACATGATCTTGATACTGCTCGAGCATGAGTAATTCTCACTTCTGTAAAGGCATTTTGCTCATGTCTGCTCGAGCAACCAAGACCACCTACTTGAGCATGGTTCATCATCTATCAGAATTTACAGTAATCATGAAATCATTAATTTGAGCAATCATTCTTATCTTTATCCAAGTCTCATTTAAATTATTTCTAATCTTCCATGTGAGTGATTTGCAGCTATATAAACTTGTTCAAATTAAGATTAGCCAAAAAGTCGTTTATTGTGTCAGTAGCATTAAATGCTTGTTCAGAAAAGCAGAGCCATAATCGGAATGAGATTTTGTAGCCGTCGAAGACATTCCTTCGAGGCATACTTATTCCAACTATTATTCTGAGTCAACCTCTGCACAAGCACAATTGACGATGAAACATTTAATGAAGCAACGGTCAAATATGTTCATCGTAAAACATCTGTGTCTAACGGAAGTTTTAAAGAGACTCAACGGCTACATTCAAAGCTTCACAACGGCATTAATGACAGTCGCTATAAAAGTTCATCACATTCAATTCCGCCAACTATCGAAACATTGTGCATTCAATTCAAACTTATTGTCATCTATTGTTTCATCTACTTCATTAATATCTTCAGATATCTTGTACTTCAATGTTTATCATTTATCTACTCGTGAGGAGTTTAAACACTATTCGATTATTTGTTTAAGTTATTAAATCTTAAGACTGTGGAACCTTAAGTGTGGGTGTACAATTACAATCTGTAAGGGGGAGTGAGTCCTAGTGAGAAGATTATCCGAGTATAGTGTGTAATTGTAATTGTCTTTGAAAGATAGTGGAAATTCCAGGTGTTTTGGAGACTGGACATAAGTCGAAGAGTTAGACAGAACCAGGATAATCTCTTGCGTCTTTCTATTCATCTCTTGTCTCTGTCTTTGGTGTATTTTATTTCTTTATGAAAGAATTTTTGTAATCACCTATTCACCCCATCTAGGTGATATTCCATCTTCAAACTTCTGTGCACCTAGATTAATTGAAGACTAGAAAGAGAAGTGACCAAATTGCTCCTAACAGCTAAACCAATGTCTCCAACGGTTACATTGATTAATCCAACAGTCATTTAATGCGCTCTTCATATATAAGGAGTTGCATTCAAGTCTTCTCAACAACCAATTTGCAGAAAACGAAAAAGCTTTCAAGTTTCAACTACTCTTAGTGTTTTTTACTCTTGTAAAGTATCTTTTGATACATTGATACTTCAGTGATTATCTTATCTACTCTTTGAGAGAGTTTCATTTATTGAAATCATTTATTGTAAGAATCTCAAGTCGTAGGACTTGGAGATTAGGTATATCAATTTACAACTTGTTAGGGGGAGTGTATCCTAGTGAGAGGATAGCTTCGAGTACAGAGTGTGTAACTGATTATGAGAGATAGTGAAAATCTCAAAGAGTCTAGGGACTGGACGTAGGTCAAGAGTTGTGACCGAACCAGTATAAATTTGATGTGTCTTGCTATTCCTTCATCTCCTCTATTCTGCTCTGTTTTCATGTTCAATTTCAGAGCACTTTAAAAAGAATTTTTAAAATCCCCAATTTACCCCCTCTTGGTGATTTGCTCCGCTTTCACCAATTACCCAAAACGTGGCAGCACATCTGCCTTTTTAAAATTTTATTATTATTATTATTATTATCATTATCATTTTGAAAAAATTACCATAAAAGACCCAACATTTTTCCCCTTCTCTTCTTATGATCTCAACTAATTTCTTTTTAATAAATCATATGTTAAATAAAAAAAAGTTTATCTTGATAATTACATGACAAATTCATGTAGCATGATTAATTCTTTTCTTACATGTAATCAAATCCTAATGTAAAAATTAGGATGTTACAATGCCGACATCATCCCTCACATTGTCATTCATATTTAGTCGAGAGCATAAATAGAGTATCATCTCTCTTGGTTAACAAAATGTAGCTTTTCACGAAACTAAGAATCTTCTTCTATTGACTCTAAGATGGATCATGACTCTTCATGATCGCTTATTGTACATAGATTCCTAAGTCAACTAAAAGTCATCCAAGCCCTACCGGTTCTATGAATGACTAATCCCTTGTAAGGGATTGTGAGTCCTTTCAACGTGTCCTTCTACATTCATGTATTCGAGTCATACCCAAAAGTACATTGTTCTTCCCATTCTCAGGCGGATAAAGTTGTACAATCGAAGTATAACCCTACGATATAGTGCTTGATGACATCCTCAAGTCTAGGACGATCCGTACTACCAAACGATGAGAGACTTTACATATCCAATAATACTCTCTACAATGAATCTTTGTGGAGTCTCTCGGCGGATCAGTTTGGTGCTATCTATTCTCCAACAGATCCGCCCACGACATCAACTAAGGCATCACCATGCCTGTAATTCATGAGGTCCCTACCTTGTATCTCTATACAAATAGATGATGTCATACTAGTCTTATTGAGATCACCAATACCCTTCTTGATGATTCAAGACTAGGAACTAGTTTCAAGTAATAGACATACTTGGGCAAAAAAAGTAATAGACATACAATATTCTCGAGTCCTCATGATCATGATCCCTATTATAGATTCTCGAGTGAACACCCATTCTATTCTTAGGGTTTTTATCTTTAAACACGTATTAACCTTAATATAAAGGCAAGACATAAATATGATAAATATAAAAATGCTCAAATACATAAATCATAAAATACTAAATAGAAAAAGGTGTTCCTCTGTCAAAACAGATTGTCTCTAGAACACTTATTTACTAACAATATCAACACTGCCTGAGTTGTTGAGTTTGCTTACTATTGCTGAAGGTGTTGCTAAGAAAAACACAACCCAAGCTCTTTTGATTGGTGGGCCTTCCATGGCTAAGGGGAAAGCAAGTCTATGGCGATAGAATTTTCCCTTTTAAATTTATTGGATCCATCAAAATGGCCAAAATCACACTCCTTATGATTCCCCTGTTCTTGCCAAAATATAGCAAGGTAAGACAAAAATTTTGATTTCCAACTAAAACACCATAACCTAGTCCATACTCACTTTTAGCTTGTTGTTTAAACCTTTAATCATTTTTTCCCCATTTTAAATAAATTAACAGCACCTCCCTTTACATTTAAGGTATTTAAAAATCTAAAGAAGTCAAGAAGAAAGCACCACAAGCCAACAACAAGTTCAAATCCACAACAATAAAGCTATGGTTACCTCTTACCTTGAGTTGAACTTGCGTCCTTGAAGTTTCTCTTCTTCCTTTGATTCACCCAAGTTTCGGCCCCCTTCTTAAAACACCATAGGTAGAGAGATTTTAGGATCAATAATGGTCAAAAGAGGAAGCTTAGAAGAGGTAGAGAAAATTACACAAGATTTACCTCTTGATTCTTGATCTTTCCTTCTTCTTCTTGAATTTCAATGAGCTCTTCTTGGCCCTTTTTGTGCGTGACTGTCTGACTTTTGAGAGGGAAGAAGTGTTTTTGGGTAACTGATTAAGGGTCCAAATCGGCTGAAGAAGGAGATAAACAATTGGCCTCCAACTTGTCACTTATTTACACACATGTCACTTGGTTCAATCCTAACTACGTAGTTAGAGTGTTTTGGGCTTTCTCCTTCCTCCTCTCTTTTGGGTGTTTGGTTGAAAATTTAAGGCCCAATTGGAGGTTTAATGAGTTCCTATTTTTTTCCAATTTTCACACATCCAAAGGCAGGTTTTAGTAAGTCTCTCGGTATTTGTCCTTCGAACTCGGCTGAAGAGTGGGCCATAGTTGAGGGGCTCCAACTTGTGTGGGATCTTGGCATCAGGAAAGTCATACTAGAGTCGGATGCAGAGGAGATTGTCAAATTAATCCGTGATGATTCCTGTTCTTCTTGTAGCAACCTTGTGTTGAGGGCTAGGGAGTTACTCAGAATGAACTGGCAGGTTGATGTCAGGGTTATTCTGAGAGAGTCGAATAAAGTGGCCGATGCTTTGGCCAAGTTTGGTATTTCAGAGTCTGTTATGTTTGATGTGTGCCCCAGTTTTGTTAGAAGCTGGGTTGACAATGAGTGTCTGGGAGCCAATTCCCTCTTGATGTAATTTTATTTAATATAGGCCTTGTGCCTCCCTTCTTAGCAAAAAAAAAAAAAAATAGTATTTAATTTAATTATATCAAAAAAAGATAGTATTGTTATAAATATATAATATTATGGATGTCCATTATAGTTGGCACCCTCTAGCCTACAATTAGGAATAAGAGAAGCAAAGAAATTACCACCCAATAGCCCACAATAGCATGAATTAGTCATCTCTTGTTCATACATCAAATAGCCACGTGTTTGCAGTTGGGGATCTCTGGGTGCCCATTTTGTATTGTAATTAAATGAGCTATGTGCTTTTCTTTTGGCTATAAATAGCCATGAACCCACCACTTGTTTTGATGGTGTGGAAGAGAAGTGAATGAAGAATTACTATTACTCTTTCTGATTCCTGCACCTTCTATTTTATTATCTTAGTTTTATAATACGTTATCAGCACTAGACTCTAGCCAAGGTATAATTTTCTTATCATCTTTTAATACTTATATTATATGTTTATTTTACCTATCTAGGATGATCTTAACCACTATATGGAATTAAAGAAATAATTTTATCAAAGGCTTTAAATATCAAATTCCATGGTTAAGATCGGAGATTACTATTATTCGTTTATATTATATTATTTAAACTAGTATTGCTTGTGAAATTTCTATTTATTTCATGCATGATTATATTCTCCTTCTATTTATAAACTAAGTCTTGGTGAGGATTACCCCCATTTTTATGGCGTGGATTACCACCATTTTTAGTTCTTTTACTGGTGCGGATTACCCCCATTCTTATTTCTGGTGCGGATTACCCCCATTCTTATTTCTTTTACCGGTGTGGATTACCCCCGAACTTAATTCATTTCTTTAAAAGTACTTTTATTGCTAACATTGATATTTTGTATAGCTAGAAGCTATATATATATATATATATATATATATATATATATATATATGTATGTATATATATATATATGTATGTATATATATATATATATATATATACATATATTTTCTTATTTTAAAACTATATGATTAGAAGTCATGATTTCTTATATATGGCCAGAAGCCATATAAAATCTTTTTTTTTTGTTGATAATAAGAGCTAAATGGCCAGAAGCCGCAAAATTGTAATTTTTATTATAATATCTTACTTGTTGTCATATGAATTTCCTGTTATTAATTCTTGTTTATTTCTTTTCATTAGCCTGAACCATGACAAACACAACAATCACATCCCTTGCAAAACTTGAATTTGTGGCTCTTGATATTTCTGGAAAAAATTACTTATCTTGGGTGCTGGATGTGGAAATTCACTTGAATGCCCTTGGTCTAGAAGACACAATTAAAGAAGGAAACCAAGCTTCTAATCAGGAAAAAGCCAAATCCATGATTTTCTTACGCCACCATTTACATGAAAATTTGAAAATAGAATATTTGACGGTGAAAGACCCACTAGTTCTCTGGAACAATCTAAAAGAAAGGTATGATCACCAGAAGATGGTCATCCTCCTAAAAGCTCATCATGACTGGATTCAACTGCTTTTACAATATTTTAAATCTGTGAGTGAATATAATTCAGCCATGTTTAGAATTACTTCTCAATTGAAATTATGTGGAGATAAAATTACTGATGAAGACATGTTAGAAAAAACATTCTCCACATTTCATGCCACCAATTTGCTCCTGCAGCAGCAATACCGTGAAAAAGGATTCAAGAAATATGCTGAATTAATTTCTTGTCTCCTTGTGGCTGAGCAAAATAATGAGCTTTTACTAATGAACCATGAATCTCGTCCAACAGGCTCAACTCCACTCCCAGAAGCGAATGCGGTAACCAATGAAAATTTTAGAGGCCAAGGATGGGGACGTAAAAGTGGCTATAACCGAGGAGGTCGTGGCCGTGGTTGTGGTTCAAATCGCGGTGGATTTAATTCCCGCTCTAAGGGAGGAAAGATTGAAAAGAACCCCCAGAAAGGAAACCAGTGGGAATAATAAGCATACTGAAAATGCATGTTATCGTTGCGGTGGAAAAGGTCATTGGTCTCGTACCTGTCATACGCCAAGACATTTGATTGATCTTTACCAAGAATCACTGAAAAAAGGTGGTAAAGGGCCGAAATCTGAAGCAAATCATGATGATATGGCTGAAAATTCTGAGCAAAAAGACATAGATATTAATTATTTAGAAGCTGCTGATTTCTTAGCATAAGTTATCTTTGTCTGTTCATATCACTATGTTTTGACTATGTTTTATATGATCAAACTTATTAACTATTATCTGTCTTTCTTTTAACTATACTTTTATTTATTTTCATGTATCTTTTAATGAAGAATGAATTTCCGTTGCATCAATCCTAAAGATTTATGTCTTGTTGATAGCGCAACAACCCACACCATACTAAGGAATGATAAATATTTCTCTTCCTTAGCAATGCAAGAAGCCAATATTCAAACGATATCTGGTAGTATAAATTTGATTGAAGGCTCTGGAAGAGCTAATATTTTGTTACCTGAAGGAACAAAATTATGCATTGATAATGCATTTTATTCTACCAGATCTAAAAGAAATTTGTTGAGTTTTAAAGATATTCGCAAAAATGGATATCATATAGAAACAACAGTTAATAGTAATCAGGAATGTCTGGCTATAACGAATATTGTTTCTAGTAGAAAATGCATATTAGAATGCCTTCCTACCTTTTCTTCTGGATTGTATTATACATTTATAAGCACAATTGAAACACATGCTATTGTAAACCAGAAGTTTGTCAATCAAAACCAGAAGTTTGTTAATGAATTTAATGTTTGGCATGACCGGTTAGGCCATCCCAGATCAACTATGATGCGATGAATAATTGAGAATTCATGTGGACATACCCTGAAGTGTAAACAAATACAACAATCCCATGATTTCTCATATGCTACTTGTTCTAAGGGAAAGTTAATCATTCAGCCATCACCAAGCAAAGTAGAAAGTGAGTCACTCACATTTCTAGAACGGATACAGGGTGATATTTGTGGGCCAATACACCCACCATGCGAACCATTCAGGTATTTTATGGTTTTAATTGATGCATCAACTAAATGGTCGCATGTTTGCTTATTTATCTTCTCGCAACCTGGCATTTGCGAGATTACTTGCTCAATTGATTAGATTAAGAGCACATTACCCTGATTATCCTATCAAGAAAATACGTCTTGATAATGCTGGTGAATTTACTTCACAAGCTTTTAATGAATATTGTATGTCCCTTGGAATTGATGTTGAGCATCCTGTAGCTCATGTTCATACACAAAATGGACTTGCAGAATCTTTGATTAAAAGATTGCAACTGATTGCAAGACCCTTACTTATGAGATCTAATCTCCCAATTTCTACTTGGGGTCATGCCATTCTGCATGTAGCAATGTTAATTCGCATCAGGCCAACTAGTTACTTAAAGGTTCCCCCTACAAATGGTTTTTGATCAAGAACCTAATATTTCTCATATACAGATTTTTGGTTGTGCAGTATATGTGCCAGTAGCACCACCACAACGTACTAAAATGGGTCCTCAAAGAAGAATGGGAATATATGTTGGGTATGAATCTCCTTCAATCATAAAATATCTAGAACCATCTACAGGAGATTTATTTACGGCACGATTTGCCGATTGTCATTTTGATGAATCAGTTTTCCCAACATTAGGGGGAGAAAATAAGCAGTTGGGTAAAGAGATTAGCTGGAATGAATTATCATTGGCTCATTTTGATCCTCGTATGAAACAATGTGAACTGGAAGTTTAAAAGATAATTCATTTGCAGAATTTAGCTAATCGAATGCTAGAAGCATTCACTGACCCAAAGAGAGTGACTAAGTCACATGTCCTAGCTGTTAATGCTCCTATTCGAATTGATGTCCCTGAAAGACAACCTATTACAAATGAATCAAAAACACGCCTGAAGCGTGGTAGACCCATCGGTTCTAAAGATAAAAATCCTCGAAAGAGAAAGGGAGCTAAGAATATAGATGGTCAAGTCGAGGATAATCAAGAAAAGTCAGTAGCTCCAGAAGAGTCATCTCTTGAAGAGTTATTATCTCCAGAAGAGAATGTTGTAGTCCCAGAAGAGACCCAGGTACCTGAAACATGTGAAAATAATGAGATCTCAATAAATTATGTTATGAATGGTATCCGATGGGATCGAAATGAAGTCAACGTTGACGACATATTTGCTTATCATATAGCATGTGATGTAATGAATGATGATGAGGATCATGAGCCAAAATCCATTAGTGAGTGCCAACAAAGAAAGGATTGGCCCCTATGG
Source organism: Acacia crassicarpa (assembly GCA_034222035.1). NCBI lineage: Eukaryota > Viridiplantae > Streptophyta > Magnoliopsida > Fabales > Fabaceae > Acacia > Acacia crassicarpa. The sequence goes on from JAWXYG010000008.1 coordinate 23,845,217, forward strand.
AAAGATGCTATAAATGTAGAATTAAAATCACTGGCAAAACGAAAAGTATTTGGGTCTGTAGTCCCTACACCTGAAGATGTAAAGCCAGTTGGATACAAATGGGTCTTTGTAAGAAAAAGAAATGAAAAAGGTGAAATTACAAGATATAAGGCACGTCTTGTAGCTCAAGGCTTTACACAAAGACTAGGCTTTGATTTTAAAGAAACGTATTCACCAGTAGTGGATGCAACTACTTTTCGCTATTTGATTAGTTTAGCAGTAAATGAAAGACCTGATTTGCATTTAATGGATGTTGTGATAGCCTATTTGTATGGCCCACTTGATAATGACATTTATATGAAAGTTCCTGAAGGACTCAAGGTGCCGGAAGCACCAAATTCAAGTGCTCAAAAACAATACTCGATTAAATTAAATAAGTCCCTGTATGGCTTGAAGCAATCAGGGCGCATGTGGTATAATTGTCTCAAAGAATATTTGTTGAAAGAAGGGTATAGAAATGACCCTATATGCCCATGCATTTTCATGAAACGTTCTAGAAATGAATTTGCTATAATTGCGGTATATGTTGATGATATCAACATCATTGGAACTCCTGAAGAGCTCCAAAAGGCAATTAATTGTTTAAAGAAAGAATTTGAAATGAAAGATTTGGGTAAAACACAATTCTGACTAGGACTATAGATCGAGTATCTGAAGGATGTGATATTTGTATATCAAGAAAGTTATACAAAGAAGGTCCTAGAAAGATTTTATATGGACAAGTCACATCCATTTTGTACTCCAATGATTGTAGGATCCTTGCATGTTGATAAAGATCCATTCCGACCTCAGATAATCAACGAAGAAGGTGAAGAAGAATTACTTGGTCCAGAAGTACCATATCTTAGTGCCATTGAAGCAATGATGTATCTTGCTAACCATACATGTCCCGATATATCATTTGCAGTGAATTCATTAGCAAGATATAGTTCTACACCAACACGAAGACATTGGGATGGAGTAAAACGCATTTTTCGTTATCTCAGAGGCACCATGGACATGGGGTTATACTACTCAAATACATCCAAACATGAATTGATTGGTTATGCAGATGCTGGATTTATGTCTGATCCACACAATGGTAAGTCACAAACTGGTTATCTGTTTACATGTGAAGGTGCAGCTATTTCATGGTGATCTATGAAGCAGACTATATCAGCCACATCATCTAACCATGCAGAAATTCTAGCAATGCATGAAACAAGTCGTGAATGTATATGGTTGAGGTCAATAATACATCACATTCGAACAACTTGTCATTTATCTTCAGGAAAAATGGATCCAACTGTTCTATATAAAGATAATGCTGCATGTGTTGCTCAACTTAAAGAATGTTATATCAAGGGCGATAGAACAAAGCATATTTTACCAAAATTCTTTTTCACTCGCAATCTTCAAAAAGATGGTGAAATAGATATCCAGCAAATTAGTTCAAGTGAAAATCTGGCAGATTTGTTCACTAAGTCACTTCCTGAAGCAATTTTTGAAAAGCTTGTCCATGGTATTGGCCTCCGAAGACTCAGAGATCTCAACTAACGTTGTCAAGAGGGGGAGTCGATACATGCTGTACTCTTTTTCCCTTATCTAGATTTTATCCCACTGAGTTTTTCTAGAAAGGTTTTTAATGAGGCAGCACTAGAAAATGTATCAATGAATGATGTATTCTTTTCTTTAGCTAAATTAACATATATCCTAAAATTTAATATTTGGGAAAATCAGACACTTAGCCAACATTCACTATCTCATTCCATTGGGTACACATTTTGTACTTAGCCAACATTCACTATCTCATTCCATTGGGTACACATTTTGTACTTAGCCAACATTCACTATCTCATTCCATTGGGTACACATTTTGTACAACGAGTTTTAGTAAAGCAAAAATCAGGACATTACACCTCTCAAGAATTTCCTAATATAGAAAGCTTTTTCTTCATTCTTTTCAAATTATTACTATATTCATTTACTTGTAGAGAAAACATGACATTGAAGATATATGCTTGCGAACCGTGGAAATGAACCAGCAAATATTTATAGAGCTTCTACCATTCGTATATATTAATATGAAAGAAAATGTTCAAACATATCATTGTTCTTCATATATACTTGATAAAAAAATATATATTGTCTTGTATTTATAGATTACAAATATAAATAATGAAAACTTATACAACTTATACAATAAACACCCGCGTATTTCACTGGTTCTGTGCTAGTTTAATAAAAATAACGAGAGTATATTCTTTTGGTCCTATTATGAATAAGATGAATTATTCGTAAGAAGAAAGTATGAACAGAAAGAAGGAAAAGGCGATCAAAGAGGGAAAGTGATGAAAATGGTCAAAAAGTAGCACACTATACACAACAAATTGCGTCGTGGTCATGTCAAAGGTAATGCTTCTCCTCAATCCCATGACCCTCTTTTCCTAACTTTTAAAAATCAAAGATTAAATTAAACCATTAAGGGCTTTTTGGTATGAGTATTGTTCAAGTATACATTAATGAGTAAATACTCTTTTTGATCCGTGATAAAAAACATGGACTCCATTTTGGTCTCTTACAAAAAAATCGACTCTTATTCATCCTTTTTATGGACTAAAAAGAGTCTTTTAGAGATTTGTGAAGGATCAAAATGTCAACCAATCGACCCTTATTCGCCCTTTTTATGGACTAAAAATGACCTTTTTTTTTTAAGGACCAAAATGGGGATCGCTTTTTATCAGGGACTAGAAAAGGTATTTACTCTACATTAATCATTTCGTGTATGTATATTTAAGGTTAAATTATATCCAACACTCAAATAATTTTTCAATAACATTCGGTATTATAAACTAATTTGTAATTGATCCAACACCCTAAAGTATTTTTCTAATAATACTTTAACATCCTAAAATTTTTTGCATAATTTATAGTGTATCTTATACCCTAAATTATTTTTAAGTTAAATAATTTAAAGGCAAAAATATAGCAAAACTGCTTTACTATATTGGATGCTAAAAAAATTTTAGAACTCTGAATAAATCACAAATCAATTTAAGATCCTAAGTGTTAATTGAAAAATATTTCAAGGACCGGATGCATGTTAGCTCATATATTTATCCGTCTACTATTACCTTATAGCTGGAGTGCTGGACTAGATGCTTCCTACATTTTGGCGGTCTCTATCATAAAAAGGAAAAGCATCCCCCATTCATCATTGCGTTGTAAATCCCCCCAACCCCCCCCCCCCCCCCCCCAAAAAAAAAACTCAAAAAAAAAAAAAATATATATATATATATATATATTAAATAGTGTATTGGTAGAACAAGTTCTCTGTCACCGAGGCCAGTAGGGTCCTTGTCACTATTATTAATAAAACTCTTGTAAATGATATGAATTTAAGAATTTGTTACTTGGAAAACAAAAGTTAGTACTTCCTCCGATCCTTAATATAAAATATATTTAGGGAATTGATATTGGTTCTAAATATGAAATAAAGTTTTCATACTTATCAATCTTTTCCTAAATTATCCCTATTGATACTCTCTCAACAATAATCAAGGAGAAAAGAGAATAAGGGAATTAAGAAAGTTGACCAGGATATTTTAAAAAATACATGTTACTATCCCCGGTTCTAATTATAAGAGTTAGTTGACTTTCTTTGCAGAGATTAAGGAAGTTAAATAAGTTACTTAATCATCTTATATGCTAAAAATTCTTAGATTATATATTAGTTTATTAATCAAACTAATAAGTTTGAAGAAAAAAATAAAAATAAAAATATTTTAAAGTAATTTAATTAGCTTCCTTAATCTCTCTAAAAAAGTCAACTAGCTCTTATAATTAGGACCGGGGGAGTATTTTTTACCAAACTAATCCAACTTCCTTAATTTAATCAAATTAGATAAATATGTCTTATATTAATGACGGATAAGTAATATTTAATGAAATATACAGAATGCCTTAACAAAATTTGTGAATGAGTTGTAGCCAAAATGTCATGCAAGTGGAACTAGTATCAAACCTCATCTCCACCACTTGAAAAATTAATTATTCTCACCAACAGGGTCTTTAGGCCCAATAAGGGGCCTAACGACCGGCTGCTGACATAGCCTAAAATCAAGTGGTTGGATACTTTTTTAAAAAATAAAATAAAAAATAATAAGGGGCATTTCAGTCTTTATCTTTCCATGTTGCCTTTTCCCCCTCCAATTTCAAAATCTCATTATTGGACATAGTTCCTTCTTTGGTATTATTAACTTTTGCTGTACCTATCTATCTTATTTTCATAATTTCCAAATTATTATTCTTGTTATGAAATAAAAGAGAGAACAAGAGAGAACAATCTTATTTATTATTTAGATGTGTGTACAATACATAATATATGCCTCCTATTAATAGGCACAACTCTATGATTTAAAATAAATGCGATTACCATAATCATAGAAAATAATGCAGAGAAATAATACGAAGATGGACATCTATATTAATATATTATTCATAACAATACCCCTTAGGTGTCCATAACTAAACATGTGCCTCATTAAAAAACTTCAATTAAGAAAATGCTAATGGGATAAAAACTTAGAAGAAGAAAAAGAGTACACTATTCAGCGATATACTTAATAGTAGAGCTAGAAATCAGAGCTGGCCCTTAAAGGGCCAAGGCCTAAAAGGGCTCTTTTAGGCTCGGGAAAAGAAAAATATCTATTTGTCAAGGCCCTGCAGGGCCAGAACTATTTTTCCTGCGTTTTTTTCCTCACAGAAATATAATTAGTAAATTATAATAATTAAAGTTCTAATTTACTAAATAAATGTTTTCAGCATTAAGGTCTAAATAATACGCATCATGTAATAAACAAACACAATCACTAAGTCATAATTAAAGATAAACTATTGTCCATATACCACAATTACAAATAATTAATAAGAAGATTTAACAAAATTAAAAAATATTTCTTATAAATATGTCTTAAAAAGTATAAGTAGTCAACAATAAACAATACAAGATATGGAAAAAAAATTACTAAAAAATAAGTCAAAAAAATACAAAATTAGTAAGAATATTTATGAAATAAGAAATGTCTTTTATAGATTTTAAATTTTTAGGATTCTCAATTCAAGATGTTCTTATGAAACTTAATTATAAAAAAGATAATAACAACTAAATATTTTCAACATCATTAACAAAGTATAAAAAATCAATAATGTTATTATCATATCCGCTTCCACTATTGAGGTAAACATCTTAAGCTCAGCCCTTGTAAATTCAGGCCTAAAGGCCAGCTTGATGGGCGCGACCTGTTTTCCCAACTTTACATAATAGTGCTACCTCATTAAAAGCTTTGCTATGAAAGCCCAGTGGGAAAAACCATAAACAAGGGAAAAAAGAGTACATCGTGTATCAACTCCTCTTGTTGACAACATCAGTTGATATCAACATCATACATTAGTAAATTATGTTGGGATCCGTACACGCAACAAATTAAAAACTTACGAATCCAATCGGAGGATCCATCAACGGCATTTAAATCAAGTTTGAAAAGGAACCGTACCTATGCTAATTAATAAGCGTCTCTTCCAATTTGATCTCGTGAACTACCTACTCGATCAATAGGAGTCAACTCTACGAATCTCCTCCCTCTATCGGTATCCACATGAATAGCCTCCAACACCGATGGCAGCGTGCTAACGCCTTCAGTATTCTCGCGTCTCTCTTTTACTCTCTAGGGTTTCTTGCGGCTTCTCTAATACGTCTGACAAAATGTCCCGTAGGTTTTTCAAAACCCGGTAGGCATATCATATTCAAAATTAATCCTTATTAATTTTGAAATTTGAATTTGGATTAAAATAATATATTAATTAAATATATCTAATAGATCTAATCTAATCTATTTATTTAATCCGAATTAAAAGCCTTCTGATTTGATTTATCTCTATAAATTAAATCTAAGAAATGATATATACCTATTCAATTAAATCTGAGATATTATATCTCAATTTAAATTAAATCAGATATATGATATCTTTATTCGAAAATTAAATCTGAGATACAATATCTCTATTTGTTTTAGATATTTAATTTATCAAATAAATTAAATACAAAACAAATATTATATAATAATATTATAATCTCTATTAAATAATATTATTATATCATTTTCAAATTTTATATATATATATATTCATCCTAGATTAAATACAGTATTCATTAAATCTTAGACATATCTAAAATTCAATGAATATGAACACTGTTGCTCGTGTTAAGCTATTCTTGTATGCGACACTGCAGGCCCACGTGAGATTGGCAGCGGGCCAATACTGTACCAGCCCACAAGTCGCAAACGGCCTCTAGCAAGACATTGTGACTACCCAATTCATATGGGGATCGATGATACGATACAACCTATCGTACAACCATGTCACATCCCTTTTGTCACACAATAATTTGGTCAAGGATGAGGCATAGATATTGTCAACTTCCTGTTCTTGACCATTACTTTCTCAATTCTTGAGTAGTCTAATAGAAATAGAAACTCCTTTCCATCGTAGTATGGCTATACATTTCTCAAACTCACTCATTGAGGGGCCCAGTATTATCTCTCTACAAATGTGAGGGACAAATTCCATCTTAACCATTTACATTCTTGTACATTAAAACCACTGATCTCGATCATAGCTTTTATCATCACCCAGTCAAAGGTGACTTTTAACTAGGTCAAAGATCAGCGACCGATCATGTAGGAATCCATGATGTTCTCACGTCAAAGGGCGTTGTGACGCGATTATATATGAGATAAGCTTATGACTAAATCCATGCAGCTTTCTCATAGTGGGTCGGTCCAGCACCTTGTACTCTTACAAGTGCTTATGACTTTAATTCGTATTTCCATACCTCATCAATGTCATACTGGTCTTATTTCATCTTCGCTCCCGCGTAGATGACCGAACAGGAACATTTATGATAATCTATAAGATATATTCAAGGATTCAGTTATCACTATAAACATGCAAATGAAATGATAACTAAAGGAGAATACTTTAAATAACATAAACGTTTAAAGTACAATGGCTTGCCCCTAGGGCATAATTTCCAACATGGTTGATATCTCTGAGTCTGTGAATTATGATGCCATGAACGAGCTTTTCAAATATTGTTCCAAGAAGTGACTTGGTGAAAAAATCTACTAGATTTCACTGGAACAAATTTGTCGGATGCTAATTTCACTCTCTTCTGTTGATGCAATCTACTACATTACCTTCGTGTTGGTGAATAACTATATTATGCTAATAAGTAAATGATATATCAAGTCATATGTGACGAACTAAATATACATAAGTGCTCTAATTACACTAAGATATGATACTTCTGGACCAAGTATTTCTTCATCACTTTATCGAGGTCTAAAGATGAGAACTTTTGGACCAAGGTTTCTCCATTTAAAAAAAAAACACTTTATTCTTCCTTCAACATACATTATTGAGTCAATAATATCGCATACACCTTGATTGTTAAAACTATACAAAGATCTCGATTAAATTGTTTACTTCTGGCAACTTAATCCTTCAAGGGATTTCATTGATCATATGCTTCTAGCAACTTGAATCCTTCAGAGACTTTCATATGTTTATATTTAAATCCATATATGTACACAGGGATTTTATAAGTATAATAATGTTCCAAATATATACTCATAGCATTTAAAATCCTTCTTGGATTCATATATAATATTCACAATATAGTAAGTCACATGTTATAATCATGTTCTCAAGACAAATATCAAAGTTTTATTTACTGCTAGACTTCCAAATTAACCAGACATATGAAAATTTGATCCACCACAAGACATATGTCTATATATCATTGAACTTTTACGCAAATGCTTGTTCATGTGATACATGAAAGTGGAGCTAAATACCCAAGAGGGGGGGTGAATTGGGTATTCTCAAGATTTTCGAAAATAACTCTGTTTTGAGACAATAAAAATAGAGGTGAACAGAGTAAAGGGAAGAGCAGCTGGACACAGAGATTTATACTGGTTCGGTCCTAACAACTTGACCTACATCCAGTCCCCAGACTCTCTGGGATTTTTCACTATATCAAAGATTACACACTCTGCACTCAAGAAGTCGTTCTCTCTCTAGAACTCACTCCCCCTTACAAGTTGTAATGAATGAACTCCAAAATCACCAAGTCCCCTTAACTTGTTATTCTTTACAATAAATGTTTTACAAAGATAAACTCTCTCACAGAGTGGATAATAATGAATATTGAAGCTCAAAATATCAAAATATATAATACAATTAAAAACTGAAGAAATAAATGTAAGACTTGAATGATTTTTGTTTTCAGCTGTTTTAGTTGTTAAAAAGAATTGAATGCAGCTCTATTTATACTAAGAGTGCATTAAATGACCGTTGGAGAAGCAGTTGTTCTGGATTAATCCGTTGGAGAAGCAGTTGCTTGTTGTAGAAATCATTCTTTAATGCTTTGCAACCGTGTGCAGATGGATTACCTAAAAGTGTGCAACTTTCTGGGCATAGCACTTAATGAGCTGACATTGCTTTTTGCTTTAACCTTTAACCTTCAACAAACACTCTCTAATTCATCTGAAATTCACTAATAAAGTGATTAAACATAGCTAGGAGTATTAGAGAATAATACTGGAAAGTATTAAGATCAAACAAGAAAGTTTTCCAAATTCGTCAGATTTGAATTTCTGAATCAGCGATGTAAACTCGAGTTTGGTTCATACAGACTCGAGTTTGAAGCTTCAATATGTAAAAGCATTTTAAGTTCAAAACATTTAAACTGGAGGTTTCCTTCCAAAACCTGAGGTTTTCAAAACACTGAAAAACTACATTGCTCTCGGGGTGATTTAAACTCGAGTTTGCGTGTCTGAACTCGAGTTTCCTCCATCCAGAGAGGAATGTCGTGATTTTGAGCTTTGGAGCAGCTTTGTGCAAAACACAAACTCGAGTCTATTAGTAGACAGGCTCGAGTTTGACACTGTTCAAGTCCAAACATAGTTTTAGTTTTCAAAAGGTAAACTGGAGGTTTTCAGTGCAAACTCTAGAGTTTTCTCATGTTGAAAAATACATTGCTTTCTGTAAGGTTTAAACTCGAGTTCACAAAATTAACCTCGAGTTTGTCTTACTCAAGAAAACTTTGAATGCTCTTGGCCTGAAGTAAACTGGAGGTTTATGAAATTAGTCTTGAGTTTACTTTGGTTAAAATTCTTGTAAGCTCTCTACCAAGTGTAAACTCGAGTTTGCATCTGCAACCTCGAGTTTACAAGTTTTGTAAACTCTTGAGATTTTCAAAGCAGTGGAAAACTTTACTCAATATGAAACATTGTAGAGTTTGTGAAAATCTCTTAATTTGAAAATTCTTCTCGCCAGAGGCAAACTCGAGTTTGTCATAACAAACTCGAGCTTACATGGTTTGTAGACTCTTGAAGATTTTCTCTAGAGGTTTCAAACTTGAGGTTTTAGAAATAGGAGTCTCGAGTTTAAAAGTGTTTTCAAATCAAAATGCTCTCCGTCTCTAGCAAACTCGAGGTTCCAAAGTTAACCTTGAGTTTACTCAAAGTATGAGAAAACTTTGGAAAACTCTCAAGTTCATTTCTAGGGTCTAGTCTCGAGTTTAGAGTTCAAACTGGCGAGTTTACCTCTTTTGTCAGTGGCAAACTTGAGGTTGCCAATCTAGGCTCGAGTTTGTCGCAGACAGAGTGTTTTTGCTTGAAATTAACAAGTTTTGGCAAACACTTATCTTACTCAAAAACATTCTTTCATTGTTTACAATTGTTAGTAATCATCAAAACACATAGGGAACTAACAATACAAACATTGCACTTTATGTGCTCGGGCTATAAATACACAAATTCACATTATGATATTATAAACTGTGCCTTTTCCTTCCTATTGGCCAACTCTCTTTATGTTTGTATCCCATGACATTTTTGTATACAAGATCCTCATTTAATCACGTAATATTTTCATCAAAACAGTTGTCGACAAATTTATCTTTTTAGTTATTTTTTCTTTTATGACATAACCAATTGAGATCTCTTTATTTCTTTCATGTACTTAAATCTCTTCTGGGGCCTTACAAATAGTAATGTTTCAATTCTTACCTCCTCAATATGACCATTATTTGCTCCCTTTTCTTTTCTTTTGGGAGCCAATAATTTTTTTATGCTTAAGGCATGTATCATTTTTCATTTATACTAATTGGAGCATTTTTTTAGCCAAAACATGAGATAGAAGAATTCTCATTTATGCCAGTGATTGCATCTGGAAGATATTGTAATATAATAAGAATGCAATATTTGATGAACTTTTGGTTCATACTGTTATATTTGAGGATCTATATTTGATGCATTCAATGTATTTTCTTTTCTAGCTACTCATTTTCCCCTTCTCATGTTGGGAAAACTTTGTCGAATGACAATTAAATAAGGGTTAAAGGCCTAATTTGTCATGGAAGTTTTGCTAAGGGAGCGCCCAGCACCCAGAAGTTTTTTTGGTACCAAATTTGCCCCAGAAATATGAAAAAGGTAGCAAATTCACCCCGGAAGTATGAAAAAGGTAGCAAATTTGCCCCTCCGTTAATTTTGACCGTTAAATTTGATTGAGTGTACTCGTGGCATGCCACCTCATCAACCTAATAAGAGTTAAGTATCATTTTTGCCTCGGAAGATTTCACTGAGAGCAATTTTTCCCTGGAAGTTTTTACTAAGGAGCAATTTTACCCCGGAAATTTACAAAATGTATCAATTTTGCCCTTCTTTCCCACATATTAAATCTGACTATTAAATCAGTCAAAGACTAAACATGTCATGCCTTGAAAAGGTCGAACTTGGAATCAGAGAAGGAGATCCTTGAGCTATTAAGCTCAAGGCAGCTAGAATTTGTGAAGCCGAACTACTCACAGGAAGCATCACTTATGATCTAAGCAAATGATCAGTCTATACAAACGTAAATAATATCACTATTGATTTGTTTTACTGAACCAATTTTTAGAACAATTCATTTCTCGTTTTGCATTTCATTTGCTTAGATCATAAGTAATGTTTCCTCTGGATTTTGTGACAAACCTTTCAGTCCCTGTGAGCAATTCGGCTTTACAAATTCTGGCCGCCTTAAGCTCAACATCTCAAGGATCTCTTTCTCTGGCTCCAAGTTCGACCTTTTCAAGGCATGATATGTGTGGTCTTTGACTGATTTAATAGTCAAATTTAATATTGAGAGAAAGAAGGGCAAAATTGCTACTTAGTGAAAACTTCCGGGCAGAAATGATACTTAACTCTTATTCGGGTTGATGAGGTGGCATGCCACATGTACATTCAGTCAAACTTAACGGTCAAAATTAACGAAGGGGCAAATTTGCTACCTTTTTCATACTTCCGGGGCAAATTTGATTTAAAAAAAAACTTCTGGGTGTTGGGCGCTCTCTTAGCAAAACTTCCATAGCAAATTAGGCCTTTAACCAATTAAATAATCATGCAGTATAAGTCTCCTAAATCCATTTATTTATTATAGAAACACCATTTTGTTTCATTTAGAAACAAACAAGAGGAAGGAAGTTCTTACTAACATTTATCTCAACTTTCTTTGAATATCCATCTATTGTAATATGCGGTGGAATAATAAGAATATATTTACATATTCAAAACTCTAAGATGCAAAATGGCTGGCTCCTTACCAAGCCAATTATAATAAGAGAATTTATAATACCATGTTGGTTTGATTCATTTATGTACTACAATATATAAAATCAATAATCCCAACACTAAAATGGGACTTTCATTCTCATAAATGTTGGTCTAGCTACTTATGGAGGCTTTGATAAATAATTTTGCAAGATCATTTTATGGATCATGTAGTTTAGAAATCAAACCGGACTGGTCACTGAACCGGTAAGGTTATTGGGTTAAGGGTCAGTGAGTTAGACCGGAATCAGATCAAAGTCAAACCGGTATTAATTAAAAAATATAATTTAATTAGAATAAATAAATATATTTATATTTTAATGAAAAACATATTTTATGTAAACATGTGAGATGTGTAATATGGAAGAGTGTGTAATATTATATTAAATTTTTTTTATATTAAAAAAAAACAAGAACACAATTTTTAAACTTCAAATTGTCAAAGATTTTTCTCACAGCTATTCACGGGTTTACCTTTGTAGTACCCCTCACATTTTAAATCAATCACTTAAAGACACGTGAAATACTACTCCATTGCTCCATCATTATATATCCATCAGTATGTATCGTACATAATATGGCAACATTTTTAAATATTATATTGATTTTCTTTTTAAAAAACAAAAAGGAGATATCCCTCTCTCACCTTCAATCTCAGATCGGTCATGGCTTTTTCACTCTTCTTCTTCATCTTCTCTCCTCCCTCAAACCGTCAACAACGGCTAATGGCTTCCTTCTCCTTAATCTAACCTCTATGTCCTTCCTACTGTGTCTTATGCTCGCTTTTCTTCTGATTCCTTCATCTAAAGGTCGTGATTACTTGGTCGGAGGCTCTCAGAATTCTTTGACCTGACACATCGCAGCAAGAGGGAGAATCGATCGTTGAAGCTGTTCGTGATGCTTATAATCCCTTCAGATTTTGTGAATCTTCAGATCTCTCTCTCCTCCTTCTCCTTCTCACCGTTGAGCCTTTCTCACCGTCGATCCAACGGAGTTTCAGGCGACTTTATTAAAAAAAAATACTGAACTCATCTGTGGCTCAGTCAACTCGGCCGGGTTGGGCTAAATTGGCCAAGTTAACCTCAGGTCAACTCGAAACCCAGGGTCACCCCTTGACTCGAACCGGTTTTCCAGTCGGTTCGCCGGTTTCTGGTCCAAATCGGCCGGTCCAGATTTCAAAACATTGCTAGAAATTATACATTCATCTATCAAATTTATTGAATACTTATATGGTTTACATGCAATTCAAATAGGCCCATATATATGAGTTTAATATATTTCTTGAAATTCAAAAATCCATCCCAAATTACAACTAGTGATATTCTCATAGTCAATATTTTTTTAAAACAAGCAGCAAATAATAATGTGTTAGCTATAAAAAAAAAAAAAAAACTCCTAGTTCTCTAATGGGTTTCAATACATAATATAGATTCATTTATTACATTATATATAAATTTGTAACGAAATATATTAAACTATTTACGCCAACAATAAATTTGTCTAGAACTGTAAACATCTGATTTATTGTAACGAATTTTCAATCTCTATAACATATGACATAATTGAAATCTTCATATAAAATGACTTATTAGGTACACTTGTACTCCAACAATCTCCCTCTCAAGTATGAGTTATAAAATCATATTTTTCTTATTTCTTGTTCTTCAAGAACTATATTAATTATGTTATTGGTTCTTTAGGAACCATATTAATAATATTTCCTTATTTGTTTTGTAAAGTTCTCCAAGAACCGCCACATAATTCTTCATGAACTACTACATATTATAATATCTCTGTATAGTTCTTCAGGAACTATCTTCTTTGTTTATTCAATACATATATATGGAAAAAGACTATATATATGCCCAATCTTCACATATCATTTACTATATCATGACATTTATCAGTGATGCAAATTCTCAATAATTTATGCATACATTAATTGAGCTTTTAAGACATTTTAAGCAATATAATAGCATCATAAGGAATATTCACATCATGATTCTCATAAACCAATCTTCATAAACATTTCTTAATTGCATGTATCATTACTATTCCTTTATGATCTCAAGATTCAAAATCACATTTTGACTCACATATGCTTTCAAATCAAATTTCAAACAACATAATTTAATAATGGCATCCACATTAAAAATTATTACTCACAATAATGATATTTCATATACTATGATAAGTGTGTATATATCCCCAAATTACAAATATCTGTAACAGATAAACAATTAAACTTTTATGCCACATATATTTTAATATTTGTTTCAAGCCACATATAATTTGATATAAAATTTGATTTTCACAGCAAATAAGAAAGTCTCAACATAACATACATCACATGGCAATTTAATAAATTTTCAACATATTTTCTTTTGCCAAATTGTAATACCCTAATGGTATATTAGCATTTATCAGAGTCATAGCGCGTAGTTGAGTGGACAAAACAGAAATAGCATAATATACTAATGTAAAACTCTTGATTACATTACAAAAATCCCCACAAGGTTCATACAAATTACTTACAAACTTTAATCATACATACAAAATTCCTCAATCATTACTCCCACGACCAAACTGAACCAAGTCCGGCATCTACATTTGCCAACATCTACTACCTTGCCTTGGGAGCCATGTCCAGTACTTTGTTTTTTTTTTTTTTTTGATATAAAAAATTTTAGAAAAGGGATTGGGTTCACCCATGATCCAAGGGCAGGCCGAAATCTCCCTTCCTCCTAGGTGATACTGATGTTGGGTAGGACAAGACGTCTATTACCCTCAGGCGTTAACCTAAGCACCTAGGAGCTAGGATGCCTCCCCCAACGCCTTGACCAACTCCAGGATCGAATCCCCTCCCTTTGGTGAGAGTGTCCAACCCCTTTGCCAGTTGAGCCCAAGGACGGGGGGTTGTCCATGTAAATGGAGCTTGATACCCAAAAGGGGGGGTGAATTGGGTATCTTTAAAAATTTTAAGAATGGCTCTGTTTTTAGCTAAAGAAAACAGGGTATAACAGAGAAGTGGAGAAGAGAAAGCTTGCACACAATGATTTATCCTGGTTCAGTCTTATCCTTGACCTACGTCCAGTCCCCATGCCACACTTGGGATTTTCAATCCACTAAACTCTTTGCTACTTGATTACACACTCTGCACTCAAGAGTAGTTCTCTCTCTAGAACTCACTCCCCCTTACAAGTGTTAATCAATGCACCCAACCACCAAGTCCCCTGACTTGTGGTTCTTTACAATAATCAATAGACAGATAAAAACTCTCATAAAGAGTAAATAATGATAATCACTGAAGCTCACAGTGTCAAAAGACAAATTACAACAGAAAACAGAAGGTAGGTGAGACTATTGAATGCTTGTGCGTTTTCTGAAGTTCTTAGTTGTTCTCAGTTGTTGAGAAGCTTTGAATGCACTCTATTTATACTTAGAGAGCATTAATTGACCGTTGTAGGATGTATCCAACCGTTGTAGGTGATTAATGTGAAGTTTGGTCAGCTTCTCTCTCTAATCCCAACTAATCCAGGTGTTTAATTGATCTGAGGTGTCTCTCTAAGGATTTGCCCTTTTGGAGAAGAGTTTTACTTGTTGTAGTAATCATTCTTTACCGTTGAGAATGCGTGCTCAGGTGGTTTAACCAAAAAGAGGTTAATTTACTGAAGTGCATTAAATGCTTCAGAGCACTTTATGCTTTTTGCCTTTGACCTTCAATAATCTCCATCTATGTCAACTGAAATTCACTCAACAAACTGGTTAAACATAGCTGGGAACATAAGTGAATGATAATTGGAAGCAATGAGATCAAATGAAAGTGTTTTACAAATTCGTGTAATTTGAAAATCAGTTTTCAACGCTCAATACTTGAGTATGTTCTTCTATACTCAAGTATGTCACTGTGTACTAGTGTCAATACTGGAGTATCCAATCTGATACTCGAGTATGCAGCTTCCAGAGGCAAACCATCGTGACTTGAACTTTCAAAACCAATCTCAATACTCGAGTATGTAAATATGTACTCGAGTATGGAACTATTTATGAAAAATTTTTAAGTTCAAAATCCTCAATACTTGAGTATTCATTCCAATACTTGAGTATTCAAAATCAATTGTTAAGTTGAAAAACTTTGTAAGAGCCCAATACTTGAGTATCCAAAACCTATACTCGAGTATGCATCAGTTATGAAATTTTGAGAGCTCTCTATAAGGCCTATACTCGAGTATATTAATACCATACTCGAGTATTCACTCAAAGTCAAGACTAGTTTGCTCTCTGTAAGGCCTATACTCGAGTATGCAAGTATCATACTCGAGTATGCATTCAAGTTGAAAAATCATTTGCTCTCTGTAAGTCCAATACTCGAGTATGGCTTCCTATACTTGAGTATTGACTCAGTTTGAAAAATTTGAATACTCTATGGATGACCTATACTTGAGTATGTTAGTGCTATACTCGAGTATGCACTTAAAATTAAAAACTTGATTGCTCTCTGTGACTTCAATACTCGAGTATTGGTTCCAATACTTGAGTATTGACTTGAAAAAATGCATTTGAGTAATCCTCTATCAATCCAATACTCGAGTAGACAAACCTATACTCGAGTTTCCAATTGACATATGGTTTTTAACAGATTTGGAAACTTCAAAATATGTTTACAATTGTTGATAATCATCAAAACACATATATAACTAACATTCTCCCCCTTTTTGATGATGACAACACTTGTAAACCAGTTTTCTAAAAAAAATTGGAGAGAGTAGTTCCTTTTGAAATGTAATGTTCTCAAAAATCAGTTTACTAAGCTAAGTGACAAACCAAGAATGCACTATAAACTTGTCAACTCAGAGATTCGCAGCAGAAATAAACCAAATTCAACATGATCATTGATAACATTATATTCATTAGTTACATTTACAGCAAACATTGATATCAGAACAGATAAAACATTGAAAATACACTGATATCAGAAAATCAAAGGCACACAGCGCTACAAGTTCTTCCAAAATACAAAATACTAACTCCCTATACTAACTCCCTAGACCCTATGCGTCCTTCTCTCCTTCTCCCCCTTTGTCATCATCAATGAGGGGAGGATCAGCAGAAATGGATGGCTCAAAAGGAATATCAGAGGTAGAGGGAGGTGGAGGTAGGAGTATGACAGCTGGTGTGATAGGTAAAAGCACAGTGGATGTGGATACGGGAGAGGATGGATGGAAGATCTCAGTGGTAGGGATATCTGGAGATGGAAGGGGATCGGGTAAGATCTCTGTGGAGGGAGTGATAGGTGAGGAGAGAACTACAGTGGCTGGTGTGGATATGGAGGCTGGGGATGATGAAGTATGTGGTGGACTGGGAAAGACGAATGAAGGTGAGGATGGCTGGGCTTCTGGTACAGAGGTGGGTGTGGTAGGAGCAGTGGTGAAACCGAATGGGGAGGAGGAAGAGGCACCAATATCAAAATGCTTGATCAACTTGTCAACATTGTCCCGGGCATCAGAAGCAGTAGTCAATGTGATGGATAGTCGGGCATCCAAGTCGATCAACTGGTCGAAGATCTCTCCTTGCTTCTTCTCAGACTCATCCTTCAGCTTGTCCAACTGAGCAATCACCTCGTTTAGTCCCATCCTGATATCAGCGCCCAATTTGCCAAATTCAAACTGCATCTTGACAAAAAGCAAAGCAATGGCAGCATCTACAATCCCTTTGACTCTCTCGTCAAAGTCCAGTGGTGGAGGAGCTGACTGGGCTTCATGTGCTACAGACTGAGATACACGAGCCTGTGATCTCTGTGGGGCTCTGGACTGACCGGATCCTTCAGGCTCAAAGGTAATCTTCATGAAATTGAATTGAGTCTTGCCGCAGGCCGGGATGTACTTCATTGTCTCTGGAGGCCCGACATACCAAATCTTGTGATAGAACAATATCAGTGACACCAGAGATGGAAATGGTATGTATGCGGTCTTCTGGGAGACGAACTTGAATTGGCTCATTTCTTTAAAGATCCACTGGCCAATGTTGATCAGGTGCTTCTTGACGAATGCCGTGAAGAACCGGTAGTCCTTCTAGGTCTAGTGAGTGAAGCTGCCTCCCTTTTGCATAAAATTCCTCGAGTAAATGTACCAAATGACTCTGTTCAGGTCAGACATGTCAGATGGCTTGAAAGACAAGTGAGCTCTCTGATTATCGGGAATTTCCTTTCCAGAAACCAAGGTGGAGTACACCTCCTCATTGGTGTACGTGGGAGTGGTAGTCGAAGGCGGATTGGTGACCTTGAGGATCCGGTTGAGGATGGATGCAGACAAAGTGAATGTGACACCTTTGACAGTGGTGGTGACCCGTTCCTCGACTAATGCACCATCAGAATCCAAAATGTGGTCCATCACCATGTTGAAATAGAAGAGCTTGACCAACTCCGGATAGTATGCTGCTTCTATAGACACAAAAGACTCGTACGGCCCGAACCAAGGCGAAAGATCCACGTTGCACTCCTAGTAGACTTGGGCCAAATCAACAGACACTACGGCATAGAAGCCTCGGGACGTGTACTGGTCTTTGAACTTGGCGTTCAAACCAGGCGGGAGAGGAACAGGGGCAATCTTGAAACCATCCGGCGCCGACTTGTGCAGCTTGATTTCTTCGACGGCGTTAGCTATAACCGAAGACACCTCCTCTGACTCGGTCTCAGAACCAGTGACTTCGACCGTTGATGGAGAAGAGACAACAGTAGTGGAGGCTCTCTTTGATCTTGTCTTCCTCGGAACAACCTTCTTCTTGCCTTGCTCCTTAGTTTGCTCGGCAACCTTCTTCTTCTTACTTGCCGAAGACGGAGCCGGGTCTTTCAACGTCACACCCCTCTTCTTGGGGTTTGGAGAAGCGGCTTCGGGAATGTTCTCGCTAACTCCCCGAATAGAACGATCGATCCCGTGTTGCAACCTCTGTGGAATGGACTTCATCCTTGGTGGTCTCTGAGGCTAAGAAGAAGTAGGTTGAGCAGATTTTCCTTGTTCTTTCGACATTTGCAGGCTAGGGTTTGGTCGAGATTATGATTTGGAATTGATTTTGGGAGGATTTAAGAGAAAAGAATGGAGGAATACGACGGTTTTAGGAAGAGGAAGTGAGAAGAAGAAGAGACGCAACGGTTATACTTGAGTATGAGTGCGAGAAATGAAGAACATGAACAGTCGCTATATATATAGACGAGCACCTATACTCGAGTATTGAAACTCTATACTCGAGTATTGCATACTTTCACTAACATACTTGAGTATTGAAGGAAGTATACCAACCTGGACTTCAAAAGTGTAAGGTGAACTTTTGAAAACCCCGATACCCATACTCGAGTATCCCACTTACATACTCGAGTATTGGGATCCTTCAACTTCAGCTTTGGTCTCTGCCTGGTCCATACTCGAGTATGCCACTTACATACTCGAGTATTGAAGCTCTTTTTCTCCAGGTTGCTCTCTGCCTTCTGGATACTCGAGTGTCCATATCCATACTCGAGTATAGCCCTTCTGAACTTCAGTTTTTGCTCTTTGCCACTTCCATACTCGAGTATTATGGCCAATACTTGAGTGTAGAACTTCTGAAATCACAAAACATCCTGCAAAAACTATAGCTATACACTCCGATGCTTAAGTTAGTAAAGATTAATCATCAAAAACATAACTAAAATTGGATGAGAATTGCTTACAATTCATTGGGATTTATCATTCCCAATTCTCTCCTTATGAAATTGAATTGCTCTTTGGCTAGAGGCTTTGTGAAGATATCAGCAAGTTGGAGATGAGTTGAGATGAACATGACTTTGACATCTCTTTTCTGGACATGATCCCTTATGAAATGATGCCTCACATCAATATGCTTGGTTCTTGTATGTTGTACTGGATTCTTGGCCAAGCTTATTGTGCTTGTGTTGTCACACAATATTGGGATCTCTTTGAGGTGGACTCCCAAGTCAGCAAGTTGTTGTTTGAGCCACAATACTTGCGCACAACAACTTGATGCGGCCACATATTCAGCTTCAGTTGATGAAACGGCTACACTTGTTTGCTTCTTGCTGAACCAAGACACAAGTGAGTTGCCAAAGAACTCACATTGGCCACTTGTGCTCTTCCTATCAATCTTGTAGCCGGCATGGTCTAAATTTGAGTATGCCACCAAATGTTCAAGTTGACCTTTGGGAAATCATAGTCCAAGAGTCTTCGTGTTTGAGAGATATCTGAATATCCTCTTCACATGTTCAGCATGGGACTCCTTTAGAGCAAATTGGAACTTTGCACACATCCCAACACTGAATTGGATGTCCGGGCGGCTTGCGGTGAGATAGAGTAATGATCCAATCATTCCTCTATACTTTGTAATGTTGAAATCCTTGCCCTCTTCATCAGCATCCAAAGAAGTTGTTGTGCTCATAGGAGTGTCAACCCCATTGCATTTGTCCATCCCAAATTTCTTCAGCAAATCATTGAGGTATTTTGTTTGGGAGATGAAAATCCCATCCTTTCTTTGCTTGATTTGCAGTCCAAGGAAGTAGTTGAGCTCTCCCATCATGGACATCTCAAACTCACCCTGCATAATCTTGGAAAATTCCTCACACAAAGTATCATTAGTAGCACCAAAGATTATGTCATCAACATAAATTTGAACAATCAAAATTTCATTCAATTTGTTTTTCTTGATAAACAAAGTTGTGTCAGCCTTGCCTCTGATAAATCCTTGACCAAGTAGGAATTGACTTAATCTTTCATACCAAGCTCTAGGAGCTTGTTTAAGACCATACAATGCTTTCTTAAGGCTATAAACATGATCAGGAAATTGATCATTTTCAAAACCTGGAGGTTGTTCAACATACACCTCCTCTTGTATAAAACCATTCAAAAATGCACTTTTCACATCCATTTGAAAAAGTTTAAAACCTTTAGTGCATGCAAAAGCTAGTAGAACTCTTATGGCTTCCAATCTTGCTACTGGAGCATAAGTTTCCTCATAGTCTATGCCTTCTTCTTGGTTGTAACCTTTTGCAACCAATCTTGCCTTGTTACGGACAATGATTGCAGATTCATCACGTTTGTTCTTAAATACCCATTTTGTCCCAATAACCGGATGGTCCTTGGGTCTAGGTACTAAGTCCCAAACCTGATTTCTGTCAAATTGATGTAGCTCCTCTTGCATAGCTATAACCCAATCATTGTCTGAAAGGGCTTCATCTATCTTAGAGGGTTCAATATGCGAGATGAATGCAGAAAAGGTTACTTCATTCAAAGCACTATTCCTAGTCCTCACTCCTTGATTGACATCTCCTATAACTTGGTCTAAAGGATGATTTCTTATATATTTCCAAGCTCTAGGCTGAGACTGATCAGGGTTTTCTAAATTGTTTTCAGGATCAGCCTCAAAAACATTTTCAAAATTTTCAGAAGAAGGAGTAGAAGTAGTTTTTGAAAAGAATTGATTTTTGAAAATGATCTCTTCCTCATCATTCAAGGATTTATCAGTTTCTTTTTCACTGAACACAACATGAATAGACTCTTGTACAAGCTTAGTTCTAGTATTGAAGACTCTATATGCTTTGCTTCTATTTGAATAACCAAGAAATATTCCTATATCTACTTTGGAATCGAATTTACCAAGATTTTCTTTACCATTATTGTGCACATAACACTTGCATCCAAAGATGTGTAGGTGGCTCAAGTTGGGCTTCCTTCCTTTGTAAAGCTCATATATAATCTTGTTCAACTTCTTCATCATGTAAGCTCGGTTTGAGATGTAGCAGGCTGTACTCATCGCATCAGCCCAGAACACTTGTGAAGTGTTATTCTCATTCAACATTGCTCGTGCCATCTCAGTGAGCACTCTATTCTTCCTCTCTACAACACCATTTTGTTATGGAGTCCTTGGAGCTGAGAAGTTGTGGTCAATTCCCATATTGTCGCAATACTCAGCGAAGGCATTGTTCTCGAATTCGCCACCATGATCAATCCTTATACCTGAAATTGAAAATCCTTTCTCGTTCTGGACCTTCTTGGCAAATACAACAAACTGATCAAATGTTTCATCTTTAGATGATAGAAAAATAGTCCAACAAAATCTAGAGAAATCATTTACAATAACCAATGTATATATATTGCCACCAAGGCTCCTCACTCTTGCTGGACCCACAAGATCCATATGTAGCAATTGCAATGGTCTATTGGTAGATATTTCATTTTTGTTTTTGAAAGATGACTTAGTTTGTTTTCCCTTTTGGCATGCTTCACAAATCAAATCATTTTTGAAACTAAGTTTGGGAATGCCAATCACTAAGTCCTTTTTCAGTAACTTGTCAAGTTGAAACATATTGACATGAGCTAATCGCTTGTGCCATAGCCAACTTTCATTAAGTTACTTACAAAACAATTTTTAGAAACTGAAGCATTACTAGAGAGGTTGAGAGTATAACAATTACAATCTCTAGGTGCTCTAAATAAAGCTTTTGTTTTCAAATCATTTATGGAGATCAAATCCTTTTTAACAATCAAGCATTCATCAGAATCAAAAATAACTAAGTTACCCTTGTCAGTGCTTTGGCTCACACTTAGGAGGTTGTGACACAATCCTTCTACAAGGTAGACATCTTTGATGAGAGGACCTTCATTGTTTCCAATATCACCAATGCCGGCGATCTTCCCAGTTTGGTCACCACCAAATGTCACCTTCCCACCATCCTTAGGCTTAATTGAGACAAATTTGGATTTATCTCCAGTCATATGTCTTGAGCATCCACTATCAATGTACCATTTGTTGGGCCTTGATGCTCTAAGACATACCTGCAATCCACAAAGGATCAAGTTTTTGGTACCCATCTTTTCTTGGGTCCTTTGGGGTTAGCTTGGACCTTGGGAACATAAGTTCCTTTTGGTACCCATTGATAATTCCCAGCAGGTTTAGCTTTTCTTTCATTCCTATGAAAGCAAGATGAAGTAGAATGACCCTTTCTATTACAATAATTAAAATGTGCAAAGGGATTTGAAGAATGAACTAATTTTGTAAAATAGTTCATGTATGATTTTTGACCACTCTTCTTCTTGCCTTTCTTCTTATCAAAATCCGGTTTGTAACCAATGCCTGATCTATCATTTATAAATCTTTGTTGTTTCAAAATCACCTCAAGCATTTCACTTCCCGTAGTGAATCTTTCGAGTGCTTTTGTAAGATGTAAATTCTTTTGCTTTAAATCAGGGCACTCTTGACAAACTAAGATTTCGGGAGAAGAAAGTTTTTCAATTTGCAATTCAAGAGTAACGTTTTTCTTTTTCAAAGCCAAATACTTTTCAACAAGTTTCTCAAATTCCTTTTGCACAAGATTGTATTCAGCAAATAGTTCATCATAGGAAGGTTGAGATTCATATACCTCACTGTCATCTTGTTGTTCTTGAGCTACCAAGCATATGTTTGCTTTTTCTTCTTCTTCTTCAGCTTCATCTTCATCAGATGAGCTATCTCCCCATATGGCTGAAACATATGCCTTCTTGAATTTTTTGAACTTCTTTTCTTTCTCTTGATTCTTCAACTGATGACATTCTGATTTGATGTGTCCGGGCTTCTCGCATTCGTAGCAAATGATAGGCTTCTTTGATTCGTAACTGGAGCTACCCTTTTGAAACTTTCTGAAACCTTGGTCCTTCTTGTAGAACTTTTTGAATCTTCGAACCATCATGCCCAATTCTTCATCTTCATCCTCTTCTTCCTCAGCATCTGACTCTTTTGCTTCCTTCACAGCCTTGAGGGCTACTCCTTTGTTCTTGCCACTTACTTCATCAAGCTCTTTTCTGAACTTGAGCTTCCCTTCATATTCAGATAGGCTTCCAAACAAGGCAGCTACCGAACTCATTGACTCTCCACGTGCTTCCTCAATGGCTATCACTTTGGCTTCCCATTCCTTGCTGAGAATATTGAGGATTTTCCTCACTTGAACAGGTTGTTCATATGTTTTTCCTAAGGCAGCAAGCTGGTTGATCAAATGAGTGAATCTTAATTGGAAATCGATGACAAATTCACCAGACTTCATGCGAAGAAGATCATATTCTATCATGAGTGTGTTGACCCTATTCTCCTTGACTCCGGCGGTTCCTTCATGAGCGATTTCTAGTGCATCCCACATAGCCTTAGCTGATGGCAAAGTGCAAATTCTGAAATACTCTTGTTGACTAAGAGCACTTTGCAACATGAGAATGGCTTTGCTGTTAAGAGTGACATTTCTTCGATCATTCTCATCATAGGCATCTTCTGGCTTTAGAACTCTTCGACCATTTTCCATCACAGTTGGTGCATAATTTCCAACTTCAAATACTCTCCATAGCCCATATTCAGAAGCCATAACGAAGACTTTGAATTTGGCCTTCCAGAATGAATAATATTGTCCACTGAAACCTGGTGGTCAGTTGATAGAAACTCCATCGGGTAGAATACCTTCCATCTTGATCCTTTTCGAGATGTTAAGCTCTTATGAGAAGACCTTGCTCTGATACCAAATGTAAATGGAGCTTGATACCCAAGAGGGGGTGAATTGGGTATCTTAAAAAATTTTAAGAATGGCTCTGTTTTTAGCTAAAGAAAACAGGGTATAACAGAGAAGTGGAGAAGAGAAATCTTACACACAATGATTTATCCTGGTTCGGTCTTATCCTTGACCTACGTCCAGTCCCCAAGCCACACTTGGGATTTTCAATCCACTAAACTCTTTGCTACTTGATTACACACTCTGCACTCAAGAGTAGTTCTCTCTCTAGAACTCACTCCCCCTTACAAGTGTTAATCAATGCACCCAACCACCAAGTCCCCTGACTTGTGGTTCTTTACAATAATCAATAGACATATAAAAACTCTCACAAAAAGTAGATAATGATAATCACTGAAGCTCACAGTGTCAAAAGACAAATTACAACAGAAAACAGAAGTTAGGTGAGACTATTGAATGCTTGTGCGTTTTCTGAAGTTCTTAGTTGTTCTCAGTTGTTGAGAAGCTTTGAATGCACTCTATTTATACTTAGAGAGCATTAATTGACCGTTGTAGGATGTATCCAACCGTTGTAGGTGATTAATGTGAAGTTTGGTCAGCTTCTCTCTCTAATCTCCAACTAATCCAGGTGTTTAATTGATCTGAGGTGTCTCTCTATGGATTTGCCCGTTGGAGAAGAGTTTTACTTGTTGTAGTAATCATTCTTTATCGTTGAGAATGCGTGCTCAGGTGGTTTAACCAAAAAGAGGTTAATTTACTGAAGTGCATTAAATGCTTCAGAGCACTTTATGCTTTTTGCCTTTGACCTTCAATAATCTCCATCTATTGTTGGAAATTATGCCCTAGGGGCAAGTCATTGTTCTGCATTAAGTTATCACTTCATACGCATGTTTATGGTGATAACTATATCCCTGGATATATCTTATAGATTATCCTAAATGTCCCTGGTCGGTCATCTACGTGGGAGTGAAGATGAGATAAGACCAGTATGACTTTGATGAGGTATGGAGATACGAATCAAAGTCATGGGCACTTGTAAGAGTACAAGGTGCTGGACCGACCCACTATGAGAAAGCTGCATGGATTGAGTCATAAGCTTATCTCATGTATAACCGCGTCACAACACCCTATGACCTGAGATCATCATGGATTCCTATATGATGTGTCACTGGTCTTTGACCTAGTCAAAAGTCACCTTTGACTGGGTGATGATAAAGGCTGGGATCGGGATCAGTGGTTTTCATGCGGAGGAATGTGAATGGTCAAGATGGAATTTGTCCCTCTCATTTGTAGAGAGATAATACTGGGCCCCTCGATGAGTGAGTCTAAGAAATGTATGGCCATACTATGATGGAAAAGAGTTTCCATTTCACTTTTTAGACTACTCGATAATCGAGAAAGTAGTGGTCAAGAACAGGAAGTTGACATTATCCATGCCTCATCCTTGACCAAATTATCGCGTGACAAAAGGGACGTGACATGGTTGTACGATAGGTAGTATCGTGTTATCGATCCCCATGTGAATTGGGTAGTCGCAATGTCTTGCTAGAGGCCGCTTGTGACTTGTGGGCTGATACAGTCTTGGTCCATTGCCAATCTCATATGAGCCTGCAGGGTCGCACACAAGAATAATCCAACACGGGTAAAAGTGTCTAAATTCATTGAATCTCAGATTAATCTGAGATTAAATGAATACTAAATTTAATCTAGGATAAATATATGTATATATATGTGTGTGTGTGTATATATTAAATTCGAAAATAATATAATAATATTATTTAATGGAGATTATAATATTATTATATGATATTTGTTTTATATTTAATTTATCGGATAAATTAAATATCTAAAACAAATAGAGATATTATATCTCATTTGATTTTCGAATAAAGATATCATTATCTATTTAATTTAAATTGAGATATTGTATCTCAGATTTAATTAAATAGATAGATATCATTTCTCGGATTTAATTTATAGAGATAAATTAAATCAGAAGGCTTTTAATTTGAATTAAATAAATACATTGGATTAAATCTATCAGATAGATTTAATTAATATATTTTTTTAATTAAAATTCGAAATTCAAAATTAATGTGGATTAATTTTGAATATAATACGCCGATGGGTTTAGAAAAACCTATGGGGCTTTTAATCGAGCGTATTAGAAAGCCGCGAGAAACCCTAGAGCAAAAAGAGGGAGACGCACAGTTCGAGGCGCTAGCACGCTGCCGCGTCCGTATTCGGAGATTGTTTGTGTGGATATCGGTAGAGGAAGCCGATTCTAAGAGTCGTCTTCTGCTGATCGAGAAGGTAGCCCACCAGTTCAAAGAGAACGAGACGCAGGCGAATTCACTACAGTTTGGGTTTTCTTGATCACCATGAGAAAATGTGCGCAAAGGTTTGTGTAGATTCTTGAGCTACTAGTTCGCCAAAATCAAAAGAAAACCTCCGGCTCCAGATGATTTCGAATTCTATAAGGTATGATTCGGATTCCTTAACCTTGATTTAAACACGCTTGAGTGATCTTCGGGACGAGATTCGTAAAAAATTTTAAATCCGCTGCGTGTACGGATCCCAACATCTATGTCAACTGAAATTCACTCAACAAACTGGTTAACCATAGCTGGGAACATAAGTGAATGATAATTGGAAGCAATGAGATCAAATGAAAATGTTTTACAAATTCGTGTAATTTGAAAATCAGTTTTCAACGCTCAATACTTGAGTATGTTCTTCTATACTCAAGTATGTCACTGTGTACTAGTGTCAATACTGGAGTATCCAATCTGATACTCGAGTATGCAGCTTCCAGAGGCAAACCATCGTGACTTGAACTTTCAAAACCAATCTCAATACTCGAGTATGTAAATATGTACTCGAGTATGGAACTATTTATGAAAAATTTTTAAGTTCAAAATCTTCAATACTTGAGTATTCGTTCCAATACTTGAGTATTCAAAATCAATTGTTAAGTTGAAAAACTTTGTAAGAGCCCAATACTTGAGTATCCAAAACCTATACTCGAGTATGCAACAGTTATGAAATTTTGAGAGCTCTCTGTAAGGCCTATACTTGAGTATATTAATACCATACTCGAGTATTCACTCAAAGTCAAGACTAGTTTGCTCTCTGTAAGGCCTATACTCGAGTATGCAAGTATCATACTTGAGTATGCATTCAAGTTGAAAAATCATTTGCTCTCTGTAAGTCCAATACTCGAGTATGGCTTCCTATACTTGAGTATTGACTCAGTTTGAAAAATTTGAATACTCTCTGGATGACCTATACTTGAGTATGTTAGTGCTATACTCGAGTATGCACTTAAAATTAAAAACTTGATTGCTCTCTGTGACTTCAATACTCGAGTATTGGTTCCAATACTTGAGTATTGACTTGAAAAAATGCATTTGAGCAATCCTCTGTCAATCCAATACTCGAGTATACAAACCTATACTCGAGTTTCCAATTGACATATGGTTTTTAACAGATTTGGAAACTTCAAAACATGTTTACAATTGTTGATAATCATCAAAACACATATAGAACTAACAGTCAAGTACTTTGTTCATTTCTCAAAAAATAACAAGGGCTGGGATCACAAAGAATTTCAGGGTAACAGTTAATCTCACATAATATGCATGTATAATACATAAAAGGGAACCATAAAACCATCCACCCAGCATTTAGAAAGTACATAACATAAACAATACCATATGCAAACAAGGGTCACATATGACACAACATGGTTCTTACATTCATATATGGCTACACATAGAATGTGAGAGAGAAGTTACCACGTGGCTACTTTACCAACCCTCACTTTTACTCCCAGTCCTTTGATCGTCTTGAGCAATTGTGGGGTCCTATAAATAAATAACATTTTATGGACGGCGGGTTATTATTTATTCAACCTTTTCAGATGTGTGTTCAATATATAACATATGCTTTCTATTTATAGTCATGACTCTATAATTTACAATAAATATGATTCCATAATCATAGAAAATAATGAGGAAAATAATTAGGAGATGAGAGAAATAATAGGAAGATGGACAACTATATTAATATATCATTCATAACAATTATGTCTTTTCCCTTGTTTATTGCCCAACTAATCGTACTCCTTTTACTGAATTGACAAAATAAAAAACGCGTTTTTTAAATACAAAAAATTCTTAATAATGTGTATGACCTTGTCCTTACTTACATGCTTATACTTCTATCATGGTAATTATAAGACATTTATAATTTATTTCATTGGAACCAATAAACAACTTAAACCCAATTAACTATTTTTTTAAATTTAATAACATTTTGACTTTGATATATTTAATATGTGTGTGTAACATTTTAACTTTGATATATTTAGAGAGAGAGAGAGACTGTTAATGGGAGTGAAAAGAAAATAACAATCTAAAGAACAATAAATTAAGAGTAAGATTGAAATTGTATATTTATATAATAAATTTAAGGATGTGATTTATATTGAAGAAAAAAAATACTCTCTATGATTATTGTACGACTCGCACGTTGACTCTCTGAATTTACTATTTTTATATTTCTAACTTATAAAATTATATTGAGTCACTTTTAAACTTGTATTAGTTGTAAACTCAAGTAAACTCGTGAGGTCACCCACTGAACTTACCATTTTTTGGCTTTCAGCTTATAAAATCATGATAACTTACTATTAAACTCTTGCTAGCTTTTTTGATTTGATCATGCTCAATTGGTTTATATATCAATTTTATAGAATTTTTTTTATTAAGTATGATAAACTATGAATGATGATAAATTTAATTTCAATTATTTAAATTTAAAAAATATTTAAATAAAATTGTTATCATTTTTTATATTTTAATTATACACCATTAGTAGCTATTAAATTATAAAAACAAGCTTTTATGACTGGTTAAAAATTATGAATTTACTGTTCGAGTCAACGGTATGATTTTAAGTCACTTTCACAAATTTGCCAAAATTCATGATTTTTTTTTTTTTTTGGTTCAAATGATCTATATATTAATACTTCAAAACAATACAATACATAACAGTAACCACAAACAGATATAAAACAAATACAACCAACATAACAACAACAACAACAAAAAACACTGGATACAATATTAGTCAAGCACCGTACATTAAAAATATAAGAGTAGAAGTAGAATCATGAACATCATCGGCCTCCTCGAAACCCAAGGTTAGAAGTGACGAATAAGAGAGTGTTGGTTGAAAAACCCACCCTAAAGGGCACACAATTTTAAAAGCAATAGCTGCGATTAAATCAGCTAACTGGGTACCCCATCTTGGGGTAAAGAAACCAGAAAACCCAACCTTGGAAGAAAGAAGACTCTTGATGTCCTGAAGAACACTTCTGCTCCTTTGACCAAACAGGTCCGGTGACATCGACCACAAACCAGACCACACCTCTTTAGATCTTCCCCCAAGAAAGCAGATCAGGGCTACCAAGAGGTAGTCGGACCTCATAACGTCCAAACAACCATTCAACCAAGAGGATTTGATCTCAGATATGACAGATCTGTTTATTTCTAGAGACAAAAACACCACAGCAAAACCCCATACTACAAAAAAAGAAACAAAAACATAGAAAACCAGAAAACTCTCACCTCGGCAGATCAGATCTAAAGAAGGAGAGGGAGAAGCTCGCCCCAGGAACAAGAAGGATGCTCGCCAGCGACCTGCATCACAAGCCATCGGTGAGGGAAAGAAGATCACGAAGAGACGCGGCAGAAAAGAAGAAAGAAGTTGGACCTTTTTTCTCTAACCTCAGACCCAAAATTCGTTATTTTAACATAAATAAGAGTATCAGGAGGCATTAATAATTTTTGGTTTTTTTGGTTTTGCATCACAAATATTATCCGGTGATATGAAATAATGTTATTCTTATATTTAGTATCGAGCAAAGAAGTTTTATGTTGTACATGTTGGGAAGAAAAACAGAAAGAAGTTTTATGCGCATTGGATGAGAGGGAGGAGCATGGTAGTATTTAATTATCCAACTGTTAATTAAAAAGTTATTTATCACTCTTTTTTACAGATGAGAAGTATGTATTACTCCATTTGATCATAAATATAGAAATTGGGCAATTTTTTCCAGAGTGGAATTGATTAGTTAATTTACAGATATTTTTAAAAAATTAGGTAAATTGGTTTTCTTAATAAATTTGTGCTTGTTTAGCTTTCTAAAACACCCGTTTAATTATTATCTCAATTAATGAAAACCTCCTCAAATATACGCAATAAAGATAGTTTAAATTAGATTTTTAAATTTATAAAACAAATTAAACTGATATGTTATATTTAGAATCAAAATAATTTTTTGGGAAAATCTCTTTAAGGTCCCAAGGACCAAGCAAATTACAAAACAAGTCCCTGGAAAAAGAAAAATTGCTGCCATATCCTTTGGGAATTGGGACTTTTGTGTTATAAAAAGCAAAGGTCAAATTACGTAAACACCCTTAGTGAAAGCACCAGTTCGAAATCCGCCGGCACGCCTCACTTCCATTGCCGCCGAGAACCACAAGCTCAAAGCTGGGTTTTCGTCCAATTCCCGCGGAAACACTATGAAAATCTATCACGTCCCTTGCCTCGAAGACAACTATTTGTACCTGTAAGCCCAACTCAATACGCCGGCCAGTTTCCCTTTGGTGACTGAACCCTGACTAACATACACCCCGCTCTCAAGGTTCTTAAATATAATTTTTATTTAGTTTTTCCCTGTCAATATTTGAGGTGGGTTTTGCAGGATTGTTGACGAGAGCACCAAAGAAGGTGCAGTAGTGGATCCCATAGAACCGGGGAAGGTTCTCGAAGTTGCTAACTCGCATGGAGTTGATATCAAGCTCGTCCTCACCACGCACTATCACTGGTAGGTAATGCAACTATTTCCCCCTTTTTAAGAACAAACATCTCGCGAAAAAAGGCTGAGCATATACCCTGCTTATTCTAAATTTGGTCATGGATATTTTGTCCGGGATTTGTAAGAGTTTTAAATTTCAGTGGATATAATTTGATTAGGCTTTTTATTTGGCTCCGGCAATTAAGTGTTTACTGCAGGAACTACTTATCAATTAGTGCCTGTGTCGAGGCCTCAATTATTTCAAGAAATTAACTACCTAGGAACAAACTTGGTGAAATTGGTTCCATTGTCTAACTGACAGTCTTATATCTCTTTTATCAAATTAGTTGTATATGCTATATTTTTGAATACGTAGATATGAAAAAAAATTGCGTGTTTTACAACTTTAGGTAAGTAATGAGCTTCCCTTATTAATATGTCCTCTGCTGTTACATTCTGCACCACCCTACTGTTGTGAAGCTGTGATTATCCTTGTTTAACAAAAAACAACAAGGAAGGGGGAATTTTTTTTTTTTTTTTTTTTTTAAAGTTAGAGTGATTATGCATGTTTTCTTAGTCTGCTTTTGATTGTTTGCAAATATGAATTTCGCATATTAGGTGACATTTGAGGTCTTAGAATCTTAGTTGCTGTGATTTTGTGCTGTCATTGACTGTTAAAATTACATTTCCATTTTTGGCTATTACAATTCTATTCTTGCAGAGAAGTTGGAGGTAAATTTTGAATTCTTCATCGGTTTCACTAATTATTTTTCGCTGGAATTCTGTAGTTATTGCTGTCAAATTTTGTGCTAACGATCATTTTGAGAAATTGAATTAATTCTAACATACCTACTATCATGTGCCCTGCTGAATTATGAATGATTTGGTCCCTCTCATAAGCAGTGATTGAAGCTTAATGTGGTTTTCGGAGGTTGAAATTCATTGCTGTGACAATCTTTGTTGTTAAAGAAGTTTGGGAATTTCAAGCCTGAAGTTGTTGGTTACTTGCTACTGAACTTTCGAACTTGACTGTCCCTTGTTTACTGGGATTTTTTATGACTTACAATCAAGTGCACAAATATGAATTCCTTTGCAAATCTGACACATTTTCACTGCAGATTTGATGTAGAAAATTGTCGCTGACCCTAAGAAATGGTCTTTGGAATGAAACACAAATCCTACCTGAACATATAGGCTATAAATCGGTGATTGTCATTTCATCTTTGGCCCATCACTTTGGCTTGACCACTAGTTTTTGTATGTCCTTGATACAAACACAATGACATTCTATGCCCTAGACTCCATGGTCGACAAATTTGGAAACAAACCACAGGCATCAAAGAAGAAGCCAAAACGAATAGCCACCTAACTTTTTTGGTAGCTTGGATGACTTGTGATGGCATATAACTTACTGATTGTAGTCAGCTAACAATTTGTATTTGTGTAAAAGGGCATTTGTATTGATGACAATGCTCTTGACAATTTGCATTTGTGTCAGGAGCATTTGTATTGATGACAATGTTGTTGAAAATTCTAATTTGTTTAAAGGGGCATTTGTATTGATAATAATATTGTTGACTATCTGTATTTTTGTAAATGTGCATTTGTACTGACTAGATTTTTTGTTTTTCAGTTACATGATGAAATTTTTCAT
This sequence comes from Acacia crassicarpa, assembly GCA_034222035.1. Lineage (NCBI taxonomy): Eukaryota > Viridiplantae > Streptophyta > Magnoliopsida > Fabales > Fabaceae > Acacia > Acacia crassicarpa. The sequence continues at coordinate 23,877,976 of JAWXYG010000008.1, forward strand.
GCCTTAGTACACTTTATCAATGTTATGTAATGATATGTATACAAAATGGTTTATGTCGATGTCCAAGTTTTTGACAACTCCATGGGCTGCTTTTGAAAAGTGATCGAATGTCTAAAAGTTAACATGTCTGAAACCAGGAGCTTTATACCCAAGAGGGGGGGTGAATTGGGTATCTTTAATAATTTCGAAACTTGTTCTGTTTTTGGTCACTCAGAACAGGGCACAACAGAGAGGATAAGGAGAAGAAGCTAAACACAATGCAATTTATACTGGTTCGGTCCTTTCCTGACCTACTTCCAGTCCCCAAGCCTCACTTGGGATTTTCAATCCACTAACTCAACAATATTGATTACACACTCTGTACTAAGAGTTGTTCTCTTACTAGAACACACTTCCCCTTACAAGTTGTAATCAATACACCCCAACTACCAAGTCCCCTGACTTGTAGTTATCTCAATCAATAAATGATTTACAAGTATTTGACTCTCTTACAGAATAGATATGATGAACACTGAAGTGCTTGTATCAAGTATGATACTTTACAAGTGAAAGCTAATACACAATAAATGAACTTAGTAGATTTTCGCTCAAAGTAGGTGTGTATCATCTGTAAATGAAGTTAATGCTCTCTATTTATAGGTAGAGAACATTAAATGACCGTTGTAGAAAGATTTCAACCGTTGGAAGTGATTAGCTTAGGTTCTGGTCATCTTCTCTCTCTAAGCTTATGCTAATCCAAGTGTTAATGTGATCTGATGTGGATTTCTGAGTTTCTGCCCGTTGGAATTGACTTTACTTGATGTAGTAAACATTCTTTAACGTTAACAAGGCGTGCTCAGATGGATTAGCCGAAAGTAGATGAGATTGTGCAGGTGCATTAAATGCACTGTTCACCTTTTTGCTTTTTCTCACAAATCTTCAATAATCTTGATCTGTGCTAACTAAAAAACACTCAACAAACTTGTTAAACATATCTGGGATCATGAGTGAATGATATATGAAAGCAATTAGATCAAACAACAAGATATAACAGATTTCACAAATTTGAAAAAGCACCAACGGTCACAAACCTTGAGGTTAGTTCATCCAACCTCGAGGTTGACCAGTAAACTTCACCCAGACTCAGGTTTTAAAACATTCAACCTCGAGGTTGCAAAGTGAACCTCGAGGTTTCACTTAAAAAGAGACCTTCTGAAAAATCTCATTAACTTGCAAACCTTGAGATTCCAAAGGTAAACTCGAGGTTTGAAGATTGTTTCAAAACTTCATTTTTCACTGGAGCCCGACAACCTCGAGGTTGTAAATCTGTACTCGAGGTTGACCTTTTGAAAATGCAAAGTGCAAAGTTAAACATAAAGCCCAGCCTCGAGGTTACAATCTTAACCTCGAGGTTTTCAATGCTTTGAAAACCAGTTTGCTCTCTGTATGTCACAATACTCGAGGTTGAAATACCATACTCGAGGTCAACAAGTTTTTCTTCAAACTTAAGCTTCAAAATAGAATGTCCAACCTCGAGGTTGAAACATGAACCTCGAGGTTTCCATGCTTGATGAAAACCATGACTTCTCTGGATGGATCAAAAACTCGAGGTTAGCTCTTGATACTCGAGGTTATAAGTCTAAATGTAAAACTTGGGGTTTTCAATAAAGCCTGAACCTCGAGGTTAACTTTCCAACCTCGAGGTTTCACGTATTTCTTTTGTGAAACCAAGTTTTGACACTTAACCTTAAAACCATTTGTAAGGCTCAACCTCGAGGTTGAAAAACCAACCTCGAGGTTTGCTCTTCTACAAAATTTTAACACTTAAGAGCAAAACCTCTTTAATTGTTTGTAGTTGTTGGCAATCATCAAAACCATCAGAGAACTAACAATGTCAATGTCCAGGTTTTTAACAACTACATCACAATGTTTTAACAACTCTATCACGACATTTTGACAACTCCATTTCACTGCTTTAACAACTCCATCACAACGTTTTAACAAATCCATCTTCAGGTTCTGACAACTCATTCTCTGGGCATTGATAACTCCATCTCCACATTTTGACAACTCTTTTTGTTGGTTTTGACAACTTCATCTCCATGTTTTAACAACTCCATCTCTAAGTTTTGACAACTCCTTTTCTGATTATTGACAACTCCTTCTTCATGTTTTAATAACTCTATCGTTGGGTTTTGACAACTCTTTCTCTGGATATTGATAACCCCATCTCTGCGTTTTGACTTCTTCTTAAGTTAGGTTTTGACAACTCATTCTTCACGTTTTAAGAACTTCATCTCTAGATTCTGACAATTCCTTCTTTAGGTATTGACAACTCCATCTCCATGTTTTGATAACTCTTTATATTGGGTTTTAACAACTCCATCGTTGGGTTTTAACAATTCCTTCTCTAGTTATTGACAACTCCATTTCCAAATTATGACAACTCCTTCTTTGGGTATTGAGAACTCCATTTCCATGTTTTGACAACTCCATTTCCAAGTTCTAACAACTCCTTTTCTAGGTATTTACAAATTCATGTTTACCTTTTAACAACCCTTTTTGTTGGTGTTTGACAACTCCATCACAATGTTTTAACAACTCCATTTCCAAGTTATGACAACTCTTCTCTAGGTATTGACAACTTCATCTCTATGTTTTGACAACTCCTTCCATTGGGGTTTGATAACTTCATCACAACATTTTAGCAACTCCATTTCCAAGTTCTGAGAACTCCTTCTCTAGGTATTGACAACTCTTTCTGTTGGGTTTTGACAACTCAATCTCCATGTTTTAACAATTTTATCTTCACATTTTCACAACTCCTTCTGTTGGGTTTTGACAACTCCATCTCTACGTTTTCATTACTTGTTTTTAGTAATTATAGATGATATATTCTTTGAAACTCCTTATAGATTTTGTCTTCCTTTATGCATCTTATTCTTACCAAACCACCAACATATTGACTTTCATTTCATCTACCATTTACAAACTCCCCCCCCCCCCCAAAAAAAAAAAAGAAAGAAACATAATAGATTTTTCCCCGAAGTACTAGTCATCTTTCATGACGATTTGCAACATACACTTAACATTAACAACTTAAAGATAGTCATATTAAAAACTACAACTATACAGATTAACAACACCATTTTGAATCTCATGTCAGCGTTTTGAATCCAAAAAAACAACATCACATTCAACTGTTCCCACTCAAAACAGAGCAATCCCTCTGTTACCATGCCGAAAAACAAAGCAACATTTTATTACCCCTACCAACAACGATTAAACACCATGCACAATGGTGAAAATGATATCTTTATCTAAATCTTAACATTACTTACCTATTACCCAGCTGATAGTCTCCTCATGAGCCCAAGCTCCAATCTTTCAGCCAGCCACCCTTCAATCTGAACAAATCGAGCACACACAGCAAAAAACCAAGTTACTTCAGCCTCTAACACAATTGATGAAAGCTGCAAGTCAGTTTGGCCTCTTACTTGCCTTCATAGTTGGACCTTCAACCTTGATCATCCACCCTTGCATTCTCTGTTTTTTTGTTTCTCATTAATTAGAAGCCGAGCACGAGAAGTCTTCCTTCTATTCCTTTTCTTTTTGACTAAAGTATACATTTAGTCCTTTATGTTTGCCTTTGGTATCATTTTAGTCCCTTACGTTTGTAAAGTGCACATTTGGTCCCTTAATGCTAACACCGTTAGTCTGACTTAACGGAAAATACTGACTCAATAATTTTAAGCAATAACTATGCAATTAAATGTTGAATAAGCATTCTTATATGTTAGTATTTTAATAAATTAACATTTTAAATCCTATTGATTGAAAAATATTTAATTTTCTTCGACAAAAAAATATTTAATCTTCACAAATTGTGAGAAACCACAAAACAGTCGGTAAAAATTAATTTTTTTTTTCAATTAATAGGATTTAAAATATTAATTTATTAAAATACTAACATATAAACATGCTTGGTCAGCATGTAATTGCACAGGCATCACTCAAAATTGTTGAGTCAGTATTTTCCGTTAAATAAGACTAACGGTGTTAACATTAAGGGACCAAATGTGCACTTGACAAACTTAAGGGTAGGGCTGAGCATGAAACCCAAAACCCATGAGCCTGCCCAAAATCCAATATAATTGGGTCATATTGAGCCCGCCCAAAAAGATTTTATAACGGATTGGGTTAGAACCTGCTTATTTAAGATTTAAATGGGCGGGTTGTGGGCACACCTATGGGCTGCCCATACCCGCCCATTTAGTATAATTTTTTTATTAACTACTCATGTCATTCCGCATTCCATTTAAAGCATTCCTTGAATTCCTTCTTATTCGAGTGTTCAGCCACCTCTAAGCCATAACCATAATGATCATCAACTCTCAAGATTATATAATGATGGTACTTGTCTAAATTTATATTGTTTTGTATAAATTGTAATTATGGAACTTTGAAGATTCAGATTTCAAAAATTGGAACGGTAAATTTGGATGGATGCTTAATGTTTATGTATTTTTTTTTTAAGAAAAATAAACAAGTCAAATGTAAATAGGTTACCAAAAAACCGGTTAGCTCGCCCATGTATATGCTAGCTCATTTACATGGGTTTAAATGAGTTGAGGTACGAGTATGGGCTAACCCATACCCATTTAAAATTAAATGGGTGAGCTATGGGTTTGGCCTCGGGTTGCCCAACTTGCCCATTGCTCTGCCATACTCAAGGGACTAAAATGATACCAGAGGCAAATATAGAGGACCAAAAGTAAACTTTAGTCTTATTGTTCAAAAAAAAAAAAAGTAAACTTTAGTCTTCCTTTTTTATTCCATGAGGGCAACAATGTAATTTCACCTTCTTAATTAATCACAACCCAGTCCCTTGAAACTTTTTTGAGGGGGAGTTTTCTATGGGATTTTTTATAAATTTTTTGGTTTTTTGGGATCTTAAAGGGATTTTCCCTAGTTTTTTAACCATAGAGCAGGCAACAAGAAATTGATTCCAAGATCAAATGTTTTTCATTTCTCGGTATACTCGAATTGTGTTTTGTAAGCATCCATGACCCTCGAGCGGGTATATCGGATGACTTTTTGTTGTGTTTGTGCTTTGCAATGGATTTTATTTTTTTGAACAGTAAATTTCGACTTTACAAATTTGGATTGGATGATTCAAAGAAAATCGAATTATGCATGTTTTATTAAAGATTCTATGTTATTTCTTCTATAGAAAATATTAAAGATGTTATATTTTAACGTAACAAAATATAAAAAATAAAATAAATAACCTGTTCAACCCAATTTTCTTAAATTTGGTTAAAAAATAATTTCAATATATATAATTTAAATCAATCAAATTTGATCTAAAGAGCAGTAAAGAAACAAAAATCTGCACATATTTTTCCTTTCTGGCGTTAATTAAGAGTTTATTGCTTGTCATGTCACTTGACAGGATGTCGTTTTGGAAATTAGGGGAATTAATGAACGGTGTTCTAGTATTTTTATTTTTGTATTTATTATATGAATTTAATCAAAACACCCTTCATTAATTCCTCTAACTTTCAAAATGATGTTGCTTTAGGGTTGGAGGAATTAATGAAGGGTGTTTTGATATTTTTGTTTTTGTATTTATTATATAAATTTTATCAAAAAATCCTTAATTAATTTCCCTAACCTCAAAACTACGTTATTTTAAGAGTTAAGGGAATTAGTGAAAGATGTTTTGATATTCTTGTTTTTATATTTATTATATGGATTTTACCAAAACACCCTTCAGTAATTCCGCTAACTTCCAAAACGACGTAGTTTTGGGTTGACTTGACAAAATCTTTTGTTAAACCGAAAAAATAAAATATGTCCAAGGCCTACAATATTAAAAATCAAAATTAATATAGAGTAGGTCTAGAAGTGTAAGGCCTCGTTTAATCCCTTTAAAACTCGATAGAATCTCCGAGGAGACATTTGCGCTGGGAAGGGTAGCCACAAATCCCAAACTAGGATATCGGATAAGAGTATTAAAAGTATATCGAAAATTAAACCGATTATGAATCAATCCACGTAGTGGTTCAAATCAGGATGAACGTGGATCACCTGATATGAGTAAATTTTTTCATATAAAATAAGATGCGACTTTATTCAGGCATGGGTAAATTTTTTCATATAACTACTTGATACGTTTTTCTACTAAAAATTAGTCACCCTCATTTGACTAAAAATATATTTAAATTTTTAAACTTAATAAAATCTGTTAAATTTTAATTAAATATTAAAAAATTAATATTTCAGTTTTTATAGTTTTAACTCCCTCCTAATTCAATCACTAAACTTTAATTCAATACAGTTTAGTTTCTACCGTCTTAATTTAGTTGTAATTAAGTCCTTAAATTTTGGCAAATGCAACTTGATTATGATAATTTAACCATTTAAAATATTAGTCCCTATATTTTTAAAAATAAAATGTTATATTTTATAAAATTGAGAGCTCACAGTTTTATGAATGGTTTGGGACAGAATTGCAGTGCCTTGAAGTTTATAGATCAAGTTTTATCATTAACAAATGAAATTTAAGGATTCAATTGCCAGGCGCATATCCCAGAAGCGCATTATAAAAGGACGCACCTCTGAGACAGACATCTCGCTGGTCGCTGGATTGACCCTTTCCCTGAGGTGATTCACAAATAACAACCACGCGCCATGCAAGCGCGTGTGTGGGACCCCCTTCTTCCTTACACTCTGCAAAGTTGACAGAAACTGAAGAAGATGCCTGACTAACGCCGTTCGCCCGTTCCTCTTTTGGGGATTTTTGATTGGGGGACGCCTCGAACTTTGCGGTATCCCCCCATAATACTCGATAATACGGTTGGTTTCTTCTTCATCTTCTTCTTTTTTTTAAAAAAAAAGAAAAAAAATTCTCCTCCATAATAGTTAAAAATTTGATTTACCATTATGATTTTACGATTTTTTTTATTAAAACGATTTTTTTAAATTTTCCAAACGCTTGTAAGTTTTTAGAATTTTATTATGTTACGATTTTACGTTTTACGATTTTTCATTCTCCTCCCATTTTCAGGTAAAATCTACGCTTTCACTACCATGTTCTCCTTTTCTCATTCTTTGCTCTCTTTTTCACATCTTCACCATTGAATGAAAATCTCAATGGCCCATATTTTATATCTTACAAAAATATTATCATAATTTTAGTTAAAAATACATAATTAAATTTTAATTGTTAAGATTTATTCAGAATAGTTGTGAAAAAATGCAAATAAAATGTACTCTATAATAATAATTAACTTATTTTTCTGAATAAATTTTAACAATTAAAATTTATTTATGTTTTTTTAACTAAATAATATTTTTACAACATATAAAATCTGGGCCATTGAATGTTTCATTTAATGGTGGAGATGTGAAAATGAGAGCAAAAAAAAAAAAGGAGATAAGCCAACTCGACATAGTCTCACTCCCAAATCTCATGACTCCCTCCTTTCTGGTTTTTCTAATGGGTAACAACCATCTAAATCATGTATACAGATGAATGTGAAAAGATACTACCGGTTTTAAATATAATAGAAAGTTTATAGTATAAATTGTTTTATAAAATTTGTCTTATATTTAGGATCATATTTAGGATCGGAAAAAGTATAATTCTTTTCTAAATACATTCTTATTTATGAAAATTATGAGGGAGGGTGTGTGAAAATTATGAGTGTGTGAAGAGAAGAAAGAGAATGAATGAAAAAAATAGACTTGAGATCGGCAACTTATGGAGGATAAAAAATAATAATAAATTTCTACACAAAATAAAATTCTTATTTATATATGAAATTAAAGGTTAAGTAGCAAATACGTCTCGAAAGTACATCGTCACAATTTTACGTGAAAAAGCTTTTTTTGGCTTAATATTACCTCAGAAATCTAAAGACGTAATAATCTAGCCATTTTTTGTTAAAAAACTTAGGTCAACTGTTAAAAAATTGAAATTAACCGTTAACTTTTTAATAGAAAAATGTAAAATTGTTATATTTTTAAGCTTTCAAGGTAATATTAAACTTAAAAAAACTTAGAGTAAAATTTCCCCTTGATATATATTTACGTCGTAAATTTACTACTTAACCCTAAAATTAAATACATGAGAAAGAAATATAGTAGTTTAAATAGGGCCGCGGCTGATGTACTAAGCTCTCTCATGTCAATTAATCAATTAAAAATAAATTAAAATAAACCCAAAAGGGGAAGAGGCAGGAAAAAGAAAAGGCACTCTGTGTTTCTCGCTTTAATCAATGTGTGAGTGTGTAACACACATGGATTCCCTAATGAAATGAATTTGCCTGAATCCATCCAACTCAATTCCCAAGACTTGCCCCTCTTTCTTTCTTTCTTTCTTTAACTTTCCATACTCAAAAATAAAAGGAAAGCATCCATGACTATAAGAAGTACTATTAGACTTGCGGTGTAGCAACAGTGTGTGCTTGCTGGAAGCATATTAAACAATTGTCCGTGTTTTTGTGGTGGGGTTTCTAGGGTTTTGTCCTTGCTTTTCTGGGGTTTTGAGAACCAAAGTTATTATTGGAATCCAATAAAGGAAAATCTTGCAAGCATAGGGGGTGAAAGGGGAGCGAGCTCTTGGGTAGTAGCTTCTGGGCCGTGAAAAATCATGCAAATGCTGGGTTTTGATGTTTTAATTCAGTGGCAGAAGTTTATTTAGTTGTTTGATTACTTTGATTTATTTGGAACTGGGAAAAAATTCCTGAGATCTTGCTTCGACTTTTGCTGCCTCTTTCCTGCTGTTGATGACGCTTGATTGGTTTTCGTGTCGCGAAGATCGGCATTGATTTCGTTGTATGGTAATGGTAATTTATTACTACTCCAAACATCAGCAAAAATGCAATTCGCAAAGCTCGATGACTCTCCTATGTTTCGCAAGCAGGTCACTTGCTCTCTCTCCTTCAATTCCCTTTTAAAATTGGATCGTTGTCTTATTTTTGGACGATCACACTAGCTTACAACTTGATCCAGCTATTTCTATGGCATTTTGAGTACGCTATCAAACTTACTTGTATGCTCTTGAGTGTGTAAGATACTATTACTATCCAATCTTATGCTTGCTTTTGACTTTACGCACTGAATTAACCTCTTGTGTGCTTTGAGAACCCATATCTATAATTGTTTGCTGTTATGTTCTTTTGATACTGAAGACACCTCAAATTTTGTAGCATGATGCAAATAGCGCTGCTCCAGGCAAATATTTCCAAGTGGTTCACACCAATAAGTTATTGCTTGTTCGTTTCTTGAATAAGCCAACAATCTATTATCCGGTTTCAATCTTTCAATTTCTCCCTACGCTAATTCTACTTCCATGTAGATCTTGTAAGCTCTTGAATTATTCAAATACATTGCGGAGATTCTGTAAAGTATTTAATTTTGAATCTGGATCAACGGTCAGCTCAGAGAATCATATTATCACTAAAACCATAGGATACCAACTACTTAAAAATCTGCTTAAAACACTCTTTAAAAATGAGGTTCTTAACTTTCTATAATAATGTGAAACTTCACTGTTTACAGATTGCGATTTTAGTTTGACACTGACTGGATTACAATTAGGTTTGTTTGAGAATATATTTCATTTACTGTTGATTGGATGATCTGATCACTGGAAATCCTTGTAATTTTAACCATTTTGTGGTTAGTGATGCTTCCATAGGGTATTAATGGTTGTTGGTTTTCATGACTAGTTCTTTCTTCGTTTGAATTTAATTTTGAGCGATTTTCTGCGGTCCAGTGTGATAATTTTGTTCTGTACAGCATTTTGCATTGCAATTAGCAAAAATGCTTTTTCTGTCTTCTTACATCCTACCATCTGTGCTAACTGCTAGCCTTGATTATGTATATCCATTCACATAGTTCCCTGCTTCCCTTCACTGTTTGTCTTGGAAGTTCTTACGATATACTCACCTTACTTTATCTTCAGATTGATAGTTATTTCTTGATTGACCTGATTTGTGCTAATATTGTAAAACAGATGCAATGCCTGGAGGAGAGTTCAGAATCTTTGAGAGAGAGAAGTTTGAAATTTTACAAAGGGTGCAGAAAATACACGTATGTTGTTATTTTTATTTTATTGTTACTAATGACTGCTGATTATAACCATGAATGATCAAAAAATCTTTTGTTTCTTTCTGTGAAAACATCTTTAAAATGTAGATTGCCTATCCACAGTTTGTGAAGGGAATCCGCTTACCTTGGGTCTGAATTAGCTGAAACTCTGTTTATGTCTTACTTTATGATATAACTATCACTATAAATGTTGGTGGTGGGAGAGATTCAATTACGGTAAAATATTTTACCTTTAACAGAAGGCCCAAAAGACAGCTCAGCAAGAGCAGACAAGCTCATGTAACAAGTTACTGCAAAGAGTAGCAAAGAGAACCTCTGAAGACAAACCTTTGCTGTAAAAATGCAAGGACAACAAAGTATTTTTGAAAATAGGCCCCTTTCTTTTCAGCCAAAGACATAACAGAAGAGCAGAGCATAGACGCACCCGTAAAATCCCGCCCCCCCCCCCCCCCCCCCCCCACACCCTCCAGAAAAAAATCTTGTTGCCAAAGTCCATAAAATCTATAAAGAGAAACTGCTTCCAGTTCTTATAACACACCCAAGGTTGGCAGATTTCTTGACAATCTATTCCACACAGGAATGGCTGCTAGATAGTGTAAAAATAAAATGAACAGCTGTTTCCAAGTGAGAGCTAGGCATACTGCAAATTTTTCCCTGCACAAGATCTAAGGACTAATATTTTTAGCATTAATCTGGTTAGCCTTTGTTTGGTTGCCGTCCTTTCAAAATTATTATGTCCTTCCTATCTGCTGGTTCTATCTTTTCAAAACAATGGAGAGAATGTGATATAGTGAAGATGTGATACCAAAGTAACTTGAAGACTTATGTAGTGATGTTCAGTAGAAATGAAAAATCATGAATATGTTTAGTGTTAAATTTCTGCATCTTGGTGAATGTTAGTAGGAAAATTTTAACTTTTATTATTGATGTAGTCCTTGAATTTGACTCATTACAACTCAATCATCAGTTTATTGAGTCAAGGAATGAGAGGAACTAAATTGTTCCGAGTTAAGAAACTATGAAGACTGAGCTGTTCTGAGTTAAGAAAATTCAAGGACTGAGTTGTTCCGAGTTAAGAAACTACAAGAACTAAGTTGTTCTAAGTTAAGAAAATACAATGACTGAGTTGTTCCAAATTAATGTTCAGGGGCTAATTGAAAAGAAGTTCAGTGACCAAAAGTTATATTTTCAAATATTTAAGTTTCTTTATTTCATTGTGTCACTTGACGATATTGCAACCGTTCTCCTCAAATTAAAATTTTGAATTGGGAACTCTTTTCGCATGTGTGTTGCAGAGAATTTATTTTGTCCTTTTCATTTCATTTTTGGAAGTTTCTCTTGGTTTATAACTAATTGATGACATATTCGACACTGATTTTGAAGTTATTTGATATGGCTAATTCTTAGTACATGGTATTGTTCTTGGGGCACACTCTAATTGCTTTTGCTTTTCTAGTGAAGGACTGGGGGAGGCATACGATGGTGACATCGCATTTGCAAGTGCTTTGGAAAGTTTTGGTGGAGGCCATAATGATCCCATCAGTGTTGCTTTTGGAGGTATGCCTAGCTGTTTTGAAATTTCTTTTGTGGTCATATGAAATCACTTATGTGGACGTAGAAAAGCACTTCAGTGTCTGGTGGTTTAACTACTCCCTCCCTCCCCCTCAATTTTTTTCTGCCCCAACTAAAACATCAATGGTAGAAAAAGGAAGTAAATTATTAAGCAATTTCACCAAGTTAACCTTGTACTTTAGCAATTTAAATTCTCCTTCAGACAATATCTTGCATCATTATTCTGTAATTCAAGGTTATTGTTCTTAAAGAGTAAAGGTAGTTTAATATTCATGATCTGATTTTTTGCTTGCATGAAATTCTTTACTCCATACATTAGCAAAATGATTTTAACTTCACTGATAAAATATCTTTATACATTGACAGGCCCTGTTATGACCAAATTCACTATAGCCTTGAGAGAAATTGGGACATACAAAGAAGTCCTTCGCTCACAGGTATGAGATTATGATGTAAATGGTTTTGCAGTGGAGGTTGTGTAGGTACTATCTGTACCATTGATTAGGAGGAAGGGCTAGAGCTATTGCTATAGTTCTGAGAATTAATTCTGGAAGCTAACTCGCACCATCACTTTTAGCAGTTAACTTCTGAAAGAATTATTCTTACCTTTATTCTTTATGCCTTGCATCTCCAGTTCATGGCTTAGAATCTTTTTGCTTGTCGTATAGTTTGACAAAGTTTGCTATGCTTTTCACACGGACTACTTTCTTCCCCAGGTTGAACATATGCTAAATGACAGATTACTCCAATTTGTGAATATTGACTTGCATGAAGTCAAGGTATTTTCTCCCTCATGATTTGTTCTTTTTATGATACACCCTATCCTTACTTATTGGCTGAACACCAGCTGCTCTATCTGCATGACTTTTTGTAGGAGTAGCGTTATCTTCAATATCTATTCTGTCTTGTTAGGCTTTTCTTCAATTGTTTATTGGTTGAGAGTGGTTGAGGTGAATCCGGAGTTCTGGACTTTGAAGCATATGGTGTCCTTGTTGAAATGATATACATTATTCCATTTTTATTAAAATCAAAATTAAGATAAGTAGACCTAACACCTTAGTAAGCTTAGGAAACCGCCCTTGAAAACTAGCTTGCGATGGGGACGCATTACACCACTTAAGTGCCTCAGTAATTACTTGTGGCTATCTCATATGGAACTCCATAAGAGCATTGCTCCTATAGAATTAACCTCCTTGAGAGCTATACTCTATGGAAATCACTTCAGCCACTAGGCTGCACCCTCTATGGGTAACTCTTTACATGACTTTTAGCTATGATGGCAATTGATGTGACCTATGTAAGCATGAAAGAGCCGCTCTTAAAAATCAGACTGTGAGGAGAACCATATCATTCAAATACCACACTAATTACTTATGCTTACTCAATGTGAGGCTCTGTCTATCATAGCATTGATGGTGACTTAAGCAAGCATTGGAAACCCACCCTTGAAAACTGGCTTTTAAGGGAGGAAGGCCATACCATATAAGTTCTGCTAGAATTACTTTTGGCCCCCTGATTTGGAACTCCAGCAAAATATAACGGATAAATGTCACTAAATTGATGCTTATCAAATTTTTTTGTTCTTTGTTTGTTGGTTCCAGTAGTAAGAATACTTGTCAGTTATCTGCATGCTGATCAGATGCAGTAGGAAAGGGAAAGATCAGTCAACTGCATCTAATTGCTTATTTTTGCTTTTATTTGTTCATTGGCTTCCTTTGTTCTTGCAAGGGTGACTCTCTGAGCATTACAACACAATGTTCTGTAGATAACCTTCTAAATATCTCCCTCTCTGAACTGTGAAATGATGTCACGTTGCTCTTTTAAGATATTTTATATCACAATAATTTGTCAAGTTCATGTTTCATTCCCTTTTATGAACTGTACAAACAGCTAACAAGTTTGGTATTACTTGGCCAATTTAGATTTTAAAGACAAGTTAAAGGTGGTTGGTGGTTACTGTATGCTTTATCCCATAATGTTCAAAGTCATGTTGCATTTGTAGTTTCTCATCCATGCGAACCACCTTTTGTGCAGGAAGAACGCAAGCGTTTTGACAAAGCCAGTCTTATTTACGATCAGGTACGTATCTGATTTTTTATATCTTTTAATTTTGGGATGATTATACTTTGTTGAAATAGAAATTAATCAATGGAGATATGAACTTTACTATTTCTTTGAACACCAAGATAAATCAAATTCCTTGTTTATACCAAGAGAAGATAAGAAATATTTTATCAACATTTATTGTTGTTCAATTTTCGTTCTTATTATTGTGATAGCTGGTTTACCTCTTAAATGTTAAAATATGCCCAGAACAAATTTCTTATTTGACCGATGAAGATCTTTTGTGTGGTTTACAGAGACAATTTATGAATAATTTGTAAGAGACTAATTTTGAAGCTCATAATCCTGCAGGCTCGAGAAAAGTTCCTCTCTTTAAGAAAAGGCACAAAAACAGATGTAGCTACTGCTCTTGAAGAGGTAAGTTTTTTTTTTTTTTTGGGTCTTATAAATAGGGTATCTTTTCTTTATTTGTATATTATACATCTTTAAAACACATGGGATGTATGTCAGGAACTTCATAATGCAAGATCCGCTTTTGAGCAAGCTCGATTTAATCTGGTGAGTGATTTTTTTATCAGTTAAAAGTTCCATTTAGTTAATTACTTGTACAATGATTTCCCTCTCCTCACAAATAAACTTGAAATCTCTGTCCAGGTTACTGCCTTGTCAACTGTTGAAGCCAAGAAGAGATTTGAATTTTTGGAAGCAGTCAGTGGGACCATGGATGCACATCTTCGCTACTTCAAACAGGTAAATCATATTATTTTCAAATATTCACATTCATTGCCCCAGCATGTGATAGAACTAACAGATTTAGGGATAGGAAAGGGAAATATAAGACACTCTAGAGTCAGAATCTAACTCTAGCCAACACAACACTTTCTGAAAATACTTCTTCATTCATAACTTCATAAAACACAATACATGTATATAAAAAGGGTTGCCTATCTAACTGCCTATACATAACTGTGATTGTGCAAATAGCATTTAATAATGACCTATAACTGATAATAACTATTCTGCCTTATCCATAACTGATAACAACTATTCTGCCTTATCCTATATTTTTATCTTCTTGCGTCTGGAATACACAAACATAGGCAGAGGGTTATTCTTCCTACTATTATCATTCCTATCAGCATGCTTATGTGTAACTTCTCTCACATGTAGGGGTTTGAGTTATTGCATCAAATGGAGCCATATATTAACCAGGTTCAGTACAATTTATCTTTAAGCTAGAGCATTTTTTTATTTCATTGATAAGACTAATTTTGGTGTTCTGCAATCTATGTAGTGGCCCTCACCTAGAGGGATAAGGCTTCTTCTTGTTGACAAGACTATTTTTAACTGCTAAATAATGTGTGGTTATCTGGTGATCAGTTATGCAATGAAAATGATTAACTTGAGACATTCTTCTGCAGGTCCTGACATATGCTCAGCAGTCAAGAGAAAGATCCAACTATGAGCAAGCAGCTCTAAATGAAAGAATGCAAGAGTACTTAAGGCAGGTTGACCGAGAGAGTAGATGGTCTTCAAATGGTTCTAATGGGTCTCCTAATGGAGATGGTATACAAGCCATCGGCAGAAGTTCACATAAAATGATAGAGGCAGTTATGCAATCTGCTGCCAAGGGAAAGGTTGGAAAGAGTCCTGGAGATTTTTGCTCAAAAAGATATTGCTTTTACCCTCCAATGGTTAAATATTATATTTTATATTTATGTTATTTTAGGTTCAAACAATTCGACAAGGTTATCTTTCAAAGCGGTCTTCAAACTTAAGGGGTGACTGGAAAAGGAGGTTTTTTGTTCTTGACAGTCGAGGAATGTTGTATTACTATCGTAAGCAGTGCAGCAAATCTGTAAGCAATCTGTTGAGAAAATAGAGATGGTTTACAAATAATTGAAGTTAATGTGCTCCTTCATGTCAAATGCTGCCTTATATCATTGTGGTTTGATTATTTTTGGTAGGGTTCTAGCAGTCAACATTCTGGTCAGAGGAATAGTTCTGAGCTTGGTTCTGGCCTCTTGAGCCGATGGCTATCTTCTCATCATCATCACGGTGGGGTACATGATGAAAAATCTGTTGCCCATCACACAGTGAACCTGCTTACATCAACAATCAAAGTTGATGCAGACCAGTCAGACTTGAGGTTTTGCTTCAGAATCATTTCACCCACAAAGAACTACACTTTGCAGGTTATTTGATATGGTTTTTGGGATTTTTTTTTTAAAAAAAATTTATGATAGTAATAGCTCAAGGATGTTGATTGTGGTTCATATCTTAGTTTGAGTCCTCAATTGTACTTAGTTATGTTTGTCAGTGCAGGCAGAGAGTGCAATGGACCAAATGGATTGGATTGAAAAGATCACAGGTGTTATTGCTTCATTGCTGAGTTCGCAGATTCCTGAAAGGGTACAACTCAAGGGCCTGTGCTGATTCTGTAGATATATACTTTTGGTCATTTTTATTGATGATGTCTATTTTTATCAGTGTCTCCCTGCTAGTCCAATGGGAAGTGGTCATAATAGGTCTGCCAGTGAGAGTAGTTCTTTTGAAAGTTCAGATTTTGATCATTCTGCTGTAGAAGAATATAAATCAGACAGAGGTCTTGCTTCTGCACATATGGATCGCCCCTCAAGAAGCTTGCAACAGCAGCAACGAGCATGTATCAAAAGTGAGAAGCCAATTGATGTTTTGCGAAGAGTTCGTGGAAATGATATATGTGCTGATTGTGGGGCGCCTGAACCTGATTGGGCATCATTAAATCTCGGTGTTCTTGTCTGTATTGAGTGTTCTGGTGTTCACCGGAATCTTGGTGTACACATATCAAAGGTAAGCAACGCTGCTGGTACTAACCATTTGTCTATTTCAATATATCAAGTTTGGTTGCTTTCCAGAATTCTCTATATCTTGGTAAACTGGTTTAAAAATGCCTGTGGATGGGCATACTATAAAAATCGGGAAAGGAATTAGAATGAAGTATGGTAATTTTTTGATGATGGAATTTATTAACACAAGGGAACAAGTCTCGGCAACCCAAATATATGTATTTGCAAAATTCTTTTTAATTCTAAAATTTTATGGAATAACATTCTGAGTACTTTGGAAAATCCTGTTACATCCTTATAATATTGTTGCAGAACATTCCTCAAGCGAATATTTAGTTTGATAAATTTGATCACCTTCATAAAACACATCAACCCGTTCTTAGCCTTTAATCAAGTTTGGGAGTGGGTGCTATTTCTCTTCTTCTTCTTCTTCTTCTTCTCTTTTTTTTCTTTTTTTGATATTATCATCCGGTATCCAGTTGGGTTTTGTAGTTGGAGTCACAATAGCAAATGATTGACCCTTATTTATAAAGTATAATGTTGATGACTTTGTTTTAGAGAAGCACTAAGAATTCAGGAAAGTTTTGTAAGTTGAGCAAGTATTTATCTGTAGTGAGCCCAAATTAGAACGTATAAGTGCTCTTGTGTGGTTAAATTATTAGGGTAGAGGTTGAGAGTTTGGTGTTGTACCCAACAACCAAATCTTTCTATAATACTAGGCTGGAGGTGGTATCTATTTTGTTTCTGTCCATTCAACTTTTGCTCTACCTTGTTTCTCAAGATGTTTTGTGGGAGGATCTATTTACTTGTTTAATTATTTTTTAAAAATGATAAGGCTTACGTAAATGATAGATTGCTCATCCAGCTTCCTCTTCTGAATTTTCACGCAGGTTAGGTCTCTTACATTGGATGTTAAAGTGTGGGAACCTTCTGTGATAAGTTTGTTTCAATCACTTGGGAATACTTTTGCCAACTCAGTCTGGGAGGAAATGTTGCAATCAAGAAGTGCCTTTCAGATTGATCTTGTCCCCTCAGGGTAGAGAATCTGCACTATTATATCTGTTCTTTAATGCAATTTTGATTATTCTTGGCCTAGTATCTGTTCTTTAATGCAATTTTGATTATTCTTGACCTAGTCTTGCTGATATGTTCTTCTCTTGAAGCTTAAGCAAGTCCGACAAACCACAGGTTCTCTTCATCAGCAAACCTTGTCAATCTGATTCTTTATCTGTGAAGGAAAAGTTCATCCATGCAAAGGTATTCTTATAACGTGCCAGTCAGTCCTCCTTACCGGATCTTGTACTTCAAGCACTTACTGACCAAGGACGGTGTACTTAAAGTGCTGTAAAACAGTACCTCTAAACATAAATTTAAGAATGATCTGGGGTTCAATGGAATACGGGATAAGATGATTGATTACGTTTTTGAGATTGCACCAACAAAATGCCATTTCAACATTTGATCAGTATAGGACTAGGAACTGAAGACTTCGAATAATGAACACCTGGGCTTCGCTCAAAGGAGATGCATCACTTTTTTATGTCCAGGGTTTCTCTATGAAAAGTTTAAAATAGCTGCTCATCATAATAAATTCTTTATTGGATGGGTTTTTTTATTGATTTTTATTCTTTTCGGGATGGGCATAGGAAGTATTTTTCTTGGTTATTACTTAGTTCTCTGCTAACTTCTAATGGCTGAAATTTTGACTGTCTCAAAACTGATTTTTCCCCCCAATTACAGTATGCAGAGAAGCTTTTTGTTTGCAAGCCAAATGACAAACAATATCGTCTCTTGGTGGCGCAACAGATCTGGGAGGCTGTTCGTTCTAATGACAAGAAAAGGGTGTACCACCACATTGTTAATTATGAAGTTGATGTTAACGCTGTTTATGAGCAAACATGCAGCTCTTCTTTAACCCTTGCCAAAGTGATGCTATTACAAGAGCAGACAGGCCTTGATCACAACTCTGCTTTAGCAGGGAACGCATTCGATTGGTCCTCTACTCTTTTGAATATGGTGGGAGCCAAAGAAGATCCGACCATGAATGATCTTGATGGGTGCACCTTACTTCACCTTGCTTGTGAAACTGCAGATATTGGCATGCTGGAGCTCCTTCTTCAGTATGGTGCAAGTATTAAAGCCACTGATATGAGAGGCCAAACACCTCTCCATCGCTGCATTCTCAAAGGAAAATCTACATTGGCAAGATTACTTCTCTCAAGGTGACTTGACATGCTTATTTCTGCAACTAATTTAGGGTCTTGTTTGGTATGAAGTGCCCGAAGGGAAATTTTAGATTTAAAGAAATTGGAGAAGTAAGGTTAAAGACAACTTAATTTTTTTTTTACTCTTTAATCTTACATCTTCTCTTACGTAAAATTTTATAACCCCACTTCATTTCTTTTAAATCAAACTTTCTAAAATTTTCCCTCCTTTCCGCTCTTGTCAATTTCCCTTGTACTAAACAGACAATTAGGATCGAATTACTCTTGGATCTTTGGAAGTTGCAGTCTGTTTTTTCAAAATTCCTCAAACTTTTTTGTTGAGCCCATTTTCTTGAGATGAAACTGAAAAATAAATAATAACGCAGGGGGGCTGATCCTCAAGCTGTGGATGAAGAGGGAAGAACCCCCTTTGATCTTGCTGTACAGTCAAACTTTGACGACAGTGAAGTGCTTGCTTTATTGTCTGATTCAAACGGATGAGGCTAAGCTATTCAGCAAGTAAAGAAGCCCTAAAGTTCCAAGTAGTTTTAAGCCTGTGATACGAGACATATTGGGTTTTTGTAAATTATTTATGTGAAAACTGGAAGAGGTGGTTTTTTTTTTTTTTTTTTGTTTCTTTTTTAAGGTAATGTCACTAGTAGTATTGTAGGCTTAAGGGAGGGTGGCAGGTTGAGATGTCCATCCCTTGGGTCATAATATCGTGCAATTGTTGGTCCTCAGAGTTGCAATCCAAAAATGACCACATTGGTCTAAGTTTAAACAGCACCTAGCAGCATATCATGGAGGCCGAGCTCCCTCTCTCTCTCTCTCTAGTGTAAACTGTAATGTGATTATGATGCTTTTGTATTCCTATTTTCTTTTGCTTCCTTTTTGGTGAAGCAGCGATGCGGCCTTAGGGGTTTGTGTTTGTGTACATTTGTTTATTTTAGTGAAGGTTTTGTGACTAACTCTTTCGTCCCAACTTACCCTCTTCTTGGTTTTTTTTTTTTTTAAATCAGATTTTTCTTGGTATCTTATGTTTATTATTTTTACAATGTGTTCTTTTCATTTGGTAGGAGTTTTGTGCATTGGATTGAAAGACTATTCTTTTTTAGGCGTGAAATATGATCAAGTTAGAGTTTTGTAGTAAAAACTCAATGCATTTCTCAGCAGAAAAATCATCTTAATAAATTAGAATTCATCTAGCAAATTTTTGTGAACAATTTAAAACATAACATGTTAAGAGAAATTACAACTTAATAATAAAATCAATATTTAAAAGGCTGTAGGACCCAAAACATACACTTTCTTGGCCGTATAAATAGAATCAGTTGAGCGGAGTATGTACAGTAAATTCATATTATTGATTAATTATGTACCATTTAAAAGATGAAGTGTGAAAAGTTGTCAAATATAAGAGCGCTATTGTCTATTGTAATCTAATCATCTTTGAAGTGTATTTTAAGTAACTTTGGAAAAGAAAAAGAGATTTTCAAGTGATATGCTCCTATCTGGCTCTTATTATAAGCTTTAAATAACTGATTTATGTTCATCAAAAAAATAGTTGAAGCTAGTTAAAAGCAATAATATGAATTGGTTTTTCAATTATGCCCATATTTGTATAAAGGATAAGTGAGAGAGAATATAATAAATGCTTTTGGAGAAAGTGTCAAGCTAATTTCCTTTCTCTCAATTCCATGTTTTTCCATATACTCTATAGAAATACATAATTTAGGGCGCGTGTTTTAGAGAGAGAAGGTCCAACTTCTCTCTTCTTCTTTGCCGCGTCTCTTCGTGATCTTCTTCCCCTCGCTGGCGGCTTGTGATGCAGGTCGCCGGCGAGCACCCTTCTCGTTCCTGGGGCGAGCTTCTCCCTCTCCTTCTTCAGATCTGATCTGCCGAGGTGAGAGTTCTGGTTTTCTGTGTTTTTGTTTCTTTTTTTGTAGTATGGGCTTTTGTGGTAGTGTTCTTATCTCTAGAAATAAACAGATCTGTCAGATCTGAAATCAAATCCTCTTGGTTGGATGGCTGTTTGGACGTTATAAGGTCCGACTACCTCTTGGTAGCCCGGATCTGCGTTCTTGGAGGAAGATCTAAAGAGGTGTGGTCTGGTTTGTGGTCGATGTCACGGATCTGTTTGGTCAGAGGAGCAGAAGTGCTCTTCAGGACATCAAGTGTCTTCTTTCTTCCAAGGTTGGGTTTTCTGGTTTCTTTACCCCAAGATGGGGTACCCAGTTAGCTGATTTAATTGCAACTATTGCTTTTAAGATTGTGTGCCCTTTAGGGTGGGTTTTTCAACCAACACTCTCTTGTTCATCACTTCTAACCTTGGGTTTCGAGGAGGACGATGATGTTCATGATTCTACTTCTACTCTTATATTTTTAATG
The DNA here is from genome assembly GCA_034222035.1 of Acacia crassicarpa. Classification (NCBI taxonomy): domain Eukaryota; kingdom Viridiplantae; phylum Streptophyta; class Magnoliopsida; order Fabales; family Fabaceae; genus Acacia; species Acacia crassicarpa. Next base: position 23,899,133 of record JAWXYG010000008.1, read on the forward strand.
TACGGTGCTTGGCTGATATTGTATCCAGTGTTTTTTTGTTGTTGTTGTTGTTATGTTGGTTGTATTTGTTTTAGATCTGTTTATTGTAACACCTCAATTTTAATACCCAAAAACTCGGTCAAAATATTGAAAATACCTTCAAAAGAGTTCAACAATATCCTAATCCTTTTACAATGTTACCATTTCGAATAAAACCCGTAATACATAATCAGAATAAATTCCAGAAAATATTTCAGAGTTTAATACAAAACGGAAGTCTTAGGTTCATGGCAAATAAAATAACATAACATAATCTATTGGAGATCAAAAGAGCTTCCAGAGCTCACTCCATAGGTGCCTTCCCTTGCTCTCTACTAGAATAATCACCTGAAAAATGTTAATATGGGATGAGATTCCACGTCTCAGTAACTACTGAATATTTCTACCTTACACGAGCAAATTACATATGACAAAAATAAAAGGTAATATAATGTGAATTTAATATACTCAGATATTTTTAGATATACCGTTGTTCACATCAAATGCCTTTACAAAATACTCATCATTCTTTATTGAATAATTCAGAATGCACTATGCAGTATGCAGCCTCCCTTATATCCCCTTCCAACCGTATACCGCTGACTGGAACCATAGGCTAACATATAGTCCAATAGAAACTCATTCATTTGACTGGATGGTTTCAAGCTCACCAAAACTTAAGATACACCCGGCCAAAGGTATAGAGCTTAAATCTGGACTATGGCTCCCCTCCTTTAAAATAACAACTAAGGAGGTGTCACATGTCCCACATCTCCAATGAAATCCCGGCCAGAGGAAAACATGGAAGATGGGGCCCTGAAAAGTACCATCCACTGTGCACCGAGTGGTGGCATAACAATTCTTATCATTCAATTCCCTCCTTACTCCACCCATCACAATACAACCGCCATGATGAATGTATTTATTCAAAAATAATGCATTATTATACCATTATATACATTGATATGCGTATTTATGAATAGTAAAATACTATGCGTATCTGTGAATAGTAAAATACTATGCGTATCTGTGAATAGTAAAATACGGTATATACATGAATAGTAAAATGAGTAGTAAATACGGTATACGTGAATAGTAACATGAATAGTAAATACGGTATACATGAATAGTAACATGAATAGTAAATACGGTATACGTGAATAGTAAAATGAATAGTAAATACGGTATATGTGAATAGTAAATACGGTATATGAATAGTAAAATGAATAGTAAATACGGTATATGTGAATAGTAAAATGAATAGTAAATATGGTATATGTGAATAGTAAATACGGTATAAATAGTACCTCTACAGATTTGCAAGTCAAAGTTCCCACACCAGATCTTAAAACCATAAATATTTTCTAAATATTCTTGCCAAAATAGTAAACAAACAAATTTATAATCATACATAATTCACAAGTATAAGGAAGAATATTCAGAGTTACCTGTTACTTGCTAATACCCGAATCACCAACCAGCTATTATAACTCTCAAGCAAATATCTCTACTCTCTCTCTCTCTCTACCTCTCTCTATGGCTCTTAGAAGTTGTGAGGAATGAAATGAAATGGAAGGTCTATTTATAGTTGGAAAATGGGTCTTTAAGTGTAATTTTCGTCTCTGGGTCGTTTTACGTAATTTTCCTAAAAATTAAAAAGAAATCTTCTCGTGACTACTCTCAGCCGCCCCGTGATTCTTTTTAAAAAAATTTAATAATATTTTAATAATATAATATAATATATATTATTTTATTATTATAATATAATATTATTTAAATAATAAATTATTATTGAGTGGGTCCCGCGGCCATTTTTTTCAAACTTCACGAGAAAGTTTGCAGAATTATTTTTGGCCGTGGGTCCCGCAAAATACTGATTTAAAATTTATCACTTTCTGAAAATAGAGCCTACTAGTCTTTCCAAAATAGGTTTATGTTTAAGATATTAGATTCAAAATTCAGGATGTTACATTTCTCCCCTCCTAAAAGAAAATTTTGTCCTCAAAATTTTGCTATAATAAGAATTCTAACCTATTTAAATAAATGAGGATAGGTTTGTCGCATGCTCTCCTCCGTTTCCCAAGTAGCATCTCCGGGAACCATTCCTTTCCACTCGACCTTTACAAGTCTAATGGTCTTGTTTCTTAATTTCTTGTCCCTTGCATCAACAATCCGCTCCGGCTCGGCTTTATACGTCATGTTATCCTTGAGTTCTACCTCTTCTACTTCTATAATGTGGGAAGGATCCGGTTGGTATTTCTTCAGTTGCGATACATGAAAGACATCATGAAGGTTCGCAAGCTGTGGAGGTAATGCAATTCTGTAAGCTACCGGTCCAATTTTCTCCAAAATCTCATAAGGACCCATAAAACGAGGTGAAAGCTTCTTTGCTCGTATTGCTCTACCAATGCCAGTCATTGGTGTGACTCTTAAGAATACATGTTCGCCCACCATGAACTCCAACGGTCGTCTTCTCTTGTCAGCATAACTCTTCTGTCGACTCTGAGCAGTGAGAAGTTTCTGTTGAATCACCTTAATCTTTTGAGTCGTCTCGTCCACAAGTTCTGGACCTATTAAAATTCGCTCATTCAATTCCGTCCAGCAAATAGGAGATCTACATTTTCTTCCATACAAAGCCTCATAAGGTGCCATCTCAATGCTGGAGTGATAACTATTGTTATATGCAAACTCCGCAAGATGAAGATGATCGTCCCAACTTCCTTTTAGTTCGATTGCACAAGCCCGCAACATGTCTTCCAGAGTTTGAATAGTCCTCTCAGTCTGCCCGTCAGTTTGAGGATGATAAGCGGTACTATAACTCATCCGAGTTCCCATAGCATTCTGCAATGCTTTCCAAAATCGTGAAGTGAATCGTGGATCACGATCAGATACGATGCTATTCGGTATCCCATGCAATCTGACAATCTCCTTCATGTAGATCTTTGCTAGTCTCTCCAATGAGTATTCTGCTGCAATTGCTAGAAAATGAGCTGACTTAGTTAACCTATCGACAATTACCCAAATGGCATTATGTCCGGATGTCGTTAGAGGAAGCCCCATGATGAAATCCATAGAGATGCTGTCCCATTTCCACTCTGGGATATCCAAATTCTTTAATAATCCAGGAGGTTTCCGATGTTCGATCTTGACTTTCTGACAAGTCAAACAACAAGTGACAAAGTCAGTCACATCTTTCTTCATGCCCCGCCACCACCAATTCCGCTTGAGATCATGATACATCTTGGTTGCTCCGGGATGGATAGTGTATTTACTCCGATGTGCCTCTTCTAGTATGAGCTTTTTTATTTCTCCATCATTAGGTATGCACACTTTTCCTTTATACCTTAATATCCCATCTCTATCGATCCCAAATTTCGATTCTTTTCCTTCTTCAATATCTTCCCTCACGTTTAATAGATACTCATCTTCGAGCTGAGCGAATTTAATCTCTTTCCAAATTGTGCTTTCAATAGTTAATGCTTCCATGGTAGCGACCAAACCTGACATTACATCAATAGATGTACTTGGTATCTCCTCGAGCAATTTATGTTCTCTGATCATCATCTGGGCTACATGGATTGTCTTTCTACTTAAGGCATCTGCTACAACGTTCGCCTTTCCTGGATGATACTTCAATTCGAAGTCGTAGTCCTTGATAAACTCCATCCATCTCCTCTGTCGCATGTTGAGCTCCTTTTGGTCGAACAGGTACTTTAGACTTTTGTGGTCACTATAAACCTCGAACTTTGAACCGTAGAGGTGGTGCCTCCAAATCTTCAGAGCAAACACTACTGCTGCCAGTTCTAAGTCGTGAGTAGGATAATTCCCTTCATGTGGCCTTAACTGTCGAGAAGCATAAGCTACTACCCTACCATTTTGCATTAATACACACCCAAGACCTTTCTTGGAAGCATCTGTGTACAAAGTAAAGGTCTGAGCAGGATCTGGAATTATAAGTACTGGTGCCGTAGTCAACTTAGTCTTCAAATTTTGAAAAGCTGCTTCACACTTTTCGTCCCATACATATGGTTGACCCTTCCTAGTTAACTTTGTCAAGGGCATAGCTATCTGCGAAAAGCCCTTGATAAATCTCCTATAATAGCCAGCTAGACCTAGAAAACTCCTGATCTCAGTCACGGTCTTTGGTCGTTCCCATTGGAGAACTGCTTCAACTTTAGTACGGTCCACTGCAACACCTTCAGCCGATACGACATGGCCTAGGAATTTTACTTCCTTCAACCAAAATTCGCACTTAGACAGTTTCGCATAGAGCTTGTGCTCCTTCAACACTTGTAGCACGATTCTAAGGTGCTCTTTATGCTCTTCTTCATCCTTAGAGTAGATAAGGATGTCGTCAATGAAAACCACTACAAATTTATCTAGATATGGTCGGAAAATTCTATTCATGTAATCCATGAATACTGCTGGAGCATTTGTTAGCCCAAATGGCATAACAAGAAATTCATAATGGCCATATCTAGTTCTGAATGCAGTTTTTGAGACATCTTCAGCTTTGACTCTCAGTTGGTGATAACCTGATCTGAGGTCGATCTTGGAGAATATGGATGCTCCCTTCAACTGATCAAGTAGATCGTCGATCCTGGGTAAAGGATATTTATTCTTTATAGTCACTTTATTCAACTGGCGATAGTCAATGCATAGTCTCAGGCTCCCATCTTTCTTCTTCACAAAGAGTACGGGCGATCCCCAAGGAGATACACTGGGTCTGATAAAACCCTTTTCTAACAATTCCTCGATCTGCCTCTTTAATTCTGCTAGTTCCGATGGAGACATTCGGTAAGGAGCTTTAGATATAGGTTCCGTTCCAGGTACGAGATCAATAGAAAATTCTACTTCTCTCTCTGGGGGTAAACCTGTCATTTCTTTCGGGAATACCTCCGGAAACTCGTTTACCACTTCGATATCTTCTATCCCTTCCTCTACTTCTGCTTGAATGGAGAAAAACACCATGTACGCAAGACAACCATGATGAACAGGCTTTTCATCTTGTACTATAGACAATAATTGTGGTTTACTATGACTCATAGAGTCATCCGCAAGAGAGATAGTCTTCCTCTTGCAGTCAAGGATGATGTCATTAGCTGACAACCAATCCATTCCTATTATTACATCGATACCCTTCGTGGGTAAACAAACAAGGTCTATATTTGAGATCCTATTATCAATCTCAATCGTACAATTTAAGCAAGCCCTAGAAGTTTTTACTGAAGCTCCCGCCGGTGTAGAAATAATCATATAATAAGGCAATTCACTCACTCTTAAATTCAATCGAGGCACACAGTCGTATGATATAAAAGAGTGTGTGGCACCAGAATCAAATAAGGCTTCTACTTCAAGACCTTGGAGTTTGAGGATACCTTTAATCAGATTTGGTGAAGCACTTGCCTCCTGATGTGATAGTGCAAACACTTTCCCTGGCACTGCAGTTCTAGCATCCTTGGCTCCTCGAGGCTCCTCCTCACAAAATCTGGAAATGTGTCCTGGCTTTCCACAGTTGAAACACGTCACACATGGTCCTTGGTGTATTCTTCCACACTTGGCACACATCTGATTGTTGGCGGTGCTTGCAGCAGGAGCTGTGGATCCCCTATATGAACTCTGACCTCCACTGAAGTGACTCCTTTGAGGTCCTTTGAATTGACTCCTCGGTGGTCTGCTGAAATGACTTCTTTGGGGTCCAGTAAAATAACTCCTCGATGGTCCACCAAAGTGATTTCTGGATGGTTGGCTAAACCGCGTATTCACATTACTGAAGTTGTGACTCTGCTTCTTAGTAACTCCTCCCGTTGGTCTCATGAGGTGTGTAGATCTGGCCTGAAAACCCTTCATCTTCTCAGCTTCCTCTTCTCGTTTGTTCCTTGCTATCGTGCGCAGTTTGTCGCATATTTCTTCAAAATCCCTTGTTTCATCAAGGAACGGTGATAGAGCTGTTTTTAGGTCTGGTCTAGCTTTTTCAACCAATCGAGCACTTAACCATTTAGAGTTGTTCTGTGAATATCCGCAGAATTTAGACAACTCTAAAAAGCGAGTAATAAATTCGTCTTCATGTAATTCCCCTTGCCTGAATGTGAGGAATTCAGTTTCTTTCTCTATTCTGATTGAAGGGGAAAAGTAATAATTTTCGAACTTTTCCTTAAACTCTTCCCACGTCATCTCAGCATTTCCTTTTGTTTTGGTGCTTTCCCACCATTCTTCAGCTGCTTTCTGCAACAATTGTTCAGCGACCATCACCTTTTGTTGTGAGCTAATCTCGATAACTCTGAAAATCTTTTCTACACGCTTCAGCCACTCCAGTGCTGCAATCGGATCTAGCTTCCCCTCGAACATCGGTGGAGTAAACTTCCGAAATTTTTCCCAAACCTCAGTAATAGGTAAGGGATGATACTGAGAATGAGAACCGCTACTACCTCCATCTTCAGTGCGAGAATGACTTCCTCCCCTTGATTGATGGTCAGAAGGTGTGACTTCCAGAGCCTTCTCCTTTCCTTCCTTACCACCTTGGCCTCTTCCTTTTGCTAGTTCATCCTCGTGTCTATTCACTTTCTCTCTCATCTCCAAGATGAGGTCTCGTAATTTTGCCAAAAGGGCATTGTTATCCTGAGGATAGGGACCATCTTGATGCGGAGGGAGACCTCTTTGGGATGGAGCAGGGGTTGAATTAGTTCTTCGAGTTCTTGCCATTATCTCCTCCTATGATTAATACTATAAGGACACTAAACAAATAAAAATAGCTAAATAAATTCTAAATCTAACAAAGGGAAGTGCTCATGCTATGATATTTAATTTGCCACGAACTTTTAAAAAAAAAAATTTTTTTTTTAAGAAATCACTTTAGAAAATAAACAAAATTGCCATGGAACCTTTAGCTCTGATACCAAAAATGTAACACCTCAATTTTAATACCCAAAAACTCGGTCAAAATATTGAAAATACCTTCAAAAGAGTTCAACAATATCCTAATCCTTTTACAATGTTACCATTTCGAATAAAACCCGTAATACATAATCAGAATAAATTCCAGAAAATATTTCAGAGTTTAATACAAAACGGAAGTCTTAGGTTCATGGCAAATAAAATAACATAACATAATCTATTGGAGATCAAAAGAGCTTCCAGAGCTCACTCCATAGGTGCCTTCCCTTGCTCTCTACTAGAATAATCACCTGAAAAATGTTAATATGGGATGAGATTCCACGTCTCAGTAACTACTGAATATTTCTACCTTACACGAGCAAATTACATATGACAAAAATAAAAGGTAATATAATGTGAATTTAATATATTCAGATATTTTTAGATATACCGTTGTTCACATCAAATGCCTTTACAAAATACTCATCATTCTTTATTGAATAATTCAGAATGCACTATGCAGTATGCAGCCTCCCTTATATCCCCTTCCAACCGTATACCGCTGACTGGAACCATAGGCTAACATATAGTCCAATAGAAACTCATTCATTTGACTGGATGGTTTCAAGCTCACCAAAACTTAAGATACACCCGGCCAAAGGTATAGAGCTTAAATCTGGACTATGGCTCCCCTCCTTTAAAATAACAACTAAGGAGGTGTCACATGTCCCACATCTCCAATGAAATCCCGGCCAGAGGAAAACATGGAAGATGGGGCCCTGAAAAGTACCATCCACTGTGCACCGAGTGGTGGCATAACAATTCTTATCATTCAATTCCCTCCTTACTCCACCCATCACAATACAACCGCCATGATGAATGTATTTATTCAAAAATAATGCATTATTATACCATTATATACATTGATATGCGTATTTATGAATAGTAAAATACTATGCGTATCTGTGAATAGTAAAATACTATGCGTATCTGTGAATAGTAAAATACGGTATATACATGAATAGTAAAATGAGTAGTAAATACGGTATACGTGAATAGTAACATGAATAGTAAATACGGTATACATGAATAGTAACATGAATAGTAAATACGGTATACGTGAATAGTAAAATGAATAGTAAATACGGTATATGTGAATAGTAAATACGGTATATGAATAGTAAAATGAATAGTAAATACGGTATATGTGAATAGTAAAATGAATAGTAAATATGGTATATGTGAATAGTAAATACGGTATAAATAGTACCTCTACAGATTTGCAAGTCAAAGTTCCCACACCAGATCTTAAAACCATAAATATTTTCTAAATATTCTTGCCAAAATAGTAAACAAACAAATTTATAATCATACATAATTCACAAGTATAAGGAAGAATATTCAGAGTTACCTGTTACTTGCTAATACCCGAATCACCAACCAGCTATTATAACTCTCAAGCAAATATCTCTACTCTCTCTCTCTCTCTACCTCTCTCTATGGCTCTTAGAAGTTGTGAGGAATGAAATGAAATGGAAGGTCTATTTATAGTTGGAAAATGGGTCTTTAAGTGTAATTTTCGTCTCTGGGTCGTTTTACGTAATTTTCCTAAAAATTAAAAAGAAATCTTCTCGTGACTACTCTCAGCCGCCCCGTGATTCTTTTTAAAAAAATTTAATAATATTTTAATAATATAATATAATATATATTATTTTATTATTATAATATAATATTATTTAAATAATAAATTATTATTGAGTGGGTCCCGCGGCCATTTTTTTCAAACTTCACGAGAAAGTTTGCAGAATTATTTTTGGCCGTGGGTCCCGCAAAATACTGATTTAAAATTTATCACTTTCTGAAAATAGAGCCTACTAGTCTTTCCAAAATAGGTTTATGTTTAAGATATTAGATTCAAAATTCAGGATGTTACATTTATGATTACTTTTATGTATTATATCGTTTTGGAGTATTAATATATATATCCGTAGTTTTGTTCAAAAAGAGAGAATATAATAAATACAATCAACAAAGGTTAAAGTTGAAAAATGCACAATAAATGTCCAGACAAATCTAAAATAAAGCTTATATTAAGACATACTTATTCACAAATTTGAAACTTATAATATGGGATAGAAAAAAGTATTGTTTTGATCATATTTATAAGTTATCTTCAACATCTTTACACAAATATTTAAAAAAAAACGTTAAATTTTACTTCTAAAATGGTAAAATTATATATTAATATGAAAAATTTAATGATGTGACTTATAAATTGAAAAAAATAATTTAACCTCTCATGTCTTGGGTCTATTTGAGATAGCGGTGACAGAAGTGACTTTTTTTTTTTATACACGTAGTGGGGGGGGGGGTTCGAACTCTGGACATGGGGGGAGAAGAGCCAAGCTCCCATGCCACTGCACTACTAAGGCGCTGGCAGAAGTGACTTATTTTCAATCTGACTTTGGAAAAGTAATATTGGAAAAAAAGTCATATCGTAAATGTGATTTGTGTTTGAGATAATGGTGGCAAAAATAACTTCTTTTTTTCAAAAGCTCTTGTTTAGAATTGCATTTGAAAAGTTAGTTAAGATGAAAAATAATTGAAAATGACATGAATCTTATTGAATATAGTGTGTGTTAGTTGGGACTCGGCTTTGGTCCGTTGAGGGCTTCCATCAGTTGCCCTCCTATATATAAAATGGGGCCGTTTTGGTCCAAAACAATGAGAAAGTTCCTTTTAAAAAAAATTCATAATAATGAATGGTATTGAAAAGATACTTCATGATACTGACTAAATACGTTATGATCTTAAAAACTTATTTTAGGATCTTGAAAAAATATTTTAGGGTACTAACTAGTACTAAAAAAAATATGAGCATACTGACTCATTTTAAAAAAATGCCTCATAATCTTGAAAAATTATTTTAGGATCTTAAAAAAATGTTTCAGATAGTGACCAATACTAAAAATATACTTCAGAATTTGTTTTCAAGATCCTAAAATAATTTTCTAAGATCATGAGGTTTTTTCCAATACCGTTCAGAAGTATCTTTTTAGTAGCAGTCAGTATCTTAAAGTACCATTTCAGTACCATTCTGTGCCTTTTTTTTTTTTTAAAAAAAGGAACTTGCTCATTGTTTTAGACCAAAACGGCCCCATTTTATGTATAGGAGCGCAGCATGTGGGAGTCCTCAGCGGACCAAAGCCGAGGCCGTGTTAGTTTTATATATTGTGATAATTTAAGATAAAATTTTAAATCTAAATTTGATACAAAAAAATTTAAATTATTATTAGGTGTATAATTCATTTGAGTATAATTTTCTAATTAATCTTAATATAACAATAGCCACTAATAAAAAATTAAGATTAATGATGTTAAAACCATGGTTAAGTATAGACTAATGGAAAATCAGGAGTAGAAGCCAAGTTTTTTAGCTTCTGATCAGTGACCATTTTTAAGAGAAAAGCCCACCTAAGCTTGATAGGATCCCAAACACCCCAAAATTTGTTCTTTTTCCCATTTGAGCGTTGCCCTCCACTAGGCTTTTTGGGCTTGGCAACGCCATGCCAAAAGCTTTAAACAGAACTAAACGAGTTTATGTCAAAGATTCTTTCTAATGTTATGTGATTCATCCCGCATAAGAAGAGAAGAAAAGAAGCAAGAAAAAGCACATTCTATTGATTTTTTAAAAAAAAAAAAAAGGGAAAGAGGCAACTTTACCAATCTCCCCAATGAGATAACGCCCTGTTAAACTTCTTCAAATTCCCAAATAAACGCTCAAGATTTGTTTGTTCAATTGGACGGTTAATAATCCTCTCCGTTTTCCTCTTTTCACGGGTTTCGATGTTTCGCTTTCGGAGCGTGGGCCCCAGATAGTACTGGGGACTACTGCCTAGTCAGAAAGGCGGGAACCCAGTTTTGTCGCTGGGTTATGGCATGGTATGGCCCTTCCTTCTCCCACCTCGCGAGAGAGAGAGAGAGAGAGATTCAGAAATGCTTTGAGCTACAGCGAATTACAATAGACAGTAGGAACGCACCCACCTAATGCGTGTGCCCTCTTCTTCTTCTTCATCTATCTAACCCCTTTCTTTACTCAGTAAAAGGAAGTTTGTTACCCCCGGGTTTTGGTTTGTCTCCTTCTCTTTTTTAATTATTCTATTTTTACAAGGACAAGAGAATCTTCGTAGTTGTTTTTGGAAGAAAATGACTCGCCTTATCATGTCGAACGTTTGGTTTTTCTTTTAAGCAGCTCATTTTTCTTTTTTCCTGGAGATTTTCTGGTTCTTCTGCTACTAGTTGCTGATTCGTTTTGCCTGTGACCTTGCCAGAAGCGAAGATTTTATTCCCTTTTCATTTTTTACAGATTCATATTCTTGTTCAGATTCGTCGGAAGGAACAAATGATTTTGAAACTAAGATAAATTATGGGATTCGGTTGAGAAACGAATATGATTCCTTGCAGCTTCCTTGTGACGATATTGAGTTGAAAAAATATGCGCTTTTTAACAGATCCGATTCTCTTAAAATCCCCCCTACGAGACTCATTTCCTGGCATATTGCTCCAAAATTTGAGCCAGCTAGAGCTGCTTGTGGATGTTTCAACCTAAAAATTTGCTCTTGGTGACTGGTTTGATTCTGCTTCCAAGTTTCAACTAGTCATGGTCAGAGTTTGCTAATGGGTTCGGCCTCTGATAAATGCCATGTTTTATGTTCCTGCATATAGCTTCTAAAGATTTTGTCGCTCTACACTTTGCTCTAATGGTTTCCAAAAGATACAGTTCCTCATATTACACAAAGGAGTTCTTAACTTTACTCTTGCTGTTCCTATTTAGCTTCCAGAACAGTACTGTTGAGTGCCAGGGAAGGTTGAATAAACAGAACTATTCAGAATCAGAAACTGAGTATCCATCAAGGCCTTCACAAGATAAGGAAGACTTGCGCAAGATTATCATTAGTGTTGTTCTGGGATCAGTCACTGGATTAGTTGGCTCCGTTTTGTTTGCTCTTATAGTCCGTTGCTTTGTTCAGTATCTGAATCAAACCCCAATACTGAAGGGGCCTGTCATATTTTCCCCCAAAATTTCTCCTAAGACACTCCAATCAGCTTTGGCAAAAGAAAACCATTTGCTTGGTTCAAGCCTAAATGGTAGATGTTACAGAACGGTGCTTGACAATGGGCTCACTATTGCAGTGAAGAGGCTAACACCCTTTGAACCCGGTTCTCCGGAGATAAGGAAAAAGAGGGTTAAGAGAGAAATACAGAAGGAGCTGGAAGTGCTTGCTAGTCTAAGGCATAGGAATTTGATGAGCTTAAGGGCTTATGTTCGTGAACCTGATAGTTTTTCCTTGGTTTATGATTATGTCGCCAAGGGCAGCCTTGCTGATGCAATGAACAGAGCTAAGGAAAGCGAGTTTCCGCCGCTTGGTTGGGAACATAGGCTGAGGATTGCTATTGGGGTGGCTAAGGGGCTTCAGTATCTTCATTCTACTTGTGTTCCTCAGATTCTGCACTACAACCTTAAGCCCTCCAATGTGATGTTGGATGCCGAGTTTGAACCTAGGTTGTCTGATTATGGATTGGTTAAGCTTCTACCCAACTTGAATAGAGCCACATCTCCCTACACTCCTCCTGAATGCTTGCATAATTGCAGGTGGCAAAAATCTCTATGATTTGTTCAATTTTATTATATAGCTGATCAATTTTGATGCTTGGGTAATCAATATGTCCTCGTCTTTACTCCTCAAAAGAAAGCAGGAGAGGTTGGTCATTTATTTTGGTGATAGACTTTTAGGCAAGGGGTTGGGCTCCGAGTCGTGTGTGGGTCACAAAGTGCCCTTTGGGTAACCCTCGGGTTGCCTAGAATAGAGCATTAACCTCATGGGAATTTGTTCTAAATTCCGTGCTTTACTCGGGGATGGGATGCCTCCCCAGCGCTGCGTCAGTCTTAGGATCAAACACGTTCCCTTTGGTTGATTATTGAGCATACATGAATGATGCTCTTGTTTAATTTTTTTTACTTGTGAAATTAGTGTTGTTATTGTTATCTTCTGTCCATTTTTGTATTTTTATTGAGGATTCTTCCAATGCTATAGATGCTGTCAATAATACTTCACTGGATTTTAGTGGCTTAATTTACACCTAATGTGACTATTGTTATTCATTTAAAAGATATGTAATAATCAACACTATCAAGTTTTACTTGTCAACCACAAGTTCATAGGAGTAGGAGTGTATATATATATATATATATATATAAAGTTGACCACATGCTAACAAAAGACCAAGGTAATGTTGTGGTGGAGATGCTTAGAGTATAAGAGTTAAAACATTCGATCTTTAATATAAGATCTTGTTTGTAGGGCAACATACATACATATGTACATACATTTGTATATGTAAGTGAACTGATTGCAATTTGTTTCATGTATTTCAGCAGGTACAGTGAGAAAAGTGACATATTCAGTTTTGGGATGATCTTGGGTGTATTATTAACAGGAAGGGATCCCAGAGATGCATTCTTTGAAGAAGCAGGGAATGGAGGGAGCATGCGGTGTTGGCTAAGGCAGTTGCAGGAAGCAGGAGAACCCAAGGAAGCGCTCGATAAGAGCCTCGTTCCCGTGACGGTAGGGGATGAAGAAGGTGATGAAGCCGATATGCTCATGGCTGTCAGGGTGGCCGCAGCGTGCCTCTCAGATGTGCCTGCAAATAGGCCTTCCAGTGATGAACTTGTTCACATGCTAACGCAACTTCACAGTTTTTGAAATTCTTCAACTCACTACAACCATTTTGTGAAATAGCCAAATAGGATTAGGGTAGGATGAGTACAGGAATTAAGATCAAACAGATAGGCGTCTCTGTTTTTTTCCTTTCTTTCGTCTCTTACTTGTGTTGGCATTGGCAAAATCAATCAACCATTCTGCTGTATGTAACTCATCTGTGTGGCATTATTATCTTGTTTATTACTCGTGTTGGATTTCGGATCCATCTTTTATGGGTTGAAATATTTAGTGAGGTTATTTGGCTGAATTGAATAATACTACTATTGAATTAATGAGTGTTTAATTTAATTCTAGCTCTAGTCTTAATTATGAAAGCTAGTTGACTTGTTTTACAGAGATTAAGGAAATTAAATAAGTTATTTAATTATTTCATATGTTGTGTATTTTGTTATTATATATTAGTTTATTAGTCAAACTAATTAGTTAGAAAAAAAATTAAAAATAAAAATACTTTGAAGTAATTTAATTAGTTTCCTTAATATTTTTAATAAAGTCAATTAGTTCTTATAATTAGCACTAGATGGAGTATCAATTAAATTAGTTTGAACTCCATAAAAGATCATATTTGAACTCCTCGTATCTAAAGTTAACATCATATTTAATTAATTATATTATAAGTGACTAGAAAATGAGAAAGGGCGGGATCGGGATCGAACCCACATACATGGGGAAGGCCAGTTCTAGAAGCTGACATGGAAACCATTGCACTACTAAGTGCAACCCCAAAACATTAAGCTCTTTAAATATTCATAATATGGAGATAGAGATGTGAGTATTTGACTTGTCATTTTTAAATTAAAAGTAAATGACACAAATGTCCTTCTTCCTCATCATCGGCTCCTCCTTTCACTTTCGTCCCATTCTATCTCCTCCTTCCCAGTTACTGTATTCTTCATTCTCTGATCTTCAACCAGACCTTTCTGCGCCTTCCCTTCACACCTCCTTGATCACCTGCTTCTCAATGTTGACGGCGGTGACATTCAGCAGAGCAACGAACTAGAGGGTGTTTACTACAAGTTCGCGGATCTTTCCGAGGAAGTTAATAATAACCTCGTTCTCGATGTTCTTTCTCTACCTACCAGTAATTTCCACGGACCAGTATGTGGAGTTTCGGTCAATCGTCGAGTGCCCGATTCCTCCGATCAAATAAATAACGAATCCAATGAAATGTGGAGAAAGAAAGTATGAGTATATATCAACGTACAATCGAAACACAGAGGGTGGAGGGGTGTCGTAAATCCAATACAATTCACTATACACCAGCCCCCTCCACATATACATCTGGTTTGAATCAGCATAACCTGCGTTAATTAATTACTTGGCACACACACCCTATGCTTCTTCAGGACTTGGCGCTCCGACAGCTTGTGCCGTGCCTCCTAGGGATCGTCTCGTTCGGCGCGTTAATTAATTAATTAGGACTTTAGGAGAGTATTTTTGAAATATTGAAAATTTTTTATCGACCCCTCTTTCCCTTCAAACCAAATATAATATAAGTTTAAATCTACATCCCCTCCCTTAAAACTAAACGCGCCCTTGAGCTTCAAAAGAGGGATTGGGGTTCCTTTAAAAAAGGGAAAATTCCCCTTAAAGCCTAAGTAAGCATGATGTATTAAAAAAAAAAAACTTCAAGAAAAATCACTTATCAAAAAAAGTTTTAGTTGTTAATGTGTATTGATTTAGTTGTTAATGTTTTAACGTGTATTGATTTAGTTGTTAATGTTTTATTGATATAGTTGTTAACATTTTTGAAATAATACCAAAAAAAAAAAAAGCTCTAGAACCTTTTCTGACATATAACTTTTTTTAAACTTTTTTTTTTTTTTACAATTTTTTACTTACTTGGGTCATGAGGGAGATTTTTCCTAAAAATATGAGTATCATTTCATTTTGATTTTAAAAATGATAAATCAAGTCTACCAATTCTCTAATATTATATAAATATTAGAACGCCTTTTTATCTTACTCCTATTTTTTTAAAACAAAATCCTGTCATTTTTCATATCAAGTTATCTCTTGTTTAAAAGGTGGCTAACATATGAAGTACTATCACCACCGGTTTTAAATATAAGATATAATCTGTAATGTAATTTTTACTATAACTTATCTCTTATATTTAGGACAGGAGAAGTAATTCTTGATTGTAAATATCTCACATACCCATCCTGATTAATACCTATATCTATCCTTTAAAATAATTATATGTGAGAGTGAGACGTTGTCAAATACTAAACGTAGACATCCCACCCATTCAAATCGAAATGATGCAGTAGTCAAATGTTTTTGTGAGTGCACCTGATAGATTGTTGTGAACATGAATTTGGTATAGCTGTCTCCCATTTTTAAATACTGAATCATTATATACACTCATGATAGCTTGATAAATTTTCTCATAATAACTTTTTTAACTTACCTAATTTTGTAACAATCCAAATAATTAAATTTTATATAAATAATTATCTAATGTTAACGTAAAGAGAAGAAAATAGATGATTCTATATAGAATTTTACTTGGATTGTTGAAAAAATTAAGACTTACCCCTTGTTTGAGTCTATTATCTATTTTTTGGTCCTCAAAATTGTTTTTGGAAACAAGTTTTGGAAAAAAAAAATCTATTTGAATCTTTTTTTAAAAAAAAAAAAACTATTTTCGAAGTGACGTGGCAATGACCGATGCTTGTAAGTGGAGCTAAATACTCAAAAGGGGGGTGAATTGGGTATTTTTAAAATTTTTTGACAAAAACTCTGTTTTGAGGCAACAAAACTAGAGGCGAGCAGAGTAAAGGAAAGAGTAGTTGGACACAGAGATTTATACTGGTTCGGTCCTAACAACTTGACCTACATCTAGTCCCTAGACTCTCTGGGATTTTCCACTATATCAAAGATTACACACTCTGTACTCAAGAAGTAGTTCTCTCTCTAAAACTCACTCCCCCTTACAAGTTGTAATCAATGAATTCCCAAATCACCAAGTCCCCTTGACTTGTGATTCTTTACAGCAAATGTTTTACAGAAAGAAACTCTCTTTAAGAGCAAATATTGATAAACACTGAAGTTCTTTGTATCAGAAAATACTATACAAGTGAAAACTGAAGAAAATAAGTGTAAACTTGAATGCAATTCATTTTCAGTTGTTGTAGTTGTTGAGAAGACTTGAATGCAACTCTATTTATAGTCAGACAGCATTAAATGACCGTTGCATCTTCAATTGGACCGTTGGAAATGATTTGCAGAGGTTAGGAGCAACTTTGGCCTTCTTTTCTCTCTAATCTCCACTTAATCCAGCTGTCCAAGTGTTTAGAGTTGACTTCCTCTGGATTAATCTGTTGGAGAAGCAGTTGCTTGATGTAGAAATCATTCTTTAATGCTTTGCAATCGTGTGCAGATGAATTATCCAAAAGTGTGCAACTTTCTGGGCATAGCATTTAATGACCTGAACTGCTTTTTGCTTTAACCCTTCAATAAACATTCCTTAAATCATCTGAAATTCACTAATAAAGTCATTAAACATAGCTAGGAATATCAGAGAATAATATTGGAAAGTATTAAGATCAAACAAGAATGTTTTCCAAAATCGTCAGATTTAAATTTCTGAATCATCGTTGTAAACTCGAGTTTAATTCATGTGAAATCGAGTTTGGAGCTTCAGTTTGTAAAAGCGTTTCAAGTTCAAAACATATAAACTGGAGGTTTGAAATCAAAACATGAGGTTTTTAACTCATTGAAAAGTCACATTGCTCTCGGGTTGATTTAAACTCGAGTTTGGAAGTTTGAACTCGAGGTTCCTTCATCCAGAGAGGAATGTCACGATTTTGAGTTCTGAAGAGTTTTTGCTTAAGAGGCAAACTCGAGTCTATTAGTAGCCAGGCTCGAGTTTGACACTGTTCAAGTCAAAACTTAGTTTTACCTTTCAAAAGACAAACCTGAGGTTTCCAATGCAAATTCTAGAGTTTTTTTTTTTCAAGTTAAAAAGTTCATTGCCCTCTGTAAGGTTTAAACTCGAGCTTACAATGTTAGGCTCGAGTTTGTTCAACTTTGAAAAACTCTGAATGTTCTTGGCCTGAAGTAAACTGGAGGTTTAAGAACTCAGTCTTGAGTTTATTTTGGTTGAAAAACCTTAAAAGCTCTCGGCCAAGTGTAAACCTGAGTTTGCAATAATGAACTCGAGTTTACATGTTTTGTAAACTCTTGAGATTTTTGAAACTGGAAAACTTTGCTCAGAATAAAACAGTGTAGAGTTTCTGAAAATCTCATAATTGTGAAAATCCTTCCCGCCAAAGGTAAATTCGAGTTTGTTATAACAAGCTCGAGTTTACAAGTTATGTAAACTATTGAAGATTTTCTCTGGAGGTTGCAAACTTGAGGTTTGTAAGTAGAGGTGTCGAGTTTAAAATTGTTTTCAAGTCAAAATCCTCTCTACCTCTGGCAAACTCGAGTTTGAAAGGATGAACTCGAGTTTACTCATGGTTTTAGAAATTTTGGAAAACTTCTCAAGTTCAAACTTTTGGTCCAGTCTCGAGTTTGAAAATTAAACTAGCGAGTTTACACCTTCTGTCAGTGGCAAACTCGAGGTTGCAAATGACAGGCTCGAGTTTGTCGCAGACAGAGTGTTTTTGCTTGAAATTGACAAGTTTTAATCCACTCTTATCTTGTTCAAAAACATCTTCACATTGTTTACAATTGTTAGTAATCATCAAAACACATAGGGAACTAACAATGCTGGTCGTGGTGGTGGTCGTCACTATTTTTTTTTTTTATAATAAAATTTAGGTGGGGGTAAACACTGGAACCGTGGTTGTCATTATTAGTGTGACGTTAACAGTGGATATGTGGCAATCTCAAAAAATAAGAAAAAAAAAGCAAGAAAACAACTAAAAATTGTTTTTGTTTTTCATTTTTTAAAAATATATATGTTTTTTAGAACAACCTGTTGAAAACATGTTTCCAAACAATTTTTTTGTTTTTTGTTTTGTTTTTAAACACACAAAAAGAAACTGTTTTTAAAAGTAAAATCAAACAAGCCCTTAGTTTTCCTCCCCTACTCCTACCATATGAATTATATAATACATGTAATTTTTTTTAGTTATTTTTAAGCATATAATATTTCAGAATCATGGCACATACATAAAACTTTGTTAGCCAATTTTTATAATATAATAAATATTACAATTTATAGGGGTTTATATTTTTTTAGGTTTATATTTTAAAAATGAATAAGGAAATTATGATGATATAGTCGCACTTGACCACATATCTCATAAGGTTATCAATATAATATAAAGGTATTATAATAATATATTAAATAGTTTCATTTATCTAGTACTTTTTTTTTTTTATAAAAAAATTTTTAGGAAAGGGATTGGGTTCATCCTTAGTCCAAGGGTAGGACGCTTGGAGCCCAATCCACAGGATATATTGGCTGAAGAGTACATAAGCCTCCATCTCCATATGGCACCCATGAACTTGATATTGTCATATGACACCCATGTAGACCAAACATATAGGGGTGAGCATGGTGTCTAATGGCCCCCTATTCTCGCCCAAGTCCAAGCAAAAATTGTCTAGGCTAATTATCGGGCAGGGGCGAGCACAGGGTATGGGGTACTGCCCTCCCCATTTGATCCTACCCGAAAAATTATATACATTTATTTAAAATATATATTATTTACTATATATTTTCCATCTTTTAGACTGGGTATCAGACGAGGGTCTCGCTCAGCCTAACCCTATCATACCCACCCCTACTAAAACATGTCACAGAGCCAACCTTCCAATGTCTTTCTTATTATATGAGTAATAGATAGATAATAGATTAGTTTTAACTCCATAAAAGATCGCATTTGAATTGATCTTATCCAAATTTAACATATCTTAATTAATTAAGATATTATAAGTGATTAGAAGAAATCCCTAATATTAATTATCACAATTTATCTCTTATTTGAAAGGTGAATAAAATATGAAATATTTTTTTAATTATGGTAAATATCTCAACCACCCATTTTGATTAATACATATGTAATCATATTTTTAAGGCATTATCATGTACTCCCTCTTCTTCTGTTTTTATTATAAGACATCAACTAACCATTCTCACAAACTAATAAAAACAAGTAAAGTCAATAAATTTTTCATAGAATCTAAATAATTTTTAAAATTATCCCTACTGATTGCACTAAAATTTAAAATTATATTAATTATTACCCTCATCCGCTACTCTTATTAATTATGGCTATACTTGGAAAAAAATAATTAATATTCATTGAGAACAAGCAAGTACCTTAAAAAAACAGACTAAATAAACTTACTAGTTGGTACTTCATAATAAGAACTAGAGGGAGTATCCTATATAAATAAGAGAGGTGCCAAGAATCGAAACAAATTGTGAAATATGGAGGGGCACTAAGTGAAACTTTTTGCTGAGCCTAAATAGAATTTGATGTAGTAAACTTTTTTTAGTGCACCTGTTCGATTGTTTTGAACTTGGATTTGGTATAGTTATCTCCCATTTTTATTTTCTAGGATTTGTGTGGGTTATATGTAATGACCTTGCTTTATTTGTTTTTCTCTTTTACCACTATGCCTTGTATTAATAGTTTAGCATGTGTATCACGTATGTATACACACACATTAAAGGTATATAATTAAATAAATACTTTCCTAATCTTTAATATAAGATTTATTTACTTAATATAATTATATTAAAAAATTATTTAAGTTAATTAATATGAAATATATTTTCTAAAACCCCTTAATCATCTTCTTTAATTCTTTCCTCTTTTTAATTATTGTTGATGGAGCATTATCAATAGGAATAAATAACGAAAAGAGTGACAAATATTAAAAATTGATATTATATTTAGGATTGAAATCAACTCCCCAAATATGTTTTATATTAACCACCGGAAGGAGTAGTTTTTATTAATAAATAGGTTTAAAAAGTATGTAATTAAATAATAATAATATAAAAAATGACAATAATTTGATTTAGATATATTTTAAATATGAATAATTGAAAATACATGCATCAAAGTTCATAATTTGTCATTCTCAACAAAGAAATTTCTATAAAATCATATATAGAGCCATTAAACATGATCAAATTAAGAAAGTTAACATAAATTAAAGGTAAGTCGACATGATTTTACAAGAAAGAAACATGCAAATGGAAAACTTGGTGGGTGAAGTTCACAGCTAGTATGAGTTTAAGAGAGGGCTAATATGATTTTGTAAGACAAAAATATATCGTTATCATATTTTCTGGAGCTATACTCTGCTTGTTACAGTGGATTAAGTATAATCCAACAACATATGATTGAATGGATCAACATGATAGAAACATAGTACAAATATATATTATGTGAAACTCGCTAGTTGACTTTCTAAGTTTACCATATTTATATTCTTAACCTGCAAAATCGTGTCTCACTAATATACTCATGCTAGTTATAAGCTTAATTAGACTTATAAATTTACACATGAGT
This sequence comes from Acacia crassicarpa, assembly GCA_034222035.1. Taxonomy (NCBI): domain Eukaryota; kingdom Viridiplantae; phylum Streptophyta; class Magnoliopsida; order Fabales; family Fabaceae; genus Acacia; species Acacia crassicarpa. The sequence goes on from JAWXYG010000008.1 coordinate 23,920,290, forward strand.
TTATCATTTTTATATTTCTAATTTACAAAATTGTGTTAACTTACTCTTAAATTTGTACTAACTTTTTTATTTTGAACAAGCTTATTGACTATACATATGAATTGTATAGAAATTTCTTTATTTAGTATGTAACATTATGAATGTTGATGTATTTAATTTCAATTATTTAGATTTCAAATATATTTTAATCAAGACTGTTGTAATATTTTATATTTTAATTATTTAATTATACACTATTAATACATATTTAATAATAAAAGTAAACTCTTACGGATTTAGTATTCGAGTTTACCATACGAGTTTACTTCACCGTCATAAGTTTGACAACTTTGGAAATGTGTGTATATACATACATATATTGTTGTGAAACTCATGAGTTGACTCTTCAATTATATTGTTTTTGTCTTACAAAATCATATTAGCCCTCTCTTAAGTATAGCTCCACTGTAACAAGCAGAGTATAGCTCCTGGATCAAATAGATCCAGGAGCTTACAATCTTAAAGTTCTGTAAAGCACAAAAAAACATAATCATAATCATAGAAATGAATACGTCACAAGCCATAACAGAAAGAAATCAGAGAGAGAGGGATGGAGAGTCTGACAGATGAGAGAGAAGATTCCAACCAATTCCACCCGTTCTCATAATGGCCTTTATCCTTATAAAATCATTCCTCAGTTTCCCTAACCTTCCAAGTCTTTATTTTCATGCGCCAGCTACGCCTCATTTGGACTGGTTTTGGGCTTTTACTCTTGTTCTTCAGGCCCATAGCATTTGGGTTCATCACAATACTCCCTCATGAATCGGAACTTGTCCTCAAGGTTCAGATCCGAATACAAGGAGTTTAAAGCATCAGAAAATTCCCAAGTAGGAGAAGAACCATCCCATTTAACATTTTAACCAAGTATCGAGTTAACTCCTGACCCTGATGATTGATGTTCTTTCGATCCAGAGTTTCTGTGGGAGCACAAATGGGTCCTTCAGGAACCAAAAGTAGAGGTAGAGGCAAATAAGGCTCAGTGTGATCTTCTCTCTGATATATCTTTCAAACAAAGACACGGAACACAGCATATATCCGGCAATGATCAGGTAGAGCAAGACGATAAGCAACTTTTCCAATGCTTTCAATAATTTGGAAGGACCAAAATATTGCTTGGACAACTTGTGGTATTTGCGAAGCTGAACCGAGTATTGTCGATAAGGACGAAGTTTCACCAAGACTCACTCACTGAGATTATATTCAACATCGGTGTGATGTTTATCAGCATCTAGTGCTTCATACGTTGCAGAGCTCGCTGTAAATTCATTTTAAAAAATTCAAGCAAATCGTCCCTTTGACGTAATTGCATGTGAATATCAGCCGAAGTGTCTTCCAATGAGGAATGTTGCAAAACAAGGAGAGGGTCTTGACCATAAACCACCTTATTGGGCACCATACCCATTGAAGAATGAAAAGAAGAGTTGTATGAAAATTCGGCCGAGGGTAAATAAGACAACCATCGATGAGGATATTCACATACATTACAACGAAGATACATTTCGAGACATTTATTTAGAGCTTCTGACTAACCATCAATCTGAGGATGGTATGCTGAACTGAGACATTATTGGGTACCTTGGTGCTTCATCTTATGTCTCCAAAAAGAACTAGTGAAAGTCTTATCTCTATCTGAAGCTATAGTCTTGGGAATACCATGGAGACGGACAACATTCTAAAGGAAAGCCTCGGCCACCATCTCGCTTGAAAAATTTGCTGTCAATGGAACAAAATGTGCGTACTTACTTAGATAGGCGATCAGTCACAAACATGATAACCGAATACCCCCAAATAACTGGCAATCCCGTCCATTGTGATGTCTTCCCAAATTTGTTCGGGAATTGATAAAGGAATTAAAAGACCCTAAGGATGCAAGTGTGAAACTTTTTCTTGCTGGAAAATCAAACAATTACGGACAAAGAACCGAATATCTTTTCGCATCTTCGGCCAAAAATTAGATGAGCTATGCGATGGACTGTGCGCAAGAAGCCAGCGTGATCCCTCACAACAGAGGAGTGGGATGGGACCCATGAAGAATCCAGGGAACGAGCTCATAATTAGTATGAGGAATAAATAACCAATCGATTTCTTCAGTATAAATCATGTTGCTTGACGCGATAATAAGGAAACAAAGAAGGATCAGATAACGCTTATGCTTTCAAATCTTGAATTAATTGTGAAGAACGAACATGTTCGTATACCCAAGAATAGCCTCAAGTTGCTTGGTATTTTGAGGAATGGGCCAATCATGAATAGCCTGAACTTTGGATGGATCCACCCTCAAAACCGGCTGCAGACTTGAGATGACCCATATAATCTATCCGTTGTTGACTGAAAGACCGCTTAAAAAGTTTTGCAAAAGCTGATGACGTGCCGAATATTCCAAAACCATAAAAATGTGTTGAAGGTGCAAATCCCATGTGGTACTGTATATTAAAATACCGTTAAAAAAAATATAAGAACAAACTTCCGCAAGAATGGCCGAAAGATAGAATTCATAAGGGCTTGGAAGGTCCCCGGAGCATTTGTGAGGGCAAATGGCATGATCAGCCATTAGTAGAGACCCAAGTGAGTACGAAACGCCGTCTTATCCCAATCCTCTTCTAGTAAAAGAATATGATGATATCCTGATCGGAGGTCGAGCTTGGAGTGAAAAACAGAGCCATGAAGTTCATTGACAGTCAGCATCGGAAAAGCATAGCGAATGTTGATGGCATTTAGTGCTTTGTAATCGACAGAAAATTGCCAATTACTATCCTTCATTTTAACCAGCAGTAACGATGCCGAGGAAGGACTCGAACTCAGCCGAACTAATAATCCATTAGCAAGGAGCTCGGAAACAATGCGTTCGATTTCATCCTTTTTAACTCACTAGGCGAAGATAAGGGCGGACTTTTACCAAGCTTGTATGTGGTTGAAGCTCAATATGGTGTTCGTGGACTTCGATCGGCGGCAAGCCATGCGGTGTAGCAAAAACAGAGTCATGTTATCTGTGGCATGTTGGATAGTAGAGATGGGGCCGGATGATCAGAATCGACTGCATCAAGCATAAAATATTGAATCACTGAATCTGTCTGATAAAGACAAAAAGAAGATGATGGCAATTGGCTTGAGCAGAAGCAGAGCCTCAGTATTATCCCTTCAAAGTAACGAACTGATAGTTTTGTAAAAAATGAACAGTGGACTTGCTATAATCAGCAACGTGTGGGCCTAGGGTGTCGAGCCAATTGGCTCCTATAATCATATCGTTGGATTTGCATCTGGGCAGGCGTCATCCACTTAATCCGTGGTGCTGTCAGGGTTGGTAATATGGACTTGCAAACTGTGTTGGACTAAGACGAAATCCTAGTAGTCGGAGTACCATACGGAACTAGTGCCTTACTCTGAGAAAATGAAGCATGTTTGCTTTTAAAAGTAGAAACCAAATCTGATTTAGCCACAACAGAGCCTAAAACGATCGTATCCGCAAAAAGAGGAGCAAATGACATAGCACTTAAAACAGTACTAGTACGTTGAACTAGCATTTAAGGTCCAGCTTCAACCTGCCTAAATAGCAATGGACAGAGCAGACTCAGGATATCATTAGTCTAGTTAGCAAGAGCAAAAAATTTGGTGTTATATTCTCCAAGAACACCACCAACACCTTGTTGAGTGAGTTTAAAATGTTGAGAGGGCACAATCAAACGGGGAAGGTCCAAAATGAACCTCAACAGCCTTAGCGAACGCGAACCAGTGTGGAATGCGTCTCGCTTTTTCCATCATTTGGAACCAAGGTAAAACATCAATGTCTAGATGAACAGAGGCAATTACAAGACGATGTGTATCTGAAATATCACAATACCAGAAATACTGCTCGGCCTTAAAAATCCAGTTAAGAGTGTCGGTCCCATTGAAACAGGGAAAATAAATCTTAACGGACTTAAGAAAAGGTGCCTCGGTAAATCTTAACTAGTTCAGCAATTGGAACACCGGACGATGAATCGAAAATTGCAGAAGGTTGGAGATTATCAAGGCACAAATTAATGGCGTCGACGGGCTTGACCAGAGATTGAAGTGCACTGCCTGTTAGAAATTTAGGCGATCTTATCATGCTGAACAACCAAATAGCATAAGATCAATGCGGAAAAAGAAGTAGATATCACAAATATCTCCCACCATTGATTTGTCTCCAAAAGCAAACAGGGATGAACTTCGAGTTTCCAAACACGAACAGTCCACGCCAGCAACCAAGAACAATCACCGAGTCTTTTCCTTCTGACCCTTCTCTCTGAATCTGCAGATGGTGTGCTTCTCAAAGGTCAGAGCAGTTTCAGGGGACCAGACAGAGTTTTAGTGCATGTTTCCACTCTGGCCAGAGCTACAAAAGGAAACAATTTGAATACGCACTTATTGCGTATTAACTGTGCATTAATTGAGCCGTTACAGTATTAATGGGCGGTTACAAAACCGGCAATAATGTGGGTCATAAATAGAAAAAACGGAAGATTAATTGCTGAATTAATATTCCAACATTCTCCCACTTGACCCACATACTTCAGTATATACCAATGAAAAACAAAATGCATGGATCATGGCGATAGGTCCTCTTAAAGCGAGTAATATCTTCCATGTATCACAATGCACCATGTTTCCCAAGCCCAAGTAGCTTAATGAATAAACCCTACGTCTATTCTAGGTCCAAACTTTAATGATATTTCTCAAAATGAATATGTGCGCAATACTGAATGAGAAAATATCGCAAATAGAGTTTCATAAATAACATCGTTCTTACAATGAAAATCACATAAAGGAACCAAGTCCCATTCTTTCTGCATGATCCTGAAATTTCAATGTAGGCATGCCTTTAGTTAAAGGATCAGCAATGATCAATTCAGTGCTCATGTGTTCAATAACCACTGTTTTATTTTTAACACACACTTTTATGGCTAAACACTCAATGTCGATATGCTTGATTCGACTACCACTTTTATTGTTCTTAGCCATAAAAACAGCAACTGAATTGTCACAATATAACCTCAATGGCCTAGAAATTGGATCCATAATTCTAAGCCCAAAAATGAAACTCTTCATTCATACACCATGTGAGGTAGCCTCAAAACAAGATACAAACTCAACTTACATAGTGGAAGTAGCAATTATAGATTGCTTTTTACTACTCCATGATACAGTTCTATTGGCTAGCATAAAATATATCATAAAGCGGATTTTCTTAAGTCAATGCAGCCGGCATAACCTGAATCATAGTAACCAGTCGCTTCCAAATTGTTGATTCGTTTGTACTTAAGCATGTAAATAATATTAATGATTTGCAGGTTTTATGACTACATAGTATTGAACATACATGCTTATAACTAAAATTTGAGACTAACAAACCATATCATGATTTACCAATGTAAATCATGCTTAAAAAATATGAATCTACTGACATATAACTTGCCTGTGGGCTAAAGTTATAATTCAATTAGATCCATATATAACTTTATGATAAAACTATCAAATTATTTCCTTATTCTTAATTCTTGTAGGTAAATTAAGAATATAATTTGATGTTCTATTTCAATTAACCATATCATTATAAATTCGTATCACTAAAGTCTACCTGTGGGCAAAGACATTAGCATAGCATGAATTTATCTCGAATTGATGAAACTGGAATGCAGTTATATCCCCTAATACCTGGGGCTACTTAGAAAATATAATGTCGTTCCATTCCACCCTAATTAAAAAGGATAATGATAACCATAGTTTTAATTACAATGGACGTCTTCAAATCTTTATGTGATGTATTTTGTTCATCACAAATATCAATAATGTGCACTTAAAATCTGTATATGCACAGCTTTATGGAGGACTTAACCAATTAATTTAATCAACATGAATGACTAAATACAATCCTCCCACTTTGATTAAATTAACATTACCAATATTAATCACCAAAATTAATCTTGTGCATTTGGGTCCCAAATATGCACAAATCATTAATAAGAATTTAATTGATTAATTTAATTAACAAAATGTGATTAAATAATCATCTTAGACAAATTCTCCCACTATTTTGTACATTCAAAAATAAATCTAATATATGCACATTTTAATGGAGAGATTAATTGATTAATTTGATCCAAAAAGTGACCAAATAATCAGATTAAAACAAAATCCTCCCACTGTTTTATGTATCCAAAAAATGTTTAAAGAATTAATTTTGGCATAATTCACCTCAAATTTGGTTTCAACAATTTGAAAGAGATATATATATATATAATTGTCTAAAGTAAATTTTTCCAAATATTTAGACAATTAAACAACTCAAATTAATGATAATAATTTTTCAAAAAGTTTCCAAAATGTGAAAGTTGCCAAAATTAATTTTTCTCAATTTAAACAAATCAATTTAATGTAATAAAATACATTTCACATAAAACAGGTTGCCAAGAAAATAAATATGGCCAAGGTGATTAAAAATTGCAATAGGGTCTAATAATTTTCCAAGAAGGAAATAAAAAGGATTTAAAGACCCAGAATAAATGTTCAATACATTCGAACAATTTGCCCAATGGCCTAAGGTATCCAATTAGATTTATACATAACTGTATGATAAAACTATCAAATTATTTCCTTATTCTTAATACCTGTAGGTAAATTAAGAATATAATTTGATATTTTATCCTAATTAATCATACAAAAACATATAATAAAAATTTCCTGTGGGATAAAATTTTTATTATATTACATATGATCTATTACAACCAATGTTACTATGTGATCATACAACTCTTTTTACATTTTCAATTAATTAAAGATGCTGTGGCTACTCTCTAATTAATTAAAAACATAAGGATCACTTAACATTACTATATAATATTGCAAGAAAATAAGCAATATTAAAATAAAATTGGATATTTACATATTATTTAACACAACATTGCATGAATAATTTAATAATAATTAATTCTTGCAAATAACAAAATATGTAATTCAAAATCACATGAAAATCCAATTTTAAAATAAAATTTTAGATTTAAATTTAAATCCAAAAGGGCATAATATGAAAAAATAAATTTTTCAAACATATCATCAAGTGTCATCTTTGCTAGATGGTCCAGAAAGCCTAATTAAGATTTTGGACCCAAAGAATGTGGGTTCGAATCCCACTTACAACACTTTAAAAAATTTTGGTTTTTGCTGAGAAGGAATTATTTAAATAAAATAAATGCTCAGTAGAAAACACATAGGAGCCTGTGGCTCAGCTGGCAAGGCACCAGCCTTTAAGGCGCCCACGCGCCTGCTGGTCCTCGGTTCAAATCCAGGCTGAGGCTCTCTGCGCCTTTTAAAACAATTCAGTTCTTTCCTTTTTTTTTTTTTTGATAACAAAAGGCGCCTGGGCCAAAACGATTAGGGCCCATTGCCCAAACCCAAAAACGCGCCAGGCCTAAAATAAAACTCGGCCCATCCTCAGATAAATGAAACGCTGCGTTCCTTGCTTCTTCCTGATCCATTTTGCAAAACCTACCCGACCCGCCAAACAAACACATGACCCGATTCCAGTCCCTGATCCTGCAGATGCAGGTCGCTTTTTCCGGCGACTTCAGGTAACGTCTCAGGCGACATTTTCCAGGGATCGGAGAGCTCTAAACGGCGTTTTCAATGACGGTATTCACGGAAAAAGGATCTCGAACACAATATCCAAATGATCTCATAGAATCGATAGGAAATCTAATCGAAATAAACTGAATCAAAACTGAACTGAGTTGTACTTTTGGGTCTCTTCAATTGACCGATTAAAGCACGACGGTGATGATCTCAGCAAGCGTTCCAGGTTTAATTAATCGATTCAATAATCCATTGCAAAATCGAAACAAAGAACATATATAGATTCGAAGCAGATGTAATCGATTCTGAAAATCCGAAGGCTTTAACGGCAAAAATGAAACTCAGAGAACGTGGTAAGAAAATCGATAATCGAGACTGAAAGCATTAAAGCATGAAACCCAGATCAAAAACAATCGATCTCAAATTGAAATCGATCAGAGTCACAATCCAGATTTAAAGTTTTTTGAAAAACTTATATGCAATTGAATCATGTATCGAAACATAAGAAATTGTTTCACTGCTCCTTCGAAAGCATTCTTGTTTCATCTCCAGATTCAAATCACCATGAGATCTCTAATCAAGAATCATTTAACACATATTGATTCCAAACAATAAAGACTAGAGAATTTTTCTATAACCCCAGATTCATAAACGTGAAAACTAGATCGAAACAAGAATTTAAATTTCAAAGCAAAATTGAACAACGCAGATGAAATCAAGATATTGTTTCGAAACTGATTGAAACATATATTAAGTTCTCAGAAAAATTCATCAAGATATCTCATATCAAAAAGAAGACTCCAAAGAACAAACAGGAGAGAAATTCTAAAAAACCCTGGTTGAACTCATTTCTTTTTTATGAAAAATCAAACCGAGACTCAATCCGGAAAAATCAAGGCAGAGGCATATAATCTGCTTTGATACCAAATGTTAGATATTTAGGCGATCTTATCATGCTGAACAACCAAATAGCATAAGATCAATGCGGAAAAAGAAGCAGAGATCACAAATACCTCCCGCCATTGATTTGTCTCCAGAAGCAAACAGGGACGAACTTCGAGTCTCCAGACACGAACAGTCCAAGCCAGCAACTAGGAACAATCACCGAGTCTTTTCCTTCTGATCCTTCTCTCTGAATCTGCAGATGGTGTGCTTCTCAAAGGTCAGAGTAGGTTCAGGGGACCAGACAGAGTTTTAGCACATGTTTCCACTCTGGCCATCACAGAGCTACAAAAGGAAACAATTTGAATACGCACTTATTGCGTATTAACTGTGCATTAATTGAGCCGTTACAGTATTAATGGGCGGTTACAAAACCGGCAATAATGTGGGTCATAAATAGAAAAAACGGAAGATTAATTGCTGAATTAATATTCCAACACTGCCCATATCCTCGATTAGTCTGCTTCTGTTCTGCTTGAAGTTCCTTTAGTCAAGTATTGTCCGCCATGAAACAAGAAGCTCAATGGAAGCACCAAGTGTAACAAGTAGAATATAGGTCTAGAAAATATGATACTGATGTATTATATCGAATAGAAGCAAACAGGAAGTTAAAATTAAAAAATTCTGTCAAGCACAGAAATCATAATCATAGAAATGAAATACAACACAAGCAATAACAGAAAGAAATCACAGAGGGAGAGAGCCAGAGATAGATAGAGTCTAACATACGATACGAGAGAGAAGATTCCAATCAATTTCATCCCCACTCATATCGGCCTTTGTCCTTATAAAATAATTCCTCAATTTCCCTCAGCTTCCAGGGCTTTCTTTTTATGCAAAAGCTACGCCTCATTTGGACTGGTTTTGGGCTTACTCTTATTCTCCAGGCCCACTGAATTTGGACTCATTACAGTTAGAAATAAATATAGTTGTATTATTTCTTATGTTCATTGTATTCTAATTTTATTCTGGAATAATCCTAGAGGGACATGTGTCAATGTATTATTGGTCTATGATGCTATAAATAGAAACACACTAGGTCAAGGTCACTATTCAGAAACCTGACCTAATTCCTATAACTCTCTTTTTTTATCTTTGGTATCAAAGCACAAAAAGCCAGAAATGGCATCTTCTGGGAACCCCACCACCCAATCAGATATACCCATCAACCCTAATCCCAATTCCAATGCCGCAGCTGTCTCTTCTACTGTGCCCTCAGCTTTTTCTACGTCACCCTCAGTTGTCTGTACCATTGCACCGTTCCCTCCGTTTTTCCCTTCCAACTCGACCTTTCCTCTCTTCTCCTCAGCCGCGACATCTCCCACCTTCAACCCTAGTTCAATCGTGCCATCTCACCTCTTCTCTTCCTCGACATCTCTCCCTTTTCCGTCTTACCTTTCTCAGCCACCACCCTTCTCCGCCACTCCCTTCTTTCCTTCCTCCGTCCCCATTTCTACTTTTGTCCCACCATCGTCTCCTCTCCAATCCCCTTCAATTTTTCCCACCTCTCAACCCTCTTTCCCAACCTATGCTTCATTCTATGGTTTTCCTCAAATTTCAGGTCACACTCCTCAGGTTTCGAATCGGACACCTCTCCTCAGCTCCCTCAATCAAGGGAATCCCGTCAAGTTGGACGCTGATAACTTCCTTACTTGGCAGTCGACTCTTCTACCGATCATCCGAGGTCATCGTCTTGAAGGCCATCTTCTTGGCACTACACCAATCCCGCCGGAGTACATTATTGATTCAGCTGAACAGGTGTGCACTAATCCAGCGTACGAGGACTGGCTTGCCACTGACCAGATCCTCCTTGGCTGGCTGTTCGGTACTCTCACTGTTGCCATTGCATCTCAAATGACCTCCTGTACTACTTCTGCTGCTCTTTGGACGGTGCTCACGGGATTTGTAGGAGCAAATTCCAAATCGTGAATCACCTTTCTCAAAAGTGAGTTTCAGCAAATTCGCAAAGGTTCGTTGAAGATGAGGGATTATTTGGCAAAAATGAAGTCTCTCTCTGACAACCTCAGGCTTGCCGGTTGCCCATTGTCACTCACTGATCTCGTGACTCATACCCTTGCTGGTCTTGATAGTGATTATACTCCCATAGTGGTTATTCTCTCAGAGAAAGAGAACCTTACTTGGTTAGAACTTCAGTTGAAGCTTCTCACCTTTGAATCTCGACTTGAGCAACTCAGTACATCTTCCACTAACAACTTATCCAGTGCTTTCGTGAATCTATCTTTTCATTCTTCAACTACCTAATCTCACCCTTCTCAACCTGGGAGAGGCAGAGGAGGACGTCGAGGCAGAGGTTCAGGTCGCTCCAACCGAGGATCTTTCTATGGTCGTGGTTCATCTGGAGGTCGTGGCAATCATCAATCACAGAACCAGTCTCACACCAAGGTCTGGTGCTATCTCTGTGACAAGCCTGGTCATGATGTTGCAAAGTGTTATCGTCGTTTTGACAGAAATTTCAAGAGTCCTCGTCAACCAAGTGGTACTTCTGCCTACGTAGCTACAAGATACCATTGATGATCCGGCCTAGTATCTCGACACCGGTGCAACTCATCACATTACCAACACCCCTGAGAATGTCCAACCAGAGGCAAACCCAGGTATACACTCTGTTTCTGTGGGTAATGGTGCTTCTGTTCAAGTTGTTGGTACTGGAAATGCAAAACTCTTGTGTGACAATTCATCCACACTGTCTTCTCTGAATTTAAATGATGTCCTTATTGCACCTAGAATGGCTAAGAAACTTATCAGTGGTTTTAAACTCACTAGTGACAATAATGATGTGTTTGTTGAGATTCACTCACATGGGTGTTTTGTGAAGGACAAGAAGTGCCATAGCATCTTGTTGCAAGGAAAGGCAACCAGAGGTCTCACTCCAGGATTATACAAAATCGATAATCAAGTTGTTCCTGCAAAAGTCTCTGCTGCTAGTTTTATTTCAGTTGAAAATAGTAGTTCAAAATCTAGTAACAATCTGTTTACTTTAGAATGTTGGCATAGGAAACTAGGTCATCCTAGCAGATCTATTTTACAAAGAATTCTCACAGATTGTAATATTTCCTTTGCTGATAATGAAGAAATGAAGTTTTGTGAATCTTGTCAATATGGGAAGTCACATAGACTCCCTTTCTCTCTTTCACTGTCACGAGCATCACATGTTTTAGACTTGATTCACACTGACCTCTGGGGACCTTCTCCTATAAAATTTGTTGGTGGATATCGGTATTATATTAGTTTTTTGGATGACCATAGTAGACACACATGGGTTTATCCCTTGAAAACTAAAGGCGAACCGTTTTCAGCCTTCAAGGTGTTCAAAAACATGGTTGAAAATCAATTTGACAGAAAAATTAAAACTCTCCACAGTGATTGGGGAGGTGAGTTTCGTATTTTCCAGACTTTTCTTGATGAGAGTGGAATTATCTTTAGACATTCTTGTCCACACACTTCTGCTCAAAATGGTAGAGTTGAGCGCAAGCATCGCCACATCGTTGAAACAGGTCTTACACTCTTGGCCCATGCTCACATGCCTACTTCCTATTGGTGGGAAGCCTTTGCAACTGCTATATATCTCATTAATAGACTCCCAACTACTGTTTTGGGTTATCTTTCTCCATTTGAAGTGTTATACAGGAAGAAACCTGATTATAAGAACTTTAAAGGATTTGGTTGTGCATGTTTTCCTTGTTTATGACCCTACAATCAAAATAAGCTTCAATATCACAGCACTAAATGTGTTTTTCTGGGCTATAGTAGCTCCCACAAAGGGTTTAAGTGCCTAAGTTCTTCAGGTCGTGTTTATATCTCGCGACATGTTGTTTTTAATGAACATGAATATCCTTTTGCTAATGGTTTTCTGCTGTTTCAGAAAAGTTCTTCTTCTGAACTTGTGAATTTCTCTAGCATATCTCCTGTTATTTGTGAAGACTTTGTCTCAGCCACACCAAACAGGTTGTGTTCTTCTTCATTAGATGCTTTTAGTCCAGTTGCTGATCCTCCTTCTTCAGTGCAACCAGAACATCCTGATTCCACTTTATTTCCTGAACAATTGTCAGATTCACGGCTGTCTCTTGACTCCTCTCTTAGACATATTAATCCTGCTGCATCTGGTTCTGCTCTCTCTAAAATGGAGTCTCCATCATTGTCACCTACATCGATTTCTGATTCTTTTGATGGTTCTGGACCAGCCACTGATCAACACACATCAAGGCCTCTCTCTAATAGAGGATTGCCTCCAGTTGCTGCCTCTTCAAGTCCAATGATCTCCAATCTTCACTCCATGAAGACTCGCAGTAAACATGGCATTTTTAAGCCCAAAGTTCCTTATGTTGGGCTCACTCATGTCTCTAACTACACACCTACTTCAGCTAGAGAGGCTCTACAGTTGCCTACTTGGAAACAAGCCATGAATGAGGAGTTTCTTGCCCTTCAACGCAATTCAACTTGGACTCTTGTTCCGCGGCTGCCCTCACAAAATATTGTTGACAATAAATAGGTCTTCAAAAACTAGTTCAACCCTGATGGTACGTTAGCCAAACGCAAAGCAAGGCTTGTTGCCAAAGGTTTTCAACAAACTGAAGGTATTGACTTTTATGAGACATTCAGTCCCGTCATTATGGCCTTTACTATTCGCATTATCTTAACTATTGTTGTTGCATTAAATTGGGATATCAAGCAACTTGATATTAACAATGCTTTTCTTAATGGATTCTTGACTGAGCCTATATTTATGAAGCAACCTGAAGGTTTTGTTGATTCTTCTAAACCACACTATGTTTGTAAACTTTCTAAAGCTCTCTATGGTTTGAAACAAGCACCACGAGCTTGGTTTGACAGGCTTAGGAATGTTCTTCTCTCTTGGGGTTTTACAAATTCTAAGAGTGATATCTCTTTATTCATTTATTCTAACAAAACTCAAGTTTTGATGATCTTGATCTATGTTAATGATATAATTGTTACCGGTAGCAATTCTTACAGTCTTACCTGTTTTACTACTAAGCTACATAGCATTTTCTCCTTGAAAGATCTTGGCTCTCTTCATTATTTTCTGGGAATTGAAGCACACAGAGACACCACCGGCTTGTACCTAACACAAAGCAAGTATATTTGTGACCTGCTGGACAGATTCCATATGAATAATGCCTCACCATGCTCAACACCCATGGCTGCACATAAATCCCTTTCAGCATATTCTGGTGAGTTACTTGACAACCCCTATGAGTATCGCAGCGCTGTAGGTGCTTTACAGTATTTATGTACCACTCGACCTGATATCTGTTTTAGTGTGGGTAAATTAAGTCAATTCTTATCACAACCCACCACAGAACATTGGAAAGCAGTCAAAAGGGTTCTAAGATACCTTAGGGGGACAATTCATCATGGTATTCATGTTAAACCTTCTAATATTCTGGATCTTGTAGTTTATTCTGATGCTGATTGGGCATCTTGCCTAGATGATAGGAGATCAGTTGGAGGATATTGTGTATTTCTTGGCAATTCTTTAGTCACATGGTCTTCTAAGAAACAATTGGTGGTTTCTCGGTCTAGTTGTGAATCAGAATATCGTTCACTAGCCAATACTTCATCAGAACTCAGCTGGATTCGTTCATTACTGATTGAATTAAATTTGAGATTGTGAAGAACACCAGCAATATGGTGTGACAACACTAGTGCAGCCCTTGTTGCAAATCCGGTGCATCACGCCCGGACCAAGCACATTGAGATCGATGTACACCTTGTAAGGGATCAGGTATTGTCAAAAGTCTTGAAGGTCCAACATGTTCCAACTGAGTTCCAAATAGCTGATTGTCTAACCAAGCCTTTGAGTCATCCTTGGTTCAGCTTTCTTAGAGACAAACTTGGAATTACTGTATCACCAGCAAAGAGGTCACAGCAACTTGTAGTTTCAATAGCAACAAACAGGAAGGAGAAGAAGAAGGAGGAGGAGGTTCCAAGTAAAAGAGGGAGTTAGAAATAAATATAGCTGTATTATTTCTTATGTTCATTGTATTCTAATTGTATTCTGGAATAATCCTAGAGGGACATGTGTCAATGTATTATTGGTCTATGATGCTATAAATAGAAACACACTAGGTCAAGGTCACTATTCAGAAACCTAACCTAATTCCTATAACTCTCTTTTTTTTATCTATTACATCCACCTTCGATATATCAAAGCCGAAGCCCAATATAGACGGGGCAATAAAGTAAATATGCACCAAAAAAAAAACATGGGTTGTTAAAGACATCTTGCCCTTTATAATTTTAAGAGTCCAAGTGGCAAGTGGGTTAGTGATAAGACATGAAGTCCAGACTCGTTCAGGCCTACCTGTCAAAAAGTTCTCACATCAAGGGGCTTTCTTCTGCAACGAGTTAGTTGAATTCAGGTACACCTGAAATATTTCTTTCTTCTTTCGTGTCATTATCGTGTGAGTATATATGCTTATACAGTTTATATCAATATATATATATATGCTTATAAAGTTTCTAGAAGCTTCAATTGTGTCTGCATGCCTATAATCTCCTCTCCATTGTTCTTGAGTTCTCTATCAATCTAAATGTATCCCTTGCTTTTATCTGATTCTTTCGCCACTTGTATATATGTTTTTCTTTAAACTGTCTGCAGTGCTCTTATATATATATATATATAGTTAAGGTGCAACTTTACCCGTTACGGTTAAAAGTGTTAACGTCAACCTCTTTTTTTAATAGTCAGTGTTATTTTTTATCGATTAAAACAAATTTGCTCAATTTCAAAAACTTTTAGAACAAAATTGATAGAAAAAACTTCTAGATACCTCTAACGCTGTGGAGTGATTATTTCCAAGGAAAAATGCATTTTAACCCATGTGCATGTGTGCTTCGTTTATTTCATTTGTTGATTGTTTGTCGTCCTAGATCTTTGTTTTTTTTTGGCATATAATCTGTTTTCTGTCTTTGTTTCCTGTAGGAATACATATTCACACTATTTCGCTAGATCCCCTTATAATTTAATTTTATATATATATATATATATATATATATATATATATATATATATATATATAGAGGGAGGGGAGTAGGTCATAATTCTAGTTTATTATTAATGAAATTGATTGATCATAAGAATATATATCCGATACACACAACACTGAATGGGAGGTTTACTTGACCAACTAAAGTACTAAACTATGATTAATTAAGCAGCTGCAATATGTAGAATTGCACAAATGGTGATATGAACAGGGAAAAAATTGTTACCATCTTCCTCTATATCCATAAATTTTGATATCTTTCAACAAATTTATCCCCGTGCACTTGACATTTTTTTAAAGAAAAAATTATTAGTAATGTTTGAGTAAATTATTGTTTTCATTCAAATCATGTCATTTTTTCCCAACTTCAATTCTTGTCATTTGGACTATAAAAAAGAGATAAAATATGCTGCTTTTAAGTGTGCTATGGACCTATACTAGGCCCAATAGCAGAGATATGATATAGTAGTTAGGATGCTCAGCCCAAAGATAACGCAAGGACCCGATATCCAACTTAAGGTACACTCTATAAATACAAATACAGAGGTCAAATTCTAAGGTACACACGTTTTAACTTTATACTATTTACATATGGCTATCACTGTGCACACACCCCACCCCTTGGGTGCGAGCCAATTTGTGTACAATGATCCCATGTTCTCCTGGGTGTTTACCACATAGACATTCAGGGCGAACCCATTGATCCAATATCAACATACTAGCCCACCAGCTAGACATCTGTGTTCTATAACAGAACATTGGCGCCGATCGTGAGGTTGTTAAATTTTGATCCTCGTGACCGACAATGGCTCATACCAGAAGTAGCAATTGGATCCCTCAACTTGAAAATCCAATTCAGGCGGAGGCAAGTCAACAACAACAAGCTCAAGACCCACCGCAGCCAGAAGATATCCATGAAGATAACGCTCGAATGAGGGGAATGACGTATCTGACACAACATCCTCCCCTTCAAAGGTGGCTAATCCTCAAGATGCAGCGACAGAAGAGGCCCCCTAGCAGGACCTCTTTTAGGAGATCCCAATCCTGAATCCAGACGTCCTTATCCTACAAAAAACGATGGACTCAATGTTGAGGTGAATGGAAAATATGGAGAAGCGTAAGAATCTCCAACGCCAAGAGGATCTCAGAGTGATACAGCAGATGATGGAAGACCGCTTCAAGCAGTTTGAAATGATGGTTCAAAGGGAAGGCCGTGATGACTTGCGTGGGAAGAGAGAAAAGATGACACAACATGCCAGTGATCCCTCCCGTAGTGAACAGTCGAGGCCTACATAACGTGATGTCAATACAACCACCAAAGGGACAAATTCTGGACGAGCACGAATGCAAAACCCTACCTCAGTTCTGAAAAAGATGCGCCTTGAGAGCATCCCAGACAATGAAGATTGAGATACCGAGATGATTGTGCAATCCACCCAAAATCTGATTGTTGCAAATCCTTATTCGGACCCTAACCATATGCATTGGGGTTAGGAAGAGTGAATGCAACCAAAAAAAAAAAATCACAAATGTAACGAGTAAATTTCATTTTGAGTAAGGGTGATAAATTTTTGAATTTGCCCGAGCAAGTCCATGTGTAATCTAGCCAAAATCTAACTGTTGCAAATCTTTGCCCTGATCTCCAGCCATGTGCATTAGGGTTAGAAAGAGTAATGCAACAAAAACTCACAAATGTAATGAGTAAATATCTTAGGTCCACTTAAAAACTTTTTTGTGTGGGGTGCTCCTGAAGTAAAACTTTGTTGGCCAATTTGCACCTTAACCCTTAAAAGTTTGTGATTTTAACGAATGTTGATTTTTTTTTCCTAACAACATTGTGTTAACTTTACATTTTTAAAATTTTTTGTGCATTTTTTATATACTTAAAACTTTTTTGTGTTGGACGCTCCTAAAATAAAACTTTGTTAGCCAATTTGCACCTTAACCCTTTAAAATATTCTAACAATGCCTTTAGTTTATACATTTAATGGAAAATTAAAAATGAAAGACCTGAAGGAAAATATATTTATTGAGAATGGTCATAAAAATTGTAATTACTTAGATGGACCAAACAACATAATATAAATTTAAAGTTACTAAATTGTTTCTAATCAAACCTTTTACATTATCTCTTATATTCATAATTAAAAAAATAACTAAAATTAAAAGTAAAATTGTCCATCGTTCACATATAATATGGTTGTATCTTTTCAAAAATTTTATTTTTTACCATGTTTCATACTCATGTAAAATCAATATATTATTTAATTAACTACTGTTCTTACTCATATTTTGTTTAATTTTTATTTTTCGACAAAGTTCCATATTCATATAATCAATAGAACATTTAATTAATGAATATATCATTAAGTTGCCGGATTTATATTATCAAGTATCAACGTTGATATCAATTAAATTCTTTTTATAAAAATAAAAAATAAACTCATTTCATGTTTTTTCATGATATAATAAATTATTTAGATTTTTTAATTTTATTAACATTAAATGAATTTTTTTAACCCATATAAATTTCCTCTAAAATAAAAATAAATCATATTAACTTTTTTGGTTTAACATATATAATAAATTATAAGCGACCTTAAGTTTTATTAAAATCATAATATTATATTTTTAATTAAAATTTTAGTTGATTTTAACTAATTATAATTTTGATAAAATCGAAGAATGTATATTATTTTCAAGAGATATATGCAAGTTGTGAAAAATAAAAATTGAGAAAGAATTTATTTAATTTAGTGAAATTTAGAATTTTGTATTTTTTTTTAAAAAAATAGAATGTGGAAAAGAATGTGGGAGGGAACAGAGAAGAAATCTTTAAGAGTATTTTAGTATTTTTAATTTTATATTTTTGGTATTTGGTCCTTATAAATAACTACAATTGTTATGGTCTTCTCAATAGATATCTTTTCCTTCAAGTTTAGCCTTTTATTCTAATTTTCCCTATGTCTAAACCTTTAGTTAATATCATTCCTCATTTAGTTACTATCATTATGCCTTAAACCAATACTATTACACATTTAGTCAATACTATTATGTTTTTAGTACATATGTTTACACCTTTAGGTAATCTCTTTACGCATTTAGTCAATATCATTACGCATTTAGTCAATACATTTATGCTTTTAGATAATATCGTTACTGATTTAGTTAATGCCACTTTGGTCCTATTTCTTGAAAGAACCGGCTGTCACCCAAAGGGGGGTGAATTGGGTGTTAGATTAAAACTTTAGTTACTTTGAAAATCTTTTCGTAACTTATTGAAATTAGTTTGAATGACAGAAATGATTTATAAGGCAATAATAAGTCATTCAAATATATGTACACACTCAAACATATATGCTGGAAATGTAAGAGATAGGGGAAGAGAATGTGCAAACTGATTTATACTGGTTCGGCCCAATCCTTGACCTACATCCAGTCCCCAAACACCGCTTGAGATTTTCAATCCACTATCTTCTTTCAACTCGATTACACGTTCTATACTTGAAGTAATCCTCTCACTAGGATTCACTCCCCCTTACAAACTGTAATCAGTACACTGCTTGATTACACACTCTGTACTCGAAGTAATCCTCTCACTAGGATTCACTCCTCCTTACAAGTTGTAATCAACACAATGTGTTTCCCACTCAAGATCACCCAATCTTGAGTAACTCTCAGATAGAAGGATAAAATGATTACAATAATTCTTCTCTCTCAGAAGTGAATGAATGAACACTGAAAAACAATACAAATCATCTCACTCTCTAAGCTATCTAGACATGAAAAACAGAGAGTAAATGATGCGAAAAACAGAGTATTAGCATATTGAAAATGTAAGCTTGTGTCTCTACTCTTTCTGTCTTGATTCTCTCCTCTTTTATAGGTAAAAATCAATATATGACCATTGTAGACTTCAATATAACCGTTGTCTTCATTAGACAAGGTTTAGGTTAAGCTTTGGTCTTCTTCTCTCTGTAATCTCTGCTTAACCCAGCTGTGCAGAATGTTTAGAGTTGACTTCTGACAAATTAATCCGTTGGAATAGCAGCTGCTGGATGTGGAAAGTAGTCTTTAATTCTTTGTAGACGTGTGCATAAGGATTACCCAAAAGTATGCAACTTTTCTGGGTCTTACTTTTAATGTGCTGACGTCACTTTTTGCTTTTGCTTTAACCTTCAATAAGCATTCTCTAAAACATCTTAAACTCACTAACAAAGTGGTTAAACATAGCTAGGAATAATAGAGAATGATAATATGAAGTATCAAGATGAAACAAGAAGGTTTTACAAAATCGTCGAATTTGAATTTTAGATTCAGCGATGCAAACTCGAGTTTTGTTTCTTCAAACTCGAGTTTTGAACTTTAATATGAAAAATTGATTTTAGTCCAAAACATCAAAACCGGAGGTTTTCTACTAAAATTGACAGTTTTCAAAACATGAAAAACTTCAAAGCTCTCTGCCTAGCCAAAACTCGAGTTTCCTCCATCCAGAGAGAAAAGTTGCGATTTGATCTTTGGAACACATTTTGAGTGAATCGTAAACTTGAGTCTATTAGTGAGTAGCCTCGAGTTTGTCACTGTTCATGTTAAAAATCAGTTTTAGTTCTCAAAGTGTAAACCGGAGGTTTTCAGTGCAAACTCTAGAGTTTTCTTAAGTTAAAATCACATTGCTCTCTGTAAGGCACAAACTCGAGTTTAACATCTTAAACTTGAGTTCTCTCAACTAAGAAAACTTTTGGCCAGACGTAAACTGGAGTCTAAACATATAGTCCCGAGTTTGCTTAAGTTATAAAACATTGAAAGTTCTCGACCAAAGCGTAAACTCAAGTTTACAACATAAAAACTTGAGTTTACATGTTCTGTAAACTCTTGTGTATTTTCAAATCAACGAAAACCTTTACTCATAAAGGAGTAGTGTAGAGTTTATGAAATTGTCTCAATTTGAAAATTCTTCCTGCCGGAGGCAAACTTGAGTTTACAAGTTTTGTAAACTCTTGAAGATTTTCTCTGGAGGTTGTAAACTTGAGGTTTAGAAACAATAGTCTCAAGTTTAAAAGTATTTTTCAATCAAAATGCTCTAGATCTCTAGCAAACTCGAGTTTCCAAGAGTAAACTTGAGTTTACTCAAAATATGAGAGAATTTTGGAAAAACTCTCAAGTTCATTTTCAAGGTCCAATCTCGAGTTTAAAATGCAAATTGGCGAGTTTTGCTCTCTATCAGTAGCAAACTCGAGTTTGCCAAGCTAGGCTCGAGTTTAGTGCTAACAGAATTTTTTTGGCTGAAATCAATAAGTTTTATCAATCAAATAGCTTATCCAAAAACATCCATACTTGTTTACAATTATCAGTTATCATCAAAACACATAGAGAACTAACATTTATAAGTCCCATTTTGACCCAATCACACATACCAAGGAGAGGTAGTTAACTTAATGATTATAAGGTGAATTTTCAACTTTACCCTCATTTATGATTGGGTACTTTCAACTTTTTCTTCTCTCTCTATTTTCATTGGTACAATTAATATGGGCAAAATTTTCACAATCTCATTTATTTGGTCAAAGGAGACTTATAAATAGGACCAAATTTTTTTGGTCAAAAGGAACTTATAAATAGGACTAGAGTGGTACCTTTAAAGCTTTAGTCAATACTATTACTCCTTTAGCCATTTTCATTACGCATTGGCGGTTAGAGGGTGCCAAGTGCTTTGGCGAGGGTGCCATTTTCTTTTCTCTCTCTCTCTCTCTTTTTTAGAAAAAAATTTAAAAAATTGAAGGGCATTATTATAAAATCACCAACACTTTAAAATCTCAAATTGATCTCTATTACCTTAATGTCATTTTCATGTCTCAATAGATTTTTTGAGGATTCATAGATGCAAATGGTATTTTATTGGAATTTTTCTCAAAAAAAATCATGTTGAGATTTTAAAAAAAAAGGTAAAAGAGTTCTTTTATGGCGTTTGTTGTGAAAGATTGCATGTGGAATAATAAATTTTGTTGGACATTGTTGTTATGATGTTTGTTAGGGGATGTTGTATATGGAATAAGATATTGTACAATGTCTTTGGGTATTGTAATGTCGTACTGTTTGTCAGTTATGGATATATTGGGTTGTTTGGAAGAGATTTATGGTGAAACTGTGCCCATCGACTCTCTCATGCCGGGCTCGGAATTTGAGTTGAGTGTTTTGGGCGGACACTTCCCGTTACGGTATATTAGTGGTAGCACGGGAGGGGACAGTATTCTTGAAGTGACTAGCTAACTTTGGCTAGGTATATTAGCACTGATAGACTGTACGACGTCCAGACGATATATGGAGGAGCAGGATGGATGAGCAGGGCTTGTTGTTAATTATTATAGATTAATTAATTATTTGTTGTTGTGTTTATAAATGTGTTAGTAAACCTGCTTCTCTGACTTACAATCCTTTCCTGCATATTTGATAAATTAATTTTGGTTACTGGGACTTTATGTCTCACCCCGTCATTATCAATATTTTTTCAGGCGAGACCACTATTTCCACTAGTAGTAAAGGGAAGCAACCAGAGGCGTAATAGTTGTGAACTTTGTAAGCCTCTTTTGGTTTTGGTGTTGTAATGATTCCTATATTGCCATTCTAGGGCCCACATGTTTTGAGAATACTATTTCAACCATTGGGATGACTGTTTATTTACTGTTGAACCAAAGGTTTTATTTTATAGACATAATATTTTAGTGGATTCACTATCAAAACTTGTGTGGAAATGTTTTGGTATAAACCTTTGTTGTGGATTTAGTGTTGTAAAACTCGTGGGTTGTGTATTCTTTTGCCCGACAATTGTGTCCAAAGTTTTGGATTTTGTGTGGTGAGTTTGTGGGCAAAATTAAAATTTGGGCCATGGACTCCGATGTACTTATTTTTGTGAAGAAAAGATTTTTTCTTAATCTCTTGTTAATCTAGTTTAATGAAAATATTGTGGTTAAATATTGTTTAGTAAGGAAAGGTCTTTTCAGGCACCACTTCAAGATATCACTTCATGGCCTATAAGTATCTTGCATCATCACTTTATTTGTGATATATTCCCTCTTATCCTTATTATAAGGCATCAACTAACAAATATATTTAGTTCTTTTTATAAGGCGCTTGCTTATTTCTAAAGAGCATTAAATATTTTTTTACCATGTATGCTCATAATTAATAAAGGTAGTAGGTTGAGTAATAATTAATATGATATTAGAGCTTAGTGCAATTAGTAAGGGAAATATTAGAAATTATTTAAATTTTTGGTCAAATTTAATTACTTCAACTTTTTTTGTTTATTTGTGAGAATTGTTAGTTAGTGTCTTATAATAAGAATTAGAAGGAATATGAAACACATGCAACAACATAAATCACACAACAAGAGATCAAACTCATTGCTTTTATCCTTGAGTGCACACGAAGATAAAGTTAAATTATCACTTTGTAAAAGCCATTGTTGTCTTGGCTTAAAAGTTAAGAGTGCAATTTATACTCAAAGGTGACCCATACTCAAGGGTCTTCATTATATCTTGTAGGAAATTTACCCGTCAATCCAAATTGCACCCTATAAGATATATAGATATAGGTGGGGTGAATTAGAGTTGGGAATCAGGGCCAGCCCTCTAGGACCTGAGGTAAAAAAACATATGTTTTTCCAAGCCTGATCTGAGAGTACTAGGCTTAGAGCTCGAAAGTTACTATTCCAAATTTTAACTATTTTACCTCTATTTTTTCAAAGAAATATAATTAATAAATTACTATAATTAAAGTTCTAATTTATCAAATAAATGTTGTCAACATTAATATTAAAACAACACGAATCATCCAACAAATAAGCACAGTCACTAATTCATAATCAAAAGCAAACTATGTTCACAAATAACTCATATAAAACATAAGAAACATACCACTAAGCGATATTAGTACGATGACTATTATTATCGTCATTTTCGCCACTATAATCAATTTCAACAACATTTGATTGTGCTTCACTTTGAGTAGGCTCTAGTTCATGAGTAAGAATATTATGAATTTCTTCTCCCACATCATGAACACATCCATAATCTTTATCTACAATAAATAATAAACCAAATCATAAAATTAGAATATAGTTATTATTTATTTGTGTCTGTGTACTTAATTGGATAAATAACTCTATAACAAATACAAAATACATATTAATTAGTAAATGACCATCATCTGTGAATCCATGTATCCAAAAAATAATAATAATAAATTAAAAGGGCCTGCATGGATGGCCTGAGGACCTCTAAGACCGGCCCTGCAAAGCTTATTTTATTAAACTCCTCTAATTTTAAGCCCAACCCTTGAAGGGCTAAAGCTCAAAAGGACTGGCCCGATTTCCCAACTCTAGGGTGAATTAAACCTAAAGTAAAGTGCTGATGACGCCTTAAATACATTGTGTATTACTTTCTTTTTACCTCTTCTTATTTTACTCCACAAAGATCTAACCCCTCCAACAGAAACATCATTAGAGTAAAACTTCTTATCAAAGTAGTCATCAGGCTGGATTATTTCTTACTTGCAACGAAGGAATGTGATGCTAAACAAGTTTAATAATTTACTAACTTGAGAATGGAAGAGCGAAATTTTTCTTTGTAAAAAAAATAAAAAGTAAATGGAAGCAACGATAACAAGGGAAAATCCTAAGAATATCTCATGAACTTTAAAATCATCAAAAAAATCATGTGAATAAGCAAAAAGACAAATAAGGAAAAAGGTAGGAATTAGGACTAAGAAATCCCACATAAAGACCATTACAAATGCTAAATGATAAAAAAGATGATTCCAATATTCATATTGCTAGAGAGGTGTGAGTACCTCAGTTGCCCTTTTTCAAATTAAAAGGAAATTACAGAAATGACCCTCTACAAAATAAAAGAAAAGACTAAATCAGAGAGATAGAAAGTAATCGAGTTGGGCAGCAAGAAAGGAGGGAATCAATGGGAAGGAGTGGAAAGGAAGTGAGGTAAGTAATTTTGACAACACAATCTTCTTCTCTTCATCAATGGCATTCTTGGTCTTAATTTTGATGGGTGTGCTTGGTGGAGAGCTAAGTTTTTATCTTTGGAGGATGGTGAACATTGATGTGTGAAAGAGGTAGGAGATTTAAGTTGGAGTGTTGATTGTGAAGTTGAATGTTGTGACCTCAAGGTGTAAACTTTATTAATATCGTTATATTATTGTGTGATTGGGAGGGTGATCGAGGTTGATGAAGGGCCAAGTGTTGCAAGGGAAATCCTAGAAGGCGTTCGTTGGTGACGTGAGGGCATGCAAAAATCATAACCTTTGAATTGCCATCCCCTTGCTGGTGGTTGGGTAATTTTTTCTAAAGTGAACTTGTCATTTTTATATATAGATTTGGTAAACCCATATCTAGTGTGAGAATTCTTTTAAGCTTGCATTCTCATTTTCTCAAGTGGTAATTTCCTCAAGTGAACTTGTCATTTTTATATTAGAACTTATCATTTTTAAAATATGAACTTGGTAAAACCATATATAGTATGAGAATTTTTCCAAGCTTGCATGTTCATTTTCTCAAGTGGTCAACTCATTAAATAAACTTGTCATTTTTAAATATGAGCTTGGTAAACTCATGTCTAGTGTGGTCATTTCCTAAAGTGAATTTGTCATTTTCATATTGGAACTTATCATTTTAAAATGTGAACTTGGTAAACTATGTCTAGTATGGGAATTCTTCAAAGCCTAAATTCTTATTTTTGCAAGTGGTCATTTTTTTAAGTGAATTTGTCATTTTCTTTAACGACGACCACACTAGGGCAAAGTCATGAACCAAATCCCTTCGTCGATGCCTTCCCTCCTCCTCAATTACACAATAACAAGTTCCAACCAAGTTTCCTCTCTCACCGCGAGCTTCCCCCTTCACAACAAGAATTTTCAGCCACCATAACCGTAGAAAGTCACTGCAAAAATGACAAGCAATGTGTGTGAAGTTAGGAATAAATTGTGTCTTCTTCTCTCTTATTTTAAAAATCACCCAAAGACATTTCCTTAATTTCCTTTTAATTTGAAAAAGGATGGCTAAGATACACATACTTCTCTGAAAATATGAATATTGGAATCATCTATATGTCATTTTGCATTTGTAATTATCTTTACGTGGAATTTTCCCTTATGGATTTTTAATATTGATGATTTTGCAAAATTGCCCCTCACCGACAACATTTGTTAAAAGTAGTAGTAAATGACGTTTTTGAAACAGTAAATACATTTAAAAATATTGTCATTTGCACAAATGTATTCAGTGATTAAAATATTACATTCTTACTCTTAAAAGTTAACATCTAATCATTGAGTACAATTGTAACGTGATAACATTTTTAAAAGTATTTTACCATTTTAATAATGTCATTTACTACTATTTCTAACAAGTGTAGTTAGTGAGGGACAGTTTTGTAAAATTACCAACACTTTAAAATCCCATATTCCTATCCTCTCCCTTAATTGTATTTTTGTATGTTCAAGAAAAAGAAGATATGTTATTGATATTGATATTGATATTGATATTGATATTGATAGGTGGTGTTGTTATTTTCAGTTGGCGCCAAAGGTTAGGCCGTTGTTTGGTTCTTATAAATCGCACAAAATAAATTCTATCCACATTTATCCATTCAGCCTTCATTTCTCCTTCCTCTATAGGTCGGTTCTTCTCTCTCATCATCATCTTCTTCTTCCTCACTCTCACACCGCTTCCATTTTCCCCATCCCTTCACCAAACCACTTGGCAAATCAAACCTGTTGTTTTCCATAGCTTCTTCCTTCATCTGCATTTTTCTAAATCACTTTGCTCGTTTCAGTACTCAAAGTAATGCCGTTTCCTTATCCCTAAGCAAAATCGTTTTCTGAGAATTCAACCCGGTACTCATGGAGAGTGGAAAATCAAATTCTTCGTCGTTCGGATATGGTGAGCCTCCTTGGAAATTCAAAGGCAGGCAAGTGATTATCATTCTCTGTTTCGTTGTGTGTTTGATAGTTTTGTGGTTAAGCGAGGGATTGTTCAATTGTCTTGCTGCTACGCTTTCTGTGTGTTATTCAGCGCCGTTTATCAGCTCCATCTTGTGAAAGCAGAAAAAGCTCGAGCATGCATTCCGAAGGAATTCAGATTAGTCGAATTGTTCGGGTACGTAGCTAAATTTAGTGAAGTTGCTCTGATCTGAAACAAATCGCATTCAAGGGATTAATTGTGGGATTTGATTTTGCGTTTGATGATTGGCATATTGCAGATACACGCTCGGTGGTTTTTTCCTCGCCAATTATGAGGAAAGCCCAGCTGGTGTATTCGACGAGGTTATGCACATTCTTACTCTGGAAATTAATGAGAACTTCCATAATTTTATAGAATTCAATATGTTCATCATAATAATTTTCCCAAGATTCTCTGCGACTGCATAGTCCAAACAATTAGAGATAGACGAATCCCATTTAATAGGCACAAACCATCATTCTGTCAGACTCATATGCATATTCCTACTCTGTAAATTAAGTACAGCAATAATAATATTACGTTCAATACATCATTCAATTAGATGTTATCCAATGGTACAGTACATTAATTTGACAGGAAGGATTGATTCATTACTGTGTTTATCATTCCTCATTGAATATGATTGAATTAATGTTTATCCATATTAACATCATCAGTTTGCAACGTTTCCCAGTTGGTGGTGATTGCCGGAATCGTATGGAACCACCCAACTTCATGCGCGTATGTTTCTGTAATATCCATGTTACTGCTCCCTCTTGTTTTAATTCTTAATATGGATTGGATCGATGTCACATATTTTACCTCAGATATTATTATTTATTATCTTTGATGGGAATCAATCTTTAAAAAAAGGGCTGAAACTTACGTTTGGCAGCCAACAGTTTTGTGCAAGTGGAGTGAGCAAATTGCAGCATGATGTTGGAGAGAGAGGGAATATGAAACAGTGAAACCCACTTTTTAGGCATTAATTAGATTAGATTACATTGCATGTTGAGATCAGAAAATAGTAGCAGACATAAAGGCGCTTTTATATATTATTCACATGTTGGGATTGTTATATCACGTTTTTTTAATATTACTTTATGAACAACAGATGGGCTGCACGCGTGTATGTGAACAATGATCAGGCTTGTGATCATGGACGCAAGGTTGCATCTACATATCCATTCAGGATCCAATTTGGTTGCTCATCAAAATGATGAGCCCCCGGCCCATTACATCTAAACTGTCCAAATCCCCCAACCCATCAGATCGGTCTCTGGACGGTCCAGATGTGATGGGCTGGGGGCACTCATCATTTTGATGAGCACCCAAACCGGAGGTTCAATTGCCACACGTGTCACCTTTCGCAATGATGCACTCATTAACTTGTTCTACTTTTTTTTTTTTTTTTTTGGCAGGAGGTGGGCCTCCCAAGTCAGGTGGCTAGGTTTTCCAAAGTAGGTCAAGGCTTGACTTTATTAATTGAACGTCTTTATTAGATTGTGTTGTTGGATCAATCCCCTTTTTTCGTTCTTATGCTTATTCTTTGAAATCGAATCCCCCTACATTTATCAATTCTTTGTTTACCTTATATATTTATCTTTGTGAAGTTATATATATGTTGTTATTTTGTAGTCAACGAAACCTTTATCTATGTTATATTAGGACATTTTACATCTATTACGTTGAACTCTGGTAGTTACAAGGTATGTAATATTAAAATCTGATTAAATTTCTGTCCCCTGAAACAGAGAATTACAGCAGTTACAAGGAAGAATGGATTTTT
Organism: Acacia crassicarpa; assembly: GCA_034222035.1. Taxonomy (NCBI): domain Eukaryota; kingdom Viridiplantae; phylum Streptophyta; class Magnoliopsida; order Fabales; family Fabaceae; genus Acacia; species Acacia crassicarpa. The sequence continues at coordinate 23,948,686 of JAWXYG010000008.1, forward strand.
CAATACAATGGGAATTCATGCTTCCTCCTACAATCTGATGGAAGATGTTCAAGTAACCGAAATCGATGGCCCTGATCTGTGTAATATCAGTCTTGCAAATGCTGGTGAGTAGATTTGATGGCTTGAATGTTTCTGAATTTCTTTTTGACAGATATGGTCATTAATCTGGGTGAGGTTGATGATATAAATATAAATAGCAGTACCTGCTTTCAATGTAAACCAATGGATGGGTCCAACAGTCAGAATGTCACTTCCATCTTTTAGGTATAAACTAATTGAGGCATCTTCTTAGTCTTCACAATTTTAGAAATCAACTAATGATCTCTTTGTTATATAACATTGCAGTGGGGGTACAGAGTATAATCCTCACCTACTTAAGTACTCTTGCCATATTGAATGCAGGTTTTGTTTGCTTCTCCTATACTTTTGCATATGTATTCGCCTCTAATCTGATTACTCTGATCCTTAACATAAGAATTACTTAACTAATTTGATTAGGCTAAGGAAGGTATTTTAAGTTATGTTTTTTCTAAAATATCCTTGTGTGAAACTAAATTTCTCAAAGTCTACATAATGATCTTTTATGTTTTGATGTTAGTTTATACTCCATCCGTTGCAAGAGCTAATTGACTTTTTTTTTTTGGGAGAAAATGAGGAAGTTAAATAAATAACTTAATCATAGCATATTATTAGATTATTTATTAGTTTATAAGTTAGACAAATTAGTTTGGAAAAAAACGATAAATATAAATATTTTATTGTAACTTATTTATATTTCTTAATCTCTCCAAAAAAAAAAATCAACGAGCTCTTGTATTAAAAAACCGGAGGCAGTATAATTTTTTAAAAAATGATTTTATTTTACCATCATGAGATGTTAGTTTATAGATTTAAAATGAATTATTAATGGGTAGAATATATTTTCTTTTTTTAAATTTTTTTTCTTTCTCGGTTGATGCAGTATCAATTTGGGTAGTTGGGGGGGGGGGGGTTATAAATACTACCTTAGTTCTTGATATAAAATTTCATTTGTAATGTAAATTACACTACGAACGAGATTTTATATTAAAGATCAGAAGTAGTATGACAAATAGGTCTTATTGAAAATCAAAATTAACTCATGCTTTACATTAAAGATTATACGATTAGCACATAACTATCTTGTGGCAAATGAATGATTGAAATGTAGGGTCCGAGCAGTGCAACCATTGAGAGTTTCAGGGGCAACTCTTACGTTAACAAATGATGACAAAAAAGAGAATGTTGAAGATGAGACGCACAATATGAGCGCTTTTGTGATGTTATCCAAGCCAATATTTGCCCTCAAGTTTAGTGAAATGAAGATGCAGGTGGAAGCTCCTATTGTATTTTCACGAACGTCTTCTGCCACATTGTGAAATGTGTTTATTAATGAAATATGAGTTCATTTTTCTAAAAATAAATAAATAGCTATCGGCTTATATTTGGATTTTGTTGAGCCTGATTGATAATGATTGCTCTCTTAGTATGACATTCTGTCTTACCTAAAGACTTCTATGCATACTCTGGCGTCTTCCAAAAGAAAAATGCACGCTCTTACCAGTATAACAAAAATTCAGGCCGAATCAGTATTACCCAAGTTACAAAATATATACGAAACAGTAAAAATTTCATGAAACAACTTTTAGGTGAAAAGTATATAATCAATCTTTATGGTTTCTTTAGTATTCACTATTCAAATCTATCAAGCTGATTAAATATTTATTTATTTACTTTTTATCTTCATCAACATAAACAATGGCACTATATTATTTATAAATCATTTAATAGAACAACATAAACATATTCCTTAGATTCGACATGCAAGACATCACATTTTAACAAAAGCAACCTTTGGGAGTTTGGGTTGCCTCTGCAAAAGCAGTTCTGACTTTTGACAATGTTATGCTTCTTATTTGCCAACATATGATTACATATTTCAACCAAAACTATAATTTTAATGAAACAATGTGCAAATATATTTGAGGCACTGGTGGGGACGCTAAGAGCGGCAAAGAGGAGGAAATTAGTGACATATTGATATATGTATTCTCTACTTAAGGGCCTTATAATAAATAATAGTAGCAAATAGGATTAGAATTAGTTAGAAGAGAGAGAAAGAGAGCACTGACGTGGCTAGGCTGAATAGAATATAGTTGCTGTACTGATCAATTGCCAAAAGTGTGAATGAATTAGTATATTTCCTCTTTTATTTCGTATCAAAGGTATTAGAGCCCTCTGTTTGGCCATGGCGGCGCCGCCGCCACCGCCGGGCACTATTAGTTCCCTATGTGTTTTGATGATAATCAACAATTGTAAACTCACTTGGAAATGTTTGTCTTTGGTAAAAACTTACTGTTAAAGACAAACTCGAGTATTGGTATCAATACTCAAGTATTGACTTAACAAAGAATTGTTCAAATCCATTACACAAAGTAATACTCAAATATTGGACACAATACTCGAGTATTAGACTTACAGAGAGCACTTCAAGTTTTCACCCTGAGACAATACTCAAGTATTGATATGAATACTCGAGTATTGAATACTCAAGTATTCAATTGAATACTTAAGTATTGGTAATACAGAGAGTCATCAAAATTTTACACCTTATAAAAACTCAGTATTGGTTTTGCATACTCGAGTATTGGATTTTCATAGAGATTTCATACTTAACGATTGTTCATTAATACTCAAGTATACATTAGAAAACTCAAGTATTGGCTTGACATCATTTTATCAAAGTTTTTCAAAATCCTTGAATACTCATGTATTGATATGAATACTCGAGTATTGAATACTCAAGTATTCAATTGAATACTCGAGTATTAGACTTACAGAGAGTACTCAAGTTTTTCACCTTGAGTCAATACTCAAGTATTGGAAGCAATACTCGAGTATTGAACTCACAGAGAGAGTTTCAACGTTTTGCTAAAACTCTCAATACTCAAGTATTCAATGGGATACTCGAGTATTGATCATACAGAGAGCTATCAAAGCTTTTACATCTTATGAATACTCGAGTATTGATTTTACATACTCGAGTATTAGACTTTCACAAAGTTTTTCAAATCAATATCTGTTTATGAATACTCAAGTATTCATTTGAAAACTCAAGTATTCACATGGAAAAACTTCACAAAATTTTCAAATGAATGCATACTCGAATATTGATTTGGAAACTCGAGTATTGGGCATACAGAGAGCTTTTCCTCTTGTCAATAACTTGAATACTCGAGTATTGATTTGAATACTCGAGTATTGTCCTTAAGGTCCAAAGTTCACATCACGATGATTTCTCTCTGGATGATGAATACTCAAGTATCAAGATGGATACTTAAGTATTGACTTAAGTGCACAGTGACATACTCGAGTATTGATGAACATACTCAAGTATTGAACGGTAAACTTGAAAATCAAATCTGACGAATTTTTGGAATCATCTTATTTGATCTTAATACTTTCTCTTATCATTCTTCTATATTCTTAGTTATGTTTAACCATCTTTTTGATGAGTTTTAGACAGATTAACGAAAGTTAATTGAAGGTTAGAGAAAAAGCAAAAAGGTAGTTCAGAACATTAAATGCTGAACAAAAAGTTGCTCCTTTTTGGCTAATCCAACTGCACACGCCTACAAAGCATTTAAGAATGTATTCTACATCAAGAAACTTCATCTCCAACGGACTAATTTGCAAAAGAACAAATCAGATTACTTGGCCAGCTGGATTAAGCTGAGTTTAGAGAGAGAATATGCCAAAACCACTTCCTAAACATGGCAGAGCTTCTCCAACGGATCTATTGGGATAGCAACAGTCATATATTGATCTCTACCTATAAATAGAAGACGGATTCAAGCAGAAAAACGTGGAGAAACAAGCTTACACTTCCAACATGTTGAAACTCTGCTCTCATACCATTTGCACTCTATTTTTCATGTTTAGTTAACTTAAAGAGTGAAATGATTTGTATTGCTCTTCAGTGTTTATCTATTCACTTCTTAAAGAGAAGACTTATTGTAATCATTCTATTCTTCTGAGAGTGTGTAATCAAGCGGTGTGTTGATTACAGTTTGTAAGGGGGAGTGAATCCTAGTGAGAGGGTTACTTCAGTTACAGAACGTGTAATCAAGTTGAAAGAAGATAGTGGATTGAAAATCCCAAGTGAGGCTTGGGGACTAGACGTAGGTCAAGGATAAGGCCGAACCAATATAAATCAGTTTGCACATTCTCTTCCCTTATCTCTTACATTTCCAGCATATATGTTTGAATGTGTTTACATATATAAATGTGTGGTTATTGTTTTCTAAACTGATTTTAGGGAGTTACGAAAAGAGTTTCAAAGTTCTTAAATTTTTATACTTAACCCAATTCACCCCCCCCTCTTGGGTTCAGCCGGTTCTTACAGGCACAAGATCCCAGGACCGCCTGGGTGAGCTGGAGCACCGTATCGACACCCTCCATGCCACGATGCATTCCCGTCTTGACCAGAGCACACAAGAGATCGCTGACCATAAACAGACTGCCAATCGACTTGAAGAACTAATGCAAAAGCTTGAAACCCAATTCTCTTCTCTTCCAAACACCACTAATGGGAAGCAACCTGCTGGCTCTATTGGAAACGGTGATGGTAGCTCTGGCTCCATCATGCACTCTCGTATTCTGTAACACCACAATTTTAATACCCAAAAACTCGGTCAAAATATTGAAAATACCTTCAAAGGAGTTCAACAATATCCAAATCCTTTTACAATGTTACCATTTCGAATAAAACCCGTAATACATAATCAGAGTAAATTCCAGAAAATATTTCAGAGTTTAATACAAAACGGAAGTCTTAGGTTCATGGCAAATAAAATAACATAACATAAACTATAGGAGTACAAAAGAGCTTCCAGAGCTCACTCCATAGGTGCCTTCCCTTGCTCTCTACTAGAATAATCACCTGAAAAATGTTAATATGGGATGAGATTCCACGTCTCAGTAACTACTGAATATTTCTACCTTACACGAGCAAATTACATATGACAAAAATAAAAGGTAATATAATGTGAATTTAATATACTCAGATATTTTTAGATATACCGTTGTTCACATCAAATGCCTTTACAAAATACTCATCATTCTTTATTGAATAATTCAGAAATGCACTATGCAGTATGCAGCCTCCCTTATATCCCCTTCCAACCGTATACCGCTGACTGGAACCATAGGCTAACATATAGTCCAATAGAAACTCATTCATTTGACTGGATGGTTTCAAGCTCACCAAAACTTAAGATACACCCGGCCAAAGGTATAGAGCTTAAATCTGGACTATGGCTCCCCTCCTTTAAAATAACAACTAAGGAGGTGTCACATGTCCCACATCTCCAATGAAATCCCGGCCAGAGGAAAACATGGAAGATGGGGCCCTGAAACAAGTACCATCCACTGTGCACCGAGTGGTGGCATAAATCATTCTTATCATTCAAATCCCTCCTTACTCCACCCATCATAATACAACCGCCATGATGAATATGTTCACTCAAAATAATGCATTATTATACCATAAAGTTTTATACATCAATATGCGTATTTATGAATAGTAAATACTATGCGTATCTGTGAATAGTAAAATACTATGTGAATAATAAAACACGGTATATATACATGAATAGTACAAATGAAGAGTACATACGGTATGTATACGTGAATAGTAAATACGGTATGTATACGTGAATAGTATTATGAATAGTAAATACAGTATACGTGAATAGTAACATGAATAGTAAATACGGTATACGTGAATAGTAAAATGAATAGTAAATACGGTATATGTGTACGTATAAATAGTACCTCTACAGATTTGCAAGTCAAAGTTCCCACACCAGATCTTAAAACCATAAATATTTTCTAAATATTCTTGCCAAAATAGTAAACAAACAAATTTATAATCATACATAATTCACAAGTATAAGGAAGAATATTCAGAGTTACCTGTTACTTACTAATACCCGAATCACCAACCAGCTATTATAACTCTCAAGCAAATATCTCTCTACTCTCTCTCTCTCTCTACCTCTCTCTAAGGCTCTTAGAAGTTGTGAAGAATGAAATGAAATGGAAGGTCTATTTATAGTTGGAAAATGGGTCTTTAAGTGTAATTTTCGTCTCTGGGTCGTTTTACGTAATTTTCCCAAAATTATAAAAAGAAACTTTCCCGTGACTTCTTCAGCCGCCCCGTGAACTTCTTTTTTTAAAAAATTTTAATAATATTTTAATATATATTATTTTATTATTATAATATAATATTATTTAAATAATAAATTATTATTGAGTGGGTCCCGCGGCCATTTTTTTCAAAGTTCACGAGAGTTGTGTCGGGAGGAAGAATTATTTTGGTTGTGGGTCCCGCAAAATACTGATTTCAAATTTATCACTTTCTGAAAATAGAGCCTACTAGTCTTCCCAAGATAGGTTTATGTTCAAGATATTAAATTCAAAATTCAGGATGTTACATTTCTCCCCTCCTAAAAGAAAATTTTGTCCTCAAAATTTCGCTATAATAAGAATTCTAACCTATTTAAATAAATGAGGATAGGTTTGTCGCATGCTCTCCTCCGTTTCCCAAGTAGCATCTCCGGGAACCATTCCTTTCCACTCGACCTTTACAAGTCTAATGGTCTTGTTTCTTAATTTCTTGTCCCTTGCATCAACAATCTGCTCCGGCTCGGCTTTATACGTCATGTTATCCTTGAGTTCTACCTCTTCTACTTCTATAATGTGGGAAGGATCCGGTTGGTATTTCTTCAGTTGCGATACATGAAAGACATCATGAAGGTTCGCAAGCTGTGGAGGTAATGCAATTCTATAAGCTACCGGTCCAACTTTCTCCAAAATCTCATAAGGACCCATAAAACGAGGCGAAAGCTTCTTTGCTCGTATTGCTCTACCAATGCCAGTCATTGGTGTGACTCTTAAGAATACATGTTCGCCCACCATGAACTCCAACGGTCGTCTTCTCTTGTCAGCATAACTCTTCTGTCGACTCTGAGCAGTGAGAAGTTTCTGTTGAATCACCTTAATCTTTTGAGTCGTCTCGTCCACAAGTTCTGGACCTATTAAAATTCGCTCATTCAATTCCGTCCAGCAAATAGGAGATCTACATTTTCTTCCATACAAAGCCTCATAAGGTGCCATCTCAATGCTGGAGTGATAACTATTGTTATATGCAAACTCCGCAAGATGAAGATGATCGTCCCAACTTCCTTTTAGTTCGATTGCACAAGCCCGCAACATGTCTTCCAGAGTTTGAATAGTCCTCTCAGTCTGCCCGTCAGTTTGAGGATGATAAGCGGTACTATAACTCATCCGAGTTCCCATAGCATTCTGCAATGCTTTCCAAAATCGTGAAGTGAATCGTGGATCACGATCAGATACGATGCTATTCGGTATCCCATGCAATCTGACAATCTCCTTCATGTAGATCTTTGCTAGTCTCTCCAATGAGTATTCTGCTGCAATTGCTAGAAAATGAGCTGACTTAGTTAACCTATCGACAATTACCCAAATGGCATTATGTCCGGATGTCGTTAGAGGAAGCCCCATGATGAAATCCATAGAGATGCTGTCCCATTTCCACTCTGGGATATCCAAATTCTTTAATAATCCAGGAGGTTTCCGATGTTCGATCTTGACTTTCTGACAAGTCAAACAACAAGTGACAAAGTCAGTCACATCTTTCTTCATGCCCCGCCACCACCAATTCCGCTTGAGATCATGATACATCTTGGTTGCTCCGGGATGGATAGTGTATTTACTCCGATGTGCCTCCTCTAGTATGAGCTTTTTTATTTCTCCATCATTAGGTATGCACACTTTTCCTTTATACCTTAATATCCCATCTCTATCGATCCCAAATTTCGATTCTTTTCCTTCTTCAATATCTTCCCTCACGTTTAATAGATACTCATCTTCGAGCTGAGCGAATTTAATCTCTTTCCAAATTGTGCTTTCAATAGTTAATGCTTCCATGGTAGCGACCAAACCTGACATTACATCAATAGATGTACTTGGTATCTCCTCGAGCAATTTATGTTCTCTGATCATCATCTGGGCTACATGAATTGTCTTTCTACTTAAGGCATCTGCTACAACGTTCGCTTTTCCTGGATGATACTTCAATTCGAAATCGTAGTCCTTGATAAACTCCATCCATCTCCTCTGTCGCATGTTGAGCTCCTTTTGGTCGAACAGGTACTTCAGACTTTTGTGGTCACTATAAACTTCGAACTTTGAACCGTAGAGGTGATGCCTCCAAATCTTCAGAGCGAACACTACTGCTGCCAGTTCTAAGTCGTGAGTAGGATAATTCCCTTCATGTGGCCTTAACTGTCGAGAAGCATAAGCTACTACCCTACCATTTTGCATTAATACACACCCAAGACCTTTCTTGGAAGCATCTGTGTACAAAGTAAAGGTCTGAGCAGGATCTGGAATTATAAGTACTGGTGCCGTAGTCAACTTAGTCTTCAAATTTTGGAAAGCTGCTTCACACTTTTCGTCCCATACAAATGGTTGACCCTTCCTAGTTAACTTTGTCAAGGGCATAGCTATTTGCGAAAAGCCCTTGATAAATCTCCTATAATAGCCAGCTAGACCTAGAAAACTCCTGATCTCAGTCACGGACTTTGGTCGTTCCCATTGGAGAACTGCTTCAACTTTAGTATGGTCCACTGCAACACCTTCAGCCGATACGACATGGCCTAGGAATTTTACTTCCTTCAACCAAAATTCGCACTTAGACAGTTTCGCATAGAGCTTGTGCTCCTTCAACACTTGTAGCACGATTCTAAGGTGCTCTTTATGCTCTTCTTCATCCTTAGAGTAGATAAGGATGTCGTCAATGAAAACCACTACAAATTTATCTAGATATGGTCGGAAAATTCTATTCATGTAATCCATGAATACTGCTGGAGCATTTGTTAGCCCAAATGGCATAACAAGAAATTCATAATGGCCATATCTAGTTCTGAATGCAGTTTTTGAGACATCTTCAGCTTTGACTCTCAGTTGGTGATAACCTGATCTGAGGTCGATCTTGGAGAATATGGATGCTCCCTTCAACTGATCAAGTAGATCGTCGATCCTGGGTAAAGGATATTTATTCTTTATAGTCACTTTATTCAACTGGCGATAGTCAATGCATAGTCTCAGGCTCCCATCTTTCTTCTTCACAAAGAGTACGGGCGATCCCCAAGGAGATACACTGGGTCTGATAAAACCCTTTTCTAACAATTCTTCGATCTGCTTCTTCAATTCTGCTAGTTCCGATGGAGACATTCGGTAAGGAGCTTTAGATATAGGTTCTGTTCCAGGTACGAGATCAATAGAAAATTCTACTTCTCTCTCTGGGGGTAAACCTGTCATTTCTTTCGGGAATACCTCCGGAAACTCGTTTACCACTTCGATATCTTCTATCCCTTCCTCTACTTCTGCTTGAATGGAGAAAAACACCATGTACGCAAGACAACCATGATGAACAGGCTTTTTATCTTGTACTATAGACAACGATTGTGGTCTACTATGACTCATAGAGTCATCCGCAAGAGAGATAGTCTTCCTCTTGCAGTCAAGGATGATGTCATTAGCTGACAACCAATCCATTCCTATTATTACATCGATACCCTTCGTGGGTAAACAAACAAGGTCTATATTTGAGATCCTATTATCAATCTCAATCGTACAATTTAAGCAAGCCCTAGAAGTTTTTACTGAAGCTCCCGCCGGTGTAGAAATAATCATATAATAAGGCAATTCACTCACTCTTAAATTCAATCGAGGCACACAGTCGTATGATATAAAAGAGTGTGTGGCACCAGAATCAAATAAGGCTTCTACTTCAAGACCTTGGAGTTTGAGGATACCTTTAATCAGATTTGGTGAAGCACTTGCCTCCTGATGTGATAGTGCAAACACTTTCCCTGGCACTGCAGTTCTAGCATCCTTGGCCCCTCGAGGCTCCTCCTCACAAAATCTGGAAATGTGTCCTGGCTTTCCACAGTTGAAACACGTCACACATGGTCCTTGGTGTATTCTTCCACACTTGGCACACATCTGATTGTTGGCGGTGCTTGCAACAGGAGCTGTGGATCCCCTATATGAACTCTGACCTCCACTGAAGTGACTCCTTTGAGGTCCTTTGAATTGACTCCTCGGTGGTCTGCTGAAATGACTTCTTTGGGGTCCAGTAAAATAACTCCTCGATGGTCCACCAAAGTGATTTCTGGATGGTTGGCTAAACCGCGTATTCACATTACTGAAGCTGTGACTCTGCTTCTTAGTAACTCCTCCCGTTGGTCTCATGATGTGTGTAGATCTGGCCTGAAAACCCTTCATCTTCTCAGCTTCCTCTTCTCGTTTGTTCCTTGCTATCGTGCGCAGTTTGTCACATATTTCTTCAAAATCCCTTGTTTCATCAAGGAACGGTGATAGAGCTGTTTTTAGGTCTGGTCTAGCTTTTTCAACCAATCGAGCACTCAACCATTTAGAGTTGTTCTGTGAATATCCGCAGAATTTAGACAACTCTAAAAAGCGAGTAATAAATTCGTCTTCATGTAATTCCCCTTGCCTGAATGTGAGGAATTCAGTTTCTTTCTCTATTCTGATTGAAGGGGAAAAGTAATAATTTTCGAACTTTTCCTTAAACTCTTCCCACGTCATCTCAGCATTTCCTTTTGTTTTGGTGCTTTCCCACCATTCTTCAGCTGCTTTCTGCAACAATTGTTCAGCAACCATCACCTTTTGTTGTGAGCTAATCTCGATAACTCTGAAAATCTTTTCTACACGCTTCAGCCACTCCAGTGCTGCAATCGGATCTAGCTTCCCCTCGAACATCGGTGGAGTAAACTTCCGAAATTTTTCCCAAACCTCAGTAATAGGTAAGGGATGGTATTGAGAATGAGAACCGCTACTACCTCCATCTTCAGTGCGAGAATGACTTCCTCCCCTTGATTGATGGTCAGAAGGTGTGACTTCCAGAGCCTTCTCCTTTCCTTCCTTACCACCTTTGCCTCTTCCTTTTGCTAGTTCATCCTCGTGTCTATTCACTTTCTCTCTCATCTCCAGGATGACGTCTCGTAATTCTTCCAAAAGGGCATTGTTATCCTGAGGATGGGGACCATCTTGATGCGGAGGGAGATCTCTTTGGGATGAGGCAGGGGTTGAATTAGTTCTTCGAGTTCTTGCCATTATCTCCTCCTATGATTAATACTATAAGGACACTAAACAAATAAAAATAGCTAAATAAATTCTAAATCTAACAAAGGGAAGTGCTCATGTTATGATATTTAATTTGCCACGAACTTTTTAAAAAAAAAATTTTTTTTTTAAAGAAATCACTTTAGAAAATAAACAAAATTGCCATGGAACCTTTAGCTCTGATACCAAAAATGTAACACCACAATTTTAATACCCAAAAACTCGGTCAAAATATTGAAAATACCTTCAAAGGAGTTCAACAATATCCAAATCCTTTTACAATGTTACCATTTCGAATAAAACCCGTAATACATAATCAGAGTAAATTCCAGAAAATATTTCAGAGTTTAATACAAAACGGAAGTCTTAGGTTCATGGCAAATAAAATAACATAACATAAACTATAGGAGTACAAAAGAGCTTCCAGAGCTCACTCCATAGGTGCCTTCCCTTGCTCTCTACTAGAATAATCACCTGAAAAATGTTAATATGGGATGAGATTCCACGTCTCAGTAACTACTGAATATTTCTACCTTACACGAGCAAATTACATATGACAAAAATAAAAGGTAATATAATGTGAATTTAATATACTCAGATATTTTTAGATATACCGTTGTTCACATCAAATGCCTTTACAAAATACTCATCATTCTTTATTGAATAATTCAGAAATGCACTATGCAGTATGCAGCCTCCCTTATATCCCCTTCCAACCGTATACCGCTGACTGGAACCATAGGCTAACATATAGTCCAATAGAAACTCATTCATTTGACTGGATGGTTTCAAGCTCACCAAAACTTAAGATACACCCGGCCAAAGGTATAGAGCTTAAATCTGGACTATGGCTCCCCTCCTTTAAAATAACAACTAAGGAGGTGTCACATGTCCCACATCTCCAATGAAATCCCGGCCAGAGGAAAACATGGAAGATGGGGCCCTGAAACAAGTACCATCCACTGTGCACCGAGTGGTGGCATAAATCATTCTTATCATTCAAATCCCTCCTTACTCCACCCATCATAATACAACCGCCATGATGAATATGTTCACTCAAAATAATGCATTATTATACCATAAAGTTTTATACATCAATATGCGTATTTATGAATAGTAAATACTATGCGTATCTGTGAATAGTAAAATACTATGTGAATAATAAAACACGGTATATATACATGAATAGTACAAATGAAGAGTACATACGGTATGTATACGTGAATAGTAAATACGGTATGTATACGTGAATAGTATTATGAATAGTAAATACAGTATACGTGAATAGTAACATGAATAGTAAATACGGTATACGTGAATAGTAAAATGAATAGTAAATACGGTATATGTGTACGTATAAATAGTACCTCTACAGATTTGCAAGTCAAAGTTCCCACACCAGATCTTAAAACCATAAATATTTTCTAAATATTCTTGCCAAAATAGTAAACAAACAAATTTATAATCATACATAATTCACAAGTATAAGGAAGAATATTCAGAGTTACCTGTTACTTACTAATACCCGAATCACCAACCAGCTATTATAACTCTCAAGCAAATATCTCTCTACTCTCTCTCTCTCTCTACCTCTCTCTAAGGCTCTTAGAAGTTGTGAAGAATGAAATGAAATGGAAGGTCTATTTATAGTTGGAAAATGGGTCTTTAAGTGTAATTTTCGTCTCTGGGTCGTTTTACGTAATTTTCCCAAAATTATAAAAAGAAACTTTCCCGTGACTTCTTCAGCCGCCCCGTGAACTTCTTTTTTTAAAAAATTTTAATAATATTTTAATATATATTATTTTATTATTATAATATAATATTATTTAAATAATAAATTATTATTGAGTGGGTCCCGCGGCCATTTTTTTCAAAGTTCACGAGAGTTGTGTCGGGAGGAAGAATTATTTTGGTTGTGGGTCCCGCAAAATACTGATTTCAAATTTATCACTTTCTGAAAATAGAGCCTACTAGTCTTCCCAAGATAGGTTTATGTTCAAGATATTAAATTCAAAATTCAGGATGTTACATTTCTCCCCTCCTAAAAGAAAATTTTGTCCTCAAAATTTCGCTATAATAAGAATTCTAACCTATTTAAATAAATGAGGATAGGTTTGTCGCATGCTCTCCTCCGTTTCCCAAGTAGCATCTCCGGGAACCATTCCTTTCCACTCGACCTTTACAAGTCTAATGGTCTTGTTTCTTAATTTCTTGTCCCTTGCATCAACAATCTGCTCCGGCTCGGCTTTATACGTCATGTTATCCTTGAGTTCTACCTCTTCTACTTCTATAATGTGGGAAGGATCCGGTTGGTATTTCTTCAGTTGCGATACATGAAAGACATCATGAAGGTTCGCAAGCTGTGGAGGTAATGCAATTCTATAAGCTACCGGTCCAACTTTCTCCAAAATCTCATAAGGACCCATAAAACGAGGCGAAAGCTTCTTTGCTCGTATTGCTCTACCAATGCCAGTCATTGGTGTGACTCTTAAGAATACATGTTCGCCCACCATGAACTCCAACGGTCGTCTTCTCTTGTCAGCATAACTCTTCTGTCGACTCTGAGCAGTGAGAAGTTTCTGTTGAATCACCTTAATCTTTTGAGTCGTCTCGTCCACAAGTTCTGGACCTATTAAAATTCGCTCATTCAATTCCGTCCAGCAAATAGGAGATCTACATTTTCTTCCATACAAAGCCTCATAAGGTGCCATCTCAATGCTGGAGTGATAACTATTGTTATATGCAAACTCCGCAAGATGAAGATGATCGTCCCAACTTCCTTTTAGTTCGATTGCACAAGCCCGCAACATGTCTTCCAGAGTTTGAATAGTCCTCTCAGTCTGCCCGTCAGTTTGAGGATGATAAGCGGTACTATAACTCATCTGAGTTCCCATAGCATTCTGCAATGCTTTCCAAAATCGTGAAGTGAATCGTGGATCACGATCAGATACGATGCTATTCGGTATCCCATGCAATCTGACAATCTCCTTCATGTAGATCTTTGCTAGTCTCTCCAATGAGTATTCTGCTGCAATTGCTAGAAAATGAGCTGACTTAGTTAACCTATCGACAATTACCCAAATGGCATTATGTCCGGATGTCGTTAGAGGAAGCCCCATGATGAAATCCATAGAGATGCTGTCCCATTTCCACTCTGGGATATCCAAATTCTTTAATAATCCAGGAGGTTTCCGATGTTCGATCTTGACTTTCTGACAAGTCAAACAACAAGTGACAAAGTCAGTCACATCTTTCTTCATGCCCCGCCACCACCAATTCCGCTTGAGATCATGATACATCTTGGTTGCTCCGGGATGGATAGTGTATTTACTCCGATGTGCCTCCTCTAGTATGAGCTTTTTTATTTCTCCATCATTAGGTATGCACACTTTTCCTTTATACCTTAATATCCCATCTCTATCGATCCCAAATTTCGATTCTTTTCCTTCTTCAATATCTTCCCTCACGTTTAATAGATACTCATCTTCGAGCTGAGCGAATTTAATCTCTTTCCAAATTGTGCTTTCAATAGTTAATGCTTCCATGGTAGCGACCAAACCTGACATTACATCAATAGATGTACTTGGTATCTCCTCGAGCAATTTATGTTCTCTGATCATCATCTGGGCTACATGAATTGTCTTTCTACTTAAGGCATCTGCTACAACGTTCGCTTTTCCTGGATGATACTTCAATTCGAAATCGTAGTCCTTGATAAACTCCATCCATCTCCTCTGTCGCATGTTGAGCTCCTTTTGGTCGAACAGGTACTTCAGACTTTTGTGGTCACTATAAACTTCGAACTTTGAACCGTAGAGGTGATGCCTCCAAATCTTCAGAGCGAACACTACTGCTGCCAGTTCTAAGTCGTGAGTAGGATAATTCCCTTCATGTGGCCTTAACTGTCGAGAAGCATAAGCTACTACCCTACCATTTTGCATTAATACACACCCAAGACCTTTCTTGGAAGCATCTGTGTACAAAGTAAAGGTCTGAGCAGGATCTGGAATTATAAGTACTGGTGCCGTAGTCAACTTAGTCTTCAAATTTTGGAAAGCTGCTTCACACTTTTCGTCCCATACAAATGGTTGACCCTTCCTAGTTAACTTTGTCAAGGGCATAGCTATTTGCGAAAAGCCCTTGATAAATCTCCTATAATAGCCAGCTAGACCTAGAAAACTCCTGATCTCAGTCACGGACTTTGGTCGTTCCCATTGGAGAACTGCTTCAACTTTAGTATGGTCCACTGCAACACCTTCAGCCGATACGACATGGCCTAGGAATTTTACTTCCTTCAACCAAAATTCGCACTTAGACAGTTTCGCATAGAGCTTGTGCTCCTTCAACACTTGTAGCACGATTCTAAGGTGCTCTTTATGCTCTTCTTCATCCTTAGAGTAGATAAGGATGTCGTCAATGAAAACCACTACAAATTTATCTAGATATGGTCGGAAAATTCTATTCATGTAATCCATGAATACTGCTGGAGCATTTGTTAGCCCAAATGGCATAACAAGAAATTCATAATGGCCATATCTAGTTCTGAATGCAGTTTTTGAGACATCTTCAGCTTTGACTCTCAGTTGGTGATAACCTGATCTGAGGTCGATCTTGGAGAATATGGATGCTCCCTTCAACTGATCAAGTAGATCGTCGATCCTGGGTAAAGGATATTTATTCTTTATAGTCACTTTATTCAACTGGCGATAGTCAATGCATAGTCTCAGGCTCCCATCTTTCTTCTTCACAAAGAGTACGGGCGATCCCCAAGGAGATACACTGGGTCTGATAAAACCCTTTTCTAACAATTCTTCGATCTGCTTCTTCAATTCTGCTAGTTCCGATGGAGACATTCGGTAAGGAGCTTTAGATATAGGTTCTGTTCCAGGTACGAGATCAATAGAAAATTCTACTTCTCTCTCTGGGGGTAAACCTGTCATTTCTTTCGGGAATACCTCCGGAAACTCGTTTACCACTTCGATATCTTCTATCCCTTCCTCTACTTCTGCTTGAATGGAGAAAAACACCATGTACGCAAGACAACCATGATGAACAGGCTTTTTATCTTGTACTATAGACAACGATTGTGGTCTACTATGACTCATAGAGTCATCCGCAAGAGAGATAGTCTTCCTCTTGCAGTCAAGGATGATGTCATTAGCTGACAACCAATCCATTCCTATTATTACATCGATACCCTTCGTGGGTAAACAAACAAGGTCTATATTTGAGATCCTATTATCAATCTCAATCGTACAATTTAAGCAAGCCCTAGAAGTTTTTACTGAAGCTCCCGCCGGTGTAGAAATAATCATATAATAAGGCAATTCACTCACTCTTAAATTCAATCGAGGCACACAGTCGTATGATATAAAAGAGTGTGTGGCACCAGAATCAAATAAGGCTTCTACTTCAAGACCTTGGAGTTTGAGGATACCTTTAATCAGATTTGGTGAAGCACTTGCCTCCTGATGTGATAGTGCAAACACTTTCCCTGGCACTGCAGTTCTAGCATCCTTGGCCCCTCGAGGCTCCTCCTCACAAAATCTGGAAATGTGTCCTGGCTTTCCACAGTTGAAACACGTCACACATGGTCCTTGGTGTATTCTTCCACACTTGGCACACATCTGATTGTTGGCGGTGCTTGCAACAGGAGCTGTGGATCCCCTATATGAACTCTGACCTCCACTGAAGTGACTCCTTTGAGGTCCTTTGAATTGACTCCTCGGTGGTCTGCTGAAATGACTTCTTTGGGGTCCAGTAAAATAACTCCTCGATGGTCCACCAAAGTGATTTCTGGATGGTTGGCTAAACCGCGTATTCACATTACTGAAGCTGTGACTCTGCTTCTTAGTAACTCCTCCCGTTGGTCTCATGATGTGTGTAGATCTGGCCTGAAAACCCTTCATCTTCTCAGCTTCCTCTTCTCGTTTGTTCCTTGCTATCGTGCGCAGTTTGTCACATATTTCTTCAAAATCCCTTGTTTCATCAAGGAACGGTGATAGAGCTGTTTTTAGGTCTGGTCTAGCTTTTTCAACCAATCGAGCACTCAACCATTTAGAGTTGTTCTGTGAATATCCGCAGAATTTAGACAACTCTAAAAAGCGAGTAATAAATTCGTCTTCATGTAATTCCCCTTGCCTGAATGTGAGGAATTCAGTTTCTTTCTCTATTCTGATTGAAGGGGAAAAGTAATAATTTTCGAACTTTTCCTTAAACTCTTCCCACGTCATCTCAGCATTTCCTTTTGTTTTGGTGCTTTCCCACCATTCTTCAGCTGCTTTCTGCAACAATTGTTCAGCAACCATCACCTTTTGTTGTGAGCTAATCTCGATAACTCTGAAAATCTTTTCTACACGCTTCAGCCACTCCAGTGCTGCAATCGGATCTAGCTTCCCCTCGAACATCGGTGGAGTAAACTTCCGAAATTTTTCCCAAACCTCAGTAATAGGTAAGGGATGGTATTGAGAATGAGAACCGCTACTACCTCCATCTTCAGTGCGAGAATGACTTCCTCCCCTTGATTGATGGTCAGAAGGTGTGACTTCCAGAGCCTTCTCCTTTCCTTCCTTACCACCTTTGCCTCTTCCTTTTGCTAGTTCATCCTCGTGTCTATTCACTTTCTCTCTCATCTCCAGGATGACGTCTCGTAATTCTTCCAAAAGGGCATTGTTATCCTGAGGATGGGGACCATCTTGATGCGGAGGGAGATCTCTTTGGGATGAGGCAGGGGTTGAATTAGTTCTTCGAGTTCTTGCCATTATCTCCTCCTATGATTAATACTATAAGGACACTAAACAAATAAAAATAGCTAAATAAATTCTAAATCTAACAAAGGGAAGTGCTCATGTTATGATATTTAATTTGCCACGAACTTTTTAAAAAAAAAAATTTTTTTTTAAAGAAATCACTTTAGAAAATAAACAAAATTGCCATGGAACCTTTAGCTCTGATACCAAAAATGTAACACCACAATTTTAATACCCAAAAACTCGGTCAAAATATTGAAAATACCTTCAAAGGAGTTCAACAATATCCAAATCCTTTTACAATGTTACCATTTCGAATAAAACCCGTAATACATAATCAGAGTAAATTCCAGAAAATATTTCAGAGTTTAATACAAAACGGAAGTCTTAGGTTCATGGCAAATAAAATAACATAACATAAACTATAGGAGTACAAAAGAGCTTCCAGAGCTCACTCCATAGGTGCCTTCCCTTGCTCTCTACTAGAATAATCACCTGAAAAATGTTAATATGGGATGAGATTCCACGTCTCAGTAACTACTGAATATTTCTACCTTACACGAGCAAATTACATATGACAAAAATAAAAGGTAATATAATGTGAATTTAATATACTCAGATATTTTTAGATATACCGTTGTTCACATCAAATGCCTTTACAAAATACTCATCATTCTTTATTGAATAATTCAGAAATGCACTATGCAGTATGCAGCCTCCCTTATATCCCCTTCCAACCGTATACCGCTGACTGGAACCATAGGCTAACATATAGTCCAATAGAAACTCATTCATTTGACTGGATGGTTTCAAGCTCACCAAAACTTAAGATACACCCGGCCAAAGGTATAGAGCTTAAATCTGGACTATGGCTCCCCTCCTTTAAAATAACAACTAAGGAGGTGTCACATGTCCCACATCTCCAATGAAATCCCGGCCAGAGGAAAACATGGAAGATGGGGCCCTGAAACAAGTACCATCCACTGTGCACCGAGTGGTGGCATAAATCATTCTTATCATTCAAATCCCTCCTTACTCCACCCATCATAATACAACCGCCATGATGAATATGTTCACTCAAAATAATGCATTATTATACCATAAAGTTTTATACATCAATATGCGTATTTATGAATAGTAAATACTATGCGTATCTGTGAATAGTAAAATACTATGTGAATAATAAAACACGGTATATATACATGAATAGTACAAATGAAGAGTACATACGGTATGTATACGTGAATAGTAAATACGGTATGTATACGTGAATAGTATTATGAATAGTAAATACAGTATACGTGAATAGTAACATGAATAGTAAATACGGTATACGTGAATAGTAAAATGAATAGTAAATACGGTATATGTGTACGTATAAATAGTACCTCTACAGATTTGCAAGTCAAAGTTCCCACACCAGATCTTAAAACCATAAATATTTTCTAAATATTCTTGCCAAAATAGTAAACAAACAAATTTATAATCATACATAATTCACAAGTATAAGGAAGAATATTCAGAGTTACCTGTTACTTACTAATACCCGAATCACCAACCAGCTATTATAACTCTCAAGCAAATATCTCTCTACTCTCTCTCTCTCTCTACCTCTCTCTAAGGCTCTTAGAAGTTGTGAAGAATGAAATGAAATGGAAGGTCTATTTATAGTTGGAAAATGGGTCTTTAAGTGTAATTTTCGTCTCTGGGTCGTTTTACGTAATTTTCCCAAAATTATAAAAAGAAACTTTCCCGTGACTTCTTCAGCCGCCCCGTGAACTTCTTTTTTTAAAAAATTTTAATAATATTTTAATATATATTATTTTATTATTATAATATAATATTATTTAAATAATAAATTATTATTGAGTGGGTCCCGCGGCCATTTTTTTCAAAGTTCACGAGAGTTGTGTCGGGAGGAAGAATTATTTTGGTTGTGGGTCCCGCAAAATACTGATTTCAAATTTATCACTTTCTGAAAATAGAGCCTACTAGTCTTCCCAAGATAGGTTTATGTTCAAGATATTAAATTCAAAATTCAGGATGTTACATTTCTCCCCTCCTAAAAGAAAATTTTGTCCTCAAAATTTCGCTATAATAAGAATTCTAACCTATTTAAATAAATGAGGATAGGTTTGTCGCATGCTCTCCTCCGTTTCCCAAGTAGCATCTCCGGGAACCATTCCTTTCCACTCGACCTTTACAAGTCTAATGGTCTTGTTTCTTAATTTCTTGTCCCTTGCATCAACAATCTGCTCCGGCTCGGCTTTATACGTCATGTTATCCTTGAGTTCTACCTCTTCTACTTCTATAATGTGGGAAGGATCCGGTTGGTATTTCTTCAGTTGCGATACATGAAAGACATCATGAAGGTTCGCAAGCTGTGGAGGTAATGCAATTCTATAAGCTACCGGTCCAACTTTCTCCAAAATCTCATAAGGACCCATAAAACGAGGCGAAATCTTCTTTGCTCGTATTGCTCTACCAATGCCAGTCATTGGTGTGACTCTTAAGAATACATGTTCGCCCACCATGAACTCCAACGGTCGTCTTCTCTTGTCAGCATAACTCTTCTGTCGACTCTGAGCAGTGAGAAGTTTCTGTTGAATCACCTTAATCTTTTGAGTCGTCTCGTCCACAAGTTCTGGACCTATTAAAATTCGCTCATTCAATTCCGTCCAGCAAATAGGAGATCTACATTTTCTTCCATACAAAGCCTCATAAGGTGCCATCTCAATGCTGGAGTGATAACTATTGTTATATGCAAACTCCGCAAGATGAAGATGATCGTCCCAACTTCCTTTTAGTTCGATTGCACAAGCCCGCAACATGTCTTCCAGAGTTTGAATAGTCCTCTCAGTCTGCCCGTCAGTTTGAGGATGATAAGCGGTACTATAACTCATCCGAGTTCCCATAGCATTCTGCAATGCTTTCCAAAATCGTGAAGTGAATCGTGGATCACGATCAGATACGATGCTATTCGGTATCCCATGCAATCTGACAATCTCCTTCATGTAGATCTTTGCTAGTCTCTCCAATGAGTATTCTGCTGCAATTGCTAGAAAATGAGCTGACTTAGTTAACCTATCGACAATTACCCAAATGGCATTATGTCCGGATGTCGTTAGAGGAAGCCCCATGATGAAATCCATAGAGATGCTGTCCCATTTCCACTCTGGGATATCCAAATTCTTTAATAATCCAGGAGGTTTCCGATGTTCGATCTTGACTTTCTGACAAGTCAAACAACAAGTGACAAAGTCAGTCACATCTTTCTTCATGCCCCGCCACCACCAATTCCGCTTGAGATCATGATACATCTTGGTTGCTCCGGGATGGATAGTGTATTTACTCCGATGTGCCTCCTCTAGTATGAGCTTTTTTATTTCTCCATCATTAGGTATGCACACTTTTCCTTTATACCTTAATATCCCATCTCTATCGATCCCAAATTTCGATTCTTTTCCTTCTTCAATATCTTCCCTCACGTTTAATAGATACTCATCTTCGAGCTGAGCGAATTTAATCTCTTTCCAAATTGTGCTTTCAATAGTTAATGCTTCCATGGTAGCGACCAAACCTGACATTACATCAATAGATGTACTTGGTATCTCCTCGAGCAATTTATGTTCTCTGATCATCATCTGGGCTACATGAATTGTCTTTCTACTTAAGGCATCTGCTACAACGTTCGCTTTTCCTGGATGATACTTCAATTCGAAATCGTAGTCCTTGATAAACTCCATCCATCTCCTCTGTCGCATGTTGAGCTCCTTTTGGTCGAACAGGTACTTCAGACTTTTGTGGTCACTATAAACTTCGAACTTTGAACCGTAGAGGTGATGCCTCCAAATCTTCAGAGCGAACACTACTGCTGCCAGTTCTAAGTCGTGAGTAGGATAATTCCCTTCATGTGGCCTTAACTGTCGAGAAGCATAAGCTACTACCCTACCATTTTGCATTAATACACACCCAAGACCTTTCTTGGAAGCATCTGTGTACAAAGTAAAGGTCTGAGCAGGATCTGGAATTATAAGTACTGGTGCCGTAGTCAACTTAGTCTTCAAATTTTGGAAAGCTGCTTCACACTTTTCGTCCCATACAAATGGTTGACCCTTCCTAGTTAACTTTGTCAAGGGCATAGCTATTTGCGAAAAGCCCTTGATAAATCTCCTATAATAGCCAGCTAGACCTAGAAAACTCCTGATCTCAGTCACGGACTTTGGTCGTTCCCATTGGAGAACTGCTTCAACTTTAGTATGGTCCACTGCAACACCTTCAGCCGATACGACATGGCCTAGGAATTTTACTTCCTTCAACCAAAATTCGCACTTAGACAGTTTCGCATAGAGCTTGTGCTCCTTCAACACTTGTAGCACGATTCTAAGGTGCTCTTTATGCTCTTCTTCATCCTTAGAGTAGATAAGGATGTCGTCAATGAAAACCACTACAAATTTATCTAGATATGGTCGGAAAATTCTATTCATGTAATCCATGAATACTGCTGGAGCATTTGTTAGCCCAAATGGCATAACAAGAAATTCATAATGGCCATATCTAGTTCTGAATGCAGTTTTTGAGACATCTTCAGCTTTGACTCTCAGTTGGTGATAACCTGATCTGAGGTCGATCTTGGAGAATATGGATGCTCCCTTCAACTGATCAAGTAGATCGTCGATCCTGGGTAAAGGATATTTATTCTTTATAGTCACTTTATTCAACTGGCGATAGTCAATGCATAGTCTCAGGCTCCCATCTTTCTTCTTCACAAAGAGTACGGGCGATCCCCAAGGAGATACACTGGGTCTGATAAAACCCTTTTCTAACAATTCTTCGATCTGCTTCTTCAATTCTGCTAGTTCCGATGGAGACATTCGGTAAGGAGCTTTAGATATAGGTTCTGTTCCAGGTACGAGATCAATAGAAAATTCTACTTCTCTCTCTGGGGGTAAACCTGTCATTTCTTTCGGGAATACCTCCGGAAACTCGTTTACCACTTCGATATCTTCTATCCCTTCCTCTACTTCTGCTTGAATGGAGAAAAACACCATGTACGCAAGACAACCATGATGAACAGGCTTTTTATCTTGTACTATAGACAACGATTGTGGTCTACTATGACTCATAGAGTCATCCGCAAGAGAGATAGTCTTCCTCTTGCAGTCAAGGATGATGTCATTAGCTGACAACCAATCCATTCCTATTATTACATCGATACCCTTCGTGGGTAAACAAACAAGGTCTATATTTGAGATCCTATTATCAATCTCAATCGTACAATTTAAGCAAGCCCTAGAAGTTTTTACTGAAGCTCCCGCCGGTGTAGAAATAATCATATAATAAGGCAATTCACTCACTCTTAAATTCAATCGAGGCACACAGTCGTATGATATAAAAGAGTGTGTGGCACCAGAATCAAATAAGGCTTCTACTTCAAGACCTTGGAGTTTGAGGATACCTTTAATCAGATTTGGTGAAGCACTTGCCTCCTGATGTGATAGTGCAAACACTTTCCCTGGCACTGCAGTTCTAGCATCCTTGGCCCCTCGAGGCTCCTCCTCACAAAATCTGGAAATGTGTCCTGGCTTTCCACAGTTGAAACACGTCACACATGGTCCTTGGTGTATTCTTCCACACTTGGCACACATCTGATTGTTGGCGGTGCTTGCAACAGGAGCTGTGGATCCCCTATATGAACTCTGACCTCCACTGAAGTGACTCCTTTGAGGTCCTTTGAATTGACTCCTCGGTGGTCTGCTGAAATGACTTCTTTGGGGTCCAGTAAAATAACTCCTCGATGGTCCACCAAAGTGATTTCTGGATGGTTGGCTAAACCGCGTATTCACATTACTGAAGCTGTGACTCTGCTTCTTAGTAACTCCTCCCGTTGGTCTCATGATGTGTGTAGATCTGGCCTGAAAACCCTTCATCTTCTCAGCTTCCTCTTCTCGTTTGTTCCTTGCTATCGTGCGCAGTTTGTCACATATTTCTTCAAAATCCCTTGTTTCATCAAGGAACGGTGATAGAGCTGTTTTTAGGTCTGGTCTAGCTTTTTCAACCAATCGAGCACTCAACCATTTAGAGTTGTTCTGTGAATATCCGCAGAATTTAGACAACTCTAAAAAGCGAGTAATAAATTCGTCTTCATGTAATTCCCCTTGCCTGAATGTGAGGAATTCAGTTTCTTTCTCTATTCTGATTGAAGGGGAAAAGTAATAATTTTCGAACTTTTCCTTAAACTCTTCCCACGTCATCTCAGCATTTCCTTTTGTTTTGGTGCTTTCCCACCATTCTTCAGCTGCTTTCTGCAACAATTGTTCAGCAACCATCACCTTTTGTTGTGAGCTAATCTCGATAACTCTGAAAATCTTTTCTACACGCTTCAGCCACTCCAGTGCTGCAATCGGATCTAGCTTCCCCTCGAACATCGGTGGAGTAAACTTCCGAAATTTTTCCCAAACCTCAGTAATAGGTAAGGGATGGTATTGAGAATGAGAACCGCTACTACCTCCATCTTCAGTGCGAGAATGACTTCCTCCCCTTGATTGATGGTCAGAAGGTGTGACTTCCAGAGCCTTCTCCTTTCCTTCCTTACCACCTTTGCCTCTTCCTTTTGCTAGTTCATCCTCGTGTCTATTCACTTTCTCTCTCATCTCCAGGATGACGTCTCGTAATTCTTCCAAAAGGGCATTGTTATCCTGAGGATGGGGACCATCTTGATGCGGAGGGAGATCTCTTTGGGATGAGGCAGGGGTTGAATTAGTTCTTCGAGTTCTTGCCATTATCTCCTCCTATGATTAATACTATAAGGACACTAAACAAATAAAAATAGCTAAATAAATTCTAAATCTAACAAAGGGAAGTGCTCATGTTATGATATTTAATTTGCCACGAACTTTTTAAAAAAAAAATTTTTTTTTAAAGAAATCACTTTAGAAAATAAACAAAATTGCCATGGAACCTTTAGCTCTGATACCAAAAATGTAACACCACAATTTTAATACCCAAAAACTCGGTCAAAATATTGAAAATACCTTCAAAGGAGTTCAACAATATCCAAATCCTTTTACAATGTTACCATTTCGAATAAAACCCGTAATACATAATCAGAGTAAATTCCAGAAAATATTTCAGAGTTTAATACAAAACGGAAGTCTTAGGTTCATGGCAAATAAAATAACATAACATAAACTATAGGAGTACAAAAGAGCTTCCAGAGCTCACTCCATAGGTGCCTTCCCTTGCTCTCTACTAGAATAATCACCTGAAAAATGTTAATATGGGATGAGATTCCACGTCTCAGTAACTACTGAATATTTCTACCTTACACGAGCAAATTACATATGACAAAAATAAAAGGTAATATAATGTGAATTTAATATACTCAGATATTTTTAGATATACCGTTGTTCACATCAAATGCCTTTACAAAATACTCATCATTCTTTATTGAATAATTCAGAAATGCACTATGCAGTATGCAGCCTCCCTTATATCCCCTTCCAACCGTATACCGCTGACTGGAACCATAGGCTAACATATAGTCCAATAGAAACTCATTCATTTGACTGGATGGTTTCAAGCTCACCAAAACTTAAGATACACCCGGCCAAAGGTATAGAGCTTAAATCTGGACTATGGCTCCCCTCCTTTAAAATAACAACTAAGGAGGTGTCACATGTCCCACATCTCCAATGAAATCCCGGCCAGAGGAAAACATGGAAGATGGGGCCCTGAAACAAGTACCATCCACTGTGCACCGAGTGGTGGCATAAATCATTCTTATCATTCAAATCCCTCCTTACTCCACCCATCATAATACAACCGCCATGATGAATATGTTCACTCAAAATAATGCATTATTATACCATAAAGTTTTATACATCAATATGCGTATTTATGAATAGTAAATACTATGCGTATCTGTGAATAGTAAAATACTATGTGAATAATAAAACACGGTATATATACATGAATAGTAAAAATGAAGAGTACATACGGTATGTATACGTGAATAGTAAATACGGTATGTATACGTGAATAGTATTATGAATAGTAAATACAGTATACGTGAATAGTAACATGAATAGTAAATACGGTATACGTGAATAGTAAAATGAATAGTAAATACGGTATATGTGTACGTATAAATAGTACCTCTACAGATTTGCAAGTCAAAGTTCCCACACCAGATCTTAAAACCATAAATATTTTCTAAATATTCTTGCCAAAATAGTAAACAAACAAATTTATAATCATACATAATTCACAAGTATAAGGAAGAATATTCAGAGTTACCTGTTACTTACTAATACCCGAATCACCAACCAGCTATTATAACTCTCAAGCAAATATCTCTCTACTCTCTCTCTCTCTCTACCTCTCTCTAAGGCTCTTAGAAGTTGTGAAGAATGAAATGAAATGGAAGGTCTATTTATAGTTGGAAAATGGGTCTTTAAGTGTAATTTTCGTCTCTGGGTCGTTTTACGTAATTTTCCCAAAATTATAAAAAGAAACTTTCCCGTGACTTCTTCAGCCGCCCCGTGAACTTCTTTTTTTAAAAAATTTTAATAATATTTTAATATATATTATTTTATTATTATAATATAATATTATTTAAATAATAAATTATTATTGAGTGGGTCCCGCGGCCATTTTTTTCAAAGTTCACGAGAGTTGTGTCGGGAGGAAGAATTATTTTGGTTGTGGGTCCCGCAAAATACTGATTTCAAATTTATCACTTTCTGAAAATAGAGCCTACTAGTCTTCCCAAGATAGGTTTATGTTCAAGATATTAAATTCAAAATTCAGGATGTTACATATTCCACCCTTCGGATCTTTCCACGAGTTGCAACACCCACAGCAACCACAGCAGCCTTCTTCTTATTTCATTCCCACAAAACAGAGTCATGTGGAATTCCCGAGGTTCGATGGTTCTGATTTTCGGGGCTGGGCTTATACTGCCAGCAGTCCTTTGAGGTTGACGGTACATCACAGGAACATCGCATTCGACTCCTCAACATTCATTTGGAGGGGCATGCTTTACGTTGGCATCAAACTTTTATGCATCATTGAACCTTCGCTGAAATTAGTTGGATGGACTATTTCAAGCAGATGGAGGAGAAGTTTACCGATATTAAGAAAGAACATCCATTGATTGCCCTAAAAAAGCTCCAACAAGGCGATGGGTTAGTCGCTGACTATGAGCTCCAGTTAGATGAGCTTCTATCGAAGGTCGACATTCTGGAGCCTGTCGCGATGAAGCTATTCATCGGAGGTCTCAGATCGGACATCCGCCAGTTTGTCTTGAACTTCTCGCTGCCGTCGTAAGCCAACGCCAATTGCTCCGCCAGATTGCAGGAAGCTACGATTCGCACACTCCATGAGCACTCACCAGGCCATGATCGCAAAGTTCCATCTCCAAGCTCTTATGGTCGAGCGTTGGACTCAGGCTCCAAATACTCAACAGTAACGGGCTCTAAGTCTGGGCCATTTAATTCCAATTATGTAGATCATCTGAAATCTCTGAGCCCTCTCTCTAAGTCCACCACAATCACATCTCTCTTTGGCTCCACTGCGAACTCGTCCTCGACTCCATCTCTAGAGTCAGTTTTGCGACCTACTCGGCACCTCTCCAAACATGAAATGGACAACCGGCGTTGCCAAGGCTTGTGCTATTGGTGTCTTGAGAAATACTCCTCCGGTCACCGGTGTAAGGAATCTCATCTCTATATGATCGTCATTGACAATGAGGTGAAGATGCTCTGGGTGATGCTCAGGGCACGATTGAAGGCAGTATTAATGCCATTGAAGGGCGTCTCCATACCTCCACATTAAAACTTCGTGCCCGAATCAAGAATCAAACAGTCATTGTCTTAGTTGACACTGGGAGCACGCACAACATTATTGATGCTACTGTGGTCCAACGACTGAGATTGAAAATGAAGGAGCGAGACCCTATTCGCTTGTCAGTTGCCGATAGCCTTCAGGTCAGTCTTTCTAAATATTGCCCTGATCTGAGTTGGGAAATGGGTGGCTCAAATTTCTGTTCCGACTTCCTGGTTATGAAGATAGGTGGGTATGATGCCATTTTGGGTGTTGACTGGCTCAAAACTCTGGGTCGATTTTCAAAGGACATGAAGTCCAAGCTGTTTGAGTTTCAACGTGATGGCTGCCCTGTTGTTGTCCAAGGGTTGAATGCAGATGCGAGATTCTGTTCTGAGGAGGTCCTAACTCTCCGTGAAATTGTTATAGCCAATGAGTTATACCTCATAGGCACACCTTCGCAGTTACAAATACAGCTAGCTACTATTGCCCATCTTTCCCAGGAACAACAACTAGAGTTGCAGACTCTTACTAATGTTTTCAATGAGCCAACTGAGTTAACCCCACCCAGGGCCTGTGATCATTCCATTCCTCTCAAGGACCCCACCTCTATTAGTTGTCGACCATATAGATATGGTCCTGTTTAGAAAACTGAAATAGAGAACCAGATTCACCAAATGCTTCTGAGTGGCATTATTCGTGAGAGTTCCAGCGCCTTTGCTGTCCCGGTTGTATTGGTTCAGAAGAAGGAAGGAACTTGGCGGTTTTGTATTGATTATCGTAAGTTAAATGAAGCCACCATCAAGAACAAATTCCCAATTCCTGTTATTGATGAGCTACTTGACGAGCTAAGAGGTTCTACATTTTTCTCTAAACTGGATTTGCGAGCTGGGTACCACCAGGTCAGAATGAGGGCTGATGACATAGCAAAAACAGCCTTCCGGACGCACGAAGGGTTATATGAATTTTTGGTCATGCCATTTGGCCTCACCAATGCCCCGGCTACCTACCAAGGTCTTATGAATTCTGTTTTCAAGCCATATTTACGCAAGTTTATTTTAGTCTTCTTCGATGACATCCTAGTCTGCAGCAAAGATTGGTCCTCTCATTTACAACATCTGGGCCTTGCACTCTCAGTTTTGAGGAAGCACCAATTATTTGCCAAGCACACTAAATGTATCTTTGCTGCTACCCAAGTTGATTATCTAGGCCACTTAATTTCTGCACAAGGAGTTCAAGCCGACCCACACAAACTTGAAGCCATCTCTTCTTGGCCCGAACCATCGTCTCTCCGGGAATTGAGGGGATTTTTCGGCCTTACAGGATATTACCGCCGCTTCATTAGGCATTTTGGTTCCCTCAGTAAACCCTTGATTGGCCTGTTACGCAAGAATGAGAAATTCATATGGACTCCAGCTGCTGCCAAGGCATTTCAGACCCTCAAGAATGTCATAGTGTCTCCTCCTGTTCTTGCCTTGCCTAAATTCAACGACCCTTTTGTTATAGAGACTGATGCCTCTGGTTCTGGATTAGGGGCGGTGTTATCTCAAAATGGCCACCCCTTGGTTTACGCTAGTAAAGTATTGGCTCCGACTAAGCGCCATCTATCTACCTATGAGAGGGAGGTTCTTGCTATTCTGTTTGTTGTTAAGCAATGGCGTTCTTACTTGGGAGGTCGGAAAATTTTTATTCGTACAAATCACCTTCCGTTAAAACACTTATTGGAGCAATGGGATTTGAATGAACAGCAATTTAAGTGGTTACATAAATTGTGGGGTCTGCACTATGAGATTTTATACCGAAAGGGTAGTGACAATGTGGTAGCTGATGCCTTATCTCGTCAGCTTGAAGGTTCATGTTTGACCATCTCTTCTCTGGTCTCTCCTCTCTATGACCATTTTCGTGATTCTTGGCTTCTTGATCCCTCTTTACAACAATCAATTAAGGATTTCGAACAGAATCCTGATTCTCATTCCAAATATACTTGGCAACATCAACTGCTGAAGCGCCAAGGGAAATTAGTTGTGGCAGCTGATCGCACTCATGACCTCCTTACTTATTTTCATGCCGAAGGTGTTAGCGGGCATTCAGCTATACACTCCACCATTAAGCGTCTTGCTTCAGTTTTTTATTGGAAGGGTATGGAAAAGGATATTCGTAATTTTGTCCGTGAGTGCACTACTTGCCAACGTTTTAAGCCTGAATTGGTTGCTTCTCCAGGTCTCCTCCAACCACTACCTATTCCTGAACATGTCTAGTTTGAATTGTCTATAGATTTTATTAGTGGGTTGCCGAAATCATATTCTAAAACCACTATTTTGGTTGTGGTGGATTGTCTCTCTAAGGCTGCTCATGTTATGGCCCTCAAACATCCTTTTACAACGGTGGACGTCGCTCATATCTTCATGGATAATGTTGTCAAGTTACATGGTTTCCCTAAATCTATCGTGTCCGATAGGGATCCAATTTTTTGTGGCAAATTTTGGAGAGAATTGTTCTGCTTATATGGTGTAAATCTACACTATTCTTCAGCCTATCGTCCTTAAATGGATGGGCAAACGGAAGTCCTTAATCGTTGTTTGGAGTGTTACCTCCGTTGCATGACTGGTGATTTTCCTAAGAAATGGACTAAGTGTTTAACCCTTGCTGAATTATGGTATAATACAACCTATCATTCAGCCATTGGTATGACGCCTTTCCAAGCTGTCTATGGTGTCTCTCCACCCATTCATCTTCCTTATGTTGATGGGCGTTCCTCCAATGACTTGGTGGACCGAACTTGCTTATCTCGTGAGCTGGTTTTGCATAGTCTTAAAGATCATTTATTGCGAGCCCAACACTGCATGGTGCAACAAGCCAACAAACACAGAACTAAAAGGCAGCTGCATATTGGGGACATGGTTTATCTCAAACTCCATCCTTTTTGGAGGAACTTGCTGAACAATTCTTCTCTTCACAAATTGGCTGCACGCTACTTTAGGCCCTTTAAAGTCTTAAAAAAGGTTGGCGCCGTTGCTTATGAACTTGACCTTCCTTCCACCACCTGTGTGCACCCTGTTTTCCATGTCTCCCTTCTCAAGAAGCATGTTGGTCCTGCTATTCCTATTGCACAGTCCCTTCCTCCAGTGGATGATCAGGGCCAATTTGCCCTTGAACCTGAAGTAATTTTGGGCCGCAAGCTGGTACGCCGCAACAATCTTCCCGTTACTCAAGTCCTTATCCAATGGAAGCTAACACAGCCAGAGGATGCCACCTGGGAAGACCTTTCTGCTATACAGACCCAATTTCCCCATTTTCCTACCACTGCTGAGCCTACTCATGAAATCCTTGTGGACAAGGATTCTTTTTAGGGGGGAGTAATTGGTGTATGTATTCTCTACTTAAGGGCCTTATAGTAAATAATAGTACGAAATAGGATCAGAATTAGTTAGAAGAGAGAGAAAGAGAGCACTGACGTGGCTAGGCTGAATAGAATATAGTTGCTGTACTGATCAATTGCCAAAAGTGTGAATGAATTAGTATATTTCCTCTTTTATTTCGTATCACATATGATGGCGAGCTTCTGCTTCAAGGAGTCCATGATAATGTGGAAATCACGCTAAAGCCAACCAGTGAACCTGCCAAGCCTCTCTTTCTTTGTTTATATCTAAATTATGGTTTTTATCTTCCAGGATATATGAGTTTGTATGAATATAGAAACAAAGGCAAGGAAACAAGGGGCTGTTTGTTTTGATTCCTGTACGTGTTATATGTTTTAAACTTGATTGGATTTTGCTATCAGAAAACAGGGCACTTTGTAATTCGTTTTTCCTCTATACTCTCTCTGATCCTAATTATAAGAATACTTTTATGGTGCAAATTGCACTATAAGTAATCTAATGATATGTTATGATTAAGTTATTTGTCTAACTTATAAACTATAATTAGGACCTAAGTAACGTTTCTGGGGAAGTTTTGAAGCTGGTTGTTTTATAGATGAGTAATCATTGATGGATTAGATGGATTTGGAATCAATTTATCCTTGTAGATTCATTCTCTAGCGCAATCTTATTTTGTGAATCTTTTTTCTTATACAAACTCTATTTCATTTGATATAGTTGATGAAATCTGTAAACAAAAAATAAAGAAATAGATTTGTATTGTATTAGGTAATTCTCTATGCTCGAAATAAAAATAAAATGTGTTAACAAACGTAATTTTGATTCTCGGGGGAAAAAAAAAGAATGCTTTAACAAACGTAATTCTGATTCTTAAAGTAAAAATAAAATGAGTTAAGAAACGTAATTCTGATTCTCAGAACTTTTCCAAGGCACAAAATTAGAAAAAAGTGTTTTGTTGGGGAATAGAATGGTTGTCATGCACACTCCTAGCTATTCTCTCCCGATATTTTTTTGAAGAGATCACTATTGAATGAGGGAGTTTTAAAAAATGGTTAAAATTGGTTAAAAGTACTAAATATATAAAGAATGAATATTCTTTTTCAAGTATGCCCATATTTATAAGGGAGCAAGTAAGAGAAAAATTGAAATAGAGTACCACTCATCTTTTTTTATAAATCCACACTCATTAAATATATCTTAAATTGATAAATTTTCTCAATTTTACACTCACTTATGAATGAGTATACAAAATATTTTATATATTGTGCTTCACCTCTTTCTTCTTTCTCTACATTTAATCGGGGCAAAATTGTAAAGTTGTCATTAATTACTCTCTTGGTGGATTTTTAATTTGGACCAAAACTTTTTCTCAAATTAGATTTATAAAAAGGACTGATAAGAATAAGTATAAAAGAGATTGTAGTATGGGAAAAATACGATGGGAGAAAATATATTGATTAGCAGTAAAAATAATGAAAAATACATTAAATGCCCGTGCAACTTAAATTAGAATTTTATTAAAATGATTAAAGCAGTCCAAATTTTAGACACTCGCAGGAGTATCAATTTTTTTTTTTTTTTTTTTTTTACTTCCTAGCAAAATTCAGTCAAGTAAAGACATTTAGGGCTAATTAATGAACAGGTTGGGCAAAAAGTGTCCAAACCCTTAACATACCGATTTGATGTTACACGAGTATGGGTTAATTCATACTCACACTTCAACCCATTTAAACACATATTAAACGGGTTAGGACATAAATAAACGGAGTAAGCAAATTATAGGGAACTCATTTAAATTTTGACATTTTTTCAGTGAAAAAAAAAATACATATGCATCATTCCATCATTTAAATTTTGAATAGTCAAAGTATAATCATCTCACTTCACACAAAATAATTTAAATTTAGATAAATATCATCATATCATCATTTTAATGTTCAAACTTTAACCTTCAAACTAAAACATTACAACTATAAGTTTAAAGATTAATGAAACGACATACTTCCGTTGGATCTTTGTACTTCATCAACATCTTTATATTAATAAGAAAAAGAAGCATTTTCTTTTTTCTTTTTTTTTCTTTTTTTTTTTTTTTGAAAAAAAGCTTCTAGTTCTCACAAACTAGCAGTGCTTGCGAAGTACGGTGACACAAAAATTCCACAAATCAACAATTCAAAAATACAAAAACGCAGTCCTACAAGACAAATTTGGCCTTTATTGATCAAATGGGAGGATTATGATTGTTTCTGTAGTTTTATTCTAGTGCGTGCTGTGTAATACATTTTGGATAAAGCCTATGAACAATTATCTTGAAACTCTAGTACTTGTTAATTCATTATACATACAACAGTAATGGATTACTTCCCTTTGATAATATTTTCTTCTAAGAAATTGTTCGTGCAATCTATAGTAAATAACAATAACAAAAACATGCATAATAAAAAAAAATGTAACATGAAAAGAAAAATAAATAAATAAACGAGCAGCACGGGAAGGTGTGCCCTAACCCGCTCTTTTAATTATTAAATGAGCAGTTTCTAACCTACCCCATCATGGGCCTTTTATGGACAGGCTTCAATAGGCAAATTTAGATGGGTTTGGGCGGGCCTACCAAGGCAACTTGCTCAGCCCACTGATGGCAGTAAGGATTTATATGATTAGTATTGCAAGAAAGCGTGGAATCCATCATTAATTTAGCTAACAGCTATGTACAAGTAAAAGTGATTAATGTATCCAAAAAAAAAAAAAAAAGGTAAAAGTGATTAGATAAGGAACTTCATTTTAAGCAACCTCCCTCAACACCTGGCGAAGGAAGGAGGCTGACAGGGTCCAATATCCAGAAAGAAGATCTGATTCAACAATTATATATATATATATATATATATATATATATATATATATATGTATGTATGTATTATATCCCTCAAACAAGGTTTAGCAGAAATTTCCAAGGCAAAGCAGTTAACTGCCGTGAAGATCTTGATAAACTTTTCTGGATGCTTCCCAAAGTCGATGCTCAACTCCCAATTTCCTAAGCTCCACAAGTCCTTGCTCCGCTGAAATATATAAAAGCCAAATTAGTAATTCACTTTTGTTTTTGGATAAAAAGTACCACCTCTGATTCTAAACATAGAACATAATTTGTAGAGTTATTTTGCACTACAAACAACTATGTCATATATTTAGGAACCGTAAGGGTAATAAACATTTTTATCTCCATAATACTGAGCATGAATTGTTTGTTCTTACTAATACTTGCAGCCATCATAAAAGCAAAACAAATTTCAAGCATCATGTATCTTATGCTTTAGTAAAACTTAACAAGACCAGCACACTTGATGTCAGATAGAAATAGTTGCAGAAACTCCCGAGATGCAAGCTTAAATTAGAATGCCTGGGCTAATGAGCATGGAAAACAAAAGGCTGAGAGAACATTTATGAAAGATGACATTTTAGAAACCAAAATGTAGTTTCTCAGTTAAACTATATACTTATCATATTTAATTAGTAAATCGCATGCTTGTCATATTTTAATTGAAAAATAGATTACATAAAGTACTGCATCTATTATACCTTCGTACACACAATAATGGTTGGCCATAAAATTCAGAGATCTAGATGTACTTTCTAATTAGATGGGCCAAAAGAGATACTTTTAGGGGAATCACTATAAGGGTCCCAAGGAAGGATTTCAATCATTTACTGATAACAACTTAGAAGCATGCAATGACAAGTTCAGGTGCAAGAAATGTCAATAAGTTTATACTTTTCACTTGTTATTGAGACTTTTTGATAATTAATTC
The DNA here is from genome assembly GCA_034222035.1 of Acacia crassicarpa. NCBI lineage: Eukaryota > Viridiplantae > Streptophyta > Magnoliopsida > Fabales > Fabaceae > Acacia > Acacia crassicarpa. The sequence continues at coordinate 23,983,699 of JAWXYG010000008.1, forward strand.
CCTTCCTTAAGACCTCATAATAATTCTCCCAATATTTTCTTCATAATTAGCAGACAGAGATACCATGCTGATAATTCCACGTTATGTAATACAACTTAACTAACGAAAACAAAAATGTTAAGTTGGATACTACCATCAACAGCATCATGCGAAGTAGGTGAATGTCTACTACGACCAATCCAAAACTGAAGACGCTCATTGGCAATGTCCTGCTCTATACCGTGAGCCTTGGCTCTCCTCCAAAAATATGTCAGCCAAGCCTGTCCAAGTGCAGTAATTTCACTCAGAAGACAAAAGGCTTAGTACAATAAACCATGCATCTTTTGGTCAGGCAGGGAATAACAAGGCAAAAACTCGTCAAAATCAGAGATCTTAATTCCCCAATCAGTGCCAACCACACCACCAATATTGAATGAGAAGGTAGAAACGGCAAGCAGGGTGATGTACATTACATATATAAGCATTACAGAGGTTTAACCAATAAAAGTTAAAATGTTAATTTCAGAACACATGAAATCCACAAAAACAAGCAGCTCAAAGAAGTTGGTGAGAATATATTGCAATAGACACAGAAATTACATGGAACTTTAAATAGAAAAACATCATTAATTTCTGAGAATAGAATACCTCCTTAAAAAGAACATCCTCAGACTCCTCTGGACTCAAATCTACACAAAAACAATAATTTATTTAGCCCAGCTTTAACTCATCAACTACAAGAAGGGGATAGCATACAGCAATTTGAGCAACTAGAAACTGAGAAGGTGGGGAGCAACTAACCAAAGGCTTCCATAAACTTGGGATCCCGTGGAGATTTAAGATCTGGAAAAGTCCAAAAGTGTATAAATGTTGTTAGCCTGCTAGGGCATCTAACACTCATTTTAATTTGCAACAGAAAACGGCTAAAAGATTAGTCAGGTTCTTCCACAATCAGTTACTTTCATCATGTGAGTACCAATTAATATACTAGTCGCACGTGCAGTAAATTGTCAGAGGACTTGGAATTGAATTATTTAATATTTATTTCAGTAGTTTTAGTGGTTAATTTAAGTGCTGCATAAGTTTAGGAGAAAGTGGAGTCTGTTATGATTATTTACGGATGAGTCAAGTATTATATTTTAAATACATGTTCAGGTCTGTTGTTTTCCGTCGTCTTAAGTCATTCGTTAGTGGGTCAGAATTTTTGGGGAGTCACAAGTCATTTTTCAGGCTATACATATTGAGGTTGACAGCATGTAGAAATCATCTGAAAATCAAATCACTGTTTGATTGTATCATTGGGATTCTCCATAGGCTTTATTAGTTGTATGAGTTTAAGATTTTTGCTCATACTCTAGAAAATATTTTTATTCATCTTAATTAATTTGTGAATTAGATTGTGATTTCACATTAAGAGATACTTATATTTCATTTTTGCATAAACAAACCAGCGTCCCACACATGCATATGTACTTATCTTCCATCTTTGCCCAAACATATCAGTGTCTCATACATGCATTTGTAAAAGGGCAAGGTCGGCAGAAAGCAGATTTTCAGATTGTTGGATTTAATTATAAACTACAACGGGGAAAACAAGATCCCTACGGATTTGTGCTGATTTCAATAAACTTAATTATTAGATTTTTCTATAGTATAATGCACCACTTGAACTACGAACGACAAGAAGAAAAGTAGCTAAAGCACTTATCTGCAAAAATCACCAGCTCGCTCATTGCATACCTGAAATAGATTGTCGAGCAGAACTTGGACGCCGTTGTTGAGCTAATGCAAGCACAATAGCCTCCTCAACCTTATTGAATTAAAAAAGGAATGTTAAAATAAACAGAGACAAAATGTTAGTCGCATATGGTGACTCTCCTTATGGAGAGAGATATCACCTGAAGAGCAAATACAAAGGCAAATGAACAAGACAAGAAAAAACTTAATTAAATGGCTGAATCATGCAAATAATAGTACAATACATATCAAAAGCTCATGTAGTTAACAAGATTATTTATACATTTGGAACGAACCTTCAAGGAAGCAAGCTCCTTGAGACCCATTTCAACCGAAAGCATACTTTCAATATTTCCTTCTCCAGTAAGCTCATTGAAGTCCTCAGCAAGTTTGCTCCTCTTCTCAGGTGCATCCTCGCCTTCTGAGCATAAATGTGGAAAAGTCACAGGTCAATTTGATTAAATATTGGAAAATCACGTCCAAAGGAAAATTTCTTATAGAATGTTGTTCTGCTAGGCATCTTCTCTATTTCATGCCTTTTTCCCAGCATTCCTCCTTAGCCTTCTGCCCCGCAGAAACAACAACCTCAAATGGAAGAGGGGCTAGGGATGACCAATGTTCATACTTGGAAACCGCAATATCTGCACAGATGCCTAGCAAACATAGCAAAATTATAAACAAAGACTGCAGTAATCCAGAAAATCAAACAAATGCAAAACCAGAAACGCACACCAAACAGTAATCCAAAGATAACTAACCATAAAGTCCAACTGAACTTCAACAAGAATGTAAGCCTCAACAACTTACATTTCATGAGATTATAATATTTAAGTTACTTCGCACAGATAAGTGCTTTAGTTATTTTTCACAATACACACTAATAGATTGTCGAGCATTGCATAGAGTCTGAAGAAAAATGCAGCTCATTAGAGTTCTTAAATATTATATTGGCATCTGGCTAGTCATTGGGCTTAGCCCCTCATGTCACCAAAAAATATATATATATTTTATATTGACATTGATTATATACAGAAGTAGACAAATAATCTGATGTCTCTCGTGTTCCTAGTTACAAAAAATAATTATACATAAAACATACATTAATAATCGGAACATAGCCATAATTTAGTTATACGCAAATACAGACATGCATAAATAATATATACTGATAAATTATGAAGTTCTGAAAGCATAATTAGGTTCTGACAAGATGACCAATATGTGGGAACAAATTGAGATTCCTCCAAACTGCCCCAAAAGAAAGAAAAAATGGAGGGAAAAAATACATGATTAACTTACCAAATTTTGCAGCCAAACCCCAATAACGAGCAAGCCAACACCTCTTAAGAACAACTTCTTCCTGAAAAGACGAAATTCAAATGTTAAATTTCCAAGAAACTAAAAATTGAGTCCTGCAGAGATGGTAATACATACCATTTCTTTCTGAGTTAATACCATTCTTTGCGTCATTGATCGAAGAGCTTTCACTTCAGATTCAGCTCCATGAAGCTGACTAGCTGCAGCTTCGGCTTCAGCTTTTGCATTCTGAATGAGGAAAAGGGTGGGAACAAAATGCATATGAGGCACCATCAGAGAAATATTTCTCAAGAAATAAAGACTTTCTTGTTTTCTTGGCCAGCAGAAAATATGCTCAGAATATTTAAAAAAAATAAAAGATTATTTACCTCAACTTCGGCACGTAGAGATGTTATTTCCTTATTGACTCCTTCCTTAGAGTCTCTTGCATTTTTCAACGCAGCCTGTAAAATATAAACTTTCTTAGAGGTATTTTGTGGAGCAGGATAAGCAAGCATGCTAATCACCTGAAGAAGAATAGCTCATCCTCTATATAGCAGAAATTAACTATAAATAATTGTTACCGTCCACAGCATTTTAAATTTCGGAATCTTCAGAATTTCCCCATTACCTCTCTCTGACGCAATGCTGCTTCCTTTCTGCAAAATAATTATTCAGGATATCATCATATGCACATACTACTAAGGGAAATTCATCGGCAAATGTTTCAACGTAAATTCACCTGCTCAAGAGTTTGGCTTCCAAAGACACACCTTCTCCAAGGGCAGCAACCTGCAGATTGGGAGACAATGGAAGATTGAACATTTGGTATAATCAAATGTGATAATGTCTTCCATACACGCACATATTAAAACATAAACATCAAGGCCTTGTTTAGAATTTAATAATCCCAGTGAATATGGAACCCTAGTTTCATTAATGCTAGGATAAAACTCTTCTGGCATGGTACAATCGAACAGTCAAAGGGCAGTTCAAACTTTATCCACTCAAGCCAGGTTAAAAGCCAAAAATTTAAAGACTCATTAAAAAATAATGAGAAACTTTCTAAATACAAATAACAACCTGAAATTACAGACTCCCATAATCTACTTGAGTTAGACATGAATAAGCACACTAAATCTGAGGTGTGGGATCACAGTTAATTTGGTGAAACTCAGTTTATATGTTCGCATATACCTGTAAAGAGATAAAGCAAGTATGAAGTACCTGTTTTTCAAGCTCCCTAACCCTGGCCTCCGCCTCTTCACATTTCTCTTCCTCAAGTCTGAGCTGTACATTTTAGAGATACTCCAATATTTATAAATGGGCTCTTTATTATTCGCCAATCACAACTAGAAGAGAACTAAATATATATATACACACACATATATATCACCTTCTCAAGAACACTCTCATTCTCTTCTTGTAGCATATCAAGCTGCAGAGTTCTCAGTAATCAGTTTTCCAACAAAATTTACAAGGACAGAATGGCATATACATAAACCTTAATTGCCATCCTCATTGCCTTGAAAAAAAGCTTCCATATGACCTACTAACACACCTCATCACGAAGAGCAGAAGCCTCATGCTGATCTTCAGACTCTTTTGGTTTAACAAGTCCAGGATCCGATGCAAATCTGCAAAGCACTCATATCAACAATCTTCAACTTGTTACATTATAAATAACATACAAATATGTAACTGTAAATGCGCAGATGTGCTTGATAAAAGAATAATGCAAGAAAATAAATGGGTTATACATTTGCAAACATTTCCAAGTATCAACTACAGACATGATAGATTCTGAAGTTTGAGAAGATTTAAAAGGGGATGAGACAGAACTGAGAGAGCAGGAGAGGAAATAAATAAAATTTATAATATGAATCCAAATTGAACTCAATACACTTACCAAAGCCAAGGAATCTATTCATATAAATTAAATAATACTTCATTCCATAACCTTCCTAGACCAGAGTGCACACATACATAGAGGTCTATTGAACACCTAACGATTACAAATGGACAAGCACACAAATAACTAACAATAACTGCCAAGCCTATCTTTTTGCCACCTGTACTTCCGTTTAACCACTATGTCTAGCCCTTTGTCACCTGGTTTTCTGCTTCTAAGGTTCTGCCATGTTTTTCTTCTACTTTTGTAAGTCATAAGAGGGCTTGGTGGATGTAGTTTATTATCAAGACATCCCATGCAGTTCACACAAAGACATCCATAACATTGAGCATATTTATCCCAAAACTAAAATATGGCTCTTTCATCATATAGGTATATGAGTTTTATGAATCAGAGAATAAAAGATAAATTTTTATAATCACCTGTAGATAATATGCTGATTTATGACATATACGGTAGAACGGGGGAGAAACTATGGAGAGTAGACTCAGAGAACTAAAAACATCCAGGAAGCAAGCGTTTGGCAGTACTATGAACACATGTGATAAGAGTAATACCAAATGCAGCAGAAGAAAAAGAAGTTAGAAGCCAAGCACAATTAGAAATGAGTAGCTAGTAAGGAAATCATAGTCTGTTAGACAGTTAGACGTTAGAACAACTACTTTTAGCACATGTAAAGCCCAACAACTCTCATTAGTTAAGAGATCAAGCACCTCTGTTTCATACAATGGATACCCACCAAGAAATTGTGCATTTCCCACAGAATTCTCAAGGATTAAGCTTCCCAGATTCCAGAGAGTTGAGGTTAATGGATGGTCATTTTTCTATAGGTGATTCTTTGAAATTGACGAGACCTAGATGGACCACAGGATGAAGCTGATGAGCAGCAAATTGAAGGGAAGAGCACTACAGCGGCATCATAATTTTATGCAGAAAATGAAAATGGAAAGTGAGTAGGAAAGAGAATAATGATTGTGGAATAAGAGCAATTTTGTGCACGTATTGCTCCCAATAGGTACATAATACATAGGGTTAAGGTGCAATTTTGTCCTTAAAGTATGCGCCTAGGAGCAATTTTGTCCCTAAAGTTTTCGGCGTAGCAATGTTACCCACCGTTAGTTGACCGTTAGGGTTTTTAACGGAGGGGCATCATTGCTCCGTTTTGAAACTTCAGGGGCAAAATTGCTACTTTTTTTGGGAGTAATGTTGCCCCTAAAGTTTTAAAATGGAGCAATATTGCCCCTCCATTAAAAACTCTAACGTTGATTGTTAGTTGACCATTAGGATTTTTAACGGAGGGGCAACATTGCTCCGTTTTGAAACTTCAGGGGCAACATTGCTACGCTTGAAACTTCAGGGGCAAAATTGCTCCTGGGCACATACTTTAAGGGCAAAAATGCACCTTAACCCTAATACATATACAGAGCCATAGGAAGAGAGTCCTGAAGAAATAGGAGCACAAATAGGAAATATAATATCAATGATACTATCTGATATTGTGCCCCCAATATAATAAGAGATATTAATGCTCATAATGACTAATTATTCCCATTCACAGAGAGAAAGAATGATCAGCCTAACCACATGAATGACGTCCTTCAAGAAGACCCAATACCCGAGCTGAAGAAATTGAGGCAAGATAGAATAGTGGTTGAATACTAACAGAAATTCGAATATGTTGTTTGTGGAGGTCTAGCTTTCAGACGAAATGACCATAAGCCATTTCTTGAGAGGATCAAGGGCACAAAATGAAGCATCTTCTCATATGTTCAAGCCTGGTGCCCTGATAAAAACTATGAAACCTAGCAAGAATGCAAGCATTTATTCAACCATTTAAAATCCAATCCATCTCCTACTCTGAACAGAATCTTTTACCCCCAGATTCATGCTATTTCTTGAATCCAAGAACCCAAAATAAACCTACATACCTAGTCCATAAACCCCCAATCAATAATATTGAATCAGGAAAAATTCTGTGAAAATGACAGAAGAACCCCCATGCAAATTCACCAAGATTGAAGTTAATTCTATACTTTTTTTTCATGATAACTTAATTCTATACTTAACTACATCAAACAGCTCACCTACAAGAAGATGGATGAATAGTATCCATATATATGATATGGAATCTATAGGAAGATGCACTATTCATAAACCATGAATAGTATGGCTCAGCAACGCATAGTACTCACATTTTAATTCAGCTTAATTTCTTAAGACCCTGCCTGTCTGTTCATCTTATCTTAAGAGCATCATTTTAATTTCTTAACATGAAACAAACAAGATCTTTGTTTTGAAACCACAAATAAATAAACTGGAAGGTGCTAAAACAACACAAGAAGTTTCAGATGCCAGATAAGCAAGTTCATCGTCCACAGGGCCCTAATGTACTGGTTACTTAACAGGCTACAGCAATTATACTTCACTAGTATCGATTATACTTCACTAAGGATTTTTTTTCCTTAATTACAGGCTGTGGCATCACGCCACATGTCAATTAAAAGCAAATTCCTACACCTCAAATGGAACTATCAGTAAAGCTAAACTTCGCATCCATGTGGTGCATTTAGTGAGCAAGCCAATTAGCACAACTAAGAGTCTCTCTAAATACACAGTCAAACGTGTTTCACTAGGGAAATAAGAGAAGAATTAGCAATGCCACAAAGGTTATGAAAATATAAACATGAGTCATCCACTGAAATATTTTGAACTAGCAAATACACCAGAAAAATATTATTAGTAGCACGAAATATTACCTTCTTTCTTTAGGCTTAATATCTTTGGGTTTACTAAGAGAAGACTCCATTGGAGGAACAGGAACTGGCGCCTTTGGCTGCGGTCTATTGGGCGGTATAATAGCTGCTTGACGAACAGACACTGAAGGTCTTCCAGCTGATGCTGATCGTGATGATGTTGTTTCATCCCCCAAATTCCGAGCTAACTAATTAACAGAAAAACTCAATCAGTGATGAATTGTCAAGAGTCCGCATTTCATACAGAGAAAGAAAATATATCATTAAAATGTATTGCAAGCGTCACTCGACCACAAACCTAAAAGAAGGCAAAACAATGCAAAAATACAAACACTTGACGACTGATCAAGTTAGCGAAAATCTCAGGTCGTACTCTTTCAACTCAAGTACTACAATGAGTCTTGGCGAGACCTTTCCACGTCTATGGCAAGGCCTTCCAAGATAAATTAAATGTACTTTCCATCGAATTAAACAGACAATATTATCTTCGATCAAGTAAGACTCCCAATAAGAAAGGAAACTTTCGCATGAGTAAAAATTGAGTATCTAAATTAAAAGCACATGAACTGGTAAAGTAAGATCTACAGCTTGCCGACACGAAAATCCAAATGTGGGAGCTTACAACCCACAATTCAGGCGACACAATGTACCAGAAGATTGACCGGGTTGAAGCTGCATGACAACTTAAAATGAATAGTGACAGTAGTTGGGAAGAGGCCGTGGTGAATGTCGTTGCAAATTAATTAATGTACTCAAAGCAGAGCAAGGAAAAAAAAATACAAAAGAAGCAATGCGGAAGTGAAAGATTTACCGCAGGTGATGGAGATCTATTAGTCGGGGCAGGAGGAACAGAGGATTTACTAGTCCTGGAAAGAGAAAGAGGAGGAGGAGCGGTGTAGCGAAATCCTAAATCGTAATCATCTTCTTCATCGTCGTCAGGAGTCTGAGACGCCATGACCTGAGCAAGGCGCTGAGCAGCAGCTTTGGCGGCGACATTTTGGGTCCTTTTGATGTTGGAGATTCCAGAGGCGGAAGAAGAGCGAGAATGATGGCCATTACGTGCCGGCGATGCGATGCCGGATTCGCTACTCCATTGGCGGATAGAGACCGGACTTTGAGTTCGTTGCCGATCCATACGGTGGCTCCGACCACCACAATGCAAGAGGTTCTTGCCTTGTTGTCTGGATCTCTGTGTGTTGTGTAATGAAAGTGCTTCACCGGCTAATCCAATCTTACAAGCATGTCGTTCTCGAGCAAGAGTAGAAGACTTTAGTGTAGAGTAGACTTCTAAGGCCCCGTTTGGTAGAGAGAAAGTATGGGGAGGGAAAGGGAAGATTGAGATCTTCCCATGGATTTGAGGTATTTGTTACAGAGAAAGTCCAGTCAGTATCTTCCAGTGAGGTCCAATCTTCCCTCATCTGAGGGAAGATGCTTTCCATCCAAAAATAGAAGGAAAGCTCCATCTTCCCAGGAAAGTTGGGAAATTGACAGATTTACCCCTGAAATTCAAATTTGGCGGGAAGTTCAAATTTTGGCGGGGAGCTTAAATTTAGCGAATTTTTTTTTTTCACAAGTTCAAACTTAACAAGAATATATATTTTTTAAAATATATTTTAGCAAAAAAATATTTTTCTTTTTTATTTTGAATTATTTTCTTTTGAGGGTAAAATAGACATTTCCTAATTCATTACCAACTACCACCTCTTCATTTTCTTCCTACCAAACAACTCAAATCATCTTCCCTCATTTTTCAAATCTTCCTTTCCTTTCCTTTCCTCCTCCAAACTTTCTTTGTAACAAACGGGGCCTAAATACTTGAATTTATTACTTTCATTTGTTTCAATCACTTTTTGAAAACTTGGCTTTATCTTAAATTTTACTTTCTTCCAATTTAATGTTGGTATACGTCCCTTGACAACTACTTTTATTTGGTTACAAAACTCTGAAAGAATTTTTAAATTGTAAAATCTTAAATTAAATTTGTTACGAGAGATATAATAAGGGAATAATAAAGTTTGATAAGTAATTCATATATATATATATTGGAAAATGTCAGATTCCGAATTTTGCAAGTTCAAAGTTGTTTTTCTATATTTTTTTCGTTTTCATTTTATAAGCTAAGAAAAGCATATTTCATATATTTTTCAAAAATGTAAAGAGAATTAAAAGAGAAGAATCAAGCTAAACATATTATTGTTTAATTTTTTGTTAATTAATTTATTTTAAATTTATATAATAATTTTTAACTTTTTTCTTATTCCAAAATCATGTTTTAATATTGTCATTGACTGAGGAGCTATTGGGAAAATTTGTATTTCCACTGGCGTAATATTCTTTTAGTAGTTTTAAAAATAGTGTAATGATGCTCTATGGTAACATTTGACCAACAATTGAGTAATTCTAACTAAAGTCAAAGAGTAATTTTTTTTTTTTAATACACATAATAGGGGAGGGGGCAGGGTTCGAACTCTGAACATGGGGGAGAGGAGCCAAGCTCTCATGCCACTACACTACTAAGGTCCTGGCAAGTCAAAGGGTAATTTTGTTCATGAAATTTTTTTAGTGAGCAATTAATAACCTAAATTTATCAATTTGAGCAATATTTTCTGGCTATCAATGTTCAAATGGCCAGAGGATCTGACCATTTGTTGTCAATTGTTCAAAAATGAATTTAATGTTACTTGAGGTTGTTTAAGTGTAAAACCTACTTTACACATACACTCCTTTTATTCTTGAACAAAGTTTGGATTTGCCCTTAGCTTATCGGTAAGAAAATATGAACAAATTTGAAATTTTTCAGTGTCCATTCAAACTAGTGGAGAATAATGAGGAAATTTTTGGTGGTTCATTAGGGTACTAGATGTAATCTTAGTTGATAAAATTGAACTAGAATAAATCTTAAGTTTACACTTTCTCTTCCATTAGCATTTTACTTCTCCAATTATATTTTGTTTTTGCGTTTAAATCTAAGGTTAAGGTGCAAAAATACACATGTGCTTTTCTCCGAAGAGCGCCCAGTAGCAAGTGCTTTTTTTAGGTGCAAAAGTGCACACGTGATTACAAATTAGGTGCAAAAATACCGTTTGACCGTTAAGTTTGACTTTGACCGTTAAGTTTGACTTTTTTTGCTGACGGACTATGACGTGGCATTTCAAATGTGCAAAAATATACATGTGCTTTGTCAAGAAGAGCGCCCAATACCAAATTATTTTTTTAAAATTTAATAATTTTACTTCAATTAAAATTATTTTAGGATCTTGAAAAAATATTTCAAGTATTGACCGGTATTAAAAGGATACTGACTGATACTGAAAAAATATTTCAGGGTACTGACTAGTATTAAAAAGTACTTTCAGGATACTAACTGGTACAGAAAAAATACTTCATAATCCTGAAAAATTATTTTAGGATTTTGAAAAAATATTTCACGTATTAACCAGTACTAAAAGGATACAGACTGATACTGAAAAAAAATATTTCAGGGCACTGATTGGTACTAAAAAGTACTTTCAAGATACTGACTGGTACAGAAAAAATACTTCATAATCTTGAAAAATTATTTTAGGATCTTGAAAAAATATTTCAAGTATTGACCAGTAGTACTAAAAGGATATTGACTGATACTGAAAAAAAATATTTCAGGGTACTGACTGGTACTAAAAAAAATACTTTCAGGATACTGACTGATACAGAAAAAATACTTCATAATTTTGAAAATTTATTTTAGAATCTTGAAAAAATATTTCAAGCTATTGACTGGTACTAAAAGGATACTAATTGGTACTAAAAAATATTTCAAGATACTGACTGGTACTAAAAATATACTTCAGCTTATTTTTTCAAGATTCTAAAATAATTTTTCATATCATGAAATATTTTTTCTATACCAGGCACTATTCTCATATCTTTTTAGTATCAATCAGTACTTTGAAATATTTTTTCAGATCTTAAAATAATTTTTCAAAATCATGAAGTATTTTTTCAGTACAGGTCAGTATCCTGAATATCTTTTTAGCACCGGGTAGTAATTAAAATAAAATTATTAAATTGAAAAAAGAATTTGGTGTTCAACGCTCTTTTTGATAAACCACATGTGTATTTTTGCACCTTTGAAATGTCACGCCATCGTCCAGTTAGCAAAAAAAAGTTAAATTTAACGGTCAAATGGTATTTTTGCACCTAATTCGTAACCACATAGTCACTTTTACACCTAAAAAAAGCACTTGATACTGGACGCTTCTCGAAGAAAAACACATGTGTATTTTTGCACCTTAATCCTTAAATCTATAATCGAACTTTTCTATATTTTATACTTAAAACTCTATTGAAAATTCATTTCAAGCTTCTATACATATTCACATAGCTTGTGAAAAATTAATAGAGTTGAATTTGTTCAAATATACTTTCATATTGTGCTTTTCAAAAAATAAAAATAAAAAGATCCAAAAAATTTGTAAACACCCAATTCTCTTGAGTTTTCATTTCTAAGTTCAAACAAAAGTAAGATGATTTTATCACTTACAATTGCCAGTTGTGTATTTAAGTTGCCTAAAGAAACTTTTAGCTGCCTCTCAATGAAAATTTCTGTAATATGTCCCTCTCATCACATTCACAACAAAGGTTTCGCCGAGTGTGGCTATGAGGGGTTCTAATGGGCACATATATCATATTTAGCCCTAATTTTGACTTGATGGGTCTATGTGGCACAAGGGGAAGGGATGGAAATGGAGGGATTTTGCTTCCCTCCCCTTGTTTCCATGGCTAAAGTTTTTAGGGGGGGAAGGAAAATTTTCTAAACATAAGCAAGTGATTATGGATGCAATTTTCGGTTCTTAGATTATGGAATGTTGTTAGCACTTTGAAAGAACTTTTAATTACTTGTCTATTTTGATGATAGTATTTTGGTCCTCATATTATGTATGTTTTGGGTTCTTATATTAGTATTTTGGTTATTAGATTATGGATATGATGTTAGCACTTTTAAAAAAACTCACATTGACATGGTGTATATTTCAATGATATTTTGTTTATCATCTTTATACACTATTGTCTATATCTATACTAACTATAGAATTATAATTAATAAATGGATATTTATTATTGTCTATGTGGTATCTATCAATTATAATTATTTAATTTTTATAATTAAAAAATTAAATGAATCTTCATAACTAAAAAATATTACGTGGATTGAAAGTTCATTATATCAATTGGTCAAAGAGTCAAATTCTTAAAGCGAAATTGCCATTTAATCCTCAAAATTATTCAATTAATAATTAATAGAATTATGAAGTAAAAATACACTTTTTTGTTTAAAGTGCATCAAACATTGTAATTTTTTTTAGGTATGAAATTGACTATAACTTTTAATAAATGAGACAAAAAAATATCTCCACCGTTACCTATGACAAACGCAGTTACTTTTTTCTTTATGGATCCCACCTATTTGTCCACCAATAACCATCCCCCCCCAAAAAAAAAAAAAAAAAAAAAAAAAAAATCACCTACCCACCCACCCAAGTCATAGATGGCATCAGATGCTGAAAAAAGTTCATTATATGCTGAAGGAAGCTCAATGAAAGTGAAAACCTGATTTTTGTGTGTCTAACATGGCTTCAACATCTAATGAGTTTTTGGTTGTAAAATTGCCTTTTGGCTGAAGCTAATGGGTGGAGTTTTTAATCTCATCAAAATGACTTCTAAAGCTACTTTTTGCAATGAAGCATCCTCATAATTTATTTTCAATACAAATTGATCGTATTTGTGATGAAATCAGAAACCAACTTGTAGGGGTTAGGCTTATTTAAGCACTTCATTGTATTGTATTTTTTTATTGGTAATTTTATTATTTTATTTAACAAATTTATGTTTATTTTTAATTTTTTATCTCAAATTATCACATTTTATACAACATATATATATATATAGAGTATATACACATGATTCATGCCATTTTCAATCATTTTCTATTTCAACTATCTTTTCAAAAACTATGTCAAACAAGTTCCCACTAAGAAAAAAATCACTTCTACTACCGTTATCTCAAACACAGGCTTTTTCCCAATTTACCCCTTATTAAATAACTAATTACCATTTTACCCCTGTTTGAAAACTATTTCCCAATCTGCCCCTATTTAGTCAACTAAATGGGTTTTTTAGTCGACTAAATGATATAATCGACTAAAAAAACCATTTAGTCGAAATCATTAAAAAAAAAAGGTTAAAACTTGGAAATGCCATAATTTCTGGCTTGGGAGTCCAAATTAAGTTATTCTTTTTTTTTTTTTAATTCTACATGACTTTTTGATATCTATGGACAAACATAAAAATTAACTTCCAGATTTAATGAAGAGAAAGGAGAAAGGAGAAAGAACACAGATTAGCTTTTCGGTGTGTGTGCGTGTGTATATATATATATATATATTGTGCAGGAGAGATACTAACAATTCAATATATATATACACACACACATATATATTAAATATTAACAACTCATATTGTATAGGATATTATGTGATCCATATTATTAAGGAGATACTAACAATTCATTAAATCCAGTGAATTGTTAATATTATATACTTATTTAGTTATATTTTAGATATTGTTCTATCACATAATATTAACAATTCATTATATATTTATATATATATATATATATATATAATGAATTGTTTCTTTTATTTGATGTTATATATATATATATATATATATATATATATATATATATATATATATATATTATGTGATCTATATTGTGCAGGAGATACTAAAAATTCATTTTATATATATATAATATATATTCATATCCTATATTTATTGTGCATGAGATATTATGTGATCTAACAAAAAAGAAAACATCAAATAAAAGGAAACAATTCATTAAATATGTGTGTGTGTGTGTGTGTGTGTGTGTAAATCTAAGACGTGGGACACAAACCAAGCATTAATCATTGAGAGAAAAGTAAGAATTAGATATTGTACGGCTCAAATCTAAGTTATATATATTTTAAAAAAAAAGATCAGAGATGCAAGGGGATGCCAACTGGACAGCAGCAAAAAAAAAAACAAAACAAAACAAAATGCACCAGCGGGCTCAAAAGCTAATCTGCGTTTTTCCTCCTTTCTCTTCATTAAATATGGAAGTTAATTTTTATGTTAGCGCATAGATATCAAAAAGTTATGTGGAATTAAAAAAAGAATAATTTGATTCGGACTCCCAAGCTAGAAGTCATGGCCTTCCCAAGTTTTAACCTAATTTTTTTTTTTATGATTTAGTCGATTAAATGGTTTTTTTAGTCGACTAATCATTTAGTCGACTAAAAAACCCATTTAGTCGACTAAATAGGGACAGATTGGGAAATAGTTTTCAAACAGAGGCAAAATGATAATTAGTTATTTAATAAGAGGTAAATTAGGAAAAAAGCCCTCAAACACAAATTACATCAGAAAAAATCTAACAGAGAAAAAAAGATCATTTTGGGCCCATTTGGATGGGCTTTTAAAAAAAGTACTTTTTTTTAAGTGTTTATTTTTTAAGCTCCAAATTATAGCTTTAAAAAAAAAGTAGCAGTTTGACTTTTTTTTTTACTTTTGCTTTTTTAAAAAAATATCATCTAAAAATATAAATTAATTAAAAAGGCATTTTTTTGCTTTAAAAAAATGTTTTTTTCCTCAAAAAATCCATCCAAATAGGCCCAAAAAATCTAACAGAAAAAAGCCACTCATAGCATCGCATCTCAAACAACGGGCCCTATGTGGCTCTCTCTCTCGCTCACACTCCCTCTCTTTCTGAGCTATGAAACTTTATTTTCTCGTGTTGATGTCTTTTTTTCCCCCTTTTCATTTCTTTTCTGCTTTGTTTAATGTTTCTTTTGATTGATACCGGAAGCTTCCTTGTTTTTAGACGGTGGTCACAATATACAGATCCGATCCTATCTGAAAATGGTGTTGTGCGTGTTATTGTCTGTGTTTGATGGAGATCGGTGCTCAAGGACTTTGGGATTGGCATATAAAAGTAACGGCTGTTTGTTTGTGGAAACCGGTTTCCTGCCTATCCATCTTTAGATAAGCAGAGAGAACCTATCCAATCTAGACCGTCCAGATTTATTTTTTTTTTACTTTTGATTTTTTCAAAAAATTATTTTAATGGGTAGAGAATCTAAAATAAAGATAATCTTTTAACTAACATTTTTTCAAAAAACCATTTTTCATTAAAAAATAACCAAACTAAAAACAATTAATTTAGACGGTTCAGATAGGATGGGCTCTCCTTGCCTATCTTCAGTTTGTGATACTTAACAGTAGTGGTATTTTTATCTCATTTATAAAAGTTTATAAGTATTTTGACATTCAAGAAAAGTTTACGGTGCTGGTAAACATTTAAGAAAGTAAACATTTAAGAAAAGCTTATGAGCATTTTTGTTTATTAAAAGCTCGTTTGGATCCTCTTATTTTTAAGTTAAAAGTTACTTTTAAGCTATTTTATTTTTTTTTTAAAAAAGAGCTTTTAAAAAAAACTAAAAGCTGTTTAGTGATTATATAATTTTTTTTAATTTAGAAGTTACTTAAAAACTGAAATTAAAAATAAGTTGTTTGACAAAATTTCTATTATAAGTACTTTTTCTAATAAAAATTATCATAAAAGGTATATTATAATAAAGTGGCAGCGGTGGTGGCGGCGACGGCAGTAGTGGCAACGGTGATGGTGGTAGTGACGGCGGCGGTGGTGGCGGTGGTAGTTGAGGTGGCGGCTGTAGTGATAGTAATGTTCAATCGAGAGATTACGGGTTATCTTTTCTTGAAAAAAAAAAAGAAGAAAAAGAGCTTAAAGAAAAAAGAGAGCTTAAAAAAAAGCTCCTACGAGGAGCTTATTTTTAAATTTTTTTAATTATAAAATAAGCTCTTATAATTATTAGAGCTTTATAAAATCTTGTTTGACCTAACTTATACTTATAAGTAGAAGATAAGCTAAAAATAAGCTAGGTCAAACAGGAACTAACTCTAATTAATATTAACATTTTTTTTTGGTTCAAAATTTAATATTAACATTCAGATAACGTGATGTTACACAATCAAAAATAAAGAATACTAATTATGCTTGCCAGGGAAAAAACTATGAGGGTGAAATTTCTATTTAAATCCTCCCTATGCACACACGCATAAATCCTCCCCCAAAGGAACACCCCAACATAAAATTGATCGTGTCACTTTCTCTAAGCCGAGGAAACAACAATGTTTAAAGTGCATTAATTTACCCAAGGGGCGTTCCCATCAATCCCTTGTTTAAAGTTAGAATAAATAAAGGGGTTTAACATGTTGTATGAGAAAAAAAAGATTTTTACACATATATGAAATAGTGGAACCCCCATATATATATATAATGCTAATTATATACTAATTATATATATATATATATATATATATATATATATATATATATAATTAGCATTATATATATATGTGGGTCCCATTATTTCATATGTGTGTGACATGAGAATATACTTCTCCGACAACATCAGAAGTGTTTTTCCCATAAATAAATCATATGAGACCTACCATAATTAACATTTAGTTGCATTTTTTAACCATTTACTTTTTCAGTTCCTTATTATAAGGTACTAACTAACAACTGTATTTAGTCCTTTTCATAAAACACTTGTTTGTTTTTAAAGTGCATTAATTATTTTGTTTCCATGTATGCCCATAATTAATAAGGATAGTGGGTGATAGTAATAATTAATATAATATTAGAATTTAGTGCAATTAGTAAAGGTAATATTGGGAGTTACTTAAATTATAGGATAATTTTATTGACTTTAGGCTTTGTTTGGGAGTTTGGAAAAAAGAGGAAAGAAAGGGATGCAAGGAAAATGCAGGGAAGGGGAATGTAGGATATTTCCTCCTCTTGTTTGGGAGTTAAAAAAAATAGTAAGAGAGGAAGATGGAGAATTAATAAGTTACTTTAACCATTTTGTCCGTTTCTTTAATAATTAATATAATTATTATACTTTACAAATAAATTTAAATTTTCTAAAAATATCATTTATATAATTTTTATATTCAAAAAATTATTTATATGGTGGTGATGGTGGTGGTAGCAGCGGCAGTGGTGGTGGTGGTGGTGGCGGTGATGGTGGTGGTGGCGGTGGTGGCAGTGGGGATGGTGGTGGTGGCGGCGGCGGCGATGGTGGTAGCGGTGGCGGTGGTGGTGAATAATGATAAAAAAAAATTTAATCTATTTTCCCTCTTAAAACTCCCATATTGGGGGAACTTTATTTTTTAGAAGAAAGAGGGTTTTGGGGGATTTGTAAAAATTACTGATTTCCTCTCCACTTATTTTTAAAACTTGCAAACAAGGAAAGAGACTGCCAAAACCCTCCTTTTCCTTTCATTTCCCTCCAAAATGAAACTGCCAAACAGGTCCTAACTGTTTTTATTGATTTGTGAAAATTGTTAGTTGGTGTCTTATAATAAGGATAAGAGGAAGTAGTAAGGGATTTGATCCTTGGCAATTAAAGTGTGAGGGGATTAGTTACTACTACTACCGGTAGTGGATACTTGGGCCTACCCAAAAAAGTTATAATAAATAAAATGAAATTTTAATAGGGAAAATTATAATAAAGGATCTAAGAAAAATAATATTTATTAAGAATGACCATAAAAATGGTAATTAATTTGAAGGACCAGAAATTAAAACATTAAAATAGAAAGATTAAAATGTCCTTAGCCAAATTTTTTATATTCTCTTTAATTAAATCAAAATCTGGAATAACTGATGCATAATGACAAATAGAGATCGAATTTGAATTTGCTAAGTTGATTTGGGTTAATTTTATTTGGGGAAATACAAGTACGATCATGATGTTGTACCAAAGATTGATTGCTGGGTCTAAAACTTGGCAGGGAATTAAAAACTCATGGGAAAATATAAAAAATGAGTTGTCATGGAGAGTAAACGATGGGACAAATGTGAAGTTCTAAAAAGATAATTGGGTTCCAACTTCCAAGCCATGAACCCCTAGAGCGATATGCTAATGGAAAAATCTTGGAAGGAGAGTCCAAGTGTTGGGTTACAGAATATATTTCTTAGTCAGGTGGGTTGAGCTGGGATAGATTTGACAATATACTTTCAAAATTCATGCTTCATGAATTGAATCAAATTAGAAGGAATTTGATGCCAGAAAAAGAGGATCTGCCCATATATAGGAAATTTGGCTAAAGATAATTTAGTCTTTCTATTTTAATTTATGGTCCTTCAAAATAATTACCATTTTTATGGTCCTTTTTAATAAATATTATTTTTTTAGGTCCTTTATTATAATTTCCCATTTTAATATTAATTTTAAAAATTTTATTGATAAGAATAAGAAATTCTTATACACAAAAAAAGTATTGATTCTATGTAAATTTTATACCCAGAAAATTATCCAGTACTTTGATTTAGGTCTTTCTCACTAGTAAAATTTTTAGTGGGGATTTTTCTCGATTTTGCTAATAATCAAACATACAACGAGTCAATGATTCATAAACTAGTTTTAACAGTGAAACTACGTGGTAAAATTTCCATATATATGCACCAGTGGTGATTGACTATTCAACCCAGTCCATCAGATACTGTTAATTTCAAAATAATTTTTATTTTTATTTCTTAAACAATGTTAACTCTTATTGGCTAATGGATCGTAGTAAGGATAAAATATACGGATGATGTAAAAAGAAATTAAAATAAAATATTTTATTTTAATATAATAAAAACTCTGTTAAATATAAGGGAAAAAGACGAATAAATACCATCTTAATTTGCAAAATCTCCAGAAGCCCACCGAATTTATAAAAAGACTAAGAGATGACAGAGACTTTTGAGGGTTATGCAAAATGACCATAATGCCCTTGCCCTTTTGAGAGAGAGATGAACGAGAGAACGAGATTTAAGCTCCATTTGTCGTTACACATTCGCCTCCGCCGTTGATGCCGACGCTGACCCCGCCGACGCTGCACCCAATGCCTTGGATGCCGCACTGGGCGACACCGGTGAAAAAAAAAATTGAAACACAGAACAAAACACACGAAACAGTAAATTTTTTTTGATCGGTTGATCCGGAAGAAATTGGAAGAAGAAGACGTGAATGAAGGAATGAAGGAAGAAGAAAAGGAAGGAAGGAAGGAGGAAGAAGGAAGAAGAAGAGGAAAAAAAAGAGTCTAAAAGTGCACACTGAGTACACTTTTAGTGCAGTGCACTGAAAGTGCACCCCTTTCCATTTACAAATATTTCTGGGCTTTTCCATTCTTGCATCTGAATTACAAAATACAAACAAAATGCATTCTTACAAAATAACCATCGCTATTTACAAATAAACCATCGTCATTTACAAATGTTTCTGGGCTTTTTCATTATTGCATCTGAATTACAAGTGATGGTTTATTTGTAAATGACGATAGTTATTTTATAATAATGCATTTTGTTTGGGATAATAGTGGCAAAAGTGACTTTTGTTTCTAATGGACACTTGTTTGGCATAGTTTTTGAAAAGATTGATGAAATGGAAAATGACTAAAAAGATCATGAATCAAATTCACACATACATGTACACATGTGTACATGTGTTTGTGTATATATATATTGTATAAAATGAGATAATATGGGATAAAAAAATTAAAAATAAATATAAATTTTCTTACCTCCGTCCCCATTCTCTTCATTAGTTGGTTATAACTAACCCAACTGAGCGCAGACGAAGCAAATTCTGCATTAGGTTTCTTGGTTTACTTCCCATGGCTTCCTTCACTGTTCCTTGCCCCAATTGGAATTATACTCTCAATATTTTTTTTTTTTGCCCAAAAGTCAATTTTATTAACCACCAAACAAACATTACATCCACTAATAGTCGAAGCCAAGAAAACTCTCAAAAATCCTATAACATACAACCTAACACACATCTTTCCAAACAGAAAAAAATTAAATTCCTATCAATTACCTGTCTTTAGTATCTACTAAAGTTGAGTAGGTCATTTTAACCCACTCTTGTCCTAATCTTTACATCAGAGAATTTGCTCATATCACTTCTTAAGTACACAAAGTCATGAAGGATAAAATTGTTTAAAGGAAATGAAGCATGATCCAGCCATAGTAGCTGATAAATCTCCTTCGCTGCCTCCGCTGCCAACCAATCTACAACCCTATTGCCATTTCTTGCTACCAAAGACACAGTCACCTCCTTCTGTAACTCCATCGCACCCAGGATTTCTATAAGCAAATCCTTACTTTTCCATTCACATCCTTTTGCTGTTTTGCCCTTTAAGAACCTGTAAAGCAACTCACAATCAATTTCTATAATCAATGGAACATTTAAAAATTTATGCCTATACTCCAAAATCTTCTGTATAGTTAGTTATTCTGACATAAAAGGCGATTAAGACTTCACAGCTGCACCCAAACCTCCGACAAACTCTCCCAATCCATTCCTACATAGGATTCCTATGCCCGCTATATCAGTACATTCTTTATAGGACCCATCCACGTTAGCTTTGATAGTCCCCTTTGGTGGTGTTACCTAAGCCTTGTATCTCACTATATTCTCCACAAACATCCTTTTGGACACCTCACCCTTACGTTCATGCGAGCGCCAATATTCATCTACTTGAGCATTTACTAGTTGAATTGTCGCTCTTGCGTCAGGTTGCTCTCCCCTAAACACCCAGTTGCACCTACGCTTCTAGATCCACCAACACACGGTGGCAAACCAAGAGTTTCCATACTCGTCCAGTTCTCCATCACCATGCAGCATCTCACACAATACCTCCTCACACTGTGTCATTCTCCACTTGCTGCATTTGATGCCTAAAGAGCTGCCGAACCAACAATAGTTAGTCCACGGGCATAAGAATAACATGTGCTCCACTGTTTCTTTGTCTTTCAAACAGAGAGGGCATATGGGATTAGAAGCACATTTACGCCTACATAAAGCGTCTTTTGTTGCTAGAGCTCCTGCACTTACTCTCCATAAGAAATGATGAATCTTAGGAGGTACCAATATATTCCAAATGCACTTCCAGAGAATTTTTGGTACTATAAACGAAGTACTTGGGTCCTTGGGCTTTTCCTTATCAAGATATTCTTGGGCAGCAAAGTACCCTGATTTCACCAAATACATACCATCTCTATTCGCTAGCTAGACTGCACTATCCTTGCCTTCTTCAGCAGGAACCGGCATCTGTAGGATTTTATTTCTTTCCTCAGAACTGATCCTTGCTTGTATTATGCTTAGGTCCTATCTTCCATTTGATACAAGTCCAGCCACTTTTAGTTTCCGGTCATCATCTGAGAGATTCACACCCTGTAATTTATAGCCCTTTAACCCCTGTACCCACTGATCTTCCTAGACACTCACCAACTTCCCACAACCCACATTCCAACATAGTTCTTTAAGTAGAAGGTCACGCCCTTCTAGGATGCTATTCCATCCCTAGGAAGCTCGGTTTCCTTTTGTTGTAGATAGGAAATTACCTTTGGGAAAACATATACCTTTTAACACTTTGCACCAAAGGTCATTCGGTTGTACTAGTAGCCTCCATGCCGTCTTTGCCAACATAGCTCTATTGAAACAAAGCAAATCCTGAAACCCCATGTCCCCCTCAGCCTTTCTTACAGTCATTTTCCACCAACTCTTCTAGTGTATCGAACCTGAATCCCCCTTTTGCCCCCACCAAAACTAGGAAATAAGCTGATCAATTTCCATACATGCTTTTTTCTGGAAATAGGAAGCATGACATGGGGTAAGTTGGTATAGCATTAGCTACGGCTTTAATCAATACTTCCCTTCCAGCGAATGACAACATCTTCTGTTTCCAGCCTTGGAGCTTTAAGCCTACTTTATCTCTTACACAAGCCAAAGATGCCACTTTCAACCGTCCCCATAACACTGCAAGACCCAAGTATTTACCAGCTTGCTCTGAGTGCTTGATCCCCAACCAAGCCGAGGCTTCATTTTTTATATTTGTAGGTGTATTTGCCGAGAAGAACAGACTGGACTTTTCAAGATTCACCATTTGTCCTGAAGCACTTCAATATACATCTAGAATGAGCTTTATAACTCTACAATTAATCTCATCAGCCCTCATAAAAATGATCGCATCATCTGCAAAGAAGCAATGAGAGAGTATTGGCACTTTACTAGCTAGCTTGATTCCCTGTAAATCCTTCCTTTCAATATGTGAGCGAATCATCATCGATAATACCTCCGACACAAGAATGAACATGTATGGTGATAGTGGATCACCTTGTCACACTCCTCTCTCGGGTTTAAAGCCATCCACCTTTTGACCATCTACTTTTAGAGTAAACCTCACTGAGGATATGCATTTCATCGTCCACTTTACCCAACCTGAGCAGAATCCTAGTTTCAGCATGACCGCTTCAAGAAAATCCCATTCGATTCTGTCGTATGCCTTGTTCATGTCGATCTTTAAGGCACATTCCCACTTGCTATTTCTCTTATTTTTCAGGTAGTGGAATGCCTCATGTGTCAAGACAATATTATCTTGGATCATTCTACCCGCTATGAAGGCTCGATGGTTCGAGGATATAATTCTGTCCATCAACCCTTTCATTCTATTAGTCATCACTTTAGCGATGATTTTGTAAGAGACGTTGCAGAGTCCTGTAGGCCTGAATTGATGTACTCCTTCTGGCTTATCCACTTTCGGAATTAACACGATGTTAGTGTCATTTAATGGCTGTAATTCTGACTCTGCATGAAAGAACATCTGGACCATATTGCAAACCTCATCATTTACTTCACTTTTGGAATTATACTCTCATTATGAATTATTGATTTGTTGAGCTTATCTACTGACACGAATTAATCTTGAAGATACTATAGGGAAAGAACTAGAATGCAAATTTGATTGAATTTTTGAAAATTTGGATGTTCTCTTTCTTCCTTTAGCATACATTGCTTGATTCATTCTTTTTATTTTTGGTAAAAAAAGAAAAATTCATATCCCTCGCACTTCTCCTTATTTTTTTCCTTCGGCAAACATTTGGGGGCTAGCAACGGTCCTTAGGAGAGAAGCACCACTTGCGACAAAAAGAGAAAAGAAGCTATTGTGCTGTAATGGGATTAAAAGCACCGTGGCTTCACAAAAAAAGTAACTTCACAGTTCACACTTTAAAGTCCATCAATAAATAAAGCTATCCCAAATATCTAATTATTAATTATTAAACTTTGATTGTTTCATCAAGGACTTCTCTCACCAACTATTGCTCTACTACCACTGTCTTTTGGAACCCTATGGATAATGATATACTTCGGCGTTGCTTCGAAGGGCGTGGAGGGTACGAGTAAGGTGAGTTTCGGGTGTGCAAGGAAGCAGAAAGTGAAGGCGGAGCTTCTATTTTAATTTGTTTATATTGTTTTTTTTTTAACACTTAATTTGTTTATTGTTAATAGCAGAGTCTACTGTGTATATGAAAATTGGCGGCGGGTTTTGTTACGTTGTCAATATATATGTGACGATTGTTTTTCTTTTTCATTTTCATTTGATGGCAAATAAAGTCGTGAGTTTCTTACGTTTGAATAAATTTTTCCAAGCATATATCATCATTGAAGAACATTCTTCTCGTGCGGGAAGTGAATGCTTGTTTTGTATACACACAAAACAACATTACTATGTTGAATTTGTACACAGAGCAATGTTTTTTCTCGCTTAGGTTATTCTTACCCCAAAAAAAAAATTTTGTAGGAGGAGATTTTTCCCCAATTTTTCCTTAAAAACGATAAATTGTAGCTCTTTATATGTTGATATTTTATCCCGATATTATAATATTTAAAATATGATAATTTTAAAGTTCAAAATTTCATATATTTTCATACAAATAAGTATTTTTTATTGAAGGTAATTTTAGACACTGTTATATAACTGAATGTAGACAGCGCTTATTTAAACAAGGTTCCTCTATTTTAATCATACAACAAGTAAATATATTTTTTTTTAAAAAAAAACACCCATACTCTATAATTATCAACGTCATATAATTTTATGCACAATAAAAAAATTATCAACATCATATAATTATATAAAGTCATGGAATTTATAAGCCACCCATACTCACTCACATTATATTCTTACGTACATGATGAATTAGATAATATTTCTTTTTTGGGGGAAAAAATAAAATGAAAAAGTAAAGTGGAGGCTGTTAAGGTGGCGACGTGGAAGCGTGGCTTCGTAACAAAGCTTTCAAATCCGCATGTTCATCCACTAGCCTTTGGACACGTGTACAGAAAAGTCGAATGGCTTCTCTATTGTCTTTGTTCCTCCTTATCATCTCAGCTTGCTCATACAAATTACCCTCCGCCACCTTCAAAACCCTCAACCTTGTTTCCGCCATCTCAGCCTCCACCTCCTTCTCCTCCTCTGAAACCGCCGTTATCTCATCATAACCCAATCGCCTTCTTCCATTTTCAGTAGCAGAAAAGGAAGATGATGATGAATCGTTCTGTATATTTAAAACCGGGCTTGCAAGTTGCCGGTACCTTCGAGCGAGGGAGCCGTAAGATCTATGCAAGTCGTGGATGGTGCCTAGTAGCTCAGGTCTTCTTAAGTAGAACATTTCAGCTCTTGTGGCGAACGATTCTCCATCGTTTTGATCGATAATACTCACCATCACTTTTGTCTTCTCGTCTAGATCTGTTCATCATCATTCATATAATATCACAGACCAGTTTTCTTAAAGATCAAACCAACCCAAACCAAAGTTAAAAATTAAACAGAGGAGAGTCGGAGAAGGAAACGGTAACGAATGAGGTGTGTGTGTGTGTGTGTGTGTGTGATAGATGAAGCTAGGTAGTTGAAAGGGAAAGGACCTGAGAGAGTAGCATGGAGCCATGGCGATTGAGGAGGACGACTATGGCTATCCTGCCACCATGAGAATGAAGCAGTAGTTTTGTCCTCTTCTTTTGCCTTCTTCATTAATTCTTCTGAACTCGATCCTTCGATCCTTTTGTCTTTGTTTTTTCTTTTTCTTTTTCTTGTACGCTTTTGATCATAAACCATTACGTACCAACCTCGTCACTTTGTTGATGCTGATCTCATTCCCCATATGTTCTTTGCAATATATGCTCTTTTTTGAACCTTAAGCATTCATTATCCACCTCACCTTCCTAGTTGCGTTGATATGTCAGGCAATCAATTTGTCATAATCTCCAACCATCTCTTTTTCTTGCAACCCACATCTACACATAATCTAATTCAGATCCTTATAAAAATGTTCTTTACTATTATTATCAATATCAATCATTGGTACTCATATTTATACTCCAATTTTGTTTCCCATATCTTATGGCGCGTTATTTTTTGATCAATAAAGTTTACTGTCATTACTTCCATTATAAGTTAGGTACAGATGGGTTTTCTTTCGAGGCACGTCTGATAGCAATAGAGCAACTACAATTAGGAAATACCTGTATTAGCCAATCATAAAGGTCGTTTGAATATATTGCTTATAATAACACCGATGATTTGACTTCACTCTAATCCTTTAATATTATATAAATCACTTTTCTGGCAAGAAGTATTCAGTGTACTTTTCTGTTTTTTGTTTTTTTGTTTTTAATATACTTGTATCTTCTTTTTTTTGGCTCGAATATACTTGTATCTTCGGGCACGACTAATTTTGAAGGCACCGATCTACTCCTATTTTTTTCCGAGACAGACCAAACAAGCTTAACAAAGTGAAAAACCTGGCAGAATCACGTCCACCTATGGTTAAATCATTAGAGTTGAGAGAGCAGCACAGATTCGTGTCTGGCATGTGACAATTATTTCTTCTTTTTTTTTCCTTTACTTTTTAAATTTTTTTTCCCTTTTTTGGGGACTGAATGGTTTGGCAGGGTTCACGGGTGTTCATAAAAGCAACCACCTTGAAAAATGCTGGACATTTTTGAAACTAGTTAGGGCAAAAATAAGAGAAAATGGAAATGTTTGTAAGAATGGGAGTAATTCCCTTCCGAAGAGAAAAGCAGAGAGAGAGAATGGTGGTCCTTAGTATTTGGCCTGAGACGGGGCAAATTCTGTGGTCCTTTTCTGGGCACTGCACTCGAATCTTACTATTCAAACTGTGGGGGCATAAATGAAATCACAAGCATAATGCCCTCTGTATCCATCTCCTTTATCTCTCACTTGTAATGGAAACTGTATAATCCAGGGCACAACCCACAATACAATTTGCAATTTGCGAATGGTGTTAATCATTATCCCCAGCTGAGGCATAGCCTTCCCTTGAATTTCAAAAAACTTGAATGGGGCAGTTTCCACTATCATCATCATCATCAAGTTAACAACCTAAAAGTCAGGTTTGGTTTATGTATCCTCTGTTTCTTTTCTTTGGCCAACAATATGTATCCTCTACTTGATGCAAGCTGAACCCCAATAAATGTGAGGTCCACACATTCCAGCTTGAAATCACTGTAAGTTTTCTCACAATTCCCCAAGTCAACTCTCAGTCCAATGAAACACCCGGGAGTGATGGGGCCAGCATAAAGTCCTCCATTAACTCCTCTCAAGCAAACTGGCCGGTGTCATCATCACACGGGAATTTGCACTCTTCACCTCCTATATACAATGAGCAGGCATGATGAATCAAAATTTGGCCCTTGGCCACTCCCACCCAGCCAACATCTTGACCTGATGGTTTTCACACCCGAAATCAATGTGATTCTCGATTTGTGTTTCGCATGTTTTAGATTACAAGAGATACTTTGGTTGGTGAATTTTTATGGTTTAATGGAAAAATCCTGCTCATTCGCCCTCCTATAAAGCAAAGCTGATGCTTCCACCCTGTTTTCCACGAGGCATAAGAGAAGCAGCACATGCCACACTCATTAATAAAGAGGAGGAAAAAAATTTGAGAGCAGGTTAGCATAATAAATATGAGAAATCCTCACCAGCCAGGGTGGACAACAAATCTGCCCGTAGAAAGAGCCCAGTTCACCTGGCCAAGACAAGAGGAAAAATTTATTTGTTAGATTTAAGAACCATACAACATGCAACAAAGATTGTCCCTATTGCTACTACAGAAGGTAAGGTGCTGGTTCAGTCCATTGTAAAATCTAAAACCTTTTAAATTTGATTTGACCAATGGACATTAAACTTCACTTCATTAAAAGTTATTTTAAGCAGAAAACTTATTTCCCCCCCAAATTTTAAGCGGGAAGACTTTATTTTGCTTTCTACTTTCTTTAATAAACGTGTCAACTCCCCCCATCCCACCCCTCCCCCCCCCCCCCCCCCCAAAAAAAAACAACAACAACAATCAATCAATCTAGAAAGTCTAAGTTTATCTAAATGATTTTAGGGGTTTGACAATGAAGCAAAGTGCGAATCCCCTCAACTGAAGCTATCCAAGTAACAAAGCCTTCACACCATATTTGATCTCAGTGGAAGCAAGAACAATGGAGGAGTTGGTGAAGTGGACTCACGGATTTTCTCACATTTTTTTTGGCTAGGGGGAAGATCCACTATTTCCAGTCATCACACAGTTAAAACCGGAACGGAAGAATGAAAGACATGAAATTTGATAATTGATATTAAAAAAAAAAGAAGTAATACGGGCAAATAAACACTACCCCATAAGAACATAGTAACTAGTATACCTTGTCAGTCCCAAGGGAATTGGCAACTACATGGGTAACCTGATCATCAATCTGGTTTGTGCAAACAGCACCAAATTGTTCAGCTGTCTGCCACAACGGATGTAGATGAGGATTGGCTTCACCAACAGGAAACACCCTGCTAAAAACTATGCGACAACCAGCCAAGATCCTCCTCTGCTCAGAAGCAAGAATATTTCTGACATCTTCTTCTTCTAGGGATTGAGAGGCAAAAAAAATTTGGTGTATCCTTTCAATTACCTATTTGAGTAAGAGAAACAATCATCAATAACAAAACAAAGAATATGAATAAACTGCCACAAAAAGAGAAAATTGACTATAACCACACCGCCAAAGAGGAAGCAAGAGTCCCATCTTCAGGTCTTTCATCATGATCAATCTCAAGAAGAGAAGGCCCAGGAAGTCCAAATTGACGTCTACTACAGGGAAAGTATGTATACCTACAATACCAATAAACTTAAAGGGATGAAGCAGCCAATCAGTATATGAAGCAACAAGATTTGTTTAAGTTCCAACCCAATGTACACTAACCTCTCCACCACAATCAAGTTCAGCTTGTTATGAGGCCATACTTTAACAGAGTCATCTATAATTACAACAGCTGATTCCATGCCCAAAACACCTTCCAGATCCTTGCTTTTGGGAACTCTCTCATCACCATCAATAAGATCAGTGTCATCACCCCTTGAGATAACTCTCCCAGCAAATAAAACTCCTTTTGGATCAAGCACCTTTGCCATTTGGGTTGCGTATAGCTTGTTTCCCATGGTGTAGAGATGCAGCTCAAAAAGCTTACTAGCCTATGATGCATATGGGAAATAAGAGCTTTAGCTTATAATAAACCTCAGACCAGCATCTCACCTAAAGCATATTTAAAAATTTATATTACCTTCTCCAAAAAGTTCCAGATTCCTGGTCTAAGTTTGGTCCACATTCCCATATGAGGGAATCGAAAAAGGTGCCTCTGAGCCTTCTCACGGTCTTGTTCTTCTTTCTTTCTCAAGATCTCATCATGCACAGGATCTACTTCCACAAACTGAAAGGGACAAAGTTAATATGCAAACACAGAAGCTTTCATCAACCAAAGAATTAATTCAATGCAAATTACCTTGGCCGAATTGAGAAGTGTGTGATCTAGATCCAAGACAAGGCATAACTTTCTAGCAGCAAACATTTTCTTCTGTTCTTCCATCCTCCTAGCCCTTTCTCTCTGTATCGCAGCTTTTTGCTGCTCATCAAAGCCTACAAAAAGATGTTCAACATCTGCCCATGTGCAAGGAGGTTGAGAGGAACCTGCTACATCTACTTCAGCAGCTGACCCTGGACAAGTGTGCAGATTTTCAGAGTTTGATACCACAGATTTCTGTTCCACTCTATCTGATTCAAGGGTTCTTGAAGCAGAAGAAAAGCTGTGACAATGGCTTGATGGTGTTTGAGATACAGACATAATATCAGCTAAACTTTTCAGATTCCTCGTGAATTGCCGAGCAATATCAGGTGGTGAAATAGTTTGAGAAGGCACCAATTTTGTATCTGCCAAACCCTCAGGCCTTGGAGCACTTCCGTTGTCCCCTATTCCCTGAATGTTTGATGCAGGGGGTACAATGGCCTTAAGTTGCTCAACCCCCATGCTCCCACTCTTTTGGAGAGTATTACCATGCAGAATGCGTCGTGGATCGCGAGGTTTCATGTGAATCCTTGCCGAAACATCCGGTAGGTTTTGGACCTAAGTATTGGCACATATAAAAATGTAAACTAAAATTAGCCAAATGAGATATCCATGTTTCAAGTAAAATCACATTTTACAAAAATCAAGGGCGATAATGAAATAAATAATGTTAAGATAACGCCAGCATAGATTTAAGATGTTAATAATCTGTTCAAAGGATTTTACCAGGGAAGTCAATTGTGAAGAAGCAGAAGGAATTCCAGAAGAATTTTGCAAGAGTCCAGTGGTCTTCGATGGACCAACAGCCATAGTTGAGTCTCCTCCCATCATGGAGCAAGTGCTTGGAGGATGTGGCAGAGTTGCAGTTGAATCAGCAGATTTCTGTGTGGCTTCTGCCGGTAATTTTTGTTGCCCTACAAGTATGTCTAACAAAATAGATGGGTTTCCAGCTATACCTTTCAACAAAGCAGGCAAGGAAGCTGCAACATTAGAAATTGGTGCCAGCTCATTTCCATTACTAGTGGTCACGTTGAAAGCATGAGAAACAGTACAAGGACTAGTTACTACACTAGTAACCATTCTAGTTTCAGCTTCCACGTTCTCTGACAACTGGTTCTTGTTCATTAATTGCGATCGAGCTGCTGAAGTCTCTTCCAACCAACCAACAACTCCAGATGCAGTTCTTACCTCTCTTGTATCATTCTCAGGTTTTTCCAATTCATTTTTCTGTCTTTTTACAGCAACATCTAAACATGGAGCTTCAATAGCCTTTTGCTTCTTTGAAATTACAGTTTCTGCTTTAGTTGAACTGTTCATTACTGGATGTCGATTAAGATCCAAAGCACTTGCATCAGAATTAATGAATCGAAGCCTGGGATCCCGATTCTTTGCTGAAGATTTTACTGGGTAAGACCCAGATCCTGTTATTGCATTATTTGTAGAAGTAGTCAGTCCATGCATGCTGGATCTGTCCACATATGTAGAAGATGTTGGTTGATCCAAAAGAGAAGGCTTAACGGTCCCTAGAGAACCAACCCTAGAAGCACTAGATACCTCCTCATTCGTATCAACAATCCCATCATCACCATTGTCTGATGGAGTTGGACTTGGAAGCTTATCATTCATCAGAAAAGAACTTCCACCAAACTTTTGTTGATAGGTGGAAACAGCTTTCAAAGCATCAGTCTCATAATGATGCAACTTAGAATCTTCACTTTCATGTTCTATCTTACTAGAAAGCAAACTGGACTTAACCAATTCTTCATTAATAGAAAATGCTTTGTTCACTGGGAAGCAAGACAAGGCTCCACGAGTTGGTGATGGTAGGCTATCCACATCATGTTCTTTATGAAGGTCTAGCAAAGGAAGCAGAACTCCTCTACCTTTTACATTAGTTTGAGAAGATTTCACAACTTCCGTTACCTCAATAGCATTACCATTAACCACAGTCCCAGGAACCACAGGGCCTGAAGGCTTAGTAGAAGAAATCAATTCACCAGAAGCACATAGGGCTGATACTTCCTTGTCTCTATCCTCATCACTTGAAAATTCTTTTTCTTTACTACTGGCCCCACTAGCCAATGAAGACGAGTTGCAATCAACAGAATCCAAAGAAATAACCATGGACTGAATCTGTGAAAACCAAATAAAAACCCATGTTTCAGAGTTAATCCCATCTATTATTTCTAGATAGAAAAACTTGAGGGTGATCACTGCTAAAAACAAGTAACAATAAACAAAACCTCTTCCATATGGTGTGGAGAAAATATAAAAGGGACTTGATTCTTCACAAAAGAAAGTAATCTGAAATCAAAATTGCCGTGAAGGTATCAAGTTAGTTTGAGTAAGGTAATTAATTGCCTCTACGTTCACAAAGGTTACAACTACTAAATAAAAAGTTAAATATGAAAACCTTAATAGGATGTCCTTGTTCTGTTCCCTTTGAGAATCGTTCATGGACAAGAATACCTACAATAAAGAAAAAGAATTTGGGAATCACAAAACCACTTCCACCGAGAGAATGTACAAGTCCAACAGCATTGGGCGATTGGGGAAAAGTACAAAAACGATCAGTATTGCAATTTAATGAGAATGCCAGGGTTCTTACAGAATTGACAACTTTTATTGCCTGGAGTGACATTTCAATGAGTGCATCCTTTTGAGAAACAATGGATGCGGACACTAATTCCATCAAGCTCTGTAAGGCATTCTGAAGTTGACAACAAGTTTCCGCAAATGATCTACAAGAACGCAGAAAATCAATTCACAAGTGTTTTTGATGGAAGCATTTGGGCGGCCAAATATCAGCAAAAAGGAAATCCAGCAACTGTCACACTTTAACTTACTTCTCCGCATTGGCGATGGTAATGTTCTCCATCACTTGCCGAACGGTCACTTGGTTGTCCGATTCCTTTGCCATTGAGTTACTATCTGAAGCTTCGTCCAAATTCAAAATAACGGTCTCTTCAGCGGACTCTGCATCCATGTCAATCTCACCCTCTTCCAACTCGCCGTCCTCTTTCTCAACATCTACGACTTCAACTCTACCATCCATTGGGTTATTATCAACTTCCTTTTCCTTGGTAATTTCTTTAGCATTGAGAAGGGAAGGAGAAGAAGAACGATTGGAGTTTTGATTAGAATCAAGGTCCATGACAAAAATCTCATTGAGAGGTTTATTCTGGACTGCTTGCGCCCAAGCTAAATTATACAACCCAGAAGCATAGCCACGACAAAAGTTAGGGTATTTGGTGTAGAGATCCCAAACCCTATCATCCCTTTTGCGTTGTTTGATGAGATTAGGATCTTGGTTTTTGAAATCCTCTTCAGTGATCTCTTCTACTGATGCCGTATCCGAAATTTCTCCCTCTTCTACATCTTCAACTTTAGGGTTATGATCTTTACCCATCTTAACCAGGATTTCTAACCCCTGAATCTCTTTCAAATTATTCCACTTAACAAAATTGGATGCACCACTGACCATATATACCCGTTTATTCAAAACTTTTGGTCAATTGCAATCCATTAAAATAAAAAAGAAATTCTTACTAAGGAAAAACAATTAACATGAGTTAAGATTCACTCTCCTCTCTCTCTTAAATTTGCCCAAAGATCGGACTACAATAGTTGGCGCCGTCAAGTTGAGAGAATTTAGCGTGAGATCTGCTGAGCAGAGTTGGAGATCGCAGTTTGTTCGTCAGATGCAGACGAAGCAATAGCAATACAATTCAAAAAAGAGAAAAGGTAGAGAGCACGAATGAACAGAAAGGAGCCGACCGATGTCGAAATAGGTTCGCCGAGGAACTCAAATGGGGCAACTTTATATGAACGAAGCGAATCTAAGCCATACACGTCAGCGATCCGGAAAGAACAATTGGGACTTGGAAGCCAATGTTTACGAGGCTGTGAACGAAGCAGTATATGCAAAAAGTCAAAACAATTACTACACCGATTCTAACTTTAAAATTGAGTTATTTCTTTTAGAAATATTAAGAAAGGTAATTTAATTATTTTAAAATATTTATATTTATTATTTTTCTCTAAATTATTTTGTCTAACTTATAAATTACTTTCTCCGGTTCTAATTATAAGAGCTAGTTGACTTTTTTAAAGAGATTAAGGAAGCTAATTAAATTACTTTAGAGTATTTTTATTTTTATTTTTTCTTCAAATTGATTAGGTTAACTAATAAACTAATATATAATCTTAAAAAACATAAAATATGAAATGATTAAGTAACTTATTTAACTTCCTTAATTTCTCAAAAAAAAAAAAGTCAAGTAGCTCTTATAATTAAGACCAGAGGTAGTAATATACTCCCTCCGGTCCTAATTATAAGAGCTAGTTGACTTTTTTGGAGAGATTAAAGAAGCTAATTAAATTACTTTAAAATAATTTTATTTTTATTTTTTCCTTCAAACTTATTAGTTTGACTAATAAACTAATATATAATCTAAGAATATTTAACATATGAAATGATTAAGTAACTTATTTAGCTCCCTTAATCTTTCCAAAGAAAGTCAAATAGCTCTTATAATTAGGACCGGAGGTAATATAATTTAAGGATACATAACATATGATATGATTAAATAACTTATTTAACATCCTTAATCTCTAAAAAAAAATGTCAACTATGTTTTAAGTTTAAGACCAGAGTATTTGGTTCAATGTTTTTGCCAAAAATATGTGTGAAGTATTTTTCTTATTCCCTAAAGTCGAACTATTTTCTTAAAAAGGAATGAATTTACAAATTATTTTTCTTTTTCTAAAACACAAACTTTATAACATACTCCACACGTTCATGATTTACCATTCTGATTTTTATTATAACTTCGTTTGTTAAAATTTTAAATTCCTAAATACTCCATAATTTTCTCTTAAGAGTCATCAGGTACTATTTTTTAATTCTACCCCTATTAAAAGTTTAAGTGAGAGAAAATGTATAGCATTTTTTTGATAATAAAGTTTTGGTAAAGGGGCATCTAGCACCATAATATTTTTTTGATGCAAAAATATACCTCAAGTCTTTTAAATGAGGCAAAAATAAGGAAGCGGTTTTTCTCCTTTGCCTCTCGCATCCTCTGCCCTCTTTTTCCATGAAAGGGCGACGTTTTGATGCACAAAACTATACCTGTGCCCCTTTTTTGGGAAAAAAAAATCACAATACTAACTATATTACTAAAAAGATATTTCAGGATACTAAATAAGACTGAAAAAATACTTTATGATCTTAAAAAATTATGTCAGTACCTTGAAAAAGAAATCGTGAAATATATTTTTTAGTACTAGTTAGTACTTGAAATATTTTTTTTCAAGATTCTAAAATATTTTTTGAACATCAAGAAGTATTTTTTCAGTATCAATCAGTATCCTTTTAGTACTAGTCAATACCTTAAAATATTTTTTCAAGATCTTTGAAATAATTTTTTAAAGTCATGAAGTATTTTTTTAGTAACAGCCAGTATCCTAAAGTATCTTTTCAATATCAGTCAATACTCTGAAATATTTTTTTCAAACTCCTTAGATAATTTTTCATAATCTTGAAGTATTTTTTTTTTCAGTATCTTAAAGTATTTTTTTCATATGGTCAGTACCTTGAAATATGTTTTTTCTCCTAAAAAAGGGGCGCAGGTTCAATTTTGTGCCCCAAAACGGCATTGTTTCATAACAAAGGAGGGCAGCGAATGGGAGAAGCAAAGGAGAGAAGCCACTTCCAAAAATAACACACAAGTTAAAGTTAACTCCAAACATACGTCAATTTTTCCCCTTCTGTAGGTTCCACCTACATTCACAAAAAAACCACCTTCTCTCTCTTCAACTTCATCTTCAACACGTATACTCTCCTCTCTCTCATCACTTTATGAATGCACTCACACCTTTTTCAGTTTCCTTGTATCACCGATTATGTACGCAAACATGTAAACCAATCGAACCTCCTTATTTTCACCAATTACAAACGCAAACATGTAAACAAATCGAACGAGGTGAGACAAAAGCCTCAATAACTAACTATCCTATTCATTACACATGCTAATATACGCTCATGAGGTGCCAAGTGGAAGAGTTTATATAATGAAGTATTAGAGATATAATTTATAAAATTCCATATCACAAATTCCCACATTGCCTCCATTCAATCCAACCAAACCTCCTTATTTTTGCCGACTAGACGGTGGGCTAATCTACAATCTATATCACTGGCCACTTAAAAAGCTCATGGGTGACATGATGAGGATAAGCCAACCTGGTTAGCTCAAGCTAGTGTATGGGTTGGTTTTGTTTAGGTTGGATTGGACTAGGTTTACTTAGACTGTATATTTTTTTAACAGTTCTAAGTATGATAAATTGCTATCTCAAAATGAAAATTTATTATTTTTCCTAAATCACTCAATGCTCTAGGCTTAAAAATTCTAATAAATGTCTTTTTTTTTTCAGTGGAGATAATGATCTCCAAATATTTTTGTTTTTAGCTCATTGGAAAGCTATGGATGCATAATATTGTCCATAAAAATTTTGAGACCAAATCTTTATATTTATATTGCTAAAACCATGAAGGAATAGATCTTGCACAGAATAGGAAAAAAAAACAGCACTTAATCATGTAGATTACTTGAAATGGTTCTTTGGAAGGTGTCAAATATAAGTTTACATCCATGACATACGTTACATATAAACTTGTACAAATTTCTAAGGAAGTCTTTCCAAAATATTTCCATGCGCCAAACAAAATATTTAACAAAAGGAGCAATACATTTTAGTCACTTAGCCAAACCCTTGTTCATCCTTTGAGGTACTTGGCCCTGAAAGTTTTGGAAACTTAGGGTGAGATTTGGGAAAAATCTCAGTAGTATAAGCCAATCATACATTTAAGCATGTTTAATATGTATGTATGTGTGTATACATACATACGTACGTACATACACACATATATTATTGTCTCCTTTAGCTCCTATATATATATATATATATATATATTTTAAAAAAACATTAAACAACTATCAAGCTTTCCCTGGAAAAACATTATAGCTGTTTAGTTTTTTTTTTTGGCTAAAAAAACATATAAAGTGTTACAAAAAACAATTATTGTTTTTGAAAAAATAAAATAGAAGTAGTCTTCATATCGACATTGCGAATATCTCAAAAAAGAAATTGATACAGGGATTATGGATTAATCCCAAACAATATGTGATTTGATGAGCTAAAACCCTCGAGAAATTCATCTCTAGATCCTTAACTATAAAAAGGCCTCATAAGAGTTGATCACACTCTAGCAACCTAACCGTATTATATAACACTTGCCAATGCGAATTCTCATTCCTAACTTCATAATTTCACTATCTCCCAAAATAAAGAGTATAACTCAACATTTAAATAAAGAAACTTCCTAATCCTAATATAATTCAAAACATTAAAAGTTATTTAAAAAAAACTTAAATCAAGGATATAATAACAAGATATTAAATAATATCCTTTGCAACTTATATATATCTAGATTAATATCCTAAAAAGAAAAACTACTAATAACTTTAAAGGATTCCTAGGATTCAAACTATGTAAAAGATATATCAAATCTTCCTAATAATATAGGAAGGATAAAGGTGCTAAAATAACCTTCAACTTCTATTAAAAATGTTCATAAACTATTTTTTGGAATAAAAGTAACTATGAACGTTCCAAATTGGGGTAAAATAGTTAAAATCAACTAACTTGCATATAGGGCAAAGCAATGAGCAGGTTGGGCAACCCATGCCTAAACCTATAGCCCGCCCATTTAACTTAAAATGGGTATGGACTAACTTATACTCATACCTCAACCCATTTAAACCCATATTTAAGGGCTAGCATATAAATGGGTGGGTTAACCGAGTTTTAGGTAACTCATTTGCATTTGACAAGTTTATTTTTTTTTTGGATGAAAACATATATAAGCGTTAAGTATCCACCCAAATTTATCATTTTAAAATCTGAAATATGAATCTTCAAAATTCAATAATCATAATTCACACAAAAGAACCTAAATTTAAACAAGTGTTATCATAACATAATTTTAATGTTCAAACTCCAAGCGGGGAAATGGTCAAATAAGGAATAGGTATTTTATGAGAATGTGGCGTATTATTGTTAAAGTGTCTATATAGTTAATAAAAAAAGATATCTATAACTACATGGGAGGGTATGGGCAGCCTAAAGGTGTGTCCATAGCCCGCTTATTTAAGTCTTAAACGGGTGGGTTTTAACCCAGCCCGTTATGGCTCTTTTTGGGTGGGCTCAAAATGGCCCAATTGCATTGGGTTGTGGGCGGGCTCACCAGGTTGCGGGTTCCATGCTCAGCCCTACTTGCATCTATTACAATGGGAAAATTAATCTCTTGGTCTTTAAAGTTATGACTCACTTATAACTTAGTCCATAAACTTTTGACTTACTTGCAACTTAATTATTGATGTTACTAAGTCATCCTATGTGGTAATAAAATGCTAAAATACTATTAAAAATTGCTTAGGTAGATTTTACATACTTTTTAAAAAATAGCGTCTCCTTCCCCACAAATTGCATCCCCCTTCACCTCCGTTTTTCTTAAACCTCACTAGGCATTTGTGGCATCCATGACAAATCCTTTAAGGGCATTTCAAGCATGAGAGATCAATTTTCTTATTTAAAGGGCCTTCAAAACTCTAAGCATCATGTAAAGGATCTATAGCTTCATCTATTATTAAAAAGAGAGATTGTGCGCCAAGTATGTTGTGAAGTGGTGTTCTTCGACTTTTTCTAGTCTCATCCTCTTCCAAGCATTATTCATCATTTACCATTCAAAAGTTAAGAAACATATTTTTCCATAATGATTTTTTCTTACATACTTGGGTGCTTTATAGTTAAAAGCATGATAAGTGGCTTCAGCTTGTTCTTTAATCTGAGTCGTTCGCTACTCCCTAGTGCTTCAAAAGTATATGTAATAGACACTGGTGCCTGGTGAGGTTTTTGAAAAACAAAGGCAGAGGTGGATACAAATTGGTAGGGCCTAGACACTATGTTTATTTTTTTTTTTTAATTCATGTAAAATCTACCTAAGACATTTTTAACACTATTTTAACATATTTTTTG
The DNA here is from genome assembly GCA_034222035.1 of Acacia crassicarpa. Classification (NCBI taxonomy): domain Eukaryota; kingdom Viridiplantae; phylum Streptophyta; class Magnoliopsida; order Fabales; family Fabaceae; genus Acacia; species Acacia crassicarpa. Next base: position 24,022,312 of record JAWXYG010000008.1, read on the forward strand.
TCACATAAGGTGACTAAAAAACATCAGAGACTAAGACGCAAGTGAGTCAAAAATTTAGGAACTGAGTTGTAAATTAGTCATAACTTTAAGGGTTAAAAGATTAATTTTCCCATTGTAATAGATGGAAATAAGTTGGGTTTAATGGTTTTGCCCCAATTTTGAAAGTTTATGGTCTTTTGCTCTAAAAAATAGTTTACGGTTATTTTTGCCCTTTTGATAAAAGTTGAAGGTTATTTTAATACCTTAACTCATCTAGGAAATACAAAATGACTCTTTTAAATAATAAAATTTAATATAAAATAAAAATAAAAAGACTTAATTGAGAGCCCTATTGAATGGGTTCGTTTATTGGGTTAATGAGTAAATTGGCTTTGGAAGTTTTCATTGAAGAGCAATATTACCTTACAAGTTTTTTTGGGTTCAATGTTTTCCTAAAAGTGTTAAAGTAGACAATGTTGACCCGTGCCGTTAAAAAGTTAACAGTCAATGTTAATTTTTTAATAGTATGAGTTAATATTTCTATCCTTTGAAACTTTTCAGGGGATACTGAAATTGAAAAAAACTTTTAGGACAATATTTTTCCTTAGAGAAAATTTTGGAGGTAAATTTACACCTTTACCCTATTTTATTTGTCTTGATCCACATGCGCCTATAAAAAAAAAATAAATGCCACATAAGATACTTCAGAAATAGCCTTGTTGAAAAGATCTTTGAGCCTTATAATTCAAAAAAAATTGTGTGATTGGCCTCTTAAGTATATAACTCTTTGTAATTTTTCTTAATTCTTTTTACAACTACTTTGTGTCTGTGTAAACTTTATAATGATAGAGGCATTTATATTCTAAACCCCTTATATCCTAAACACAAGTCACATATTCACTTATCCCTCACTACCCTTTGAGCCCATCACTTTTCTAAATTCTTTTAGATTGTGGTAAGCTATTATGCATGTAAAATTATTTCAAAATAATTTTTATTTTTCATTATTAAATTACATCTTATGATATTTTTGCTATTATTTAATTATATGTGGGATGTCAAAACAAAAAATGGGGGAAAGAAGCAAAGAACAAAATATATAGCTCTTACAGAAAAGAAAATAAAAGAAAAGAAAGGAGCAATATAAGAAAATTTATGGCCCCTGAAGGAAAAAAGAGAGAGAAAGAATATTCCTTAAACAAAAAGAAAATCAAGAAAGCCAAGTAAGAAAAAAAAAAAAAAAGAAGGCATTCCCACCAAACTTGCTTTATTAGTAACAATGTTATTGCTTATATATGTATGTGAGAGAAATTTTAAATGCTATTTATTCCTTTTACATGTATAATACTTGCTACTTCCTACATCTATTCCATGTGACCAAATTCCAACATTTCAAGCAGAAAAGACTTCTTGATTATTGAATGCAATATGTGTGTGGTGTCATCAATTAGAATTATTACAAGTCTATGGTAAAGCCTGACCTAAAGATGGTTTGAGAGAAAGAACCTCCATATAGGTGAGATAAGAAAAACAAATATAACATTTTTTTTTTTTTGGTCCTAACTGTGTCCATGACCTCTTAGCATTATTACTTTGTGACGTATGCTAACTTAAAAGATGTAATCAGTTTACTCATCACCTCCTTACCTAGATATTGTTGATTCTCTTAATTGCAGATATTTATAATTTGAGATACTTCTATATTTTATCACTTGTCCCAAGAGTTTTAAGGTCTAAATGTTGGAGAATTTGAAGAATCCCTATGTTGTAATAGATATTTATATGTATTTTATGGATTTTGTGGTGATAATTGCGAAGAATTGTAATAAGAGTAATTAAATGAAATAATTAATATAAATATATTATTTGTTTATTGTTTTTGTAATTTCTCTTTAATGGGTTTATCCATGTGAACTAAAGGTATTTCTTGCTTTGATTCTAGCATGTTCTAGGGTTTGACCAAAAAAAAAAAAAGGATGTTCTAGGGAAATTCGTAAGCTAAAGTTGACGACATTGAAAGAAGACCCAGATGCTGCTAGACATTGATGGGGAAGGTGGGCTTCGGAGCTAAAATGGATTGAAAAACTACGTGGATACACGGCCATGAAGTTAGGGCCTTGAGACTGCAGTTGGGCCAACTTCTAGTTTGATTGGCCCAAAGGGCATCCACTTAAGCCCAATCTCATGTTAAACCCAGCCCTAGGTCATGAAGGAGGCGTGTCCCATGTTTAATGAAGAGTAAAGAGGTGATTTCATATTATATCCAAAAAAAAAAAAAAAAAAGAGGTGATTTCATAAGGTTACCCCCCCCCCCCATAAACGAAAATGAGATGCACCGTCCCTCAGGCAAAATGGTGATTTCCAAGGACAACTAAACTAACCTTTTAATTATATTATTTTATTGCAGCTATATTTATTAATTAAAAGAAAAAGGCCCATTATCCAATTAAAGAATATCTTGAAAGAAATTTTTGAATTGCTATCTTTTGAGCAAGTAGAATCACGCCACCTACACCATCATGTTCATCAATTCATTATCTTCATATCCAAGACTTCAATTCAAATCATCATCTCACAATCCAAGCTCAGGAATCACACAATTGACACCATCAGGATCATTATTCAAAAATCAATGCTATACTCTTAAACATTCCATCAATCTGTCAGGCAATTGTTGGTGGCAGTGTGATAGCAATGGTGCATTAGTGTGCCTGACCCAAACCAGACTAATATTGTTTTGATTCCAAAAATGGACAAACTTGTGCGGTTTTTTTTTTTTCAATTTGCCCCTAATTAAATAACTATTTAATAAAATGCCCTTGTTTGGAAACTATTTGGGCATCTGCCCCTGTCAGGAAACTATTTAAGCATCTACCCCTACTCCATTTAGTCGACTAAAACGCGGGGCCAAATTTTTTTTTTGAACATCCGCGATATTTAGTCGACTAAACCCTCAGGTTTAGTCGACTAAACCTGTCCAGAGGCAAATTTTTTTAAAATCCGCGATATTTAGTGGACTAAACCTGAGGGTTTAGTCGACTAAGCCTGTTCAGAGGCAAAATTTTTTAAACATCTGCGATATTTAGTCGACTAAACCCTCAGGTTTAGTCGACTAAACCTGTATAGAGGCAAAATTTTTTTAACACCCGCAACATTTAGTCGACTAAACCCTCAGGTTTAGTCGATTAAACCAGTTCAGTGGGCTTTTTTAAAAGCCCCAAACGCGGCTCCACAAACCCTAATCGACTAAGGGAGCTGCATAAACCTCTCCTCCCCTCTCCTCCTCTCTTTTTTTTCACTCAAACCTTGCTGAATCCATTGGTGGGAAGCAAAGGAAGCTTGATTCTAGTGTCATTTGCGTCGATTTCGGTATGTTCTCATCTCCATTTCGAATCTCCACCTTTGTTCTTGGTTTTATACGAACCCCATTTGCGTTTTTTTATTTTGTGCTTTCATTGGGTGATTTTCTTGTCTATGTTTGATTGATTTGTGTATATTTGTTAGGTGATTTGCTTCCATTTCGAATTTCCGCCGTAGTTCTTGCGTTTATGCGAACCCCCATTTGCATTTTTCCGTTTTGTTGTTTGATTTGGTGATTTTGTTGTGTATGTTTGATTGATTTGAGTATTTAGTTAGGATTTATGGATGAAAATGAGGGATGTACATGTGAAAGTGGAAATATTTACACCAGTTGATATTTTTTTTTTAATTTTGGACGAATTTCACTTCGTTTTTCATCAATTTATTTCTTGTTGATTCTGTTTATTTGTTAAAATGATGAATGTTTGTTGTTTATAATGATTAATGTTTGTTTATGTTGCTTAGATGTAAACTTTTTCGAATAACCTATCTCCTTGAATATTTGTTATTTATGTTGATTGTGTTTGTTTGTGAAAATGATGAATATATATAGGGAAATTAAAAATGATGAATGTTTCTTGCACGTTGATGGTCTATAATGTCCATTTGTAGGTTGTTGTTGCCATCATGCGTCGTAGACAAGCTCCTTCTAACATCGACAATGAGCATGGGAGGGGGATTAAGCAACGAGCGAACCGCGGGGCATCTTCCTTTAGGACACAGCAGGCAAAGCTTGAGCCCCGTTGTGGATCTTCCTTTCGATTATCTATTCGATAATAATGTACAAGAGCATCAGGAATTCATGGAGAAATTTGCCGCCAGACCCATCTGCAAGCCAAAGTTATTGGATATCGCATTCTTTGCGAAGGAGGGATTTGAGATAGTCCCAATGTTGGATATTTCCCATTTGAGAGGATTGGCGGAGAAGACTTGTCCGTATTCAGAGGTTATGGTGAGAGCTTTCTACCATAACATGAGGTATATAAATGGTGATCTGCAGTCTCGCGTCTACGGGGTTGACATATTGATGACGACTGACGACTGGACGGAGGTACTTGGGTATGATTTTGATGGAGCGGGGGGTGTTCGGTATGATGGGGATAACATTGAACGCTTAGAGGAATTTCATCGGGGAGGAGGCAGTTCATGAGATTCGGAGGCCAGGAGCTAATAGACCTATACTTTATGTGGGCTAGCTGACTGTTAATGGCCGTATCCTCTTCTACATCATCACCCACATATTGTTCCCTCGGGCTTACAATCATTCAAGGGTGTTGGAGGGTGACATTCCTCTTATGTGGGCTATTCGTCATGGCATTAACGTGAACTGGATGTACTTCATTTGCAATATGATGTATAAGGCCAAACAGAAGGATAACGCTGCACTCCCTTTCGCATATTTGGTTTAGGGGATATTGGAGCATTTTGGTGTTCCTATGACGAATGAGAACATGGTGAGCCAGAAAACGTGGGATGCTCAATTTGGACAACGTCTATTGGAGCAGTGCAAGATCGCAAAGGGGCCAAATGGTGTGTGGCAATACACTAATGTTGAGGAGGAGGTACCTGATGCTAGCCTGATTCAACCCGTTGTTGCTCCTGAGTTACATGATGATGATGACGACGATGCTGATATAGAGGACTTTGTTGTGCTGGAGGGTGGATTCTCCCTTGATGATGTCATGAAAGCCATCTATGCTAACACGAAACAGAATGCCAAGATGAAAGTGACACTAGCAAAATGGCGGAAGAGCCACATTGAAAAAGAGAATGAAAGGTGGAGGTGGATGCAGGGTCAAATTAAGGGAATAGAGGATAGACTTGGTTAGTTGCAGCTTGGGCGAGAGCAGGAGGTAGCCGGTGATGATGGCCAGGGAACTCCATCTGAGGAGGAGGCTGACACATCTGAGGAGGAAGCTTAGATTTATTTATACTACCATTGTTGTTTTTTGACATTTGCGATTTCATTTGACTTGATGTTGGTTTGTAGTTTGTGTGGTTAGACTTTGTCCAAGTGCAAATGACATTGATGTTTATTTTTAATAAATTTTGTTGGTTTTGGTTTATGTGGTATGATTTTATCCAATTTGGTATGTAAAATTGTGTTGCAAAGCTTGAATTGCATGCTGGAAATCGAATAAATCAGGTGAGGGGTGGATCTGTGCTGTTTAGTCGACTAAACCATAATGGTTTAGTCGACTAAACATATTTAGTCGACTAAACCATTATGGTTTAGTCGACTAAATCAGCACAGATCGACCCCTCACTTAATTTATTCGATTTCTAGCATGCACAAAACCTCAAATATATCCCTTTTACATATCAATGTGACTTGGGGTAGGTATTTTGATCATCAATTAATGGTCTTGCATAGGATTGAACTGCTAATATTACAATAAAACAAAGTACAAATTTTGAAGCCAAAACAAAAACAAATAATCATAAACTCAATGCAACACACGTTACATAGAATTCAAGTTTGTCTAATCCTTGTTGGACATGTACGCATATTATGACAGACTTGGTTACAACTCCTACATCGTTGCTGACTGCCCGAGGGTTGAGACTCCACCCAATCCATCTCATTTTGTATCCTTGTAGACTTTGGTCTTCCTTGTGTACGTGCCAAACTTGCGTTTGGGATAATTGTGGGGCCATCTCCTTGTTGAATCAACAATTCATTACCTATAGGATACCAGTGTGCAGCATATACCTGCCTAATGTATGGCATAGTGAATACAGGGTCAACATAATCATAATGGTTTAAATTTTCCACCTTGCACACTGCTAATACATGGCTGCAGGGATACCTTCTTGCTGTGAACCTCCCATATTGACATTTGCGATTGATCAAGTCAACCCTCATTATGTCACCAGCGTTATGTGTAGATTGATTGTATGCGTCCTCAACCTCAAATAAGTGTAAATATCTGTCATAGAGTCGCACGCAGTACATGACTGTCAACTGATCCAATTTGTGTATCGCTTCTTCAACCTTTGTTGACACTATCCTACCTGCAGCCATATGTTTGTTAATCTCAATACGCCTCGTGACGAAATATTCGACAAGTCTACTACAAGTCATCTTCACCAATACGCCTCGTGACGAAATATTCGACAAGTCTACTACAAGTCATCTTCACCAATGCCGTTATCGGCAGATTACGGGCACCCCTGAGGACCTTGTTGACACACTCGGCTAGGTTAGTGGTCATGTGACCAAACCTCCGTCCGTCTTCATCATAGGACCTGCACCATTTCTCCTTTGGAAGTCGCTCAAACCAGGAGGCAATCTGTGGATGTGTATCAATAAACTCTTGAAACCGCATGTCAAACAGGATCTTTGAACTCATGTACCCTGCATAGAACAGCAAATGTAAACTCATAACAATGGAAACAAATAAATGATTACAAAAATGTGCAAGAGGAAAATAAAATGTGAAATTGCATACCTAGTTTCATAACTGTTTTCTTCAATTGTATATCCCTAAACTTAGTATTAAAGTTGCTCTCGACATGACATAGGCAATACACATGATACGCGTGTGGAGGCTACCAATTACGATGATCTTTAACCGCCTTTATGATACTGGCATGACGATCATATATCAAACAAATACCCTGCCTCTGCGTCACATGATCACGTATGAGACAAAGAAACCACCACCAATCATCATACTTTTCACCAGGAGGAACAACAGCAAAGGCAATGGGCAAGATCTTCCCATCCCCATCTTGTGAAGTCACAATCAAAAGAGTACCTTTGTATTTTCCGTATAAGTGGGTGCCTTCAACTTGCAGTATAGGCTTACAGTATTTGAAGGCTTCAATGGTCTGGTTAAATGACCAAAAAACCCTACGAAAGACGCGTTTGTCGTTATAAAAACGATGCTCATCGAAACATTCATCTGTATCTAGCCTGAAAACAGAACCCACGTTACACTGCGTCATGTATGTCAACCAATTAGGTAAGAATGCATATGATTCCTCCCAATCACCAAATAACTTCACAATGGCCTTCATTTTCGCCTTCCATGCCTTCATGTATGTTACATTATATCCATACAGACGTTGTATCCTCTCTTGTATCAGCACTGGTTTTAAAGCTGGATCTTCTCTTAACATACCTAATGACAACAAACCAAATTATAAATGTACTGTCAATAACTAAACCAAATGTAACTAAAAAACAAATGGAAAACCTACTGGTAATGGATGCACATATAACATCTGAATCTAGCTGTCTATGATCCTGGGCAAGATTATGGTTTAGGCAGGTGTGCTCTTGACCCCACTTACGTACCACCCAACTATTTCCATTCTTGGGGAGAATTGCCCTCATATACCAGGGACAACCGTCGGCATGGTTTCGACACTGCATCACAAACCTATGCTCATCCGTTTTTGCAACTTTGGCTGTACGATGAGACTTCATGCAATATAATTTCACGGTATGTTGCATCTCAGACTTAGAACGAAATTGCTAACATAGATATAATGGATCACCTAAATGCCAACCACCTTGCCCCTCATCATCACCATACAACATGTCTATGTCATCATCACATTGTGCCCAATTAATGGAGGAATAGTGCGGGCTTTCGTTCCAAAATGGCTCACTATCAGGACCTACATCTGTCAAGATGAATTTTTTGTCTGAACAACTAAATAAAAATTACAAATACAAATACAAGTTTGTTAACTTACCACTTCTAACTGGGTCAACACGAAACGGTGGCAAAGTTGTGCCGCTTGGGTTTACTGGGTTTGTGTGAGCATCAAAATCACGCTCTACATCAATGTCTGAGCTGTCACCTAGTGGAATAAACCTCTCAAATTCGTCCTCCTCATCGTTATGCATATTCTCATATTTCTCATCCTCCTCTTCCTCTTCATCCGTCAATGTTACCTGACTTAAGACTTGTGAAGGTGCAAATAAGGTGACAGGTCTATCTTCTTGACCAAAACACTGTGGATATCTTGTATGCATGGGTACAGATGATGATTCACCAGATTCAAGCTCAACATATATCTCAATAAAATTTTGTGATTTCCGATTAACAAATGCATCTATGACACATTCTTCGTCTTCATCATCACATACATCGTTACTTATGTAGTATACATTATCCTTACCCACTATAGTCTCCACTTTGGCAATTAACCTATGAATGCATTGTCTTCCATGTAGCCCCAATTTCTGATAAATTCTTTCTTTCAACTCGTTGTACGTAGTGCTCCGTTTGATTTTCATCATTTTCGTTTTTCCTTCAAATTTAACACCATCAGGACCTTCAAAGTGCCTCCCACTATGGTAGATTACAGTAACGTAAGTGTTTGGACTTGAACTCATCGTTTACACCAGAATTTGGGAGCTGAAAAACAAAGGGTCTCAGGTTACAAACAAAAACAAAAGCTTAACAAAGTAAAACTACAACGATTACACTATAATTATACCTTTAACAACTTGGGATGGTATTAAACCTTGATGGGCTGCACTAAATCTGAGAAAAGAGAGAGTATTAGAAGGGGAAAGGGGTGCTTAGTCGATTAGGATTTGTGTCCACGCGATTGGGGTTTTTAAAAAAGCCCTCAGAACTGGTTTAGTCGACTAAATATCGCGAATGTTCAAAACAAATTTGGCCCCGCGTTTTAGTTGACTAAATGGGGTCATTTAGTCGACTAAATAGGGGTAGATGCTTAAATAGTTTCCTGACAGGGCCAGATGCCCAAATAGTTTCCAAACAGGGGCATTTTGTTAAATAGTTATTTAATTAGGGGCAAAATGAAAAAAAAAAGCCAACTTGTGCATCTAAATCAATTTCTGCCTATTGCATTATGTAATTTCTTTTATAAGCTTATCTCTAAGGAAATAGCAAATAGATTAAAGCCTTATTTGAGCTTGTGCATCTATGAACACTACTAGAAAAGGACGAAAAGGTGATGTCATGGTCGACGGAATTATTTCTATCACAAATTTGCGTCTATTTGCGATGGATACAAAAATCTGTTGCAAATTTCCAGGTTTGCGATTGATTTCTCTAATTCGTCGCAAAAAAAGTTGTTTTGCGACGAATTATTGGATCTGTCGCAAAACGGCGTTCATTGGGATGCCGTTTGCAACGGATTAGATAATTCATTGCAACGGAGCTTTTAGTCTAACATTCTAAATTTTGAGATTTGAAATTGGAATATTTTATGCAAATTAAATTGTGAAATTTTTCCTAAAAAAAATTATGAAATTAATTATTGGAATTTAAGGCCTATTTTTCTACAAATTAAAGACAAATAATTAGAGAATAATTTTTGGCATAAATATTTTAGAGATGACATTTTAAGGCCAAAAGAAATTTAATTGGGAAAGTAAAACCCTTATATGAAATTAAGGATTAATTTATTTTCCAATAATTGCAAAAAGATGGAATTTTGGAACGGAGCCCATCTAATCATCTAACCTAAACCAACTTTTCTAACTCATCCTAATTTCATCAACCATCACATTAATTACATGAGTAGCAATATATATATATGAGGTAGGATATTGTGACTACCTCTTTTTTTCACTACCTTTTCACTACCATATTCTAACCGTCAGATCTACCATTTGATCCAACGGACCAGATTTAACCTACTTAAATCAATTTACTTTAGATTATTTCCCCCTCTTTCTCTGGCGTTTTTCCCTCTCCCTCTCACGTTCTCTACAATCGCCGCCACACAGAGCATCTCACGTTCTCTCAATCGGTGTTCTCTCAATTGGCCGCCAAGACCTGCATCTAAGCTCGGCGTTCTTCTTCTTTGCACTTCTGTTTTGAGTTCTTCAGGTATTTTTTTTGTTCGTCAGATATAAATTATGTTTTTTGCTTTACATGCACCAGCAAACTTTGGAGGAATGGCTGGTTCAGCTTTCTGGATTGGTGAGCCTGCAATTGCTTGTTCTTGGGTTGGTTTCACTTCTAGCTGTGTAATGATATTCTTTGGCATTATAATGGTGAGGATTCCCTGACGAAAGTTGCTCTGAATTTGGTTCATATTGCAATTTTGAGGAACAGGGTATGCTTCTTTGAAACGGCTCCTTCTGTTGCCACCATCAATGGGTCTTTCCCCAGAAACCCACACCAGTCAAGATCCGTAGTCATATTGAACCCCAGTTTTCTCTCTACTTTGATTATTTGTGAGCATATAGACAGTCCTGTCAAATGCTTCATTCAAGCCAAATGCTGGCAAAGAGTATGCAATAATATGATGTTCAATTGAATTGAGCTTCGATCTCATCGTGTGCATGTCATCGTTTGTGTCACCCACCTCCATCACAATCTGCAAAGAAGAGCCACCCAAATCAAGAAGTCCCAAGGTGGGATACTTGGGATAATCAGCAAAGCTCCCCATTTTATAGTTCAAAGCAACCCAACCATAATATGCTTCCCAAATAAATGAGAGAATATAACTTTGATACACATAAGGAGATTGATACCATAGCTACAACTTAATACTCTTCCCAAATAAATGAGAGAAAATAACTCAAATACATGAAAATTGATACCATAGCTACAACCTGTTCTCGCAGATTCGGAGTGTCTGAACTTCATGACAACCACCAAATTTCATGTCCTTTAAAAGTTTCAAAAACACATGAAAAATTACAGGTTCCTAAAATGACATTGAAAAATAGATAGATTTTTTCTTTATATGACGGGTTAATTGTTTATTAAAGCTTTAGTGCTTGGTGTTGGTACAAAACTATAGCACTTCTAGAAGAAGGTGGTTTTAAAGTTACTGCCATTGACTTAACTGGTTCTAGAGTTCATTCATATGATACAAACATGTATATAAACTCAGACTGCCAGTAAGTGGTTTCACATATTGTGATAGGCATGTAATCTTGTTTGAATCATATGAATGGCAGTAAATGGTAGTTGAGTTTGTCAACGCAGCAACAAGTGAGAAACTTGCTGAAATTGATTGGACATTATGGCACGGCATGCCAAAATGGTTGCTAATTTCTTGGATCCAAGTATGTATTCCTCAAATTTGTTTGTTTCTCTGATCACAACCTTCAATTATAAGCCTTTGGTTAAGTTGGTAATAAAGTAACATCTGGTGCCTAACTTAGTTTACGATACTGACTACGCTCATCAACATTTTTAATTTGTTTACTACTTCAACTTGCCTGGTGCCTGGTCCTGGCTAGTGTTTCACTAGATTATGATCATATATAAGCCCTTTAATGTGGCAGAATAATTAAAGCAGTATCATGCTTACTACTCCAACTTGCATTTTTTTTCTTGGCTCTAGATTAAGAGTATTTGAATGTTATTTATATATTTATTGATTTTAAATTTTCAGGTATATTATGGATGAGCATCCGGACTATATTGACTTAAATGATGAAATTAGGAATGACGTACCTAGTGAATTGGGAGATGACTTATTGAATATGGATGATGATCCAATAGATTACATCAACTTCAGTGATGATGAAATTATAGAAGAGATGCATCCTGGTGAATTGGGAGTTGACATATCTAATGATTTAATTGATAACATTTCAAATGTCATTCCCTTGACACCGACAAAGAATTCTAATATTTTGATTGAGGTTGGAATGGAATTTTCCGAACAAAAGGATGTAGTGGACTTGTATACAACATATGGCAAGGTAAAAGGCTTCGGCGTCAAAACACGAACAAGGAGGGATAACTACTTCAAGCTAGTTTGTGCTAGAGAGGGTTATCCATGACTAAAAACAGATAAAGATGTTGCTCAAGTTTGTCAGACCAAATCAAAGAAGACATCATCATTTCGCATTGGGTGTGAAGCTTGTGTAAAGGCTTCTAAAAGTAGAAAAACAAAAATGTGGAAAATTACACATTTTGACGACAACCATAATCATGTTCTTGTGACTCCAAAGAGTGTTCATTATCTCAAATCACACAGAAAAATGCCTGATTCTGCAAGATCATTGGTTGAAAAATTCAATCAATCAGGCTTGCCCACAGGAAAAGTGGCTACCATCTTTAGAGGTGATGAGTTATTATTTGACAGTCGAGATTGTTATAATCATCTAAAAAGTGTGAGGAGAAGAATGTATAACATAGGAGATGCACAAGCTGTGTTACACTATTGTGTTAAACAACAATCGTTGAATCCAAGTTTCTTTTATTCCATTAAATATGACAATGAGGATCGCATGGAAAGCTTTTTTTGGATTGATGCGAGGTCTAGGCAAGCTTATGAGCTTTTTGATGTCATCACATTTGACACAACATATAGAACTAATAAGTATTCAATGCCATTTGGACTTTTTGTTGGTGTAAATAATCATTTACAGTCAATCTTGTTCGGATGTGCTTTATTAAAAGGCGAAGCAGAAGATACTTTTGTGTGGCTATTTAAGGAATGGCTCCAAGGAATGAATGGGAAACATCCCGGCGCCATAATTACTGATTAGGTATAATCATTTTAAGTACATCTTTTCAATTGTTTCATATATTAATGATTGTATTCTTACACATGTCATTGAATTTATAGGACATGTCAATTACCAAAGCAGTATCCAAAGTTTTCCCAAATAGCAAGCATCGATTTTGTATGTGGCACATCACAAAAAGGTTCCCAGAAAAGTTGTCTCACGTCTATCAGCAGCATGACACATTTAAGAGTGATTTCAATAATTGTATCCATACAAAAAAGAGCACTCAAGATTTTGAAGACAAATGGCAACGTATTCTTGATAAATTTGGTCTTCATGAGAATGAATGGTTGCAGTCACTTTATTCTATTAAATCCTCTTGGATACCAATCTTTAACAGGTCCATCTTCTTTGCTGGTATGAACACCACTCAGCGTAGTGAAAGCATTAATTCATTCTTTGATGGTTTTGTTACATCTGGCACAACCTTAAAGGAGTTTGTAGAAAAATATAATCAAGCAGTAGATGCTCATTATGAGTCATTCAAAAAACAAGACTTTGAATCTAGGCACAAAGAAAGACGTTTAACATTGAATATGCCATTGGAAGAGCATGTAGCTAAGGTCTATACACGTGCACTTTTCACAAAGTTTAGTGATGCGCTTTCACATATTCCTCTCTCTAAGGAGAAACTTGAGAATGATGGTGAGTGGGTTACCTATCGAGTTTTTAATAGGAAAGAGACGGATCATTCTGCAACTGTGAAGATGGAGTTGGAAAATAAAAAAGCTAGATGTTCTTGTCAATATTTTGAATTCATGGGAATCCCATGTGAGCATATTCTTGCTATTTTTTTAGTTGAAAATGTTGAGCAGATCCTTGAACATATGATTTTGAAAAGATGGAGGAAGGAAGGAAATGATATAATTTGTACAAATAAGGACATTTGTCATTTTGATGGAGAAGGACTCCTTCGCGTCTTTGATATACGCTCTAGATTTTCCAAACTTATTGATCTTGCAAATAGGTCCAATGAAGCAGCTAAATTTGCTTGTGATGGTCTTGATTCTCTCATTGAATCTTTAGAAAAATTTCCAATACCTGATGATAGTATTGGTCTTGAGGATTTTGATTTACAATACTTGAGTTTTCAAACTGAAGAGTCATCTATGATGAGATTGATGGATCCCAACATTTAAAAGACAAAAGGTCAAAAAAGGGAGTCACACAATATGTCACAAAGACGTAGAATTCATAGGGGGATTGAAGAAGCATCAAAGAATACTAATATTTGTGGAAATTCCAAGAAACGAGGACATAATAAACGTATATGTACAGAGAAAATTTTACATTGACTCAAATTATGTTTTTTTTTTAAATTATTATTTTGGGTTACATGACATTTGTTGGATGATTATTATTTAGTTTGTTATTTCTAACTTGAATATTTTTTCTGGCCTTCAACTAATTGGTGATAAAAAAGAGTAATAAATGCAGGATGCAAATGGTGATCCATAAGCACAAAAGATGAAATATTTATCGCAAAGCATATTCATAAAACTCCCCTAAAAATTGAACAACGTAATATCAAAATACATAGAATTTTCACCCTTGTAATGGTTGAAGCATAATACATACATACACTTAGTCTCAAAAATCAGTTGAGACTAAACAAAATGCTAATCGGATGAGAAAAACAGTTTACTATGATTCTAAGGACACCTGATTTTCAGCCTAAAACCCATTTTAAAGCTAAAATAATTTTTTCTGATTTATATTTTTTACTTTTCTTCGTATCTTCATATTAAAAAATTTTAAAATTAACCCTTTTGTGAAGTAAAATTAACTTTCTAATATATCATTCAAATTAACTTTTTTAGAAGTATATTGAGACATAAATAACAAAATGCTAATTGACTTTTACCATAATTTTCGTTAACAAAAGTCAATTCCCTCAAGTTAATCCAAACAAACCCACATTAAGATCATCAACATAACGTGCCTTGCCTTTTCTTTCTCTTCACAAGGGCAAAAAGAGAATGCAAATATTCCCCCTGGAAAGGTATTAGAAGATGCATCAAACAAAGTGGCTTGACTGGTTTAACAACATAATTGTGTTTGAAACATTTAAGAGAACCAATAATAGCCTACGTAATACCGTTTAACAACATACTTGTCTTTAAAAGTGTGATCTAGCTTTACATTGGCATTTTAAATTATATCAATTGCCAAAAAAAAAAAAACTGCGGTAATTTTATCATTATGCCAAAAAAAAAAAATCCATTTAGTCAAATGCTGTGAAACAGTAATTCTCATTCAAAACTATGAGAATCAAAAAATTTGCCAACCATAACAAAAAATCAATCTAGAGGAGTGGCAGGAAACAATGAAACTACAAGGGGGAAAATGGGGCATGGCTGCAGCAATATAACTCGTTGATTCACTTCCTACCAGAAATCCTCACAGCCTGTCTGTTCTTCTTTTTAGCACCAGACTTGGCAACTCTGAGGCTCCTATGAATGGCACTCAACCTTGCAAGGGCTGCCTTCTTAAGGTCAGGCCTGTAGTACTTATCTGCCACCTGCAATATTCCATGACCCTGTCAAGTTCAGGTACCCTGTGGTAGATTTTCTTTTTGGTTATTCTACCACCACCAGATTTCTGTCTAATAGCCATCCACATGAAAGCAGGCCTGTTAGTAGAGGTTGGTCTAATTTGGAGTCGACAAGCAGCTAAAATGAAAAATTTTAGCAATTCTAAAGGGAAAACAATGTCGAATCCACACAAATGTAATCAAATAGATCGGAATACCACAAAATGATCAGAAACAAAATAACCAGATGAACGTTTTTACTAACACATATTATTTTGATGAGTTTAGTACCATTTTCAGGCAAAATTCACCCGTTCTCTGTCTGCAAGTGACTGCTTTTGAGAACCAATTCCAAATCATCAAGATGATCCTATATATGAAAACATTTTTAATAATCAATCTAGCGTTGGAACAGAAGGGATATGGAGTTCATGGCCACAAGCTTCACGTTGATTCATAAACTAACATGTAACATGGATTACAGAGCATTCATGTTTCCTCTATGTTGACAAGTCAACGAAATAGATTGTCAAATAAATCAACTGAGCTTAGTCTTGTACAACACTTCTTAAACAAGACATGGATTGTTACTAAGTGGTTATCTCTTAACAAGTTTTAATGTCTGCAAAGTAACAACCTGTTGAATGAAACAGCAACAAACAATCAACACACAACGAGCACTTCAAGGCCAATGAATCAGGACACTTAATTTTCTTTCACGAATACTAAAGAAGCTGAGTCAAGAACCCATACCCAATGTGGACGGTGCAGAGATCTAATAAACTTTGAAAGTGATCATTGTTCCTAGGGTTATGTTAGTTTATTCCAGTTGGCTTCCCTATTTCATGACCAGCAAAAAACTGTCCTTCTTTTTCGATGACATGACTAAGATTTGAAGTTGTACTAAGTGACTAAAAGTTGTATTCCATTCAATAAAGATTACACAAAGCCAATATACTTCTATCAACAACCTACTCTTTAAACACCATGCTGATGTACTTTATCAATAACCCATTCTTTAGATATACCATTGACAGGGAAGGTTGCATTGACAACAAAAACAGAAACAGAAAAACATATACTTTAGAAGCATGATTTAACTATCCACAGCATTGCCTCAACATTTATAAACAATTAACAATAGATTTGAATTTAGTTATCAGCTTCAAAAATTCAAATCTCATAGTTTTAAACGTCATTCAGCTAGCTAACACTTCAAACTGTGTTTTTAGCGCTAAAATGTTTTTATGAGCCATAGAAGAAAAACTGAAAAGACCCACCTGAAACTTGCAAATAGTACATAATCGAAAATTACTCTGAACAACACAAATCAACAATGGAAGCCATGAACCAATCAATATAACCTATATTCCATCATCCTATATATTTATTGATGTATTGGTTTTGAGTTCTTCAATATGTAATCGCTCATTAAAAGGGGCCGCGGTTTAACAGAATTGAAGGAAAAGATTTCCCAAATTTGCAGTAATCCCCAATACATACACAGCTTTTAAAATCAGAAAAGAGAAGGACAAGAAACACATCAATAACTCAAGTTTATATTACTCAATTTCTCGACAAAATCATTCCAGTTTAATGTTCCAACGCATCAAGAACTTCAAGAGTAGAATAGAAGATTGAGAAACAATACCAGTAAGGAGAGAAGCAATGAAATGAGGAAAATATACAGTGGATATTGGAGATACAGGTCCCATTTGGTCAGCGTGATTCTTCTTCTACAACGCTCTGCCTGTTGCGCCTCAAAAGATGATGGTTATGCATATCTACAGGAAAATATACTGTTGGATATCGGATTTAGGGCTAGATGAAGAAGAATCACGCTGACCAAATTTGAGAAGCAGGGAGAGAATATTGAGGTGGAGAGTCGAAGTCTGAGAGGGAGCCGGTGGCGGGCTTCGATGCAGGTGTGCTGGCGATTGCTGTGTGGCGGCGATTGCTGAGAACGCGAGAGGGAGAGGGAAAAACGCGAGAGAAAGAGGGAGAAATGATCTGAAGGAAATTGATTTAAGTAGGTTAAATTTGGTCCGTTGGATCAAATGGTAGATCTGACGGTTAGAAGATGGCAATGAAAAGGTAGTGAAAAAAAGAGGTAGTGACAATATCTTACCTCTTTTTGAATTTTATTTTTTTGGGATATTTTAAGATGTATTTGATACTCTTAATTTTAAGTGAAAATTCTAAATAAATACCATTTAAATTTGCAAAACCCCTAGAAGTCCGTTGAATTTGTAAAAAGACTGGAAAATACCAAGGACCTATGAAGGATATGCAAATTCGGGTTAAATTACCCTTTTTCCCTTAGTTTTAAATAAATAAAAAAAATAAAATACCCTCAAACACCCACCGTCGGCGCGATGGCCACCCCCCCGGCCAGTGTCCCTTCGACGACCGACTGTCGGTGGGGGGCCGGCCGGCGGTGAGGCGGCTGGCTGGCCACCACACCGACAGTGGGGTGTTTGAAGGTATTTTATTTTTTATTTATTTTAAACTAAGGGCAAAAGGGTAATTTCACCCAAATTTGCATATCCTTCATAGGTCCTTGGTACTTCTTAGTCTTTTTACAAATTCAACGGACTTCTGGGGGTTTTGTAAATTCAAATGGTATTTATTTGGAATTTTCCCTTTATTTCGGAGTTAATCTTGTCCTAATTATAGGACTAAGTTTTAATTTTTTTTTTGTCAATTTCTTCTTGTTACGGACCGACCCAAGGCCCAAATCTGAGGTATGGCCTAGGGACATGCTCGACTGTGCTGTGTACCAGCCTTGTAGGAGGATCTGATATCAAGATCGGATGCGATCTATCGACATTTGAACTGAATCCACGTGATATGTGTTCCTGGATACTCGCCTCGGATATCTAGCATGGCCGAGATATCCTCCACAGAAACCTCTATAAAGACAGAGGTCCATTCTCCAGGTGCACACGTTCTAACTTATGCTCACTTTACATTCTGTCACATAGAGCACACACACCACCCCCTGGCTAATCGCCTTCAAGTATACATCGAACTACGTGGACTTTGATCCTTTCAAAGGGTACATAGGCTCTAGGCTTGACACCTAGTCAAGTCCAATCAGTCCTGTTCCTAGAACAGAACATTGGCGCCGATCGTGGGGACGTTAGAGTTCGATCCTCGTGACCACTGATGGTGAATACCAGAAGCCACAGTCAAAATCAACAGCCTAACCAACCGCAGGCTGCAAGCAATCCACGACCAAATCAACCTCAGGCTGGACCGAGTCAACGACACCCTCTCAACCCTCCACTTCGCGAGACTACGCCGGAGGGCCATGTAACTGATACAGCGACCTCCCCTCCTGACACTGGACTACTGCCGATGCAACTAGGTACAGAGATTCCGGCTCCAGACGTCCCGGCACTAGACGCCGACGTCCGTATCCTTCGAAGGACATAGGAGTCGATGCTTCAAAGGTTTGAAAACAAAGAAAAATGGGATCATCTCCAACATCAACAGGATTCCCAAGCTATTGAGAACATGATTGAGGAGAAACTGGAACTCTTTTTCCAAAGAGGAAATCAGAAGGATTCTGGGAAAGGGAAGCAGAAAATAACATTGAATAATAGCAGTTCGTCCAGTAGTTCTGAGTCAGGATAAAGACTCTAGGCACCTATGAGAACTAGGAGAGGAACCAGAGTCGGGCGAGACCGGAAGCCACCCTCATCACGCAAGAAAACGCGTTTGTCTCACATTACTAACAATGAGGACCGGGATGAAGAGGAGCATCGAGATCGAGATGATGAAGAGGACCGAGGGCATTATGAAGACCGAGACGGCGAGGAGGACCAATACTCAGACGAGCATCAAGAAATAACTGAAGTCCCTCAACCACATGGCTCACCCAGGGAATACAGAATGAAATATTTGACGGGATCTGGCAAAACACCATTCTCACGAGCGACGGCCAGGGCTCCGTATCCAAAGAACTTCGACTTAGTTGACCTCCCCAAATATGATGGCACACAGGATTCGCGCAACCATCTTGAAGTGTTTGAAAAGTTGATGTGGGTGCGGTCGATTGAGGGCTCTGTCATTATGCGCCTCTTCTCGGCCACATTGACCGGATCGACTTATAAATGGTTGAGTTCTTTGCCAAACAATTCTATTCGGAACTTCAAAGACCTCGGGCGTAAATTCGAGTTACATTTTGCTACTAGCAAAAAACACCCAAAATCCCAATTTACGTTGAGCAAAGTAAAGTAGAAGAAGGGCGAGACACTCCAAAAGTACCTAGATCGGTTTAGAGATGTGGCAAGGTAGGTACGTTCTCTGTCAGAGGAGGTCCATGTACACTGCCCAGTCAATGGTCTGGACTCATCGTCGCGTCTGGTGAGAAGCTTGTGAAAAAACTGAGTCTACACGCTGACCGAGTTCTACACACGAGCAAAGCAATATCTGGATGTCGAGCAGATGGAGATCGCCAACGCCGATGAACCCAAGAAACCGAGGAACGCGTCATCTGACACGAAAGATTGTACCAATAAACCCAAGCCCGAGACCCGAAGGTGTGATCGAGACAACCGACCTCGCTGGGTTAAGCAGGATGGGAAGCCAAAGTATGACAGCTACACGCCCTTGAATGTCTCTCGATCACAGCTATGGAGGGAGGTCGCCCAGACTGAAATGAAGAGGGTGGGGAAACCGAGGACCCTCAGAAACCGACCAAGCACAGATCGGTCCAAATTTTGTGCTTTCCACGACGGACCGGGACACACAACAGATGAGTGTTACGAGCTCCGGGATGCCGTAGAAAAGTTTATACGAGAAGGGAAGCTACGCCAGTATGTGATCCAAACTCAAGGAAGAAAAAATGGAAAGCGGAACCACGAGGGCCGGAGTAGAAGCACGGCCACGGAGTCAAGGAAAGGTGAGAAAAGAAGAAAATCCGATTCTGCTGATGAATTCCCAGAAGCCGATTTTCAATGTAATGTCATTAGTGGAGGATTTGGTGGAGGAAGAGACACGGCAAGCCAACGAAAGAAATACTTACGTGAAGTGCTGACAGTAAGAGACTTCCCAAAATTCAAAGACGACCAACCGAAGCCAAAAGGTCCCCCGTTGGTTTTCACTAGCGAAGAGCTAGCCGACGTGATTCCTGGGCACCAAGACGGCTTGGTTGTTACAGGGACTTTGGTGAACTGCCGGGTCAAGGGGATATTTGTAGATGCGGAAAGCTCGGCCGACATTATAAGCTAGGATGCTTATAAGAGAATGCACCTTGATGTAGAAGACCTGAAGCCGTGCAAGACAACCCTAGTAGGGTTCAATGGGGAACGATCCTTTCCCAAGGGGTATATAGACCTTCGATTGACCTTGGGAACAAAGAAAGCATTCAAAACGGAGCGGGTAAGGTTCATTGTAGCCGATTTTCGTTCCTCCTATAACGTCATATTGGGGAGACCGACCATACACAGTTGGGACATGTTGGTATCCACGAAGCATCAGAAGCTCAAGTTTATAAATAACAAGAATCACGTAGTAGAGGTGACCGGGGACCAGAAGGAATCTCGACAATGCTATTCAGAGGCTCTACGGGTTGGAGAAGAGGGTCCCTCATCACCGCCTCGGCTCAGGAGGAATGAAGCTAATAGCGGCACGGCAGATGACTGACAGCCTCAGCAACCGGTCAATATGGTAGAACTTGACCTCAGGGAATCAGAGAACCCTCGGCTAGAGCCAGAAGGAGAGTTAGAGGAGTTAGTACTGGGACCCGATCTAACGAAGATGACTAAGATCGGTGAGGGTATAAGTACTGAGCTCAAAACCCGGCTGATCAAGTTCCTGAGACAGAACCAAGACATGTTTGCATGGACATCAGCCGAGATACCGGGAATCGACCCGCATTTTTGCTTTCATCGACTTGCTATTTGGCCAGGATCGAAGCCAGTAGCCCAGAAAAAGCAGAACATAGCCGCCGATCGACAACAGGCCCTGGACAACCACGTGGCAGAGCTCCTGGCAATTGGTTTCATACGGGAGATACAATACACCACCTGGTTATCCAATGTGGTCATGGTATGAAAACCAAATGGCAAATAGAGGGTGTGCACGGACTATACTAATTTGAACAAGGCATGCCCGAAGGATTCCTACCCTATGCCTAACATTGATCAACTAGTTGATAACTCGACTGGTTATCAGCTGCTATCATTTATGGATGCTTACTCCGGGTACAATTAGATAGCCATGCATCCCGACGACCAAGAGAAAACGGCCTTCATGACGGACAAGGCTAATTATTGCTATAAAGTCATGCCGTTTGGATTGAAGAATGCTGGGGCCACATATCAACGAATGATGAACTGAGTTTTTGAAGACCAGATCGGGCACAATGTAAAGGTTTATATTGATAATATGATTGTGAAGTCAAAACATCCGGAAGATCATATTCGGGATCTGGAACAGACATTTGAGAAACTGAGAAAACATCGGATCAGATTGAACCCGGTCAAATGTGCTTTTGGAGTTCCAGCCGGGAAATTCCTAGGCTTCATGTTGACCAATCGAGGAATCGAGGCCAATCCGGATAAGTGTAAGGCCGTGTTAGACATGCAGGCCCCCGGGTCTAAAAAGGAGGTTTAACAGTTGACAGGCTGACTAGCTGCATTAACTAGGTTCTTACCAAGATCTGCGGAAAAAGCTTTGCCATTCTTCAAGCTTTTAAAGAAGGAAACACATGGAGGATGGAACCTAGATTGTGAAACCACTTTTGAAGAGATTAAACGGTGCCTGGCAACCCCTCCGGTCTTGACAAAACTGAAGCCTGGAGAGACTTTATTCTTATACCTTTCGGTGGTTGATGAAGCAGTCAGTGCCGCCTTGGTTAGGGAAACCGAGGCCGGGCAAGCGCCCATCTACTTTGAAAGCAAAGCATTATAGAGCTTAGAACTCCGGTACCAGAAACTTGAGAAGGTGGATTTTGCCCTATTAACTACGGCGAGGAGGCTGCGGCCATATTTTCAAGGACATCGGATTGTCGTCCAAACCAGTCAACCGATCCGCCAGATTCTACACAAACCAGACCTAGCGGGTAGGATGACTAACTAGGTTATAAAGTTATCTGAGTTCGATATCTCATTTGAGGCCCGGCAGGCGGTCAAGTCTCTGGTATTAGCAGACTTCATCAGAGAGTTAACCCCAGTTGTAACCAACGACACCGGCCATAATGAAGAATGGAGGGTATACGTTGACGGTTCCTCCAATTCCAAGGGCAGCGGTGCCGGTGTCATTGTTGAGAATCCCAATGGGGTTGCAACCGAACACTCGCTGCAACTCAAGTTCCCAACATCCAACAACCAAGCCGAGTATGAAGCCCTACTTGCCGGACTGTTGCAAGCTAAGGACGATGGGGCATGACGGGTCAAGGTTTTCACCGGCTCGCAGCTCGTAGCCGTGCAAATCAACGAAAGTTATCAAGCAAAAGGCCCACTGCTTGCTAAGTACCTTAACAAAGCAAAAGAGGTTGTGGCCGACTTTGACGAGGTGGTAGTTACCCATATCCCGAGAGAAGAGAACATTAGGGCCGATATCCTTTCTAAGCTAGCGAGTACCAAAGGACCTGGTAGTCATAGAACAGTAATCCAGCAAAATTTGGCAGAGCCAAGCTGCGTAATGACAATCTCGGCAGGGATGGATTGGAGAAAGTCGATTGAAGACTACCTTGAGAGAGACATTATCTCAACAGATCCCACCGAAGCAAAGAAACTGATCTGAGAGGCCGCAATCTATACCATGGTGGACGATCACCTTTACCAAAAAGGGTTACACTGCCCGATGATGCGGTACTTGGAGGAAAGAGACGCCAAGTATGTGCTAGCCGAGATACACGAAGGCTCTAACGGGCATCATATTGGAGGCAAGGCGCTTCTCGGAAGGCCCTACAAGTCGGGTACTATTGGCCGATTATGAAGCAGGACGCCATGGAAGCTGTAAAGAGATGCGAAAGCTATCAGAAGCATGCAAAAATCATTTGGCCACCGCCGTCCGAGCTCAAAGGAATTTCATCCCCCTGGCCCTTCTACAAATGGGGAATGGATATCCTCGGACCCTTTAAGCCAGCGCCTGGGCAACTCAGATGGCTTATTGTCGCGGTGGATTACTTCACCAAGTGGATTGAAGCCGAGCCGTTAACTACCATCACCGCTGCTTGAATAATGAGATTCTTCCGTCACAACATCGTCTCTTGCTTTGGGATACCAGTCGAGATCGTCACAGACAATGGGACCCAATTTATGGACCATAGGTTCCAAACCTTAATGTCCAATTTGGACATTAAGCATCACTTCACCTCGGTCGAGCATCCTCAGTCTAACGGCCAGGTAGAGTTGGCTAACAAGATCATCCTAGACGGCCTCAAGAAGCGGATGCTAGACGCAGAAACCAATTGGGTCGAACAGCTTCACAGCGTTTTGTGGGGCTACAGAACAAGCATGCAGACTTCAACTCAGGAGACGTCTTTTTGGCTCATCTATGGTTGCGAAGCAATGATCCCGGTCAAGATAGGACACCCTTCATGGAAAAAACTCAGAGCCCGACAGGAAGGGCAAGTGTCAAATAACAACGCCTTGAGGACCGACTTGGACCTCATTGATGAAGTTCGAGTCACGGCACACTGCCGAGAGTTAGCCGCGAAGCATCTCCTCGTAGCAAAATATAATCGGAAGGTGCGACCCCGATCTTTCAACCGAGGAAACCTAGTACTCTGACGAGCCGACATTGGAAACAAAAACTCCCGAGATGGAAAGCTAGCCGCAAATTGGGAGGGCCCTTACCGGATCAAGGAGAAATTAGAAGGTGGAGCCTATATACTCGAAACCCTGGCATGGAAGCCGGTTAAGAGAACTTGGAATGCTGACAAGTTAAAAATCTACTACAGCTAGATCCCAGCATGAACTCACTCAGATAGGCTTACCTCGTCCAAAATTTGGTTATTTCTTTATTTTAAGTATTTACGTATTTATGTCTTCAAAATTATTGAACCATTTGTAAGCTCTTTTGAGCAGTTTATCTTAATGAAGGATGTCTCCATGGATATTCAGTAAACGTGCACGATAATCGCTTAAGCATTACACTGAGGCATATAAGCCCGGTCACAAATTCGACACAGAGGTCTTCAAACCCGGTCAAAAGCAACCCATCTAGATGGAGGACACCGACCATTGTACTCCGACGTGCTCAGGTATAGAGCTCGGCAAAACTGCCATACGTGGCCTTCGCTAAATTGACGCGTCAACACTCGCCCAGCCTAAGCACACGGACCGTCATTCCGACCCTGATCAGGTCAAAATGTTTAAGTGTTGTGTTGCTCACACCTCTACTGAACAAGTGACAGTCCGAACTTAGGTCGGTTAAAAATTTGTTTTCCTTGACTAAATTAAAGCCAGAAACGAGGTACTTGGTTAAGTTGACACCCACGTGGTTAAAACAAGACAGCCTTGCCCATTATCCCAGACTCATGTTCTGGTCGAGTATTTAGACCTGTACCTACTACGGTCGATAAGTTTCTAAGAAAAATCTAGAAATTTATACAAAACATGGCAATTAAAGATGATATTTATAAATCACTAAATTGTCAATGGCACTGACGCCAACAGAATATAAATTATATGGGGCACAGACGCCCCCAATAAAAAGGTCAAAACAAAAAAAAGGGCATAGCCGCCCAAATCAAACAAGAGCAGGAGGAAGGATCGATCCTTAGGCTTGGGCCGAGGGATCCTGAGGAGCAAAGCCACCTTCCGGCGGAGCAACGAAAGACACCTCCTCTTCGTCACGGGCAGGTCCTTGAAGGCGGAATATCACCTAGAGGGGGGGTGAATAGGTGATCTCAAAAATTCTTTCGATGTACGATGGAAACGATGAAAGCAGTAAGAAAGGTAAAGAGAAATGACATAAAGGAATTATACTGGTTCGGTCCAACTCTTGACCTATGTCCAGTACCCAGACACTCTGGGATTTTCACTATCTCACAAATACAATTACACACTCTGTAACTCAGGATGATCCTTTCTCACTAGGACTCACTCCTCCTTACAAGTTGTATTCGTACACCCACACTCAAGATACCACTACCTTGAGATTTGAACAAATGTAAATACAACTGATGAAACTCTCTTACAGAGTAAAATAATGAATACTGAAGCTTAGAGGTATTCGAAGATATGATCAGAATGCTTTGAGTACTTTTCTCTGTGTATCGTTGATTCGTACTGATGAATTCAGTCCTTTGTGTATTTATAGTAGTTGGAGAGAAAGAGCCGTTTGTAGGATTTGAATTTGTCCGTTTGAATATGACCGTTGTTAGCAATTAACCATTTGCGCCAATCTCGCCTTAATTGGATTCAACCCGTTGTCTCTGTTTGTCTCTGTTTTACGGAACTTATTGCTGCCTTGATGATACATCGGAATTCAACCGTTGATCGCGTTATTCTCTGTTGAAATTCTTCTTTCAATTTATCCGTTGAGACTTAGAAAGAATGTACGAAGGAAATGGTCGTGTGGCTTTATTCTTGCCAAAATGGTGAATGTCACTGCTTTGCATTAAATGCTTCACACATCGGTTGCTTTGTCGGATCTTAACGTTAAACCACATAATAATCTGCTGAAACTCATTAGCAAACTCATTAAACATGATTAAGAACAGTAATGAGTGAAGATATAAAATAAGTAACTCATACAGAGAGATTTAACAGAGTTTAGATTAAGATTTTTCAAACTGATGCATATTGGCTAGAGTCAAGTTTTTCTGGCTAGAGTCAAGTTGTTTTGCAGAGGCGTCATTAGCTAGAGTCACAACATCTAGGCTCAAGTTTAGGCGAAAACTGGAGGCACAATGCGTAGGCTAGAGTCAAATTGAGTATTTGAAAATGACGGTCAAAACTTGGCTAGAGTCAATTTACTTAGGCTAGAGTTTAGGGCTTGGCTAGAGTCAGAGAAAATTGGCTAGAGTCAGAATCTGTATTATGATAGATTTAGATAGGAGCTTGGCTAGAGTCAGATTACTTAGGCTAGAGTTTAGGGCTTGGCTAGAGTCAGAGAAAATTGGCTAGAGTCAGAATCTGTATTCTGATAGATTTAGATAGGAGCTTGGCTAGAGTCAGATTTCTTAGGCTAGAGTTTAGGCCTTGGCTGGAGCCAACAGAAATAGGCTAGAGTCAAAACTTGCATTCTGACAAATCTAAACTGGATATTGGCTAGAGCCAGATAAGGTTGGCTGGAGTTTAGGGCTTGGCTGGAGTCAGCAGAACTTGGCTAGAGCCAAAACTTGCATTCTGAGAAATCTAAGCAGGATTTTGGCTAGAGTCAGATAGAGTTGGCTAGAGCCAATCTGACAGATAAAAATGCAGATTCAATTTTCATAATGTAAATGAACTTTCTTGATCAAGTTCCTTTTACAAGGGTTAGTTATCATCAAAACAAACATTTGGGAGCTAACAGTCCTGGATCGCCAGCCTTAGACACCGACACAGTTGGAGGAGAAGGAGGGGGAGGGAAGTATTTGCCTTGGTACATGTACACCCGGTAGTCCACTTTGCTGAGGTCCAGAGCTACCCCAGGGTTGAAGTGATTGATCAAGGCTAAGGCCATGTTAAAAGCATCCATGGCGGTTGCCTAAATCGTGTCGAAGCTGGCAGCAAGGGCATTATTCGTATCAGCAAGTTCGGCCCGCACAGCTCCCACCTCCTCCACCAGACTCGCTCGTTGCCCCTGGACCGTCCTTAAAGCCTCCAGACTTTTGGAGTTAGAAGCCTGCAGAGATAGAACTTCAGCCTGAAGTTTGCCTACGTTCTCCTCCGAAGACTTCAGACTCACTTGGGCAGCCTTCAGCTCCTCAGACGTTTTGGTGGCCGCAGCCTGGAGCACCCTTAATCTCTCGTCCGACTTCTTTTTGTCAGCCTCGGCCAAATCTCGGGCCGCCTCCGCCTGGCGCTTCTTAGCGGCAAAGCTTGCGCTTTCTTCTTCATCATTAGCAGAGACTGCGCCAAGCTGACCCCCTTCAGCAAATGATCCTGAACCGAGTGGACCACCCGCTCGTCGGCTTCAGTCAGATCCAGGGAGAAGTCTTGGAAGCGGCGGGGAGGAAGATAAGCCACAGTAAGCTCATCCACTGACGCGCCCTTCTCCTAAGCAAGTCCACGCGATAGCCCGAAAGGAGGAGGAGGAGGCGGAGTCAGATGGGCCTCGGGTTGAGCCGGGACGTCCTCCACCACAGGGCCTTTGTTTTTCTCCACAATGGGCGGGATAATCAAAGGAGACTGGACTGAACTCCCACCAGCCGAGGTCCTGGTTCTCTTAGATTTGGCAGCTTGAGGATCCGCCCTCGCTCGACCGGAGCCAGTGTCAGCCGTCGTGCGTTTCCGAAGCTCCCTCCTCAGCCGAACTTCGAGTTGGGTGTCATCGGAGGGGTTCACATGAGGGATATAAGGTGGAAGTTGGTCCATTGGTTGACCTACAAAACAGACGAAGTGGTTATTATAAGTTGTACATAAATAACAAAGGGTGAAATATAAAGAAATAATTAAGGGCATACACTTGGACCAGCTCCAGCCCTAGGAAGAGGCCAAGAAAGAATCGATGCCACAGTTTGAATGCCGGTCTCTTTGACGTAAGTCGCCAAATGGGAAACCAGCACTACCTCTTCATTGGTAAGGTCATTCCCATATGTTTTGCAACGACGCCATATTTTGACAGAGATTTTGCCGTGTTCTCCCAAAATAACCAGGATTGAAAGATTTTGTAGTATAGTGTAACCTGGGTCGTTTCTCCGATGAATTCACAGCGGGTTTGATTGGCAACAGCGAAACAGAAACAGAATGATAAAATGGGGGGATTTTTAATTCAAAAGGAATAAAAACGTAACTAAACAGAGACGGAACGAAACTAAACAGAGACCAAACAGAAGATTAAAGGATTAAACAGAAACAGATTAACAACGATCAACCCAACATTTTGATTCTAGAAACGTTTTTCATTGAGCGAAAAATAAACGAACTCGCGTTTGGCTCTGGATGAACCGAAATCTCTGCGTTCATCTAGAAATCCCTCGACTAGACGATCGCCTAGAATTTGTCCGAACAGTGGCGTCCCACTATGCAATCGCACAGCAAACTTTAAACCTAGTTCGAACTTAGTCCTTGGGATGAACCAAATCGAATATTTAATCTAATATTCGAACTATTTTCAGAAATCGAATCCGATAGATGAAAACAGAAACGAGAAACGTTACCGATTAAGCACAAGCTCTCTGAATCATCTGAAATATGAGACAAAAATGAGGCAAATCCGATGTCTGGTTCAAGAGTTATGGTGAAAATAGTGAAGCAATATAAAACTGGAATTTATTATTAAATAATGGCTAAAATATAATAAAAGGCCTAAAGCCCAAATAAGTATAAAAGCCATTATTTATTAGCTAAAAAGTCCTAAATTATCAATCAAGAGACAAAAAGTAGTGTATGAAATATTCAATTATCAAATTCCCCCACACTTATCTTTTTGCACTCCTGAGCAAAATTTAAAGAAAAAGACCTAAAAGAGGAACTATTCTTTCCTAACAATTGCTAACAATGCAAAATTTGAACAAGGGACATAAAGCTCCAAAAGATCA
This sequence comes from Acacia crassicarpa, assembly GCA_034222035.1. Lineage (NCBI taxonomy): Eukaryota > Viridiplantae > Streptophyta > Magnoliopsida > Fabales > Fabaceae > Acacia > Acacia crassicarpa. The sequence goes on from JAWXYG010000008.1 coordinate 24,051,304, forward strand.
ATTAATCAAGACCAAAATCCCTTCTTCTCAAATCACAATTCATGGTAATCTCATCAATGATGCTAATCACAAAAGATGGTCTCTCAAATGATGCGCTCAATCAATCAATCTGTCAAGTGTATGTCTCAAGTGTTTAAGGTACATAAGTGTTTCGCTCAAATTCTACTCAAGAAAATTGCCCTACCATAAGCTTGCTCAATTTCTACGTCTCCACTACTCATAACACATGCATGCACAAATCAAGAGAGCTTGTTATTAAAGGTTGTAATGGGGTTAGGGTGAAGGTAGGTAAAAGTATGGAATGAGAGGCTAAGCACCAAAGAAATGAAAGAGAGCACTGATTAACACAATCATTCCCCATATATGAAAACTTCTAATTAACTCATATACCTTCTTTCCTTCTATGTTTTTTTTTCCTTGTTTTTTTTGTTTTTTTTTTCTCTCTCTTTTTTTTCACTTTCACTTTTTTATTTTATTTTATTTTTTTTTTGTTTTTTTATAACGCGAAGAACTTTGCTATATACATGGTCACAATGGCTATATACATGGTCACAATGACAAAATCAAATATCTCCCCCCCACACTTAAACTGTTGCGCTCCTGAGCAACCCCCATACTTAAACACAAAACCAAGGTAAACCAATGCTCAATAAATTTTCAAGGTGCGGAATAAAATGCTTTTACGCTTAGGCTTGTAATGTGGCTTAGAAAAGAATGGGCAAAAAGGCACAAGGGGGTTAGCAAGGGAATCATAATGCAAGGGAAAGGCTATTTGGCCAAAGTGGGGGAAAATAAACGAAAGAAAACAAGCTTCCATCATACTTATGCATGTAAGTGAAAAATGTAGCTTCAAAAAGAAAAGGAGCAAGTTCTAGAGAACGCAAATCATGAGCAGATGCACACATGAAAGAAAGAATGGCAAAAGATGAATTCCATTCATGCAGGCCCAAAACCTCACAAGGTCAATACCAACTTAGGCAATCAACAACATCAAATCAACTACCAAGACATGTAATCGAAGAGTCAAGAATTGCAGACTAGGCAGAATTATCCATTAAAACCAACATGTCCAAGTTCATAATATGTAGTAATCATAGAAAGAGAGACTGTATTATTTCAAAGAGCAGAGTAGACAAAGGAAAACAAAGAAAAGAAAAGGAGGGAGAAGAAGGAAGAATACTCCCCAAGGGGTTTATGGAGGATAAGTGGCATCAATGAGGAGAATCTCCGCTTCCTCAGGTTGCTGTTGGGATCCCTCATGAAATGGCTTAAGGCGATGCCCATTGACCTTAAAGGTTTGTCCTGTGGCTGGATCACACAACTCAACAGCACCAAATGGAAAAATGTTAGTGATCTCAAAAGGGCCATCCCATTTAGATCGAAGCTTACCTGGCATAAACTTCAAACGGGAGTTAAACAGAAGAACTCTCTGGCCCACAAAAAATTCTTTCCTCAAAATATGCTTATCATGGAATGCCTTAGTCTTTTCCTTGTATAACCTCGAGCTCTTATAGGCATCCAATCTAAGCTCATCTAACTCTTGCAACTGTAGCTTCTGCTCCATCCCAGATTTAGCTAGATCCATGTTACACTGTTTAATTGCCCAATAGGCTTGATGCTCCAACTCAACCGGAAGATGACATGCCTTCCCAAAGACAAGCCGATAAGGAGACATCCCAATCGGAGTCTTATAGGCGGTGCGATATGCCCATAAAGCATCATCTAGTCACTTACTCCAATCTTTCCGAGTAGAGTTAACAATCTTCTGAAGGATTTGCTTAATCTCTCTATTTGAGATTCCAGCTTGACCGTTGGTCTGAGGATGGTATGCTGTGAAGACCTTGTGGAGCACTCCATACTTGCGTAACAAGGCACCCATGCTTCGGTTGCAAAAATGGGATCCCTGGTCACTGATAATGGCTCTAGGAACACCAAACTTACAGAAAATGTTAGACCTAACAAAATCCACCACCACAGAAGAATCATTAGTCCAGGTGGCTTTCGCCTCAACCCATTTCGAGACATAATCAACAGCTAGCAATATGTAAGTATAGCCATAGGAAGCAGGAAATTGACCCATAAAATCAATACCCCAAACATCAAAGATCTCACAAAACAATATAGGGTTCTGAGGCATCTCATGCCTACGGGAAATACTCCCTGCTCTCTGACAGTTATCACATGACTCACAAAACATATGGGAATCATGAAACAAGGAAGGCCAAAATAATCCACTGCCTAACACTTTCCTAGCAGTTCTTTGGGGTCCAAAGTGACCACCACAAGCAGAAGCATGAGCAAAATGCAATATAGAGTGAAACTCATGATCAGGCACACATCTCCTAACGACTTGGTCATTACAAAATTTCCACAGATAAGGGTCATCCCAAACATAATATTTAGATTCACTCTTTAGTTTAAGGGTTCGGGCCTTAGTGGAATCGACAGGCAAAACACCAGCTACCAAGTAGTTAACCAGATCAGCATACCATGGAAGCTTACCTTGCAGCTGTAGAAGCTGCTCATCAGGGAAATCATCCCGAATAGAAGAGGGGAGAGATGGGGAATGGGTGATGCGACTCAAGTGGTCAGCTACCCAGTTTTGTGCTCCACTTCGGTCTCGAATCTCAACATCAAACTCTTGGAGCAAGAGCATCCACTGGATGAGCCGTGGCTTAGCATCTGTCTTTTTCAAAAGAAATTTCAACGCTGCATGATCAGAGAAAACCACTACTCTACTTGCTAGCAGATAGGACCTAAACTTATCAAAAGCAAATACAATAGCCAACAACTCCTTTTCAGCAGTGGTGTAATTAGACTGGGCAGGATCCAAAGTCTTAGAGGCATATGCAATCACATGAGCTGCTCTGTCAACCCGTTGTCCCAAGATAGCACCAACTGCATAGTTGGAAGCATCACACATCAACTCAAATGGACGGCACCAATCAGGGGGTTGGATCACTGGAGCTGTAGTCAGGCAACGCTTCAAGTGATCGAAGGCCGCCTTGCACTCATCATCAAATACAAAGTCAGTGTCCTTATGCAGAAGGTTGGACAAGGGTCGAGCAATCTTGCTGAAATCTCGAATGAAGCGCCGATAGAAACCTGCATGACCAAGAAAAGAACGAACTTCCCGCACAGATGCGGGGTAAGGCAAAGCAGTAATTACATCTATCTTAGCAGGGTCTACCTCAATCCCTTTCCTAGACACTATGTGTCCCAAGACTATACCCGACTCAACCATGAAGTGATACTTCTCATAATTCAGCACAAGATTAGACTCAATGCATCTATGCAAAACTCTAGACAGATGAGCTAAGCATGCATCAAAGTCAGACCCATATACAGTGAAATCATCCATAAAAACCTCCATGCAGTCCTCTAGAAACTCAGAGAAAATGCTTACCATACAACGCTGAAAGGTGCCAGGTGCGTTGCAAAGGCCAAAAGGCATTCTTCGGTAGGCATATGTTCCAAAGGGGCATGTGAAGGTAGTCTTCTCCTGGCCCTCAGGAGCAATATGGATCTGGAAGTATACGGAGTAGCCATCCAAGAAGCAGTAGTGAGACTTACCAGCCAATCGCTCTAACATCTGATCAATGAAAGGTAAAGGGTAATGATCCTTGCGAGTGGCTTGGTTGAGTCTCCTATAGTCGATGCAAACTCTCCAACTATTCTGAACTCGAGTAGGGATGAGCTCATTCTTCTGATTGGCTACCACAGTGACTCCGGACTTCTTAGGAACCACTTGGACCGGGCTAACCCACTGGCTATCAGAAATGGGATAGATGATACCAGCTTGCAGAAGCTTAGTGACCTCCTTTTTCACCACATCAAGGATAAGAGGATTAAGGCGTCTCTGGGGTTGCCTCACTGGCTTAGAATCCTCTTCCAATAGAATTCGATGCATACACATGGAAGGGCTGATGCCAACAATGTCAGCTAATGTCCACCTAATGGCTTTCTTGTTGGCCCTCAATAAGCTTAGCAGCTTCTCTTCTTGGTCAGGAAGAAGATTATTTGCCACAATGACTGGCAACTTTTCATCCACCTCTAGAAATGCATACTTCAGGTGATCTGGAAGGGATTTCAACTCAAGCTTGGGTGGTTGCTGAATTGAGGGAAGAAGCTTGGGTGGTTGTTGCAACAATTCTGATTTCATCACACTAGAGATACCTGAAACCACATTCAAAGAAGCAGAAGAACTAGGTCTATCCAGCTCAATGTTAACATCAGAAGTCAGCTTATCAAAATCAGAGTCAAACTCATCAAAATCAGAATCAGGATGCACATTAGGATCAGGATGAAGCTCAAACTCAGAATCAATATCAGAATCCACATGCAATGCAGAATCACCAAGCAAGCCAGAATCGCCAAATAGTGCAGCATTAACCAAGTTAGTGCAAACAGAGCACCATTCATTATCAGCACATGCGCACAAATGGCATAATCACTCTCAGAGGATAAATTAGGATAATCAGAACACCAATCAGTAAGAACATCATCCACAGCATCATCAATAACATCAATGCAGAAAACAGAATGCTCTTCCCTAGGATGTTTCATGGCATCAAAGATATTGAAATTCACAGATATATCACCAAATTCCATGAAAAGAGTACTAGAATACACATCTATCTTAGTCCTAGCTGTTTTCATGAAAGGCCGTCCTAGAATGATTGGTGACCTACTATTGGGAGACTCATCCTCCATATCTAAGATGTAAAAATCAGCAGGGAATATCAGTTCATTAACCTTGACTAATACATCTTCAACTACACCAGAAGGATGGACATTGCTCCTATTAGCTAGCTGAACAACAACACCAGTAGGACGTAAAGGACCAAGACCAAGAGATTTATAAACAGATGAAGGCATGACATTAATAGAAGCACCTAAATCTAGCATGCAATCATCAAATCTATAGCTACCAAAACAGCAAGGAATAGAAAACATCCCTGGATCCTTGCACTTGCGAGGCATTGTAGGCTGGATGAGTGCTGATACATTCTGGTTCAAACTCACTCGTTCCCCCTTCAGTCGCCTCTTGTTGGTGCACAACTCCTTCAAAAACTTGGCATACTTTGGGATTTGCTTGATTGCATCTAAGAGAGGAATGTTGATCTCTACTCTTCTGAATGTCTCAAGTATATCCTTCTCTTGTGCTTTTTCTACCAACTTCTTGGATTGAACCGCTCTCTGAGGGAAGGGAAGTGGGATGGGGATGTCCTCCTCGTCACCTTGCTGCATTGCCTTTTCATTGTTAGAGTCAATCTTCACATTTTCTGACTCTCTTTCTGATGTGGAAGTCACATCTGCAGCTAGTTTGGGCTCCTCCAATTGTTTGCCAGACCGTAGTGAGATAGCACTCACATTACCCTTAGGATTGGGGATGGTTTGGGAAGGAAGAGTGTTGGATCCCGGAGGTTGAAGCTGGTTCAATGATGTTGCCAACTGCCCAATCTGTGTTTGCAAACCCTGAATGGCAGTGTCAGTTTGCTGTTGGCGCTGGGATGTTTGCTGTTGGAACTGCATATTGGTTGCGACAAATTGCTTCATCATATCCTCAAGTGAGAGACCACCACTACCACTGCTACTAGCCTGCTGTTGTGTTGCTCGTGGAGGTGCACATATGGCTGGTCGAGGGGGTGCTGCTGGCAAAGGCAAAGGAGGAGCAGATTGCTGTTGGAAGTTCTGTGGTCTATACTGTATCTGTTGGTAATTCCCAGAATTTTGCTGATATTGGTTACCCTGGTCTTGATTCTGGTTCCAACGGAAATTGGGGTGATTTCTCCAACCCGGATTGTAGGTATTGGAGTAGGCATTATTCTGCTGGTATTGTGGCTTTCCTGGAAAAACACCCACTGCAGCTACCGATTGGTCTTGATAGGTAGGATCATGCAAAGTAGGGCAAGAATCAGTAGGATGATAAGGGTCAGAACAAAACCCACAGAAGGATCCAATCTGAGGAGGAGAAGACTGGACTGTCTGTGTCACTGCCAACTGCCTCACAAGGGAGGTCAGATCATCAAGTCTAGTCTCTAATCTCTGAGAATCGTACTGGGCTGGAGGTGTTTGAATCTGGTAAACAGGGGTACTATTGGCCCTGGTGCCAAATTGCTGAGAATTGGCAGCCATAGTAGATATCAACTCTCGGGCCTCTTCAGGTGTCTTTCTATCTAAGGCTCCACCACTAGATGCATCCACAAAACTTTTATCCAATGGCAACAAACCAGAATAGAAATATGTAATTAGAAGCTGGTCTGAAATCTGGTGGTGTGGATAGCTAGCACACAATCGCTTGAACCTCTCCCAACACTCATATATGGTCTCCCCGTTGACTTGTTTGACACTAGTGATCTCCTTCTGAATAGCAATGGCTTTTGAGGATGGGAAGAACCTCACTAGGAATAACTTCTGCATATCATCCCAACTACCAATAGATGCTGGTTGCAAATTGTATAGCCAATCCTTAGCGACACCATCTAGGGAAAATGGAAAAGCTCTCAGCTTTATGTGGTCTTCATCAATTGCTTGAGATTTCATTGTGCTGCATACCACATGGAACTCCTTGAGATGCCTATGAGGACATCCACCTGCAAGACCATGAAACTTGGGCAACAAATGGATAAGACCAGATTTCAATTCAAAGTTAGCAGCAAGTTCAGGATATTGAATACACAAATTCTGATTGCCCACATCAGGGGTAGCTAATTCTCTCAAGGTAGGATGATCTGCTTGTTCTGCCATATTTTCTGAGTTAGCAAAATTGCTACTAGAATCAGTGAAAACAACAAGACTATCAGAAGTACTAACAGAAACACAATCAGAAAGATCAACAGAGTGGACACAATCAGAGTGGTCACAATCAGATTCACGTTCAATGTCCAATTCAGTGTTAATCCCACGACTTAGCCTAATAACTCTTCTAGCAGTAAGAATTGTTCTTTCTATTTCAGGATCAAATGGCAACAAGTCTTCTGGGTTGATAGTGCTCCTAGTACTCATGCAGCATAATCACAAGGCAGAATTTGTAGAAAATCCAAAATCACGAAAATGCCACTGTAAACTCAAAATTACAAAAATGCCACACTAAAAGTGGTAAAAAGTAGAAAAACACTAAGACACATAAAAGCAAACACTAAGAAAACAAGAACCTATGCTAGAAATTGACCAAAATAAATCCTGAAACACTATCAAATGATTTTTAAAATTTATGGGACTTGGACAGGGCAATTCCTAGACCATTGGGGAACCCAAAAATGTAATAAAAAAACTTAAAAAAAAATTGAAAAAGTGATCTAAACGATGGAATTTGGCTTATATGTCAAGACCACAGCGCTTCAGCACTGTGTCCTATCCTAAATGCCATTTTCCTTCAGCTCACCAAAAATCAGCCCAATCGGAGTAAGTCAAACAATTGCAAAAATACCCGATATATCCTGCCAAGACCAAAAAACAGTAAAAACAGGGTCTAAACGATGGAATTTGGGCAAAATAGGTGAGACCTCACTTCCCTATAGGGAAGTGATTCTTGCTTAGAATGCCCAATTCCTTGTGAATAAGACCTGGGTTGAGTGATTTGGGTCAGAAAAATTTCTGTCCAGCCACCTGAACCACCAAACAGTAATCACCACTTATACTTGGGTCCTTGACTGTTAGTATTGGACCTTGATTGTCCTTTAGAAACCCAAACAAATTTATTTCTTACATTGGAATTTCTTCTAATATAGCATGTGTAAGAAATATGACCAGATTTTCCACAATAGTTGCAAATAATAGAATTATGCTTATTATGAACAACTTTGCAAGAATTATGTGGTTCTAGTGGATGCAATCTCAAGTGACTCATGTTTGTGAATTCTTTCTTCCTATATGAGTTTCCAGCATGATTGAAAACGTTTTTGTTTTTCAAAATAGAATCAGTCAATGGTTGAAAAACAATTCTATGTGATTGATCAAAAACATTTTTCTTATATACACAAGAAGAATTGGAGTTGTTTACCTCATGTGCATCTTGAGCTCTAGCTAATGATTGATCACAATCGTCTATGAGCTCATCTTGGGAATCCTCCTCCTCTTATTCTTTTGTGTTGGCTGGACCATGGAAGCGTTCTGAGATTTCTCTTTCTTCATGCTCCACCTCCAATTGTTCATCAATCATGGATATGCAATTTATAATTTCTGATGAACTACCAACACTATTAACTTCAACATAATTGTTAGAACCATAAATAGAATCAAGAGTATCCCAAATATCTTTAGCACTAGAGCAAAACTTGATCTTCTCATAATCATTTTCTGTCAATGCACTATAAAGGATTTTCATTGCTATAATATTCAATGAAAACATTTTCTTTTCCTTTTCTGTCCAATCCTTTCTTGGTTTGAAATCATAGACATTTATAAAAACATTCCACATATCAAAATCAGTTGCTTTGATAAAACTAGTCATCCTAGCTTTCCAAAACCAAAAATCAATATCTTTGAAAAGTGGTGGAATGGTAAAATCAAAACCTTCTAAAAGCGAAGAACACCCAAAATCAGCCATTGAAACTCTTGAGACGGTTAAGTCCTTTAAACAAGAGCCTAGCTCTGATACCAAATGTAAGTTCCGGCTATCACCCAAGAGGGGGGTGAATTGGGTGATATATAAAAATTTCCTCTCTTTAAAACATTTTCGCAATTCAGTGTTTTCATCTTGAGTAACAAAAGTAAGTTTTCAAACAATTGATAATTGCTCAAATGTAAATGCTGGAAATGTAAAGGATAAGGAAGAAGAGCTTGCAAACAGATTTATACTGGTTCGGCCCTCCTTGACCTACGTCCAGTCCCCAAGCCACACTTGGGATTTTCAATCCACTATCTTCAATAAGCTTGATTACACGATCTGTAACTGAAGCAATCCTCTCTCTAGGATTCACTCCCCCTTACAATCTGTAATCAATACACTGCTTGATTACACACTCTGCACTCGAAGCAATCCTCTCACTAGGATTCACTCCCCCTTACAAGTTGTAACCAACACAATGTATATCCCACTCAAGATTACCCAATCTTGAGTAACTCTCAGAAAGATAATGTGTTTACAATAAGTTTCCTCTCAAAGGAATGGATAAGTAATCACTGAAGTACAGATACAAATCATTTCTCTCTCTAAGCTATCTAGATATGAAAAACAGAGTGAGAATGATGAAGAAGCAGAGGTTCAGCATTTTGGCATTGTATCCTTGTATCTCCCCGTTTTTCTGCTTCAATCCATGTCTTTTATAGGTAGGGAAGAGTCTGTGACCGTTTTTGACCGTTGAAGAGTCAATCAGACCGTTGTAGCTGATTAACTTTAAGTGTGGTCAGCTTCTCTCTCTAATCTCCAACTAATCCAGTTGTATAATTGATCTGAGTTGGCTTTCTGGCAATAGATCCGTTAGAGAGGATGTTTCTTGTTGTAGTAAACTTCCTTTAATCCTTTTGCAGTCGTGTATCAGTGGATTAACCAAAGGAAGCAACTTTCTGGGCTGAGCATTAAATGTTCTGACAGCTTTTTGCTCTTGGCTCTAATCCTTCAATAAACCTTCGTTAATCTGTCTGAAACTCACTAGAAAGATGGTTAAACATATCTAGAATCAATATAGAATAATCATGTAAAGCATTGAGATCAAACAAGAAGGTATTACAGATTTGCCAAATTTGAATCTGCAGTAACGGCTGCAAACCTTGAGACAAACCTTGAGGTTTGTTTCACAAACCTTGAGGTTTGTTTCACAAACCTTGAGGTTGGTTCATCCAACCTCGAGGTTTGCCTGAAGGTTTCAGGCAAACACAGGTTTTAAAACATGTAACCTCGAGGTTGAAAAGTGAACCTCGAGGTTTCCCTTTAAAAAGAAACCTTTTGAAAATCACAGAGGCTCACCAACCTTGAGGTTCCAAAGGTAACCTTGAGGTTAGAAACTTGATTCAAAATTTCATTCTTCACTAGAGCCCGATAACCTCGAGGTTGAAATTCCATACTTGAGGTTGCCTCTGAAATTACACAGTTCAGTTCTTGAAAACAAGGCTCAACCTCGAGGTTGTAAACTTAACCTCGAGGTTTTCAATATTTTGAAAACCAATTTGCTCTCTGTAAGCCATAATACTCGAGGTTTGAAGTATTTTCATGAAATCTCAAGTTTTAAGACAGAATACCAAACCTCAAACTCAAGTTTACATGTCCAAGCTCGAGGTAAGAATCCAATGCAAGAAGAATCAGCTCCAAACCCATTGTATTATGTCCGTTATGATCCAATGAATGAAGGCTGTTCTTGATCAGCGTTTTTGCTGATGTCCTGAACTGACCGTCAACTTTCAAAAGCCATATCTCCTTGGTCTGAACTCCGTTTTGGTCCGTTCAACTCTTGTTGGAAAGCTCTGTGTGTCTACTTTCCAATGGCACCGATTTGAGCTCAATTGAATTTGTGGTTTGTGAGATACACTCAAAACATTAAAGCTTGGTTCTGACTGTGACGGTGATGTTTGTGTCAACTTGTAAAATTCATATCTCCTTGATCTGAACTCCTTTGGACTTGAATCTTTGTCACAAGTACGTGTTGGATGTCTAGTTTGATATGCCGTTGGTTTCATGTCAATCCGAATCCTGGTTTGAGAGATATCATCAAATTACCGAAGGTCGCCAGAAGCTAAACGTGGAACAGAGTGCACCAGAGTTGCTGATAGTGTTGAAACCTTGAGGTTTGGACTGCAACCTCGAGGTTTCACTTGCAACCTCGAGGTTTCAGTTGCAACCTCGAGGTTTGCTTGTCCAGAGACACCAAAGATGCTGAAGACACTCAAACCTCGAGGTTTATACTCAAACCTCGAGTTTTCTCGTCCTGGACCTCATATTTGCTTGATTTAACTCTGAATTGAGCCATTCCAACTTCCATATGACCTTGGAGACTTCTAGCATCAATATAAGAACTTGAATAATGATCTCTTCATTAAATTCAACAAGTTATTCATTCTTCCATCTCCCAACTTGATCATTCTTCATCAATTAGCTTGGGCTCATCATTATTTGCAGCTTCTACCTTCTTCAACATTCAGAACATGATGAAGCTTCATTCCAACTTCTGCTTATCATAGAGACTCCCAGTATCACAAGAACTTGAATGTTGATATTCCTATTATATTGTGCAAGTTCTTTTGATAACATCTTTCTCTAGTCTCTTCTCTTCTTCTTGGTTATCCTTCAAAATCCATTGATAACATTATGTTTTCTTGACAACCTCTGCAGATATACTTCTTTCTTTCATCTCTTATCTCCTTCTTGATCATTCTCCTTAATTTAACTTGGACTAATCTACATTAAACATAATAGTTAGTCGAAGTAGGAGATAACTATATTACTCAATCTTTTTGCTTTTAACAATGACATCTATATAAGACATCATCAAAACTAATCATAACCAACAATCTATCGACATCTGAATTGAATCCACGTGATATGTGTTCTTGGATACTCGCCCCGGATATCTAGCATGGCCAAGATATCCTCCACAGAAACCTCTATAAAGACAGAGGTCCATTCTCCAGGTGCACACGTTCTAACTTATGCTCACTTTACATTCTGTCACACAAAGCACACACACCACCCCCTGGCTAATCGCCTCAAAGTATACATCGAACTACGTGAACTTTGATCCCTTCAAAGGGTACGTAGGCTCTAGGCTTGACACCTAGTCAAGTCCAATCAGTCCTGTTCCTAGAACAGAACACTTCTTAAAATATTTTTATTGATACTTTATCAATAATAATTAAATATAATAATAATTTAATAATGCTTCTATATATTTTATAAGGTGAGTAATACTTCCAACTCATTAATGTCACATACACCCCAATTAGATTGTTTTTTCAATAAAATAATTTTAAGTAATTTTTGTCATATTTTTCCCATGGCACCCCTTTTAATACTTCCTCTACAATAATTAATTTTACAACACGCTTATATTCTATTAAGTGAAAGATTCTAATTTTTTTTTATTTGTAAATAAAATAATTTTAATATTTCTTTTTAAAAAATTTCCTATCCAAAGTGATTGATTTCTTAGGAATTAGTTAGCGGCATTTTTGCGTCTTTAAAGATTTTTTTAAAAAAAGTTAGCAGCATTTTAAATTGACAATTTGTTTTGATAGCCCATAGATGTTGGGCTCGTGGGGGAGGATGTAGTGCCACTGCCGTCACCCACGGAGGGTCTAAGATGTGAGATGTGATTCCTCTATATAACTATCTTTAAATTTTGAGTAAATACCCTATCTGGTCCCTGACAAAAAACATGAACCCCATTTTGATCCCTAACTAAAAATAATTCATCCCATCATCCCTGGGAAATCAAAAAAACATCTTACGTTAGTCCTTCCGTCAGTTAGCTCCTAAAGGCGTCACTAACGTTGTTGATGTGTAATGTGATTTGTTCCAATCATATGTCACGGAGGAAGGCCAAAACGACATCGTTCCCACCTGTCACCATCTTCACTCCTCAGCAACCCAGAGAGAGTATTGTTGCGAACGTCAAGAACTTGCAGAGAAGGGGCATCGGCTATTTTCGAGGGGATCGAATCGAATAGGGATTAGAGCTCAAGTCAAGCCTCATTAACATTTCCAAGTTGCCTAAACTAGCAGGGATAGCACCAGTTAATTGATTTGACTGAAGAGTGAGAACACTAAGCTTCTTCAAACCACCAAGCTGAGTAGGTATGCTTCCCTTCAATTGATCATAGCAAAGCTGCAAAATTGTGAAACCAAAGGGAAAGGGAAAAAAATAATAAGCAATGGCCCAAAACTGAATCACTAACAACAATTCTTTTCCTGAGAAAATTTTATGCCTTTAACGAACAATAGAGTTCAAGTACTTTGATTTACAAGAACTAAACACTAAACCTGAAAGATTGAATTAAAAGAAAGCAACTGCTTCACTATGTAGAGATTTTCAGTGTTTAGTTTGTACTAGAAAGTAAAATCTCTGCATTTCACCAGTGCAAAAAAGAACAGGAATTTTTGAAATGATGTTTAGTTTAGAAGTATTAATTAACAAGATTAGAGTCATTAATTTCTGATCTGTAGTATCAACCGCAACAATTATCTTCCTTTTTCCTCCTTTCCTTCTATGAACTACTATCAGTGGCGGACCCAGGATTTGATATTTGTATGTGCACAATTAGTAAGGGATTTGGCTCCCGAAATTTTTTTTAAGGAAAGTTTTAAATGCATTAAAAATCAAATGAATATAGATAAGAAAAGAAAAGAAAACTTCAACTAAGCATAGAAAAATAATAATTAAGAGTCAACTAAATTAATACAATAGAAACAAAAGCATTCTTTGATTCTTCATTTTTTGAAAATATTGCATTATATCTTCATTATCAATCTTATTAAGTATATCATGTTCAACATAAGTTAGTATACATGAGTTAAATCAATCATCACTTATCCGATCGCGTAATTTATCCTTAACAAAAGTCATTGAAGAAAAAACCAGCTTAACATTAACAGTTGCTACCGGTAGAATGAGTGCCAATTTTATCAACAAATAGACTAGTGGATAAACAATATCCTTTCTCTTCTTGGAACCTTCCTGAGCCCTATGAGATAGAGAGTTGCAAGTGGCAAAGCCACAATTATGAATTAATTTAGAGAAAATGATAATTATGAATACTTTAAGGGTAAAGGATTTCTCCAGTCACTGGAGATAAAATTATTTCCTATACTTTAATGTAACATATTTCCCTTTATTAATTTATCCCAACAAAAATAAACTAAAGAGCATAGTAGAGGGAGTATATATACTTATAATTGGGCGTGTACGAACCTCATACCACTTGATTTCTCACTACATTTGGAGAGCAGCATTAGAAACGCACCATGGTTCGCGGGGTCCACGTTTGGCTGCCAAGTGCAATGCACCACTCCCTTCATTATTTTTTTTGTTCCATTTTTTAATGTCTGCATATGCACCCAGTGGCAACACCATGGGTCCGCCAATGACTACTATAACCAGCACCATGGGAAAATTCCAAAGCAAGAGAAGAGATTTAATGTACCCATCAAAAGTAGAAAACGAAGAAAAAAAAAACAATGAAGTTAGAAAGCCATCTCATGATTACAAACTTCAGGATTCAATAAATACCCACGACCAAGCCCAAATCTTTCGTAAAACCAGATGAAAAAAGCAAAACTTGAATACATTCAGTGAAACTAGTTTAAATCTCTTAAACAAAAACCAAAAAACACATCTTCTTTTACCTTGCAAGTTCTCCATTTTGCCGATCTCAGTTGGGATTTTCCCAGTGAAGTGATTCACATTCAAATACAAATCAGTGAGCTCAGGAAAATTGGTTATTTCTTTGGGTATCTCACCGTACGGAGCATTATAATGTAAGTAAAGCCTGTTAAGTGCTTGAGGCTATCAATGGCAGATGAAAGTTTCCCAGAGAGGCCCTTCCCCTGCAGGGAAATGTTAGCAACTTGACCATTCTCGTTGCAAGCCAGTCCTGCAAAAGAACCGTCACATGGATTCCCATTTGAAGTCCATGAAGAAAGATAACGGCTTTCTGGGTCAAGAGCAGCTTTCATGTCCATTAGAGCTCCGAGCTCTTCATTTTCAGAGACCCATGTTGGGTGACAGAGAAAGAACAGGAGAGAGAAGAGAAGAAGAACTGATAAACCCATTAATAGTTTTTGGTTTTGGAATGAAATGGCAGGTGGGTTGCTAAGGAGTGAAGATGGTTACAAATGGGAACGACGTCGTTTTAGCCTTCTTTCGTGGCATATAACTGGAACAACTCATGTTATATATTAGTAATGTTAGTGACGCCGTTAGGAGTTAACTGACAGAAGGACTAACGTGGGATGTTTTTTGATTTCCCAGGGATGACGGGATGAGTTATTTTTAGTTAGGGATCAAAATGGGCTCCATGTTTTTTTGTCAAGGACTAGAAAGGGTATTTACTCTTAAATTTTAGCAAAAAATAACTATCTTTGAATTTTAAGTAAGGGTATTTTAAGAAAATAAATATAATTAACTAATTTAACTTCTTTCCTTAATTTCTCCAAATTTTGGTCAATAGGTTTTATAATTAGGACCAGAGAGAGTATTTATGAAGCCAGGTAAATTCTTTAAAAAAATGAAATTAAAATAATAAAAATTAATACTTTAGCATAAACATGTGACTGATAAATTTGAGTATATATGATAAAAATATTTTTCATGCTTTGTTTTATATAAAAATTTTAGGAGGGGGTTTGACTCACCCACAGTTTAAGGACAAAGTGCATAAGCCTATTCCATAGGAAAATTCAAGATTAAGAGTACACATTTATGTACCTCAGTCTGAGTCATCCCTAGTTCCCAAACTTTGGGATGCCTCCCTCATGGCCATGACGGTGCCATAATTCAAATCCTCTTTATTTGTGAGAGTTTTCAAATCTCTAACCGCTGAGCTTATAGACGAGGGGTAAGTATTTTTCATGCTAAATATATCTAGTTAGAGAAAAATGATGCCCAAGAACTCAATTTTTGGGGGAAAAAATTGAGTAAGTTTTAAAATTATTATTCTTTACTGAACTATGTATTTTTCATGCTTTAGTATTTTTCATGTTTTTTTTAGCCTTTACTGAACTATTCTATTCAAGTCTAACTAATGTATTAGTTGGCTCATTTAGCTCATGCAGTACGTCTGATTAGATGACTTTGTCTTTCCATCAATTTATGGGTGATATTATACTCCTTTAAAATGATTTATTTTAAAAGTTTTTGCTCTCAAAAACGTTTTAAAGATGAAAATTTTGTTGGGTTAAATACCATTTTTGTTACAAAAGTATTGATAAAGGGGTACTTAGCACCCAGAAGTTTTTTATATATTATTTTTGCTCTAGAAGTTTACAAAAAGGAGCAAATATGCTCTAGAAATTTTTTTAGGAGCAAATTTGTCCCTTAAATTTTTTTTAGGAGCAAATTTGCCCTGCAAATTTACAAAGAAAGTAATGATTTAACGGTTAAGATCAATCGATCGGCAATATTACAAGTTTTTAAACTTTCAGGGAAAAAATGATACAAAAAAGCTTTTAGGTGCTGAGTGCCATTTTACCAATACTTCCATGGCAAAATTGGTATTTAACCTCATAAAAAATTACTACCTTGCGCTTGATGTTATAAAACTTAGCTTTTAATTTAATTGTTAAATCTCACTATTAAAATTTAAGGAAAAACTATTAAATACCATTTGAACTTACATAACCCTAGAAAGTCTAGTAAGAAATGGAAAAGATATATAAGTGATTGGGGAGGACTCTAAGGACCCGTTTAGTATAGGGAAGATTTGAGGAGAGAAAGAAAGGAAAGGAAGATTTCGAGAGATGAGACAAGATGACTTGTTTGATGGGAAGAAAATGAAAGGGTGACAGTTGGGAATGAATTAGGAAATATCTATTTTACCTTCAAGAGTAATTAATTTAAAATGAAAAAGAAAAAATGTATTTGTTTTCATAATTCGAATTTAATACAAATTTGCTTGCATTAAATTTGAATTTAGCATTTATTTTTGAAAAAAAATCAAATTTATAGGTTAAATTCAAATTTTATGATGAAGTATTTATTTTACAAAAAAAATCGTATTTGTCTAAAATAGTGTCTTATCAAATTCGAATTTGTCTAAAATATTCTCTTATCAAATTCGAATTTGTTGCATAAAATAAATGTTTTATGAGGGGTAAATATGCCCGAAAGCTTCCATGTTTATAAATCATAAATTAGTCGTGTTTTCTATAAAAGTATAGATATTAACTATATTTATATAGTAATTGAAAATTCAATTTAATATAAAATAATTAAGTTGTTGAAATTTTTTTTTAATTATTTTCCCTAATTACATTTAATTATAAATCTACAATTTAATTTAATAGGAAATTATTGATTTGAGATTTGTATTTTTTTTTTGAAATTTTCTAATAATTTTTCTTTTTTTATTTTCAAAAAATAGGACAAGAAACTATACCACGCTTCTCAAACCCATGCCTCATTGGGATTCTGTTTTGGTCTGCTTCTGTCGATACCCAAAGCAGTGCCATTTTAGCGAGCAAGTTCTTTTTCTTTTTTTTTTTTGAAAAATATTTCAGGGCACTAGATAGTACTGAAAAAAGATACTTCAGGATGCTGACTAATATTGAAAAAAATACTTCATGAAATTAAAAAATTATTTTAAGATTTTGAAAAAAAAAGTATTTCAAGTACTGACTCGTATTAACAAGATACTTCAGGATACTGACTGATACTAAAACAATACCTTATGATCTTGAAAAATAATTTTAAGATCTTCAAAAATTTTTCTCAAGTATATTTTTAGTATCCGTTAGTACCTGAAGTATTTTTTTAAGATCATGAGGTATTTTTCAGTATCCTGAAATATATTGTTAGTACCAATCAGTTCCCTGAAATATTTTTTCAACATCCTAAAATAACTTTTTAAGATTATAAAGTATTTTTTAGTACCAATAAGTATCCTTAAATATCTTGTTAGTACCAGTTAGTGCCTTAAAATATTTTTTCAAGATCCTAAAATAATTTTCGAATCATGACGTATTTTTTCAATACCAGTTAGTATCATGAAGTATCTTGTTAGTACCAGTTTTCCTGCAATATTTTTTGAAGATCTTAAAATTATTTTTCAAGATCATGAGATATTTTTTCAATATGAATCAGTATTCTAAAGTATCTTGTTAGTACTAGTCACTGCCTTAAAATATTTTTTTAAGATCCTAAAATAATTTTTTAATTTCATAAAATATTTTTTTGGTATTAGTCAGCGTCTTGAAATAGAGTGTGCAAAATCAAACCGAAACTAAAGACCGAACCAAACCGAACCTGATTCGGTTTTTGGGTTTTTTATTTTTCTTTTTTTGGTTGTTTGGTTTTGTTACGGACCGGCCCAAGGCCCAAATCCAAGGTATGGCCCAATAAGGAACACACTCGAATCTATTGAGTACCGGCCATATAGAGAGATCTCATATCACAGCAGATCTTATCTATCGACATCTAAACTGAATCCACGTGATATTTGCTCCTGGATATTTGCCCCAGATATCTAGCATGGCCGAGATATCCTCCACAGAAGCCTCTATAAAGACAGAGGTCCATTCTCCATGTGCACACGTTCTAACTTATGCTCACTTTACATTCTGTCACACAGAGTACACACACCACCCCCTGGCTAATCGCCTACAAGTTTATGTCGAACTACGTTGACTTTGATCCCTTCAAAGGGTACGTAGGCTCTAGTCTTGACACCTAGTCAAGTCCAATCAGTCTTGTTCCCAAAAAAGAACATTGGCGCCGACCATGGGGACGTTAAAGTTTGATCCCCTTGACCACTGATGGCGAACACTAGAAGCCACAGTCAAAACCAACAGCCTAACCAACCACAGGCTGCAAGCAATCCACGGCCAAATCAACCTTAGGCTGGACCGAGTCAACGACACCTTCTCAACCCTCCACTTCGCGAGACTACACCGGAGGGCCATGTAATGGACACAACGACCTGCCCTCCTGACACTGGGCTACCGTTGATGCAACTACATACAGATATTCCGGCTCCAGACGTTCGGGCACTAGATGCTGACGTTCGTATCCTTCGGAGGACACAGGAGTTGATGCTTAATAGGTTCGAAAACAAGGAAAAACAGGATCATCTCCAATGCCAACAGGATTTCCAAGCTATCGATCAAATGATAGAGGAAAAACTGGAGATTTTCTTTCAACGAGGAAATTGGAGGGATTCTAGGAAAGGGAAAGAGAAAGTGACATCAGATAATAGCAGTTCGTCCAGTAGTTCTGAGTCCGGGCTAAGACTCCAGGCTCCTAACAGGACTAGGAGAGGGGCTAGAGCCAGGCGAGACCGGCAGCCGCCCTCATCACGCAAGAGAGCGCGTCTGTCTCAGATCACTGACAATGAGGACCGGGATGGAGAGGAGTACCGAGATCGAGATGGAGAAGAGGAACGAGAGCATTATGAAGATCGAGACGGAGAGGAGGACCGATACTTAGACAAGCATCGAGAAGCAAGTATAGTCCCTCGACCGCATGGCTCCCCCAGGGAATATAGAATGAAGTACCTAACGGGATCCGGAAGAACACCATTCTCCAGGGCAATGACAAGGGCTCCGTATCGAAAGAATTTCGACCTGGTCGACCTCCCCAAGTATGATGGCACACAGGATCCGCGTAACCATCTCGAAGTGTTTGAAAAGTTGATGTGGGTGCGGTCGATTGAGGGCCCGGTCATTATTCGCCTCTTCTCGGCCACCTTGACCGGACCGGCTCATAAATGGTTGAGTTCTTTGCCAAACAATTCTATCCGGAACTTCGAAGACCTCGGGCGTAAATTCGAGTTACACTTTGCCACTAGCAAAAAACAGCCCAAGTCCTAATTTTCGTTGAGCAAAGTAAAGCAGAAGAAGGGCGAGACACTCCAAAAGTACCTAGATCGGTTTAGAGACGTGGCAATGCAGGTACGTTCTCTGTCAGAGGAGGTCCATGTACACTGCCTAGTCAACGGTTTGGGCTCATCGTCGCGCCTGGCGAGGAGCCTGTGCAAAAACTGAGTTTACACGTTGACCGAGTTCTACACCTGGGCAAAGCAGTATCTGGATGTCGAGCAAATGGAGATCGCCAATGCCAATGAACCCGAGAAACCGAGGAATGCGTCACCTGACGCGAAAGATCGGACCAACAAACCCGAGCCCGAGACACGAAGGCGTGATCGAGACAACCGACCTCGTCGGGATAAGCAGGAGGGGAAGCCAAAATACGATAGCTACACGCCCCTAAACGTCTCCCGGTCATAGCTATGGAGGGAGGTCGCCCAGACTGATATGAAGACAGTGGGGAGACCGAGGACCCTCAGAAACAGGCCAACCACAGATCGGTCCACATTTTGTGCTTTCTACGATGGACCGGGACATACCATAGATGAGTGCTACGAGCTCCGGGATGTCGTAGAAAAGTTTATACGAGATGGGAAGTTACGCCAATATGTGATCCAAACTCAAGGAAGAAAAAATGGAAAGCGAAATCACGAGGACCGGAGTAGAAGCCCGGCCAAAGATTTAAGGAAAGGTGAGAAAAGAAGAAAATCCGATTCCGCTGATGAATTCCCAGAAGCCGATTTTCAATGTAATGTCATCAGTGGAGGATTTGGAGGAGGTGGAGACATGGCAAGCCAACGAAAGAAATACCTATGCGAAGTGCTGACAGTAAGAGACTTCCCAAAGTTCAAAGATGACCAACGGAAACCAAAAGCTCCCTCGCTGGTCTTCACCAGCGAAGAGCTAGCCGACGTGATGCCAGGACACCAAGACGGATTGGTTATCACAGGGACCTTGGTGAACTGCCGAGTCAAGAGGATATTTGTAGATGCAAGTAGCTCGGCCGACATTATAAGCTGGGATGCTTACAAGAGAATGCACCTTGATGTAAAAGACCTGAAGCCGTGCAAGACCACCCTAGTAGGGTTCAATGGGGAATGGTCCTTTCCCAAGGGCTACATAGACCTTCGACTGACCTTGGGAACGAAGAAAGCATTCAGGACGGAACGGGTATGGTTCATTGTAGCCGATTTTCATTCCCCTTATAACGTCATATTGGGAAGACCAACCATACACAGTTGGGACATGTTGGTATCCATGAAGCATCAAAAGCTTAAGTTTATCAACGACAAGAATCAAGTAGTAGAGGTGACTGGGGACCAGAAGGAATCTCGATAATGTTATTCAGAGGCTCTACAGGTTGGAGAAGAGGGACCCTCATCACCACCCGGCTCAGAAGGAGTGAAGCTAATATCGACGCTGAAGATGACCGACAGCCTCGACGACCGGTTAATATGGTAGAACTCGATCTCAGAGAATCAGAGAACCCTCGGCCAGAGCCAGAAGGAGAGTTAGAGGAGTTAGTATTGGGACCCGACCCAACGAAGACGACTAAGATTGGCGGGGGTATGAGTACTGACCTCAAAACTCGGCTGATTAAGTTACTGAGACAGAATCAAGACGTGTTTGCTTGGACATCGGCCGAGATACCGGGAATCGACCCGCATTTTTGCTGTCACCGGCTCGCTATTTGGCCGGGATCGAAGCCAATAGCCCAGAAAAAACGGAATATAGCCGCTGACAGACAACAAGCCCTCGAGAGCCACGTGGTAGAGCTCCTAGCAGCTGGGTTCATACGAGAGGTACAATACACCACCTGGCTATCCAATGTGGTCATGGTACGAAAACCAAATGGCAAATGGAGGGTGTGCACGGACTATACAAATTTGAATAACGCATGCCTGAAGGATTCCTACCCTATGCCTAACATTGATCAATTAGTCGATAACTCGGCCGGTTATCAACTACTATATGGATGCTTATTCCGGATACAATTAGATAGCCATGCATCCTGACGACCAAGGGAAGACGGCCTTCATGACGGATAAGGCAAATTACTGCTATAACGTCATGCCGTTTGGGTTGAAGAATGCTGGGGCCACATATCAGCGAATGATGAACCGAGTTTTTGAAGACTAGATTGGGCGCAATGTCGAGGTTTACATTGATGATATGATTGTGAAGTCAAAACATCCAGAAAATCATATCCGGGATCTGGAACAGACATTTGAGAAGTTAAGAAAACATCGGATAAGATTGAACCCGGTCAAATGTGCTTTTGGAGTTCCAGTGGGGAAATTCCTGGGCTTTATGCTGACTAATCGAGGAATCGAGGCCAACCCGGATAAGTGTAAGGCTGTGTTAGACATGCAGGCTCCTAGATCTAAAAAGGAGGTTCAACAACTAACAGGCCGGCTGGCTAATTTAACCCGGTTCCTACCAAGATTTGCGGAAAAAGCTTTGCCATTCTTCAAGCTTTTAAACCGCTTTTGAAGAAATTAAACGATGCGTGGCAACCCCTCCGGTCCTAACAAAACTGGAGCCTGGAGAAACATTATTCTTATACCTTTCGGTGGGTGATGAAGCAGTCAGTGCCGCCTTGGTTAGGGAAACCGAGGCCGGGCAAGCGCCTATCTATTTTTAAGCAAAGCATTACAGAGCTTAGAACTCCGGTACCAGAGGCTTGAGAAGGTGGCTTTTGCCCTGTTAACTATGGCAAGGAGACTGCGGCCATATTTTCAAGGACATCGGATTGTCATCCGAACCAACGAACCGATCCGCTAGATTCTACATAAACCGGACCTAGCTGGGAGGATGACTAGTTGGGCCATAGAGTTATCCGAGTACGACATCACATTTGAAGCCTGGCAGGCAGTCAAGTCTCAAGCATTAGCGGACTTCATCAGAGAGTTAACCCTAGTTATAACCAATGACATCAGCCACAATGAAGCATGGAATGTGTACGTTAATGGTTCCTCCAATTCCAAGGGAAGCGGTACTGGTGTCATCATAGAGAGTCCCGACGGGGTTGCGACTGAACACTCGCTACAACTAAAGTTTCCAACATCCAACAATCAAGCCGAATATGAGGCCCTACTTGCTGGACTGCTACAAGCCAAGGACAACGAGGCACGACGGGTCAAGGTTTTCACCGACTTGCAGCTTGTCGCTGCACAAATTGATGGAAGTTATCAAGCGAAAGGCCCACTGCTGGCCAAGTACCTTAATAAAGCGAAGGAGGTTATGGCCGACTTTGACGGGGTGATAGTTACTCATATTCCCAGAGAATAAAATATGAGGGCTGATATCCTCTCCAAATTGGCGAGTACCAAAGGACCCGGTAGCCACAGAACAGTAATTCAGCAAAATTTGGCAGAGCCGAGCTGCGTAATGACCATCTCGGCAGGGACGAATTGGAGAAAGCCGATAGAGGACTACCTGGAGAGAGGCATTATCCCGACAGATCCCACCAAAGCAAAAAAGCTAATCTGAGAGGCTGCAATCTATACCATGGTGGACGATCACCTTTACCGAAGAGGGTTGCACTACCCAATGATGCGGTGCTTGGGGGAAAGAGACGCCAAATATATGCTGGCCGAGATACACGAAGGCTCCAATGGGCATCACATTAGAGGCAAAGCACTTGCTCGGAAGGCCCTACGAGTCGGGTACTATTGGCCGACTATGAACCAGGACGCCATGGAAGCTGTTAAGAGGTGCGAAAGCTGTCAGAAGCATGCCAAGATCATTTGGCCGCCGCCGTCTGAGCTCAAAGGAATTTCATCCCCCTGGCCCTTCAACAAGTGGGAATGGATATCCTCGGACCTTTTAAACCAGCGTCGGGGCAACTCAGATGACTCATTATTGCGGTGGATTACTTCACCAAGTGGATTGAAACCGAGCCATTAACTACCATCACCGCGGCCCGAATAATGAGATTCTTCCATCACAACATCGTCTCCCACTTTAGGATACTAGCCGAGATCGTCACAGACAATGGGACCCAATTTATGGACCATAGGTTCCAAACCTTAATGTCCAATTTGGATATTAAGCATCGCTTCACCTCAGTCGAACATCCTTAGTCCAACGGCCAGGCAGAGTCGGCTAATAAGATCATCCTGGACGGCCTCAAGAAGCGGATGCTAGATGCAGAAACCAATTGGGTCGAGCAGCTTCACAGCGTTTTGTGGGGCTACAGAACAAGCGTGCAGACTTCAACTCAGGAAACGCCGTTTCGACTCACCTATGGTTGCGAAGCAATGATCTCGGTCGAGATAGGACACCTTTCATGGAGAAAACTCACAGCCCGGTAGGAAGGGCAGGCGTCAAATGACGATTCCTTGAAAACCGACTTGGACCTCATTGATAAAGTCTGAGTCACGGCACATTGTTGAGAGTTAGCTGCAAAGCAGCTCCTCGCGGCAAAATATAATCGGAAGGTGCGAACCCGGTCTTTTAACCGAGGAAACTTAGTACTCCGACGAGCCGACATCGGAAACAAAAACGCTCGAGACGGAAAGCTAGCTGCAAATTGGGAGGGTCCTTACCAGATCAAAGAAAAATTAGAAGGTGGAGCCTATATACTTGAAACCCTGGCACGGAAGCCGGTTAAGAGAACTTGGAACGCGGACAAGCTAAAGACCTACTATAGCTAGATCCCAGCATGAATTCACTCAGATAGGCTTACCTCGTCCAAAATTTTGGTTATTTCTTTATTTTAAGTATTTGCGTATTTATGTCTTTAAAACTATTGAACTATTTGTTTGCTCCTTTGAGCAGTTTATCTTAATGAAGGATGTTTCCATGGAGATTCAGTAAACGTGCACGATAATTGCTTAAGCATTACATTGAGGCATATAAGCCCGGTCACAAATTCGACACTGAGGTCTTTAAACCCGGTCAAAAGCAACCCATCTAGATGGAGGACACCAACCGTTGTACTCCGACGTGCTCAGGTATAGAGCTCGGCGAAACTGCCATACGTGGCCTTCGCAAAATTGACGTGTCAATGCTCGCCCGGCATAGGCACACAGACTATCATTCCCACCCTGATCAGGTCAAAATGTTTAAGTGTTGCGTTATTGACACCTCCGCTGAACAAGTGACAGTCCGAACCTAGGTCGGTTAAAAAATTTTGTTTTCCTTGATTAAATTAAAGCCAGAAATGAGGTACTTGGTTAAGTCAACACCCACGAGGTTAAAACAAGACAGCCTTGCCCATTATCCCAGACTCATGTTTTGGTCGAGTATTTAGACCTGTACCTACTACGGCCGATAAGTTTCTAATCAAAGATCAGAAATTTATAAAAGTAAATCATGGCAATCAGAAATGGTATGCATAAATCATCAAATTGTCAAATGGCACTTACGCCAACAGAATATAAATTATTCCGGGCACAGACGCCCTGAAAACACAAGTTCAAAATAGAATTGGGCACATACGCCCAAGTTAAGTATTTACAAGAGTCAGGATCGACCCTTAGGCTTTGGCCAAGGGATCCTGAGGACCAGAACCACCTTCTAGTGGAATAGTGAGAGACACCTCCTCTCCTTCACGATTGAGTCCTGGATCCCCGGCCTCAGACATCGACGCTGCTGTAGGAGAAGGAGGGGGAGGGAAGTATTTACCTTGGTGCACGTACGCCCAGTAATCCACCTTACTGAGGTCCAGAGCTACCCCAGGGTTAAAGTGGTTGATCAATGCTAATGCCATGTTAAAGGCATCCCTGGCGGTCACTCGAATCGTCTTGGAACTGGCAGCAAGGGCTTTCTTCGTGACAACCAGTTCGGCCCGCACAGCTCCCACCTCTTCCGCCAAACTCGCCCGTTCCCCCTGGACGGTCCTTAAAGCCTCCAAGCTCTTGGAGTTCGAAGCCTGCAGAGAAAGGACTTCGGCCTGAAGCTTGCCTACTGTCTCCTGTGAGGACTTCAGACTCGCCTGGGAAGTCTTCAGCTCCTCGGACGTCTTAGTGGCTGCAGCCTGGACCACCTTTAATTTTTCGTCCGACTTCTTTTTACCAGCCTCGGCTAAATCTCGGGCCGCCTCTGCCTGGCGCTTCTCAGCGGCAAAGCTCACTGCTTTTTTCTTCATCATCAGCAGGGACTGCACCAAGCCTACCCCCTTCAGCAAATGGTCCTGAACTGAATGGACCACCCGCTCGTCGGCTTTAGTCAAATCCAGGAAGAAGTCTTGAAAGCAGTAGGGAGGAAGATAAGCCACAGAGAGTTCATCCGCTGACGCACCCTTCTCCCAAGCAAGTTCACGAGGCACCCCAAAAGGAGGAGGAGGAGGTGGAGTCAGACGGGTCTCGGTTTGAGCCGGGACGTCCTCTGTCGCAGGGCCTTTGTTTTTCTCCACAATTGGCGGAGTAGTCAATGGTGACATGGCCGAACTACCAGCGGCCAAGGTCCTGGCCCTCTTGGATCTGACGGCTTGAGGATCCGCCCTCGCCTGACCAGAGCCAGTGTCAGCCATCGTGCGTTTACGAAGCTCCCTTCTCGGCCGAACTTCAAGTTGGGTGTCCTCGGAGGGGTTTACATGTGAGACATAAGGAGGAAGCTGGTCCATCGGTTGACCTGCAAAACAGACAAAGCGGTTGGTATGAGCTTTACACAAATAACAAGAGTTAAAATATGAAGAAGAATGAAGGACATATACTTGGACCAGCACCGGCCTCAGGAAGAGGCCGGGAAAGAATCGATGCAACAGTCTGAACACCGGTTTCTTTGATGTAAGTTGCCAAGCGAGAAACCAGCACTACTTCTTCATTGGTAAGGTCATCCCCATTCACCTGATAGGTGCTGGAGTCCTTACCATGATGGTTGAAGGTCCAGTACAAAGGAAACCTCCACTCCACATCTTTGGATTCAGGGCCAAGGAGAAACTAGGGCTGCTTCCCAGACATGGCCACTACCTTAAAAAAGTATGTCTTGAACCGTTTGAAGGAATCAGAGTAGGGCTAGAAAAGTTTTCGGCCAGACACCCCCCGAAGAGAGGTCAAACCGTTCAGGCTATCATCATTCTTGACAGTAGGAGGAGTAAAAGGACAGAAAAAATAGAAGAAGATGGAACGTTTACAAGGGATGGCTTTAGGCAATAATTTACAGAAACGCTCGAAGGCTAGAATGAAGCCCTAAGCGTTGGGATGAAGCTGAGAGGGAGCAAGTTGGAGGTAAGTAAGAATGTCAATTTGAAACTTGGTAAAAGGAAACCTAATACCGAGGCGGGTGGAAAGATCTTTATACTAAGAGAAAAAAGAATTGTTACTCTCCTCTCGGACAGCACACACCTGCTCTTCATTAGAAGGAAGACGCAGGGTGCATGAAGACACATCGCCTAACTCAAGCCGGCAGAGATCTTTAGATGATAGCGACGACCGAGTGGAGAGCACCGAGGGTGCTACCCAAGGATATTTGGCTAAGAGAGCTTTTGCGGGCCTAGCCATTTCGGACTCCCCGGTCACAGATAAAGTCCTATCAGTAGATTGAGACGGCTCCATTCCAGACCTAGAACCTTCAAAAAAGGAAAAAGGGACGAGGATCAGCGAATGAAGAGTATACCTGATGAATGCATGTTAATAGCTGAGACACTAAGAGCGCTCTGGATCGAAGTAGAAGCCGGTGAAGATCTATGGCGGTAGGAGCCTAAGATTTGATTAGCTAAGAAATCCTGGCCAAGGGCGATATGGTGGGAGCTGGAGGCGATGCAGTCCCAACACGGGCCGAGGTATCCCTCTGGGAGAACGTCCGACCGCGCTTGAAGAAGGGCCTCATAAAAGTTGATTTGGGGGGGGGGGCAGGTATGGCTCTAGAACTCATCCTACCACCTATGTGAGGGTAACCACCCTGGGGTCTCAGACGGATAATTGGGGAAATAACAGGTGATGGCTGATGAAGACCTTTTGTCATTAGCCTTGGGGTCCACAATCAACAATTAACCAAGGATTGCGTATAGGCAAACCTAGGATCGTTCTCTCTTTTCGAGGAGCTTTTTATTGAATCCTAAGTAATCTAAATGTCATGCAAATGCAATGAAAACAAGGGGGGATTGGGTTTTGGATTTTTAAATTAATAAACTAAAATAAAAATGCAATTTAAATGAAGCAAAGATAAAATAGAATATAAGAAAACGAGAAGAAACAGATTAAAATCGACCAACCCAACGTTTAGATTCCAGAGACTTCCATCATTGAACGAAATATAAATAACCCACGTTTGGCTCTGGACGAACCGAGATCTCTACATTCGCCCAGAAAATCCCTCGACTAGACGATCGCCTAGAATATGTCCGAACAGCGGCGTCCCACTGTGCGATCGCACAGCAAAACTTAAAACCTAGTTCGAACTCAGTCCTTGGGATGAACCAAACCAAATATTAAATCTAATATTCAAACTATTTTCAGAAATCGGATCCGATAAGATGAAAATAGAAACGAGTTAAATCACCGATAAAACACAAGTTCTCTAGACGAATCATGGAATCCTCAATGTTGGATCAATCAAAGAAGCTTAGCCAAGCATGGCTAGGAAAAACGCAGAAAAAAAGATGAAGAAGAACATGAAGAACAACTCAAAGAAAATAAAAAACTTCTAATTTAATCTGAAAAACCCATAAAGGGTAATTGAGAATATGTTTGTAGCCACCATCTAATATTCCTTATATAGGAAAGATGACTAAAAATAGGAAACCTCTAATAAATAAGAAATCTCTAAAAAATAGGAAACCTCTAATAAATAGGAGACCCCTAATCAATAGGAAATCCTTATAAAAAAGGAAACCTCTAAAAATTGGTCTTTTATTACAAAATTCGAGCAAAATAAAAATCCAGAAAAATAGGTCTGTCTTTAGCTCCAATTTCGTCCATCTTCTTGTCCGAATTAGCCTTCCGAGTCTTCATAACAATTGTAGCTCTCTGAATCATCTAAAAAAGGAAAGAAGAATCAGGCTAATCGGATATCTAGATCAAAAGTTATGATGAAAATACTAAATCACTGTAAATCTAGAATTTAATCATAAAAATGAATTAAATCCAATTAAAAGCTCAAAACTCGATTAAGTAATAAAATCCATTATTTATTAACTAAACAATCCTAAATTTATTCACCAAGAGATACAAATAAGTGTAATAATATTCAATCATCAATGGCCCCATAACTCTCCTCTCACCAGACCCGCCACGGAGCAGCATGGCGAGCCTCTGTTCTTCGGTAAGGGGAGCTCGAATAGCCAGAAACTAAAATGAGGATAGCGAGCGCATAGGGCCTCTACCTCTTTAGGGGTCACATTTCGACCAGAAGAGGATAAACTTCTAGGCCTATCCATTACCTAGAAAGGTGCAGAAGGTTTGATAAGGAGGAAAGAAACAATGTGAAAAGAGGGAGTCCAGGACTCTCACTCGAAGATTTCATTGACGGTAACAAGAAAGGCCCAGAACAGTTTCTAGATACAGCCTACTTAAATAACGCTATGAGTCTACCCAGAAACACTCAAGAATAAAAGCCAGGGAATGGGGGCATGATCCAAAAAGGACTACTCAGCAGGCATGAAAAAATTAAAATGAAAAAGGAAGTAGCAAACATACCTGAAGTAAACAAAGAACTGAAGGATGTGTGGCGGTGGAAGCAAAACGCTGCGATAGAGGAAAAGAGAATTCTTTGCAGAGGAAAAACAGAAAAGTTGCAGAGTAGATGAAATGGAGTGAAAGGAGGGAAGTGTAATCGAGGAATTTGAAATAACGAATTAGCAAGAGAAAATGGTAAAAGGGACAATTCCTCGGCAAAAGTGGAATAGCGCACGTCACTCGACAGGAGCATTAAATGGGCACAAAAACCACTGGCGACAACCTGCAGCAGTTACAATTCCTCGCCACTCCGTAAGCGACAGGTGTTGCGGAGTAATCATGGAGAAGGCGCGAAAGATAGAGAACCAGGGAAACTGTGAGAAACGGCTGGCATGATCTCGGTTGAAGAAACTCTCTGCATTCTGTTAAGACCAGGGGCATCGAGGGAGTCCCCTGACTGTAAGAGCTCCGTGAAGGACGCCTGCCACCTATACATGGGCACATGACACACAGTGACGTCATGACCTCGGATGGACAGATTAAGACGGTCACCAAAACGACCGATCGCTTGTCCGGTTTACCACGCCCAGACTCCGCTCAATCATCCCGGTCGGGAAAGTATACATCTCGGCTCCTCAGTAACCTGACCAACCGAGTTGGGGGGCAACTGTTACGGATTGGCCCAAGGCCCAAATCCAAGGTATGGCTCAATAAGGAACACACTCGAATCTGTTGAGTACCGGCCATATAGAGAGATCTCATATCATAGCAGATCTTATCTATCGACATCTAAACTGAATCCACGTGATATTTGCTCCTGGATATTTGCCCTGGATATCTAGCATGGCTGAGATATCCTCCACAGAAGCCTCTATAAAGACAGAGGTCCATTCTCCAGGTGCACATGTTCTAACTTATGCTCACTTTACATTCTGTCACACAGAGCACACACACCACCCCCTGGCTAATCGCCTCCAAGTTTACGTTGAACTACGTGGACTTTGATTAATTTGTAGATTGTCAATTCATTACTTCATGCTATCTATTTATTTGCCGAATTGTATGTTTCGGTGGATTTTCAATTGATCTGTGGTGTATCTAGGGGTTCTTAATTCAGTTGAAGTTAAAAGATCGTCCTTAGACATTTGATTCGAATGTTCGACTACTGTTGGGACATGTTTTGTTATAAATAGAAGAATTATAGATTTTTAATGTTTCGGTTTACCATCTTGTTGCTGCTAGAGATCTCTGTTGAATTTTTGCATATTATATAATGCAATTGCAATCTTTCATATTGTTTTGTTGTTCACTGCATCCGTAGAGTGAGCGTATCGGACTATAAGTATCAAGGGACAGAGGGCATTAGTATCATTTTTTTTCCCATGCTGTCATGATTGCTATTCGTTTTCATCTCATCTAACGTGATATCCAGGGGAAACACAGAAGGTTAAATTAGTCGTCAAAATATTTTTTCCTGGTTAGTTGGCTCTTATTATACTTGAACATCTGGAAATTATTCAATCTCAAGTTTATGTCTGTGACTTTTTCTGATGCACATCGTGGTTGGAAAAATCTATGTATGCTTTTTGATTTGATTGAGAGTGTCTTTGTTGTTATAGTGTTTGTCTTTGGAATTGAATTCTGTTTACTAATTGTGGATATGTACCTGTTCTTTCCTTGTTCCCCACTTCTATGCTTTAGTTGGTAAAGCCTTACACCTAGAACATCCTCCCCTTAAAAAATCCTGCAATTGCAATGTTTTATTTGGATCTTAACCTTTAGCAACATTTATTGATGTACATGTTAAAGGCCCATTTCGTTATTCATTCGGTCCAAGTCCCACTTCTTACTGCCAAATCTAACCTAATTCCTCCTCATAGCCTCGTACAACAATGATACTTCCTCCTCCATCCTTCCTCCTTCTTCCTCCCTCCTTCCTCCAGTCTTCCTAGTCCTCTCCTCTCAGCAACGTCACTTAACAGTCCCTGGAAGTGTCACTGTCCTCCATCCTTCCTCCTTCTGCCTCCCACTCCTTTCCCGTCGACTATCACAGTCACGTGGTGCACAAATGCCTTCCCGAATTTCACTGCCATGTACCCTAATCCCCCCCAGCCCCACCACTCTGATCCTCTCCCCCCTGTTGTCCACCAATCTCTAATCCTTCATCGGGCCGAACACTGTTATCCCCATGCATAGCAGCAGTGCCGCCCCTTCCATCTTCAACTTCTGCGGTATGTGTACCACATACCTTCACATTTCCAACCAAAAAAAACAATGCTTCTGCTATCCTCAACTTAGTTTTCAAACTACCATTTGCACTGCAATTACAAGGCTGCAATTTTGTTGCTGAAATACTGGTTTGTATTAAGTATTTTTTCTATTAGAATTTTTCCTAGGGTTGCAGTTTTTTTTTTTTGCATTGGACAGGCTTGCAGCAGAAAAAATCCAAATAACCAAACTACACCAAAAACCGAACCAAAATTGGTTGGTTGTTTGGTTTTGGTTATTTCAACACTTGGGTTTCGGTTCGGTCATTAAAATGCCTTCAATTCGGTTGTTTGGTTTTTACTGAAAAACGAACAGAAAACCAAATGCTCACCCTATCCAGAATATCTTTTTGGTACTAGTAACTGAAATAATTTTATTTTATTTTATTTATTTATTTATTTTTAAAAAAGGAACTTGTTGTCTTGTGCCAAAACAGCACCACTTTGGGTATTGGGCAACAGCGGACCAAAGCTGCATCCATGCCTCACTAGTCCATTCCCTTGAGAACTTCTTAGTCGAAGCGCTGAGGGCTACGACTCTCAATTCAGCTCTAATTTATCAGAATCTTCTCTCTCTCCTGTTGAATCCTAAAGTCTTTAATCCTAGCTTCTCTCTCTTGCTGTCACGTAAGAATGGTGGCTGTTGAGGCTGAAGCTAAAGCAACAGAAAAAGAAGAGGAGCAGGTAGTGAATCCATGGGAGGTTTCTGCCAAGGATGGAGGCAAGATCGACTACGACAAGCTCATCGACCGTTTTGGCTGTCAAAGGCTTGACCCATCTCATATTGAGCGGGTTGAGCACTTGACTTCTCGTCCTGCTCATGTCTTCCTCCGTCGTGGTGTTTTCTTTGCTCACCGGTATGCATTCTATTCTATCTGTTTTGAGTTTTCTCCTACATAGAAGAAATTCAATGGTAATGTACATTTCTTATTTGGAGGTAGCGATTTCAATGAAATTTTGGATGCATATGAAAGAGGAGAGAAGTTCTATTTGTATACAGGACGAGGACCATCTTCAGAAGCTTTGCATCTGGGTCATCTGGTTCCGTTTATGTTTACTAAGTAAGTTGAATATGTGTTTGCTTGTTAAAAGAGAATTTTGATCAATATATAGTGATATAATTCAATCGCTTCTGCAACAAAGTATGTAGCAAGAGATAGGGAAGTTCGTCGGCTCCTTAATACAAGACATATTTATAGAGTCTTGGCCATATAAGACAATTTTCATATTTGTCAATCTTAATCTATCGTATTGATGCTCCCTTAGTAATAATCAAGGAGTAAATGGAATTGAGGAATTAAGCTAGGGTTCATTAGTAATTAACTCATCTAAATTCTTTAATCTAATCAAATTAGATAAATATATCTTATATTTGTTAGAATCCTTCTGATTCTGATTGATATCTGCGATTCTTGCCTTGATTAGAGGACCTGATCTGATTCTATCTAGTTTAGGAAAGATTAGGCTATTATGTCAATTAATAGGATATTATGTCAATTAATTATATTTCCTTTTTCCTAATGTTTCCTTGTAACAGCTAACTCCCCTAAAGCCTATATATTGTAAACTCTTCCTATGAATAAAATACAACAAAGAGTGTAATCTTACCCTCTGATTTCTAATATGATATCAAAGCCACGGACACTCGTCCGAGGCCAGAAACAGCGAGTGAAACACTGAGTGACTGTGAGAAGAGAGAAACAGTGAGTGGGAGTTTTTTTTTTTCGGCGAGTGTAGGGCTTTCTGTAGGGAGCAAGTGGGACACCACCACCTAGCCCAGACGAATCGCAAGGTCTTGATCGGCGGACGCCCAGAGTCCGGCCACCATCCGACGTCTCCGGCGACTGTTGACATTTTCCTGCGAGAACTCCGGCGAACGTTTTCCAGAAAATGGATTCATCCCAATCTACTCCTCTGTTTGGCTCAATTTCAGGAAAAACAACTGACTTAACTCCCATGGCTTTTATGTCTGGTACAAATTCTTCAACTTCTTCCACTACTATTAGTACTACAGCGTCAACCAGAACCACAGAGATGCCGCCAGATTTCTCAGAAAATCATACTATGGTTATTAACCATAAGTTTAATGGTCACAATTATCTCCAGTGGTCACAAAGCGTGCTGAGGTATATTCGTGGAAAGAGAAAAGAGAAATATATCAATGGAGCAGCTCCTCAACCAGCCCCCAATGACCCCAATTTCGACACGTGGTTTGCTGAAAACAATCAAGTCATGACTTGGTTGTGCAATTCGATGACCGTGGAGATTAGTGAGAGATACCTACTTGCACAAACGGCAAAGGAAATATGGGATGCTGCTAGAAGAACCTACTCCTCCCTCGAAAATAATGCTGCCCTAATTCACTTGAAGAGACAACTTCGGGATTTGCGACAAGGTAGTATGTCTGTGATTGACTATTATAATGCATTGTTAAAATTATGGCAACAGCAGGACCTATTTGAAGCTCATCCCTGGGAAACTCTTAAAGATGCACAATTATACAAACAAATTGTTGAAGAAGGAAGGATACACGATTTTCTGTTAGGCCTAAATGACACTTTCGAAGAAATAAGGGGAAGAATCATGGGATTAAAGCCACTCCCTCAGCTATTTGATGTGGTTAATTTTGTACAATTCGAGGAAAGCAGGAAACTCTTAACCCGAAGCGGACCAAGTCACATGGAAAGCTCGGCACTTGCAATTCAGGGACCACATGGAGAAAGAAGAACTAATAAGTGGTGCAACTATTGTAAAAGAAGGGGCCATAACAGGGAAGAATGCTGGAAACTCCATGGAAAACCGCCTGGGGGAAGATCAAAATTCCAGAGTCACATGACCACTGCTGAACCAAAAGTGGAAAGTGAAGATCGCCTGAGTCAGGAGGAATTACAGATGTTTCGTAAAATGCTTGACAAACAAAATAAGCCTAACTCTGTCCCTAGTGTGAATCTTGCACAGTCAGGTAATTCTATTGTTGCCCTAAATACTGTGATGACTGGTGACGATACCTGGATTGTCGACTCTGGAGCCACAGATCATATGACCGGTAACAAATCCCTATTCCATACCCTTAAACACTGTCGGTTGCTAATGGAGTCTTCACTAGGGTTGAGGGTATTGGAACTGTTGTATTATCTAATCACTTGACAATATGTAACGTGCTGTTTGTACCAGAACTCACTTGTAATCTTGTGTCTGTTAAGCAAGTTGACTAGTGATAAAGTATGTCGAGTAATTTTTGATAAAGGCTTATGTATGTTTCAGGATTTAAAAACGAGGAGGACGATTGGGACTTCTAGAGAATGGGATGGACTATTCTACCTTGAAGGATCCACCTCAAAGAATAAAGATATGTGGAAGGCAAGACGAGCACTGGTTAGCTCAAATTCACAGTATAAAGATATATTGTTTTGGCACTGTCGGTCAGGCCACCCTAGTTTTGATTATATGAAACATGTGTTTCCAAGTTTATTTAATAAAAATTCTATTCCCTTTAGTTGTGAAACTTGCCAATTTGCTAAATAGACACGATCTTCATATTCTAAACAGCCCTATACTCCTTCCTCTCCATTTACATTAATTCACAGTGACATTTGGGGACCGGCCCGAGTTCCTACTCTCACTCATTCTAGGTGGTTTGTGACGTTCATTGATGATCATACTCGAACCACATGGGTCTATTTGATGAAAAACAAATCGGATGTTGCTATAGTCTTTCAAAAATTCTATACCTTTATACGAACTCAATTCAATACATCCATTAAGGTACTTCGCAGTGATAATGCCAAGGAATACATGAGTACAACCTTCAAAGAGTTCCTTGATCACTAGGGAATTCATCACCAAACCTCCTGTCCCTACACCCCTCAACAAAATGGGGTAGCTGAACGGAAAAACCGTCACCTATTGGAAGTAACCCGTGCATTGCTAATGGAACGAAATGTTCCCACTGTCTTCTGGGGTGATGCCATCCTTACAGTAGCTTATCTCATAAACCGTATGCCTTCTAAAGTCCTCAATTACAACACTCCAATACAAAAGCTCCTTGATCTTTTCCCAAATTGTCCTCTCATTAACTCATTACCTCCTAAAGTGTTTGGATGTGTTGTCTTTGTTCACAAACAGGAGGGAAACAAATTTGGTGCTAGAGCTGACAAATGTATATTTCTTGGCTACTCCTCCACCCAAAAAGGGTACAAGTGCTATTGTCCATCTTCGAAAAAGCTTATTGTTTCACGAGATACAGTGTTCTCCGAAGATGATGCTTATTATCCTAAATTACCCATTCAGGGGGAGAATTCCAATATTGAATGGCTAATCATGGATACATCGAATTCCAACACCTCCAATCCTAATTCCACCTCAAATCCACCTGACATATCTTCAATATCACCCAACCTTATAGCCTCTCTTGACATACTTGCTCCCACAAATCAGCCTAATACACCCCAACCAGAACAACTCAATGAACCGGAAACACATGTTGAAATCAATACAGGGATGAATGAAGAATCACAACAAGAAAGAGAGTCCAGCTCACACGAGCCAGATACTGGTAGAACTGTCTCTCCCATTCAAAGGAACAACCATGAATCCGATCCGGAATTAAATCCTGAAGAACTGGGTTGGCCTATTGCCTTGAGAAAAGGGGTAAGATCTTGCACTCATCATCCGATTCAACGATTTGTCTCATATGGTAATTTGTCTACAAAAATGCGAAGTTTTGTTGTAAATAGTGCACAGATAAACATTCCAAGCACATTTCAACAAGCTATGGCTGATCCAAATTGGAAGCAAGCTACAGAAGAGGAGTTGAGGGCACTCAAGGAAAATAGAACATGGGAAGTCACGACCCTTCCTGAAGGAAAGAAATCAGTAGGATGCAGGTGGATCTTCACTCCGAAATTTAATCCTGATGGTAGTATCAACAAATACAAGGCGAGACTCGTTGCAAAAGGGTATACCCAGACATACGGGATCGACTATCAGGAGATATTTGCACCAGTGGTCAAGTTCAATACCATTCAAGTACTGTTATCACTTGCAGCAAACTTAGATTGGCCTCTGTACCAAATGGATGTGAAGAATGCATTCCTGAATGGCGACTTGGAAGAAGAAGTATACATAGAGATTCCAGATGGAGTTCTAGCTCCTAATAACTCTGTGTGTAAGCTAAGAAAGTCATTGTATGGACTGAAACAGTCTCCGAGGGCGTGGTTTGGTAGATTCACCAAAGCAGTGAAAGGACTTGGGTATACTCAGGGACGAGCAGATGACACGTTGTTCACCAAACATATTAATGGCAAAGTCACCATATTGATTGTCTATGTTGATGACATAATCATTACCGGAGATGATGAAGAATCCATTGCTCAACTAAAGCAGGACTTGTCCACTGAATTCCAGGTAAAGGACCTCGGACAAATGAGGTATTTCTTAGGCTTGGAGGTAGCAAGAATAAAGAAGGGCATCAATGTATTTTAGCGCAAGTATACACTAGACCTGTTACATGAGACAGGCATGTTGGGCTCTCAACCAGAAGGGACACCAATGGAAGAGGATTGTCATTTACAGATCAAGCCAAAAGGTGTTCCAGTTAATTCAGAAAGATACAGAAGACTTGTGGGGAAATTGATATACTTAACTCACACCCGTCCTGACATTAGCTATGTAGTTGGAATAGTAAGTCAATTTATGCATCAACCACAAGAAGAGCACATGGAGGCTATATACAGAATCTTGAGATACCTAAAACTTAATCCTGGAAAAGGAATATTCTTTAAAAAGGGTACTACCAGAAACATTGAAATTTACACTGATGCAGACCATGCAAGGGATAGAGAGACCAGGAGGTCAATTTCAGGATACTGTACATACGTGTGGGGAAATCTGGTTACATGGAGAAGCAAGAAACAAACAGTAGTGTCACCAAGCAGTGCAGAAGCAGAACTAAGAGCTGTCAACAAAGGAGTTTGTGAAGGAATGTGGATCATCAGGTTACTGGTGGAGTTGAGAATTCAACATGAAGGACCAATGCAACTCTGGTGCGACAACAAGGCCAGCATTGAAATGGTCAAGAATCCAGTATACCATCATCGAACCAAGCATGTTGATATTGACAGGCATTTTATTAAAGAAAAGATTGAAGCAGGCATTATGACCCTATCGCACATAAGATCTGAAGAACAAATCGCAGACATCCTGACCAAACCACTAGGCCGAACGAAGTTTGAAGGATTCCGAGGCAAGCTGGGACTTCTCGACATATACTCTCCAGCTTGAGGGGGAGTGTTAGAATCCTTCTGATTCTGATTGATATCTGCGATTCTTGCCTTGATTAGAGGACCTGATCTGATTCTATCTAGTTTAGGAAAGATTAGGCTATTATATCAATTAATAGGATATTATGTCAATTAATTATATTTCCTTTTTCCTAATGTTTCCTTGTAACGGCTAACTCCCCTAAAGCCTATATATTGTAAACTCTTCCTATGAATAAAATACAACAAAGAGTGTAATCTTACCCTCTGATTTCTAATAATATTATATTAAGGACCGGAGGGAGTAGCATATACTGTTCAAATCATTTGACTTAAAAAACGAAGAATTACAAAGACCGTACTGGTTTAGAAAGGATGTTAACTTAATTGAAAATGTGTGCAGGTATTTGCAAGATGCCTTTAAGGTTCCTCTTGTTATACAACTCACAGATGATGAGAAATTCTTGTGGAAAAATCTCAGCATAGAGGAGAGCCAAAGACTTGCACGAGAGAATGCTAAGGATATTATTGCTTGTGGCTTTGATGTTGCCAAGGCATTCATATTCTCTGATTTTGATTTTGTTGGCGGGTGAGTGAGATATGAGGGTAGCTTTGGCTTAAGTATGCTTTCAAAAATTTTAGATGTTTCATCAAATTTTATATTCCTCCATTCCTAAACGTAGGGTTGGTGTTGGTCCTAAATGTAAGACCTCAATCCAATTTGCCTCTCATGTTTACCCAAACTACCACTACTCATACTCCTCAACAATAATGGTAATCAAATTTAAATAGTTACAAGACATTTGATACACATGGGTATTTTAGGAAGATTAGATCACATTTCTTACAATTAACTAATTTACCTAACTTGCTTAATCTACCAAAATTAGTTAAATACTCTTACATTAAGGACAGGAGGAGTATTATCTGTGGGTTTAGGAATTTCATTGGATATGAATCTATATAGATTCTGGAATCTTCCTACCATTGAGGAACTAAATTTGACCCAAAAAAAAAATTACAATGCGTAAATGATGTTCAATCTTCTAGGAGCATCTTGCACATAGAAATGAAAACAAAACGACTTTTCACCTGCCTTATTATTAATAGTTATTGACATCTTAAGTCCAAATTGTGGTAGGTTGATCCTTGTAGAATGTGTACAGATGAAACTTATAGGTTTATGAAATCCTTTTAGTTTATCATACAATATCTTTATATTCAATGAAGTGAATAGAGCTTCCCTTATCATATTTGGTCTTCCAAAAAAATATATCTTGTTCAACTACCTTATATTTGACCTATATTAATTATAAGTTCCATATCTCAAATTCATGGGTGATTGGTCAGATTGCTTGGGTTCTTATATGAGAGATCACAATCTTAAATTATGCGGAAGCTTTTTTTGTACATCACTTCTTGAATGAATTATCACTATCATTATAAACTTATGTTGACTATGCATGCAATTTTTCTCATAACTTCATTGTTTAAAAACTTTGCTTGCCAGTGCTTTTTACAAGAACATGGTACAGGTTGCAAAGCGTGTAACCCATAATCAAGCTGTTGGCATTTTTGGTTTCACTGGAGAAGATCATATTGGAAAAGTTAGTTTTCCACCAGTGCAGGTAAGGTTCCTCTCTTCTCTACCTCTATGATGAATGTACCATTCTATGTTTTTGTTAGTGATTTTTTTTGTCCTTCACAAAAATGTTGGGTGATTGAACATGTCCCAATCATTTACACCTTTTCTTCCCTTGGTAGTCTTCTCAAGCATCTGAAAGGTTTCATTTAGCTATAATAGTTGTTGTATTTCCCTCTAATCTGGTTGTTAGTATTTCACAATTTTATGTTGTGCACGTGCTTATTATGATGCAAAACTTTTTCAATATCAACAAAATTCCCACTACAATATACTGTTTCTTAATTTCTCTGGAACATAAACTTAATTTGTATAAGCACATATATGTTTATGTGTTTGTTGAAGCAGAAAATGTGACCAAAAGGCAATTTGCATGTAATAGATTTGATCTTCCATGAAAAAAAATGGCAAGGATGCTTTTTTAGATTCCTTTTTGTTTGTAATGTTGGATATCTGAAAGTTAGTACATCATTCATCCATGTTATTATGGAAGCTTCATTTCATATGCAGGCTGTTCCGGCATTTCCCAGTTCATTTCCTCACCTTTTTTCTGGCAAAGAGAACCTCCGTTGCTTGATCCCTTGTGCAATTGACCAGGTTAGTTTGTCATCAAGCATTTGTGTGCAAGTTTTCATATTGATTGCAAATTGAATTGCCTTATATGACATTATAAGTTTATATCTGATTAATTTTACTTTGTTTCTTGTAAACTTGGTGTACTGTATGAAAAATGAAAAGGAAAATTTGAAAAGGACCTGTTACAACTCCAAACATTCAGCTTTTGTCTATGACATTGCACCGAAGTACTAAACTTATCATTTGAAGCCCCATATTTGGCTTAAATTGATTGCCAGCTTAACATGTAATTATGGAGTTTGCTATTTATTGAAGTTGTCACTCGTACGTGCAGCAAAATAGCTCATTTCTTAAAAATAGCTGTTGAATTTTTTTGCTTTTGGTAGACTTCATGTTCATGACTAAGAAGTGTTGGGCATCTTTCAATTCTGAGTTTGCCTTACTAATGGTAATTAATCATTGGTGGATGAAAACTTGTTTATGCTTGCTGATATAAAATTATAATTCTTTATATTTTAAATGTTTGGTAAGTTTTTAGGGGAAGATCAACGTAGCTGTCAGTGGTATTGTCTATTATTAGAGTAGTATTAGTCAAACACAACACTAATTGTGTCCCTTAGCTAATTAGGATAGATCATTAACGCCTAACACTAACCCTGACCCCTGCTTCTATATAAAGGCATCACCCCCTCATTGTAACGGTTGTTGACCTATGGAATGAATGAGAATATTCGGTGCATCTCTTGTGTCTTGTCCCTCTCCCCTCCTCTCCCTCTCTCAATTCCTCTATCTCTCTTCTTCTTCTCTACTCTCTTCTACCTATCTTGTCCATTCAGTTCTGTCAGAATTTACAGAATTGACTCACTTGCCTAGTTATTCGTTATGGTTAAAGGAACACTCAGTTGCATGCTAAATTGTGCACTAAATACTTGAAAGTATGTTAGGAAGCTCTAAAGATCAATCTAGTATTCCCTCTGGTTCTTATTATAAGCCGCCAACTAGCAATTGTATTTGGTCCTTTTTATAAAGCACTTACTTGTTTCCAAAACGCATTAATTATTTTTTTTCCATGTATGCCCATAATTAATAAGAGTAGTGGGTGAGAGTAATAATTAATATAATATTAGAGTTTAGTGCAATTAGTAAGGGTAGTATTGGAAACTATTTAAATTGTAGGATAACTTTATTGACTTTAATTGTTTTTATTGGTTTGTGAGAATTGTTAGTTGGTGCCTTATAATAACCTATGATGCACGGCCACGTCAAGTTTGGGGAAAAGAATGTGTCCGACACGTGAATTATCCGATGTGTGAATTGAACTGGAATTCGTGAATTATAGCGGTCAACAAGTCAAATGTCAATTTTGTAATTTTATCAAAAGCTGAAGGCGTGTTTTGTAGACCCGAATTTTGGCCCCAATCAACAATGACGAGCAGCATCTTAGTAATAGAAATGATTACTGTGTCTCACTCTCTGTTTGTGTTCTTCGCTTTTCTCGGTAGTTCCTCTAATTGAGAGTTGAGAGAGATGATTAAAGTTTAAAGCTTCAGGCCTTCAGCTTAAGCTTAAACGCCAACTGATTATTTGAGAATCTCTTAGTAATAGAAATGACAAGCGTTCTAGAATTTTATGAAGCAATAAGTTTGCTGAAATATTTCTGTGTGTGGGTGAACACCTTTGGTATCGCTAATTTGCTGTGTGTGTTTATGACGCCGTCTTAGCTATGAAGCAAGCAAGGCATAAGTTTCAAAGTCTCTGTCTATCTTGTTACTTATCAGTATATTATTTAATACTAAGCAGTGTTGTTAAAACGTCGTTTTGAAACGTTAAAATGTATGTTTCTATGTTTTTCACCGGAAAATCGTGTTAGAACAGTGGTTGAAATAGAAAATGAGCTGAAACGGTCAAAACGCCGTTTCAACTCAGTAGAATCTGTTGACATGGCGTGTTAACTCGCAGCCTTGGTGGTCGTTGGATTTTGCAGTTCTCGCCCCTCTGTTTCAGGTCGTTGGTGGTGAGGGTGGAGTCCAGTGTCGACTTAGAGGAATGTGGAGGATGGAAGGATCGAAGGTCTGTCACCTCGTGGCGCTCTATGATCTAGGGTGATCGGGTCTGTCTCAGCCTCTGTGATCTTAGGTGATCGAAGGTCCCTGGAATGAAGATGACCTAATTAATCCCTAGGTCAAAACGCAAAATGCAAGAATTCAAAGTTCCGAGGAGGGACTAAATTGAAAAGTTTGAAATATTTTTGGGGCATAACTACACTTTCCAAGAAAATGCATTAAGAATCCTAATTTAATTATGAAAAATCACATTAAATTATGAGCTTAATTATTTCCTTAAGTTTTTGGACTTAAATTTGTGATGACTTTAATGTATTGGTGTGTTTTGGTTTTATATATGTTGGATTTTGTTTTGTTTTGTTTTTTGTTTTTGTAGTATGCAATAAACTTTTAAGTTTCGTTTACGTTTTTGCTCGTCCTTACCGTTTCTACGTAGACTCCACGTTTTAACAACACTGATACTAAGACATGTTGGAACGTGTCGAAATATTAGTATTTTTGAAGTAACGTGTCCACGTCATGTGTCGGTAGCGTATCGAAAATGCCATGTCAGTGTCGGTGCAATATAGATAATAAGGACTAGAGAGAGTAGTACATAGTATTTTAGAGAAAACAAAGAGAGGAAGTTAATGAGAATAGGAAGGGAGAAAACAAATATAGTAAGAACAGGTTATTTCTTTACGTTCATTGACCCCAACTAATATGATAACCACACATGGTAGTTATACCTTTTACTTTCAATGTTAAAACCTGCAAAACTTTCTTATATTTGTTGCAACTTTTGACCTTCTATTTGGACACACTTTCTTTCTCTAGGTTTTTTCCCTTGAAGGCTATGATGAATGAGCATTTCAAATTTTTTGCCATTGTCTAATACTTTTTCTTTATGACATCTTTAGGATCCTTATTTTAGAATGACACGCGATGTTGCTCCAAAGATGGGATACAACAAGCCTGCATTGATAGAATCATCATTCTTCCCTGCCTTGCAGGTATTATAATGGTGTTGTTAGGAAAAGATTCTTTCATTTTTTTTGGAATGGACCACCCATTTTTACTTGTCTATGGATACACAAGTTATTAGTTTGCATGTCTGATTCTGCTGTTCTTGTTTACCAATTTGGCTCTTTGTATAGTAACTTAATCGAACCTTCAACTTTCTATGTTGTGTCCCAAAAATAGTAAACGAGGTGACACAAAAATGTAAACAAAATCTGTCAAATGAGTTAAAGAGTCTGAATTTCAAGTGAATGTATGCTAGAAATCACATGATTAATAATACTACCTCCTATCCTAAATATAGGCCCCAATTAGCTTTTTTTGGGAAGATTAAGGAAATTAATTATATTACCTTAAAGTATTTACATTTATCGTTTTTTCTTCAAAATAATGTTTGACTGATATACAATTTAATTACACAGAACATATGAAATGGTTAGGTAATTTATTTTGCTTTCTTAAACTCTCCACAAAAAGTTAACCAGGTCTTATATTTAGGACCGGTGGTTGTAGCATTTATGGTTAATTAATCACAAGCTTTTTGCTCATAGCTTCATTCAAATTTGGATGCTTCCAGGGGGAGATCGGGAAAGATGTCTGCTAGTGATCCCAATTGTGCTATATATGTGACTGATTCTGCCAAAGATATTAAAACTAAGGTTTGTTCTTGACTTCTCTGCTAGTAGTGTTCATGTTCCCAATCGTGTCGTTTAATATTACATTTTGCTGAATCTCCTCTGCATATGACAAATTATCTACATCCTTGTTGCCTCAACTTTTCTTTCTTTCTTTCTTTCTTTCTTTGTTTTTTTTTTTTTGGGAGCTTGGGTTCCATTAATGTCATTTTAGGCTCTCATTTGTTGATGTATCGTGAATAATGTTCTCATAAGCTTCTTTACTTTCTGTGTATATGCTAAATACCTCGGGTTTTCTATTCTCTTTTTGAAAACATTTAGGATGATAGCTCATTGATTGAGCTAAAGCCTCCTCAACCAAGCAGTCAAGAATGCAATCCTTGTCACCCTTAAACTTCATAAATAATTAATTTTCAACATGTTATTTCGTCCCCATGATTTGTCTGTGCTTCATTCCATAGGGTTTTCATGTGAGGTGGCATGGTTTGCCTCATTTCATAGGGTTTTCATGTGAGGTGGCATGGTTTGCCCTTGACAGCATGCGATTTTGGAAATGCTAATGTCGTAATCAATATATTTGCGAAGTAATTGATTACCTATATTTTCATTTCTGATTTAATATAACTTGCTTTATGTATAATTTGAAGATTTAATGGGGCTGCCTCCTTTCTTCCCTCTAATGCACTTCTCTCCTGATTCCCTGTCTGCGCAAACACCCATTATTCTCCCTCCATTTCTATTATAACTGTGACATATGTGGCTTTCTACAGATAAACAAATATGCATTCTCTGGTGGACAAG
Source organism: Acacia crassicarpa (assembly GCA_034222035.1). NCBI lineage: Eukaryota > Viridiplantae > Streptophyta > Magnoliopsida > Fabales > Fabaceae > Acacia > Acacia crassicarpa. The sequence continues at coordinate 24,095,563 of JAWXYG010000008.1, forward strand.
ATTCTATAGAGAAACATAGGCAACTAGGAGCAAATCTTGAGGTAATTTATTTATTTATTTATTTCTTATTTTTTAATATTGCCTTTTTCTTCTAAAGAATATTGTGCTTGTACGGCTGAAAATCATTGACATTTGTGTGGACAAGATTGCTGAAATTTAGTGATATGATTATTGATCTAAAATAGAGAATTAGGAGTAGAAGAGAGACACAAGAAGGAGACTAGAAGAGAAATAGAGAAGAGAGCTCTAAAAGGCTCTCACAATGTATTTTGCATGGTCATGAGTAACATGATTGTACAAATGAGAGGTTTGGGCTATTTATAACATGATAGCCCTCCCCAAGTCCTAATCTACGGTTAGTAGGATAAGTAATATAACTAATTATGCATTTATTTACTTAAGTCTATTTTGAAGCTTTATAATTGAGTCCCTAGGTATACAATTATAGTTTCTATAACAATGCCTCTTTTGGAATAACCCTTGACCTCAAGGGTTTGGCAATGGAAATTCTGGAAATTGGTGTTTCAAATGGAATAAGGAAACCCAAGTAGCCTCTTCCTCCAAGTAGCCTTGCCATTGCATCAATACTTCTGTAATTATCCTTCTCTTTTTCCTAACAACACGTTGAGACAATATTTGCTGAGGATAAAGAGAATTAGGGACTGTCGGCCAATCAATTGGTGGGTGTCGCTGCTTGACACTTGGATCCGGGAATAACTTCAGCAAGGATACATGGTAAGTGGGATGAATCATTTTTTCTGGAGGCAAGTCTAACTTGTAAGCTATTGGTCCGATTTTCTGCAGCACCTTATAGGGACCAAAGAAGTGAGGAGCTAGTTTTTGGTTGCTTCTAGTGGCTGCCGAAACCTAACGGTAGGGCTGCAACTTCAAAAACACCCATTGCCTAACTTCAACTCCTAACCGAGCGCTTCTCATCAGCTTTTTGCTTCATGGTATTCACTGACGTGTGGAGATGATGCTTTAGGACAGCAAGCATCTTCTCCCTTGCTGCAAACCTTCAGACAGAGACGACATAGACTGATTGTATCCTCAGAATTGACTTGACAGGTAAGTTCTTTATCTTTCTTTTATTCATGATCAGATAAAGCATAGTAGGCAGAACAATTTTTTTCTTTGATCAGACAGAAGGTATTGAGAACAGAAACAGCAACAAGAGACAGCCAAGGAAGGATTGGTCTAATACCACTGATATGATTGTTGATCTAAAATAGAGAATTTGGAGTAGAAGAGAAAGACACAAGAGGGAGACTAGAAGAGACATAGAGAAGAGAGCTCCAAAAGTCTCTCACAATGTATTCTGCATGGTCATGACTAACATGATTGTACAAATGAGAGGTTTGGGCTATTTATAACATGATAGCCCTCCCCAAGTCCTAATCTACGCTTAGTAGGATAATTATATTAATTATCCAACTAATTATGCATTTATCCACTTAAGTCCCTAGAGAAGCTTTACAATTGAGTCCCTAGGTATACAATTATAGTTTCTATAACATTTAGTTTCCTTAAATTCCTAAAAAATCATGAAAAGGTTAGTTTCTGCTGTTTTGGCTCCATGCATGTCTTATCCTTCACACTCAGTTAATGTGGGTTTTATTTAATAACGCCAGGTTCTGCTAATTTGTTTACCAGTATATCAATTTCTTTTGAATTAGTGCCCCCATAACTGTCCAACCAATTCCTTTGCTTATGTTAGTTGCTTGCTACCAAGTATTTTATTGCCCTAGAATATTCATAGCTTTTCACTTTTAATATATTCAGGTTCATATACCTATAAAATACTTATCTTTCTTCTTAGAGGATGATGCTGAGCTTGAACATTTGAAAAAGGTTAGATTTTTATTATTTTAATTAAAAGTCTGTTTATCCCAAAATCCTCACAAATTGCTTAATAGGAATTGGTACGTAACTTATATGATTTTTTGGCATTCCTAGGAGTATGGGGCTGGACGCTTGCTGACCGGTGAGGTGAAGCAACGCCTAACACAAGTCTTGACTGAATTGGTAGAAAGACATCGTAAAGCCCGGGCAGCTGTGACTGAAGAGGTGAGCTTTGTCTGCTCATACATATTTTGGTCTGCATGAGTCATTGAAATGGTTAAATACACAACTGATTGACATTGTCGAAGGATTTGTGCAATCTTGGTTTTTGGATTCTTTGAGAAATGGAATTAAGAATCTTGTATTACCTTACCTCCATTATATCCGAAGTTGTGGGTTTTATTAATACGACACCTACCTTCAGTTAGATACACGGTGCACTAATGTTTTGAAAAGTTAATCCTGTTTTACCAATACATCCCTAAAAAAAACATACTCCCTTCGTTTGGTCCTTAATATAAAAGTCAGTTAATCTTTTTTTGGAGAGATTAAGGAAACTAAATAAATTACTCAATTATTTCATTTTTGTATTATTAGATTATATATCAGTTTATAAGTCATACAATTTAGTTTTGAGAAAAACAATAAATATAAATACTTTAAGCTAACTTATTTAGCTTCCTTAATCTTTTCAGAAAAGTCAATTGGCTCTTATAGAGGTGGTAATAAAGAGGTTTCACTTAAGTCAAGAAAAGATGATAAGGCCCCCCTATCCCGTTTCTTTTTGCCATCTTTGTTGTCCTGTATTTAGTGTGGCTAGTTAATCTTGACTATCATAGCAAAAATTGAGACTTTATATAAATTGTGCTTCTCTATATTTTCACCCCCTATTTATGGTCTTTAACATGCATTTCTTACATAGACTGAGACTATCATAGCAAAAATTTAGACTTTAGATAAATTGTGCTTCTCTATAGTTCTCACCCCTATTTATGGTCTTTACATGCATTTCTTACATGGACTGAGTGGTTATTTACTTAAACATGTCAAACAATTTCTCACTTTATGTACTATAATAAATTAGAATAATTTAAATACTTGAAATTCTTGAAATTATGCTTTTAAAAGAAGAACGAGAGATCAAATAACAAGTGGATTGATTATTTGAAATCCACCTTAGTAATTGCTGTGCTGCTAGTTTCATTTGTAGCTGATCTTTTAAAAGGTTTCATTGGGGTATGGTAATTATTTATAACCGTGTGGCGACTTGAATTTCATCTTACTTTATTTTGTTCACCGGTTGTAAATCTGAACCAATCTAATACATTAAGATCTGTATGTTCATGACCAAAGTTTAAATATGATTTGTTGCCCATCTTGAATCATTGGAATGGCAGCTTTTTGTCCGATTGATTGCTTGATTGCTTACCACATCTTCACAAGATTTGCAGAATAAAAGCTTGTTTGGATTAATAAAATAACAAATTTAAGAGGCATATTTTTCATATTTTTTCTTCAGATGGTGGATGCATTCATGGCAGTGAGACCACTTCCCCACATGTTTGACTGAAGTTCTCATCTCATTAATTATTATCTACCCAAGAATTGTTGGAAGATCGATGGCTGAGTAGATTTAACAGTTTTCTGCGAAAATTAAGTTGGACATGTTCTGTATTTTGTTGTTTGATAGAGAATTTGTAATTTTGGAGGGAAAATGCTCTCATGTCAGATTTTGGCCAAGGGTTATTTTGAATGTGGGTGGAATGCAAAAGGATATTGCAATTAGCGTGCGTTTGGAAAATGACACTGATGAAAAGTGGAAACATTTTCTACACAATTGGTATTGAGGATTTCTTTTTATTTCTATTAACTAGAAGCTAAGTAGCCACTGGCTTAATTGAATAAGAATAAATGTAATATAAATGGTAGGTAATTGAATGTTATGCAATGATAATTATAATGTATTTGTTTGTTATAATCCTAGAAATCTTAAAAAGATGATAATTTTTATATTTATTTTAATAGCCATAAAATGAAAATACTGCATGTCCTATCCTCAATACAATTTTCCCCACACTCCTTTCCTTGGATCACTATGGTATCTGTATGGGTGTGTATTGCGTGATTTTCTTACTGTTAGTCACAAGAACTTCATGACCAAATCACCTAACACAACAACAATCTTGAAAATTATGCTTTTAAGAACTCAACACATAAAAACACAAATTGAACTACAACTATATGAATCCTACACACACACACACACACACACACACACACACATATATATTGGAATTATATACCTCTTGTAAAGAAGAGAGAGAATTACACACAAATCCTTTAAAATCATCAAATTGCGCTACAGCCCTATGATCGAATTGAGAAAAAATTACTTTCCCTTATTAATTTGAGCAACCAATGACAAGTCAAGGTGGAGCTGGTAAATATGGTTCAACCTACCGGTTATGGGTTGGCACACCGTGGGTTGACAGCCTGATGGGTTGGGATGAAAAGACTCGAATCAAAACGGGTTATAATTTAGCCAATCCAACTTGTAACTAGTGGGTAGTAGGATAGCCTATCCAATCTATTTTTCTTTATTTCTTTTGTTTTTTTTAATTTTTTTGTAATATTGCTTTTTCATATTTTTTTTAAACAATATAATGATATTTATCTAATTACCTATTAGGCTATTATCTAACATAAAGTGATTATAAACATAAGTTATTAAAATACATTACATAAACAAAGTGATTATAAAGTATCTAATTCAAAGTTTCAAACAAAATGAATTAAACCTACATCACAATTCAACATATTACAAATTAAATATAAATTCCAAATCCTGGATTAACATTCAACACACGGTTAGGGAGGGAGTGTTCTAGTTTTTTAGGATTTTAAAAATAAAAAATAAAAAAACTCGGGCTAGCCCAAGGGTTGGTGAGCTATCTTATCATGGGTTTAGATTATATGGATTCAGGCCTAAAAAATCGGCATCAAAACAGTCCCTCTTTTCACAATCCAACCCTCCAAATTTTTATGGGTTGGCACATGGGCTCAAACCCATATTAGTGACTTCAAGACAAGGTGTCACAATAATCATTAGGTATCCAATGACAAAGTCAGGATGACGCCAACTAGGGCTGTTCAAGATACCCGGAATCCGGTCCTACCTAGTCTGGTCCGGTCATACCCGGTCCAGCCCAAAAAGGAGATGAAAAAGCCCGATCAACTTCGGACAGGACCGGGTTAGACCCGAGGACCGGGTAGGACCGGGTTCCGGGTAAAGGTAGACGACCAGTTAGCCCGGTCCTACCTAGCTAAAATTATATATATTTATTATAATATATATTTCAACCTTCTAAAAAAAAAATCTCCTAGTCATTCTGCTTCCTCGTGATTAACCCTCTGCCACTGACACTCCTTAATTATTATTCTTTCACCTTTTTGACTTTTTCTCCTTTTCTCTCTCTCTCTTTTTTCCCCCTTCATTTCTTTTGGTTAATGATTACAATAATTTAGCATTTACTCATTTAGGCAGATCTAGTGCATTATTGGCGGTCTGTGAGGGTGTGATCTGTGCGCGCGTTCTTGGCGATCGCCCACTGCGACTGCCGTCAAAGAGTGGTCGCCGGCTGCCTCCTTGGTAACCGACGACAATGAGGAACCTGAAACTTGTGGATCTTTTTTTTTGGGTTTTTCCTTTAGCCTAGTTCGAGATCATGGTGTGTTAGCGTCCCCTTGTGCTGCTTGTGCTTGTGGTCGCTGTCGGTAGAGAGAACTCCAGATCTGGTTGTAGGGGTTGGTGTCCGACCGTTCGCTCCTGCTTCTCCATCAAATCTGGTTGTGGGGGTTGTGGGTGACCTTTCCTTTCCTTTTCTCGATTGGATCTGGCTATGGGTACTGTGATCTGCCCTCTGTGATAACTAAGAAGCATTTAGGCAGATCCATATCCTCGTCTCTCTCATGCGTCTCTTCTTCTTCTTCATTTTTCTTCATACTGCCGCACGGACACACTACCTTCTTCATCTTCTCCTTCTTTCTCTTCTCTCCCGCCTCTTCGATCTGTGAGGGGTGAGGGCAGTAAGGCCGGCTGAATGGGGAAGCTTTGAAGCTGGACCACTAACCCGGTCCAGTCTGGCCCAGTCTGACCAGCCCGGAAAAGACCAGGTTTCTTCCCGGGTAGGACCGGGCTTCGGGCTGGCTTGTCCAACCCGATCACCCTACCGGACCAGACCACAGGTTCATGACCTGCCCGGTCTGGTCTGGTATATGTACAGCCCTAGCGCCAACAACTTGAAGATTTATCATTAGTTTCTCAAATTAATAAAGGTAGAGTGATTTTTCTTTTCTTTTGTTTTTTTGGAAAAAATTTGAATTAATCTAACTCAAGTCCATAGGACTTCAATGCAATTATTTCAAAAGACATGTTTGTGAGTTTATCTACTCCTTATGACCTATATGTAATTCTCTCTTTTTTTGAAAGGTTCCATTTCTGATACCAAGGAATAAAAAAATTGCTATGTTTTTTTTAATAATTACAAAAAATAAAATACTCCATGCGAGAGTTGCAAATGGCTGTAAAGAAGAGGTCAAAGGCCGAAAGTAACAACAACATAAAGGAGGAAGAAGATTCCCTCATTATCAGCTCCCTCATTTTCTCTCACAGGCACATCCTGGCCGTCAAAATCCTGATCTAAGGGCTCAGAATAATTTTTTAAAAAATCGCGCGCGGTAACAAAAACCGCGCGCAGTTTTTCTAAAAATTATTCTAGGCCCTTAGATCAGGATTTCGACGGTCAGGATTTTCTGATGAGGAGAGATGGGCAGAAAAATGATTACGAGAAGATCCGGACTCCATAAAGGAACACCCTAAAAAGAGGGCCAAATGAAAATTGGGCCCCATCTTCAAAATCATTTACTTTTTGTTTTTTAACCGGCTCTTGAAAATCTTATGCAGCCAAGATTCTAAAAAGAGGTCCTCAAGATAATTATGATAATTCTAAATTCCTAATTGCATAGGAAAGAGTTGCCAGCCGAACAAGTTCAGTCGCAAAAAATATAGCAGAATGGGCGTTCCCAACTCCATACATGTAAGTGGAGCTAAATAACCAAGAGAGGGGGGGGTGAATTGGATATTCTTAAAATTTTCGGCAAAAACTCTGTTTTGAGACAATAAAAACAGAGGTGAACAGAGTAAGGGAAAGAATAGTTGGACACAGAGATTTATACTGGTTCAGTCCTAACAACTTGACCTACATCCGGTCCCCAGACTCTCTGGGATTTCCACTATATCAAAGATTACACATTCTGCACTCAAGAAGTAGTTTTCTCTCTAGAATTCACTCCCCCTTACAAGTTGTAATCAATGAACTCCCAAATCACCAAGCCCCCTTGACTTGTGATTCTTTACAATAAATGATTTACTGAAAAAAAAACTTTCTCTAAGAGCAGATATTGATAATCACTGAAGCTCTTTGTATCAGAAGATACTATGCAAGTGAAAACTGAAGAAAATAAATGTAGGCTTGAATGCAATTCATTTTCAGCTATTCAAAATCCAAAAGTGTGCAACTTTTTGGGCATAGCATTTAATGAGCTGAACTGCTTTTTGCTTTTTTGCTTTAACCCTTCAATAAACATTCTTTAAATTATTTGAAATTCACTAACAAAGTCATTAAACATAGCTAGGAATATCAGAGAATAATACTGGAAAGTATTAAGATTAAACAAAAATATTTTCCAAAATCGTCAGATTTGAATTTCTGAATCAGCGTTGTAAACTCGAGTTTAGTTCATGTGAACTCGAGTTTGGAGCTTCAGTTTGTAAAAATGTTTCAAGTTCAAAACATATAAACTGGAGGTTTGAAATCAAAACTTGAGGTTTTCAACACATTGAAAAGTCACATTGCTCTCGGGTTGATTTAAACTCGAGTTTGCAAGTCTGAACTCGAGTTTCCTCCATCCAGAGAGGAATGTTGCGATTTTGAGTCTTGGAACAACTTTGTCTAAAAGACAAACTCGAGTCTGTTAGTAGGCAGGCTCGAGTTTGACACTGTTTAAGTCAAAACTTAGTTTCAGCTTTCAAAACGCAAACCTGAGGTTTCCAATGCAAACTCTAAAGTTTTCTCAAGTTGAAAAGTGTATTGCTCTCTGTAAGGTTTGAACTCGAGTTTGCTATGTTAAACTCGAGTTTGTTCAACTTGAAAAACTCTAAATGTTCTTGGCCTGAAGTAAACTGAAGGTTTATGAAATCAGTCTCAAGTTTACTTTGGTTGAAAATCCTTGAAAGCTCTTGGCCAATTGTAAACTTGAGTTTGCAATGATGAACTCGAGTTTACATGTTTTGTAAACTCTTGAGATTTTTTTTTTAAAAAAAACTTTGCTCAGAATGAAACAGTGTAGAGTTTGTGAAAATCTCATAATTTTTAAAATCTTTCCCGCCAGAGGTAAACTCGAGTTTGTCATAACAGGCTCGAGTTTACAGGTTATGTAAACTATTGAAGATTTTCTCTGGAGGTTGCAAACTTGAGGTTTGTAAGTAGAGGTGTCGAGTTTAAAAATGTTTTCAAGACAAAATCCTCTCTACCTCTGGCAAACTCGAGGTTGCTAATGTAACCTCGAGTTTACACAAAGTTTTTGAAAACTTTGGAAAACTTTTTAGTTCAAACTTTTGGTCCAGTCTCGAGTTTGAATATTAAACTGGCGAGTTTACACCTTCTGTCAGTGGCAAACTCAAGGTTGCAAATGATAGGCTCGAGTTTGTCGTAGACAGAGTGTTTTTGTTTGAAATTGACAAGTTTTAATCCACTCTTATTTTGTTCAAAAACATCTCCACATTGTTTACAATTGTTAGTGATCATCAAAACACATAGGGAACTAACAATGCACACGACGCATATGGGAGCAATGAAGACCCGAGCAACAAACTTGGATGAAATCACAATAGAGACCAAACCAAAGCCTGAGCAAAAACAACAAGCAGCATAACCATCAAAACGATAATCATGGCACTGCCCATTCCATGATCATGTAAGAACCAAAAGGTCATGGGGTGGTCAAGTAGGTCTTTTTGGCAAAAGAATCGCAAGAACCTAGATTCGTAGATGCTTCAAGAACCTATGGGGAACCAGAGTAAGCAAGGTGAGGCGAACCATGACGTTGATGACGTCCACCGTTAGTACCATGAACAAGACCCTCAAATGAAGTATGAAGTGGACTAGTTGGGCTGGAGCCACCAAATGCAGAGATTGCATAAAAAAAACTCGAGACTTTCCTTACCAATATATGCTTTGATCCTCATGTATGTAGAGTTTCCACTGTTGTGCACAAGTAGCGATTGATCAACCTCCCTCGGGTACATAAGAGACTCGAAGCTGAGGATAGAGAGCACGAAGATGATCAATAAACAAGACAGTGCGGATCACCACAGAGAAGCCTGCACACATAAGAAGCTCCCAACGAGGTTCTTGAAAACCATGTACGTGCATAAGCCCATACAACCAGCGGAACCATTCGTATGGTGCATTGAACTAGGAAGCAGAACCCACTCGCAACATAGACGCTCCATTGTTACATGCACTGCACTTTCGCCAAGTTCAGGATCCATGAAGAAGAAGATGTCCCCAACTGATATACACAGGATCATACGACCTGCCTTGTGCCAGTGATGGAGAAAGGTATAAAACATAGACTCCGAGAAGCGACGAGGATCCATTGTTGTGATGTTTAAAGCTTTGGTTTGAAGAAGAAGCTCCCAACATCTTATACATATAGCATTCAAGGGGCTTGAAGAAAACACAGAAGACCCAACGGAGCAATGCACAATATGTTTGTGAATGCCTCTTGACAGAGTGAAGCAATGTGCAACAAGGAAAATCAAGGGCACAATGTCGTGGCAGTGAATGAGCTCGTGAAAAAGACCAAGGTATGAAGGTGGAAGGAACAGGGGAGTGACACCGAAGTGTCGAGGGGAAGAAGAGATCATCTTTAAGCAAACCCCCATCAAATCCAATCTCCTAGCAAGCAATTAATACCTTAAAAGACGAACTAACTAGCTTAGTTCGCTCAACTAGGCAGGCAACAGGAGGAGGCCCTTTACGCTTACAGGGAACAAGAGAACTAGAGAATGAGAAACAGGGCTCACATAGGTAAATGAAAGAGAAGGCTCAGAGCAGACCGAATCATTTTGGGCCACAGAAGGAGCCCAAATCTTACCACCCATACCCAAACACATAGAGAGACAGTGACTATGTGTAAAACTCCAAAGTCGGATTAAGAACTTTTTTTTCTTTTGGATCCAAACGGAGAAGTCTAAAAGGTAGAGTTGAGATAGAAGCCATTTAGAATTTGTTCTGGTGTAGAACACAGATGTCCAGCCTAGGGTTAGTGCTTTGATCTTGGATCAATGGGCTTAGCTTGAATATCTATGGAGGAGATACTTAGGAGAGCTTGGGATCACTGTGTACAAAATAGGCTTTCGCCAGAGGGGTTGATATGTGTGCACAGTGTGACGGAATGTAAATAGCTTAGAGTTAGAACGTGTGCACTGATAGGGCAAAACTTTAAGCCTAAAAACTCCGCAAGTGCACGGGCCGTCTCAAGTAATAAAGTGATAAGAAAAGTATGGTTCCCACGAGAACTTGGTATCACAAACTTTAGTTAAGCATTGATTTCACAATTTCATTTAAGTTGAAAAAACTAAATTAAATTTAATTAAGATAAAAGAAATTAAAACTAAAATAAAAATAAGAAAACTACCACAATAATCAAATGAGTAACCTAGAGTAACTAATCCCTTATTTGATTCCTAGATTTTATCCCCACTAAATTAACTTTGACTTAACTTGATCAGCTAATCTAGAGTATTAATGTTTATAAGTGCCTGTCGGTCCACTTATACACTTACCTCAAATAATTATGCAATGCCTCACATAATTAATTAAGATGCAATTCAAATCGGGCTCACTCTAATTTGATTATGCGGAGCTTCTAGGTATATGTCTATCCTAGACGCAAATTAGATTAAGACCTAACTTCACGTTAGATTTAAATCTAATTCCACATTATTTAATCCCAAAGTCAATTTAAGATTCCCTTCGTCAAGTTCAATCCTAAATCCTCAAAACATGCTTAACGGTGGCCAATCACTAAGCAATAAATAATAAAAATAAGATCAAATAAGCTGATTAAAATTAAGCAAAACTAATGAGTAGGAACAATTTCTAAGCCTCAAACAAGTTCATAGTACTCTAGGTTGAAAAACCAACTAGCCATACATGGCTTTATTTAAATCCATAAAAAAGATGAAGATTTGGGTTCTAAAGAAGAAGAAGAGAGAGGGAAGAAAGATTCTTCGTCGCCTCCACAGTCCTTTCGTCCTTCCGTGGAGATGATGAAGAGACTGAAATGCTCAACCTCTACTCCTCTGCTTATTCGTTCCTTCTCGTTCTGTGTCTCTCTGATCTACCTTCTTTTGCTTCCTCTTCCTGCTTATTTATAATTTAGGTCTTCGGTCACTGATTCTCTTTTTCTTATTACAAAGATATCTCAAATCTTGTAATTTACTCCAGCAGATCACCCAATTGATTTTATTTCTATTTTTCTTGTGGGGGACCATCAAGTTTGGCTGATTGCATATCCTCTTATTGCCTTTTCCACTTCATTCCAAATCAGCTAATATTTCCTGCAAAATAAAAATAGGATATCAGTAGATTTTATGTCGATTTATTCTTTGATCCCAAGTTTCATTTAATTATGAAAAAGTTCATAAAAGATAATTAAATAGGTATATAATATCAATAATTCCAATTAAATCTCATAAAATATACATCTATTTAATCATAAAATATATACTCATCAAACACTCCCACACTTAAACATTTGCTTGTTCTCAAGCAAAAGAAAGAGAATTCATTATCTGAAAAGAACATTGCTTATGACATTCCTAAACAAAGAGCAATAAACTACCACACTTAGATTATATCATCAAATTTCATTTAAGTTAATATCTTATAAAAATAGGTCACTAAGCCAATAGAGTGTAACAATCTCTTAACGTCCCATGATCAAAAGATCGGCGAGCAATAAGTTCAACTATAAGATTAGTAAAAGAATATTACGCTACTCAATTTCTCCTGAAAAATTCAAATGTCCTCATTAAACCAAGCTTTTCATTTAATTTATTAAGAATTCTTAGGTAGGAAATAACTCATTTTGCCCTTTTTATTTTTGCCTTTCCTTTTTTTTTTTTTTTTTGGTTTCTTGAGCCGTTGTAGGTCCCCTTTTGACGCGACCCTGCACATGGGTGATGCAGCACCGGTTACTCAATTACTCCAACATGCACCTCAAGAGGCTTTTAGCCCAACTCATAACCCTCTTTGACTTTACCGTTTGACGCGAGTGCCAACATTGGTGATAAAGTGCCCTCGGTTACTAAGTAAGGTCTAGAGAAGTCATTGGAGTTGTTTTTTCTTTTTTCTCTTTTTTTTTTTGATTTTTCCTGAGTTATTTCCCTACACAAAAGCTTTCCTTAACTAGCAGAGGTCATCATCTAATTTTCTAAAGAGATCATGTAGCAAAATATTCTTGAACTAATAATCTGTTGATAATATTACAAACTAATTTTTATTCTCATAGTCCCTCTTAAGATTGTAAAAAAAAAAACTCAAGGCTTAGAGACTTGGTTAAAACATTTTCTTTTTCCTATTTTAATTTTTGACTTGATAATATTTTCTAAGATGGGGAAAGCTCAAAATTAAGGTCAATCCTCAACAATGCAAAAATCTCAAGTTAACAAAAATCTTTTCAATGCATAAGGACAAACATAATTCAAAGAAATTATATCATAACCACAGAAATTATATCCTTCCCCCACACTTAAATCAAAGTGTCCTCAATGTTGCAAAAAATATAAAGAGGGAAAGGAACTAATACTCCCCTGGTTTAGTCCTCTAACTCTGATGTGGAGTGCTTCCCCTGGTACCATCCATGATATTTCAAATTTTAAAGGAGAAAAAAGTGCTAAAGCAAGACCTTGCAACAACAATAGGAGTGATCATCTTCAAATCTGAATAAAACTGAAAGAAAGAAAGAAAATAATAATAATAAAATATGCAAATAAAATCCTTGGGTTGCCTCCCAAGAAGCGCTAAATTTATAGTCTTCAGCCAGACTTCTCAAAACAAACCACTAATCATAATTATCAAACACCATAATTACCTTGTCTTCATTTCTTTTCAAACGACAAGGTATCTCACACAAAAATTGATCATTCCAGTTAATTACTTGTACTTCCTTAATCATAGACAATCTTGGAATACAAGTATTCACTGAATTCAAATTAAGCACAATATGCTTATCCTTAAAAATAAATATAGGCACTTCCAAGAATTTAGAGAATCCAATAAAATCAACTTGACTCTTATCAGTAAGAGTCAACACTTCAAGAGGAGGGTCATGAACAACAACAATTGGGACATCTACATCAATTTGATCACCAACATCACAAATCTTAGGCTCCATAGCCGGAACCTCTTCTAAACGTCCTCTATTCTCATTTACATCAATTTCAAGCTCACAATCACTTTATACATTATCCACAATCTCATATAATTCCATACCTTCAACTTCCTCACAATAATCATTATCAGCATAAGAAGTAGTCATCATGTTTAAGGAATTATCTTGCACCATAGTCTCAAGGGTTGAAAAAATTTGACTCACATGTACCTTCATATCTTGAAGACTTAGCCCAATATCTTGGACACTTGAGTCAATGTTAGCGAGAATCTCCCTTTGCTCTCTACTAGATTTCTCTAATGCTTCCCCACACTCCTCAACTAATCTTTCCAAATTAGATTTTTCTCTGTACCCAATGATGTATTCTTCAACATACGGATAAGAGTAACAAGGAGGGGTATTTTCATAAGAACAATAGACATGTGGATCCCTAAAATTTTGTTGCTCAAAACCTTCACTAGGAAAAAAATGAGTTATCAAAACAAGCTTGGTTCCTAGTGAAATCATCTCTCATAAAATGACTAGTTGTACTATATGGACAATATTCATATAAATGATTCCCTCCACAATAAACACAAGACATGCAAACATATTGAGAAGAATTAACATATGGAATACAACCATCATTTATGCTCCTTTTACGTTGCCAATATTCATTCAAAGAATTTAAAGTAGCAATCAATCCATCTTGTGTAGAAGACAAAGAATTCATCTCCTTTTCATTTTTAAGACCAGTTGGTTGCCAATTGAAATCCATTTTTTTAATTTTTTTACTAAAAAAAATAAAATAAAATATTTACAAACTCAAACTTAAACTACTAATGCTCAATCAATTCTAACTGTAACACCCCTGATTTCTAACGGTTTTAATCACAAAGAAATTTAAATAATTTTTATAAATAAACTAATAAATTTCAAAATAACAATCCTGGGGATTGTTACCGCCGTACTTGTACTGGGACAAGCGCAAGGCTACTTATTACATTAAAATAAAATAAAACTTAAATAAAGATGTCTCATCTAAAGCATAAAATAAAAAAAAAGAAACTAGCTAGAGCTTTTTACTATTCTTCCTCACTTCTCACTGCTAGCCCCAGCGGCCCCAGCTTTGAGACCTGTTTCAATGAAAATCTGCTCCCCCGAAGGATCGTCGCAACCCATAGACACACACACATCAGCAAACGCTGGTAATCCCAATAAACAAAAATAATACAAAAATAACAATAAAATATTCTCATGTTATAAAAAAAGAAAAACATTATATATTTATATAATCAAAAATATTGGTTTCATATTCACTGTCATTCATTAATTTTTATTAAATTTTATTTGGACCCGGAAACCTGCCAGTCCATTTAGTTTAGTGGGAAGAGAACCATGGTAGACCCAGAAACCTGCCAGTCACAATCAATTGGCCATAAACATAATAATCATATCTTCCTAGTGTGCACACCTCTTTCCAAAGTTGTTACTAGTGTCCCGGAAACCTGCCAGACACCACTTTGGGAAGAACGGATTCTATCTTTTCACATCGGTGGCATAAAGCCCAAAAATTTTGTGTTCATCACCTTGGGAGGTACCATCCCAAAGCTATCCTCCCACTGTTAATTTGTTTTAAACACACACAAAACAACCTCCTAAATTATCTTTATTATTTAATTATCTTATATATATATTTTTATATTATTATTTTAATATAAATATAAAGATGTTTTGACCTAAAATCTGTTCATGACTTATCCTATTACGTAGGAGGTATTATATAAAGAAAAAGAAAATCTAATAGTAAAAGAAGATAACATGGACAGATATGTACATGCATTTTTCTTTCAATTCCTAATTCACCAAAAAAAAAAAAACCGCACAGGAAAGAAAAAGGATGCAATCTTATATTAACATTGAGCACGTTGATCGAGGGAAGAAATTGTTTTCTCTTTCTTTTTTTTTTCTCAGTCACAAAGAAGCGAGATGGCACTGTAAAAACAATTTGGGATCAATGATAAATATCCAATTGAAGCACGCCACCCGAGGCGAATCAATTGGTTTCAATTTCGGAAGGAAACATGCAAGCATATATATATACAATTCAAGCACGCTACCCGAGGCCATCCCATTTACAATCAATACGCAACAAATAAAAAAGAATGCACAGGTATGAAATATAACCACCACGCAAATCGAAAACGAGAACTCTGCACATATTCGATTTTTTATCAGAAGAATATAATACAATTAATGACCATCAGTAGCAACGGAAGGCACAAAAAAGTTTGTACAGGTGTTCTAGAAATTAGGTCTACCTATCAAAATTTATATAAACCTAACCTAGGACTTATGGGAATTAGGATTACCTGATCTCCGTGTTTTCTAACCTCTTAGAAGAACAAGCAGAGAAAAGTATTGGGTGTTTTTTTTTTTTTCTGGTTTAAGTTGCCAGACCTGATATTTATAATTAAATCTAGGGTTTTGGCTATGGGCTAGACCTTTTTAATTATTAGATATATTTGAATCCGATAAAGAATTCAAAAAGATTTAAAATTATGATATGATATATCTAATTCTAGAATCTTGGATCTAATTTTAACCGATCTAATAATAATATTATTACCCTATTATATATATTTTTTGTATCATTTTAATCTATCACTATCATTTCTATTCCTATTATTATTATTATTATTATCATTAAAATCCGGGGTATTACAGTTATAATATCTTTTATCCTATATTTAATTAAAAGATAAATAAGTACATAAAGATAATTAAATAAGTACAAGATATTAATACATATAATCCAATATATCTTAGAATATATACTTATTTAATTATAAAATATATACTTATCTCAGAAACAATTCAACGCTATTAATTTAACTTATTTATTTATTTATTTTTTTCTATATCATTATTTTATTCTACTGTTATTATTATTATTACTATTATTTTCTATTATTAATCATTATTATTTTGTTAGTATTATCTTAATCTATTATTATCCGTACTATTTCTATTATTTCTCAGGGATATTACAATCTACCCTCCTAAAAAGGAGTTTCGTCCTCGAAACTTAAATGCGTAGCTTCTTCAAATAAGAAGGGGTGTTTATTGCGCATATCGTCTTCTGCCTCCCATGTTGCTTCCTCTATCTTTTGACTTCTCCACAAAACTTTAACTAGTTTGACTAACTTGTTTCTCAATATTCTTTCACTTCTATCAAGGATCTTTATGGGACGTTCTTCATAGGTGAGATTCTGATCTATCTTGATAGATTTGGGCTGAAGCTTATGTGAAGGGTCTGGTACATATTTCCGGAGCTGAGATATGTGAAAAACGTTGTGTACATGCTCCAAATCCATTGGCAGAGCTAGTCTGTATGACACTTCACCAATTCGTTCAATAATATCGTACGGGCCAATATACTTCGGACTCAGCTTGCCCTTCCTTCCAAATCTCATTACCCCCTTCATCGGTGATACTCTTAAGAATACTTTTTCTCCTGTCTCAAATTCTATTGGCCGTCGTCGTTGATCTGCATAAGATTTTTGCCGATCCTGAGCTGTTTTCATTTTCTCTTGAATCACCTTCACTTGCTCCATTGATTCTTGAATCATGTCCGGGCCGACAATGCCAGCTTCTCGAAAGTCGTTCCAACACAATGGGCTCCTGCACTTCCTCCCGTATAGTGCTTCATAAGGTGCCATATCGATGCTCGCATGGTAGTTGTTGTTGTAAGAGAACTCGACCAAAGGTAGACACTTATCCCATGAGTGATTGAATTCCAACGCACAGGCTCTTAACATGTCCTCCAGAGTTTGAATCGTCCTCTCCGTCTGTCCATCTGTGGCAGGATGGAAGGCTGTACTATATTTGACTTGGGTTCCAAAAGCTTGCTGAACCTTGATCCAAAAGTTTGATAAAAACCTCGTGTCTCTATCAGAGACTATGTCTTTTGGGACTCCGTGCAACCTCACTATTTCTCGCACGTAGGCATCGGCTAACTAGTTCAAACCCCATGTGTTTTTCATTGCAATAAATCTTGCAGTCTTAGTCAACCGGTCAACTATGACCCAGATAGCATTCTTATCCCCTCTAGTTAAAGGTAAACCCGTGACAAAGTCCATGGAAATTGACTCCCATTTTTCTCTCGGTACCTCTAGTGGTTGTAACACTCCTGCAGGTCGTTTGTGTTCGATCTTCACCTTTTGACAAGTCAGACATCTGGCCACAAATTCCGCTATTTCTCTCTTCATCCTAGGCCACCAAAAGCTCTTCTTCACATCCTTGTACATCTTCACTCCTCCTGGATGAATTGAGTAGGGCGTATTGTGGGCTTCCTCTAAAATTTTTCTCTTTATACCTTCATTATTGGGCACGCATAATCTACCCTTGAACTTCATTGTGCCACCTTCATCAACTTCAAAGTCTATAGCTTCTCCTTGGCTTTTCTTCTCTTTAATTCCTTGTAACAAGGAATTAGACGCTTGAGCTTCGCGGGTCTCATCAAAGATAGTTGGTTGAATGGTGAGCGCATTAAGCATGCCTTTTCGCTCTGCGGGTAACAGTACTTCAATCTCCAACCTCTTGAATTCTTCGCATAATTCATTGGGTATCACAAAAGCATTGAGGGTATGTCTCGATTTCCTACTAAGTGCATCGGCCACCACATTGGCTTTTCCTTCATGGTATTGGATTTCAAGCTCATAATCCTTAATCAATTCTAACCACCTCCTTTGCCTCATGTTAAGCTCCTTCTGGGTGAAGATACACTTCAAGCTCTTGTGATCCGTGTACACCTTACAAGAAGAACCATATAAATAATGTCTCCATATTTTCAGAGCAAAAACCACGGCTGCCAACTCCAAGTCATGGGTGGGGTAATTTTCTTCATATGGCTTCAATTGCCTTGAGGCATACGATATCACCTTCTCATGTTGCATCAGAACACAACCAAGTCCATTTTTGGATGCATCGCTGTAGATCTCAAATCCGCTCGTTCCCGATGGTAAGGTCAGTATCGGAGTTGTAGTGAGTCGTTTCTTGAGTTCTTGGAAAGAGACCTCACAACTTTCATCTCAGTGAAACTTCGTCGTTTTACATATTAACCTTGTTATTGGCAGAGCTATCTTCGAGAAATCCTTCACAAACCTTCTATAATAACCCGCCAAACTGAGAAAGCTCCTGACTTCCGCAACATTTGTAGGCCTAGGCCACTCATTAATAGCTTCAATCTTTGCTGGGTCAACCAAGACTCCTTCTTGAGATATTACATGGCCTAAAAAGGCCATTCTCTCCATCCAGAACTCGCATTTTAAGAGTTTCACATACCATTTCTTCTCCCTTAGAGTATCCAACACAATCCTCAGATGTTGCTCATGCTCTTCCCTCGTCGGGGAATACACCAAAATATCGTCTATGAAAACCACCACGAATTGATCTAAGTACTGCTTGAAGGTTCTATTCATCTGGTCCATAAAGGCTGCCGGCGCATTCGTTAAGCCAAAAGGCATGACTGTAAACTCATAGTGTCCATATCTGGTACGGAAGGCCGTCTTTGGGATGTCGTCTTCCTTGATTCGTACTTGATGATACCCAGTCTTCAAATCGATCTTTGAGAACATACTTGCTCCCCTTAATTGATCAAACAAGTCTTCAATCCTTGGCAATGGGTATTTGTTCTTTATAATCACCATGTTCAGTCCTCTGTAGTCAATACACAACCTCATACTCCCGTCTTTCTTTCGCACAAACAAAACTGGAGCTCCCCACGGTGAAACACTCGGTCTTATGTAACCCTTGTTCAACAATTCTTCAAGTTGGGTTTTTAACTCCTTCAGTTCTGCCGGAGCCATCCTATATGGCGCTTTTGATATCGGAGCAGTGCCGGGCAAGAGATCGACAACAAACTCAACTTCTCTGATAGGTGGCATGCCAGGAATCTCTTCGGGAAAGACATCGGGATACTCTCTAACCACGGGAATCTGTTCAATCTTCTCCTCGAGAGTTAGGTCATGCACATTGCACAAATAAGCTGGGTGTCCCTTTATAAGGAGACTCTTGATAGTCATAGCAGAGACTATTTGAATGGAAGGTGTGGGCACAACACCTTTATACGAAAGGTATTTCCCTTTTGGTGTCTTAAATGATATTTTCTGCTCCCTACAATCTAGCCTAGCACTATATTTTCTAAGCCAGTCCATTCCCAAAATAACGTCGAAATCGGCCAAGTCAAATTGGACTAGGTTGGCTGGTAAGTCAAAACCAGCTATACTAATCGAAATGTTTTCATAAACATTGGAGCAAGAGACAACCGCTCCAGAGGGTAAGGTAATGTTCATTAAGGAGGTCGATGATGGTACCATTCTCGTCTTCTCAACAAAAGAAGATGAGATAACCGAGAGCGATGCACCAGTGTCGAACAAGATATAAGCAGGTACAGACCGGAGTAAGAAGGTACCTGTAATAACATCTGGGTTTGCTTCAGCTTCAGAGTGGTTCATGACGTAGATCCTTCCTTGATTCCCTGCGGTTTGATTAACCACGGCATTCTGACCAGCTGCTTGATTTGCTCCAGCTCCATTGTTGAGGTTTCCAGTAGTGGCATATGGTCGGTTCCCTCCGCTTCCATTCTGAAAGTTTTGTTGATAGCGCGGCTGATTGTCATTGTTCCTACCCCCTTGGTTATTGTTCCCATTTCGTCCCCCATCTGGCTTTGGTTGTCCTCCTTGAGAGACTGTTTGCGGATTAAATCTCCCGGAAGTACATCGATTCGCCTTATGCCCCTTGCCACCGCATTGAAAGCAAGTTATAAGTTCTCCATTGCACTTTCTCCCAGGGTGTGGCTCCTTGCCGCATCCTCTACAAGGATTTGGTCTTGTTCCTTGAGCTTGGGTCTTGAATTGATTCCCACCATAATCACCTCTGTCAGCATACTTCTGTCCTTGAGGTTGTTTGCCACCCCAGTTGTTGTCCTTGTTATCATAACGAGGCTTCTTGTCGCCACTAGCTTGTTGAGGGCCACTACCAAACTGCTTTCTCTTGTTCCTCTCCATGACTTCCTCTTCAGTTTGTAGGATATCAAAAATGTCCAAAGCTCGTTCGCAAACTTCCTGGAAGGTCTTCGATGGTATACCTCCCAAGGACTTCTGAATTTTGAACGTTAGCCCTTTTTCATATTTCCGCGCCTTTTCCTTCTCCGTAGGAATGAGGTTCGAAGCAAAACGCGAGAGTTCAATGAACTTGTCGGTATACTCCTGCACCGTCATCTTTCCCGTCATCCTGAACCTTGCAAATTCCTCTTGTTTCTGCCACTTAATTGCGTCGGGGTAGAATCTATTGCGAATCCGTTCCTTGAAAATTCCCCAGTCAAATCCTTCTTCCGCTACATAGCCTGTCTTCACTGTGGACCACCAGCTATCTGCCTCCTCCTTGAGATAAAACGAGCCTATGCTAATCTTCATGTTCTCGGGACAATTTGTCACTTCATATAGCTTTTCCATATCGCGAATCCAGTTTTCCAGAGCGATTGGATCAATAGTCCCTTTGTAAGTAGGCGGATGATGAGACGCCACTCTCTTAAAGATGGTATTCTCGGCGTTAGCCTGTTGGACATTTTGTTGTCCAAGAGCCAAAGCAAGATTTTCAATGGCCCTCAGACGTCGATCCATGTCCTCAGCAGCACCATTGTTCGCAGCGCCATTCTAGGGTTACGACGGGTATAATACCTAATCATAGGGCATACGCTTTTAGAATCCTATGTGTAGGTCAACACTAGCTATCACTTACAACACATATTTGTTTTATATATATCAAATCAACCATCAATTAATGCAATATAAAATCAAACAATAACTAATATAAATTCAAATCGTAAACCAACATCTTTTTATTTAAAAGAGCAAAAATCCCATCATTCTTCATTACTAAAAAAAATAAAACAAATAAAATAAACTAAAATAAAATAAAATAAAATTTAGATCTAGAAGGAACCCCTTAACCTATAGGTAATTCTACCCATTTGCTCACATTCCCACTGCTTCCTAGGGACTAGTGGTGGAGGTTTTTCTACCCTTTCGAGCTTTTCTTCACAACTTCTTAATGCGTCTTTCAACATGCTACTTCGTGATTGGGGACGTTTATGTTGTCCAGAAATTTTTAATCTTCTCTTTATCATAGCTTCGATTTCTTCAACCTCCTCCTTGGTTTCGCTTACAAACTCTATCACTTGTTGATAACCATAAGGATACCAACCCTTACGAGGGATTTTCTTTTCTAGCATTTTCCTTATCTTTCCAAGACTTCCATTCCTTGGTAGCGCCTTAATTAAGTGTTTAGTCCTAGGGTAAGGGGTAATTGTGTGTAATCTGCTTTCCTTATTGAAGGCTTGAATTATGACCCACAGTCGTAAGGCATTCAGCTCTACTGACACTTCTTCATCCCATTTGTACCTTGATGGCTCACTTCTAATCACCTCTCCCACATCTCTTCTTAAATTTTCCATTTGCTAAAATGAAATAGGGCAAAATAACATAAAATTTACAAGTCAACAAAACTCTAAATTGCATAGTGAATCACAAAATAATTTAAAACATACAAGTATATAAGTATCTATATATATATATATTTAAAAGAAATGGACCCTTTAAAAGACAAGAGAACTACCCTTCACTACCCATCTCTCATATTAATTTTTTTTCCTACTTATTTATTTATCTATTCTGTTATTACTATTATTATTTTAAAACTCTGGGATCTTTGATCCCTGAGTTAGTATCAAAAGTGAAGCTAAGGAGAACCTGGCTTTGATACCATTTTGTAACACCCCCGATTTCTAATGGTTTTAATCACAAAGAAATTTAAATAATTTTTATAAATAAACTAATAAATTTCAAAATAACAATCCTGGGAAGTGTTACCGCCGCACTTGTACTGGGACAAGCACAAGGCTACTTATTACATAAAAATAAATTAAAACTTAAATAAAGATGTCTCATCTAAAGCATAAAATAAAAAAAAGAAACTAGGTCGTTATATCATGAAGATATCCCTTCATTCTGGGGTAGTTATGATATTCACTTGTAGTAGATAGATCCGGTATATCTGTCAGGATATGGTACTCACTGCTGAGCCCTTCCGTTATTGAGCCTTGTGCAGGTCTGTAACAGAATCAAAGAAAAGAAAAGATAGGAATGGAAAAGAAAAGAATGGAATAAATAAAAAATATTTTGGGTTAAAGTATGCTTTTAGTCCTTTAAGTTTACATGAGATATACTTTTGGTTTTTTAACTTTATAAAGCATACTTTTAGCCCTATAATTCTAACACTGTTAATTTTGCTAAGGCCAAAATGCAAACTCAAGTGATAATGATGTAAACTTAAGTGATAATTGTGTGATTAAATACTATTAAACTTAAATTTAAAATATGGGTAAATTGAAGAATATATAAAATTTGTGTAATTAAATGTTATTAGTCATCACTTGAGTTCGCTACATTAGCGTTTTCCATTAACAACATTAATAGTGTTAGAATTTTAGGATAAAAAGTATACTTTATAAAGTTAATGGACCAAAAATATGCCTTATATAAGACTTAAAGGACTAAAAATATACTTTAGCTAAATATTTTGCCTCAATGCTTTAGTTCGCAATGGAAATGAAAATTGGTTGATAGGAAAATTTTTATTTGGTTTGAAGAAAATGAGATAGGAAAATAAAACAAAATATCATTTTACCCCTAAAATTTCAATTTTTACTAGGCACCATTGAGTGCTAACAAGTAACACTCAAGTCTTAAACATAAAACACACAACTTCCATTATATTTTTATTGCTCTCTCCTTCTTCCTCCAAGCTAATGTCATCGCCATCTCTGTCGAGTACTGGCTCGCCCCAGAGCACCATCTTCCAAAAGCTTTCAAAGATTGCTGGGAATCTCTCAAATGGTCTCTTCCCATTTGACTCCTACGAACGCTGGCGAACCATGGCTCATCAACCACGGCAATTTCAATAGAAGTTATCTCAGTGGCGAAGCGTCGGAGGAACCATCGTACATGATATCTCTATGTGAAGCGGGACAGAAGATTTGCCTAGCTGTGTGAAGTTAGCCGGTGGCTTTCTTTCATGTCCATACTTTTGGGGATCGAAGCCCGTCGGATATGAAACAAAGGAAGGACACAAATAGCTTGCCACTTTTGCTGTGGAACTTTGTGTACCCATCGGCGCTAGGCAGGGTCAATAACCTGATGATCAATCCGACGGCGGAGGGGGCTCCTAGCTTTGCCGGCATTGGATGCTCGAAGCTACTTGTTTATGTTTGTGTGAAAGATCAGCTTAGAGACACAGGAATTTTGTACTATGAAGTTGTGAAGAAGAGTGATTGGGAAGTTGAAATGGAATTGTTTGAAGTGGAAGGAGAAGATCATTGGTTTCACATCTTCACTCCTGAAACTGGAGCAAAAACGAGGGTTATTTGGAATTTACTACCATTGGAAAATGGCTTCCCACCAATAATGGAAAGGAAAATATATTCACATAGATGAATGAAAATTGTCAGCCGCCGGAAAGGGTAAACCAAACGGCTGCCGCTGGATGGAAAATCCGATTTTCCTTTTCTCTCCCCTGATTTGCAGCTATCCAAATGGGCCCTAAGAGAATTCGGGGACTAAGGATAAACTGCCATAGAGAGTCCTCGTAGAATCTGGAAACCATGATCAAGAAAAAACCTGCAATCCTCAGCACACAAAAATGCAAAGCATAGTAGTTGCCGTGTTGTTGAATAATAGAAAATCGACCTTGATGAATCTCCCACTGAAGGGAAATAAGAGATTGAATCATCCTAACATGAACCAAACAAGAAGAGAACACCTTAGGAGATAGGAAGTGAGAGTGACAGTACTCCAAGTGAGCTGGATCACATGCAGGAAGACTTCAACTTCGAGTAGATTGCATTGTGAACCAATAATATAAAAATACCAAGCCAGTGAGCAATCCCACCAACAGCCAAATACAATCCAATTTGTACGATCCCAGCAAGATGAAAATGAAACAAAGCAGTAGAAAAATCCACAGCCAAAAGAGAGAGAACAGCTCTCCTCACTGACGAGGCTTTTTGTGTATAATTAGGACGATTTGAGTGGGGAAAAAAAAAGCCGTAATACAAATTTTTTATTCATGTGAAATTCATCATTTTTATTTTTAAGTAATTAATTTTATGTTAACTCTTTTAAATTAATTTTGGATTAAGGAACAATTTGGCCAACGAACTATTACTTCAGGAGCGTCTAGCACAAATAACTTTTAAGTGGACCAAAAAAAAAAAAAAGGTGCAGTCATCACAAAAAATGGAGTAAAATTTTTTTGTGCTGGGTGCTCTTAGAGTAAAAGTTTTTTATGCTGGGCACTCCTGCAGTAAAAGTTTTTTGTGTTTTTTGTCCATTTAAAAGTTATTTTTGTTGGGCGTACCTGAGGTAGTAGTCTGTTGGCCAAATTACCCCTTAATCGATTAATTTTTGAATTAAGACATGAAAATAGTTTTTGGGCCTCCCTATCTACACTAGGCAAAAATTGGGGGTTAGTAAAAAGGGGAAACTTAATCTTTTAGTGGTTTAATTTTTAATTCACTTATAATTCAATTTTTGACTTGTTATGACTCAGCTTCTAAACTATTAATTTGCCAATGACTCAATACCTTTTTTTGTTATATTTTATATTCTTATCTTTGGCATGTTCAACTCATCCTAAGTCAACCTATGTAACGAGGATGATAATTCAACTCGGCATTAGGAAAAACCGAAAAAGAGGTAAAAGTCTTGGACGTAGAGTCATAATTGAGAGGCTTATGTTATAAGTAAATTAAAGTTAAAAGACTATATAAGATTAATTTTCCAAAAAAAAAAAAGAAAAGAAAAAGAAATCAAAATCTTAATCATTTTCTCCATCTCAAGTTCTCAACGTCACATCCATCGGATATTCTCTTGTGAATCCCAATTAGGGTTTTGTGTTTCAGCCATATATATTTGGCGTTTACATCACTTCCTCTTGGCCTGCGCAACTTACTTCACTCATCGTTGCAATTTTTAGAGAAGCCAAGCTGAGCAAACAGCAAACGTAGCAGAATGGAGCAAACCTTCGTCATGATGAAGTGCCTATTTGATCCTTTTATTTGTAGTTTATCTTCTTCTTATAAATAGAAGTCAGGCAAAATAGATTTTAATAAAAGCTCTTATAATAAAAAGACCTTAATTTACAATGAAGTAAAAAGCCAAAAACTATAACGAAAGGAGTTAAAACCAAAAGAAAGGAGTTTTTTTTATAAGCTCTTTTTCTTTTAAGAGAGCCCTACTGTCCTTATCCCCCGATTTATTTTTCGGGCTTGCTCCAACCGGCTGTCGACTTCGTCAAGAAACGTCTTGAGGCGCGCTAATATTTGTTGTCTGGCCTCAAGATCTTTGGTGCATACGGCGCAATCTCATCGTCTCCTCCTTTGCCTCTGTGAGCACTCATCGTCTCATCATCTATTGCGTCTCATCGTCACACTCTCACAGATTTCAGTCCTCTCCTCTGCTCGGTTAGTTTGCATTCTCATTTTCTTTTTCCTTAATTCTATCGGTTGTGATTTCTAGATCTGTGCTTGTTTTTGTTTGAGCGTTTTCTTCTACCAAAAAAATTGGGGGGGGGGGGGTGGGGTTCTTGGGATTTCTTTTGGTTCAAATGTGTGTTCGGAGAGTAGAGGGGATTTGCTTATAACTCATGAAGTTGCGTTATGTTTGCTTTGTCGAGTTAGAGGTTGGTTACTATCTGATAAATAATTGAGTTATCCAAAAATGCGTGGAGAGAAGTCAATGAGTGCTTTCTATGTGTAAAAACAATAGAAGAATTGAGTCTCTGTTGCTTGCATCCTCTGTGATGGGCTATACTATAAATAGAAGAATTGATCAAAGGCATGACTTGAAACGCTTGTAATTCAGAATAAATTCAAAATTCAAAATAAAATAACTCTATCCTAACAGAACTGAAAAATATAAAGGGAATCAATATAACCTCTGAGAAACAGCTCAAGCATTAACAACTTGATGAATGATGAGGCCTAAATTAAATAAGCAGGCTTATCAAGAAACACTCTGATTGCCATTCCACTTGCTACTTATATGACTTTGATGTGAAACTTGTTAATTAAAATATGCATATGTTAGTTTCATGATAGCCGTAGGAGTTGCAGCCCATAAAAGGGGGTTGTATGAGAAAGTTACTACTCATGCATAAAGAGAATTTCAGCTAACCATTTCTGTGTGGTGTCTCTCTTTTTCTCTCCCTCTTCCTCCTTTTCTTCTTGTGACTACCACCTTACATATACTTGTTTTGAAAGTTCAGTGACAAATTATAATCTATCTGTACATTGTGAGGTGGCGTGACAGATTGGCATTAGACCTTTTTTATTATTATTATTATTATTTTATTGAAAGTTGGTTTTGTCCTTCTGTATACAGATGGATTTTGCCATTCTGTTTGGGCTTTTTTTTTTTTTTTTTTTTTTAAATTTTAATTTGCAGGATTGTGTTGTTTTTGTTATAATGGATTGCAAGAGATAATGAGAAATATCATGCACCCTGTTTTTTGGGGAGGATTTCCCCCTCTATTATGGCCAACCGGGGGTTTGCAGCTGTTGGTTACTTTAGAAGATTCCTCTTGTGGATTTTCCAAGGGAATGGAAAGCCCTGATGGTTTTTAGTCTTTGTTTTCTTTCTGTTTTTCTCCCCTCTTTCAGTTGGGGAGGACCACATGTCCTGTTCTATTGCATTGTAATCAATGTCTCCTCTTATTTCTAAGGAAACATAACGTAACTTCAAAATCATACTATAATGGCTATTCAACTAGGAAGTTTTTCCTAACCTCTTTTGAAATTATGTCTCCTCTCTATTATCTGTTGTAAAAAATTGAGAGGTGTGATCTTAATCCTGATTATATTCCTGAGGGTCAAAAAGAAGGTAACATTGATGAAGAAATGAGTATTCATAATCATGGAAGAACTGAAGATAATAGTTATATGAATAGAGTTCAAAATCAAATAGCATCAACATTAATGAAAAATAGAAATAGGTGAATTTATGTTAATGGAATACTGGTTGACAATTTGTAAGATTGCTGATGATTTCTTGATTGTGCTCTATTGTTGGCAAATCTATTCTCATAGTATTTTTATTTTGTAAATATATTGATAGTTTAAAAGTTCTTTTATAATATACCTTTTATGATAATTTTTATTAGAAAAAGTGCTTATGACAAAAATTTTACCAAACAACTTATTTTCAATTTCAGATTTTAAGTTAAAAAATTTATATAATCATCAAATAGCTTTTAGCTCTTTTTAACTTTAGCTTAAAAGTAGGTTTTAGCTGAAAAATAAGAGGATCCAAACACTTGTAGAAAGATGCGATTTATTTGTAAGCGTAAGCTTGAAGATAATCTTTGGGATCTAGATTTTTTTGGATAAATATTCTCCTTTGAGAGAGTCCATCGTTTTTTTTTTGGGACTTTTTTTAACATTAATTCGGTTTCTGTTGATGAGAATTGATTCCATCCTTATGCTTGAATCTCAATTACTGTGGATTATATAAAATAATCTAGTTTAGGATCAATTTCAAGTAAATGTGAACTTAGTAGTCATATGTAACAGAAAGTGTTTTTTCAAAGTTTCTTACTTGTTTCAGGTCGATGAGATTATCGGCAGATTTGTGAAGAAGGGATTCTCATTTTTACGATCCTAATTATAGGAACATTTTTGTAGTGCAAATTGCACTATAAAGGTGTTCCTATAATTAGGACCGGAGGTAGTAATATTTGGATATACAATTGTCTAACTCAGAGAAAACAACTAACTCGAGTATTCTTGAAGGGTTTGGAAGAGTTCATCCAATTTGCTTCGGCACAAGCAACTAACTCAAGTACCGCGATCAGTTGCTCGTGTGTGAAATATAGTTGTTTAAAATTGCAAGATTTGGGCACGATCAGAATCCATTTGTGTAGAAAGGAGGATTATGAATTTGTGAATGTCATGGGGAAGTCCAACAGACATCGAGTGGTTATTACGGGGATAGTAGTCATCGAGACAATCTTAATCAATATGAATAGTTGGTTAAGGATGTCGCAGGACTGTCAATTGACCAATATTTTGATTCCGTTACTCATCATAAACCATCATACATGGGAAAGGATACTAGTACACATACTCAACCATCATACATGGGAGATGATCCTAATCTGGAAGCCGATAGGTTCTATAAAGTGCTTTAAGATGCGTAACGTCCCTTATGGGAAGATTGTAAACACATCCAAAATAGTGAACATTCATCCTTTTGGCTACCCTAATAACACTAAGCTTGAAGAGTGATCACCATATGAGTGAGAAGAATTACAATGAATTGATGCAGATCATGGGTAAGGTTGTTTTGAATGGCAATAATATGCCGAAGGATTTTTACCAAGCAAAGAAAAAGGTGAAAGAGCTTGGCCTTAGATGTGAAAAAATTCATTGTTGCCCTAAAGAATGTATGCTGTATTACAAGGATGATGCTGAGTGGACCAATTGTAAATTTTGTGAACATGATAGGTACAGAGTTGTGAGGAATGGAAGGAAAACAAGCATTAAGCAAGATGTGGTATTTTCCTCTCGTGCCTAGACTTCAAAGATTATATTCATCAAAACAAACAGCTGCTCATATGAGATGGTATCGAGAGCATCACAGGGATGAAAAATTAGTGACGCATCCATCAGATGATGCAAAATTTCTAACATACTTATAAAATGGGATTTTCGCTAATTATTATGAATGCCCCTTTGACTAATTATTACTTATTGACGGAAGTCATAATAACATTAATTTGGTTTCTGCTGATGAGAATTGATTCCATCCTACGCTCGAGTCTCAATTACTGTGGATTATATAAAATAATCTAGTTTAGGATCAATTTCAAGTAAATGTGAACTTAGTAGTCATATATAACAGAAAGTTGTTTCTCAAAGTTTCTTACTTGTTTTTGGTCGGTGAGATTATCAACAGATTTGAGAAGAAGGGATTCTCATTGAAAGGTAATATTTAACAGCCCGATAAAGAGAACTTTTTAATGAGTGTACTAATCTGTCACCACATTTTGTAGCTATAAAATTACTTACCTTTTATCTTGGAGCCAGTTATGTTAATAAATCTGAAATTTCTTGAAAGACCAATTTTTATTTAAGGCATTTGAAAGTCAAGGTTTTATGACAATTTACCAGACTCATTACAATTATATTATTGTCTCCCTAAAATTATGGTTTTATAATAAGCTATTCAAGTTGAATGTTTTATCAATTTTATATTTTTGGTTTTGAAGAGAAAAAGTGCTAGGAGACATATATTGTGGTCCTCTGATTTCAGAATTTGATGATTATGTTCTGTGACTTTGAGCTTAGGTTTGAAGCTAATTTCTGTGGAGTGTCCTTTTGCTGAGAAGCACTATGAGGACTTGTCTGCAAAGCCCTTCTTTAACGGGTTGGTGAATTACATTATCTCTAGTCCTGTTGTTGCTATGGTTTGGGAGGGTAAGAATGTTATGACAACTGACCGAAAGATAATTGGAGCCACAAACCCAGCATAACCTGAGCCTAGAACAATCCATGGGGACTATGCCATTGATATTGGCAGGTGATTGAATAATCTCTTGTTTCTCATCATTTGGTTGAAATGATTATGTCCTTTTTCGATTTATCTTGAAAGGATTTGCAAACTGATACACACTATAGTTGCTGCTCTTAACTTTGTTGCACCATAAGAATGTCTTCCTCTTTCCATTGCACAAAAGCAAGATGTACAATTTGTAAACTAAGAAAATATAATATGAATTCCATAAGTATTCATGTACACAAGAGGGATATATATACACAAGAGAGGGCCTTAGAGTTAATAGGCCCATTATGACTAATTATGACTAATTCCTAACACTCCCCCTTAAGTTGGAGCATAGATGTTAATCAAGCCCAACTTGTTACAAAGATAGTCAATCTGAGTCCCATTTAAGGTCTTAGTCAGAAGGTCACCCAATTGGTCACTGGAACGCACATGCCTCGTAGAAATAAAGTTCTTTGATTTTATCGCGTACAAAGTGACAGTCAATCTCAATGCGTTTCGTACGTTCATGAAATACAGAGTTTGAGGCTATGTGTAAAGTAGCTTTATTATCACACCACAACTTCACAGGTAATGACATGGCAAGACCAACTTCCTTCATTAACTGGTGAATTCATACAATTTCCTGTATTGATTGAGACATGGCTCTATACTCAGCTTCTGCACTCAACTTAGAAACCACATCTTGCTTCTTACTCCTCCATGATACTAAATTTCCACCCACAAACACACAATATTCTGTGGTGGATCTTATGGTAGCCTTTGATCCCGCATGATCTGCATCACAAAAGCATTCAATCTTGTTTTGGCCTTGATTCGTATAGAGTATACCACGACTAGGTGAGCCCTTCAAATAATGTAAGACATGCTCTAATGCTTCCCACTGAGCAACAGTTGGTGCAGTCATGAATTGACTAAGCACACTCACTGGAAAGGTCACATCGGGGCGAGTTACTGTGAGATAGTTCAATTTCCCAATTAATCTATGATATCTCTCAAGGTAGGCAAACGGCTTGATCTTCTCCGGATCAACTTTCTTTCTTACATCCTCAGGTAGCTCATAAAACGGTATATGGTCATCCATGTTCAAGAAGGGATTAGGAATCATGGGAAAGCTACTCGGTGCTGCTCCGAGTTTCCCGGTTTCTTTTAACAGATCAAGAACATATTTTCTTTATGTTAAAAGGATGTCTTTCTTATTTCTCATAACTTCTATCCTAAGAAAGTACTTTAATGGACCCAGATCCTTTGTTTGAAAATGAGAATTTACAAAGGCCTTAAGTGATAAGATTCTTCAAAGCATTGCTACCCGTAATAACCATATCATCAACATATGCCACTAACAGAATCATACCAGCATCTGTATACTGATAAAACATAGAATGGTCACATTTACTCTGAATCAGACCAAACTTCTTAACCATAGAGCTAAACTTGTCAAACCAAGCACGAGGGCTCTGCTTCAAGCCATATAAAGACTTCTAAAGATGACATATCTTCCCATGCTCCCTTTAAGCAACAAAACGCGCCAGCGCATGTAATTTCTGGAGAACGTCGGGGTGGCGCATGGAGTCACACGTGCCGTCGAAACGTGATCCTACCGCCGGGGATGGGCTGATCGGAGGGTGTAGATGTTGATGGTGGGGCACGTGTACCGATAGGATACTAAACACAGAAACCTAACTCTCTCTCTACCTCACTGTTTTGCCGGAAAATGATCTCAAAAAAGGTAGAAAAACTAGAAAACAAACTCCAGGCCCGGATCGAAACCCTAGAGCTCTGATACCATGTAAACTAAGAAAATATAATACGAATTCCGTAAGTATTCATGTACACAAGAGGAATATATATACACAAGAGAGGGCCTTAGAGTTAATAGGCCCATTATGACTAATTTCTAACACAATCATTTGATATAGAAAATGGAATAGAATGGATGGAAAATTAAAAGTGATTTTGAGGATGAAAAATGACCTTGTGTTATCCTTTTTTTTTTTTTTCAAAAGAAGAATATATACTCCCTCAGGTCCTTAAGATAAGGCACATATGGGAAATTGATCTTGGTCCTAAATGTAAGACAAAGTTTTTATATTTGTCAATCTTTTCCTAATTTACTTCTATTAATGCTCCTTTAATAATAATCGAGGAAGAGTGGGAATGAGAGAATTAAGGAAGGTGATTAGGGTATTTTAGAAAATGTAAGTCATACTAACTAACTTAACCAACTTTCTTAATTTAATCAAATTAGTTAAATATGTCTTATATTAAGGATTGAAGGGAGTGAAACCTAAGAAAAGGATAGAAATTGCTGAGTAATAGCTTCAAAATGCAAAAGATTCAGGGAATGAGAATCCATAGAGCCTAATATACTGAATGCTATCATTTCTCAATAATAATTATGCCATTTTATCATTTTTATTTTTTACCCATAAAAACATGTGATATTTTTCATTTAAATAATCTTTTTTTTATTCCATTTAATTTTTATGTACCCAACGACCTTGCAGTAACTTGTAACATGGTCACCAATTGATTGCTTAAATTTTAATTGAAACAGAAATTCATGCTTTATGCTTGCAGTATGATCTTGAGCCAACCGCATTTGAACTTATTAGGACAACATATAGCAAATTAGATTTTTTTATGGTTTATTGTTTTTGAGAGAGGGAATTAAATTTGATTATTTAATTATTCATGAAGTTTGCTTTGAAGTTGCTAGGTTGGCATGCGATGTAAGCTAAATTACTCTGTGCAGGAATGTTATCCATGGAAGTGATTCAGTTGAAAGTGCAAGGAAGGAAATTGCATTATGGTTCCCTGAGGGTCCTGTTGCTTGGCAAAGCAGCGTCCACAAGTGGATCTATGAGTGAAGCATATGACTTGCTGCAACAATGCTATGGCTATTTTGATCCACTGTTGCTAAACTTGTGTTCTTTGGTTTTTTCTTTTGAAATCATTTATATATACAGTTCTCTAATTAATTTTGTTCGCTATCTATGTTGGTGAATGCTTAATCAAAGGTTCATTTTGGCATTTGATGGTGATGAAGATGAGTAATTGGCTGCAACTGAAATCTGTTTTTCTGGTTTGTTAATGTGCTAATTTCACTAGTAGTGACCAAATAAGTTTAAATATAAATTTCACATACTCTTGGTTGAGATGATAAGCGGTCTTGGTTTTAGTCTTATCCCCATAAAGAGAACACAAGAATGAATTTCAAGAAGCACATTTGTTGGGAGGGCTTTACCCTCAACACTCTCAGCCCGTTAGAGATTAGTCTTAAATCCAAAATGACTTGAGGATATTGTACGTACGTACGTATGTAAACTTTACAACAACATTGATTACCAGTAAGGTAAGGGTGAATATGTAACATTGATAACGACAATGATGATGAACAGAAGTAGCTGCTTTAACGAGTATGTAAAGATATTACGTAACAATAGAATAAACATTGGCAATGCTATTGATTTTACAATTTAACTTAATATATATATATTTTTCGTCCAATGAAATTATACAAGGCCATGGATAAGTGTCACAGAATGTAAATAAAATCAATTAATTTCATTAAGCATAATACATCCTTATACAATACCTCTTTGCTCCCTTCCATGTGGTGAGCTTCAAAATTAAGTAAATTAGTGGATTTGTTAGCACCACTAAATATGTATAAACAGAACAGATGTAACAATTCATACTAATTAGAGAAAGATAAAGAACTTTGAAATTGTAAAATTTCAAATCAAGTTTTTTTTGAAAAAATGAGTTTTCAATTTTTCTTTTTTATTCTTTTATCAACTCTCACAAACATAATTTGGGATTTTAATATTTCCAAATTCTTTTTTTGTCTTTTCCCCCTACTAAATATGTTATGCATGACAAAATCTTTGATGTCTCTTACGTCTTTAAACAAAACATAGTTCTCTTTTAGATCTTTTGATGAACAGAGTGCTCGTTTCTAATGGTTACTAATCTGGAGGCAGCCCAATGCTAATTTCCTAGTGAGAGCTGAAGACGTAATATCACTTAGAGGGGGGGTGAATAGGTGATCTACAAAAACTTTTCGCGATGTACACACTGTAGAACAGATCAAAAGTAAACACAGAGAATAGACAAAGAGCGATTTATATTGGTTCGGTCCAACTCTTTGACCTACGTCCAGTCCCCAAGCACACCTTGGGATTTTCACTAAAATTCTAAGTTCATGTACAATTACACACTCTGTAAACGAAGGATAGTCCTCACACTCTCAGACTCAACTCCCCCTTACAAGTTGTAATTGATACACCCTCACTTAAAGTTCCTCAACCTTAAGTTAACAGAATGAAATAGATGTTTAAATAACTCCTCACGAGTAGATAAAATGATAAACACTGAAGTACAAAATTATCCTAAGATATTAATGGAACAGCGAAGAGCAGTAAGCTCAAGTTGATTGCACAACGTTTCGGTAGTTGGCGAATTCAATGCTTCGGCTATTTATAGATGTTGTAATTAATGACCGTTGATGAAGCTTGTGGAATAGCTGTTGAGAGACTTGAATGTGTCTGTTAGATAGATGAAGCTTTCGTCAAGAATTTCACCGTTTGAATTCTCCAGGTGGAATTTGCAGAGTTGACATTCTCTTTCATTCCTTTTGTTTTGACCGCTGTGAAATGGCATTTAATGCGCAGATGGAATATCATAGTAGCTTTACTTCTTCTTCTTCTTTTTTTGGGTAAAAAAGTAGCTTTACTTCTATTAGAGTTGGTTTCCGAGATTATCACCGGTTTAGGTAGCTGCATTTAATGCTTTTGACACATGATTTTGCTTTATTCAAATTTGCTGTTAATCCATGTATAAACAATCTGAAACTCATAAGCGAACTTGTTAAAAGTATTTGACAATCATAATAAGTAATAATCAGAAGAAATGAGATTTCATTCGATGATTCAAGTTTCTTGGAGAGTGGTGATTTGAAAAACAGAGATGGCTATGCTCGAGCAACAATCCAAGCTTGCTCGAGCAAGCTTCTCTTGAATCAGATAAAAGCACATTAGTATCGCTGATGCTTGAGCAAACTTCTCTGTCTACTCGAGCATGGTGCTCGAGCATGAATAAATTCATGCTTGGGCAAGCTCCATGAAGATAGTTCTGATTCGTTGTTGCTCGAGCAAAGCATAGATAGAAGCGAAAGTATAAGACATTAGTGACGTTGCTCAAGCAGACTTTAGCCCTTGCTCGAGCATGGATTTATACATGCTCGGGCACAAGTCGTTTAAAAGCGAGAGTAGCCTAATGGAGGCATGCTGCTCGAGCATGGCTTTTCTCCTGCTCGAGCAAGCAATTTGCTCTACTCGAGCAAGACATAATGACATTCATTGTTTTGCTTTTGCCTCGATGCTACTCGAGAAAGGAATTTGTCTTACTCGAGCATGATTTCTCAATCATGCAACTTTTGTTTCTGTCTAGACGTTGCTCGAGCAGGATCAATGGGCTGCTTGAGTATGATTGTTCAGGCATCACTTCCTCTTTTCAGAGACCCTGATGATGCTCGGGCAAGATCATAGAGTTGCTCGAGCAAGCCATGATTTAAACACAAGAGACTTTATATAAAGACTTAGAATTTGTAATCATCAAAACAGTGAGAACCAACAAGAGCTTTGATATATATATATATATATATATATATATATATATATATATATATATATATATATGTATGTATATATATTTTAATAAGTGGGTCATTTCAAAATCTTATCCCAAACAACTTATGAGCTATCAACGTCTGTACATTCCTCTCTATTAGGGATTGGGGGTTGAAAATAGTTATTCATTTAATTGATAGATCTACATATTCCACTTGTCAAGATAAAAACGATATTTTGTCTCAATTTCCTACTTTTCATCTTATGTTTTCCATGAATTTGTCCCAAACTATGCAACTGTTATTCCAGGTTTATGAAGATGAACTTAGCTTGTAAATCACAAGGAAGATGAACTTGGTCTTTGTTATCAACAATAATTATGCCAAAACACAGTGCAAAAAAAAAAAACAAAAAAAAAAAACAAAGAAAGGATGGCATATAAGCAGGATTTTTCCTTTTGACTCAAATATAGCAGTGTTTTGATAAATGCAAAGTAAAAACCTGTTTCTATAACACAATACTGCTCCAAGTTGCATTAGTTCATTAATGGAACTCGGGGGAAAAATACATACTGAAAAACTAGAATTCATTTCTACCTAAAATTCCCTTTTCTTTTGGGTATTAAACAAGGCTTACGTTTTCATGCTCTGGCAGTTTTGCTGATATATAAACATCATCCTCCAACAACTGGACCAAGCTTATGCCACATCTAAAATTTTGATGATACCCTCAGTCTTATTTTGAGCTCAGTTTAGTTGAAATTTTAGGTTAAATACCAAAATAGTGTTGGAAATTATGCCCTAGGGGCAATTCATTGTACTTTGGATATTTAAGTTATTTAAAGTATTCTCTTTTGTTATCATTTTCGTTTGCATGTTCGTATTGATAACTGCATCCCTGGATAATCTTATAGATTATCCTAAATGTCCCTGGTCGGTCATCTACACGGGAGTGAAGATGAAATAAGACCAGTATGACTTTGATGAGGTATGGAGATACGAATCAAAGTCATGGGCACTTGTAAGAGTACAAGGTGCTGGACCGACCCACTATGAGAAAGTTGCATGGATTAAGTCATTAGCTTATCTCATGTATAACCGCGTCACGACGCCCTATGACCTGAGACCATCATAGATTCCTACATGATGAGTCACTGGTCTTTGACCTAGTCAAAAGTCACCTTTGATCGGGTGATGATAAAGGCTCGGATCGGGATCAGTGATTTTCATGCGGAGGAATGTGAGTGGTCAAGATGGGATTTGTCCCTCACATATGTAGAGAGATAATGCTGGGCCCCTCGATGAGTGAGTCTAAGAAATGTATGGCCATACTGTGATGGAAAAGAGTTTCCATTTCACTTATTAGACTACTCGAGAATCGAGAAAGCAATGGTCAAGAAAAGGAAGTTGACATTATCCATGCCTCATCCTTGACCAAATTATCGCGTGACAAAAGGGACGTGACATGGTTGTACGATAGGTAGTATCGTGTCATCGATCCCCATGTGAATTGGGTAGTCGCAATGTCTTGCTAGAGGCCGCTTGCGACTTGTGGGCTGATACAGTGTTGGCCCACTGCCAATCTCATATGGGCCTGCAGGGTCGCACACAAGAATAATCCAACACGGGTAAAAGTGTCCAGATTCATTGAATCTCAGATTAATCTGAGATTAAATGAATACTAAATTTGATCTAGGATTTATATATATATATATATATATATATATATATATATATATATATATATATAATTCGAAATTAATATATATATTATAAATAGAGATTATAATATTATATATGATATTTGTTAAGTATTTAATTTATTTGATAAATTAAATATCTGAAACAAATAGAGATATTGTATCTCATTTAATTTCGAATAAAGATATCATGTATCTGTTTAATATAAAATTGAGAAATGGTATCTCAGATTTAATTAAATGGATAGATATCATATCTCAGATTTAATTTATAAAGATAAATTAAATCAAAAGGTTTTAAATTTAGATTTGATCTAAATTCAAGATTCGGATTTCAAATCTAGCTTTTAATATATTTGATTACATTTATGAGATAGATTTGATTGATATATTGTCCAAATTCGGAATTCGAGTTTCCAAAATTAATAAGGATTAATTTTGATTATATAATACGCCTATCGGGTTTAAAAATAGACCTACGGACTTTTGGTTGAGCGTATTAGAAAGCCGCGAGAAACCCTAGAGCAGATTGAGAGAGACGCACAAGAGGGGTCGGATTCTCTCAGCGGCCATTTCTCTCAGCGTCTCTCAGCATCCTTAAGATTAAATCAGGACCGTCCGTCTATCTTTGTTATAATCGTATCCGTCCATTGAATACCCACATGTGTCAAATTCCTAGTGGATCAGAGACCTTGGTTTACTGCTCTTCCATCCCGTTCGACAACGGGATTGCAGAGCACCCATTGTTCCCCGTCGAACACTGCCGTAGAGGGAGAGAATCACCACGACTTTGCCTAGAACAGCTTCATCATTCAGGTGCTTTTTATTGAGGAATGCACTGTTCTTTTCTTTTAAGTCATCATGTACTCAGTTCCTAGAGCAAATGATCAATTGCAGAATTTTGATAACCATTTGTTATTCAAAGCCGATCATTGTCGAAGCTGGGTGTTAGTTTTACGGTTTGACTGTCTATTTGATATAGATATTAAATTTAAGAGTGTATCCTCAAATTTAAATTTCTTTTCAGTCCTTTCCTCGTTTATCATTCTCAGAGATAGATTTGTCATTTTTCCGGTGGAGTTTCAATTTGATAACTTTGCAGCAAAACCGCATTATTATGGTTATGTCTGACTCATTTGATATTCAGAGTAGATGGAGAAGTATTAGGCTATAGATAATTTTGAGATTCAAAAATTACACGCACCTTTGGGAATAGGATTTAATGAAGCATCAAAGGAGACCTCCTGAGCGTTGGAGCTTCACGCCAAAACAGATTTGAGAAATTTGACGAAGTTTGGGAAGATGCCCACAGTCAAGACATAACAAGATTGAAACACTAACGCAGAGGTTGGACCCTCTTGCTCCCGCTTCTTCAAGTCGTTCTCGCTAAGAGTTGCAGAAGCTCGTCGTCGGTCGTCGTCGATATGTTGGCATTTGAGACATGCGTTTAAGAGCTTGATGACGTGTGTTGGGATTCGTACACGCAGCGGATTAAAATTTCTTACGAATCCTTCCGAAGGATCACTCAACGACGTTTAAATCAGAGTTAAGGAAACCGAATCATACCTTGTGTTGAACTAGTCCGCGTTCCGTTCCTTTGATCAGGTGGGCTACCTTCTCGAACAACACGTTCGCGTCTCGTTCCTTTGATCAGGTGGGCGATCAACACGTCCGCGTCTCGTTCTTTCGATCAGCAGAAGTCGACTCTTGGATCGGCTTCCTCTACTGGTATCCACACGAACAATCCCCAAACACGGTTGCGGCAGCGTGTTAGCGCTTCTTGTGCGTCTCTCTCTCTCAAGTTGCTCTAGGGTTTCTCGCGGCTTTTCTGAATACACTCAACTGAAAATCCCGTAAGTTTTTCTAAACCCGATAGGCGTATTATATAACTAAAATTAATCTTTTATTAATTTTTGGAAATTCGGATTTTTGAATTTGGTCAACATATCAATCATATCTATCTCATAAATGTAATTGAATATATTAAAAGCCAGATTTGGAAATTCGAATTTTGAATTTAAATCAAATCTAAATTTAAAGCCTTTTGATTTAATTTATCATCATAAATTAAATCCGAGATATGATATCTATCTATTTAATTAAATCTGAGATACCATATCTCAATTTAATATTAAACAGATATACGATATCTTTATTCGAAATTAAATGAGATACAATATCTCTATTTGTTTCAGATATTTAATTTATCAAATAAATTAAATACTAAACAAATATCATATATAATATTATAATCTCAATTTATAATATATATATTAATTTCGAATTATATATATATATATAAATCCTAGATCAAATTTAGTATTCATTTAATCTCAGATTAATCTGAGATTCAATGAACCTAGACACTTTCACCCGTGTTGGATTATTCTTGTGTGCGACCCTGCAGGCCCATATGAGATTGGCAGTGGGCCAACACTGTATCAACCCACAAGTCACAAGCGGCCTCTAGCAAGACATTGCGACTACCCAATTTACATAGGGATCGATGACACGATACTACCTATCGTACAACCATGTCACGTCCCTTTTGTCACGCGATAATTTGGTCAAGGATGAGGCATGGATAATGTCAACTTCCTTTTCTTGACCATTGCTTTCTCGATTCTCGAGTAGTCTAATAAGTGAAATGGAAACTCCTTTCCATCACAGTATGGCTATACATTTCTTAGACTCACTCATCGAGGGGCCCAACATTATCTCTCTACATATGTGAGGGACAAATCCCATCTTGACCACTCACATTCCTCCGCATGAAAACCACTGATCCTGATCCTAGCCTTTATCATCATCCGGTCAAAGGTGACTTTTGACCAGGTCAAAGATCAGTGACTCATCATGTAGGAATCCATGATGATCTTAGGTCATAGAGCGTCGTGACGCGGTTATACATGAGATAAGCTTATGACTTAATCCATGCAGCTTTCTCATAGTGGGTCGGTCCAGCACCTTGTACTCTTACAAGTGCCCATGACTTTGACTCGTATCTCCATACCTCATCAAAGTCATACTGGTCTTATTTCATCTTCACTCCCGTGTAGATGACCGACCAGGGACATTTAGAATAATCTATAAGATTACCCAGGGATGCAGTTATCAATACGAACATGCAAACAAAAATGATAACAAAAGAGAATACTTTAAATAACTTAAATATCCAAAGTACAATGAATTGCCCCTAGGGCATAATTTCCAACAACGTGTCCCACTATGACCCTTTCGATGAACTGGACGAACACGATTTTAAGCTTTTGAGAGACGCTATGGAAATGTGCCACTAAGAGTATTTGCTCCCCGCACAAGAAGCGCTAGCACGCTGCCGCAACTGTGTTCGGGGATTGTTCGTGTGGATACCAGTAGAGGAGGCCGATTCTAAGAGTCGACTTCTGCTGATCAAAAGAACGAGACGCGGACGTGTAGATTGCCCACCTGATCAAGAGAACGAGACGCGGACGTGTTGATCGAGAAGCTAGCCCACCTGATCAAAGAGAACGTAACACGGACGAGTTCAATATAAGGTATGATTCGGTTTCCCTAACCTTGATTTAAACGTCGTTGAGTGATCCTTCGGAAGGGATTCGTAAGAAATTTTAATCCGCTGCGTGTACGGATCCCAACAAATAGGCTGGAAGGAAAATTATAATGAGGAGGAGCATCACATGATGTACAAAAAGACCATCAAGCTGCAGCTTGTAGACATATGAACCGATATCCTATCGTGTAAGAAGTTTGTATGAGGGAAAATCTTTGAGCCGTGTCAAGTCTTCCACCAGCAGCTCTTCCTCCAGCTGACGGCGCGTAGCTTTCATTACTGCCTGTTAGAAAATTAATCAGGTGTAAATTAGCAAAGATGGAAACTAGAATTAAGAGATAGGAAGCAACCAATGAACGAGAACAGGAATTGCATTTACATGAACAAAATCAACTGCTAGTAATCTATTTATTCTATAAATTACTCATACATGATTCAGGTTAGAGAGTACATACATTAAAATCCATGTAAGATGCTCGCATAGAAAGCCATTGATGATCCATCAACTTGAATGTTATGCCATCAAGAAGATCGAAAGATGATTCATTTTTTGTCAAGCAAAGATGAATGATTAGTTACTTTAAATGTTGGTTAACTAGATGATGATAACATGATGATTGAATTCAATTCATTGAAGTACCATCAATTTAATTTCAC
Source organism: Acacia crassicarpa (assembly GCA_034222035.1). NCBI lineage: Eukaryota > Viridiplantae > Streptophyta > Magnoliopsida > Fabales > Fabaceae > Acacia > Acacia crassicarpa. The sequence continues at coordinate 24,137,125 of JAWXYG010000008.1, forward strand.
TCAAAGAAACAAAACTAAAATTGAAGGCTATTTTCAGATAAGCAACAGGTTTCAGCATCATAGCCACCCACGCTAACTCAAGTGGCAAGGGTAGAGTGAGATGCGGATAGTGGTGGGGTCAAAGCTTCAGACTCTCGAGATGTAACCCCAAAAAAAACAGGGCTCACCAGTTATATATATGATTATAATTCTGCAGACCCATGGTTTTGGCAAATGCTTTTTGTATCACTGTCAGAAACTTCTCCCTGATCCAAGCCAAAAAATGATATGGCAAAAAACAAAAGCATCCTATTCTATAAATTTTTTAGGGTACTAATTAAAGCCAAGGATTTGAATCTTGCACGAGTAATTTAAGCTTGATGTACTCAGAAATTCACCCACAATTATCCATACATCAGGGAAGTAAAAAGGGTGAAAAGGCACACCCAAGGCACCAGGGAAGGTGACAGAAATTTTCTTACCACTTGATGTTTTCTTAAAGAGGCAAAAAGGAACTCCTAAGATTATGACCGAGGTGACTTAATCACACATCTTTTTTTAAATTGGTTTAAATCCTTTTTAATTATTGAACTGTTTATACAAATATTATGCCTCAATAGCTACTTTACATGAGATATCATGTTAGTAGTTAAAACTCAATCTCTCACACACATATCATAATATATATCATATTGGCAGCAAACCCACTTTCTTCAGAACCTGAAGTAAAGAAACTAGACACTACAATAACAAAATTAAAGAACCTGCTTCAAGATCAAGCATATGAATAAGCATGAATGTGATACTCACACTAGCAACAACAAATGGGTATTCCGAAACTGAACGATCTCCTTCCTGCTTCCTCAAAAGGTCTTGAAAAGATTTTTTATGAAATGAAAAGTTCTAGTTATATGATGAAGACAAAAGTAGCAAAATAATTAGGGAAAAATCGATTATGGAAAAGGTTAAGTTATATGCAACGAAAGCCAAGATTAATTGGAAAAGAACAATTCATATTTGATGTCATTTACTTTGATATGGTCTAATTAAGGGAAATAGATTAAATATTTAAAGAGATGTTTATCACACGAAGTGCATGTAGACAAGCAAATCAGTTTATTTTTATTTTTGAAATCACCTGGACCAACAAAACCCAATACTTAGAATATTCAGTACAACAGTCATCTAATATATAAATTATCCTTTCAAATACAACCAAAAAACATGCAATTTGACAGATCATTTGAGAAAACAAGATCGTGAGATCATAAAATTAAAATCATACTCTTGTATAAGTTACTCATAAAATGCTGGAACATCTTTCTTGAAGATAACTAAAATGTATGGAAAAGGAACAAATTACAGATATATTCATATGGAAAAAAAAATTCTCAAAGTAAAACAGTCTAAATGAGAAAGACTTCTTAAGGTCAGTAACATAAAAGTCTGGGTCCACTGACTATTGGTTTTCTTTATATATGGCAAGCAGCAAATATATTTGTTCAAATTAGCAATCTCTTAATCCCAATAGGGTACATAAACTAACATAAGCTAAGGGGGAAAGGGAGAAATGAAAGGAAAATCATCCTTCAAGTTAAAGCAAATAGACACCCAATAAGTGATAAGACCAATATCATTTTATCTTTGATTAAAATAAATAAGTCACTTTTATTCATAAATAATAAAGACGGTTTCTTAAAGAAGATTAACAATTTAATTAACTCATTATTTGATAAAACTAATCAGGGCTTCTGTAATTCAGATGAGTTGATGTTCAAAATGGCAAGCTTTGCATTTAAAACATTAATTTTTAGCAACCAAATCCAAGCCACAAGAATTTTCATTCAAAGATTAGAAAGGAATAAATAAAATGAAGGAAGAGATCATGAAAATTTCTGGCAAAGAATAGCAAATTCTCCAATGAAATAAAACCACCGCCCCTACCAAATAATTTCACGTTAATTAAAACCAAGAGCAACATGGATTTAGGACATAAAGAGATCAGTCATTTAGTAGGAATTAACCAGGACATCATCTACCTAAAATCAGTTGATGGGTCTTTTCCTTGCTACCCCATTTCCTTCAACTGTTCAGATTTCAGACCATGGAGTTCTTCCTCAGGAAAGACAGCATTCCATAAAGCCCTTAAGGCATCCTAAAATACAGCAACTATGTGAATTACAACCATAAATCAAAGAAAAAATGTGTGTGTATATATATAGTCTAAGCAAGGATGAAATCTTCAATGAGATTAATGTCTCCAACAATATTAAGAGAAAAGATACTTGGTGCTCAGGTATCAAGCTATCATAGGGAATTTCTATACGGTTCTGTAGCCTCTGCAGGCACTCCTCTTGAGAGTCCAAGATTCAAAATCATGAATATAGGTTGTAGCATATTTATAACTAAAAATATTTTATAAAACAAAACAGAAGGAAGTGAACACATTATGGCAATCCCAACAAGAATATAGGCAGCAGAGCAAACATTTGAATGAATTAAATTATTAAAAAAATTGTCAGGTTAAACCTAGGTTTCATGATACTTGTTACAATAGATAAATGCAAATATTTCCAAAGTAAATGAAATTTAAATTTGACCAAGAAATGAAGGGGCATATATAGCTATATATGAAGTCCAATCCAAACAGTTTACTTCCCTTAGATTGTCTAGTATGATACACACAGGGAGAATATGTCTTTTGCCCTACTTAAAAGCTGGGCATTTTTGAAAAAGATAAAAAGCAACAAATAAAACATAGAAGGACAAAGGTGGACTTCACTTTATAATGGCCTTTCATATTGAAACTTTCAGTTTGCAACAACAAAGATATGGATGTTATTACAAGCGGCAAGTCACGGAGAGGCTGAATTAATAGTCTAAACACTAAATGGCACCTTTAGTAGAGATAGATCTATATGACCAAATTGTCATATAATCTATGTTTAGACGTGGTGAACATTTCTTTGTGCACACACATGTAATGGGATTTGGAAGGTTCATTCCCTCTGTTTGATGTCCTGCAGATGGGATTTTATATGGGCATTTTTCCCCCCTATATGCACAAGATTGAACTGCTTTGTTACTTTCTTGAGCACCATAGGCACATGTTTTATTAAACATTTTCCTATTTAGAAGGATCTTTTCTCATTAATTCTATCTTTCTTCTTTATGTCTATTTTTCTTTTTCTTTAATGAAAGGAAAAATATAACTTAATGCTAAACAAATTGATAATTGAGTAGTTAAACCACAAAAATACTACCTGGGCTGGAGTTAAATCAAAAGAGGGACGAGCATCACTCTCTCTCTCTTTACTGTAAGCAGACACAGGATAAACCTCTACCAAGCCATGCAACTGATCCTGCCTCAACCTCAGCTGTAACAATATAGAAGAATATGTAAATGAAGATTGACCTTCCAAATTATGCTGTTAAAAAAATTGAAATAAGTTGAAAGCATGTTATTGTTTCAATTAGCAATTAATAATCCTCTGTACATGATGATATAGTTTGGTTTGAAACATGAGATATGAACCATCCAGCTTCCGAACCACAATAGACATAATATAGTAGGTTATAACTTCAATCTGACCGCAAGGATTGTGCATTTCTTGCCACAAGTGACTTGCCAAAACAAAACATTTGAGATAAAATGGGATTAAGTTTTGCTATCTAATTAAAAGTAGCCTGGTTCAATCTGATCCCTGATGAGCATAAAAAACTAGTTACCACTTCCCAATGAATCAAACAAACTCCAAAGAAACTTCTAACATATTCTTTTCAAGATTTAGTCTCAGCAGACTAAGGCATTTATTTCAGTATAAGTGGCAAGTAAACACTAGTGACAACAACATATATCAGACGATGCGTTGAAGCAGATAATAATGAGACGTATAGAAAGAAAGAACAAAAATTTATGGCAAACATCATATAGCGTTGCTTGCAACTATTAAACCTTTGCCAATAATTAATCTGCAAACAGTATAATGACCTAAATTAAAAAAACAAAAACTTGATTTTTTTTTTTTTAAAGAAGAGCCTAATGCAAATACAATAGGCATATTACAAGGACTTATGACCAGTCAGAAAGAAACCTTCAAATGTTATATAAAATGCAAATGAAGAAATCCTGCATTGTGATGTTCCAACAACATTTAGCAGAACCTGAACCATATAACTGAGGCTCTTTCATAGCTTCCATGAAAAGGTGGATTTTCTCTAAAACTGGAATAAGATCAGCCTTTAAACTAATTTCTCCATCTTATACTCTAGTATTGCGCTTTTCACCACATAGCCAAAAAAAAAAATGTGAGTATTAATTCAAAGGTTATCCTTCAGCTGGTTGAGAAGAGTCTAGGAAATATCATTTGTGTTCTCATTGTCACTGTCACTTTCTGCTATAACAGAATACTATGAGAGTTGCATAAACTTGATCATTATGAATTCCTGATTGCCGCAGCAATTCAATTAAGACTTGGGAGTTCGCTGTCATTTCAGATAATACTATGAGAGATGCATAAACTTTATCATTATGAATTCCTGATTGCCGCAGCAATTCAATTAAGAGTTGGGAGCTCGCTGTGTCATTTTCATCTTGACAGAGCTTGAAGAATGCAGAAATATTCACAGGCTTTGGCTTCCAGGTCTTTGAACGCTCCTCCATGAAAGCTTCCTTAAAGCAGGACAAAGCCTCAGAAATCTTCCTTTCTATAATATGCACCTCAACAAGAATCTCCCATGTACTTGAATTCGGTTTCCTGCCAACTTCAAGCATATTTTTAAGGAAATCCAAAGCTTTATCTGTGTTTTCATTCTTCACATGCCAAGATAGGAGAAGATTTCCAATTCTAGCATCATAAGATGTTTTTACAGAAAGCCATTCCTCATGGAGTTTTTTTGCACCTTGAATATCTCCTATCCTAACCAGAGAGGAAATAATAGCCTATTGAGCATGAGTGTATGGGGCATGCCCGTATGTTTCCTTCAACCTCCTAAGCCTACTGTACCAAACAAATGCTAGAGCCCTCCATGCCGCATCGAACTTCCCCGTGGCCTTTTTTAATATCACGGGCCTCTTTATATGTTAACAAGAACAAAAAAACCCCATGCGATGCGCTGGTGCAAATTAGTGCAATTAGTTGGAATAATATTGGAAGGTACTTAAATATTGTTGGATAACTTTATTGACTTTAATTATTTTTATTGGTTTGTGAGAATTATTAGTTGGTGTCTTATAATAAGGACTAGAGAAAGTAGTACATTGTATGTTAGAGAAAACAAAAAGAGTGGAAGTTAATGAGAATAGGAAGGGAGAAAACAAATATAGTAAGAATAGGTTATTTCTTTACATTCATTGACCCCTACTAATATGATAAACACACATGGCAGTTATAGCTTTTACTTTCAATGTTAAAACCTGTAAAACTTGTATTTGTTGCAACTTTTGACCTTCTATTTGGACACACTTTCTTCCTCTAGGTTTTTTTTCCCTGGAAGGCTATGATGATGCGCATTCAAATTTTCTCCCATTGTCCAATACTTATTCTTTATGACATCTTTAGGATCCTTATTTTAGAATGACACGCAATGTTGCTCCAAAGATGGGATACAACAAGCCTGCATTGATAGAATCATCATTCTTCCCTGCCTTGCAGGTATTATAATGGTTTTGTTAGGAAAGGATCTTTCATTTTTCTTGGAATGGACCACCAATTTTTACTTGTTTATGGATACACAAGTTATTAATTTGCATGTCTAATTCTGCTGTTCTTGTGTACCAATTTGGCTATATGTGTAGTAACTTAATTGTACCTTTAACTTTCTATGTTGTGTTCCAGTAAAAGTAAACAAAGTGACACAAAAATGTAAACAAAATCTGTGAAATGAGTTAAAGGGTCTGAATTTCCAGTGAATATATGCTGAAAATCACATGATTAATACTACCTCCTATCCTAAATATAGGCCATAATTGGCTTTTTTGAGAGGATTTTGTTAGTTCTCTATGGGTTTTGATGATAACTGACAATTGTAAACAAAGTTTAAAGTTTTTCTTTGGTAAGTTGAAAAACTTACTGTAAAAGGAAAACTCGAGTTTTAGTTTCAAAACTCGAGTTTTGACCTTACAGAGAAAAGCTCAAGTTTTCTGAACTAAGTAAAACTGCTAGTTTTCAGATAAAACTCCAGTTTTCATCACACAGAGACTTCTCAACATTTTCTGAAAAATGCAAAACTCAAGTTTGCATTTGGAAACTCAAGTTTCGGTCATACAAAGAGTCTTAAAAGTTTTGAACTTTGAAAACCTCTAGTTTTGTTTCAAAACCGCCAGTTTTCAGTTTAACATGAGTTTTCCAAGTTTTCATAAGATTTGTGAAAACTCGAGTTTTGATCTGAAAACTCAAGTTTTGAATTGGCAGAAAGCTTTCATGTTTTAGCCAAATTTTGAAAATTGCCAGTTTCCATGAAAACCTCTAGTTTTGACTTGGCTCATATTCTTCAAGTTCTCATAATTAAATGGAAACTCGAGTTTTGATTTGGAAACTTGAGTTTTGGCCAAGCAGAGAGCTTTAATATTTTTCAACGTTTTGAAACCACCAATTTTGGATGAAAACCTCCAGTTTTGATGTTTTGGATTGAAAATCATACTTCATGTTAAAAGTCCAAAACTTGAGTTTTGTTTTGAAAACTCGAGTTTTGAGTTTGTGTTCAAAACTGTGTTCCAAAGCTCAAATCGCGACGTTCCTATCTAAAAGGAGGAAACTTGAGTTTAGACATGGAAACTCGAGTTTAGCTATTAGTGCATAGTTGAAAACTTGAGTTTTGAAGAACAAACTGGAGTTTGCATCGCTGAGTTTGAATTTCGAGTTTGACGAACTTGCAAAACTTTCTTGTTTGATCTTAATACTTCCTATTATCATTCTCTAATATTCCTAGCTATGTTTAACCACTTTGTTAGTGAGTTTCAGATGATTTAGAGAATGTTTATTGAAGGTTTAAAGGAAAAGCAAAAAGTGATGTCAGCACATTAAATGTAAAACCCGGAAAGTTGCATACTTCTGGATAATCCTTTTGCACACGTTAACAAAGGATTAAAGATTGCTTTCTACATCCAGCAGCTGCTATTCCAATGGATTTATTTTCAAGAAGTCAACTCTGAACTTCTGCACAGTTGGATTAAGTGAAGATTAGAGATAGAAGAAGACCAAAGCTTAACTTAAACCTTGTCTAATGAAGGCAACGATTATATTGAAGATTACAATGATCATTTAATGCTCTCTTGGTATAAATAGAGCTAAATTCAAGTCTTCTCAACTAACACATCTGCTAAAAACGAATGACATTCAAGTCTACATTTATTTCCTTCAGTTTTCACTTGTAAAGTATCTTCTGATACATTAAGCTTCAGTGTTTATCATTATCCACTCTTAGAGAGAGTTTCTTATTTGTGAATCATTCATAGTAAAGAATCACAAGTCTGGGGACTTGGTGATTGGGTTCATTGATTGCAACTTGTAAGGGGGAGTAAGTTCTAGTGAGAGAATTACGCTTGAGTACAGAGTGTGTAATCAATTGTGATAGTGAAAATCCCAGAGAGTCTGGGGACTAGACGTAGGTCAAGAGGTTGGACCAAACCAGTATAAATCCTTGTGTCTTGCTCTTCTCTTTCTCTACTCTGTTCATCTTTGTTTTACTTGTTCAAAAACAGAGCTAAGTTCAAAAGTTTTAAAAATCCCCAATTCACCCCCCTCTTGGTGATTTTGCTTCATTTTCATTTGATATCAGAGCTAGGTCTTTCTCTAAAGAGCTTAACATCTCGAGAAGAATCATTATGGATGGTATTCTACCTAATGGAGCTTCAATCAACCGACCACCGGGATTCAATGGAAAGCATTACTCCTTTTGGAAAGCAAATTTCAAAGTCTTCGTGATGGCTATTGAATATGGTCTATGGAGAGTGTTCGAGAGAGGAGATTATGAGCCCTCCACTGTTGAAGATGGTGTTAGAACTCCCAAGCTAGAAGAAGAATATGATGAGAATGATAGAAGAAATTGTTAGTTCTCTATGTGTTTTGATGATAATTGACAATTGTAAACGCAAAATGAAGTTTTGTCTTGGTAAGTTGAAAAAATTACTGTCAAGACAAAACTCGAGTTTTGGTTTCAAAACTCGAGTTTTGAACTTGACAGAGAGCTGCTCATTGTCAATGAACAAAACAAAACTCAAGTTTCCTTTGGAAACTCGAGTTTTGGAAGAGCATTCAGTTTTTCACCTCAAGACAAAACTCGAGTTTCAGTTTGAAAACTCGAGTTTTGAATCAAATAGAGACTTCTTAATGTTTTCAACTGAAGAGAAAACTCGAGTCTTGATTTGGAAACTCGAGTTTTGCCCATACAGAGTATCTTTGACTTTTGAACCTAGTTTTGCGCTAAAACTTCAGAACTTCAACTTACTTTGAACTTTCGTAAGTTTTCTCTAAGTTAAAAGAAAACTCGAGTTTTGATTTCAAAACTCGAGTTTTGACTCGACAGAGAGTTTTCAAGTTTTTGCTCAGTCTTTGAAAACTCGAGTCTTCAGAGAAAACTCAAGTTTCCAACTTGAACAGATTTTCAAAGTTTTCATTTTTAAATGAAAACTCGAGTTTAGATATGGAAACTCGAGTTTTGAGCCAACTCGAGAGCATTGCAAGTTTTCAAGGTTTTCATTGAAAGAGAAGGAAATTACCAAGAGGGGGGGTGAATTGGGGATTTCAAAATTCTTTTTGGTTCACCCACACAACAGATAAAATCAAGGCAAAGTGGAGATAGAGAAGAAAAGCTTGACACAAATGATTTATACTGGTTCGGTCTAATTCCTTGACCTACGTCCAGTCCCCAGTACCTCTGGGATTTTCTACTATCACTCAAGAACAATTACACCCTTTGTAAACGAAGGATGCTCCTCACTCTAGGACTCACTCCCCCTTACAAGTTGTAATTGTTTACAACAGATACACATTCTGTAAACGAAGGATGCTCCCAACCTAGGACACACTCCCCCTTACAAGTTGTATTCTGATTTTCCCAATCTCTAAGTCACCTGACTTGAGATTCTCACAATGAATGATATACAGGGAAATTGACTCTCTCTAAGAGTAGATAATGATACACACTGAAGTACAATGTATCAAAAATACAATCAAATGAATATACAGAGAAAGAACTAATATTTTCGTGCAGAACTTCTGTGACTGTCTTCTCTATGTTGATCTAGTCTGAAGAATACTTATTCTTGATTCGTGGAGATATCGCATAACGGCTATCAGAAGATTCTGCATAACGGCTCTCCATGAATTCAGCAAGTTTCCTAAAATGACTCTTCTTTTCGAATCTCAATCAAATTCAAGAATCTTTCTGAAATCCCATGAATAAACTTGTTAGGACTGGTTAGAAACATAGATTTGAATCATATAATTCATATAAGTTCAATTCGCAGCAAACAAGTCAATGGGTAAATCATTTTGAGCATTTTCTGCAAAATTACGTTTTTCTGTCAGAGGCACCAAAACTCAAGTTTTGATTATCAAAACTGGAGTTTTGAACTGTTCACGAACCATAACTGGCAGTTTTCAAATCATAACTGGCAGTTTTCAAGCTTTGGAAATTCCGAACCTCTCGGGTTGACCAAAACTCGAGTTTTGCTTCCCAAAACTCGAGTTTTGAACTTTTGGTAACAAGTTCAAAACATCAAAACTGGAGGTGATGATCCATAACCGGCGGTTTTCATTTGTGAGATTCTTGAATGCTCTCTGCCTCACCAAAACTCGAGTTTTCACCTGCAAAACTCGAGTTTTGCCTTCTCCAGGATTTTCTGAGTTTTCTTGACATAACCATCAACTTTAGAAGACCATATCTCCCTGGTCTGAACTCCGTTTTGGTCCGTTCAACTCTTGATGGAAAGCTCTGTGTGTCTAGTTTCCAATGGCACCGATTTGAGCTCAATTGGATTTGTATTTTGTGAGTTATACCCAAAATACTGAAGGTGGGTCAGGACTGTGACGTTGATTATTGGGTCAACTTGTAAAAATCATATCTCCTTGATATGAACTCCTTTTGGCTTGAATTATATATCAAAATGACGCATTGGAAGTCTAGTTTCATATGCTTTTGGTTTCGTCTCAATCCGATTTCTGGTTTGTGAGATATCATTGAAACATCAGAGGTCGCCCGTGCTGAATGTGAGACAGTGTTGAACTGATGTGCTGATAACAGTCCAAAACTCGAGTTTTCAACTTCAAAACTCGAGTTTTGGTTCTCCAATTTTCCAAAACTCGCGTTTTGCCTCGAGACTTGATTCCAATGCTCCAAAACTCGAGTTTTCACCCCAAAACTCGAGTTTTGATAGTCCAGAGACCCCAGAGACGTTGTAGACACTTCATAACTCGAGTTTTGCCTCAAAACTCGAGTTTTCTCCTCTTAGATGAGTAAATTATAGCAGCAAGGTAGAAAACTCATGTTTAATACTTGGTGGCTCAAGTTTGCTCATCCAAAACCTCATTCTTGCTTGTTTTAACTCTGAATTGAATCATTCCAACTCCCATATGATCTTGGAGGCTTCTAGCATCAATATAAGAACTTAGATGATAAAATCTTCACTCCATATATCAAGTTCTTCTTTATTTGGTCTCTTCTCTTCTTTCTTTCAACTCTTATCTCCTTCTTGATTAATCTCTATAATTCAACTTGGATTAATCTACATTAAATACAACAATTCGTCATTGTATGAGATAATTATATTATTCAATCTTTTTGCTTATAACAATGGCATCTATATAAGACATCACCAAAACTAATCATAACTAACATTCTCCCCCTTTTTGATGATGGCAAATACCTTAAGAAAAATATGTATGAATATGAGAATACATTAGATGCAACATATTTTTCTTGCCATTCTCTTCCCCTTATTTGTCATTAGCAAAAAGTTGAAGTAAAGAAGAAATGCTTAGAGAGACAAATATGAAACCATATTAGAAAGAGTTAAAGAACTGATTTTCTCTCCCAATTGAAAGTGTTTTTCATTCTAAATATGAAGCTATTTGGAAGGTTTTTACGAAAAAACAAATTTTGAGACATCTTTTACATTTAAAACATATAGATACCAAACATGTGCAAAATTTCTACTGAATATAAAAAGATAGAGTTTAGAAATGCTCATGTTGGTTCTGCAAGCTGATGAATGATCAAAGAAGTCTATTTGCTTGCTGAATAAAGTTTGATTGTGTCGCCATGGTCTGAGATGAAGCAGTGGAAGGCTCTCTTCCTTGTTGTGTGAGATTCTTTGAAGAAGATCACTAGTAGGATCATGAATATCCTGTGTAATGTAAATAGGATGAAAGTACTTGCTTCTTGAAGACTATCGCATCTGAAAATGATTATCACTCAGCTTCCATCCTTTGCTTTTTCTTCAAAGATCATCTATGTAGAACATATCTTAGCTTCAATGATTGATCTCCAAAGTTGCAACACATAACCAAGTCTCCTGCTATGAATTGAAAACTTTCTTTGCAAAAGATTTGTTAGTGCAAGCCAAATATCAAATTATCCCTTTCTATATGATATTTTTCAAATAAGGATAATGAAAGGAAAATATGATATTAACTCATCATCAAAACTAATAAGAGATAGTAAATGCAGATGAGTATGCTTAAAATGATTTTCTTCAAATAAATAAGAAGAGCATATAGAGTATAAAACACATATGAATGTGAAGCTCCCCCTCAATGAATGCATAATTGAAAATATGAAGTTCCCTTTAATAATACCAAATAATAGTGTGACACCAAATGTTATGAGGTTTGGAAAAAAATCTTTGCTCACAACATGGTATCTCATAATTAGGAACTTTCAAATTCATTGAAACTGGTATAATGAAATCACTTATGCTTTTTATGATGATAAAAATGTTTAAAACATAAGGATCAGTTTAAAAATGAGTTTGCTTAGGCTAAACTTCATGAAATAAAATGGAATGAAATCAAGTTAGCCCAGCAGTGATGTGAGAACAGAGAAATGATTATGATATATGAATATTATTTCAAAAATACAATACCTCACTCAAGTAATATCGTAATTACTTGAGTCATAATCATTTGTAATCTATAGATACATCACTGGATAGCTATATGTAATCAATACTAAGGCTCTCCAAGATGTGAATGAGCTTCGCATAGGATTTCAAATTAGTTTTTGTTCATAGCTTCTCATCAAGCTAGCATGCTCCTTATCATCTTGATCTAAGCCTCTTGTTATTGATGAGATGTTACTCAAGTGAAGCCACAGAATTTGCAGACATAGCCATTGAAATGATTTATTCTATTTGCCTATGTTTGTATTCAACAACAGAACATTTTGGTCAACTCCTGCAAAACAAACATATGTTCTTTGGTACCCGATGTTTCTTGGGTCCACACAGGATTAGACATTTGAACTCTTATGCTCTTATAAAATTAAATCATATGATATTTGAGCAAAGAGTATAATAAGCCAATAATAGATCAAAATATATGTTTACCCAATCAAATAGATTTATTCCAATGAATTATAAAGGGTAACAACTAGATGATATTAATGATGTTATTTCTCAATGACAGTTTGTAAATATACTTTATGCAGAAAAGATGTCATTGATAAAATACATGTAAGTTTGAGCATAGAAAATCTTATCCATGAAGATAAGCATTTATCAACTTAGATTTTTTCAAGAGAGATGATGAAATGCAAAGTATTTCAAATCTTGAATGGTCTTTCAAAAATGAAATCAAAATTTTTCATACAAGAAAGATGTTTGAAAACAATGCTCATTGTAAACATTGTGGAAGTCAATAGGTTAGCTGAATATATCCAAATGCTTCAGTTTTAGAGAACATGTTTAACATTGAAGTTAACATGTGGAAGAATTTTTTGCAAAGCAAAAGTCATAAAAGTAAAGCATTATCAAGATATTCTATATGCATAATGACTTTGCTATGGCCAAGAGATAATCTTGCTTCTTAGATGAAAGTCTTGAAAGTATGTCAACAATTAAGGCAAGATTATGAATACACATCGATAGTTACTCAAAATGTGGATGGAATTAAATTTGATGTTTTTGAGTAACACTAGGAGTATTAGGATTCATAGACAATGAAGCACAAATTCTTTAGTCCAAATGACTAAAGTTTCAAAATATTATCCTAGTAAGTTATTCCATATAATGGTTAATGCACATAATGCATTAATGAACATTCATAATGCTTGGAATAGCTTGATCAATAAGGTTCTATGCAATAAACATAGGTTTTCACAAATTGAATTCTTTTCTGGAAATAAGCTTGAAGCTCATATATGATTAACTTATTTGACATGAGGTCCAAACAGTCAGATAATGAAAGTAGCGAATTAAAGCAAACCATTGAATTCCAAAGATCAATATGTGAATGGTAGGGAAAACTCAACTGGAAAAATTTGAAGCATATTCAACATTCAGTAACAACATTAACTTCCAATTTGAAAGATCATCCGAATGCAATCAAAATATGGATATGTTTCAAAACATTTGTATGTACTTTCTCAAAACAATGTGAGTTGAAATCCAAACAAATTTTATATTTGTGCATTTCAAAAATATGAAATCAACAAAGTTATGCACAAATTCACTTGTTTGATCATCAAAAATTCACTAACAAATTGATTAAACATAGTTAGATATATGAGTGAATGATGATGGAAAGTATTAAGATTAAACAATAAGATTTCGCAAATTCAGAAAATCTGATTTTTCAAACTGAGTGTTGAAAACTGGAGTTTTGAAACAAAACTGGAGTTTTCAACTATTCCTTAAAAGCAAAACTGGAGTTTTCATCTGAAAACTGGAGTTTTGGACTGTGCTGAAGCAAAACTGGAGGTTTTGGAGAAAAACTGGCAGTTTTGAAACTTGAAAATTTCGAAGGCTCTTGGCCAAGACAAAACTCGAGTTTTGCTTGCCAAAACTCGAGTTTTCATAAAATATGAAAACTTAGTGAAAATACATGAACAGTTGAAAATTGGAGGTTTTGATTCAAAACTGGCGGTGTTCACCTGATGAAAGTTCAGTTGCTCTCTGTCTCTCCAAAACTCGAGTTTTTCTTTCCAAAACTCGAGTTTTGAACTTTCTTGCAAAACATAATAAGTTCAAAACTGGCGGTGTTCAATGAAAACTGGAGGTTTTGATATTTGAAAAACTTTGAAAACTTGGAAACCTCTCTGCCAAGCCAAAACTCGAGTTTTGGATCCCAAAACTCGAGTTTTCATATGTTCATGAAAACTTGAAGTGTGAAAACTGGCGGTGATGACCAAAACTGGCAGTTTTGCCTTTTGTTCAGTTCTGCTACAGACCAAAACTCGAGTTTTGACACCCAAAACTCGAGTTTTCCCTTGGCAGCAAGGAAAACTGATTTTTGCAGGAGAAAACTTCACATTTTGGTTTACAATTGTTTTGAACCAACATCAAAACATATAGAAAAACTAATAGCTTTGACAATAAATTTGCTGATTGAATCAGTTTCCAAATCTTTTAACTAAACCAAAAATCAATTTCATATTATCATAGTATGAGGTAAGAATTAGATATCACCGTAATCCTCTTTTCTTCATAGAAGCTTGCTTGGTTGAGATGGATTGATGTAGATAACTTTTTTTTTTTCAAACTTCACCATCAACATCAAACTTAGCTTGTTGAGCTTTTTCAAGACTTGGATCATTTCTCTATGTTGCATTCCTGAGAAGCTTTCTTTCATCCTACAAAGCTTTATAAATCTTTTTCTTGGTATCCAACCTTGGATCCAATCATTGTTAGTTTGTAGGAACAAAATTCACATGCTCCAAAAACATAATCAGATCATGATAATTTATCATAATGAATTTAACACGATTTCATGCATAATCCAGAGGAAGTCAACTCTGAACACTTGGACATCTGGATTAAGTGGAGATTAGAGAGAGAAGAAGACTAAAACCACCTCTTAATGTGTACAGAGCTTCTCCAACGGTTCAATTCAAGAAGCAACGGTCATTTAATGCACTCTTAGTATAAATATAGCTGCATTCAATTCTTCTCAACAACTAGAACAGCTAAAAATGAAAATCATTCAAGTCTTGCATTTATTTCTTCAGTTTTCAACTGTATTGTATCTTTTGATACTTTGAGCTTCAGTATTCATTATTATCCACTTTGAGAGAGAGTTTATCTTTGTAAAACATTTATTGTAAAGAATCACAAGTCAAGGGGACTTGGTGATTTGGGAGTTCATTGATTACAACTTGTAAGGGGGAGTGAGTTTTAGTGAGAGAACTACTTCTTGAGTGCAGAGTGTGTAATCATTGATATAGTGAAAATCCCAGAGAGTCTGGGGACTGGATGTAGGTCATGTTGTTAGGACCGAACTAGTATAAATCTTTGTGTCCCGCTGCTTTTCCCTTCACAAAAGGGAGTGAAATGCTCAATGTCATTTTAAAACAACAAAGATTTATCAATGAAATATCAGGAATTGGTTACAAGCCAGATTTTCATAAGAAGAAAGGTAGAAAGAAGAATGGCGAAAAATCTTATATGAATTATTTCACAAAATCTGTCCATTCTTCTAATCCTTTGCACATTGTAATTATTGCAATAGAAAAGGTCATACTACTTCTTCATGCTTTCATAAGAAGGAAAGAAAAGTAAAACCTTCTGGAAATTATCAATGGGTACCAAAGGGAACCTATGTTCCTAAGGTACGATCTAACCCCAAAGGACCCAAGAAAAGATGGGTACCTAAGACTTGATCCTTTGTGATTTACAAGTATGTCTAAGAGCATCAAAATCAAACAAATGGTACATTGATAGCGGATGCTCTAGGCGCATGACGGGAGATCAATCAAAGTTTACTTCAATCAAACCTAAAGATGGTGGCAAAGTGACATTCGGTGGGAATCAATCTGGGAAAATTACTGGAATAGGCGAAATTGGGAATGATGAAGGACCACTGATCAAGGATGTCTACCTTGTGGAAGGGCTTTGCCACATTCTCCTCAATGTTAGCCAAAGCATTGATAAAGGTAACCTAGTTATCTTTGATTCTGAGGAATGTTTGATTGTGAATAAAGATTTTCTCCCTTTGAGGCTGATCCCCAAAATTCTATTGAAAACCCAGATCAGTCTCAGCCTAGAGCTTGAAGATTTATAAGAAATCATCCTTTGGACTAAGTTATAGGTGATGTTAATCAAGGAGTAAGAACTAGAAATAGCACTTTAAATGAAGTAACCTTTTATGCATTCATATCTCATATAGAACCCTCTAAGATTGATGAAGCCCTTTCAGACAATGATTGGGTGATAGCAATGCAAGAGAATTTACATCAATTTGACAGATTTTAAGTTTGGGACTTAGTGCCTAGACCCAAGGACCATCCGGTTATTGGGACAAAATGGGTATTTAAGAACAAACGTGATGAATCTGCAATCATTGTTTGAAATAAGGCAAGATTGGTTGCAAAATGTTATAATCAAGAAGAAGGAATTGACTATGAAGAAACTTATGCTCTAGTAGCAAGATTGGAAGCTACAAGAGTTCTTCTAGCCTTTGCATGTGTAAAAGGTTTCAAACTTTATCAAATGGATGAAACAAGTGCATTTTTGAACGGTTTTATTCAAGAGGAGGTTTATGTTGAACAACCTCCTGGTTTTGAAAACAAACATTATCCTGATCATGTTTATCATCTTAAAAAGGCTTTATACGGTCTCAAGCAAGCTCCTAGAGCTTGGTATGAGAGATTAAGTAAATTTCTTCTTGATCAGGGGTTTATCAGAGGCAAAGCTGACACAACATTGTTTATTAAAAGAAATAAGTTATATGAAATTTTGATAGTGCAAATTTATGTTAATGACATAATCTTTGGTTCTACTAATGATGTTTTGTGTGAGGAATTTGCAAAGGATATGTAGGGAGAATTTGAGATGTCCATGATGGGAGAGCTCAACTATTTTCTTGGGCTGCAAATTAAGCAAAGGAAAGATGAAATTTTCATCTCTCAAACCAAATATCTCAATGACGTGCTGAAGAAGTTTGGGATGGATAATTGCAATGGAGCTGGCACTCCAATGAGTACAATCACTTCATTGGATGCTGATGAAAAGGGCAAAGACTTCATCATCACAAAATATAAAGGAAAGATTGGATCATTACTCTATTTGACTGCAAGTCGGCTAGACAACCAATTCAGTGTGGGAATGTGTGCAAGGTTCTAGTCTGCTCCAAAGGAGTCCCATGCCGAGCATGTGAAGAGAATCTTTAGATACCTTGCTGACACGAAGACACTTGGATTGTGGTTTCCCAAAGATCAACCTGAACATTTGGTGGCATATTCAGATTCAGGCCATGTCGGCTACAAAACTGATAGAAAGAGAACAAGTGGTCAATGTGAATTCTTTGGCAACTCACTTGTGTCTTGGTTTAGCAAAAAAGCAAACTAGTATGGCTGTGTCTTCTATAGAAGCTGAATATGTAGTTGCCTCAAGTTGTTGTGCTCAAGTACTATGGCTTAAGCAACAACTTGCTAACTTGGGAGTCAATCTGAAGGAGATCCCAATTTTGTGTGACAACACAAGCACAATAAGCTTGGCCAAGAATCCAGTTCAACATACTCGGACCAAGCATATTGATGTAAGACATCATTTTATAAGGGATCATGTTCAGAAGAGAGATGTCAAAGTCATGTTCATCCCAACACACCTTCAACTGGCTGATATCTTCACAAAGCCATTGGCCAAGGAGCAATTTAATTTCATAAGGAGAGAATTGGGAATGGTAAATCCCAATGAGTTGTAAGTTCTCTCTTACTCAATGTTGGTTTAGGCTTTGATAATTAACTGGTACTGACTTAAGCTTCGGAGTCTCTAGTTGTGTCACATGCAGGATTCTTTTTAAATCTGAAGTTTGCTGTCTAGAAGAGCAAACTCGAGTTTTGGAAGCAAAACTCGAGTTTTGGGATAAACTGTCAGGGTCAGAGGAGAATGCTGAACTCTGAGGAAGCTGCAAACTCGAGTTTCCATCAGACAGAGAGCAACAAGTTTTGAAGAGTGGTGAAAACTCAAGTTTGTAAGTTGAAACTTGAGTTTTAGTCGCAGAATTTCAAAGGTTCACCTTACACCTTTGAAGTCCAGGTAAGTACCCATTCTTCAAAACTCGAGTTTATTAGTAGAAACTCAAGTTTTGATCACACTTACTTACATGAGTTTATATTTAAAATGTTCAAAACTCGCTACAAAACTCAAGTTTTGCCCTAGCTCTCATTCTCACTCTAGTCTCTCTGGCTCTCAAACATCTTCAATCTCTCTGATTTCTCGCTTCCTCTCGATCAAATTTCTTCCAAAACCCTAGAAATGTCTTCCAATCGCTCCTCCAAGCCTACTCACAACGATTCAATTCCCAGAAACGAGGGGAATCCATCTTCAACCCCCACCATCCTCCTCATGGTCGTCCAGTCAGAGTAAAGACTGTGCCTAAGCACTTTCATCACGGTGGAGATCATTCTGCTAGACATGCAAGGAGGACTGCTGCTTCTTTTGTCTCGCCACCATCGAAGAGTAGCAAGAGAGCTTCTTCTGCTTCACCCAAGTCCAAAGGGGTGTCTATCAATGAACCCTCAGAAGCTCGCTCAAAAATGCGACATGAGAAGGAGTCTGTTCCAGAAGGAAAAGGGAAAGAGAAGGTGACTGAGATTCCCAAACCTCCCAAGGCCAAGAGGTCCAAGGTTCCTTCTGTTCCTGAGAAAGGACAAGCCTCGTCCAAGCAGCCTGAACTTGAAGAGGCTGAGGTTGTGCCAGATGCTATCCACAAAATCTACAATCACAGCACACCTCCCAGTGGATTCTCTACAAATTCCACTCAGATGTCAACACAAGAGGCTGATAGATTCAAAGAATACTTCTAGAACAAGGGATTCTGTCCTTCTGTGTTTGTCAACTTGGAAAAGATTAAGCATAAGTGTCACATTGATTTATTTCCTTGGTTGTCAGCTTATGAATCTTTCATTTCTATATCTGCCTCATACACTCCAAACATTGTTAAAATCTTCTATTTTAACATGGAATATGACAACTTGGTAGATTGTGAGGGAACACTTGTTGAGGAGAGAGTATCTACCACTGTGAAAGGTGTGAAATTCACCCTTTCTGCCTCCATCATCAATACCATCCTCCGGATTTGCAACCCTCCTCCTGTCCCCACTATCTCATTTTCAAAACAAGAGATCTTTGAGCTTCTTTGTCCAAACAAGCCTTTTCCAGCAAATCAAGCTCACACACTTTCTTTCAAACCAGTTGACATGCCTCCTATCAACAGAATCCTTTGGTACATATACTCAAGGAATTTTATTCAAAAAGGTGGCAACTTCACCCATTTTACCCAAAAAGACTATCCAGTCTTTGTTGCTTTTGTAAAGAAAACACACTTCAATTTGGGTCAATGGATTTTTGATGAGATGATCAAATTCAGATTTGCCTCTCGCAAGCCTTCACATATACCTTACCCATCTTTGGTTTCTGTCATTCTATTTTGAAAGCAGGAGCTTTATACCCAAGAGGGGGGGTGAATTGGGTATCTTTAAAAATTTCGAAACTTGTTCTGTTTTTGGTCACTCAGAACAGGGCACAACAGAGAGGATAAGGAGAAGAAGCTAAACACAATGCAATTTATACTGGTTCGGTCCTTTCCTGACCTACATCCAGTCCCCAAGTCTCACTTGGGATTTTCAATCCACTATAATCAAATATTGATTACACACTCTGTACTAAGAGTTGTTCTCTCACTAGAACACACTCCCCCTTACAAGTTGTAATCAATACACCCCAACTACCAAGTCCCCTGACTTGTAGTTATCACAATCAGTAGATGATTTACAAGATGATAACTCTCTCAAAGAGTAGATAGAATAAACACTGAAGAACAAAGTATCAAATTGATACTATTACAGATGAAAGCTGTACACAATAAATGACTCTTAATAAATTTTCGCTCTCAGTTGGTGTATCAGCTTGAGAAGAAGTTAATGCTCTCTATTTATAGGCAGAGAACATTAAATGACCGTTGTAAGATGATTCCAACCGTTGGAAGTGATTAGCTTGGGTTCTGGTCATCTTCTCTTTCTAAATTTCTGCTAATCCAAGTCTTAATGAAGTCTGATGTGGCTCTCTGAGGATTTGCCCGTTGGAGATAACCTTACTTGTTGTAGTAAGTATATTTTAACATTTAGAAGGCGTGCTCAGATGGATTAGCTGAGAATAGGTTGATTTGCAGAAGTGCATTTAATGCACTGTACACTTTTTGCTTTATGGCTTTGACCTTCATTGATCTTCATCTGTGATTGCTGAAATTCACTCAACAAACTTGTTAAACATAGCTAGGAATATGATTGAATGAATTATGGAAGCAATAAGATCAAACAATAATGATTTGCAAATTCGTGTAATTCAAAAATCAGTTTTGACCGTTGCATACCGCGGTAAGTTCCTCTATACTGGAGTATGCCACTGTGCATACTGCAGTATCCAAGGGCTTACTGCAGTAAACAACTTCCAGAGACAAAAACCTCGCGAAATGATTTTGAAAGATATCCTCTATACTGCGGTATCCAACTAGTATACTGCAGTATACGAGTTTTTGTCAAAGAGAAGAGACCCCGTGATTGCCCAATACTGCAGTATGGAAACCTATACTGCAGTATGCAATGGTTATGAAATTTAAAAGCCTTCCGTGAGAGCCTTTACTGCAGTATGCAACTCCATACTGCGGTATTTACTTGAGTGAGAAAATTTGGTTGCTCTCGGGTTGGCCCTATACTGCAGTATGTCATCCTATACTGCGGTATAGACTTGTTTTGAAAACATGGTTTCTCTCTGGAAGTCCCTATACTGCAGTATACATAGATATACTGCGGTATGGACTTATTTTGAAAACACGGTTGCTCTCTGGAAGTCCCTATACTGCAGTATACATAGCTATACTGCGGTATGGACTTACTTTGAAAATACTGTTGCTCTCTGGAAGTCCCTATACTGCAGTATACATAGCTATACTGCGGTAAAGACACCTATACTGCAGTATGGAGTAATCCCGAAAGATTATCTCCTTTCTGGAAGACTCTATACTGCAGTATGCAAAGCCATACTGCAGTAAGCAACTATCAGATGATGTTCAAAGGTTCTTGGAAACTTCATAACATGTTTTACAATTGTTGTTAATCATCAAAACACATTGAGAACTAACATATTTTACCATAAGTATGGTATTTGGGTCCTCCTGATTCCATCAAGAAGCCAGCTGCATTTGGAAAAAATCAACTGAACTATATGAAGCTTCAATTAGAAGAAGAAGGCTCTGGACAGTCACATGCTCCATCTCGATCCCAAACTCGTGCAACATATTCAAGAGAGAGGCTCAATCCACTCCTGCCCAATTTTCACTGCCTTCAGACTTTGAGTCAAAAGTCAAGTAGATAGTGGAAGCTGCCATAGCCTCTTTATCCATTCGCTTGGAATTTGAGATTGGGAAGCTAGTAGCTGAGGTGACAAGAGGAAATCATGAGATGGTGGATGCTCAGGAAGCAATGAAGGAACAAGTTTCTCGGGTACACAGTGAACTTTCTGATCAGATCATGGATCTTGAGGCCAAGATGTCCACACAACTTGTCTCCTATGTTAGCTTGAGTGACAAGGTTGAGAAGATAATAAAGCATCTTGGGATTGGATCTTCTTCTGCATTTGGATCTACTGGACCTAGTACTTCTCATCCTAAACTAGATCCAGATTCCTCCTCATCCCCTTCCTTCACCTTTTCTAGCCCACAGATTCCTACCTCTTCACCTATCCCATCTACACCCATTCTCTCATCACCAATTCCCACTTCCACACCTGCCACAGAAGTTTTTCCAACTCCTTCTACTGAAGCTCTTCATTCATCTCACACTCCCCTTACTGAGATCTTTAATCCTACTCTCCATCACCATAGTTCACCTCCTCCCACTCCATTGTTTGACCCTCTCCGTGAACCATCTATCACAGTATCTGCTCCTTCCCATTTTGAGGATGACAAAGGGGAAGAGAAACTAGGATAGAATTTGAGTTGTAGCTGAATTTGAGTAGGATAGAATTTGAGTTGTAGCTTAAACTTTAGTTGTAGCTTTTGTAGCATTTTGGATTTGGATTCTGTACTTTTTGTTTCATTAGCTTATCAATGAAATTTTTATTTTAATGCTTCTGTTGCCTATCTCTGATTAATTCTTATTTATCTTAACATTGTGTGTCAACAAGAATGCAAATTCAGTCTAAATGTGCTTATGATAGATTTCTAAAATTTGAAACTGAAAGTTCTTGTACCATTCCATTTTTCAAATACAAATTCTCTCAAATTCTTGGGATTTTGGTTTACAAGTGAAGGTGGAGCTAAATACCCAATAGGGGGTTTGAATAGGGTATTCTCAAAATTTTCGAAAATAACTATGTTTTGAGACAATAAAAACAGAGGTGAACAGAGTAAAGGGAAGAGCAGCTGGACACAGAGATTTATACTGGTTCGGTCCTAACCACTTGACCTACATCCAGTCCACAGACTCTCTGGGATTTTTCACTATATCAAAGATTACACACTCTGCACTCAAGAAGTAGTTCTCTCTTTAGAACTCACTCCCCCTTATAAGTTGTAATCAATGAGCTCCCAAATCACCAAGTCCCCTTGACTTGTGATTCTTTACAATAAATGTTTTACAAAGATAAACTCTCTCACAGAGTGGATAATTATGAATACTGAAGCTCAAAGTATCAAAAGATACAATACAGTTGAAAACTGAAGAAATAAATGCAAGACTTGAATGATTTTCGTTTTTAGCTATTCTAGTTGTTGGGAAGAATTGAATGCAACTCTATTTATACTTAGAGTGCATTAAATGATCGTTGCTTCTTGAATTAGACCGTTGGAGAAGCTTTGTACAGGTTAAGAGGTGGTTTTAGGCTTCTTCTCTCTCTAATCTCCACTTAATCCAGCTGTCCAAGTGTTCAGAGTTGACTTCCTCTGGATTAATCCGTTGGAGAAGCAGTTGCTTGTTGTAGAAATCATTCTTTAATGCTTTGCAACCGTGTGCAGATGATTACCCAAAAGTGTGCAACTTTCTAGGCATAGCATTTAATGAGTTGACATTGCTTTTTGCTTTAACTTTTAACCTTCAACAAACATTCTCTAATTCATCTAAAATTCACTAATAAAGTGATTAAACATAGCTAGGAATATTAGAGAATAATACGGGAAAGTATTAAGATCAAACAAGAAGGTTTTCCAAATTCGTCAAATTTGAATTCCTAAATCAACGATGTAAACTCCAGTTTGGTTCATCTGAACTCGAGTTTGAAGCTTTAGTTTGTAAAAGCGTTTCAAGTTCAAAACATCTAAACTGGAGGTTTGCAATTAAAACCTGAGGTTTTCAACACACTGAAAAGCTACAATGCTCTCGGGTTGATCTAAACTCGAGTTTGCATGTCTGAACTCGAGTTTCCTCCATCCAGAGAGGAATGTCGCGATTTTGAGCTTTGGAGCACCTTTGTGCAAAACGCAAACTCGAGTCTATTAGTAGACAGACTCAAGTTTGACACTATTCAAATCAAAACTTAGTTTTAGTTTTCAAAAGGTAAACCGAAGGTTTTCAGTGCAAACTCTAGAGTTTTCTCATGTTGAAAAATGCATTGCTCTCTGTAAGGTTTAAACTCGAGTTCACAAAGCTAACCTCGAGTTTGTTCAACTTTGAAAAACTTTGAATGCTCTTGGCTTGAAGTAAACTGGAGGTTTATGAAATTAGTCTCGAGTTTACTTTGGTTGAAAATTCTTGAAACCTCTCTGCCAAGTGTAAACTCGAGTTTGCATCTGCAACCTCGAGTTTACAAGTTTTGTAAACTATTGAAGTTTTCAAAGCAGTGGAAAACTTTACTCAATATGAAATAGTGTAGAGTTTGTGAAAATCTCTTAATTTGAAAATTCTTCCCGCAAGAGGCAAACTCGAGTTTGTCATAACAAACTCAAGTTTACAGGTTTTGTAAACTCTTTGAAGATTTTCTCTCGGAATGCAAACTTGAGGTTTATAATTGGAGGTCTTGAGTTTAAAGGTGTTTTCAAGTCAAAATGCTCTCGGCCTCTCGCAAACTCAAGGTTGCTATGTGTAGCCTCGAGTTTACTCAAAGTATGAGAAAACTTTGGAAAACTCCCAAGTTCATTTCTAGGGTTCAGTCTTGAGTTTAGAGTTCAGACTGGCGAGTTTACCTCTTCTGTCAGTGGCAAACTCGAGGTTGCCAATCTAGGCTCGAGTTTGTCGTAGACAGAGTGTTTTGCTTGAAATTAACAAGTTAGAGCAAACATTTATCTTACTCAAAAACATCCTTTCATTGTTTACAATTGTTAGTAATCATCAAAACACATAGGGAACTAACAACAAGTGTTGTCATCATAAAAAAGGAGGAGAATGTTAGTTCTCTATGTGTTTTGATGATAACTGACAATTGTAAACGCAAAATGAAGTTTTGTTTTGGTAAGTTGAAAAAGTTACTGTCAAGACAAAACTCGAGTTTTGGTTTTAAAACTCGAGTTTTGAACTTGACAGAGAGTTGCTCATTGTCAATGAACAAAGCAAAACTCAAGCTTCCTTTGGAAACTCGAGTTTTGGACTTACAGAGAGCACTCAGTTTTTCACCTCAAGACAAAACTTGAGTTTCAATTTGAAAACTTTAGTTTTGAATCATACAGAGACTTCTTAATGTTTTCAACTGAAGACAAAACTCGAGTCTTGATTTGGAAACTCGAGTTTTGCCCATACAGAGTATCTCTGACTTTTGAACCTAGTTTTGCGCTAAAACTCCAGAACTTCAACTTACTTTGAACTTTCGTAAGTTTTCTCTAAGTTAAAAGAAAACTCGAGTTTTGACTTGACAGAGAGTTTTCAAGTTTTTGCTCAGTCTTTGAAAACTCGAGTCTTCAGAGAAAACTCAAGTTTCCAACTTGAACAGATTTTCAAAGTTTTCATTTTTAAATGAAAACTCGAGTTTAGATATGGAAACTCGAGTTTTGAGCCAACCCGAGAGCATTGCAAGTTTTCAAGGTTTTCATAACTATATGAAAACTCGAGTTTTGATTAGGCAGAGAGCAATGCATTTTATCAATGATTTGAAAAATCGAGTTTCTCTCTTAAAACTCAAGTTTTGGTCAGGCTTAGATTTCTCAACGTTTTCACATTAAAGTGAAAACTCGAGTTTCATTTTGAAAACTCGATTTTTGATCAAAGAGAGAGCTTTGAAGTTTTTCAATGTTTTGAAAACTCGAGTCTTAGATGAAAACTCAAGTTTTGATGTTTTGGACTAAAACACTTACACTTCATTAAAAGTCCAAAACTCGAGTTTGATTTTGGAAACTCGAGTTTTGAGTTTGAATCAAACTGTGTTCCAAAAGCTCAAATCGCAACTTTCTTCTTTGGAAGGAGGAAACTCGAGTTTATGTATGGAAACTCAAGTTTTGCTTAAGTGAACAGTTCAAAACTCGAGTTTATCAGAACAAAACTTGAGTTTCAGTCGCTAAGTTTGAAATTCAAATCTGACGAATTTGTGAAATCTTTTTGTTTGATTCCAATACTTTCCAGTACCACTCTTATATATTCCTAGCTATGTTTAACCACTTTGTTAGTGAGTTTCAGATGATTTAGAAGATGCTTATTGAAGGTTAAAAGTAAAAGCAAAAGTGATGTCAATTCATTAAATACTAAGTCCAGAAAGTTGCACAGTTTTGGGTAATCCATCTGCACACGGTTGCAAAGCATTAAAGAATGATTTCTACAACAAGCAACTGCTTCTCCAATGGATTAATCCAGAGGAAGTCAACTCTGAACACTTGGACATCTAGATTAAGTGGAGATTAGAGAGAAGAAGACTAAAACCACCTCTTAACCTGTACAGAGCTTCTCCAACGATTCAATTCAAGAAGCATCGGTCATTTAATGCACTCTTAGTATAAATAGAGCTGCATTCAATTCTTCTCAACAACTAGAACAGCTGAAAACGAAAATCATTCAAGTCTTGCATTTATTTCTTTAGTTTTCAACTGTATTGTATCTTTTGATACTTTGAGCTTCAGTATTCATTATTATCCACTTTGAGAGAGAGTTTATCTTTGTAAAACATTTATTGTAAAGAATCACAAGTCAAGGGGACTTGGTGATTTGGGAGTTCATTGATTACAACTTGTAAGGGGGAGTGAGTTCTAGTGAGAGAACTACTTCTTGAGTGCAAAGTGTGTAATCATTGATATAGTGAAAATCTCAGAGAGCCTAAGGACTGGATGTAGGTCAAGTTGTTAGGACCGAACCAGTATAAATCTTTGTGTCCATCTGCTCTTCCCTTCTCTTTATTTATCCCTATTTTAGCTGTTAGAAAACAGAGGAGCTTGTGAAAAATTTTAAAATACCCAATTCCCCCCCGGGCTCTTGGGTATTTGGCTCCACTTTCAGAAATGTCACACTCAACAGCAAAGTTGTTCTCTTACTACAAAGTGCTCTGAGTCAACAAGCATATTTTCGTGTCTACACATCACCATCTGCTAAAGCCATGTGGGATGCACTAGAAATAGCTCATGAGGGAACATCTGGAGTCAAGCAAAATAGAGTCAACACTCTCATGACTGAGTATGATCTACTTCGCATGAAACTAGGTGAATCCATTGGTGAGTTTCAATTGAGATTCACTCATCTGATCAAATCTGCTTGCTGCATTGGGCAAAGAATATGAGCAACCTGTCCAAGTGGGAAAAATTCTGAATATCCTCAACAAGGAATGGGAAGCCAATGTCATTGTTATTGAGGAAGCTCGTGGAGATTCAATGGCTTCAGTAGCAGCTCTTTTCGGCAGCCTCTCTGAATATGAGGCAAAGATCAAGTTCAAGAAGGGACTTGATGAAGCACATGGCAAGAATAAGCGAATTGCCCTCAAAGCTGCCAGAGAAGCTAAAGAGTCAGATGATGATGATGAAGACGAAGATGAGGAGATAGACATGATGGTCCGGAGATTCAAGAAATTCTACAAGAAGGATCAAGGATTCAAGAAACTTCACAAGGGTAGCTCCAGCTATGAGACAAAGAAGCCAATCATTTACTACGAATGTGAAAAGCCAGGTCACATCAAGTCTAAGTGCCCCCAGTTGAACAACAAAGACAAAGAAAAGAAGAGGTTCAACAAATTCAAAAAGAAAACCTATATCTCATCTATTTGGGGAGATAGTTCATCTAATGAAGATGAAGGTGATGAGGAAGAAAAAGCAAACATTTGCTTAGTTAATGAAGAAGAGCAATTTAACAACAATGATGAGGTATATGATTCAAAACTATCTTATGATGAGTTATTTGCTGAATACATTGTTATGCAATCAGAATTTGAAAAACTTGTTGATAAATACTTTACTTTCAAAAAGAAAAATGTCACTCTTGAACAAGTAGAAAATCTTTCATTACCAGAAAACCTTATTTGTGATGATTGCATTGATTTGAAGAAACAGAATTTACATCTCACAAAGGCACTTGAGAAATTTACTAGAGGTAGTGAAATGCTCAATGTCATTTTAAAACAACAAAGGTTTACAAATGATAGGTCAGGGATTAGTTACAAACCTTATCTTGATAAAAAGAAAGGGAAAAAGAAATTTGGAGAAAAGTCTTACATGACTTATTTTAGAAAATCTGTGCATTCTTCAAATCTTTTTGCACATTGCAATTATTGTAACTGAAAGGGTCATACTACTTCTTCATGTTTTCATAAAAAGGAAAGAAAGAGTAATCCCATAGGAAATTATCAATGAGTGCCAAAGGGATCTTATAAGGTTCCTAAGACACAAACTAACCCCAAAGAACCCAAGAAAAGATGGGTACCTAAGACCTGATTTGTTGTGTCTTGCAGGTTTGTTTAAGAGCATCAAAATCCAACAAATGGTACATTGATAGTGGATGCTCTAGGCACATGATGGGAGACCAATCCAAATTTGCTTCAATCAAACCCAAAGATGGTGACAAGGTGACATTTGGTGGAAATCAATCTGGAAAGATTGCTGGAATTGGTGAAATTGGCAACAATGAAGGACCAAAAATCAAAGATGTCTACCTTGTGGAATGACTTTGCCACAATCTCTTCAATGTAAGTCAAAGCATTGATAAAGGTAACCTAGTTATCTTCGATTCTAAGAAATGTTTGATTGTAATTAAGGATATTCTCCCTTTAGAAAATATAAAATCCAAAGCTTTATTTAGAGCCCCTAGAGATGACAACTGTTATACACTTAACCTCTCTAATAATGGTTCTGTTTCTGAAAAATGTTTTGTTAGTAATTTGGATGAGAGTTGGCTATGACACAAGCGATTAGCTCATGTCAATATGATTCAACTTGACAAATTACTTAAAAAGGATTTGGTGATTGGTGTTCCTAAACTTCATTTTAAAAATGGCATGATTTGTGATGCTTGTCAAAAAGGGAAACAAACCAAATCATTTTTCAAATCCAAAAATGAAATTTCAACTAATAGACCTCTTCAACTTCTTCATATGGATCTAGTTGGACTAGCTAGAGTAAAAACCTTGGTGGCAATCTTTATACTTTGGTCATAGTTGATGTTTTTTTTTCAGATTTGCATGGACAATATTTTTATCTTCTAAAGATGAAACATTTGATCAGTTTGTTGTTTTTGCCAAGAAAGTTCAAAACGAGAAAGGTTTCTCTATTTCAGAAATTCGGACTGATCATAAGGGAGAATTCGAGAATCATGCATTTGCTGAGTTTTGTGATAGCATGGGAATAGATCACAACTTCTCAGCCCCAAGGACTCCTCAACAAAATGGTGTTGTAGAGAGAAAGAATCGAGTCCTCACTGAGATGGCAAGAGCAATGTTGAATAAGAACAACACTTCTCAAGTGTTCTGGGCTGATGCGATGAGTACGGCTTGCTACATCTCAAATCGGGCATACCTCCGGAAGAAGTTAAACAAGACACCCTATGAGCTATATAAAGGAAGAAAGCCAAACTTGGCTCATCTACACATCTTCGATTGTAAGTGTTTCATCCACAATAATAGTAAGGACAATTTAGGAAAATTTGATCTCAAAGCGGATGAAGGTATATTTTTGGGTTATTCAAATAAAAGTAAAGCTTTTAGAGTTTTTAATACTCGTACTCGTATAGTTGAAGAGTCTATGCATGTTGTATTTTGTGAATCTAAATCTAATAAATCCTTGGATGATGATGAGAAAAACATTTTCAAAAATCAATTCTTTTCAAAAACTACACCTGCTTCTAGTGAAAATCCTGAAGATGTTTTTGAAACTGATCCTCAAAATGCTTTAGAAAATCCTGATCAGTCTTAGCCTAGAGCTTGGAAGTTCATTAGGAATCATCCTTTGGACCAAGTTATAGGTGATGTAAATCAAGGAGTGAGGACCAAAAACAGTACTTTAAACGAAGTAACTTTTTCTGCTTTTATTTCCCATATTGAACCCTCTAAGATTGATGAAACCCTTTCAAACAATGATTGGGTGATAGCAATGCAAGAGAAGTTACATTAATTTGATAGAAATCAAGTTTGGGATTTGGTACCTATGCCTAAGGACCATCCGATCATTAGTACTCAATGGGTATTCAAGAACAAACGAGATGAATCAGCAATCATTGTCCGTAACAAGACAAGATTGGTTGCTAAAGGTTATAATCAAGAAGAAGGAATTGATTATGAAGAAACTTATGCTCCAGTGGCAAGATTGGAAGCCATAAGAGTTCTTCTAGCCTTTGCTTGTGTCAAAGGATTCAAGCTCTATCAACTGGATGTAAAAAGTGCTTTTCTAAATGGTTTTATTCAAGAGGAAGTTTATGTTGAACAACCTCTCGGTTTTGAAAATAATGATCATCCAGATCATGTGTATCGTCTCAAGAAGGCCCTTTATGGTCTTAAACAAGCTCCTAGAGTTTGGTATGAGCGATTAAGAAAATTCCTTCTTGATCAAAGTTTTATTAGAGGAAAAGCAGATACAACTCTCTTCATAAAGAGTAATAAGCTTAATGAAATTTTAATTGTTTAAATATATGTTGATGACATTATATTTGGTGCTTCTAATGATGCTTTGTGTGAAGAATTTGCTAAGAATATGCAGGGAGAGTTTAAGATGTCCATAATGGGAGAACTCAACTATTTCCTTGGTCTGTAAATCAAGCAAAGGAAGGATGGAATCTTCATATCTCAGACCAAGTACCTCAATGATCTACTAAGAAGTTTGAGATGGATCAATGCAATAGAGCTGACACTCCAATGAGTACAATTGCTTCATTGGATGCTGATGAAAAGGGCAAAGACTTCAACATCACAAGATATAGAGGAATGATCGGATCATTGCTCTATCTGACTGCAAGTCAGCCTAACATCCAATTTAGTGTGGGGATGTATGCAAGATTCCAATCAGCCCCCAAGGAGTCGCATGCTGAGCATGTGAAAAGAATCTTTAGATACATTGCAGACCCAAAAACACTTGGATTGTGATTTCCCAAAGGTCAACCTGAACACTTGGTGGCATATTTAGATTCAGACCATGCTGGGTACAAGACAGATAGAAAGAGCACAAGTAGCCATTGTCAATTCTTTGGTAGCTCACTTGTGTCTTGGTTCAGCAAGAAGCAAACCAGTGTAGCTGTGTCTTCAACTGAAGCTGAGTATGTAGCTGCCTCAAGTTGTTGTGCTCAAGTGCTATGGCTCAAGCAACAACTATCTGACTTGGGGGTCAATCTGAAGGAGATCCCGATATTGTGTGACAACACAAGCATAATAAGCTTGGCAAAGAACCCTTATCACAATGTACCACTTTCCCTCCCCCCATGCTCTCTCCTTTCTCAGTTTTAGTGCGATTCATCAAAGTTTAATACCATCCTACCTTGAAGAATCAATGAAGACAACTGAAAAATCATGAAGCTCTACAATAAAGTCGGTCCTCAATTTGGATCCCTGTAATGTGCTTGGGGAACTGGTTCGCTTAAAGGCGATTCCTTGCTTGACATCTTGAAAGCAATCCTCTAAAACCAATCTTAAATAAAGCCCACAATAAAGCTAATATTACCTCTAGTCCTTACCAACAAGATCTTATATTAAGGACCGCAGATAATAAAGGACACTTTGACAAAAAATTGTCAAATATATTTACTTTAAGAAAAATAAATAAATTACTTTATATTATTTTTATTTATAATGTTTTAAACTAATTTATCTGACCTATAAAATGTATAAATCTAATGATACACATAAGTAATTTTAGAAAGATCATATAACATATATTATAAGAAATTATTTAATTTTCTCAATTTACCCAAATTAGTTAACTGGATCTTATTTTAAGAACTTGAGGTTGCATATTTTTTTGGCCCTTAATTTGTATGGTTAAGAATAAATAAATTTTTTTATTAAATTATGATATTAAAAGCGGCTCTTTGCGCCCGAGACAAATTCATTTGGTAGATGATTTGTATTTGGCTTGATCAAAATTTACGGGCACTTGTAGCATCTATCAGCTTTTGAACATAGAATCTGGTTCTTATCCACAAAATAATTTCATAAAAAGGGTTCTATATGCTTAAAGCTATCCCGAACTTTGTTCTCCAATAAAGTCTGGCTTTTGATTTTAACAAACTTAAATAAATACCCTTGTAATTCTGGTTAATATTTTGTTGAATCTATATATAGTTTACGTTGGTCTCAGGTCCCAATTCTCAGGCCGATCTAAGAACCATGCAAAACATTCTCCAGATAACTCGAGGTGAAGAAGCTCAATAAAATGGATACTCATTCTCAACAATGGAGGTTATAACATATCTTGTTAGAAAGCATAGTATCATGCAGCTAGAAAGCTGGAAATGCTTCCTAGAATGGACAAAGGACTATGCTTCTAACAGGTCGCCTTTGTTAACTATGAGTTTACAGCTTAAGATGAGGAACACTGAGTTGAAATGTGTGAAATCAAGGATCTTCTATCGTTTCTTTTCTCAATCTGCACCACCTGAAATAGAAGTAATAACAATAGCTTTATCATTGATCTGGGTGTTGAATATTATTTTTCTAATTAATAAGAAGCCAATCTAAAATATTTTCATAAAAAAAAGGAGAAAATTCCAAGAAAGCAAAACTTTTGCTCACCAAAATCTCTTGGCGTTTTGCATTTGAAGCATTCCGTCCTGCTAGCATAATTATGCACTCCACAGCCATATCTGCTACGTACATCAGACAGCGAACAAAATCTTTGCGTCACTAATAGGTAGTAAATATATATAATGAAGAAATGTGGCTATCTCATTTTGTTATGAGTCTCACATCGGGGAGCTAAACTCTTAGAGTAAGGTTTATAAGTCCATTGGGTTCTCCCTCCTCATAGGCTAGCTTTTAGGGATTGGCTAGCTTTCAGGGATTGAGCTGAATCCCAAAATCTAGCCTATGAAGAGGGAGAACCCAATGGACTTATTCTCTAAGAGTTTGGCTCCCGATGTGGGACACTCATAACACATTTGTTTATTTATTTATTTGAAAAGATAGACAGAAGATGGGTCAGAACTATGAGAAGATTGTGTGCGCGTGTGTGTATATATTCATTATCCTATGCTACAATTTGTTCACCTATAAGGTGTGTTAACATTATCAGAATATAAAGAAGTCTCACATTGATTAGTCAAAGAAGAGATTAAAGGTATATAATATAAAAAGGGAGTCTTATTATGTAGTTTTAAATTATTTTGATAGAAAAACAACCCTAAAATATACACATATATGAAACCCGTTCACTTTCATTAATCACTGTCTCAACCATATTCGTCTTTTGTCTAACTAGAAATTCCTTATATACTAAAATAAACAGAAGCAATGCAGCTAAGTTGCTCTACTTTTTTGAAAGTTGCAAATCTAGCAGATAGCATAAACTAATACTCCTTATTCTAAATATAAGATCTAGTTAACTCTTTTTAGAGAGTTTAAAAGACCTATTTAATCATATCATATGTTATATATATAACTATATCATACATCAGTTTATAAGTCAAGTAAATTAATTTAAAGAAAAATGATAAATATAAATACTTTAAATTAGTCTAATTAGCTTCCTTCATCTCTCAAAAAAAAAAAAAAAAAATTCAGCTTGGTCTTATATTTAAGACTAGAGGTAGTATAATGAAGGATTCTAGTGGGCCTTTTTATGATCCATTGACGTAATGCAGGTGAGAAAATTGCACAGATACTATTCTCAATGCTCAATCTATATATATATAATTAGATTATGAACTGACCTATTGCAAATCCAATCACCAGCCTTCCATCCTGGAGGGAAACTGCAATCTGATCCATATCCATCAGAACCCACCACCATGTTTCCGCCATACAGAGAAACATAATCATTCTTTGTTGCGCCGCAACGGTAGCAGCTAGATCGGCTCGCGTAGTTGTGAGCCCCACAGTTCATGGCAGGGCAAAGCCAGTCCCCTGCTAAAGCCTGATCCTGAGTCCTATTATTGTATCCATAGGTTGAAGGGTCAGGACCACCAAATTTAGGGTACCCACAACGCTGGCATGCATCTCTTTTCTTGAAATTTATGTGCTGGCAAGCTCCACACATCCAATCTCCTCCAGTCCTGTTCATTTTTTCCCTGTTTATAATTCTTAACATGTGAGGTTAATTATGAATTACAAATACATACATACATATATATATATATATCAGCTCTCATAAAATCTTAGTATTATTGTTCATGAGAGTCACATGATTTAACACATTGGGCATGGGAAACTATTTCAAAAGCCTTTTCTCATGAACCTGAAATTCTGTTATTCTACTAACAAAGTAGTAATCAGGAAAAGGGATTTTATATAGGAAACTATTAATAGCAGAAACTAATGCGTGTGTGCATGTGTGCGTGTAGGAGCTTCATGTACTATGATTGAAGCATGAGGTTAAACTATAACTAAAGATGGACAAATTTGGATGATGAACATAGGAGTTAGATACTGAGATGTTTAATTACCTTAGTACAGAATGATGAACAGCCAAAAAATGGCTTGCTGCTACAAGAATAAACTGTGAAATAAGAGAGTTGGAGAATGTATAAAATGCAGATATGGCTGGTGGTGAGTCTGCTGGTTAAGTTGGGAGTGCTTTATATACTAGTTTATGAGAGACCACCCTCCTGTGTGGGGAACATGGATGTTCCTTTTTGGGTTCACTGGTAATAATTAAAGAGATGGATTTCTTATTAAGGTGTGGATTCCAAAAGTAGAAATTTTTTAAAGGGGAAGATGACAACAAAACCGGTTCCACTTTAATTCGTTATTCTTAGAGAGCTAGGGAGGGGAAATACGTTTCTAAAAGTAGGATTGAATGAATAACATTAGGGTGTGTGTGCATGCGTTGTTTTCCGATTCAAAATCCCCATTTCGCCCTTCTCTTTTCATGATTCCTATGCATTATTGAGAAGAACATATGCGGGTATGTGAGGCGTTATAAGGGGGAGCAACTATGTGGAAGAATTCACGAGAATCTAAAATCCCCCTGGGACCCCACATATGTTGGATTGACAATATGTAGGGTAAAGTCGCATCCTATGTTATTTATCCTTAACACCTACCACACTAATCTTATTTATGATGTATTCACTACCCTAATGCTATTTACCTAGTACACCTAACACCCCCTATTGTTATTTTTCATTTACGTCCAACATCCTAATCTTATATGTGATTTAGGGTGCTTGATGCACTACAAATAAAATTATGGTATTGAAAGCGCTGGAAAAATAACATTAGGGTGTTGAATACATTATAAATACGATTGAGGTGCCGAAGGCAATAGGGAAATAACATCTAATATCAAGATGCTAGATGTTGATTAGACCCTTAATATGTATGAGCTAAATGATACTACTAGTTCAGATCCTAAATATAGAAGCTAGTTGGAAGTTAGATTATATTTAGTCTTTGATATAAGATCTTAATATACTTTATTTTTCAGATTTAGAATTATTTTCACAGATTATCCCTATTGATTACATATATTAAAAGGGTTTTCATCAGGGTGATGGTTTCTAAGGCAAATGACTAACTAGCAGTTTTCTTAATCTTTACAAATCAGTTATCTTGTTTTTATATTTAAGGAAAATAAAGTACTTAATTGAATCCATCCTTGGATGGCCAAAACAGTGCATGTCAATTGCCCAACTTGCAAATAAACCTTCACTGGTTATGCACATATCCATGTCCAAGTTATTATTGTTCCTTCTTTTCAATCACTTTATGACAATAATTGAAATTCCATTCGAACATTCACCTCCATTATCAAACACCAATCCGTTGTCTCCCATCATCGTAAACGAGTATATGCATGTCTAAATTCTTGGTTATAACATTCAAAAGATTAACATTTATAAATGCGTTGTACATAGCAAATTATACATCTAACCAATGGGGGTTAGGTTAACGGAATGGGTTAATTTCCTATAATATATGAACTAAGGTTCAAACCTCCACTAGAGGGAGATGCCTACATTTAATGCTAGACAATGTCACAAACAAAATTACCTTCAATAGGATGATACGTTTGCCTATCCAAAGAAAAAAAAAAAAAAATCCACCCAAGTGCAGAAATGGCGGAGGACCATTTAGCAATATTTTCATGCATGGTTTTGTTTTCTGGGTATAAATTAATGATATGCATTTGTGAGTTCCTTAGTTTTTTATGCACATGGAAATTGGAAAGTGACTTTACATCATGAAATTGTGGTGAAAAGGTCGAAATTCATTTTTGCTATGCTTATTTAATTCCGTCTGCACTTCCGTCTCCGTTCAATTAAAATTCTTCTCAACGAAATGGGCTGTGTGGTGGTCCCTTTCTGTTTGATAGTGTGTGTGTGTGTGTGTTTTTTTCCCCTCTTTCTTTTTGTTAGAATGTTTAGCCTCACTAAGATCAAAGTAAAACCTGGGACAATATATATTTGGATCAAGAGAAAAGTAGGGAAAGAGAAACACTAGAAAATGAAATCTGAGGGAAAATAAAAACTTTTCTCTCGGTACAGTAAGAGAAATTAAGAAAAAGTGGGGAGGGGGGGAAGAAAGCATATAGGGTCTGTCTGTATATAAATATATAAATTTTTACCAATTTTTTACTTCAATTTTCTCTTCCAAAATCGCTTAAAGGTTGCAACACTCACAGGGACCTTAAGAAAAAACTTTTGTATCTTATAAATTGTTGTGTATTATGAAATGACTCACTTGTCTTGTTAGGTATAAGTATTTTTCTATTGGAAGCAATCATATGTTTGAGACACTGTTAGACACTACATATTAGCACCTCTTCTACTAGGAACGTAAATATTAGTTTGCTAAATTGTGAAGGACTGATATCTTCCATTAGACCTAATTCCTGTAATTCCTGTTCGTTATCTCTGTATTTACTCTTATGCCGGAACCTGAACCCATTTTTGATGGGTTATGAGATCCTAATTAAACCAATTCATTGATTTTTTTTTTTGGGGGGAATGAAACAAACATGCAAGGCTAGAAAGCTCTCTTTCAATCTCCCTTTGCAAGACTATATCAAATTAATATAATGTTCTTTTTATTTTTACTTCGTTTTTCTATACATCAGTTTTGTGTATGAAGCCAAGCTAAGAAACCGTATTGGAAATATATATGGATCGGAGGAGGGTTGTGGCGGACCGACGTTGTGGGGAATATAGACAAGTGAACCTGGTCATCTACTTTTTTAAAAGTGGTTCCCTGTAAGGAATTTCTTCCAACCACACATATTGGAATATCTATGCGTAGCAGCTTAATTAATTCTCATATATATATATATATGTGTGTGTGTGTGTGCGTGTAAATGAAAAGGGAAAAGGGTGAAATAAAGCCTCATGTGTGAGGTGCACTGTTCACATACTTGCAAACTTGGATATTTTACTTTATAGACATATATATTTAAGGATCCCAATATGTGGAAGTCCAGATATTTATACGTATCTTATCTTTGAGACAGATCAACTTTCACTCCAAATGGAACCAAGTCAAACTAGGTGGGTGAGATTAGGTGTTGATGAATCTCAGTCGATCAAGCTTGATGCAGGTGCATATTGTGGCGGGCTTATCCATGATGAGTATGAGAATAATTTGAGTAAATCAATACTCATCGCCTCCTATTGAGCGAGTATATTTTTTCGTCTTACTTTTAAGACATGTCATTAAATTTTTTTTATATGTACAATTTATCCTTTATTTATTCATATGTAGATTGTTACTCCCTTTATTCCTTTTTATAAGATAGAATTAACCAAACAGGTAGTTAAAATTAGTTATGTGTAATAAATATGTAAAAAATGAATTTTGTTTTCTGAAAGAGCTCTCATTTATATGGAAGAGAGAGAATGCCTTATGTTGAATGGTTTGGTCAAACATGAGAATTAAATACAATAGTGATATGAGTAATTTTTATAATTAAGTGAGGTTAAAATGAAGAGTATACAAACAACTTTTTAGGGCGTCACTACTAGGGGGGAAAAAAACTTTTTGACCAGTTAAAAATACTGTTTAGACCGCACTTTGGTTAGGTTTAGTATCTAGCAGGTTAGAAAGTCATACACTTTTTATACCAGATTGATAACCGGTCTAAAAAAAAAATTTAAAATCAGAAAAAATCTAGATATCAAAATCCCAACTTAAGCAAAGCTGCGATTTTGAGATTTAGATAAGATATCATAAAATTGTAGGAGATAAGCTACAATTTTATAAGATCTTATAATAAAATCTAAATCTCAATAAAATAGCAGAAGATACATTTGAAAATTTTCAAAAAATAATCATATGTAATAAAATTACAACAAACAATCTAACCATAAGAAAAGTATAAGAGTATAAAATATTAGATCCAAAGATGATACATTCATGTTTGGCATAAACAATCCCGATTCATCATAATTTAGACAACAAGAATATATTTGGTAAAATTAAAACAAAGACAAAAAGGAATCTGATGCATTATCTTATAACAAATCCGGCAGCAGTGAAAGCTAGCATAGATTTGGGCGACCACAGGATGAAAGCTTGAGATAGCACGATCTAGATACAAAGAGCATAGATCTGGATGTGACGAGTACAGATTTGGCTAGACGTGACAGCATAGATCTAGAAGCCAGTAAGCACAAAAACACCAACAAGATTGTTTGGTATGAGGAAAAGGGAGGAAAAGTGAGTGGAAGGAAAATTTTTCAGAGTTGAATTATATTTATTTTTTTAAAAAAAATGTGAGAAGTGGGATTGAGAGTTTTTAATTAATTTTTTTTAATACATATTCTTTGTTAAAATCTTGTAACATGACTTCTCCATTTTTTTAAAAAAAATTCAATTCATAAAATTTTTTTCTCCCCGCCCCTTGAAGTCTCTCATGCCAAATAGACCCAAATCTCCAAATGCTATCTCATAAAAAGTAACATGTCATACCTAATCGTATCTTATAAAAAGGAAATGAGGGAGTATTTTCTTAGAATGTGTGTAGTTAAATATGAGTAAAGTTGAAAAGTTATTTACTAGTTATAAGGTATTGTTAATGAAATTTAAAGTTTTTCTTTATTTTATTGGAAGTGTCTTATAAATAAGATTAGATGAGTATATAAATAGTTAGTCTTCACCCCAACAATGTCACTAAATTCCCGAGCATCCTTCAAGGCCTCACTCTCTTAAAATTTCTCCAAAATCTGGCTTGTTGAAGGCTATTAAATAAACTCATCCAAATTACTACCGCTGGTTCCAAATAGAAGACATATTTGATTTTTTTTAGAAGAGATTATGGAAGTTAAACAAGTAACTTAATCATGTTATATATCCCTAAAAAAAAAGCCGGACTACCGACGGAATTCCGTTGGTAATTGATTTCCGACGGAAAACGTCAATTGCAGAAAAAACCGTGACAGAAGACGTTACTGACGGAATTTCGTGGTGATTATTACTGACGGAATATTTTCTGTTTGTTATTCAGCCCTTGATCCTGTAACACTCCATTTTCTAAAGCGTTTTCAAAATAGTTTGATTAGAGTGGCGCATCGGAACAATTCAAGAAAGCGAGTAACTGATGATTGTATTACAAAATATTAACCATGGTTGGTTATAGTAGTGGTACATTCATCCCAATAATTCAAAATATTATACAGCCCAAAAAACAAAAAGAAACTACGGCCAGATCTTCACGCGGGCTGCTTACCTTTGTTGTCGGCCCTCGGCCCTCCAGACCCTGAAGCTATAGTATGGGCTGAAGTCCAATGCCCATTATTGGACCTCAGGTAACAGTTAACCTCATGCTTATGTATGCCAAAATATATATGACAGATATTCATTATAGCATTAATCAACACACAAGCACACAGTATATGTAAGATTAATATATTAGCAGTACACATCACATGTACAGTTATCTATGTTAACAATACACATCACATGTAAAGTTATTTATGTCAACAGTACACATCACATGTAAAGTTGTTTACGTTAACAGTACACATCACATGTAAAGTTATCATCTCTATCACATATATAAGCATACAATAAGCATCAGAGTTGGTGTTACAGTACGCGTCTGTACCTTTGTTGGTGATATCGGTACGTTCGTCGGTCGAAAAGTGATCTCGTATATCCTATAATGGTAATATCGCATTTATAAATTCACCAATAATATCCTAGTAGATATCTTAGTCACTAATGACCCTTTTTCCCTTGGTGGAATTATTTTCAACTTATTTCCCTTATTTTATAAAAAAACGCTGGTGCAGTATTTTGGGCAGATTTTTCATCTAACTTTGAAAAATCAAAACTAATTCTAGAAAAATTGAAACGAGGATCCGTAAAATTCCTCGGAATCCTTAGGATGTCTATTTTTAATAAAAAATACTAATATATGCTCAAATTTTATGAACAGTTCCCAGTTTTAAGGTTTCTAACCTCTGCCCAGAAAAATCCCAGAAGTTTTCAGCCCAACTTTGAGAATTTTTATCTCACTGTACAGAGCTCCTATTAATACGTTCTAGGCATATTTGAAGAGCCCTATATGTGTACTTTAATCATGAATTTTCCTAGAATTTTGTAACTTCGTTTTCCACATAAAATATTGGCATTTTAATCACTAATTTCAGAAATTTCTAAACCGATGAAATTTCATCAGAATTTCGCTACTTCGATGTTTCTCTTCCAAAAATTTTTCTCTATAACTTTCCTCATCATTTTTTTGAAATAAAGCTAATTTTGACTATAAAAACATGAAAATAAAATTACTCTAGAATATTTAAGATCGAAGCTACTTCTAACTATGAATTTAAGAACTAAAACTTAAAGAACTTAAAAGCTAGAGCTAAAGAACTTAACAAAAGCTTTGCTCCTCCTTCTCCAATACTCTTCATTCTCACTTCCACTCTCTATATTCAGATTTCTAAGTTTGTTTTGGTGTGAGAAATGTGAAGACCCAATGCCCCTATTCATAATAAAATGTAGTGGCATTTTGGTAGTTTTTTCAATCCTAACTCATCTTGATTTTGGACCCTTAGATCTAGGTCATTTGAGAACAAAAATCCTCACCATTGCGTCCCCCAAAACCGTGCCCCCTCTCTCCATATTATCCTCTTCCATTTCTTTTATGAACTCTAGCCTAAAGGTACATTATCCTCTTTCAAAATTTATTGCTATTATCCCATGTGTGGTTTTATTTAATATAAACAATTCTTGCCTCTTTTTCCAAGCTATAAAAATGCCACCTCTCATCATCTTTCCTCCAATTATGTGTTTCAAATTCCTAGTTACTCTAAGTGTGTTTGTAACTAGATAAAATTGATAGTTGGTTATCAACTAAACAAAAATGCTTTTAGGGTTTAATTTGAAGCTTAATCAAGTTTTCTTCTCCAATCCACTAATCTCAAAATTTTGGCTTCATTAGAGGTTTTAACTAACCTTTTAATTATTTTAAGATAAATTCCAAAAGTTGAGGAAAAGATTTTGGAGATAACCTATTCCAAGCTTAAAATATGCTTGTTCATAATAACTCCTTATATTTGATCTATGATTAACGTATCTCAAGCTACAATTTATTTTGTATAAATTCTCATTTACTTGTGTCTTGAATTAATTCCATTGATTAATTTAATTCACATAGGATTTATGCTCAATTTTCCTATTAGTGGTTCAATTGACTTTTTCTTTTTCACACACATTAGACTCACAACTCTCTCACACACACACAACACTCACATACTACACACAAACACACACTCACAACTCTTTTCTCTTTCCTTTATCCTCTTCCAAATTCATGAATGCTTCTTCTAATAAGTACTCTTATCCTCTTCCAACATTAATGGTTGCATGTGAATATTTTAGCCATGTGTTTGTATAATTATTTTAAACAATTTTCTCTTCTTCCAAGCCACAAAACCATGGCTCTCCCACTCCTCCATACATTCTTGATTTTGTGTTTCTTTTAGCCAAGTAATAGATGCTTAAAACTCTCTCATTGGTTCACAACTTATCACTTGGATTAAGCTTTATTTTATGTATTTAATTTAGGCCATTAGATCTAGCTTTATGAGCTTAAATCTTGGCCTTCCATAACTAAACTTGATTAGTATTGTTAATTAGAGAGTTTAGTCTTTTGGATTAATTATAAAGACTTACCTAATTATTTAGTTTAGTGAAGACTTAATTGCTTACTAATCTTTATTAATTTTTCTAAATTTGTTTTAAGTATTTCCATAGTATTTTAGATGTTATTAGACTTAATTAGTTGGCTACTATCTTAATCTTGGTCCTTTATTAACTTCTGGTTCTTAATTAAGGTAATACATCCTTAATTATGCTTATTTTAATTTTGTTATTAATTTCAGAATTTAATGTTCTTATTCTAATTATTGCAAATTTAATTGCTCATTAGTTATTAGTAATTTTCCCCTAATTGGTTTAAGCATTTTGAGGTCATTTAATTGTCTCTTGTGAATTAATTAAGAGTATACTTAATTATGATACTTTATGGTATTTTATGATCCCTAATAGAATTTAGAAAATTTAACCATTTGTTACCTTAATTCTAAAGAGAAATTACCTAGAAAATAGAATAAACACATCGCAAAATTTGAGACCACATACTCACCTATTTTAAATAGGTATATATTATTTGCCAAAATATAATGAATATGAATTTTAGGGTTTTACAGATACAAAGGTTTTTTTGTAGTGTATTGTGTATAATTAAATTATATATCAGTTTATAAGTCAAACAAATTAGTTTGGAGAAAAAATAATATAAATACTTTGAAATAATTTAATTAGCTTCCTTAATCTCCTCCAAAAAGTCAACTCGGTCTTATATTTACGATCAAAGGTAGTAAAATGATTTTTTTTTAGGGACATTGTAATAAAGGACCTAAAAAATACTAGTAATATTTATTAAAAAGGAGCATAAAAATGGTAAGTACTTTGAAGGACCAGAAATTAAAACATTAAAATAGTTACACAATCTAGATTAGTTTGAACCCCCCAGTAAATCCTCCTTCTTAAAAGGAGGTAGGTCCAGAATACCTGATGCTCGACAGAAAAAATATATATAAGACATTTTCTTCATTTTATGTATTATAATTTTCAGTTTTTTAAATTAAATTGTTTCACTCATAAACTTTTATATGTGTGTGTATATATATAGTTACACAAATATTTAGAGAGATCATGTTACATGTTATTATAATTAAATAATTTATTTAGTTTCATTAGTTCCTTCAAATTAAATGGATAGATTTTCAATTAACGATCAGAGACGAGTATATATAAAAGTTGTTACAAGAAAAATGTTTAGAATATATGATCTTTAACTAACATCAAAGTAAAGTCAAGTATATTTCCTTTTTAAACTCAATATCAGCCCCTTTGATTAATTAAGTTAATTAACCTTAACTATACTCTTCCACTGCTTATATATCTAATTGATAAAAATAATGATCAAAATCTGAACCGCGGACAAATTTCATGCCCCACCTTTGGCAGTAGCAGTAAGCTTGAATTCATTTCAAGTTGGATTTATTTTTAATATATATATACCATGCAAGATAACCTTTTTTGTTTAAATTGTTTTTACAATGAGATTTTATTTTAAGAACGGAAGGTAGTACATTCTTTATTAGATCATAAAGACTTTTATACATAAATAACATTTTAATTTTTTTTACAAAATTAAACTTATTTTAAAATTTTAAAAATATTTTATTTGTATTAATACTAGACTCTTTTACAACCCGTTTAGAAAACATTATTTAGACTGCACTAATGCGCCATCGTTCTAAACTTATATTGATATTTACAAAAATGCCAACTATCACATTTTTTAAACTGTCTCCACGTGTGATCTAATTAAAAAGCTTTTTTTCTACTAGTGTTTATATATATGTATATATATATATATATAGAGGTTAAAACTAAAAGCAGAAACATATAATATTATGTCATCTGAAACTGAAAGCATATTGAATGACAATTCATTGAACGGCTAATAATAATATGGTTCAATTAAGTGATGAGTCATGTATAAGAAGTCTGCTTTCTATTGGCATCTATAGATGCTAGCGTATTTACCATATGTGGTTCGATAAGGAGGAATCCCATCACCCACAAGTCTTCATATATATCAGACGGGACTAATATTCCCGCATTTAATTAATAATAAAATTGAAAAAAATAAAAACCTCTGACGATGAGCTCCCACTCTTTATTCTCAACTTGTGACTATTCTCAAAAGAGGACCATCACTGTCAATAATTCTTGGAATCCATATATATCCTAGGGACACTATTACCTCCTATAAATATAGCCGTTGATTTTTTCTTGAATTTTTGAATATTCCCGCTTGGCGTCAAGGAGATGGGATTGATTAATTATAGCCACCACAAGAAGCTTAATTGACATACTCTGATAGGAGTAACATGATTGTTAGTTTGTTATTCTGTATGTATTCAGTTTCATTATGATGTAACTACTTGTAAATAGTTTGTTGTGATGTAACTATTTGATGTAATTATTAGCTTCTCGCCTGGTTGTATATATAAGCATATTGCTTTAATCAATAATATAGATTCAATTCTTCTCTTCCCAAATCTTGTCACATGGTACCAGAGCCATTCTAATTTTTTTTTTCCAAAAATTCTCCACCACTCCTTTTCACTTTTCTCAATTTCCTTCTCTTTCCTTTGTCACTTTCCCCTTTTTGCCTCAACCTCTCTGCTCACCTTCCATGGCCTCCACAACCGCCAACCCTGCCTCCACTACCTTCGTGCCTCTTCAACCACCGTCGTCTATGGTCGCTCCGGTCATTAATCAGACTAGTCCCTTTTATATTCATCCCAATGAGAATCCTGCTCTCATTTTGGTTGCTCCGCCGCTCAATGGTGCAAATTACCACGGCTGGGCTCGTGCCATGCATATGGCCCTTCTTTCGAAGAACAAGTTGAAATTTGTTGATGGTTCATTGCTTCCGCCGCCGTCATCCGATCCTACATTTTCGATTTGGGAGCGTTGTA
This sequence comes from Acacia crassicarpa, assembly GCA_034222035.1. NCBI lineage: Eukaryota > Viridiplantae > Streptophyta > Magnoliopsida > Fabales > Fabaceae > Acacia > Acacia crassicarpa. The sequence goes on from JAWXYG010000008.1 coordinate 24,181,786, forward strand.
ACAACCTGGATCAAGGCTAGCTTACATGGTCCATCTCGCCGACGACGCTAAGAGTATCCTCTGGTTTGACACTGCTCATGAGATTTGGAGTGACCTTTGATCTCGTTTTTCTCAGTTCGATCTGTTTCAAGTTGCTGATTTACAAGAAGAAATATGCACTCTCAGACAAGGTGCCTCCACAATCAGCAATTACTTCACTCAACTGAAGATCCTCTGGGATGAACTTGCAAACATCCGATCTCTGAAGCCATGTTCGTGTGGCTCTACAACTCTGTTGCAAACTTACCGTGAAGAAGATCAGGTTATTCGGTTCTTGAAAGGCCTCAATGAACAATTTCATTCGGTGAAATCTCAAATCATGCTTATAGATCCTTTACCTTCTATTACTCGAGTTTTTTCTCTTGTTATTCAACAAGAACGGGAACTTCATTCACCTACTGTCCCTACTGAGGTCAAGGTTCTTGCTACTCAAGCTCCACGGTTTGGGCCTTCTGGTTCTAAGGTCAAACAATGCTCCTTCTGTGGTAAACCAAGGCATACTGAGGCTACTTGTTACCGGAAACATGGATTTCCCCCTGGTTTCAAATTCCGGTCCTCTGGCTCTTCAAGCTCGGTGAATAATCTTGCCACGCCTGCGTCTGGAATTGTTCAAAATCCTACTCTTGCTTTGGCTGCTCTCCCTGTTCCTTCTTCACATCCTGCTATTCTACCTCAATTATCTGCTGATCAGTATAATGAGCTTCTTACTCTCCTTAATTCATCTGCCACACCTCAACCAGTCATCAACAATCTGTTTGCCTCGGTTCCCACTGAAGGTATACATATTTCTAAATTTTCTCCTGTTATTGTTTCTTGGATTGTAGACTCTGGAGCAACTGATCATGTCTGCTCCTCCCTGGCTTTGTTTCATTCTTACAAGCCTATTGCTCCAATTTCTGTAAGACTTCCTACTAGCTCTAACACTGTTGCACGCTTCTCTGACACGATTCACATATCTGATTCATTAATCTTGCAGAATGTCCTTTATTTGCCTCATTTTTTCCTTTAATATTGTTTCTGTCTCCCGATTAACTCATTCACATGACTGTTTTCTTACTTTTTGCTTTAATGCTTGTCAGATATACCAAACTCATCCTTTGCTGATGATTGGTTCAGCTAGACTCTTTGAAGGCCTTTACATACTCACAGCAGATATGAATTCATCACAACCATCCTCTTAGATTCTCCTGGCTAATACTTGTTCTCATTCATCAGATTCCCTTTGGCATCTTCGGTTGGGTCATCCCTCTGCCTCAACTTTATCTATCTTACATAAACAAATACCTGATATTTCTTGTGTATCTCAATCTTTTACATGTGATGCTTGTCATTTTGCTAAACAAAAGCGTTTACCATTTCTTGTAAGCACAAGTTCATGCAATAAAATCTTTGATATACTTCATGTTGATATTTGGGGTCCTTTTTCAACTCCTTCTGTGCAAGGACATCGCTATTTTCTCACTTTGGTTGATGATTATTCTAGATATACCTGGATTTTTTTTTAATGACAAATAAATCTGATACCTGTACTCACATTTTCAATTTTTTTGCTCTTGTGGAAAATCAATTTTCTTCTTCCATTAAAATTTTTACGTTCCAATAATGGTCTTGAATTCCACTTACCTCAATTTTATGCTTCTAAAGGTGTTATTCATCAAACATCTTGTGTTGCTACCCCTCAACAAAATGGTCTAGTGGAACGCAAGCACCAACATATTTTAAACGTTGCATGTGCACTTCTTTTTCAATCTCACATTCCTCTTTCTTATTGGTCTTTTCTTGTTCAACATGCTACTCACATTATCAATTGTTTACCCTCACCTATCATTCAAAATTGCACACCTTTTGAACGTTTACATGGTTTTCCTTCCACTTATTCTCATTTTAAAGTTTTCGGTTCCTTTTGCTTTGCATTCACTTTATCTTCGCATTGTTCTAAATTTGATCCTAGAGCACGAAAATGTGTTTTCTTAGGCATTCCACATGGTTCCAAGGCTTTTATTTTACTAGATATATCTAATAATCAGATTTTTCTTTCTCGCGATGTAGTTTTTCATGAACATGTGTTTCCATTTAAAAATGGCAGCATCTCCTCACTTTCTTTTCCCTTACCTGAACCTCAACCTTGTTCACCTTTATTGGATGATTCCACTCCTTTTCCTTTCCCACCTTTATCTCTTCCTTCACCTACCCCTCCCCTCACTTCCCCTCTCCCACCCTCATCTCCTCCCCTTCGTCGTTCAAACAGACCTCATAACCCTCCTTCATATCTGCAGGATTATCACTATGCCTTCTTCTCGTCTAATCATCAATCATCATGCAAAGGTAATCCAAGATATCCATTATCTTCTGTTCTCTCTTATCACTCCCTTTCTTCTTCTTATAAAACTTTTGTCAATGCTGTCACTGTTTCCCCTGACCCTACTTCTTTTAAGCAAGCTGTGAAACATTCTATATGGAGAGAGGCTATGAATGCAGAAATTCTTGCTCTTGAACAAAACCAGACCTAGGTTCTCACTCAATTGCCACCGAGTAAGAGTACTATTGGCTGTAAATGGGTTTTCCGTACCAAATTTAGGGCTAATGGGGATATAGAACGACATAAAGCTAGGCTTGTTGCTAAGGGATATACACAAACTGAGGGTATTGACTTCTTTGACACTTTTTCTCCTATAGCAAAAATGAACACTCTTCGTTTATTACTTTACATTGCTGCTGCCAAACATTGGTGTTTACATCAATTAGATGTAAACAATGCTTTTTTACATGGGGACTTACATGAAGAAGTGTATATGGATCTCCCTCCTGGCTTTACACCCTCTCATCCTAATCAAGTGTGTAAATTACAGAAATTCCTTTATGGATTGAAACAGGCTAGTCGTCAATGGTATTCTAAACTTTCTTCTGCTTTGCTGTCTTATGGTTACTCTCAATCAGCCTCTGATCATTCTTTATTTTTTAAGGCATCTTCCACTTCATTTACTGTTATTCTAGTTTATGTTGATGATGTGGTGCTTGCTGGTAATGATTTGGTTGAGATACAGTTGGTTAAACAGCAATTACATACTGCTTTCACTATTAAAGATCTTGGTGAACTTAGATATTTTCTAGGTCTTGAGCTTGCAAGGTCCAAATCTGGAATTTTTTTGTCACAACGCAAATTTGCTGTGGAATTGCTTGATGATACTGGGTATTTAGCTTGTAAGCCAACAACCTGTCCCATGGATCCCCGGTTAAAGCTCTCTAAAGATAAGGGTACACCTTTACCTGATCCTCTTACTTACCGCAAGCTTGTTGGTAGGTTACAATACCTTACCACAACTAGACCTGATTTGAGCTTTGTCACATAGCAACTCAGCCAATTTATGTCCAACCCTTGTGATACTCATTTGGCAGCCGCTCATCGTGTTTTGCGTTATCTGAAATCCTCCCCTGGTGATGGAATTTATTTTTCTGCTGACTCTGATTTGAAGCTACGTAGCTTTAGTGATTCTGACTAGGCCGGTTGTGTTGATACACGAAGATCTGTCTCTAGGTTTGCTATTTTCCTTGGTTCTTCTTTAATATCTTGGAAGGCTAAGAAACAAGCCACGATCTCTAAGTCTTCTTCAGAGGCTGAATATAGAGCTTTGGCCTCTACTACTTGTGAATTGCAATGGCTTGTTTACCTTTTGAATGATTTTCATATTTCACATATTGATCCTACTCTTCTTTATTGTGATAACCAATCTGCTATACAAATTGCTGCAAACCCCAACTTTCATGAAAGGACAAAACACATTGAGTTGGATTGTCATTTGGTTCGAGAGAAGCTTCAAGATAAGCTCAGTCATATTCTTCCAGTTCGGTCTTCAGATCAGATTGCCGACATTTTTACTAAACCTTTACATCCAGCAAGGTTTCATGAACTTACATCCAAGCTGGGCCTCAAAAACATTCATGCTCCAGCTTCCGCTGGGGGGGGTGATAGGAGTAACATGATTGTTAGTTTGTTATTCTGTATGTGTTCAGTTTCATTATGATGTAACTACTTGTAAATAGTTTGTTGTGATGTAACTATCTGATGTAACTATTAGCTTCTCGCCTAGTTGTATATATAAGCACATTGCTTTAATCAATAATATAGATTCAATTCTTCTCTTCCCAAATCTTGTCACATACTCATTCGGTCCTAATATAAGACCTAATTTTTTGAACTGTATAATATGTATTTATCAAAGGGAGTAATTAACTTAGATGTTAAAAATTGTCAAACCTCAAAATTATATTTCTATAGATGTGACGTACTATCGAAACCTATAACATGCTAGTTAATTTCGGCTTCAATCATGTTTGTCACTTTTTGCTATGATATTGGAGGTATCAGGTATATAACATGCATTTCCGTCAATAAATTTTTATTTCCAAATAATGAGTTATGCATACCAAAATGCTCTCATAGACCTGATTTATTTTTTGCATTGATGAGTGCTGAAATTTCGTGTATGCAGTATAGAAAAGAATTTGCTTATGGATATCAACATCACAGTTTTGAAATTAAAATACTAGTACATAACAATTTTTTGTCTAGCTGCCGATTAATATTTTTTATGGAAAGATCCAATTAATTAATTGCTTGGTGCTAATCACTCTATTGTAGGAGGGCTTTTCTTACGTTGGTCAGTGAGGGATTTTCACGGCAAAGCGATGACGAACTGCCTAAAAATGAAGATGTGTTTTGAATAGCTAATGCAGAAAACCTAGATAAAACCTTATGGGGCTCCGAAATTGAGCATTCTAACTTCTAGAGGTCGCAATCTTGCTAGGGAGAGCTTGGGGAAGAAGAGCCTTGTGTTAGTTCTCGATGTTTTCATGATAACAAATATTAAAGTTTTGATTCAATAATTATTGCCTAAGTAAGAAGTTTGCTCGAGCATGAGTATATCGCTGCTCAAGCAGACTTCATCTAATAATGTGATAAGTGTTTGTACAAAAGATGCTCAAGCATCAGTTAAGTGTTGCTCGAGCAGCTTACTCGAGCAAGGCATTCTTGATGCCCGAGCATGGTTGAACAATAATGAAGAATACTCTTTGTCAAGCTGTTGCTCGAGCAGCAGGTAAGTGACGCTCGAGCATGTTACTTGAGCAGAGGTAAATCTATGCTCAAGCACTGTCGTTAAACTTATATTCTTTCTCTCTGTTTGCATGATTCTCGAGTAAGGTTTATATGTTGCCTGAGCATAGTGCTCGAGTAGAACCTTTAGCTTGCTCAAGTAGTCTCAATCTTCATCTTAACAACTCTCTGTCTAAGGTATACTTGAGCAAAGCCTAAGGGTTGCTCAAGCATGGTAAATGTGATGCTCGAGCATTCATAATTGTTTTTGTTATTCCTTCTTTGTTTGACTAATGCTCAAACAAGTTCTCAGGTCTACTCGAGCAGCCTACTCAAGCATAACATAGATGTTGCCTGAGCACCACCAACAGACTCTTCTGCTAAACCTGTATCTGTAATAAAATTCATTGTTACTCGAACATTAGAGATTCAGAGCCCAAGCATGGTGCTCGAACATGGACTAGATATTGCTCGAGTATGAGTGACTTTTACTAATGCAAAGGCTACTTTCTCATGTCTGCTCGAGCAACCAAGATTATCTACTCGAGCATGGTTCATCGTTTATCAGTATTCATGGAAACGTGAATAAGATTAATTTGAATTATCAATCGTATCTATATTTAAATCTCATTATATTATCTCTAAACATCTTTATGAGTGATTTGCGGTGAATTAATCTTGTTCAAATTGAGATTAGCCAAAAAGTCGTTCAATGTGTTAGTAACATTAAATGCTTATTTAGAAAAGCAAAGCTACAATTAGAATGGGGTTTGTGTTGCAGTCAAAGATATTCTATCAAGGCATACTTATTCCAGCTTTTATTCTAAGTTACTCTCTGCATAAGTACAATCAACGATGAACGCATTTAGTGAAGCAACGGTCGAATATGCTCAATGTAAATCAACTGTGCCTAACGGAAATTTGAAGAGACTCAACAGCTACATTTAAAGTTTCACAACAGCATTAATAACATACAATATAAAAGCTCACCACATTCAATTCTGCCAACCACTGAAACGCTGTGCATTCAATTCGAATTTATCGCAATCTATTGTTTCATGAACTTCACTTAATATCTTCAAATATTTCTATGTACTTCAGTGTTTATCATTTATTTACTCATGAGGAGTTTCTAAACACTTATTTGATTACTATTTTGTAAAATCTTAAGGTTGTGGAACCTTAAGTGTGAGTGTACTGTTACAACTTGTAAAGGGGAGTGAGGCCTAGTGAGAGGATCATCCGAGTACAATGTGTAATTGTAATTGTCTTTGAAAGATAATGGAAATTCTAGGCGTTCTGGGGACTGGACGTAGGTTGAAGAGTTAGATTGAACCAGAATAATCTCTTATGTCTTTCTACTCATCTCTTGTCTCTGTCTTTGGTGTTTTTGATTTCTTTACAAAAGAATTTATGTAATCACCTATTCACCCCCTCTAGGTGATATTCCATCTTCACCTTGAAGATTTGAAGTCTTAGGTTGAAGTTTCAAAGAGATTTGAACAAAAATCATGGGTTCTTCTTGTTCTTCTTCGATTTTTCTCATTTTGTTGATATGAACCTTGTTTTTAAGCTTAGTTTTTGGTTTGTATTGATTATAAGTAGCTAAAACTCTAATTATAAAGATTACTTTTACCCATTGTATGGATTGAAACTACTAGATTATCTTCCTTTTGTTGGTTAATGAGTATATATGTTGTTTTTTCTTTGTGCTTAATGCAATCTTATACTTGATCACCACATGATTATTGAAGTAGTTCAATTGAAAGATGCTTGAGAGAGCTATTTTGGTTGTAGAACTTAAGAAAAATCAATGTTAGACTTGAAGTTTAGGGAATAAATGGATGGCTTGTTGTCAGAATAGAGATATCTAACAACCTAACATAGTCTACTGTTGAAGGATTGCTTTGGAAAGATGATTTTTTTTTTAATTAATTATAAATGAAAGATTGAATATTCTAATGAAGATTAAAAATTGATGAGTATATATTTTATGATTGAATAGGTGTATATTTTATGAGATTTAATTGGAATTATTGATATTATATACCTATTTAATTATCTTTTATGAACGTTTCCATAATTGCATGAAACTTGGGATCAAAGAATAAATCGACATAAAATCTACTCATATCCTATTTTTATTGTGCAGGAAATATTAGTTGATTTGGAATGAAGTATAAAAGGCAATAAGAGGATATGTAATCAACCAAACTTGATGGTTCCCGCAAGAAAAATAGAAATAAAATCAATTGTGTGATCTGCTGAAGTAAATTACAAGATATGAGATATCTTTGTAATAAGAAAAAGAGAATCAGTGACACAAGACCTAAATTATAAATAAGGAGGAAGAGGAAGCAAAAGACGGAGCAGAAAGATAGGGAGGCACAGAACGATAATGAACGAAGAAGCAGAGGAGTAGAGGCTGAGCGTTTTAGTTTTCTTCATCATCTCCACGGAAGGACGGAAGGACTGTGGAGGCGACGAAGAATCTTTCTTTCCTCTCTTTTCTTCTTCTTTGAACCTAAATTCTTATCTTTTTGTTTTGGATTTGAATAAAGCCATGTGTGGCTAGTTGGTTTTGCAACCTAGAGAATCTATGAACTTGCTTGAGGCCTAGAAATTGTTCTCACTCATTAGTTTTGCTTAATTTTAATCAGTTTATTTAATCTTGTTTTTATTATTTAGTGCTTAGTGATTGGCCACCGTTAAGCATGTTTTGGGGATTTAGAATTGAACTTGACGAAGGTAATCTTAAATTGACCTTGGGATTAAATAATGTGGAATTAGATTTAAATTTAATGTGAAGTTAGATTTTAATCTAATTTGCGTCTAGGATAGACATATACCTAGAAGCTCCGCATAATCAAATTAGAGTGAGCCCGATTTGAATTGCATCTTAATTAATTATGTGAGGCATTGCATAATTATTTGAGGTAGGTGTATAAGTGGACCGACAGACACTTATAAACATTAATACTCTAGATTAGCTGATTAGATTAAGTCAAAGTTAATTTAGTAGGGATAAAATCTAAGAATCAAATAAGGGATTAGTGACTCTCGGTTGCTCATTTGATTATTGTGGTAGTTTTCTTATTTTTTTATTTTAGTTTTAATTTCTTTTATCTTAATTAAATTTAATTTGGTTTTCTCAACTTAAATCAAATTGTGAAATCAATGCTTAACTAAAGTTTGTGATACCAAGTCCTCGTGGGAACAATACTTTTCTTATCACTTTATTACTTGATACGGCCTGTGCACTTGCGGAGTTTTTAGGCTTAAAGTTTTGTCCTATCAAAAATCAATCTTGATTTGGGAGAGCTTGGTTGATGATTTAATTTTAGAACCTTTGACTAGCATATATAGACTCTTTTAATTCTCCATCTGCAATTGTTTTCTTTGGGTTTCTCTCTATCCACATTAACCATTTTCATCTCCTTTTTGACAATTAAAGCTGCTAAAAAATCTTCATCATAAGCAGATATAGAAACTGCAGAAAAAATTTATGGCAACATTCCTGATTTACAAGTATTTTCGTTCTCTGACATTGAAGAGACCACAAATAGATTCTCAACGGAAAATAAGATTGGAGGAGGAGGTTTCGGATCGGAATTGTGTATAAGATAGGATTTCAACAAAACCTTATACTTCTCTCATCTTTTCCTTAATTATTATATGCGTCCACTTTAATGCAGCTTAATTTTTTCTATTACGTATACAGGTCTTCAAAACTTAAACTATATAATTTCATCATAGCACATAAAGAAGTGAAACACTAAACACAGTTCTAATTAATACTTCTCTGGTGTTTAATATAAGGCATATAATGTCGCCGTGAAAGTGCGACTTTCAGTGGCCGAAAGTCAAAACTTTCAGCGGCGACTATCTTGTCGCCACCGAAAGTCGCCACTGAAAGTCTGTTTTTTTGCAGTGATATTTACCTAATTTGGTTAAGTTAGTTAATATGACATGTATTTTCTAAAATACCCTAAATGTCTTTCTTAATTTCATCATTCATTCTCTCCCTTGATTATTGTTGAAAGAGCATCAATAGGGATAAATTAGAAAAATTAAAGATTGACAAATATGTATAGTATCTAGGACCAAAATCAACTTCTAAAAATGTTGTCTTATAACTAATGCTGGAAGAGTAGTATATAACAAAATCTATCATATAAACTAAAAGCACCATTGGATTATTATCATGACTAAAATGATACTACCTCCAGTCTTCAAAACAAGACCAACTTAACTAATTTAGGGAGATTAAGGTTTTAATTCTCTTCGCTTAAAAATGACGACAACACCTTGCTGTTACTCAGTCCCAGTCATTGATTTTATCCAACACTTGCTGTTGCATTGGATCCCCAAAACAACCTGCGTATGTATTCTAAACTAGAGAATTATGAAGGAGAAACAGTTGCCTTTGTTCAAAGATCAGAAATTTTCTGACAAAATGAAACAACAATGCCTCCTGTATTACGTCGATACTCGATAATACTTTGCAGTGTTCATAAAAAACTGCACTTTGGTTTTTGCCTGCTATTGGAGCAACTTGCTGTTGACATGTTTGTGTTCATGTGAGTGTTTAGATTGTATAAAATAAAAAGAAAAACATGCTTCAACATGGACATCTTACCACCAATTTGATTTTGATTTAGAATGTATGGGTTTAAATAGGGAAAAAAATGTTGAGGTTTTAAGAGAGGAATGCAATTACCAAAAAAGTCTCAATAACAAGTTAAAATCACGAATTTATTGTCCTTTCTTATAAAAAAAACTTGTCATATATTGATGATACTTATTATAAATCGTTTTGGTAATTTACTATATTCCTTCTTTAGAATCTCAGTGATTTTTCCATTTTAATATATTCACTATTCGCTAAACAAGTTGGGTCATCTTACAAGAATGAAGTTGCCAAGTTGATTCTAAACATATTTTCTTTTTAATAATCATAAAGGGGAAAAAATAGTCATCCCTTGTTGTAGGTTTTAAATAGGACGGACAGTACGACTGAACCATTAAGTTGCCCATGCAAAACCGAATCATATTACGGACTTGAATTATGTTAGATAAAAAAGTCATCAAAGAGAAGAAGAGAACTTTCAGAGGGAGAGAGAAGAGAGAACATTCAGTCATTGAAGAGAATAAATTTCAAAGGGAGAGGGAAGAGGGACCATCATTCTGGGAGTTACACACTCTCATGCAGAACTGACTCCCTCAACTCATATCCCATTTATCACGTGTTGATATATTATATTTTATATTGATATTTGATATATTCTCTTATTTATATATTATATATCTTACGTTGATATTTGATATATTATATATATCTTAGAAGTATAAATATGAGATATTATTATGTGTAATATTTGATTAGAAGTATATATATTCTCATGTTTAGATATTATATATCTTAGGGTTAGTCTACTAGATTATGGTTTGCCAAAATATATGGCTTATTTGTACTCTAATTCATTCAAAGAATCATGGGAATCATATATAGGTTTTGATTTCCCCTTTCTTCAGTCCTTCAAATTCTAACATTTCCTACCCATGGTTAGGTGGATTTAAACTTTAAATCAGGAAAAACAAAAAAAAACAAAATGCCTTAGGGACTTATATTTTTCTCTATTAATTATCATTGTAGCCATACTTAGCTTAGTGTACAAGGCTCCCACCAGGTGGGGTTTGAGGAGAGATAGATATAAGCAGTTGATCTTGGCTAATCCACTAAGGATGAACTAGGCATAATCTAATATTTTTTATTTTCTATTTTCTTCTTTGAGGTAACCAACACACTCATTATATCATAGAGGGTGTTTTTAACCTCATATCCTCTGGTTTAAGAAGTATTTGCTTGCTGTCATTGGGTTACATTTTTGTTTTATTCACGACTTGATAAGCTGTTGTTGCTGGTAAAATAGAGAAAATCCATATGGGGACCCTTTTAGGGGGAAAAAAACCCCAAAAAGGGCCCCTACATTATGAAAATCCTAGAAAAGGCTCCAGGGCCCTTTCTGACATGTAAATTGGAACCTATCTGTCGACATATAAGCTTGTCAAAGCCAACTTTTTAGAATTGGAGCTTATCCGTTCAGATGCCAAAAAGGGCCCTGGGGTCTTTTTGGTATTTTCAGAATGTTTGGGCCCTTTTTGGGTTTTTTTTCCTTAAAAGAGCCCCCATATGGATTTTCCCTAAAATAAAGATATTGTCAGATATTAAAACATTAATACATATACTGTATATATAATATTGAAAACAAAATCTTTGCAAGGAATTGGCCTCCGTTATACACAACGTAGATCTACGAGCTAGATATTGGTTTTGAAGATTGAATAATTCTGTTATGGTTTTTAATTTTATGCACTAGATAAAATCATCTGGCCAGTGTATTGTATTAATAGGAGGAGAATACATCATTCTAGAGGAATATTTAGATATTACAATCGTACAGAGATCAAGGGCATTAATTACAATCAATTACAATTATTACAATTACAATTATACTATAAATTGATTACAATTAATTATATTTACAATTATACTATAAATAGATTATAATCTAACATTCCCCCTCAAACGAGAGGGTGTGACAAGCAAACCGAGTTTGTCTCGAAAATACTCAAACTGCGACTGTGATAATGGTTTGGTAAAGCAATCAGCAATTTGATCTGAGGAAGGAATATATCTGATATCAATCAAACTAGAGGAAACCAAATCTCTAATAAAGTGTATATCAACTTCAATGTGTTTACTCCGAGCATGCAACATAGGATTAGCAGCCAAAGACTTGGCACTTAAGTTATCACACCAAATCACTGAAGGAGTCTTGATAAATAATCCTATTTCAGACAGTAAGGAATTCAACCATTTAAGCTCAGCAGACCCATCAGAAAGTGATCTATATTCTGACTCAGTACTTGACCGTGAAACTACTTTCTGCTTTCTAGAAGACCAGGACACCAGATTAGTTCCCAGGAAAACACACATACCAGCCATAAAGCGTCTATCATCCAAGTCACAGGCCCAATCAGCATCCGTATAAGCAATCAGCTGAGGGTTATTGAAAGGCTTAATGTGCAATCCTAGGTTGTAAGTACCTTTAAGATACCTGAAAATCCGCTTCACAGCTTGGAAATGAGTAGTCCTAGGCTGAGATAAAAACTGACTCAGTTTATTTACTGCAAAAGAAATGTCTGGACGTGTTGTGGTCAAGTATTGTAAAGAACCTATGGCACGCCTATACATAGTAGGATCAAACAATAATTCACCATCGCTAGAGGCAATTAAACGTCCAGTTACCATTGGAGTAGCAACCGGTGCACAATCAGACATGCCAAACCTTTTAAGGATATCAACAATGTATTTAGTCTAGTTAAGATAGATTCCCATATTGTCTCGATAAACCTCCAGCCCCAAGAAATAGTATAACGGTCCCAAGTCTTTCAGGGAAAAGATTAAATTTAGCTTCTTCACAAATTTTTTCACATACTCAGAATTATTCCCAGTAACTAGTATATCGTCCACATAGATAAGTATAAAAATAGTCAGATTAGACGTTTGCAGCAAGAACAAGGATATATCACTTCTCAGATTTCGAAATCCCCAATTTAGCAAAGTTAACCTCAAACGATCAAACCAAGCTCGGGGAGCTTGTCTCAAACCATAAATAGCTTTTACTAACTTACAGACATGTGTTGGATGATTTCGATCAATGAAGCCTTCGAGCTGAGCCATGTAGACATCTTCTTGTAGGAATCCATTCAAGAATGCGTTATTCACATCGAGCTGCCGAATCTCCCACTTGAATGTGACCACAATTGACAGAATCACTCGGATCGTTGTGGACTTAACTACTGGATTGAAGGTTTCAGCAAAATCAATTCCAGGTATTTGCTGAAAACCCTTGGCCGCCAATCTTGCTTTGTGTTTGAGAATCGAACCGTCGGCTTTGTACTTGACTTTGAACACCCATTTATTATCAATTAGTTTCTGACCAGTGAACGGAACGAGCTGCCTCGTGCGATTGCACAGAAGAGCCTTGAGTTCTTCTTCCATGGCATTTCTTCACTTCGGTGAAGATAGAGCTATCCGAGTTGACGAGGGTTCTGGACTTACACCGTCAGACACAGCGAGACCAATATATGGATGTTTGGGCCGGGTAATACCATCCTTGGCCCGAGTTACCATAGAGTGACGACGATTAACGGGTGGCCCAACTGTGTGATGATTTGGGCTGTCACTGTGTTCTACAGGTCCATTACCAGTAGAGGATGAAACAACAGACGATGTGCGCAGAGGTGAACTTTGATCAGGTGAACTTTGATCTCTTGCCTCCACACTATGTTCTATAGATCCACTACCAGTGGAGGATGGCGCAATGGACGGTGTGAATAGAGTTGAAGCTTGACCTCGTGCTTCCATTGATGTATCAGATACTTCAGGATCAGAAGGCACAGGAGAAATTTGCCCAGAGTCTTGATTCACTTGTATAATGAGAGGGATTGAATTCATATTTTATGGAGTAAAAGATTTCGGTGTTTGCTACATAAAACCTGTTTTGAAGGGAAAACTGGTTATATCAAATATAACATGCCTGGAGACAAAAACTTTACCTGAGGCACTAAGACACCGATGCCCTTTCTGCTGAGGAGCCAAACCAAGGTAGACACACCTTTGGCTATGGAACTGAAATTTATGATTATTGTAGGGCTTCAAACATGGGAAGCAGGCACAACCAAACGGTTTGAGCTCGTTGTATTGTGGCTCTATTTTAACCAAGCGAAACAGAGGCGTATCACCCTCTAATATTGGTGTTGGCAGACGGTTGATGAGATATACAGCTTGTTGAAAAGACTCAACCCAAAATGATAGAGGCATCCCTGCATGAGCTAATAAGGTGAGTCCCATTTCGACAATGTGCCTATGCTTTCGTTCAGCTCGCCCATTTTGAACAGAGGTATATGGATAGGTTAGGCGAACGTGAATTCCTTCTTCTTGTGCAATGGATATTATCGGCTTGTATTCAGTACCATTATCATATTGAATTGATTTGATTTTTGAATCAAACTGGTTTTCAGCTAGTTTCTTGAAATGTTTAAAAACATGTACAGCTTCACTTTTGTGTCGCAATGGATAAAGCCAAGTATAACGAATAAAATCATAGAGAAAATGTATGTAAAATCGATGTCCTCCATTAGATTCAATAGGTGCTGGACCCCATAGGTCAGTGTGGATTAACTCAAGTGGTAATCTAGATTGAGAAACAGAACTTGGGAAAGGTAGCAACTTAGATTTCCCCTGTTGATAAGCTTCACAAACAAAATTGTCACAGAGGGAAGCATTTGAGAGCTTCTTATTACATTTATTCAAAATAAGCTTTAAAACTCGTGCACTGGGATGACCGAGGGTGTGGTGCCACTTCAGAAATTCTACTTCACTGTCGTTGTGCTCTGCTGCCATCACCATTGGATTGCCATGACTACTTCTTTCCTTCTTCATTGGATACATTCCGTGCTTTGGAACCCCCTGCATTATTATTCTTCCGGTCACCGGATCCTTCACATCACAATGTTGATTAGAAAAGTTTACATAGACAGAATTATCCTGAACTAGACGATTTACACTCATGAGATTCTTAGTAGCTGAAGGAACATATAGAACATCCTTAAGATGAAGTTTAGATTGTTTGCAGGGTATAGTCACAGTACCAATGCCCAGAATAGGCCGTTGTTCCCCAGTACAAGTAGTAATATGAGACTTACTAGTAGGAATCATTTCTTTGAATTCCTCAGAGTGAGGAGTAATATGATAATTGGCCCCGCTATCCATATACTAGTCAGAGTAGGAATTTGAATTTGCATAATACGCTTGAGGAGGTGAGTGATTGAAGGCCGCAGATTTATCTCAATAGTAGCATGTGGCCAGAACGCTGACAATTAATGCAAAACGGCCGTCCACCGCCGCCACGACGACCTCCACGATAACGTCCGCCTCTGCCGCATGAATTCCGATAGTTGTTCCTACCGCCGCGATGGTTGACAGAATCAGAGTTGTCGTGATCGTTGGTTCGAGCCCCACGGTGGGCGCCAGAATCAGAGTTGTCGGTAGTGCGTTGTGCAAGATTAATAGAGGGCTGGATGCTTAAGTTGGCAAAATGACTCTGCTGAGTGAGCCGGGATTCAAAGGACAGAAGAGTGGCTTGAACTTCGACCCACGTGACAGCGGGTTGATCTAGCAGTCTCACAGCTATTGCATTGAAATCCGCATCAAGACCGTTGAGTGTATACAAAATCAAATCATCCATAGTGATCGGTGAACCAGCGAGCGCGAGTTCATCAGACAGGTTCTTCATCTTGTTAAGGTATTCATCCATTTTCAGGGAGTTCTTCCGTGTGTTGTGCAGATCAGACTTAATAACCATTACCCGAGCCTTTGTGGAAGCGCAGGTCAGCTCTTTCGCCCCATTCCAGAGATCTCCAGCTGTTTTGTGATGAAGCAATTGAGTTCCAATTTCCTGAGTCATTGTGTTTCTCAGCCACCCGACTAGAAGCCGGTCAACTGAGAACCACTCAGACCAGGCAGGATTTTCCTTTTCTTCGTTCTCGCCGAAAATGACCTTCGGCGGTGCTCGAGAGGTTCCATCGATGTGGCCCTCCAATCGGTTATCTTCGATGAGGGGAAGGACGATTGACTCCCAAACCATGAAATTCACATGATCCAGCTTGATCGTGGTGGTCTGACTAGAGGAGTTGAAGAGTGAATAGGTTCGTCCATTTGAGGCAATAGCAGAGACAACTGAGGATGCTGTCGACATACCGTGAGCTCTGATACCAAGATAGAAATTAGGGTAAAATACAGAAATAGCAAATGACTGCAGGCTCAGATAAATCATCTGGCCAATGTATTGTATTAATAGGAGGAGAATACATCATTCTAGAGGAATATTCAGATATTACAATCGTACAGAGATCAAGGGCATTAATTACAATCAATTACAATTATTACAATTACAATTATACTATAAATTGATTACAATTAATTATATTTACAATTATACTATAAATAGATTATAATCTAACACATATCAATAGTAAAAACTAGTTACCCTTAAATTATGGAGGTCAAATTTGCAAACAAGAATCGGGAATATAAACCCTTTACTAAGTTGTTCAAAACACAAGAATCATGTCACTCAAAAATTTTATCTTTTGGATTCATATCATTATTAGTTCTTATAGTTTGATGGAATTTTAATTTTGATCTCTACAGTTTCATAAAGATTTAATCAAAGTTTAGGGAATGATCCCTATACTTCAACTCAGACAAAATATTTATGAAACTTTAAAGACCAAAAGCCAATAAGTATAAAAACATAAAATCAATCAAGTTTTATAAGGACCAACAATTCTATTAGTCCTAAATTATTTTTAATAACTTGGTGCACAAGAAGAATTGGGTGTTATCTACGAAGATGTTGTCTTCACACGGTCTAAGCCTTTCATCTCATCGACAATGTATAACGAGGTGAAGGGAAATTATGCTAATAGATGTTATCTCTCTAAACTTCTTTTTTTTTTAGCGTTGTCTTTTGAACTAACAAAGAGTAAAGAATGGATTAGTCTCGGTGTTTTATCGTTAATTAAGGTGAAATTTGTACCGACAAAATACAGTTTCTATAGTTTATATTTAAAATTTTCCATAGATGATTTTTAAACAAAGAAAATTTCTATAAAAAAAAAACTATTAATGAAGCAGATGTCTTTATTTTAATTCTACACAAATTATTTTTTTTTTTAAAGAAAAAACACACCTTTGATGAGCACCAAAACCACTTTAGTTCCATAAACTTTAATCAAGGTATTGAGTTAAGATGAAATGTTAGCTGCTCATTGTTATAAATTTTCTTTTATTTGACTATGAGTTTCCCCTTTCGAGGTTTAAACCTCAAATGGTTTTTGCCTCTCATAACCAACATGCTTCCCCGTATTCAAACTTATATAAATATGTGTTTAAAATATATGATTACACATCCCAAAAATAGATTGGTCATTGCTTATCAAAAAAAAGAAAAAAAGAAAAAAAAAAGAAAAGAAGATTGGTCATAAACACCCCCCCCCCCCCACACACACACACACACTTAAACATAGATATATTCTTCTTATTTTATTTATAAGGTTCTTCTCGTATATTTCATACATATTAAGCAAAACCTTAAACTTTGTTAATGTTGTCTTAAAAGTAAACAATTTTTTAATTTTAAGCCCATTTAACTACATGTATTCCAATAAAATAATAATCTATACAATAATAAATGAAGGTTATAATTATGTATTATATGTAAAAAAAAAAATTTAAAGACATGCACTACAAAAAGAACTACAAACAAACACACTCTCTCTACCCTATGAACAGGACTAGATGAGTATCTCCATTTCACCATTTATATCGATGATCCAGAAGAGACATATGCTAACTGACATCGAATTCAAAATGAGCGGAAAAAACCACGAAGTTAAAACCCCAAAAAAAAGAAAAAAAGAACAAGAATCTCCTTTTAACCATAAAGCGGATGATAAAAACTAGAAAATTTTGACTGGACTAATTATAAACTTCCAAATATAGATATACAAGATAAACTCAAGCACGTACGAACGATTGGCAACGCCTTTGTTTGCCTGAAAAAATTGCCACAGCAGTTTTTTATAGGGCAAGCGCTCGGCGTTGTAAAGCCTTACCAAAATGTGTTTAAAAACATTTGCATTTATTCTTTCTCTTGCTTTTCTTTTTTCACCATGTCAGTTCTGTACAGAAGATGATCAAGAAGCTTGGAAAAGGGTTGGTTTCGTGACGAACTTTCCCAATTCTGAAATAGATTCCACACTCTTCACTCACCTTGTTTTGGGTTTTGCTTTTATAAACACTTCGTCTTTTGAGATCTCATCTCATCAATACCGGACGATCAAACAAAAGAACCCATTGCTCAAAACAATTCTTTCTATTTGCGGAACCAAAGATTTCAGCTTGATGATGAGCAATAATGTTTCTTCCAGGAAAATCTTCATCCAATCTTCCTTCAACATAGCCGCCACATATGGTTTCGATGGCATCGACTTGTTTTGGTTCGATTATCCAAGAACACAATCTGACTAGAATAATATGGCAGCATTGTTACAAGAGTGGCGCCGAGTAGCTAATCATAATAATAAAGATCAATTCATCTTAACTGCTACTGTTCCCTATTCTCCATCATATTATAATCCATCATCTACTATATATTCTCCTTTTGACTCCATGCAAGCAAACTTGAACTGGGTACATGTCAAAACTTTTGATTACACTTCTCCTATCTAGTCTCCAAACTTCACTGCTGCCTCATCACCTTTAGATGACCCTTCCAATAACAATGTTAGCACAGATTACTTTATTAGCCAGTAGATTGATAGTGGTTTGTCAGGATCCAAATTGGTTATCGGTTTGCCTTTACATGGATATTCTTGGAATCTAGCCGACCCTAAAGATCATGGAATAGGTTCTCCGGCAACTGTGACAGCAGGGCATCCACATATTGATCAAAAGCCGAAAGTATACCACCAAAGCCAAGCTGATATTCAATGTCTTGGAGGGGATTCACGGTACAATGCTACTTATGTAACTAACGTACTACTGGTCAAAAGGATCGACATGGATAGCTTTTGACGGTGTTGAGGCTATTAGAGAAAAGGTGTCTTACGCCAGGCGAAATAACTTGCTCGGTTACTTTTTGTGGCAAATTTCCTGTGATGACAATTGGAGCTTTCCCTCGCTGGTAATTTTTCTCATATTCTACTAACTTATCTTTGCAAGATTTGTTTTTTTGTTTTTGTTTTTTTTTAATATAGTCCCTCCCTCGTTCTTTTTATAAAAGAAAGAACTTTGAATTAGCTTCGTGCTTTTTATAAGGGGGTCTTATAAGAGGATTTGGCTCCCTTCGTCTTACAAGCGCTAGGTACACCCATGCAAAATACTTCCTCACTTTAACATTTAAACAAGTCGGCCAGCACTCTATACTCCCTCGTCCCTAATTATTCATTCATTTTATTTCTCTTACTCATTTCATTCTCTTCGGCCAGCAAAAGAAAAGAGAGAGAGAACTTGACCGATCCAAGAAGAAGAGGTGGAAGAAGATGAGATCCTTTACATGCAAGAGTGAATCTAGACTAAAGTAAGTGTCTAGAACCCAAATCCCAAATCCATATGGATTTTCTGTATTTGATGGATGTTTTGAGAGTAGATTGTGACTGGAAAATATGATTTTGAGAAAGAAAGTGAAGAACAAATGAACTAAATCATAGAAATCAGGTCTAGAGGTTAGAATCAAGCTAGTGGTAGCTAGATCTTCACCTACTTGTCAATGTTTGGGGGCTTCTTTGAGGTTCTGTATTGCTTCCTGTGAAGTAACAAAATAGATCTCTCATGCATGTCAAATTTCTGGAATATTAAGCTTGAGTTTGAAGTGCATACTCCATTTTGTCTTTGTTTCCTAGCAGAAAAATAGAGGATCATATGCATGTCTATTGCAAAAGCTAACGTTTGAGTTTTTCAATGAAATTGGTTAGCATATAGTACACATCCCAAGCTTCAAAACAAGTTTTAGATCATCTTAATTAGAGGTCCAGAACTCAAGTTATGATTTTTCAAAATGTGATCATGAAAACTGGGAAAACAATCATGTTCTAGAATGAGTTTTATTTTCATGCAAGGTTTTGACCAACTAAATGATTTTGAATGCCTATGAAACTTTCCAGATTTCAAGTAGACATGATAAGCTTTAACATAATATATAATTTGAGGCAAATAGATTAATATATTAGAAGTTATGAATTTTTGAAGTTAGGTACTAAATCTGTAATGTGTTCTGGTCCAATGAGTATTAATGGATAATTCTGGAATTATTGAGTGCATTGAATAGTGGAAAAAAAATTTCCCTAAAAATAGACTTATCAAAATTTAATTTGATAAGTCATTTCTCTATTTTAGGTGTATACACGTGGAAAATAAATTTTTGAAAATAACCCTAGATTCCGAAATGCTATTCTGGGAAGTGACATTGTTTGGTTAAATCTGGAACTACACGTGTAATGGATTGTTGGAAGTATTTTTGTTTGAACATATTTTTGTCAAAGGCCACATAGCCTTTTGAATCACCTTAATTAGATATTTGTGCAATGAGTTATGAATTTTCAAAATTTGATGGAAATTCTGACGGCAAGGTCCAAAAATAAAGAAGCAAAGATTCAATTATTATCTACCTAATATTCAAAGGATATGATGAAGATCTTCTAGGTGATAATATTTATTATGAGTATAAGGTAGTGACTAATTCTAGTACTCTAAAATATGAAGAGTTGCATAAGTAATGACCTTGTCTATAAATATACTATTATAAGAACTTACATTTGCCCAAAGTTTTCACAAGACCTGGAATTTAACCAAAAGTTTGGCGGACAACCAAGTAGTAACTCTGATCTCACATTCTTTATATGACTATATATGTTTATTTAAATCATATTTGTGAGTCCTACTTGTATGAGACCAGCACCACTCTTGAGTCATTTAGCTAGAAGGGCCAACCATGGGGCTAGCTTTCATGGTGGATAGGCAAAGCATAGTGCATTCAGTTATTTTTGGGTTGTTAATTCACCCAATTGTATTTTCCTAATGCTAAGGTATTAAATCTTATGATGATGTTTATATTACATGTTGCATATTAATTGTGATACATGTATTTTTTTTTTTAATACTTTATATGCTGAAAGTGAAGCAAACACTAAAAGAGGGGGTGAATTGGGGATTTTAAAATTCTTTTCTAATTGCTCTGTTTTTAAACACTAAAAACAGAGCTGAGTAGAGTATGGGAAAAAGAGCAAGACACGAGGAATTTATACTGGTTCGGTCCAACAACTTGACCTACGTTCAGTCCCCAGACACTCTGAGATTTCACTATATCAATCGATTACACACTCTGTAACTCAAGAGTAATTCTCTCACTAGAACTTACTCCCCCTTACAAATTGGAATCAATAACCAATCTCCAAGTCCCCAGACTTGAGATACTCACAATGAATGATTTACAATCAATGAACTTGTAACATCCCGCCTTTTTAAATGTGGTTTTCAAATGGGATTAACAAAGCTTTGAAGAAATTAATCAGAGTGGCATCAGAAAAGATTTTCTTTTTAAAACAATATCTCAATCCGAGTATCAGAATAAATTTTTTCTTTAAAAGAGAGAGTAACTGATATACATTCCCTGTTGTTGAGTCTAGTTGCTATTACAGTGGTACAAATCTCTGAATGACTATAGTGACCCCTAGGTACTTCTCTGCCCGTGTCCTCTCGTGTGCTATTCATCCTTGTTCTTGTCCCGATTCCACCAGTATCTGAGACTATGAGCTGGGGTTCAATTCCCATTGAACCCCAGGTAACGGTTAACCTCATGCTTATGTACAGTTATGTATGACAGATATTCATGATAAAACAACAGTATTCACATTTAATATTCATTTTTCAAAGATAAAAACACAACCATCATGTATCCATATATATATTTACCACAACCTGTCTGCACTCTTCACCAGTGCCACGATGGCCTATCGTGTCCTCAGCACGCTAGGAAGACTCAAACGGCATTACCAAGACTGTAACCCGTATATAGCTATATATATATTCAAATAATTTTTAAAGCAGAGTCACAATCTATGAGCATATCTACCACATACAAGTGTACAATAAGCATCAGAGTTAGTGTTACAGTACGCGTCCGTACCTTCGTTGGCGATATCGGTACGCTGTCGCTCGGACCGTGATCACGTTTACCCTATAATGGTAATATCGTATTTATTAATTCACAAATCATCTTCTAGAAGGTATTCTAGTCACTAATGACCCTTTTTACCCTCGGTAGGATTATTTTTCAACTTATCCACTTTAATTCTCAAAAAAACGCTGGTTCTGAAATCATGAACAGATTTTCGCCTAACTTCGAAAAATCTTAACTAATTCTAGAAAACTCGAAACGAGGATCCGTAAAATTCCCTGGAATCCTCAGGATGTCTATTTTCAAGAAAAAATAATAGCTTTTGCCCAGATTACACGGTTCATTCCCAGTTTTTAAGTTTTGAGCCTCTGCCCAGAATTTGTCCAGAAATTCGTAGCCTAACTTTGAGGATTTTTATCTCACTGTACAGAAATCATTTGGACATGATCTTTACATATTTAAAAAGCCATATATGTCTACTTTAACCATGAATTTTCTAACCATGATTTCAGCATAAAATAATAGCATTTTCATGATTGGTTCAGAAATTCCAGAATCGATGAAATTTCGCCAAAACTTCGATACTTCGGTGTTTCTCTTCCGGAAATTTTGCTAAAACCCTTCCTTCACTACTTTTTCGAAATAAAACCAATTTTAACTATAAAAACATGAATTTAAAATTATTCTAAACTATTTAAGATCTAACCTACTTCTAAGAATTTAAAGACTAAATTAAAGAACTATAAAACTAAAAACTAAAACTAAGGACAAGCTTACCTCTTGAAGACTCTTTCTCTTCCTCCTTCTTGCTTCACTCCACTCTTGTTTAGAATGGTTTTGGTGTGAAGAATTGTGAAAACTAAGGACCCCTATTTATAGTAAATTGGTGTGGCAATTTGGCAATTAATTCAAACCTAACTCATCTTACATTATGGCCATTGGATCTAGGGTATCTGAGAAGCACTCATCCTAGCCTTACACCTCCTCCTTCTAGTCTCTTCTATTACTTTATGAGTCACCCTATCCTCTTCCAAGTCTTCAACTAGAGTGATGATTCATCTTTTAGAGTTGTGACTCATTTCATGTCTAGGGTTGTGACTCATATTGCATAGGGTTGTGACTCATATGTGCATATGTTAAACAACTTTTCTTCCTTCTTGCATATCACTAGTTAGAGTCACTAGGAAATAATTTATTTGAGGATCCTAATGAAGTTGTATGCTCAATTGCTCATTGGATTTAAATTCTAGAAATTTTTAGCTTCATTTTGAGACCAAAATTGCCTAACTTTGCTATTGGTTTCAATCCTCAACAATTAAGGAAATGACTTTGATTATACTTGTTTTCATGCTTGATTTTTGCTTGTTATGAATCACAACTTAGTTTTAATACTTAGTTCATAGATTTCAAGATATAATTTAGTTTGTATAGATTTTCATTTGTTTATGTCTAGAATTAATTTCATGCATTATCCTAATTATGCAATTAACTAAATCCCTATTGGCTAACAAGTTGACTTCCCCTTCCCTCTTCATACTAGACACACACATATGCACAACAATAGCATACACACACATACACAACAATGACATCATCACAT
This sequence comes from Acacia crassicarpa, assembly GCA_034222035.1. Classification (NCBI taxonomy): domain Eukaryota; kingdom Viridiplantae; phylum Streptophyta; class Magnoliopsida; order Fabales; family Fabaceae; genus Acacia; species Acacia crassicarpa. The sequence continues at coordinate 24,205,325 of JAWXYG010000008.1, forward strand.
GCATCATCTTATCCTCTTCCAACTTTCCCACTAGGCTCACAACAATAGCACTCACAACACTCTCTCTCTTTCCCACACACATGCACAACTCCCTCTCATTGGTTGTTTTAAGTTCACATGGATTGTGTTTTATGAGAGTTAATTTAAGTCTTAGGATTTAACTTTACTAGATTTAATCCAAACCTTTAATTTGTATTAATCTCTTATTGGTCCAATGAATTTTATGAGGATTAAAAACATTTTCTTGATTTATCATTGGCTAATCCAATTTCACAAGGATTAAGCTTTTATAATTATTTAAGCCCTTAGATTGGCTTTATGTGGTTAATTCTTGACCCTTAGATCATAGTTGATTTTATTGACTTTTCAAAGCTTGGTTAGAATTTAATTATCATCTTAACCCAATACTTAATTGCCCCTTGATTATTGTATTATTGACTTTTAAGGTAGTTTAAGATTATTGTTAATTTATTTTATGCTAATCTCATCCCCTATTGGTCTTTGATTCCTAATTAGCTTAACACATCCTTAATTGATGACAATTAGTATTAATTGTAAATAATTAGCTAAATATTCCCTTAGTGTAATTTTAATTGTTCATTAAGTGTTGGTAATTACTTTTTAATCGTTCAAGTGTTTTGATAATTCTTTATGGCATTTTATGAATTAAATATGAACTAAGTATTAGTTATAGGGTTTTAGAAAATTTGTTCTCTTAAACATTTATAAAATTGGTGTTTAAAACCCTTTGATTAATTATGAAAATTAATACAATTATTCCAATTATTGCAAATTAAATTGTCCCTTAGTTGTTAGTCATTTCTCTTATGATTAAATCAGGATTACTCTTAGTTTTAGAGACTTTAGGGCATTTTATAATATTTTATGATCCTTCCTGTAATTTTTTAAATTGGGTTTTGCCCTATTTAAATTCTAGAGAAAATTTGCCCAACATATTCTCCTATTTTTAATAGGTATTATTTGCCAAAATATACTATTTCTAATGAATATGAATTTTAGGATATTCCATTCCTCCAATTTTATTTATGTATTTTCATAACTCTTTCTTGCTCTTCTTGATCATACAAGAACCCTAATTTAATTTGGTAATTGTTTGTATTTTTATGATATTTTATGATCCCTAGAAAAATTCAATCTTAATCCTATATAAGGATTTCCTAAAAATTAGAATAATCATACCTCATAATTTGAGACCACATATTCACCTAGTTTAAATAGGTGTCATTTATCAAAATATTGTAGTTATGAGAAATTATAAATTTTGGGGTATTACAGAACTTTCTCTAAGAGTGGATAAAGATAAACACTGAAGATCAATGTATCAAAAGATACTTTACAAGTGAAAACTGAAAGGGTAGTTGGTAAAGTTGAATACAATTCGTTTTCAGCAGATTGGTTGTTGAGAAGACTTGAATGCTACTCTATTTATACTAAGAGAGCATTAAATGACCGTTGAAATCCTTAATGTAACCGTTGGAGACATTCCAGAAGGATTAGGATGAGCTTATGTCTTCTTCTCTCTCTACTCTTTGTTTAATCTAGTTGCACAGAAGTTTATAGTTGACTTCTTGAATATTAATCCGTTGGAAGAGCAGCTACTGGATTTGAAAAGGAAACATTAATCCCTTTGCAACGTGTGTAGAATAACTATCCAAAAGGATGCAAGTTTTCTGAACTTTGTATTTAATGTGCTGACATCACCTTTTGCTTTTGCTTTTAACCTTCAACTAATATCCTTTAAATCATTTACAACTCACTAACAAAGTGGTTAAACATAGCTAGAAGCATTAGTGAATGATAATATGAAGTATTAAGAACAAACAAGAAGGTTTCACAAATTCGTCAGATTTGAATTTCAAACTCTGCGACACAAACTCGAGTTTGTTCACCAAAACTGGAGTTTGTCATTGTGCACTAATAGCAAAACTCGAGTTTCCAAATCATAACTCGAGTTTCCTTATCCAGAGAGGAATGTCACGATTTGAGCTTTGGAACATATCTTTGAATGGGACTCAAAACTCCAGTTTCTATTTCCAAACTCGAGTTTTGGACTCTTGACATGTAAAATCAATTTTAGTCCAAAATTTCAAAACTGGAGTTTCCAATCTAAACTGGAGTTTTCAAAATATTGAAAAATAGCACAGCTCTTTGTTTTTCCAAAACTCGAGTTTACAAAACTAAACTCGAGTTTTCATTTAAGTATGAAAACTTTAAGAAATTTATGTCAAGTCAAAACTGAAGTTTTCTATGAAAACTGGAGTTTTCAAAATCTGAGTAAAACATGAAAACTGTCTGTCAAGCGCAAACTCGAGTTTCCAAAGTAAAACTCGAGTTTTCTCAAAATCTTGAAAAACTTAGAAAACTCATGGCAAACTGAAAACTGGAGTTTCCATATCAAAACCGTAGTGTGTAAGCTCAAAATGTTGGAGACTCTCTGTATGACCAAAACTCGAGTTTCTAAATGGAAACTGGAGTTTTGTCTTCTTTAGAAAATATTGAAGAGCCTCTGTGTAGTGAAAACTAAAGTTTGTCTAATTGTGAAAAATTTGGAGTGCTCTCTGTAAGACCAAAACTAGAGTTTTCTATCAAAACTGGAGTTTTGCTAAGTTCATTAGAATTAAGCTACTCTCTGTCAAGTCAAAACTCGAGTTTTGAAATCAAAACTCGAGTTTGCATTTGACAATAAGTTTTTCAACTTACCAAAGACAAACTTCAACTTGTGTTTACAATTGTCAGTTATCATCAAAAACACATAGAGAATTAACATATGTTGTATGGACTGTTCTGCTGAAGTTAACTATCATATATTGTCTATACTATGTCTGTGAAATTAACTGTTACTCTAGGAACCTTTGAGATCCTAGCCCTTGTTATTACCTGCGATTTGTATAGCGTTTTGAATGCGACTCCTGGCAAGGCGTTGAATATTGACAACTGGAGATTTTAGATCAAGGCAAGGGCAACTGCTTGCCATCTTTAATCAAATTTTTGTAACTTGGTAATAGTTACTTTTAGAAGTTGTAGATAATCTATATAACCATACATGTACATCTATATCATGAACGTATAATGTTATATTTTAACACTATAATATTTTGGAAAATCCCCCTTAGGACTCAAATAACTAAATTGTCAAAAAATGCCCCAAAAAAAGTCTAATGTCTTTTCTGGTATTATTTTAAAAAATATTGTACTAATATAGTTGTTAACGTGTACTGATTTAATTATTAGGATATTGTTGTTAACATCTATTGATTTAGTTATTAATGTTGTACTGATATAATTGTTAACGTTTATGAACTAATACCAAAAAATGTTCTGGAGTCTTTTTTGGCATGTGACTTTTATGACAATTTTTTGGTTATTTGGCCCTCAGGGTATCCCTAATATTTTTGAATGAACCAAATTGGAAAGTGTTTGAAAAACGGAAAAGGCGCGTGATGTAAAGCAAAGTATTAGAAGAACAGAATTGACAATGCGTTGATTCTGCCTGTATCAATAATCAATAAATAAGCGTGAAATTAAAGCCATTCTATGTAGATTGTGCGTTGAATCGAAGCAGAGAAAAAGCTTTATAATCCTCTTTCAGCATCTTCCCCTTTCCTTCCCTGAATCACCAGCTTCTCTTCTCAAATTTCTCCCAATGGTCACTTCCTTTACTTCTCTCTCGGCAATTCTTTCTTTGTTCAATTCATGGCTTCAATTTAGGTAATAGGGTTGAAACTTAGATTAACGTTCGTTCTTTTTCGTTCTTGGTTCTTGTTCGGTGTTCCATAGGCCGTCGCAAACCAACAGACCGTCGATTTTCCTAGCTTCAAGCTCGTCCTCGTCGGCGATGGAGGAACTGGTAATATTAATACCTCGCATTTTAACCGACTGTCAATGTAAACTTTAGCTTTTCTTTCAAGATTTGCTTGAATTTCGATTTAGTGACTGTGTTGGACTGTTGGGATTGATGCCTTTGATTGTTTCGATGGTCATAGGAAAGACGAGTTTTGTGAAGAGACATCTTACTGGAGAATTTGAGAAGAAATATGAGCGTAAATCTTTTTAACCTGCCATAATGTTAATTATTTTTCCCCATTTACTATATTCAATCTTGAATTTATGGTTGTTTTTAATTGAGTCTTGCAACAGCAACCATTGGTGTAGAGGTCCATCCACTGGATTTTCATACCAATCATGGAAAAATTCGCTTTTACTGTTGGGACACTGCTGGCCAAGAAAAACTCGGTGGTCTTAGAGATGGTTACTAGTAAGTTCAAGAAAAATTCGCTTTTATGTCTCCAAGGCCAACTAAAAATTTCAATTGGTTTTTTATTGTCGCTGGGGCTCATGCAGCTCGTTTTCATTAATCTATATTTAGTCATCTCGTTCATTTTTCTTCGAGAATATGATTTCCTATGGCATTATCTAGGCATACTGAAAATAGTGATGACTAAAATTGTTTCAAACATCTATTAGTAATTGCATTTTTTTTTTTTTTTTTACACACTGGCATTGTCATGATTTGACCTTAGACTAATTCGGCGTTGACAATTTAATCATGAATTTCGTTTATCAAATTCTAAATGGTTCTTGGATTCTAATTTTATCTAGCTAGGAAGATCTACTAAGTAACTGGTAGAAAAATGACTGAAGAGGATTTATAATGTCACTTGTTTTTGGCTACTATTTCTTCATGCCTCAACACTATCCCAATGTGGTTGATCAGAATTCCTTTACGACACATTGTAACCCTTTTCGGTGGATGGTTAATTGTTAATTTCATTGTTGATAGAATGCATGATGATCTATTCTTTACCACACAGACCTGTTTGGATTCCTATAATACTCAATTATGAAAACATCCAAAAACTCTTGCACATATGCCAGAATCAATTATGAATTGAAAGCTAAACACCTCTACAGTGTTGATCTCTTCATACTTTGGTACTGGTCAAACAACAAGTCTCATTTAAAACCTTTTAAAATATGTGCAGCATCCATGGCCATTGCGCAATCATCATGTTTGATGTCACGGCTCGATTGACGTACAAAAATGTTTCTACTTGGCACACTGATCTCTGTCGGTGAGTATATATAACTACTCTCTGATCTTTGATGTATACTTGTTTACAATTCTACACTATTGTTTATGTCTTATATCTGTTGTGAATAATATATATAGGGTGTGTGTGAATATACCGATTGTTCTCTGCGGAAATAAGGTTGATGTGAAGAATAGACAGGTCACAGCAAAGCAGGTTACATTTCACAGGAAGAAGAATCTGCAGTACTATGAAATATCTGCAAAGAGTAACTATAATTTTGAGAAACCCTTCTTGTTCCTCGCCAGGAAACTTTTTAAGTAAATTTTCTTTTCTTTTCTTTTTTAACTGTTGTCATGTCATAACATATTGGCGTTGCTTGATTCAAATCATATATTGGACTTGTTATATTAGGGACCCTAAACTTCAATTTGTTGCGATGCCTGCTCTTGCTCCCCCAGACGTACAAATTGATTTGGCTGCACAAGAAATGTATGGATTTTCTTTTATCTTTTGCATGTTTCAAGTGAATATTTTCTTCTGCCTTGTGGCTTCTAATTATTATTTCTATGCATTTCTTACAGTCAAGAAAAAGAGCTAGCTTTGGCCGCTTGTCAGCCCCTTCCTGATGACCATGACGACCCCTTTGAGTAGACTTAACACATTGAAGGACTGAAATTTTGTGGCATTCACCTGAAGAAATATCCTACTCCAACAAGAGCATCATCATTAGTTCATTTTGAGTTAGCTATTAGGGTTGAGTTGTGTTCTATGGCGCTGGCTTGCTTTGTTCTTCATAGTTCATTTTGTGTATATCTTGCTATCTTTTAGTGTTTCTTGTATATTTTGCATTTCTCTTCTTTTTCTTTGTAAAGACTTGGTTGTCTTGCTCTGTGGGTTAAAACTAGGTTCTATGGAATAGCTTTTAGATAATAGCTTAAAGGTGATTTTAAAGAACTTTTAAAAAATAGCTTTTGAACAAGCAGAAAAAATTGACTTATGGAAATCAATGGTTTTCTTGTGCATCTTGTTCTTGTTATCAATAGTGAAAAACGCTTATTTCTCCTTTTTTTTTTTTTTTTTGGGTGAAGAATTTCTCATAGACACTAGCTGCCTTTGCTCATGCGTTTACTGTTTGAGTGAACGTTAATTAAAATTAAAGTTATTATCAATACGCTTGTGGTATTTAATGTAAGAGCTAACGAATTAATTCGATTAAATTAAGTCTGTTGTTTTAGTTAGTTAATATGGTATTGTTTTTTAAAAAAACATATATCATAATCATCTTTCTTGTTCTCCCTTCTTATCCTACTTAATTATTATTTATTGTTTTTTTTTGGTCAAAAATTATTATTTATTGTTGAGAGAATATCAAAAAAGATAATTTAGTGGGAAAAACTGAAAAAAATGTAGGAAATAGGGCTCCCCTTACATTTAGGACTAAAGTTCTGTTCTCGATTAGGTTTAGGACTAGAGGAATAATCAATCATATTAATCTATAATCAAAAGTTGTTGCGCATGGCATTCTTGAAGATGCATTCCAAATTTCCAATACCGTGCCGAACCAAACGGGTTTTACTCATTTTCCTATTAAGCTCTTTGATTAACACAAATAATACCATATTTTCTCTATATTTCATGACTAAATTGGAAGGAAAAAATAAGCTTAACTATGAAGTAATCAAGCAAAAAGGCATGTAATCATGATGTAGGGAATGAGAGACGGAAATCATTAGAATGTGTTAATTCGCGATGCTTTTTAAGGAAAACTATGTAGTAGAGTTGATGCGATGCTATAGCAGTCTGACAGCAGACCGAAGAGCAATACAAAGCACACGAATGCTATAGCAAAGTAGAGGACGCAATGCTATGCAGTGTATATTCTAACCTTTTTATCTAGATGATTTCAGGAATTAAATAAAAGGGCAATAATGACAGATGGATTGCTGACGTAACGGACTAGAAGATGCGGAGGATCGGAACTGAAAGATTTAGAAGAATTCCGCAGGATCTGTAGATGCAATCTAATCTAATCAGAAGATATTGAAGATCCCGACAGAATAGGAAAGTCTCAACCGCTGCGCCGCACGAAAGCTCGATTATAAAAGGAAGTTGAGAGAACCCTAAAGAAGTCGGAGAGCCCTAGACAGAAATCTATCTTCGGCAGTCTCTCAAGAAGAGTGAGCAAGATTACAGAGCACGATATTTCCAGGACAACCTAGCATCCTTCCTTTGAGTTCGACGGAGAGAAGACGACATGGAGCAGTGACGTGACAGGGCTACTTCCACGCTTTGGAACTCCGTTCAAGCTTTCTGTTTTCTGTTATTTTGTATTTCAATCATGGGTTTTTCTGTTGAATAGAAAATCTCTAAAAAATAGGAAACCTCTAATAAATAGAAAATCTCTAAAAAATAGGAAACCTCTAATAAATAGGAAACCCCTAATCAATAGGAAATCCCTATAAAAAAGGAAACCTCTAAAAATTGGTCTTTTGGAGCAAAATAAAAATCCAGAAAAATGCGTCTGTCTTTAGCTCCAATTTCGTCCATCTTCTTGTCTAAATCAGCCTTCCGAGTCTTCATAACAATTGTAGCTCTCTGAATCATCTAAAAAAGGAAAGAAGAATCAGGCTAATCGGATATCTAGATCAAACGTTATGGCGAAAATACTAAATCACTGTAAATCTGGAATTTATTCATAAAAATGAAATCAATCACATTAAAAGCTCAAAGCTCAATTAGGTAATAAAATCCATTATTTAATGACTAAACAATCCTAAATTTATTCACCAAGAGATACAAATAAGTGTAATAATATTCAATCATCAAATTCCCCCACACTTATCTTTTTACACTCCTGGGCAAAATTAAAAGAAAAAGACTAAAATGAAAAATTATTCCTTTCTAACAATTGCTAAAAATGCAAAAATTTAACAAAGGACACAAAGCTTTAAAAGACCAATCAATCAAGACCAAAATCCTTTCATCTCAAATTACAAATCCTGGCAATCTCATTCAATGATGCTAATCACACAAGATGGTCTCTCAAGGGATGCCTTTAATCAATCTCTTAAGTGTATAGGGTCAATAAGTGTATCACTCAAATTTTACTCAAGAAAATTGTCCTACCATAGGCTTACTCAATTTCTACTTCTCCACCACTTATGACACATGCATGCAAAAATCAAGAGAGCTTGTTATTGAAAGCTGTAATGGGCTAGGGTATAGGTGTGAATAAGTTTGGATATGATAGGCTAAGCACCCAAGAAATTCAAAGAATATCAGTTAATAATAGCAAATCACCTCAATAACATTCCTTTTTATTTCTCCTTCTTTACATTGCTTCCTCTCTCTTTCTTTCTTTCTTTTCTTTTCTTTTTCCCTCTCTTTCTTTTGTATTTTTTTTCTTTTTTTTTCCCCTTTTTTGTACTTGTTTTTTGCTTCTTTTTTTTTTAAAATAATAATGACCAAAATAAATGCCAAATGATGAATGATGCACAATCAAATACTCCCCCCACACTTAAAATGTTGCACACCTGGGCAACCCCCACACTTAAGCACAAAACTAAGGTGAAACCAATGCTCAATAAATTTCCAAGGTGCGGGATAAAATGGTTTTACGCTTAGGCTTGTAATGTGGCTTAGAAAAGAATAAGTCAAAAAGGCACAAAGGGGCTAGCAAAGGAAATATAATATAAGGGAAAGGCTATTTGGCCAAAGTGGGAAAATGAAAGAAAGAAAACAAGCTTCCATCATACTTATGCACGTAAGTGAAAAATTAGCTTCAAAAAGAAAAGGAGCAAGTTCTAGAGAACACAAAGCATGAGCAGATGCACACATGAAAGAAAGAATGGTAAAAGATGAATTCCATTCATGCAGACCCAAAATCTCACAAAGGTTAATACCAAATCATGCAACCAGCATCCCAAAATTAACTACCAAGAAATATAATCCAAGAGTCCAGAAATTCAGCCTCAAAAAGAAGGATCCATCAAAACCAAGATATCAAGGTTCACAAGAGGTAGAGCAATCATAGAAAGAGAGCGTGTTATTCATAAAAACTTTTTTTTAATACCTACTAAACTACATTATTTCTACTTTTCTACTGAATTGTGTCCCTCCCCCACACTTATCTTCCTCATACCACAATTAAGCCCAAGTAATCATATTAATTAGGAAGAAAATAAGTAAGGAAAGAGACAACCTTTGTTAGAGTATCTTGAGTCGCTTGAAGGAGAAGTTCTCATCTTTGATGTGAATCATGAATTTTTCCCTTGAAACATCTTCTCCCGCATTGAATTTCCTTGGTGGAGGTGGCTCAGGATCTATTGGAAGAGGTCCAAGAATGTACGGTGGATGCTGGTTTTGTCGACAACCCTTACAAGAATTTGCCTGCAAATAAGACAAGCAAATAGCAGTATCCCATCCAAAAATAGAGACATGGAGAGATTTTGAGTGAATGAAAGACATGTTAAGTTCCAAACTCTCCAAGTAACTATCACATCCAAGGAAATCAATGATACTTCCATCAGTAGGAGTCAAGCAACCAATCATATCGTGAACATTCTCTTGTGTTTGCAAAATGGAAGGTGTGGAATCCAACTTAGTGTTGGAGTACACCACATCATTGTTGCAATCACAAGAGATGGAAGGGGAAAGAGTGGAAGAATGAAGAGAATTTTTCAAATCATCACCACTTGGAATATTCAAAACAATTATCTTGTTTTTCTAAATCAGGTGGCAAATCACAAGAAAGTACTTGTTGGAAAGATTCATTAACATGCAAGATTTTATCAATCAAAATTTCAGAATCTTTGTCACCAACAAGACTAGAAGGAGCTAATCCAATGGGAATTTTATGCATTTGGTATTCTAGGCTACGATCTTTCTCACTCACATCAATAACAGAATCCATAAATAATGCAGAATCACTAAGCAAGTCAGAATCACCAAATAATGCAGCATTAATCTCATTGCAAATAGGGCACCATTCATTATCAGAACATGCACAATTGGCAGCATTACTCATACATGCAAAATTAGGATAATCAACATACCATTGAGCAAGAACATCATCAACAACATTGGCATCCATGTTTGATTCAACCTTTTCAAAATTGACATGCTTACTATCATCAATAGTACAAGAGGGTGCATTATGATCAATGGTAGAATCAACCACTTCACTAAATGCTTTCTTTTGAAGAACAACAAGTAAATGACATTTTTCATGAAAACAATCTACACATATTTGATATTCTTCACAACAGCATGAAAATATGTCATTTAATTTATCGCAATCATCACTAGTACTATGAAGAGAAGCATTTTCATCAGTTAAAGCATCACATGAAGAAATAGGAACACACTCATCAACAAGTACAGTTGAATCACCACTACTAAAACCAATTGGTTGAGCAATTACATTTCCAAACAATTGAGGGGATTCAACAATGATTTCCTCGGCCATCTCATTATCACTCAAATCATGAATTGCTTCATTAATCAAAGTAGTAGGAGTGTCTACCTCTATAAGGATAGGATCATTACTAAATGGGAGAGAAGACTCTTTAATGTGCTTTTGTACTTGCTTCATTTCTTGTGCATGTGTGACCATGAGAGAAGGATTTTGTTGAAAATTCATTTTCAACATTTGTTCTTGCTGCTCGATTTCCTTTCTTAATCTCTCAGATGATTTCACTTGTTATTCCATCATTCTACAAAGAAATTCCATTTGTTGATGAAGGTTATCCTTATGTGACCACTCATTATTTACAGCCCAAGCCATTTGATTTTGGTGATCTCCCATGATTTCACAAAATGAAGGATCTTGGTTGGGCATACATGGTTGAGAATGAGGTTCATAAGGTGGGTCAAATGAGTATTGGGATTCATGAGATGGATGGCATGGTCCTGAAGTGGGATGGAATGAAGGATGGTATGGTAAGTGAGAGGGTTGATGATATTGTTGAAATGGGTGGTGGTATGGTTCATGTAATGGATGGTGGAAAGGATCATGACATTCTTGATTGCCTACAAAAGAGTGAGAATTGAAAGGTAGATTATGATTGCCATAAAACCAAGCCATGAAATTTCAAAATAATTAATTTCCAAAGAATTACAAGAAAACTGTCTAACTATAAACTATAAAAACTAAGAAAAGGAATCTAATAAAATACAAATGCAAGTGAAAAAGAAAAGATTTTTTTTTTTTTGGGAAAATGATTAAAGATGCAAGTATGCTATGAATTAACTTGGAGACATTGTGAATTCAAACACATACGCCCAAAATCATATCGAATTTGATACAAACACACCACACAAAAGCTACCAAGTCAAAACAATGCAATAAATTATATGCAAGCTACCTAAATGCAAAAATCCTAAACTATATGCAATAAAAAATCAAAAATGCAAATCTAACAAGCTTCACAAGAGAAACCCCTTGCCAAAAGTGAATTTGACAATTAAATCACCTAGGGAGCCAATTACTTAGCTCCCTGGCAATGGCGCCATTTGATGAGGACCTTTTGTCATTAGCCTTGGGGTCCACAATCAACAATTAACCAAGGATTGCGTATAAGCAAACCTAGGATCGTTCTCTCTTTTCGAGGAGCTTTTTATTGAATCCTAAGTAATCTAAATGTCATGAAAATGCAATGAAAACAAGGGGGGATTGGGTTTTGGATTTTTAAATTAATAAACTGAAATAGAAATACAATTTAAATGAAGCAAAGATAAAATAGAATATAAGAAACGAGAAGAAACAGATTAAAATCGATCAACCCAACATTCAGATTCCAGAGACTTCCATCATTGAACGAAATATAAATAACCCACGTTTGACTCTGGACAAACCGAGATCTCTGCATTCGCCCAGAAAATCCCTCGACTAGACGATCGCTTAGAATATGTCCGAACAGCGGCATCCCACTGTGCGATCGCACAGCAAAACTTAAAACCTAGTTCGAACTCAGTCCTTGGGATGAACCAAACCGAATATTAAATCTAATCTTCGAACTATTTTCAGAAATCGGATCCGATAAGATGAAAATAGAAACGAGTTAAATCACAGATAAAGCACAAGTTCTCTGGATGAATCAAGGAATCCTCAACATTGGGTTAATCAAAGAAGCTTAGCCAAGCATGGCTAGGAAAAACGCAGAAGAAAAGATGAAGAAGAACATGAAGAACAACTAAGAAAAAATAAAAAGCTTCTAATTTAATCTGAAAATCTCCTACAACGTAATTGAGAATATGTTTGTAGTCACCATCTAATTTTCCTTATATAGGAAAGATGACTAAAAATAGGAAACCTCTAATAAATAGAAAATATCTAAAAAATAGGAAACCTTTAATAAATAGGAAACCCCTAATCAATAGGAAATCCCTATAAAAAAGGAAACCTCTAAAAATTGGTCTTTTATTACAAAATTCGAGCAAAATAAAAATCCAGAAAAATGCGTCTGTCTTTAGCTCCAATTTCGTCCATCTTCTTGTCTAAATCACCCTTCCGAGTCTTCATAACAATTGTAGCTCTCTGAATCATCTAAAAAAGAAAAGAAGAATCAGGCAAATTGGATATCTAGATCAAAAGTTATGGCGAAAATACTAAATCATTGTAAATCTGGAATTTATACATAAAAATGAAATCAATCACATTAAAAGCTCAAAGCTCAATTAGGTAATAAAATCCATTATTTAATGACTAAACAATCCTAAATTTATTCACCAAGAGATACAAATAAGTGTAATAATATTCAATCATCATTGTGCTATCGGTGTTTTAATTACTAGCCGGTTAACAGAAGTTAGGGGCTAGATCAGTGGCTTCACTTACTGGCAAGGAGTGGAGTTAGACCTCCAAGAAATAGATGCTTGCTAGGCGGCCCGTGCACGTCATTAGCTATATTGTAGACTATAGGAATAGGTCTACCGCTCATCACCCACTACAAAAAAATCAGTTTTTTGCGGCGGAATTTTTCCGTCGCAAAAGAGCAAATTTCCGTCGCAAAACTGATTTGTGGCGGAATTTGCGACGGAAAAAATTCCGTCACAAAAAAAATCGCCCACGCAAACCAATTTTCAGTCGCAAAAATGAAAATTTCCGTCGCAAAATTTGGATTTAGCGGCGGAACCATTTTCCCTCGCAAATATTGAAATTTGCGAGGGAAATATGAATCCCTCGCAAAATTTTGGATTTTGCGAGGGAACAATATCCCTCGCAAATTTGAAATTTTTGCGAGGGAACGAATCCCTCGCAAATTTCAAATTTTGCGAGGGAATTGGATTTCCTCGCAAAGTTTTGGATTTTACGATGGATCTTGGTCCCTCGCAAAAATTTTATATTTGCGAGGGAATGCTACTCCCTCGCAAAATCCAACTTTTTGCGAGGGATTCTAGTCCCTCGCAAAATGATTGAAGTTTGCGAGGGTATAGGATTCCCTCGCAAACTTTTGGATTTTGCGAGGGATCTTGATCCCTCGCAAATCCCAATTAATTTTTTTAAAAAATAAAATGATTTTAAAAATTTAATTAATTTCATAAAACATATTAAAAATTATAAAATAAAAAGACTTATATATGATAAAAAGATATTGTAACAAGCATCAGAGTTTACATAGAAATAACAAAATATTACAAAGTATAATGTTTCAACCAAAATAAACTAAAAAAAAGTCTAAACTGCAGCAGTCTGGTCAGGATCACCATCGGTATCGCCATCACCATCAGGAGGCGGCCCCTTACCCTTGTCCTTCAAAAGGGAGTGAAGCAGTTCCCGCAACTCTAAAATCATCTTTCCTTGCTCCTTCATCTGCGCTTCTTGCTCCTTCACCTTCGCTTCTAACGTCTTCACCCTCTTATCATCTACAAAACCAACATTACGAAGTCAGTTTATTTTTTGTACTTCATTTAAATAGACGAGGGAATAATGGTTTGCGATTGGTAGCAAAAGTATTACGTCTACCTGGAGCAACACTTCCAATACTTCCTGATGAGCGCTTCGTAGAAGACTTCAGTTCGCTGGCAGAGGCACCCATCTCGAAGACTCTCCCCTTCTTGTCAAATCCTCCTGCAGCCTGAATGAAAAGACTCTCGTTATCAGAATAAGAGGACGTCGGGTCGTTCTCAATCTGCGAGTCTCTCTCTTGCGTCAGCTGCTGATAATTCTCCTACAAACACACAATAATATCCCATAAATAAGACATGTAAAATGAAATAAATGTTACTATTTTAAACAACTAAAAAATCTAGTTAATATCTCACTGCGCATTGCTGGGACTTGGCGTTAATCCAACGCCTCCCACCTTCAATCTCCTTGGAGTGGGTCCGCTCAAAGGCAGCCCAATGAATCGAATCCGTAGGAACTTCCCCTTTGTTTGCCTGCAAACACAAATTGATAAGCGTCAATTAAAAGAGAAATAATAAAAATTGATAACCGTCAATTAATTACTTCAAAATATAAAATATTGAAAGCTAAAATAGAAAATAATGTATACTTACAATTTTTCGCTTATGCTCACTAAATGGAACGCAGTCGCCAGCATATGACGGTCCATCCATATGGGGCCTATTTAACTTATTTTGTTCACTTTGCTTTATAAATTTCTCATTGGTGGCGCATCTTTCCAATAACTGAGCTTTGACCTCATCTTGAATCCAATTTTTCTTTCCCCTGTCCTTTCTCAATTTATAAAATCTATCAGACATCCACTTGCTGGCCCTGAAGTTATAAGCTCTTTTTAAATCTACCGAATCAACCGGTAACCAACTAAACTCTCCCTGAAAAACAATAATAAACAATTAGTTCTCCAAAGTATAAAGTAGTTAATCAATTTGTGTTTTGATGAGAAGAAATTAATAACCATAAATCACACAACTTACTAAGAATTCCTTGAACCAAGTGTCCCGGTCATCCTGAGGAATCTCTCTCCAATTGGCCCAAGGCTGATTGAAATTACGGAACATTTGATCCTTTATGAATTTCTTGATCGACTTATTAGGCTGAAACCTGAAAACAAAGAAAATGTTACAAATATTAGCATACAAGCTAAAGGTAAAAAATCATATTACTAGTAACTTTACATTACTTACTCGGTGCCACCGACAGGACGAATCCACATCTTCCCTGTACTTGGATCAAATGTTCCCCAAGATGGTGTGGCGGAGGAACTAGCATCCCCGACCTGACTCTGAGGCGAAAAAAGTGAAAATTTTCCAAGAAAGAAAGCATCACTTATAGTTCTTGCAATTGAGTAAGATCACCAAATTGACTTGGTATAACTCCAAACAGATTAAGACCCTGCAGCTGGCTGTCATTAAGAAATTGAAAATCAAAAATCTTTGCAAACTATAATGTATTTAAACCTAGCAGTTCAGTGAGAGTAATGCAGTAGTTGAATTAATTCGTGGAAATTAAATCATTTTTTCCTTTGGGGGGGCATAATACCCATCCGGCAACTAGCCTTGTAACTAATCATAATCATAATCATAACTTGCTTAAAAAGGAAGCACTGTGTCAAAACTTTTAGCTTAACGTCCAAAGTCACAGGAACAAAGAGTTCATAATTATAACTATGTTTTTTTTATAAAAACTTTAGTCTTCTAGTTAAAGACAGTGATGCTTTCGATTCTAATGGTTAAAAAGAAAACAAACACACACACAAACGAAAAGAAGAAAAAGAAAGAAAGAAAAGGAACACGACTTAGTTAAAGCTTTGTGTAGGCGTTTGCAGTTCCAACAAACTTTTCCTTTTTTGCATTCAATCAGAGTACAGCAACAAATTTTTCCAAGACGTAACATATGTAGAAACATCTTGAAAATACTTAATCATAGTGATAGGTGTATCAAAGTGCAGCTATCACTAATAACAAACACCTCAGACACTGTATAATCACCGTGTTAGTTGAATCAAAGTGCAGCTACCACTAATAACAAACACCTCAGAAACTATATCAAAGTGTTATACAGCAGAAACACCTACCCTAAATTGAAGTGTTGGATTAGTTTGGATGTTGAAACTTTCCAAAGAGTTGGGTTCAGTTGCCTTTAAGTTGATAAGCATTTTCAACAAAATCCCCCGCACCCAACCAGATCCTATATTTTGGCCATAGCCACACAAAATGAGGAAAAGAAAAAAGATCGTATATTAAACAAATCCTTGCGTATAATCGACACCCTATAATGCATCCTAGAAGCTTAACACCTTGAACAGTTACCCTTATTAGCCTATTATTCTTGGTAATTGTAGGAAATGATGCTAAACAACGTTATTTATATTGAGGGATCGAAATCGTGCAATTCAACTGTAATTCGCAGAACATGCAAAGAAAAGCATTATGTGGCGAACAGAAGAATAAAAGTTCAAAACAGAGGACTCACGGTGACCGGAGCACTAGAGAGGTAAGACACGCTTATTTCCCCGAGGACAATCATGGATTCGCGGATTGAGAAGTGAGAGTCTGACACACACACACCAGTCGCCGTCGAGAAAGAAGGAGGAGAATCGCGGAAATGCCGACGGTGGTGAAGTGGAGACTGTGAGTGGTGAGGGTGTGACCGTGTAAGGCGATGGTGATTTGGGGACTTAGGGTTTCGACTTTCGAATGGAGGAAGACGCTGATCGCTGAGACGCGGAAATGAGGATGGAAATGGCATTTGGCTCTTTTAGTCATACTTTTTTTTTTTTTTTTTTGCGAGGGAATATAGTTTCCCACGCAAAATGTAGGAATTTTTGCGAGGCAAAAGAAATTCCCTCGCAAAATGACCAAACTTTTGCGAGGGATAACATTTTCCCTCGCAAAATGTGGCATTTTGCGAGGGATAACTTATTCCCTCGCAAAAGTGTAGACATTTTGCGAGGGGATTCTAGTTCCCTCGCAAAGTTTGTATACTTTGCAAAAAATTGGGGGAAATTTCCCCCCAATTTTTTTGCACTTTTGCAAGGGAAGAAACGTTCCCACGCAAAATTGGCAAATTTTACGAGGGAGCAGCCGTTCCCTCGCAAAATAGGCACATTTTGCGAGGGAACCATCCTTCCCTCGGAAAAGTGCAAAAAAATTGGGGGGAAATTTCCCCCCAATTTTTTCGCTACTTTGCGAGGGAACAAAGGATCCCTCGCAAAATTGACAAATTTTGCGAGGGAAGAGCGGCTCCCTCGAAAAATAGGCACATTTTGCTAGGGAAAACTTCTTCCCTCGCAAAATTGCGAAAAAATTGAGGGAAAATTTTTCGCAATATGCACAAAATTTGCGAGGGAACGACGATTCCCTCCCAAAATGTCTACAATTTTGCGAGGGAATAAGTTATCCCTCGCAAAATGCCACATTTTGTGAGGGATAAACTATTCCCTCGCAAAATTTTATCCATTTTGAGAGGGAATGTGTCGTCCCTCGCAAAATTTCGTTCAATTTGCGAGGGATGATGATTTCCCTCGCAAAAATCACCTTTTTGCGAGGGAAATGAATTTCCCTCGCAAAAATAACCTTTTTGCGAGGGAAATGAATTTCCCTCGCAAATTTCCTAAAATTTGCGACGGAACTTTTTCCCTCGCAAATTCCGTCGCAAATATGATATTTTCTTGTAGTGACCATTAGCACCCTACGCATAGCAAAGATCTATACTAGAAAGTTATCATAGGAATATGGAATGAGTATAGGTAGTATCCAATGTATCGGACGTGGAAGCTTCGATCAACAATAGAGGTGGGTCGACCAAATAGCTTTATGAGAAGCAGTTATGCTGTAGCAATTGCAGAAGCTGTACAGTATAGATATCGTAGCATTGTGTAACGCACTGGGGGATTGACACACTTAAGGACGATTCTGAGTCCAGTCTAACTTCTTACTGATATCTTCTCTCGTTTATTGTTATTTTGCTAGTAGCATAGTTACCAAAACCTCTCAACCCAATTTAATCTACTTTCTTCTTCACAACTATCATAGCAACCGAGCGTCAATCTTTGGTATCACAGTCTCTGTGGGACGATACTCTACTTTCACTTTATTACTTGTTCGACTGGTTCGCTTGCCATAAGGGAATTTGACCAACAAGTTTTTTGGTGCCGTTGCCGGGGACTGCTGATACCCCTTGTGACGACGCCCTGTTGCTTAATAGTTGTGATCTATTTATTACCTAGCTCACTTTTTCTGTTCGTGATTTTTCAGGTACAGTCTGTAGTGCATGCGTAATTCGCCTTCAGCAAATCTAGAGCCTTACGATCCTGAACTAGACCACACCTACAAACAAAGGCACAGAAAGCAGAAGCGGAGGAGCCAATCCATTGGCATAGCAAGCATGGCAGATATACCTAATGATCACGAACGAGAACAACAAGAGCGTATAGAGATGCACTGGGACCCTCCACCAAATTTAGATGAAAACAAGGCCATCATGGAATTCGGGATTCCAGACCTAAACAAATTGAATTCGGCCATTGCTCCACCTACTATTAATGCTGGACACTTTGAAATCAAAAGTGTCATGATTCAGATGCTGAATGCGGCCGGACAATTTGGAGGACTCCCATCTGAAGACCCGCACCTTCACCTCAAGACCTTCCTGGAGGTGTGTGACTCTTTTGTGATCCCTGGCATACCTCCCGATGCCATTCAGATTAAACTATTCCCATTCTCACTAAGGGACAAGGCGCGTACGCGGCTTAATAACCTGCCGGCCAATTCCATCACCACATGGAATGATCTGGGAAGTAAGTTCTTGCTGAAATTCTTTCCACCTACAAAGAACGCACAACTCAAAGGAGAAATCACCAATGTCCAACAGAAGCCTGGTGAATCCACTTATGATGCCTGGGACAGACTCAAGGATATCCTGAGAAAGTGCCCTCAGCATGGGCTGGTGAATTGGGTACAGATTGAAGCATTTTATAAGGGATTCGACACTCAGACACGATCAATAGTAGACGCTTCCTCAGGAGGATCCCTGCTAATGAAATCTTATGACGAGGCCTATAATCTACTGGAACGTATGGCAATGAACAGTCATCTGTGGCAAACAGACAGAGCTACCCCGTCCCGCACTGTGGCAGGAATACATGAACTGGATGCCATGACCGCTCTCACAGCACAGGTCTCAACTCTGACCAACATGGTGAAGGGATTGACCCTTCCATCGGCACAGCCATCCCAAGTAGCTTGCGTGTATTGTGGTGGAGAGCATTCGTATGCTCAGTGCTCCGCCAACCTAGAGTCTGTAAACTTTGTCAATAACTTCAACAGGGGAGGCAATGCTAACAACCTATACTCCAATACATACAACCCAGGGTGGAGGCAGCATCCCAATTTTTCGTGGAATTCCCAGGGTACACAAGCAACAGGACAATCCGCAACCCAGCAATTCTCCAACGGAGGATCAAACCCGCCGGGATTCACCCAACCAACAAGGTAGCAAAGCGGGGATTCAGACCCGCAAAGCTCTATGTTGAACCTTCTGAAGGAGTATATTTCAAAAAACGATGCAATCATCCAAAATCAACAAGTGTCTCTATGAAACCTTGAGACGCAAGTGGGACAGTTGGCAACTGCTTTGAATAATTGACCTGCGGGAGCTTTGCCCAGCGACACAGAAGTCCCTAGGATCCAAGGAAGGGAAGAAGTCAAGATGATCGAACTTCGAAGTGGCAGAAGTCTTGCGCTCATGACAGCAACTAAGCAACCAAGGGCGATCTCTGACCCACAACCAGAGAAATATGAAGAAGTACAGCAGGATAGTAAACTACCCCAAGAGGACGAACAGAGGCAGCCAACTCTGCCTCTACAAATAGTACTGGAAGATCACGATCAAGGTTCTACACCGGATGCTACAGCATTACCAAAGCATAATTCTGACAGTGAACCTCCAGCAATACCCAAACCACATCCGCCCTTCCCACAAAGGCTTAAGAAGCAAGGACAGGAGAAGCAGTTCAAGCAGTTCCTTGACATGCTGCGGCAATTACATATTAACATCCCACTCGTGGAGGCTTTGGAACAGATGCCCAGCTATGTGAAGTTTATGAAGGAAATCCTATACAAAACGTGGCGTTTGGAAGAGTTTGAGATGGTGGCATTGACCCAGGAGTGTAGCGCCATGTTAACTAATCAACTGCCTCCGAAACTGAAAGATCCTGGCAGTTTCACAATCCCCTGTGCTATCGGCCCCAACTACTCGGGAAAGGCCCTGTGCAACTTAGGCACTAGCATTAACCTCATGCCTATGCCGATTTTCAAACAGTTGGCCGTAGGGGAAGCCAGGCCCACTACCGTTACACTGCAGCTGGCCGACCGCTCAATAGTGCTGTCTGAAGGCAAGATTGAAGATGTGCTGGTAAAAGTAGATAAGTTCTTCTTCCCTGAAGATTCCATTATTCTAGACTTTGAAGCTAATCATGATGTCCCAATTCTGTTGGGGAGACCCTTCATGGCAACTGGCTATATGCTGATCGACGTGGAAAAAGGGGAGCTCACTATGCGGGTGGATAACAATCAAGTTACCTTCTCAATATTGAAGAACGTGAAATTTAAAGACCCAGATGAGAGGAATCTGTCTTGTTCAGATAGTAGAAGCATTCCAGAGGCAAGGGAGCCCCCTGCACCCCCACAGCATTATAATTGCTATAGCAAAGTCCGGCTGAAGACTTTAAAACAAGCGCTATCGGGAGGCAACCCAAGGTCATGGTTCGTTAACATCAACATAAGGGGAAACAAGGTAGTTTCGTTTTTGCTACGGCATGGGACATAGCATCAAGGCCCAATGCAGTCAGGTACGTGCCTATCCTTTAATTTAAACACTGTATGACTATTAGTGGGCCACCCTAATGGGCCCGCTGCATATCACTCACGAGCCACGTCTACTCGTTTGAGAAACTGAACAGTCTATTCAAATCACTTCTGAATAGCCACCTAACCCCAGCCCCATCTCCCGCGTCTTTTCACTTACCCACTGACTCACCCCATCTTTCTCCTCCCTTGGCCCCAGCCAAATATGGTCAGGACAAAGCAAACAGCACGACGCGGCCGGGCGCCCCCCATCGCTACTCGCCGAACGATAAGTCGGAAGCCACCACCCATCCCCATCGAAATCTCCTCCCCTTCTTCCTCCTCCACGGAACCCTCCGCGGTGTCAGGCAGTACAGACTCTTTAGATCGAGCTTACATTAACACCCATGCCCACATCTACTGGCGGCCAGCCACAGACGAAAAGTCGTTGCACAAGTTTCTCCGCCGCCTCGGGCGCCTCCGCAAGGAACGCAAGACCCTCCGGCGTGATTCTTGGGCGTACCTAAAATCCCATCGCCGTCAACCACCAGTGGCCGTCTCTCTCTCCTGCTCACATTCTGGTATCCCGGTGGTCAACACCCTCGGGGACTCATCGAAGGAAGATGACACGGCCACCAGCGCCCCAGCACCAGCCCCTCCTATTACCCCTGACCCTTAGTTTTACTTTCTTTGCTTCAATTGCTTTCCTTTTTTTTTCCCTAATGTTTGATTAATGCCCTGGACGTTTTTCCCCAGGGCTTCTTTTGTGAATGCTGCCGTATAATGTTACTGTTTGCTCGTTGCCCCCATCCCCATATCTTGTGCTAATCTTTATATCTTATGCCATTATCGCAATGAGGGCATTGCGTCGATTAAGTGTGGGGGGGATTGCGATATAATCTGCTGATTAATGGTTGCTCAAATTGAAATTGACCCCGCATTTAGCTTTGTTTGCACAAACTGAAATTTTTTTCCCCAAAACTCTTATAGAGCAGGAATAGAATCTTGTAGCCTTGGAAAGAATGCTTGTATGACTAAAGCGCAGCACAAGGGCCGGAAGGACTTGAACCTTTAGGCTTGGGAAATTGACGTTGCTAGCCAATCTAATGTGGGGTAGAGTAAGAATGATGATGTTGACAGGGAAGAACCCCCATGGAAGAATTTGAGCCTTAATGTTTTGTCTTATGTGCGTGTCTGCTAACCTGCGTTGATCCTTGATTTGTCCTATTTCTTTAATAAGCTACTTGGCGTCTGAGTTGAAGTTCAGGGGATAAAGGCATTCTTGTCATATCTATTGACCCCAAACACAAACCATCTGCACTTTGCCACCCCTTTGAGCCTAACATTGATGCTACAGCAGAGCAGGTGAGCTGAAGGAGATTGTTGCCACAGCAGAGTGTGTCCATGAAAGACAAAAGAGACCAAGAGAACTGCTGTTGTTGTGCTAAAAAAAATAGATATGCTAAAAAAAAGTGTGATAATGATTATGGACATGAATAAAGGAACAGCAAGAGTCCAATACCCAAGAAGGAACACTCGGTTGCAGCCAACAAGAGCAAGAGAAGGAATGATCTGCCTGAGTTGCTATAGCATCCACCATTCTTTCCTTCACCACATCACTTAGCCATTCCCACAGCACTACCACAAAGTCCTTTTGATAAGAGAATACTCAGATGCTAGGAAGTAATCTTAGAACTTTGACAAGGCTATGGATCTTCCAGGCCCGCTAGACAAGAGAGAAATCAAAACCCCTTGGGTGAGATAGTGCAAACACTGAATCCTGAGAGCTCCTTGAGACCTCCTCATTGGAACAATACCACACTGATGAGCGGCTGGCACTGGGCAGTGGGATTGCCGAAAGGGGGATGGAACTGAAAGCAGGCGTGCAGGCAAGGCTATACGGGCAAGAAGACTATAGCTATGAGCCTTTGTTCGCTATATCTTATTTTTGCCCGGGAGTGCAAAAAGTTAAGTGTGGGGGTATTTGATGAGCACAAATAATACCATATTTTCCCTATATTTCATGACTAATTTGGAAGGAAAAAATAAGCTTAACTATGAAGTAATCAAGCAAAAAGGCATGTAATCGTGATGTAGGGAATGAGAGACGGAAATCATCAGAATGTGTTAATTCGCGATGCTTTTTAAGTAAAACTGTGTAGCATAGTTGATGCGATGCTATAGTAGTCTGACAGTAGATCGAAGAGCAATACAAAGCACACGAATGCTATAGCAAAGTAGAGGACGCAATGCTATGCAATGTATATTCTAACCTTTTTATCTAGATGATTTCAGGAATTAAATAAAAGGGCAATAATGACAGATGGATTGTTGACGTAACGGACTAGAAGATGCGGAGGATTGGAACTGAAAGATTTAGAAGAATCCCGCAGGACCTGTAGATGCAATCTAATCTAATCAGAAGATACTGAAGATCCCGACAGAATAGGAAAGTCTCAACCGCTGCGCCGCACGAAAGCTCGATTATAAAAGGAAGTTGAGAGAACCCTAAAGAAGTCGGAGAGCCCTAGACAGAAATCTATCTTCGGCAGTCTCTCGAGAAGAGTGAGCAAGATTACAGAGCACGATATTTCCATGATAATCTAGCATCCTTCCTTTGAGTTCGACGGAGAGAAGACGACGTGAAGCAATGACGTGACAGGGCTTCTTCCACGCTTTGGAACTCCTTTCAAGCTTTCTGTTTTCTGTTATTTTGTATTTCAATCATGGGTTTTTCTGTTGATGTTTGTTTTGTGTTTTCCTCGTCAGTCATGAACTAAATTCCATATGGCTGGATGAGGATGACTCTTTAAGTGTTGAATGAACCTAGATGTATGTTTTTAATTCAATAAATTTGGTTGTGCTATCGGTGTTTTAATTACTAGCCCGCTAACGGAAGTTAGGGGCTAGATCAGTGGCTTTACTTACTGGCAAGGAGTGGAGTTAGACCTCCGAGAAACAGATGCTTGCTAGGCGGCCCGTGCACGGCATGGCCTATATTGTAGACTACAGGAATGAGTCTACCTCTTATCACCATTAACACCATGCGCATAGCAAAGATCTATACTAGAAAGTTACCATAGGAATATGGAATGAGTATAGGTAGTATCCTATGTATCGGACGCGGAAGCTTCGATCAACAATAGAGGTGGGTCGACCAAATAGCTTTGTGAGAAGCAGCTATGCTGTAGCAATTGCGGAAGCTGTACAGTATAGATGTCGTAGCATTGTGTAACGTACTGGGGGATTGACACACTTAAGGACGATTCTGAGTCCAGCCTAACTTCTTACTGATATCTTCTCTCGTTTATTGTTATTTTGCTAGCAGTATAGTTACCAAAACCTCTCAACCCAATTTAATCTACTTTCTTCTTCACGACTATCATAGCAACCGAGCGTCAATCTTTGGTATCACAGTCTCTGTGGGATGATACTCTACTTTCACTTTATTACTTGTTCGACTGGTTCGCTTGCCATAAGTGAATTTGACCAACACTCAACTGCAAAAGGACTTCAATCAAAGTTTCAAGGATTACTCATTTCCCTATTAAGCTCAGCTGCAAAAGGACTTCAATCTAAGTTTCAAGGATGGAGTAGAGGGAATCAAATTGACATATAGGAAAAATTTTATAAAAGGAAAGATATCTTGAAAGGGGCATTTAACTTAATTTAAGTGTGAAGTTAGCTAAAACATCTTGTCCGTTGCTAAAATGATTATGGTGAATAGTTAATTCATTGTAGTGAATAGTTATATATATATATATATATATAGGGAAAAACACTTCTCATGTTGTAGGAAAAGTGTATTCTCATGTCATACACATATGAAATGGTAGGACTCACATATATATATAATTAGCATTATCTATATACATGGGTCCCACCATTTTATATGTGTAGGAATCTTCTTCTTCTCATGCAACATGAGATGTTTAAACCCCATATATATATATATAAGTAAACGGATCACCATATAATCTTCTTCTTCTCATGCAACATGAGATGTTTAAACCCCGAGCGTCAATCTTCTTTTATAATAATTTTATTTGAGTGTGGAATTATCTAAAATGTGATAAAATTTTAATATAAGGGAACGGATCACCATCTCGCGAGTTGTCCTACGATAGACTCTCTCATTTCCCCATCTTGAAAATGCAACACTGCCATTTTAAAATGACAGTTGTTTGTAAACAATCATTGATATGTTATTTTAAAGGCCAATTTTTTAAACCAGACACTGAATGTTGAGAAAAATTTTCAAAAATGCCACCATCTCTTTTTTAATGTCTGATTTCAAATAAAACAGTTTCCATTGTCATTTTAATATAAACCCAGTCGTTCTAAATTTAAAAAAAAAACATATTTTTGGGCTTATGTTAAAACAATTGTTTTTGTAAACAGTTGTTGATATCTTATTTAAATGATTGGTGTGTTAAATCAGTCGTTGAATATTGAGACAAAATGTCAAAAACGCACCACTTTTTTAGTGTTCGGTTTAAAAAAACGGTCGTTAATTATGCCTCTTTTTAAGCATTTTATAACATTCTTTATTTGCTGCTATTCTTACTCTCTTCATCCCTCTTTTTTTTTTCACAACTAAATTCACTTGATGAGAACATCATTGATGTGTCATCAATTTCGTTTGCTGTCCATTATGCTACAACATTAGCAAGTTAACTCAACTGCATTTGCATTTCCTGTCTGACTTCATGACAATAATGTTTGTAAGGCTCAAATTGGGTGGCAATGGTCATGTTATGAAAAATGGTTTGTATATGAGAATAAAGGGTGGAAAAACAAATGCCTCAATCACGTGCAAATATACTTAGATATAGAATGATTTCAACCTAATAACTAAGACAAATCAAAGAGAGAATTGGATCTAGAGAGTGCGCGTACTGAAATTACAAATTTAAGCTCGAAAATCCTTCCATGTAGTTAGTTCTCTGGATTCCTCCTAACAACAAATAAACCATATGTATTATCAAGTCTAGCACTGTCAGTTTCCCAAACTTACAAAACTTATATTAGTTAAGACAATTCTATTCTACATATTTTTTTTTTCAAGCAATTACTTTGCTTAAATGGCTAATTGTACTCCACTATAAAACAAGTTTCCAATATAAGATTGACCCAATAATGCAAAAGTGCCAAGTGTGGGTTCTGGACATGCCTGTTAGCAATCACAGTGCACAATGAGCACGTATTTATCAGCACACACGGTTTGCCTAATGCCTCCCTCATACTTAAATATTGCAATATCCTTAGTGCAAAGGGGTAAAGCACAGAGAAGGAGCAAACAGATAAAAGTCAATGTGAACTCAAAGCATAAAAGTCAATGGCTTTTTTTTTTCTTTTTTGGAAGACATCCAAACATCCGTATACATATACCAAAATCAATTATGAACTCAAAGCCAAACACCTCTACAATGTCCTCTTCATACTTTGGCTGGGGTCAAACATTAAGTCTTACTTTTAAAATATGTGTCCTCTTCATACTTTGGTTGTGGTCAAACATTAAGTCTTACTTTTAAAAT
The DNA here is from genome assembly GCA_034222035.1 of Acacia crassicarpa. NCBI lineage: Eukaryota > Viridiplantae > Streptophyta > Magnoliopsida > Fabales > Fabaceae > Acacia > Acacia crassicarpa. The sequence continues at coordinate 24,231,669 of JAWXYG010000008.1, forward strand.
ATGTGTGCAGCATCAATGGCCAATGTGCAGTTATCATGTTTGATATCACTTCTCGATTGACATACAAAAATGTTTCTACATGGCACTGTGATCTCTTTCGGTGAGTATAACTACTATATGATCTTCAATGCATATACATGCATACAATTTTACACTGTTTATTTCTTACGTTTGCTGTGAATAATGTGCCTGTTTGGAGAGTAGCGTTTGGGGCCATTTGAGAAGAAGCCTAGTGGAGTTGAGTTGTTTTTTCTGTGTATGGATCAACTTTTTTTCCATCCAACTTTTACCCAAAAGTGTCTTTTTTACAAAAGCTCATGACCCAAGCTTTTCCAGACAATGACGGTGGTAGGGAATTATGGGTCCCACAATACATTTACAGTGGGAGTTGGGCGGTTGGGCCTATCAATTGGAAAAAACAATACATCATAAATAACTAATATTATGAACAGGCATTGGGCTGTTTTATAAATAATAAGTTATTTCATATTTATTTAAAAATTTTATGCTTTATAATATATATATATATATATATATATATATTTAGGCCTACATTTACAATATATTAATTAAAAAATAATTATTATAATTAAGTATTTTTAGTAGATTTAAGTTTTTTCTAATGATAATTTGCTATTTTTATTTTTATAATTATAATTATAATATTTTGTTAAAATTATTACAATAATACTTTTATAATTTAGATAATCATCTGAACACATATAATTATGATTTTCAAAAAAAATAATATTAATATATGTATTATACAATAAGATTTATGTCTTTTTCAGTCATTTTTCATCTCAACTGACTTTTAAATCATAATCCAAACACGTTTCCATTTTGAAAAAAGCTACTCTACCACAATTAATCCAAACACAAATTATATTTACAACCTGACTTTTTTTTTTCTTCTATCGAGCTCTGCAAAAGTCAAATAGAAAATAAGTTACGGTTCCCACTACCAACTCCAACTGTGGGAATATACCGGTTGTTTTCTGCGGAAATAAGGTTGATATGAAGAATAATCAAAGCAAAAAAGGTTACGTTTCACAGGAAGAAAAATCTGCAGTACTATGAAATATCTGCAAAGGGTAACTAAAATTTTGAGAAACCCTTCTTGTTCCTCACCAGAAAACTTTCTGGGTAAGGGAATCCTCCTTCTTTTTCTTTTTTTTTTTTCCTTTTTGGGTTTTATTAATTGTTGTTATATGTCTAACATATTGGCGTTACTTATGGACTTGTTATTGTGGAGATGCCTGCGCTTGCTCACCAGAAGTACAAATTCATTTGGCTGCACAACAAATATATGTACTTTCTTTTATGTTTTGCATGTTTCAAGTGAATATTTTGTTTTTCTTTTTTGCTTCTAATTATTATTCCTATGCATTATATTACAGTCATGAAAAAGAGCTAACTATAGCGGTTTCTTGGCCTCTTCCTGATGATGAAGATGATGATGATGGTGATGGTGATGGTGATGGTGATGAGGAGGAGGAGACTTTTGGTGTTTTAGGGCCCGTTTGGTACGCGGAAGATCGGCCGAAGGAAAGGGAAGATTGTAGATCTTCCATCACCGAACACGTTTGGTAGCACTGCCTTCCGGGAATCTTCGATCTTCCTTCATTCATGGGAAAACCACTTCCCTCAATTTTCGGTAGGAAAGTTGATCTTCCCTAGGGAAGAAATTCCAAATGACCATCTTCTCATCCTTCAATCATCTATCTTCTTTACAATTGCTGTCGACACCGACGCCGACGTCGCCTCCTCCTCCCTCTGCAAATCTCGATACCAACATTGCAAGGATGAAAAAGAAATCTGAAACTCTTTTTTTTTTGTTGGTTCTGTCGTCGAGACGTCGGGGATCAAGAAGGAGGGACAGCATATATCTTGGGTACCCTACAGCTCGACGAAGCTGAAATTGAAGATAGGAGCTGAACAACGGACTCTCACCTGAAATCGACGATGGAGCAGTTGGAGACGCATCACAAGGATAACGCAGGTTTAAAGATAAAAGGAAGTGAAGGAAGAAGGAAGAAGAGGCGAAAAATGGAGTGAACACAAGGTTAATGAAAGGGTCCACACTGAGAATTCTTTAAAATGAATTCCAGAGAATTCATTTAAATTCTCGAGAATTCAAATATGAATTCTCTAAGAATTCATTTGATAAATTCTCGAGAATTTTTGAATTCTCAAGAATTCAAATATGAATTCTCAGAGAATTCATCAAATGAATTCTCGAGAATTCATTTGAATTCTCGAGAATTCTTGTCGGGTCTGATTTTTTTTTAATTAAATTGTGTCGCATACAACAGTCGAAGCTGACGACGGTGGCGACATCCAAGACGGCAGGTGTGGCGTCGACGGTGGCGGGAGTGGCGTCCAAGGCGGGGGAGTGGCAATAATGCGGTGGGTCGACGTTGAATAAGACGCACTGGGTGAACTTGTTTTTTTAATTTAGGGGTATTTTTGGTATTTCACCTCATATTCCCACTTAACTAATACCCAATTCTTCATACCAAACCATTCATTTTCCCTTAACTTAAGTTACCTACCCATGTCTACCAAACAACTTAACTTTTTAATTTCCCTCGCAATCTTCCCTTCCATTCCTTTCCCTCCTTTAAATTCCTTTCCCTCTTTAAATCTTCTACGTACCAAACGGGCCCTTAGTAAATTCCCAGCAAAGAATCTCAACGTGACATTCAACTTTCAATAGGCATGTGTAAGAGTCAATTTGTATTTAGTAGATTATCAGGAAGATTTGATTAATCTTTTAGATATTTTGAATCATCCTAAGGATCTTTTCTTTGACCCGGTCCTAAGGATCTTTTAAATTCATTAGCAGTTTATCTTTTCAGAATATTATTTTTGATATATGATGGCAGATAGGGAACTCAAGGGTACTGTTTAATTTTTTTTTCCTTATGCTTGATTTAATTTTGAATAGATGGCATTGTATTCCCTATATCCTTAGAATATTTTAGATTTTTTTTAAAAAAAAAGTCTTTAGAGTCAATAGGATTAGGAACTTTGTCTATTCAAAGAAAGTTGTATTCTGTTACTTTTGGAAGTCAGAAATGAGAATTCTCTTTGCCAAGTATTTGTGTTTTTTTATCAGGTTTTAGATGTTAAATTTTCTATTAATATAATATTAGAGTTTAGTGTAATTAGTAGGGGTAATATTGGAAGTTGCTTAAATTATAGGGTAACTTTATTGACTTTAATTGTTTTTATTAGTTTGTGAGATTTGTTGGTTGATGCCTTATAATAAGGACTAGAGGGAGTAACTCGTAAAAGAAGAAATTTTCAAATGATGACATGCTTGCCTTCCGTTAGTTTCTTATTAGATTTTTTTTGGGGATTTACTCATTCAATGAGAGATGGGTGTTTGGTTTCACTTTTGAAACATGTTCTGTATAATAATATAGATGTCTAGTTGATAGGTTAGTGTATTGACATTGGATTAGATAAATACTCTAAAATATCTATAAGGCGGATACCAAAGAGAAAAGAGAATAATAGATCACTATGCGCGTATATGAATTTAGCCAAAAAGGGGGTGAGGTATATGCACAATGAGGCTGAATAGTAAATGAGGATGAATAGAATGTGTGTACCTTTTAGACTTACCCCTTATTTATAGAAATTACCTTAGGGTTTGGACCTTTGGGCCCTATGCGCCTTGCAGCTCATATATTGTGTCGCTACACTTGCAAACTGATTATAGCCTTGATTCTAAGTTGATTATGATCTTCCTTTAATATAGGCAAATCTTGAAATATATTATCCTTGTTAGACCATATAACAAATGGGCCTCATATGAGTTCATAACAGACCCCAACCATGAAAAGCGGAGCCAAATACCCAAGAGGGGGTGAATTGGGTATTTTAAAAATTGGACGAATTTGTTCTATTTTTCATACGGTAAAACAGGGCAGAATAGAGCCAGAGGAAGAATAGCAAGACACAAGGATTTATACTGGTTCGGTCCTAACAAACTGACCTACATCTAATCCCCAGCTTCTCTGGGATTTTTCACTATATCAATGATTACACACTCTGCACTTAAGAAGTGATTCTCTTACTAGAACTCACTTCCCCTTACAAGTTGTAATCAATGAACCCAACTACCAAGTCCCTTGACGTGTAGTTCTTTACAATAAATGATTTACAATCAGAAACTCTCTCTAAGAGTAGATAATGATAAACACTGAAGCTTAATATCAAAAGACATAATACAAGTGAAAACAGAAAGGTAGTTGAAGAACTTGAATACTTATGCGTTTTCAGTTGTTGTAGTTTTTGGAAAGACTTGAATGCTCTTCTATTTATACTCAGAGATCATTAAATGACCGTTGCTTTCCTAATAGATCTGTTGGAGAAGTTGTGCTAAGGTTAGGAAGTGGTTTAGGCACCTTCTCTCTCTAATTTCCACTTAATCCAGCTGGGCAATGTTTCAAAGTTGACTTTCTGCAAATAAATCCGTTGGAGTAGTTGCTGCTGGAAGTAGAAATCATTCTTTAATTCTTTGTAGGCGTGTGCAGATAGATTAGCCAGATATGTGCAACTTTCTGGGCTTAGCATTTAATGTTCTGACATCACCTTTTGCTTTTGCTTTAAACCTTCATTAAACATCTTCTAAATCATCTGAAACTCACTAACAAAGTGGTTAAACATAGATGAGAATATAGAAGATTAATATTGGAAAGTATTGGGATCAAACATGAAGCATTTGCAAAATCATGAAATTCAATTTTCAAACTTAGCGATGGAAACTCGAGTTTGTTCTCCAAAACTCGAGTTTTCAACTATGCTCTTAAGACCAAACTCGAGTTTCAAACCCTAAACTCGAGTTTTCTTCTTCCAAAGAGCAAGGTCGTGTTTTGAGCTTTTGGACCAGTGTTTAAGTAAAACTCAAAACTCGAGTTTCCAAACCAAAACTCGAGTTTTCAAAACGTTGAAAAATCTTAAGCTCTCTGTTTGATCAAAACTCGAGTTTCCAAAGTGAAACTCGAGTTTTCACTTCAATGTGAAAACGTTGAGAAAAGTTTCAAGGCTCTTGGTCTGATCAAAACTCGAGTTTCTAAACCAAAACTCGAGTTTTCATTTGAACATGAAAAATAAGAAAAGTTTAGACCTCTCTGCCTGGCCAAAACTCGAGTTTTGAAACTAAAACTCGCGTTTTCACTTCAAGAGTGAAAACGATGAAAACATTGAAATCTCTCTGTCTGGCTGAAACTCGAGTTTTCATTTTTAAATGAAAACTTTGAAGTTTTTGAGTCAGATCTCTCTCCAGTTTTCAAAACCTGTGTAAAATGTTGAAAATACTTAGTCAAGTCAAAACTCGAGTTTTGAAACCAAAACTCGTGTTTTCTCTTAACTCAGAGAAAACTTTGGGAAGCTTGAAGTAATGTTGAGTTTATGAGATTTTGGTGCAAAATTGGATTTAAAACTTAGAGACTCTCTGTATGGGCAAAACTCGAGTTTTCAATCTAAAACTCGAGTTTTGTCTTTAGTTGAAAACATTTTTAAGTCTCTGTATAAGCCAAAACTCGAGTTTCCAAACTGAAACTCGAGTTTTGTCTTGAGATGAAAAACTGAGTGCTCTCTGTAAAGTTCAAAACTTGAGTTTCCAAAAGAAACTTGAGTTTTGTCATATTTAGAAAAATTGAGCAGCTCTCTTCAAATCCAAAACTCGAGTTTTCAAACCAAAACTCGAGTTTTGTCTTGACAGTAAGTTTTTCAACTTACTAAGACAAAACTTCATTTTGGATTTACAATTGTCAGTGATCATCAAAACCCATAGAGAACTAACAAACCACAATTTTAAAAGTAAAGTACCTAAACAAGTGAACATTTTAGAAAAGTGCTTGTGGCATACTATAATGGTGTTAGAAAAAAAAAAAGCATAATATAACCTTATGATTCCAGTTATATACTAATTGTCATCTTGTATGACTCATAAGTAGCATAAGATGGAGCACGAATACGGGGCATTGTACTAAACATTGCATTAGATGAATCTATAAAGTCAGAGTTACAAATGCCCAGAGCCATGTGTTTATATAAAGTTTGGACATCAACCAAGCTATTTGTTTAATTTTTCTAGGCAAAGATATACTCCTATTAGACATAATCTTGTTTGAGACACTTTTAGACATTAAATATAAGCACCTTATCTAATGCGGATTTGAACATTGGTTCTCTATATTATAAAGGGCTTTTTTTTTTCCTTGATATAAAAATTTTAAGAAAGCGGTTAAGTTCACTCACGATCCAAGGGTAGGGTGAAATCTCTCTTCCTCCTAAGTGATACCGATGTTGGGCAAGGTGAGCCGTTTATTACCCTCAGGCGTTAACCTAAGCACCTAGAAGTTAGGATGCCTCCCCCAGCGCCTTGAGCAACTCCAGGATTGAACTCCCTCCTTTAAGTGAGAGTGTCTAATCCCTTTGCCAGTTGATCCCAAAAACGAAGGGTATATTGTAAAGGACTTGCTCCCGATAGTTCCCAAGCTATTGTGTGAGATTGAAGATTTCTTGTTCGGTATTACACACAGCGTTATGGGCCTACTAGCCTGGTCCATTGTTATCTCACAATTTAAATCAAAGGCTTGAATGCTTTCACTTCGGCCACAGGCTTTCAATCTTACAATTTGAACAGTAAGTTTTTGAGATTTTTTTTCATTTCAAAAGAAAATATTATAGATTGGCCAGAATTAATTTAAATATAATGATCCAAATCTATGGATTGACCACTTGATTGAATCGTTCAATTGATAAAATTTGAAAGATGCAAAGTTTGAGTCCTCTGTCTTGGTTGTTTATGAATAAAAATTCAGAAATAAACGCCATCCAAGACTTTCATGAGGCTTGCTCTCCCGTCTTCTTTCCTCTACCTTTCAGGAAGGTGGGCCTGTTGAGATAAATGAAAGGGAGAATAACTGAAAAAAAAGTATTGTTTTTTTTTCTTTGGGTAAAAAAAAGTATGAAATTGTAAATCATACATCAAGTTTGTTACAAAAAAATTGATAAGATAATGATAAAGTTTGATAAACAATTCATGACTCATTTTATGGTAGATACCTAATTGAATTGTTCATTTTTGTTCTATATTAGTCTTATTGATATTCTTTCAACAATAATCAAGTAAAAGAGCTCCTAAAAAAAAAAATTAAGTAGAAGAGAGAAAATTAAAGATCATTATGCTGTTTTACAAAAAAATATGACATACAACTATGACCCTATCTATAAGTCCTTTTTGACCAAACAATTTGGTCTTCTTTATTAGTCCATTTTCAGGATAATAAATGAGATTCTAAAAATTTTACTCATATTAATTGCATCAATGAAAATAGAGAGAGAATAAAAAGGTGAAAGATGCCTATTCATAAATGAGGATAAAGTTGAAAATTTATCTCATAATCATTGAGCTAATTACCTCTCTTTGGTATGTGTGATTTAGTTAAAAGGGACGTATAAATAGGACAAGAGTGGTATTAGTTAACTTAACTAATTTCCTTAATTTCAAATTACCACTTTAATTAGTTCTATTTGTAAGTCCATTTTGACCAAATCTCACAAACAAAGGAGAGCTAATTAACTAAATAATTATGAGGTAAATTTTCAACTTTGCTTTCATTTATGATTGGGTTTTTTTTCAACTGTTTCTTCTTTCTTTATCTTCATGAGTACAACTAACATGAGTAAAATTGTCATAATTTCATTTATTATATAAAACTGGATTTATAAAAATGACTAATTTTTTTTTATTAAAATAGACTTATAAATATGACCGAAGTGATCATTAATTAGCTCTTATATCAAAGATAAGAGAATAAAAACATACTCAGCCTAGTCCTATATATTATTCATCATCTCCATAAATCAATAAAAAATCATATTTTTGCCAACAAGCAAATGTTATAGAAGTATTTCATTTAATAAAATCAAACAACAAAAGAAGTTCCAGATCAAAAGTAGAATACAAAAAGGGCCAAAAGCCCAAAACAACATATCCCTAAGCCCCAACAACACCATAACTACAAACCCTAACTCTAAGTTAAAGATACCCCTGCCAAGCGCCTCGTAGCACAATGACACTAGGGCCAGCCTTAGGAGCTGGCCTTCTTCCTTATCCAGGGTTCGAGCCATGCCTCTCCTTCCCCCCACTGGCTGTATAAAAAAAAAAAAAGTTAAAGATACCCCTTGTCCTTGGATTCAACTGGCGTGGAAGTCGGACTTCCTCTTCTTAATGGAGGAGGTTTGATTCCTGCTTTGGTCAAGGCGCTGGGGAAGGCATCCTAGGAGTCTAGGAAACAGTGGAAACACTGGTAGAGGTGGAGGCATGTGTACTCTCTGTCCAGTATGCCTTGTGGACTGGACTCTAAGCGCCCTGCCCTTGGACTGTGGGTGAGCCCAACCTCTTTTCTAAAACTTTTTTAGCAAAAAAAAAAAAAGAAAAAAAAAACTCTAAGTTAAAGATAGAGTTATATCAGGGGGGGGGAAAAAAAACTCTAAGTTAAAGATAGAGTTATATCAGGGGGAAAAAAAAAGTTAGAGATAGAGGACAACGTGTACCATCAAAAAAAGTGAAGAAACACAAGTACTTGGGCTGAAAATAAAGAATGGAGGCTCCAACAATCACCCCATTGGTCTCTACCCTTTTGAAATCCTATCTTCTACGAAGAGAGCAAAGACAATCCCTACGCAGTTGGCATTGCATAAAGAGAAGCATCAACATCAGCAATGGTGATAAAACAACCCCCAAAAGCTCTAACCTACACCACCAAAGCCATCCCATCCCAGACCCACGGTATTTGTGAAGATCTTCCAGGAACCAAAACCAACTGGCCCAGATTGAAGATGACAAATCAATACTACAATATCATAAATATTAGTTACTTGACATGAAAGACAAACCATTAATTAGCTTTTTCTAAAATCCCTTGTTTACAACTCCAAAAGCTGCTTTATTTTAAATTAATGGTTTTAAATGAGGTTAACTTAGAAAGTTATTTCATTTTTAAATTATTTTGATGATCTAAAAGTTTCTCCTTTATTCCGAAGTTAGAAGTTGGTTATATGCCGGAAGCAGGATCTTTGATGTGAGTGTGTGTATATTTATCATGCCTTTATATATATATATATATATATATATTATCTTGCCTTTTTATGAACTCATGATGGAACTGACGACACTCACTTGCCAATGTTTCCATAACTGCTTACCTGTAGAGTAAGCGTGCCCTAATGGACCAACGCTCACTCATGTATCTTCATCATCTCTACTTGTCATATTGGACTTGTCCCTTTCACTCTGCTCACCGCCCAAAACTTCCCAAATAATAAATCTTCTCATTTATAAAAGATCTGTGATTTGATGATAAGTTAAATTGATATCATCTGCAATGTCCTCACAGCTCACATGGTCACATTCACGACACTTCTCATTTATCTCTCTTTGAAATGTGAAGAGGTGTGGGCGCAACTAAACTAGCATAAACATAATACTGTCCATATTTCTAGGACCTCATTGCCTTTAACAACTCAACACGTGGGCCCCATTTAGAGACCTCCCCAAGCTAACATTCATATTTTAAGAGAAGCTTCAGAAAATTAAGGACATGTCTATGTCGGTTGCGTAGTGGTCGGTGTTGGTGTGTTTGCTTTATATATAATTTCAGGTTGATTTTATAACATAATAAACTCAAGAGAAGTCGCCCATCATGATAGTGTTTAATGTATTACTTTACCAAATGGAAGACATAGTTATCTACTACTGTTGCATTCACAGTTATTTTGGTTTTCAAACTCACAAATCATCTTCCATTGTTGGTCCTGAAGGAGCCTCGCTTTTGCTTTGTGGCCCATCCTGTGTCGCCTCCTTTTAATTAACTAAGTAGTGATCATTCTTTCCTTTTCCTTTTCACTTGTCAATGGCGTCCATATGCGTCTGTTCTTTGTGTCCCCCTAAATTTGCTCTGTATCATGCATCTTTTGGGTACCAAATTAAATGGCAAATGCCATCATAAACAGACAGACAGCGAGCTTTGAATTAGATACATCTTACTTAGTCTAACCTAGAAATCAACATAAATGAGTGTAGATCTTAGATGTCATTAATGTTGGATATGTCATATGGACAGCAGTTAATATACCCAAGATCCAGAAAGGGAGGAATCAACCACGAATGTGCACCAGTACAGTCTTTGGATGCCACGTGTTTTGTGTTTATGTCACCGTTCAATCTCATTATGACATCAAGCACGGCTAATTAAGAAGTGGAACCCATGCAACCACCCCCATAAAAATACTCATCTGATCCTAATTACAAGACCTAGTTGACTTTTTAAAAAGATTAAGGAAGCTAATTAAATTACTTTATAATATTTTTTTTTTTTATTTTTTCTTCAAACTATTTATATTTAGTTTGACTAATAAACTAATATATAATCTAATGATACACAACATATAAAATGATTAAGTAACTTATTTAGTTTCGTTAATCTCTCTAAAAAAAAGTCAACTAGGTCTTATAATTAAGAACAGAGATAGTAATACATTGAGAGATCATGTGTGTGCCAGCTTGGTCATTTCATCGATATCTTTGTCACATAGTATTTGTCTATTCAAAGTGTTCGACTTTGTGTTCTGCCCTTGATAAGACAGACCATTTGATTGAAAAATGAAAAATTAAGCTTCTTAATTAAACAAATAATGAGATCGAATTGGCATTTTATTCATTGAGTGAATTGAGAAGCAAGCAGGAAATAATCTTCAATAATGAAAGAGATCTCATCTTCCTAATAAGTGGTCACCTTGACCCTAAAAATTGGAGGTGTCTCCTTCACTTGCTCCTCACCCCAACCATTGAGTTATCTAGCCATCCTTCACTTATTCCTCACCCCAACCATTGTTATCAGAATATAATTTTCTCCTTATCTTTTTTGTCCATATTTTTCACCAGCTTTATCTCGACCGTTAATTAGGAAGATGAAAGAAAAATTAAAGTAATATTGTGGTTTTTTAAATTGATGAGAGAAATCCAACCCTGAGTTATCTAGCCATCTTTCTCTCTCCTCTCCCCAACCATTGAATTATCTAGCTCTCTCTCTCGTTGAATTTTCTGTGTTACTCTAGTTTAGGCTCTAGTTGTCCAAGCCTTATGTGAGCATTGGAAATTCAGCAAGTAATATCGGAGGTTTGACTTGGATATGAACCTGGATCCAGAGTAAGCTTTTCTCCCCTCCTCCTTTATTTTCTAAGGTAAAGCACATTATAGTGCTAAACATTTATAAGTGTAATCCTTTCCACACAAAAACATTCTGGTGTGTAACTGGAAATGCATTGTGGGAAGACAGATGATTCTCATCATGAGTTTTAGTGAAGCTAATGATATATAACTAAAGACTACATTCGTCTCATGCTGAGGCTACTAACATGAAGGAAATAATAAGTGAGTTGGGGAATGAGAACAAAAGAGTAATGAGAGAATGTGAGTAATCATGACTTGACCCTTCATCAACTAAAGTATGTAATATTTTTGGAATGGGGATTTGATCTTATAGAAGGTGCTAGTCCCTCACAATATAGTGAACCAAGGTAGAAATTCTTAATGGGAGATGTATTCACATTTAGTTCCTAATAGTGCCTTAAACATGATTACTTTCATTAAATAGGGGGATACTTGTAGGGTAGGCGTTGGTGAATGATAGTGGGAGGGAGAAATTAATGGAAGCGAATGAACTATAATGCAGCAGCTTCTTCATGGGCAATATGAGAGAGGTTTCGGATGAGGACAAGTTCTGAGTAAGAAGCATGTGCTTAGACAGAAACAAGAGTGTGATAACATGCAACTGTCATTGTCTATGGCATATACATCAAATGCTAATGGCTGTTAGAGAATAGGGAAACCTGAATTTATTGACAACAAGGACCCGTAGAGTGGTAGCTTTTCTTACATATGCCCCTACTCTCTCATCACTTGTCCCTCTCAGCGTGGTTGTGTTGATTCTAATTCTCTCTCTGCCTTGTATCAATCAGAACAAGTTTTCTTGCTTAGCAGAGAGACCTAATCCTCAAAAGTTTGTATTTCCTTAAAAAATTATTTTAATATGTATAAAATCTAAAATAAAGATATTATCTTAACTATTATTTTTTAAAAATGATTTTTTATTTTAAAAATCATCATTTAAAAATAATCAAATCTAAACCATTCAAATCATATCTAAACTATTTATATTTAATTAGCTCTTCCTGCTTAGCCTGGAAACGGCTCTACACCTGATTTTGCTTGGCAAAGAAATTGGCTCCGTATCCAATTAGAGCTGTCAAATCCTATTAATTAATTAGAAACGAATGGGTCAGAACAACTTAATTCACGAGTTAAAAAGATTGACAATAGGTAACATGTCTTGATGTCATCTATATCATTATATGAGTCTTATTAGGTGAATTAATCGAGTTGACTCATTTAACCAGTAAAACTTGTTTTTTTAAAACACACACAATTCATCATTCAATATTTTTATTTTTATCATTATATATTAGTTCCTCCTATTCTTTTTATGATTAAAAACTACCCAAAAATCATGCAAATCACAATTTTGGTTAAAATTTGTTAAAAACAATAAATATGTCAGAGGTGCATTTTTTTCCCAGTTATACTACCTCCGGTCCTAATTCTAAGACCTAGTTGACTTTTTTTTGGAGAAATTAAAGAAACTAAATAAGTTATATAATCATTTCATATGTTGTGTATCCTTAGATTATATATTAATTTATTAGTTATATTAATTAGTTTGGAAAAAATAAAAATATAGATACTCTAAAATAATTTAATTCACATCCTTAATTTTTCTAAAAAAAAAAATCAATTAGGTTTTATAATTAGGACCGGAGGAAGTAACATTTTTTTATCAACAAGATCGTGTAGAGAGAATAATGAAAAAAGAGATGATAGAGAAATCTAATTAATTGAGATAAAAATTGAAAAAAAAAACATTACATCTTATACAAATACAAAATTGCTTCTTATATTTAAGACCATTCTAAAGTGAGAAAACGTTACTTATAAATAGGATTGGATAGAGTAATATATAACCAATATGTGTGTCGATTTTTTTTTTTTTTTTGGGGGGGGGGGGGGGGGAGGGTTCTTAACAAGCTGCATTGTTAAAAATTTATTATTAATGAAATTAGAAGTACATGGAAAAAAGTATATACTTCTAATAAAATATAAATATTTATGCAAAAAGTGAGTATATTTGTTTGAAAATGAATCAACATGCTTGTTATAGGTTATTAGTTTTATAAATTTGTTGACATATATTTCTTCATGGTAGGTAACTTGAAAGTCCAGTTATAATTTATGGAGTCAAACACACCCAATAGATCAATTTATGTTGCTGTTTATATTTTCAATCGTGTATGAGTTGAAACTATATAGATGCAGTTTGCCTTCCTTAATTTGTTAGACCATCAACTACAAGACTACTTTCTTTTATATACTCCCTTAATATAACATCTAATTTAGGAGTTTGAAGTTGATCTTCATTTTAAATATAAAACATATTTCCTATATTTGTCAATTTTTTTTAATTTACCCCTATTAATGTTCCTTCAATAATAATCAAGTAAGAGAGAGATAGAAGCAATTAAATAAGATAATTAGGGTATTAAAAAAACATGTTATATTAACTAACATAACTAACATCCTTAATATAATTAAATTACGTAAATATATATTATATTAAGGACTAAAGGGAGTATTATATTTGCCGATTTTACATTTAGTTTATGATGTGTTTAAGTAGTCCTTACTTGTTTCTGATCCTTAATATAAGAGTCAATTAACCTTTTTTGTTTTTTTTTTGGAGAGATAAATGATTTTAATTAAATTATTTAATCATATTAAATAGTGTAAATCATTAGATTATATATCACCTTATAAGTTAGACAAATTAGATTGAAGAAAAACGAAAAATATAAACACTTCAATATAAATTATTTCGTTTCCTTAATTTTCCTTAAAAAATCAACTGACTTTTAAATTAAGAACTGGAGGGAGTAATTGCCAATATTTTTATTCATGAGGAGAATAAAAAGATAAAAGTGTACGTAACGAGTTTTTTAGGCTCCAGTTTTGCTTGTGTCCATATGGAAACACATTGTTGGCAAGTACAAATGTACTCCGATTCTTAATATATGATATGTTTAAGGAGTTGCTCTTGGTCTTAAATATAATACATAATTTTTTTGTTTATTAATTTTTTTTTTTATAATTTACCCCTATTAACGCTCTATCTACAATAATAAATGATGAGAGGGAATGAGAGAATTAAGGAAGATAACTAGGGTATTTTAAAAAATATACATCATATTAACTAATTTAATTAACTTCCTTAATATAGTCAAATTAGGTTCATGTCTTATATTAAAAACCCGGGAAAGTATTTATATGTCAAAAAAGTTCGTCCTAAAACTTGTCAATGATAGCTCGTTCACTTATTAATAGTTGCTCTTTCCCTTGTCATTAACAAATTATGAGACTTTTTTAATATTATTTTCCTTAACTGAGAAGTTAGTGTCATTTTCCTTTTAAAAAAAAATCATTTTTTGGCGGCCAAACACGAACTTGAATAGCATAATATGAAAGTTAAATTATTTATTAATTAAGATTACTCTACCGATTTTAATTATGATTGTTTTAACAATGATTAGTCTCTAGGAATTCACTCGAGCCATTAAGTCCATATGAGAGAAAGTTCATAATCTGTGTATATTTTCTTGATTAATACTCTCTGAAGTCTTTTTTATAAGCAACAATTACATTGTGTAAATCAAATTCACGTTTAAAATTAGTTTAAAAAAATAAATTATTTAAAATATAATGTCTTTTTCAAATATGCCTCTCTCAAGGAGAGAGAATTAGTAATAAATGATTAAATGAAAGAGAATTAGTGTTATATATCTCACCCTTGTAAATACAAGTTTTGGTGAATTTGGAATAATTAATATAAAGATATGTATTTAATATGGATAGAAAAGGAAAAAAGGAGTTTAAATTTTGAGACACAAAAAATTGTTGCTTGTATTAAGGATTATCTACTTGTATTAAGTATTGATTCAAGATAGAGAACGTTGCTTATAAAAAGACCGAAGGAAAAATACTTTACAGACACAATCGCAAAAATGAGGGATACCAAATTTATGTTTTTGATTAAAAAAATAAAACAATTTTAATTAAAAAAATACCTTTCTTACATGAAATAATTATCTATCTTTGGGAACTAAAATTTAAAGAGATTTATGTATATCATACAACTAATATAACACCACTAATCTGATACTACATATTATGTGTATTAATACATATAGCATATATGGATATCATCAGAGTGAAGCGATAGAGCGTATATATTGGGTTGAGCGAATGAGTAACTGATAAATAACGTGGCTACATATTTAAACCTAATTGCAGCATATCCAGTCAGGTATAATAATGCTACATGTTATGGACCTGAGAAATGGGCCTGGCAAAATCTAGGCCCAGTAAGGGCACTTTATGACAGGATCTTCCTCAATTGACCAAAAAAAAAAAAAAAAACAAGTAAAATGCCAATCATCCCATGATCATGCCCATGATCTGAAATAATGTAGGTAATGGAGGAGACCCAGTGCAGATTGTGGAGATGCGTATGGTGGGGGAATTGACACACAGTCAACAAGCAGAAACCCTAAGTGACCTCTATAAATAGAAGGATATCCACCAGGTGCACTCTCTCCAATTCGAACTTTAGACTATTTACATTGAGCCTCATTGTGCACACACCCCACCCCTCTGGCGATACGCCACATTCGTGTTGCACGGTGATCTCTGGTTAACTGTGTTATCTAGATCATAGATAGCATGGGGTAATCTTCTCTGGGTGATTTACATCCTTTGGAACCCTTTGATCCTACGTTGATCATATACTAGCCCATTGGGGTTAGACATTTGTGTTCTACACTAGAACATTGGTGCCGACCGTGGGGACCATAAAATTTGATTCCCATATCACGAAAAGCCATTGAACTATCATTGACGATGGCCACAAATATTAGGAGTTGCAGTCAGGCAACTCGACAAGACCAACCGCCAAAAGGACAGCCACTGCAACCGCATCAGGAGCAAACAATCCAAGGAGCAGATTCTGTGGCCCCCGATGATCAGGTTATTGTGGAAACTGAATCGGGGACCTCGGCATCAGCAAGCTCTCCACTTCCTGATAATGTAGTAATCCGACAGGTGATTCCATCGAAGTACCCGTAAGATCCTCCTTTAGAGTTCCAAGTAGAACATCCCGACATTCGAAGATTGGAAACCACTCTTGGGGCGGTGTTGCATCGGATGGAGGAGATGGAAACTTGAAATCATCTGCAGAGAGAGGAGGACATCAGACTTATCCGGGATGAAATGAAGCATCAGAGTGCCATTTGGAGGCAGGAGGAGAGTCGGAGGATAAGGCAACTATTCAAAGAACATGCGGGAAGGGCTGAACGCCCAGCGAGAAGTGCAGGTAGAGATGTTGCAGGACCAAGATGAGTTCACATGTCGGCATCCACGAGTACCAAGGCTCCACTTACTAATGCTGTAGAAGAAAATGCGACCGGTCAAAGCCCGAATCCCGAACACTGCGGATGACGTGTTGAATGGAGGAACGCGTCAAGATGCTGGAAAACTCGATACAGAGTGCAGACCGAGAAGCTGGAAATCCGAGTAGGGACAGTTGTACGACGTCTACTTATGGCAATGCACATGCCTCGAAGGTTAACGAAACCGAGCCAGAACACACGCAGATTCACAAATCAGTTCTCCCTAAAGGAAAGGAACTCGTCAAAGGCCGAGGTCCATCTAGGGAAGGCGAGGGTTCCGATGATGAGGATAGAATGTGGGGTCCTTTTCCTGAGAAAATTATGATCGCCGCTTATCCCAAAGGCTTGGACACTAAGGGTTTGTTTGGTTCAACAGAGGGGAGGGGAAGGAAGGGATTTTAATGGAGGAGAAGGGAAGGGAGGGGAAGGGAGGGATTTTAATATTACCTTGTTTGGATTGATCAAAAGGAAACGGAGGGGAGAGATTTTAATGTTACCTTGTTTGGTTTAGGAAGGGAGGGGAGGGATTTTTTTTTTTAACATTGACAATTTTACCCTTATATTGGAAGAGGGGTTTAATGTTACCTTATTTAATTTAGAAGGGGAGGGGAGGAAAATTATCTTCACATGTACAACTTTACTTATATTATAAATGATTTTTTTTTTCAAATTTTGTTAAATGTATTGTAACGTTTAATTATAAAAAACATTGTTATGCCCTAAAATGAAAATTAACATTTAAAATATATATATGTATATATTGAAAATCAAAATATTTTATCAAGCTATACAAATCAACCACCAAGCTAAGCAGTGGCATGCATATGATACCATAATTTTGACAAATTAAGTGTAGAGATAAAATACACACGAGTTTTTTTAAATGGGTAAAAAATGTTCTTCATACCAAAATAAAACCAAACACTGTCATTTACCAAAATAAGAAGTTCTTCATACCAAAAAATGAATAGTGGCATCAAATGCCATCACAAAGCAAATTAAAATAAGTAAGGTAGCACCAAAATCTAATAAAAGACATCCACATAGGCAAAATAAAATGTCCTTAAATTTATTTTCTAAGCAAATGAGCTAATCTAATCACTGAAAACCATTCACATAATGACTTTCTTGCGCCGATGAGGGGGGCATTCAATCACTGCTCTGAGTTTGCTCAAATCGTTCATGAGGAAGCAGTAGATATCATTGATCTTATCCTCATCACATCCACTCTCTTCAATCAGCTTATAAGTGTCCTCTCCCGAAATTTGTGATGCATATCTATCTCGAAAAACTTGATTTCCTTCCTTCAAAGCACTTACCATACCTTGTATTTGGTCTGCAATTAAAATTCCTTCAGAAGAAGTGTCTTTTGCCTTGTTTGCACCAACCCTTCTAGTCTTCTTTGAGCTCTCACTTTGCGCTCCATGAGGAGGATTATCATCTTCCACATTGTCCAAATTGACAGGAAAATCATGAAAAGTCAAATTATTTTGGGATAGAAGTGGATCAACTGTTAGTTCTCAATGTGTTTTGATGATTAACAACAAGTGTAAACATGTTTTGAAGTTTGTAAAATCAATTAAAAACAATTTGACTGTTGCATACTCGAGTATAGGTATGCTTACTCGAGTATAGGACTGTTGATGGATTGCTCAATTGAGTTTTACACCTCAATACCGCAGTATGGAGAGCCATACTCGAGTATTGAAGTTCCAGAGAGCAATCAAGTTTTTGAAAATTGGTGCATACTCGAGTAAGGAAATGCATACTCGAGTATAGGTCATCCAGAGAGCAACCAAACTTTTCAAGGTAAGTCAATACCACAGTATGGAGAGCCATACTCGAGTATTGAACTTACAGAGAGCAAAAGATTTTCAAAATGAATTGCATACTCGAGTATAGGTGTGCATACTCGAGTATAGGTGTGCATACTCGAGTATAGGACTTACAGAGAGCAAACCTGTTTTTCAAGATTGAGTGCATACTCGAGTAAAGGTATGCATACTCGAGTATAAGCTTATACAGAGAGCTCCCAAAATGTCATAACTGATGTATACTCGAGTAAAGGTTTGCATACTCGAGTATTGGGCTCTTAAACTTGTTTTCAACTTGGCACCTGATCATGTATACTTCAGTATGGATTTGTATACTCCAGTAAGGACAAATGAAAGACCTCACATATTTTGAAAATAGTGTTTCTTACTCGAGTAAGGGATTTCATACTCGAGTATGGGACCATACAGAGAGGTCACTCAATTTGTCAAGACTTGCTTACTCCAGTATACACATGCATACTCCAGTATAGAGGCATTTTGAACTTAAAATTTTCACACACACAGTACCATACTTGAGTACACACTTACATACTCGAGTATAGGTCTTGATTTTTCAAACACAAGTCACGATGGTTTGCCTCTGGAAGTTGCATACTCCAGTATACCTTTGGATACTGCAGTATGGACACTTTCACACAGTGCCATACTCGAGTAAAGATGAACTTAATCGAGTATACAACGGTAAAATCTGATTTTTGAATTACACGAATTTGCAAATCACTGTTGTTTGACCTAACTGCTTTCATGTTTCATTTACTTATGTTCCTAGCTATGTTTAACAAGTTTGTTAAGTGTATTTCAGCTAGAACAGATCAAGATTATTGAAGGTCAAAGCAATAAAGCAAAAAGTGAACAGTGCATTTAATGCACTTCTGCAAATCCACCTACTTTCAGCTAATCCATCTGAGCATGCCTTATGAACGTTAAAGAATGCTTACTACAACAAGCAAAATCATTTCCAACGGGCAAATTCTCAGAGAGCCACATCAGATCACATTAACTCTTGAATTAGCAGAAGTTTAGAGAGAGAAGATGACCAGACCTTAAGCTAATCACCTACAATGGTTGGATTCATCAAGCAATGGTCATTTAATGTTCTCTATCTATAAATAGAGAGCGTTAACTCCTTCTCAAGCTGAAAAACTAACTTAGAGCGAAAATTTATTGAGTTCATTTATTGTGTATTAGCTTTCATCTGTATAGTATCAATTTGATACTTGTGCTTCAGTGTTCATTCTATCTGCTCTGTGAGAGAGTATTTTCTGTAAAACATTTATCGATTGTGATAACTACAAGTCAGGGGACTTGGTAGTTAGGGTGTATTGATTACAACTTGTAAGGGGGAGTGTGTTCTAGTGAGAGAACAACTCTTAGTACAGAGTGTGTAATCAATATTGTTGAGTTAGTGGATTGAAAATCCCAAGTGAGGCTTGAGGACTGGATGTAGGTCAGAGAAAGGACCGAACCAATATAAATTGCATTGTGTAAAGCTTCTTCTTCCTACTCCTCTGTTGAGCTCTGTTCTTTATCTTCCAAAACAGAGCAAAACTGTTAAATTTTTAAAGATGCCCAATTCACCCCCCCCCACTTGGGTATCAAGCTCCAGTTTTCATCAACCTCATTCTCAACTGGTGATGGAGGACCGGGGTGTGCTGATGGAGTAATTGAGATACCCCTTTTCTTCATATTTTTCTTCATATTTGAAGGAGTGTCACCATCATCTCCAGTGGTTCTATCATTTTCATAAAGAGCCAACATCTTTTGATAATTTGGGATGGGCGTATTTCTCCATAAAGCAGCTTTTGGTTTTGCCTGAAAAATCAGAGTTCAAGAATTTAATGCAATAGCAATACTATTTTGTTCAAACAATAAAAATAGAATAAATGCCAAAATAATTCCTGCAATAAGACGGTTTATGTTTCTCACCGCTATCAATTGCTCCCAAACTTGGTCCTTAGCTTCCCATGTATGAGTAATTGGGTCCCATGAAAATCCACTCATACCCCCTTTGAAGATATCAAAAATTTCACCATATTTCTTCTTCAAAGTCTTCCAACGATTCTTCACCTTGTCCTTGTCAACTTTAAATGCAAATAGTGTACTCAAATATGCAACTATGTTATCATATGTCATAGGTATAAAAGTCCCACTAACTCTGTTACCCATATCAACTTCATGCTTAAATGCATCAATCAACGCATCATCCATGTTGGAAGTCCAAATAAGGCTTTTTTCAAATGTTTGAACATTTGCATTAGGTGTCTTTGATGGAGCCATACTAAGAAAATTAACATGAATAAAATCATAAACAACAAAGAAACAAGTATGTATATAAATAATTGAGGGACAAATGTAAACATTCAATGAACAAGAAACATTTTTAATGAATAATTATGATCATTAAAGCAAAGCAAAAAATATAACCAAATAAAATTATAACTCAGTTTCAACGTTACAATAATTCAATGAAGGAAATAAAAGTAAATAACACGACAACAAAGGAACATGCAAAGTTTAGTTCTCAACATTATTTGAATAGTCAGTCCACATTTGGTGAGCTATTGCATCTCTTATAAGCTCGCCCTGAGCTGCCTCACTTTTATCACCTCTTGGAGAACTATCTTCATGAGAGTGATCTTCCCTTGCCAGTTCATTATCAACTTGACGGATAAGCTCCGCATCAGGCTTTACAGTCATCAAATAATTATGCAGAATGCAACATGCAACAATGATAAACTTTTGTGGCTTAATGCCATAATTTAGCTCTGCTGCACTTGATAAAATCACAAACCTTTTCTTCAATACCCCAAAAGCCCTTTCAATAGCATTACGTAGCGATGAATGTCGAAGATTAAATAGTTCTTTATAGTTTTGGGGTGGATTTCTGTTTGAATATTCTTTCAAATGGTACCGAACTCCTCTATATGGTGTAATAAGACCACTTGTTAACATGAATCCAGCATCAAACAAGTAATATTTACCTTGAGGAATCTTAAGACAATCCTCTCGGCTTAATGCATCCTTTATAATTCTTGAGTCAGATGCAGTTCCTTCCCATCCAACAAGCACATAAGTGAACTTTAAATCAAAGATGCAAGCTGCCAAAACATTTTGAGTAGGGAAGTCCTTCCTTCCGTGGTAACGAGGTGCATCTACCATACGTACTTTGGCACGAATGTATGTTCCATCTATGGCCCCAACACAATCCTTAAAATATGGGTAGAATTTGTTATTACCATGAATTTCATCAGGGACACTTGAGCCATCTGGTTGTAAAATGAATTTATCTTCTAATTCAATAATGGCTTTTAGCACATTATGGAAATGACGGCTAACTGTCTCACCAGAGCGCCTAAACCAAAACTTAACCACCCAGTTTTTTGTTTTATGTGATAAGATGTAAAGGGCTTTAGCAACTTGTTCTTCCACTCTGGAGAATCAGGTCGACTTTAGGCCACCATCTCTTTCTAACATATTACACAATCTAAAAAAGCTTTAGGACCCATTCTAACAATATCCCGTCCACTAGGAGTATAAGCTATCCTATACATAACTTCTTCACGTACCCTCTCTCTAGCAGAATTCATACTGTAAGTTCTTCTCTTCTTATTATTACATTTCTTAACCATAAAATATTGGACAACAAGACAAATAACGGCGGCTACAAGTCTCTGACGCATTAGGAACCATTGTGTCACAAATTCTTCCTCTTTATCATCCATCTAACAAATAAACAATATTATCCCAAATTAATTAGCAATCACAATCTAAGAGATTGACACTACAAATCCAAGGCCTCAGTGGGTGTGATTCTAACTTTAACAATGCCTTATAAAACCTTACATTTCCTAACTTTAACAAGTATTGGGTGTGATTCTTTCAAGTATTTATACCTGTTATGAATAGATGAGTTCCAAGAAAAAGAAACCAAAACAGGGAATCAAGTTGGTTTTATTATGTCGCTTGTAAGTAGTATGGCAGGGATACACAACTTAGAAAAGTGATAGATATGCAGTGATTTTTTCCCCCACAAGAAGTATAGGTAAGCACAAAACACACGTATCACAGCAACTTGGGAAATAAAGTGATATTTCAAGCATGCGACAGCAAAACTATGGCAAAACTTTATGCAAGTATGATAATTTAAAGCTCTTATAGCTGATTGGAACAAAAACCATCCTTGCACAGGATTTAATATAGTACTGCAACAATGCAAAATTAACAATACTCAAACTTTAACAAATTCCTCTGTCCTATTTTGTCTTTGTTTTTTAATAACAAAAATACTCCAAATTTCAGACCAAGGAAGCTCAATAGTTAGCACTTCTTACTCTTGGAATAGTAAAACTGAACAAAGAAATGCTATTAACTAAAAAAAAACACTAGTAATCCAACAGACAAGTCCATGAACAATAATTCTATAAATTTAGGAAAACTGTAGCTAGACAAAGAAAAAGGAGGAATGACAGCAGTGCAATCAATTCATTTAAAGCTGGAAAAAGAAAAATTTCACCAAAAGGCCAGACAAGTTCCACAACGACAAGTATGCATGCAACCTTCGGAACTATACACAAGATGGATGAGGTACATTGTACTTACAAAGAGCTTCATCACCAACTACTAAAATGGATCAAATCTAGCAAATTGCCTTATTAAATAAGCAACTCTTAAAAAAAAAAAGCCTATTAATATTTAAATCCTGCATAGCTCCAAAAGAATACCCTCAAAACCTTAAAGTCCTAGATCGTAGCTTTAGGAGGGTCATTAACAAATGCCCAAGATTGCTCACTTCAAGTGTCAAAGACCAGCTCAAGCCAGCTTTGTTCTACCTTCAGAGGCTAGGGTTCAAGGATTTGTCAGCTTTGGCTTATCAAGATTTTGTCTTGTTGGTTTCTAATTGGAAAGGACTCTGATTCCTAAACTGAAGTTTCTGGTGAATCTTGGGTTTTCAAAGGAAGAAACTATAGATATGGCTTTGAGGTGCCCTGCATTGTTGACATTTAGTATTGACAATAATTTTTAGCCCAAGCTTGAGTTTTTCGTTGAGGTAATGGGGAGAAAGTTGGAGGAGCTTAAGGAATTTCCTCAGTATTTTGCATTTAGCTTGGAAAACAGGATCAAACCAAGGCATATGGAAATTGTGCAAAGCAACCCTTGAGGTACTCTATGATTCTAAGTTATGATGATTTTATTTTATTGTTCCTTGGGAGCTTTATCATTTATTTCATTCTCTCGTTGGATAGGTTCTGTGTGGAAACAAATTCCCTGATCAGTGATGCCATCGGCGTTTCCTTTCCTGTAACTCCAGCGAATCATGTCCTGACATGGGCATTTTCAAACCAATTTTATATTTAGAACAAAGTTACGACCAAAACTATTTCATCGCTAATTGTCGAAATCCTTGGCATCGAAACCCACAATATTCTTATATTTATGTACATGTGTTTTTCATCTTCACTCTGTTTTCAATCACAAACGAAACAATGAAAAAAAAGAAAAGGAACCGAACGACAGCCAACATGCATTCATGAACAAATCCCATTCATGAACAGAAAAGATAACCCAGAAACCTAATGTTACTATCAAGAAAACCTCAGAAGAACACAGATTTGCAGAAACAGATTGGATGCATAACTGGATTTTTTCAATCGAGATTTATATGACGAACAATTTTTATATGGGTTAGAGACGAGAGATACTCACCGAAAAGAATTAACGCCTTCGATCGTGCTCTCTGTCGTCGGTCTTCTCTCTCGTCTGAAATAAGCTAGCTGTTGCGAATAGGCTTGGTCTGACTGAGGGCTGTAGCTGATCGAGTTAGTCTTATAGGTTGCAGGGTATTTTTGGTATAAAAGCAAAAGACTGAGGATAAATTTGTCCTCTCATACATCCATTTTAATAATCCCTCCGAATCTGTCCGATTTGGGGGCTAAAGGTTTTGAGGGAAGAGAAGGGAAAATTTTAAAAAATTTCCCCTCCCCTCCTAAAAAATGTCATTCGCCAAACGAGGGGAGGGGGCTAAAATCCCTCCATCCTCCTCCCCTCCCCTCCGATCCCCTCAAACCAAACAGACCCTAAGGACTTCCCGAAGTACGACGGGAGTCAGGACCCACAAGTGCACGTAAACAATTTCAAAATGGAGATCATGGTAAAAGGATATTCAGGACCCGTGATACCTCAGCTATTCGCAGGAATGCTGTGGGGAGCCGCACAAATTTGGTTTAACTCATTACCACCAAACTCCATACCCGATTTGAAGGACCTAGTTAAAAAGTTTTTGCTGAATTTCTCCACTAGTAGGAAACATCCAAACACCAAGTTTCAGCTCGGACAGGTGAAACAGTCACCAAATGAGACACTGCAAAAGTATCTGGAGCGCTTTAAGGACATAGCCTTGCAGAAAGGAGGAAGTACATCTCCATTGTGCCATAGCAGGTTTGGACAAGTTGTCACGTTTGAAGAAATCAGTCATGAAGAATCGTCCAAAAACCTTGGTGGCGTTTTGAGATCGGTCTAAGCAGTACTTGGAGCTGGAGTAGATTGGAATTATGGGCCGAGAACCTAAGGAAAAAGCTAGAAGTCCTCCTCCTCAAGGCAAAGACCAGTATGTCCAAAGCAAGCAAGACTCACGGGCACGTGGAAGAGATAACAGGCCTAGGGGAGGTTGGGCGGAAGGAAAGTACGATAGATACGCCTTGTTAAAGGTATCTCAGGCACAAATTTGGAAGGAGGTATCCACAACTGAGATGAAAAAAGTTGAACGACCTCGACCCTTATTAAGAGAGGCCACTTTAGATAAATCTCGATATTGCGAGTTCCATGATCAGCACAGTCATACAACAGACTCTTGTTGGGATCTTCAGGATGCTGTTGAGAAGTTTGTCCAGGAAGGAAAGCTCTGGCGGTATGTCATCCAAAAGGAAGGACGATAGAACAAACGATAGGGGGTCGGAGTAGAAGCCCGCCCCCAGAGAAGAAGAGGCGTGATCAGAAGAAGAAGGTGGACGGCAGTGATGACGAGTTTACCAAGCCTAAATATGATTGCAATGTTGTTGTGGGAGGATTTGGAGGTGGAGGATGAAAGCGCAGCTAAATCACCAAGAGGGGGGGTGAATTGGGGATTTTTTTTAAAATTCTTTTCAGATAAGCTTAGTTTCAAAATAAAGTTTGAAGAAAGACAACTGAATGAAAAGAGTATGAAAAGGAGAATAGCAGAACACAGAGCAATTATCCTGGTTCGGTCTTAACAGATGACCTACGTCCAGTCCCCAGATCCTCTGGGATTTCCACTGACTTCTTAATTACACCTTCAGCAAACGAAGGAGGATCCACAATCTTGAACTCGCTCCCCCTTACAAGATGTAATTATACAATCCCAATCTCAAAGTCCCTCTACTTTGAGATTTCTTACAGAAAAAGGATTACAACAATGAAATCTCTCTCTAAGAGTGAATTCTGATAATCACTGAGGTACAATAATATCAAAAGAGCTGGACCTTTTTTTGAGTTTTCAAGCAAGAATGTATATATGATAGTTCTGTATATTCCAGGTTGAAATCCTTAGCTATTTATAATATCTTGAGGCTTGTGAACGTTAGAAGACCGTTGGGGCTTTGTTCTTTTTAAAGAAAAAGCTGTTGGTGGAGTTATTTGCATGAATTGTACAGCGGAAGTTGCTCCTTGACTGTTTGCTGAGCTGATCTTGTGATTCTGTTTCTTCTTAATGATTTGTTCCGTTGGGGATGATTCATAATGGTCAATTGATCTTCTGCAACGACTATTTGATCTTGTTTAAAGGCTAGTGATCCAGAGTTATGTTTCTCCATCATTTCACCAAATTTCCTAAAGTGGCTCTGTTTCTTTGATTCTTAATTCAAATGTATAAATTTCCTGTAATCTCATGAATACACTCATTAGAACAGTTCAGGAATATACATAAATGATTTATTTGAAGTAAATAAACAATGGGTATCTTAACAGATCAAAGATTAAGATAATTTTGGCAAGTTTAAGCGAAAAGCGTTTTTCAGTTAAAATGGCCAACACTTGAGTGTTGAGTATCAACACTCAAGTTATGAACTGTGCTAAGTTCATAACTGGCAGTGTTCAAAAACAACACTGGCAGTGTTGATCCAAAAAAAAAAAATCAATGCTCTCTGTCTGGTCAACACTCGAGTTTTTCTTCTCAACACTCGAGTGTTGAAACTTTGATAAAAAGTTTCAAACTCCAAAACTGTAGTTTTGAGTCATCACTGGCGGTTTTCAACTGGATGAATTTTAAAGGCTCTCTGCCTTGTCAACACTTGAGTGTTGGTATGCAACACTCGAGTTTTCACTTATATTGAAAACTCAGGTTCAGTTGAACACTGGCAGTGATGGAGCAACACTGGCGGTGTTGAAACTTTGAAAACCATGGGTTGCTCTCTGTCTCTTCAACACTGGAGTTTTGGTTTCCAACACTCGAGCTTTGATCTTTCTTTGAAAAAGTAAAAGACTCAAAACTGCAGTGTTAGACTAACACTGGAGGTGTTGGGGTTTTGAAAAACTTGATATCTCGCTGCCAGGCCAACACTCGAGCGTTGAAAACTCAACACCCGAGTTTTGAACTTTTCATAAGTTCAAAACTGGCAGTTTTGCTAGAACACTGGCGGTGATGCTTTCTAAAACATCTTGCCAATGTCCAACACTCGAGTTCTGGAACTCAACACTAGAGTGTTGCTATGTTTAAAAATGATCAACTGTTTTTCTCTTTTAAAAACTCATATCTTCATCTTCCAATGATTTCCAATTTGTTCAATCATCATCAAAACCTTATGAGAACTAACAGAGGAGACTCGGTAAGTCAAAGAAAGAAATACTTAAAGGAGGTCCTCTCGGTTAGGAATTGTTCAGAATTCAAGAGAGACCCCAAAAAGCCAGAGCCGCCAGAAGAGTTGGAAGATGTAGCACCCGGCCACCATAATAGGTTAGTAATCACGAGAACGGTGGTAAATTGTTGTGTTAGGAAAATTTTTGTGGACAATGGTAGTGCGGTGGACATAATCATTTGGAATGCATTTAAACACATGTGGTTTGATTCGGAGGACTTGAAGCCTTGTAAAACTACCTTGACGGGTTTCAACGGTTAGGATACACGACCTAAAGGACATATAGACCTCAAGTTGACATTGGGAACTGAGGAGGCATTCAAGTCAGAGCTTGTCCGATTTATCGTGGCCGATTTCCCTTCACCATATAATATCATCCTGTTGGTTATGATTAGTTTTGATGATGTCTTATATAGATGCCATCATTAAAAGCAAAAAGATTGAGTAATATAGTTATCTCCTACATTGACTAACTACTATGCTTAATGTAGATTAGTCCAAGTTGAATGACAAAAAATGATCAAGAGAAGAGAAGAGAAGAAAGAAAGAGTTGGATTATGAAGAATAATCAAGATGGGAGATTAAAGAAGGAAGAACTTGTTGAATGGAATAAGAATATACTTATTCAAGTTCTTATATTGATGCTAAAAGGCTCCAAGATCATATAGAAGTTTGAATGGCTCAATTCAGAATTAAAACAAGTAAAAATGAGGTTTTGGATGAGAAAACTCGAGTTAAGGACTCAAAACTCGAGTTTTGAGTGTCTTCAGCATCTCTGGACTAGGAAAACTCGAGTTTACAAGTAAAAACTCGAGTTTGCAAGTGAAAACTCGAGGTTACAAGCAAAACCTCGAGTTTTCAGCACTGATCAGCAACTCTGGTCTACTCTGTTTCACATTCAGCTCGGGCAAGGTCTGGTAATTCGATGATATCTCCCAAACCAGAGATTGGATTGAGATGAAACCAAAGGCATATAAAACTAGACTCCCAATGCGTCATTTTGGTATAATATTCAAGTCCAAAGGAGTTTAAATCAAGGAGTTATGAGTTTTTGAAGTTGCAACAAGAATCAACGTCACAATCCAGAACGAGCTTCAGTATTTTGAGCGTAACTCACAAACTACAAATTGGATTGAGCTGAAATTGGTGCCATTTGAAAGTAGACTCAAGATGATTTCCTTCAAGATTTGAACCAGCCAAAACAAAGTTGAGACCAGGGAGATATGACTTTCAAAAGTTGACAGTCAGTTCAGGATGTTGCAAAAACACTGGTCAAGAACAGCCTTTATTCATTGGATCATAACGGACATAATACAATGAGTTTGGAGCTGATTCTTCTTGCATTGGATTTTTACCTCGAGCCTAGAAATGTAAACTTGAGTTTGAGATTGGTCAAGAATGTCCCAAGTTTTCCATATTTTGGGAAAACTCGAGGTTTCAGTTGAAACCTCGATGTTTGGCTTTACAGAGAAGAATCCAAGTTTTCTGAACAAAGCAAAACCTCTGGTTTTTCAAAGAAAACTCAAGGTTTCATCATACAGAGACTTCTCAGCATTTTCTGGAAAATACAAAACTTGAGGTTTCTGGTAAAACCTCAAGGTTTGGCCTTACAGAGAGTGTCCTGAGTTTTGAATACTTGAAAACCTCCAGTTTTTGTCTAAAACCTCAAGGTTATGTTTTAAAATGAAAATTCCAGGTTTCACAAGTTTTGTGAAACTTCGAGGTTTTGACTTGCCAGAGAAATCTAATGTTTTAGCCAAGTTTTCAAAACCTCCAGTTTTGTGAAAAACCTCCAGGTTTGAGTCCAATGCAAATTTTCTCAAACCTGTCAATTTAGTGAAAACTCGAGGTTTCAGGATAAACCTCGAGGTTTGTCCAGGTAGAGAGCATCTATATTTTCTCACTTTTTAAAACCTCTAGTTTTGCTTCAAAACCTCAAGGTTTCGGCCTTAGCGCAAAATTTCAAAGTTTTCTCATTTGAACAAATTTCGAGTTTTGGTGAGAAAACTCGAGGTTTTGGCAAACAGAGAGCAAACAACTTTTCTCAGTTTTGAAAACCTCTAGGTTTCAAGAAAACCTCAACGTTTTCCCTTTAACATGATTTTTTTAAAATTTTCATATTTGAATGAAAACTCGAGGTTTGGTGAGAAACCTCGAGGTTTTGCCAACCCGAGAGCACTGAACCATTTTAATGTTTTGAAAACCTCCAATTTTGATGTTTTGGACTTAAATCAATTTTGCATGCTACAGTCCAAACCTCAAGGTTTGAGAGCAAACCTCAAGGTTTCATCACAGATCCAGAAATTCAAATTTGACGAATTTGAAAAACCTTCTTGTTTGATCTTAATACTTCATATCATCATTCTCTAATGTTCCTAGCTATGTCTAATCAATTTGTTAGTGAGTTTCAGGAGATTAAAGGAAGGATTAGATGCAAATCTTCAAAATATCATATTTGTGTCAGAACATTAAAAGCTATGCAAAAGTTCTAACGGCTATATTTCGTTATCCAACAGTCATTGAATCTTCTCAACGGTCATATATTGATCTATACCTATAAAAGAGGACAGATTCAAGCAAAAAAACGCAGAGACAAGAGCTTACATCTTCAACATGCTAATACTATGTTTTTCTCATCATTTACTCTCTGTTTTCCATGTTTAGATAGCTTAGAGAGTGAAGTAATTTGTATTGCTCTTTAGTGTTTATTCATTCACTTCTTAGAGAGAAGATTGATTGTAATCATTATATTCTTCTGAGAGTTACTCAAGATTGGGTGATCTTGAGTGGGAAACACATTGTGTTGATTACAGCTTGTAAAGGGAGTAGATCCTAGTGAGAGGATTACTTCGAGTACAGAGTGTGTAATCAAGCGGTGTGTTGATTACAGTTTGTAAGGGGGAGTGAATCCTAGTGAGAGGATTACTTCAAGTACAGAACGTGTAATCAAGTTGAAAGAAGATAGTGGATTGAAAATCTCAAGCGGTGCTTGGGGACTGGATGTAGGTCAAGGATTGGGCCGAACCAGTATAAATCAGTTTACACATTCTCTTCCCTTATCTCTGACATTTCCAGCATATATGTTTGAATGTGCATATATATTTGAATGACTGATTATTGCTTTATAAATTATTTCTATCATTCAAACT
Source organism: Acacia crassicarpa (assembly GCA_034222035.1). Taxonomy (NCBI): domain Eukaryota; kingdom Viridiplantae; phylum Streptophyta; class Magnoliopsida; order Fabales; family Fabaceae; genus Acacia; species Acacia crassicarpa. Next base: position 24,262,158 of record JAWXYG010000008.1, read on the forward strand.
GATTTTAGTAAGTTATGAAAAGATTTTCAAAGTAATTAAAGTTTTAATCTGAAACCCAATTCACCCCCCTCTTGGGTGACAGCTAGATCTTACACATCCTATGGCGACCCACAATTCATGATTGGGATATGCTGGTGTCCTCTAAGCACCAAAGATTGAAGTTTGTTAACAAAAAGAGTTAGGTTGTCATTATTAAGGGCGACCAGAAGGACTCCCGACAATGCTACTTCGAGGCTGTGAAGGGGAGTAGTACGTCAAAGGAAGGAGACTCGGGTAATGAGAAAGGAAACAAACCCATCCAGGTTGTCGAGTTGGACCTCCGGGAGGAAGATAAAATCCTACGGGCATAACCAAATGGTGAGGTGCAAGACTTTATCCTAGGCACTGAGCCAGAGCAGACCACCAAGATCGGTAAGGGGTTAGATGCCGGGGTTCGTATGGAACTAGAACATTTCCTCAGACAAAACAGGGATGTGTTTACATGGAAACCGTCCGAAATACCAGGGATAGATCCAGAGTTTTGCTGCCATAACTTGGCGATCCACGCAGGGTCTACCCCTGTAGCACAGAAGAAGAGAAAGCATGGCTCAAACTGAGGCCTGGCTTTACAGGCACACGTGAAGGAGTTGATGGAGGCCAGTTTTATCAGGGAAGTGCAATACACCACGCGGCTCTTCAACGTAGGCATGGTTAAGAAGCCTAATGGCCAATGAAGAGTGTGCATGAATTACAAGGACTTAAACAGGGCATGTCCTAAGGATGCTTTTCTCATGCCCAACATCAATCAATTGGTTGACAATTCTTCAGGTTTTCAACTCCTGTCATTTATGGACGCATATTTAGGGTATAATCAAATCGCTATGCATCCTGAGGACCAAGAGAAGACAACTTTCATTACAGATAAAGCCAACTATTGCTACAACGTCATGCCGTTTGGTCTCAAGAATGCAGGGGCAACTTATCAGAGGATGATGATCAAGGTGTTCGAGGACCAACTCAGGAAAAATGTGGAAGTGTATATAGACAATATGGTTGTAAAGTCCCTAGAGCTGCGGAACCATGTCCGTGATTTACAGCAGACGTTTGATAAATTACGAGCCTACCAAATTCGATTAAACCCGACAAAGTGCACCTTCGGGGTTCTGTCATGCAAGTTCTTGGGGTTCCTGTTGACAAACCGAGGTATCGAGGCCAATCTAGACAAATGCCAAGCGGTGTTGGACATGAAGGCACTAGCTAACAAGAAAGAGGTACAACAATTGACTGGAAGATTGGCCGCACTGACGAGGTTTTTACCAAAGTCGGCCGAAAAATCATTGCCCTTCTTTAAGTTGCTAAAGAAAGAGGTTCAGGGAGGATGGAACTCAAAATGCGATGCCGCATTTATGAAAATCAAGAAATGTTTGGCCACCTCACCATTCTATCCAGACCCGAGCTAGGTGGAAGTTTGATACTTTACTTGTCAGTAGGGGAGGAGGCGGTAAGCGCCGTGCTTGTGCATGAGACAAAGGATCGCCAGAAGCTGGTGTATTTTGCATGCCAGGCTTTACAAGGCTCAGAGCTAAGATATCAAAAGTTAAAGAAGATGGCCTTTGCTTTGCTCATGGGGGCAAGACGCCTTCGCCCCTATTTTCATGGCCATTCAATCATCGTCAAAATGGATCAGCCCATTTGGCAGGTGTTGCATAAGCCTAACCTTGTAGGCAGGATGATAAGTTGAGCTGTAGAGTTGTCAGAATTCGACATTTTTTACGAAGCTCGGCAGGCCATCAAATCCCAAGTATTGGCAGATTTTTTGATGGAGTTAACCCCATCAACTGAAGGGGAAATGGCACGAGTAGAGCCATGAAAAGTATTTGTGGACAGTTCATCCAATATCAATGGAAGTGGTGCGGGGGTCATCGTGGAAAGCCCTGAAGGAGTCTCCATGGAGCTATCACTCCAACTTGACTTCCCAACTTCCAATAATCAGGCTGAGTATGAGGCCTTTATCACAGGTTTGCTTCAGGCAAAGGAGAATGGAGCTAGGCAAGTACAAGTGTCCACGGATTCCCAGCTCGTAGCCTCCCAAATAAAGGGGACATATCAGGCTAAAGGACTGTTGTTGGCCAAATATCTCATGAAAGTGAAGGAGATTATGGTAGAATTCAACGAGGTAAGGGTCACGCATATCCCAAAGGGGAAAACGCTAAAGCAGACGTATTGTCCAAGCTGGCCAGCACCAAGGGTCCCGGTAACCTAAGAACCGTGGTTCAGTAGAGTTTGTCGGAACCGAGCTGTGTTATGGTAGTCTCTGAGTCAAGCGACTGGAGGAAGAAAATTGTCGATTGCTTAGAAAGAGGGATCCTCCCAGACGATACCTTGAAGTCCAAGAAGTTGTTCAGCTGTACCATAAGGGTCTGCATACCTCATATGTATGACTTTTGTTGATGACATTCTATATAGATAAAATATCATGAGTTAATTGTTTCAGTGATCCACCTCTATGCGAGAAATGTTGCCACGCAATAAGTATTAGAGAAAATTGGAGTAAAGGACCGAATGATACTAATATTTATTGGGAAAGCTCTTAAGAAATTTAAAAATAATAACTTACTCCTAACTAAATCCCTACATTTTCTCTGACCACGTTCTGGTTTGAAACTAATTAAGGGGCGAATGTGACCCATTTGAACTAAAAAGCAGAGGAGACGAGAGTGAATCATATCTATAATAAAGGTTTACTTGTCATGAGTCAACACAGATTGAATAATAATATTAATAAAGTTTTACAAATAATAATATTTCATTCCACCTATAAAATAATTATAAATGTTTTAAAAATTAAAAATATTAAATTAAAAAAGAAAACAAAAATCATGCCATAATCATTTTGAATTGGACTCACGATCGGACTCGGGTCTCCACCAGCCTCACCCTCCGAATCCCCATCCTCCTCTCCACCAGCCTTACCCTCAGAATCCCCAACCTCCTCTCCACACTACAAAAAAAAATGATTTTCAGCGACCACTTTCGGTGGCGACTTTAAAAATCGCCGCTGAAAGTCCTACTTTTAGTGGCGACACTAGGGTCACCACTAAAAAGTATTGACTTTCGGCGGTGACTATTAAAGTCGCCACCGAAAGTGTTGCTATTAGCGGCGACATTATGTTGTTGCCGCTAAAGGTTTTTTCAGTGGCGACATTATGTCGCCACTGAAGATACTTTCAGTGGCGACAATTTTTGTCGCCACCGAAATGGCGTTTCAGTGGCGACAATTTTTTTGTCGCCACCGAATGGACGTTTCAGTGGTGACTTTGTGTCGCCACCTAAAGCCTAAATTCCTAAATCAAGTTCCAGCGCCCATTCCCCTCAAATCCCAAATTCCCAATGTGGATCTGTCATTCTCAAGATCTCACCTCCAAATCTCTCGACCCTCCATCGCTCTTCACCGTGCCTCACTTCCATTCACCGCCGCCTTCTCTCCCAGTCGACCTTCGTTCTTCATCTTCCACTAGCAGCGTTTCTCCAGAGCTCTCACCATCGACGCAAGCCACGCCCTAAGTTAGCCATCGTTGGCCTTCCACCGAGATCCACCACTGTCGTCAACCTCCCACCGTCAGCCACCCTTCTTCCATAGCTTCCTCCTCAATTCCGTTCCTGGCCGCCGTCGCTTCACACCCAGATCGTACCTCCATCACTCTCACCATGCTTCCAGATCCACTTCCACCGTCGGCTTCCCCATTCCTTCTCTCCCCCACCGTTGTCCTCTTCCTTCCCATGTTCACTTCCTTCATCGTCGACATGCCACCACGCCTCCTCCTCCGACACCTTTCATCAAAATCGTGCCTCTTCTTCCTCAATCGCACAAAACTCTCATATCCACCCAATCGCCCTTCACCGCTGCCTTCCCTCTCTCCGACTTTTCTGTTGCTAATCTGTGGAAATCCCTCTGCAACTTCTGGCAGTTCTCGTCACTCTATGAGGTGTCTTTGTCCCAATCTCCACTTTCCCTGTTCACGGTCATTTCCATCGAGAGCACTGTGAGTTTTGGAAGCCAAACTTGATTTTCGGTCTTCTGTTCTTTGCTAGTGGCTGTTTAGTTCCTCTCCTTTATCTGTCTTCGTCCCTATTTTTCTCCACCTGGTACGTTATTTTCCTCTTCCCTTCTCATTTTAGATTTCTAGACAGATTAGAGGGAAACTGTGATTTTGGACTGATAATGTTTAGTCAAGTTGGAAACTGTGATTTTTGGAGATAGTGTTCAGTAAGTTAGACGATGTGATTTTGGATGGATAATGTTTAGCATATTTTAGCCCTTTGATGATTTCATTCTTCCAACCAAAAAATATGCTGATATCATAATACCTCGTGGGAAAGAGAATATGGTAGCAGTAGACTTGATCGTTCAACATATCTGCACTAAGCTTGGGCAACATAACCTCTGCAAATTATATCCAAATTTGATTGTTATCCAATCTACGTATCAAGTGATCGATCCTCTTCGTCATCGTCCTTCCTTTTAACCTTTTTATTTGCTTCATTTACCCATGGAGATATATATGGTGTATGAGCATTTCTAATGTTGAAGCTCTCTTACAGATTAGGGGCATGCACACTCTAATTTGTGACAAGAATGTATCAAAACATGATTTTGTTTTTTATTCAGATCGGCTTATTTGTTTGGTAAATAATGACCAAATTTAAATGTTTTGATTCTAGTAATGATCCTAATGCTTCATCTACAGGATTAATGTACCCATTTACAAACTAATTTTAACATTTAACTTCACAGGTAGTGGAACACGGCCTAGGCCATCTGCCATTTACCGAAAAGCAAGTTATTACACCTACAGGTCCATCTAAGGGTTGTTAGTTTTAGTAATCTATTGATCACATGACTGATTTTTTTGGTTACGCTTTATTTTCTTCAGACTGCTGCAGTATTTTTGTTGTTATTCCATTCCAGGATCAATTAACACTGGAGTTGATTTCTGTAAGAAATTGCAAACTCTCGGATGTCAGATGTTGAGAACAGTGGTTCTATTATTATGATTATAGTGTATGATGGTTGGATTGAAAGGTTTAACTTTCAATCTGGAATCAGCCGGGGTTCTTACATTGACATGTTAGAACCAAAAGATTGTGCTCATGATGGTGAAGTAGTTGGAGTTGCTTGTGACTCAACAAATACCCTCATGATAAGTGCTGGATATCATGGAGATATAAAGGTTAGTATTGGTGATCGTGTTTTTGCAGCTTGTTCAGATTGGTCATATGGGTTTCCTATTTCATGCTAAAATAACCTACATTTAATATGGGACACAAATGTAATTAGTTTCATTTAATTGTTTGTTAATAATTTCTTTTTCTATTTATTTAAACATCAATGGACTAACCTTGAGTATGAAAAAAGGGGGGGGGGATTTCACATGGGCTTATTGGGTGTCTTATTATTCATAGGCAGATTACTCCACTGGATGTTTGTGTGACTTGCTATAGTTGTTTAGAGATGGGTCATCTTTTCTTTCTACAAAAGAATTTACTCTTCTTTCAGCTTTGTTGTTCTTGAATCAACAAATTTATTGCCTAGTCATGCAAATCTTCTGAAAGGGTATGGTTTGAAAAGCATTGTGTATTCACCATATAAAAAGAAAGTATGTAAAGGTGCTAATAATTATGTGCCCTATCTTGCATAAAGATACCCCAGTGGCTTGCCTTTTGTTTTCTCATGTAAATGTAAATACATAGAAATGTTCCTTACTAACATATCCCGATGGTTGTTGTGATTGTTGTTAACATTACTAGCTTATTGATTTCTATTGCTTGATTTCCGAATTGTCCCGATGAGACAGATGGTAAAGATAACTTAATTAAGTTGGTAACATATCCCGATGGTTGTTGTTAACATTTCTAGCTTATTGATTTCAATTGCTTGATTTACGTACAGATTTTCCTGAGGAGACAAATGGTAAAGATGATTTAATTCAAGATGGTGATAGCATATCCTGATGGTTGTTGTGCTTGTTCTTAACATTACTAGCTTATTGATTTCAATTGCTTGATTTACAGATTCTCCTGATGATGAGACAAATGGTAAAGATAATTTAATTCAAGAAGGTGATAGCATATCCTGATGGTTGTTGTGCTTGTTCTTAACATTACTAGCTTATTGATTTCAATTGCTTGATTTACAGATTCTCCTGATGAGACAAATGGTAAAGATAATTTAGTTCAAGAAGGTGGTAACACTCCCCGATGGTTGTTGTGGTTGTTGTTAACATTACTGGCTTATTGATTTCAATTCCTTGATTTACAGATTGTCCTGAGGAGACAAATAGTAAAGATAATTTAATTCAAGGTGGTAGCAAATCTCGATGGTGGTTGTGGTTGTTCTTAACATTACTAGCTTATTAATTTCAATTGCTTGATTTACAGATTGTCCTGATGAGTCTGAGCTACTTTTTCCATTCTTTGAACAATGTTAGTGACCTTGTAATGTTTGATTTTCCAGATGGCAAAGCATTTTAATGACATGTCAGGCATAACAGTGCAAATTCCACTTGGAAGCTTCAATACGATGTTCAATTTCACGGGCTCCTGGATGGTTGATGCTACAGCCACAAAGTCCCTTGCCATCGTTGGAAATTTTTTCCCATTGCTCTCTGTCAAACTAAATAAACTGAATCTAGCTTTGCCATTTAATTTTTTTTTAAAAAAATGTGACTTTCAGTGGCAACTTTTGTCGCCACTGAAAGTGTTTTTTTAAAAAAATTTGTGACTTTCAATGGCGACTTTTGTCGCCACTAAAAGTATTTTTTAAAAAAATTTTGTGACTTTCAGTGGCGACAAAAGTCGCCACTGAAAGAAGTATTAGCGGTGACAAAAATTGTCGCCTCCAAAAATAGTATCCGTGGCGACACTTGTCGCCGCCGAAACTATGTTTTCAGCGGCGACATTGGCTGTGGTGACTTTTGGCGAACTTTCAGTGGCGACGGAATGTCGCCACTGATAGCCTACTTTTCGCGGCGACATTAAAATGTTGCCACCAAAAGTATCCGCCACGGAGGTTACAGCAACGACTTTTTGTTGCCGCTGAAACACTTTCAGTGGCGACATTTAGACTTTCAGTGGTGACTTTTGTCGCCACCGAAAGTCAAAATTTTTGTAGTGCCACCAGCCTCATCCTCAGAATCGGGGTCTCCACCAGCCTCACCCTCAGAATCCCCAACCTCCTCTCCACCAGCCTCATCCTCAGAATCCCTAGCCTCCTCTCCACCTTCAGATCCAAACTTTGCTACCCATCCCTTAAAAGATAGCTCTCCAAGGACAGATCCACTCCCCTTACCACCAAACTTTGCTCCCCACCCCGCCTTGAAGGCATCTCGAGATGCTGATCTCCCTGACTTCTCCAATCTCATAAAGAGCTGGGAATCAGGGCCGGCCCGGCCCTACAGGGCCTGGCCCTCCAGGGCTTGGGCCCTACAGGGCCTGAGATAAGGAAAACATCTGTTTTTCAAAGCCCGGCCCGATAGTACCAGGGCCAGGGCCGGCCCTACAGGGCCTAGAAATTACTATTCGAAATTTTAATTATTTTTTTCTAGGTTTTTTCCAAAGAAATATAATTAGTAAATTGCATCCATTAAAGTTCTAATCTATCAAATAAATATTATCAACATTAAAATCTAAACAATACAAATCATCCAACAAATAAACACATTCATTAATTCGTAATAAAAAACAAACTATTGTCCACAATTGACTCACATAAAACTTAAGAAGTTATAAACTAAACAACATTAGATAACTCACATAAAATATAAAAGCATACCACTATCATTGTCAATTGTCACCTTCTTCATCACTCTCATCAATTTCATAGATATTTGATTGTGCTTCACTTTGAGCAGAAGACTGTGCTTCAGGAGTGAAAATGTTATGAATTTCTTCTCCCGCATCATGAACACATCCATAATAATCATTATCTGCAACAAATAATATACCAAATCATAAAATTAAAGTATAGTTATTATGTATTTATATATGTGTCTCCTAGCCTCTTCCTCTTGGCACTCTTTCACTAATTTTTTCTTAAAAAAATGAAAATGCTACAGTGACAGGGCCTGCAGGGCTGGCCCGAGGCCCTATAGGGCTGGCCCGATAAAGCCCGAGGCCCTGCAGGGCCAAAATCAAATTTCAGGCATATTTTTCAAGCCCGAGCCCTACAGGGCCAGGGCTTAAAAGGGCCGGCCCGACGGGCCCAGCCTGATTTCCCGGCTCTAATCTCATATGATGAACAAATTTCTTCTCTATCCTGAGCCTCGACACATCCTCCTTACGCTCTCTCTCCTCTGAAGGTTCTTCTTCCCCAAGACACATCCTCCTCATTCCCTTCTCCTGATTTTGAATCATTTTCTTCTTATTTTTGTTGTTCATCATCTATGTCTTCTTTTTTTTTCTTCACGTTCATCATCCTTCTTTTTGCCTTTGCCTATAATTATGTTTAGAATCCTCTTGCCTTTGCCCATAATTAAGTTCAGTAATGCAAAATCAGTAAACCGTAAACTAAAGGTTTGAAGCATTTCTCTTTATTTATTATGCTGAATCATGTGTTTTATGCTTAGAGCTTAGGTTACTCATGCTTCTTCTGTTGAGAATTTGTAAAAATTTGATGATATTTGATGATGAATGAACAAGTGGCGTTTCTCCTAATTTGCTTAGCATGATTGCATCATTTTGGTGTTTTATGTGTTGTGAATTTTGTTGGAATGTTTTATGTGATGTGAATTTTGTTGGAAAGATTATGCTAGTAACGTAATAATCCTACCAACTAATTAGTACGAGATCATAGAGTAGTTATGTTTTTTAACGGTATTTTTGCACCTAATTTGTAACTACATGTGTACTTTTGCACTTAAGAAAAGTATTTGGTGTTGGGCGCTTCTCGAGATAAAGCACATATGCATTTTTAGACCTTAACTTTATATACATATATATATATATATATATATATATATATATATATAATGATAATAGTCAGTCAGCTTTGGTTGGATGCAAAATATTCGATTGGGTGTATATATGTGTAAGTCAGCTTTGGTTAGATGCAAAATATTCGGTTTATTGACATGAGATTTTGTCAAGTCGCTCAAAAAACTATATCGTTTTAAGGGTTAAGGGAATTAATAAATAGTGTTTTGGTACAATCCGTATAATAAATACAAAAACAAAAATACCAAAAAGTCATTCATTAATTCCCCTAATCTCCAAAATACGTCGTTTTGGGGTTAGGGGAATTAATGAAGTCTTTTAGTAAAATTTTTATAATAAATAGAAAAACAGAAATATTAAAATACTCTCATTAATTTCTATAACCCCTAAAATGACGTATTTTTTGAGTGACTTGACAAAACCTTATGTGAAGTGATTATATATATATATAAAAGACGGTTGCTCACCTAAACATAAACATAAACACAAACACAAACACAAACATAAGCATAAACATAAACATAAACATAAACAATAAGAAGTGATGGGAAGATGAGAAAGGAATACTATTTCACCACTTTTGATTAGAGTGATCGGGAAGGAAGAAATGGTCTTTACATATTCAGTCTGACATATTTTGTCGATTACTTAGAAAGAGGGATCCTCCCAGATGATACATCGTGCATATCACTACAAAAAAAAAAAGAAATAGAATTTCAGTGGTGACTTTCGGTGGCGATTCATAATGTCGCCGCTGAAACAATGACTTTCAGCGGCGACAAGAGAGTCGCCACTAAAAGTTTTGACTTTCGGCGGCGACAAAAATTGTCGCCACTGAAAGTCGTACTTCTAGCAACGACATTATGTTGTCACCGCCGAAAGTATGACTTTCAACGACGACAATTTTTATCGCCACCGAAATTCATACTTTCAGCGCCGACTCTCATAAGTCGCCGCTAAAAGTCTTTTGCTTTTTTGATTTTTTTTCTTTTTTATTTAAGATATTTATACAATAAATATATTTATTGATGTAATTTTTTATGAAAAAATAGATTAATTTTTTGAATTATTGTGAGATAAAGAGAGTTTGAGAGATAGTGTGTGTTGCTTAAAGTTGATTTTCAATAATTGTAGCAAGAGATTGTACATTTTGATGAAAATTATATATAGTAGATTATTAATCTAATTTAGCAACAGAAATGGATGATTTGTTGTCGAATGGACTGTCACTAATTAATTAATGATGTAATGCAGTCATTAAGTTAATTTAGCGATAGAATTTTGTTATCAATCCACTATTTTTTTTTAGTGAATGTCTATTCAAATTTATAATAATAATATCTTTTTGTGTGTGGGTCATTATGCTTCAGTTTAGTTAATTAATCTATGTTTAGCAGTTTGGAAGGCATTGTCTTCCCAAAAAGCGACATGGGAAATAGTTGAGGACATGAAGAACTGCTACGCTAATTTTATGTCCCGAAATATGATTAGTGTATAACCGAAATTTCGAGGACGAAATTTATTTTACGGGGGGAGAAATGTAATATCCTGAATTTTGGACTCGGAAAATTGAGAATAAGCCTAAATTAGGCAGACTACTGAGCCTGATTCGGGAAGAATCCCTAGAATGACAAGAGATAGGAAGTCACTGATGGGCCCAGGTTTGAAAAGATGCGGGCCCAGGGCAAGATACCGGTGAGGTATAAAGTCGGTGTGATGAAGCAGGACCCAGGAAAGGTAACAAAACCCCTGGAAGTGTGTATGCGTCATACAGGGACAAGAGAGAGAAAGAGACACTAAAATAGACATGTTCCAAAAAGCAAGAGATAGAGTGATCATTGCACATGGACACGTGTCACCATGAGATTAAAGGAAGATAAGACAAGGGCAAAATGGTCAATTCCTTGTCCTTTGATTATTGAATTTCGTCCTACATGAGAAAGGGAAGAAAATCAGATGATTTTATTCATACCCCGGTCCAGACACAAAACGCGGGACCCGCAGGCGATAAACCGATAGAAAAGGGGACCAATAGGGACCAGTTAGGGGATTATTTTGGATGGAATGAGTCAAATTGGCTAATTCTTGTCAAACAAAGAAATGGAATCTGATTAAATGGTCTGAGGACACGCCACATTCACCTCCTAGAAGTCTCTCAAATTGGCACATGGGATAAAGACTAAGTAAAGGTCAATCGGATACCAACTAATCAAGGAATTTGCTAAGTTACATTGGAACTAGTTGGTTGCTTTCTCTATTATTAAATACACATGCTCTCTCTCTCCTTGACCAAGGGGAGAACGAAATTTGCAGAGAAAAGAGAGAGTATTCAGCCAACCTCCATAGCCAATCTCAAGCTCCAAGCTCCTAGGATCATCAACTCAACTTCCGATTCAAGTAAACACCAAAAACTCAACTCTTTGAAGTTCAAAGTTGGGATTTTCGTGCTTCTGGTTGGGGCTTGGTTTTGGGGTCTGATTTTGGAGTTTTTGATGGTTCCAAAGTGTTTAAAATGTGATTTTGTGTGAGGTTAAGCTATGGTTTAAGTTTCCGAACTCGGAAACCCCGAAAACTCAAGAAGAAGCTTGCTGCCAGTGTCCTGGGATTCTGGGCAGCGAAGCTTCAAAAATGTTTTTAAAATAGTATAGACGTGAGTTTGAGCTGAAATTTTACAGGTGAAAAGTAGACATCTGGGGCATCATTTTGATATTTAATTAGATATATTTTTGATGTACCAATTGAGAGATAAAAATTGGCAAAGTTAGATCTGTGTGCAACAGGGCGAAATCTGACCCAGGTGTGAAAAGTGAGCACCACGCCAGAATAAAAGTACTTTCATGGTCTGGGAGTATTGTTCATGAAAAATATACATTTCAATGGTTAAAATGACGCTGGAAGCATGTAAAAATGATTTTTTTAGAATTTATTAAAATCCCACAAGTTGGGTCAAAATCACTGGATTTCTAGAAATTTGGTGTTGGGCTCGGTTTTAGCAAGAAAATGTTATGGCGATTTTGTAAATACTGAACAAGTGTATTTTAATGATTTATAGGTCAAAGGAACCCTTGGGAAGTCAACGGGCCCAATAAAATATTTAGGACAATATTTACCACACCAGGTAGTAACCGTTTCACTCAGATATCTTCATGTGTTTTGCTGTATGTATGTATTTGTCATGTGTGTTTTTCTTTGTATATGTTGTGCCAAATATGCATACAGTGTTGTGGGATTCCTAGCGCTGAGGATGTTCAGTCCAAGGCCGGCCTTGGTTGGCGGCTGTACGGGTTGAGTTATCAGTCCGGGGCTAGCCTAGAAAGGGCGGCTGTACGGGTTGAGTTATCAGTCCGTCCAATAAATTTTGCAAGTCCTGCCATTAACTTGAAAAAAGGAAAAAAAAAAACTTGTCCCGAGATTTCTCATTTTCTAATTTATTCTCAAGCGATTCTCTCCCACCCTTATAGACTTCCTCCCTAGACCAGCTGTATCAATCCCCTGTATAATGTAAGCACCATATAATTTATAATGAAAACAACAGCCGATGAGAAACAAGGAACTTGTCCCCAATTCTTTACTAACCATCATCCTGGGAGTGTTTTAAATTTTTAGATTGCTTAATTTTGAGGGCATTTAGAAAGTTCACTATCGTTTGTTCGTTCGTGACTTTAATTTTACAATTTCGTTCAAATTTAAATTTGTCTCTTCAAATTATTAAATAAAATTATGTAAGTTATATCCCATTGTTTGCTTGACTCTCCTAATCAGCCCACCCTAAATAGTGGCCCACGTAGCAGTGGTAAAGCATATCGCTATATGGCAATGTTAGTGAGATGATCTTCGATTAATCAACATTGTTTGGATTACGTAGAGACAAAATCAAAGTTTTAATTATACTTGCAAGGATCCATTGTGATTTAAATATGATATACCTTAGCCTTATATGATATATATATATGATCCAATTAGTTAACTATTGGTAACATATATATGATTTGATATTTTACAATTTCAAATATCTTTTTTGTCTTTTTCCCTACTAAATAAAATATAATTTAATTAAGCTCAATAGCTCCAACTTATCACTAAAAACACACACAGGAACTAAGATCATAAGTGAAAAATTCATATATATTCAAACACTCTCAATAAGGCTATAAATCAAAACCACCTATATATTGTAAAATCTTTAAAATTGCGTTTAAATTCTTATTTTTTTCCAACGATAATTAATAAAAGAAATTAAAAAAAATTGAGTGAGAAGAATATATGATATAATATAAAATAATTGAAATATTTGACATGAACAACTTTACCATTGCAGAGTGAGGAACCAGATTTTAAACAATGATTTCATATTTCAAAATATATCTGTTTAAATTTTGAAAATGTAATTTTTTTATTGCTGACATATTTAAATTAAAATAATCTCAAATATTAAATATATAAAATAGAATCACAGAAACAAATGAAAAATTGTATATTTAATTTGATTTAAAAAATTTAAAGAAAAACTTAAATTTATTATATTTTATTTGATTTTTATTTAATAACTGGGAAATTTTGGGCACGAGGCATGGGAGATTTTGGTGGAATTTTTTTGGAATTTAGGTTTCCCCCTCATCACTCTCGATCTCCTTCTTCCCAATCCCTAAAGCCCTCTCACACTCGATCTCCTCTGTCTTCCCTATTTAGTCTTCCCTCTTCGCGTCGTCCTTTGACTTGCGTGTTGTGTTTCTGGTGCCTCCCCCTCCTTCTCTGATCTCTGACGAAGCACATATGTTCGAGCCCTAGATACTTCGCAGCAGCATTTTGGTTGCAACAGCACCAACATGTAATTTCCATTTCATTGCTTCCTTATCCAGAAAACTCATCCTCCCACTTCTCCAGAGAAAAACTCCAAATCCACGTGGCATTTGCCCTTAGAGACCTTGGATTTGAGTTTGATTCTAGAGTCACTGCTCTATCTTTGCTCTGCCATCTCTACCAGTTGACTTATTTGCTCTGCTCCAGAGTATAGTCTTTCAGCTTGTCGAACTAAGGTAAAAAAAATTAATTTGCTTGCTGGACCACAGGATTCAAGTCAATTACTATGTTGCGTGGGATATTCAATGGTGCGTGACGACAGAATATGGTCACTTCATTTCATAGATAAACCAATGCTTTCATGTTTTTTATCCTTTAATGCAAAGTAAAACAAGAGATCAATAAAAGAACATGCAATTGCTGTATTAAGAGGAGGTTTGCCACCAGTGCATTTTTTAGTACAATTTATGGTAATATACTTAACGGTTTGTTGAGCCTCATAACACGGATAAGTTGTTAATCCAGAAGTCAATGCTAAGGAAGAGTATGTGTTGCTTTGTTGACTTTATATATCCAAGTATGTAATATGTAATTATTTTTCTTTCATGTCATGGGTTTTATTTCAAGATGTTCGCTGTTTCTTTAGTTTTTGTTGTTGTTTTGGAGATTAAATATTAATGGATGGAAATCTTTGTTTATTTTGACCTTCTCAGACTGGGCTTTTTGGTGTGCTAGGTGATATTAGGCATTTCCTCAGAGTTTGATGCGCAGCCTACTGTTAGTTTTTGGGCTTTAGCTTAGAGTATTGACAAAGCCACATTTTTAAAGGGATAATGACATTTGGGTCCCTTGACACTCTGATCTCTCAAATGCATTATCCTTTTGAGATTGGCAACTATGATATGCTATATTGATATGCTCTTTTCTGAGTAGGGACCAAAGTAGTAGTAATAATTCCTTTTTAAGGGATATAAAGGCCTTTCTCCCTTTCTAAAGTATAAGTTATTATGTTGGTTTGGTGAGGGGAATTGAATTTTTGACCTGTCATATTAGTGTGAACAGGGTCTCCTAGACCAATGGGATGTTGGTTTTCTTAACTGAGTGAAAGTGGCCAAAGGCTTGTTAAATTGCTTGCCATGTCAGCACTCAGTAATAGTAGACACAGCGGCAAAACTATTTTTTTAAAAAAAATTAATTTTGAAGAGCTAGGTTTCTAAATCGCTGTTGTTCGGCCATCAATGAAAATGTTTGATTTGGTTTTAAGTTATAGGTCCTATGAATTGAAATGTTTTCTAGGATCACGTTGTGGTACTGGATAAACTTCTCAGCCTATATTTCCTTTGTGGAATTGACATTATTTTTTTATTGCTAATCAGACTTATATACTTTTTGATTTGTTAGTTTTATTTGGACACGTGTTTGACTCAATAATGTCTTGCAGACTTGAAGTTAATGCTTAAAGTTAGTGTGTTCATCTGGCTCATTCTTTTCCTTTTTATTTTTGAACCCCATTAATATGGTCGCTACTTGTAAGTCTTGAATCTTGACTTTCATTATTTACACATGCTTAGTTTAGCTTAACAGCACCCTCCTTTTGACGCTTTAAGCCCTTTAATTTCTTTCTCCATGCATGCACACTACAGCTTCTTATTACACTGGATGCATATATATTCAGCTACATATATATGCATGCATGTGTAATTCATTGTGGATATATATATTCTGCTCTTAATGGATGCTTGTGTCTTTAGGCTATTGCTCAATTTTAATTGTTTTAATACTGTCACATGAATTATAGGCTCCTCTTATCTTAAAAAAACAGCAGAGGAGAGTACAAATGTTATAGAGTGGACTTAAGGACTAAGTTTGGATCAAAGATACCGGTTAAACTATCAGACGATATGACAAGAGCAGTAGGTGGGGAAGCGAGAAACCTTGTAAATTATTGTGGTTATGTTGTTAGGACCACAATCTCTTTTCATCATGGTGCTGAGTGGAATAATATTTATGAAAAATTTAAAGATGAGATGATTTTGAAAGTAAAGGTATACTCTTTCCAAATATTTATATATATCTTTGTTTATTTATGTTTTGATAACAATTTTTTTTTGTTTATATGTATTTTAGGACAAATTCAAACCTTATGATACAACCAACGAAGAAAAGTTCGAACAAACTATAATAATGAACTTGCGAAATGCCTTTAGAAATTGGAAGACCAACTTGCACAAACACTATAACGAATATACTTCTGATGAGGAGAGGCGGGCGAATCCTCCTCAAAATATTAGTTCTGAAGATTGGGAGTTGTTACTAGCATATTTCCAGACTGATGTGTTCACAGTACCTTTCTATCCTTTTAAATGGATCATATATTTATTTTAGTCATTAATTCTTTGTTACTAATGTTTTTGTAGAAAAAAAAGTAAAAGAAACAAGAGCATTCGAGGAAAACAAGTAACAAAGCATACTTGTGGTTGTTTATCATTTGAGGAGGTTAAGTTTACTACAGTAAGTTCAAACTTTTCACTTTAGTTTATGTTTTGAATCATTTTTTATTTTAAATTGTACCACGTGTCGTCTTTGTATATTATGCTTTGTAGAGGGACCCCACTACTGGACAGTCTGTATCCCCTGCCCAATTGTACATGAGCCAACACACTAGGAAGAAAGCAGATGGACATATAGAGTGGGCAGATCCAAAATCAGAGCAAATATACGTATATGTTGTGTTTTTATGTTATACTAACTACAATAATTTTTTATCTCATTTGTTTCATGCTTTAATTGTAGGCTAACTTGCAAGAACTTTGCCAACAACAAGAAGAGGTAGAGGTTGATGCTCAAATGACCTCTGATGAAATATTGACAGCTGTTCTTGGTGAGAGATCAGGGTATGTAAGAGGAAAAGGGTATGGAGCAGAGCCATTGAGAAAGAGAAATCGCTCTCAAACCAATGATAATTCAGCTGTGGAGACTATGCGTACCCAACTGCTTGAGGAGTTTGATAAAAAATTTCAAGAGCAGTGTGAAAAGATAGAAGCAGAGCGTTTGAGGATGGAAGCAGAGCGCGCAAAAGAACGTTTGAGGATGGAAGCAGAGCGTGCTAGGATGGCAGCAGAGCGTGCAAAAGAACGTGCTCAATTTGATGACAAGATGAAACAAATGGAGGAGAAGATTCTAGCTATCTTAATGCATCAGGGGAAAGTAACAGCTCTTACTTCATCTACTCCTAGCCTTGGTGTCCCACCAGCTGATCGTTCTTCATAGTCTTAGGTTTGATGTTTCTTTCCAATGGACAACTTTTAGACATTGTTTAGAAAGTTTAAATATTTCATGTTAATTTTGAACATTTATGTTAGTATCATTATTTATTAATATATTGTTAGTTTCAAGTTTCTTATGATCTTAAGCAATATGGTACAGGTTTTGATTGTGGTACAGTTTTTAATTTTATCAATTTACATTTATTTTTTTAAAAAAAAATACTTTTGGTGGCGACAAATGTTGCCGCTGAAAAGAGTATCTGTGGCGACAATTTTGTCGCCGCTGAAAAATGTATCAGGGGCGATATGTGATCACCGCGGAAGACTATATCAGTGGCGACAATAATCTCGCCACTGAAAAGACTATCAGCGGCGACAGTAGTGTCGTCGCTGAAAAGTATATCTGTGGCGACACAAGTCGCCACTGAATAGACTATCGGTGACGACTTATTGTCGCCACTGAAACTAGTTTCGGTAGCGACAATTCCATCGACTCGGAAAACTGTTTCTGTGGCGACATTTGTCGCTGCTGAAACACGACCTTCAGCGGCGACAGGAGCGTTCGTGGCTTCTGGTGGAACTTTTGGCGGCGACTAAAAGTCGCCACTAATTGTAAACTTTCGATGGCGACGAAAGTATCCGCGACAGCTATATAGCAATGACTTGGCGGCGACTCTTTGTCGCCGCTGAAACTTTTCGGTGGCGACATTTTGACTTTCAACGGTGACTTTTGTCACCGCTGAAAGTCATTTTTTTGTAGTGTATGCAATGGTGGACGATCAGCTGTACCGTAAGGGTCTACATACCCCCATGTCCAAATGCCTCAACTCGAAGGAAGCCTAATGAAGACCTTTTATCATTAGCCTTAGGGTCCACAATCAACAATTAACCTAGGATTGCGTATAGGCAAACCTAGGATCGTTCTCTCTTCTCGAGGAGCCTTTTATTGAATCCTAAGTAATCTAGATGTCATGCAAATGAAATGAAAACAAGGGGGGGTTGGGTTTTGGATTTTAGATTAATAAACTAAAATAGCAATGGAATTTAATTAAATGGTAATCAAAATGGAAATACAAATAATGGGTGCATTTGGTAATGAAGAAGTGACTATCTTTGCTCAAAAAGTATGGGAGTTAAAAATCATTAAGTCTTAATTAGAAAAACCTCAAGATACCACTTAAATCCAATATTCTCAATTAATAGTAGCTCCTACGATCGTAGCTAACTACTACCTCTTAAGAAATTGTTTAAAACCACTTAATGCATAATTAAGATTGGAATAATGTAGACATGAGTCTTCTTGAAATTTAGCACTAATAAGTCCCTCAAATGCACAAATCAACCAAATTAATTAGACAGTATCAAGCTAATCAACATAGTCTCTTTGCAACCACAAAGTAATTCAAATACATATAATCTTCATACTACATACCCAATCTCAATCACAAATATCAAACCAATAGAGACAATAATCATCAATCTCATCTCCAGAATTATACACAACAATTCCTAAATCTAGGCAATCAGTATATATAAATCTAGACAATGGAATGACAAATTAACTCCCCTTTGAAGCTTTGAAACTCAAGTCAATATCCACCACCAAGAGAAAAAAAAAAGAATCAGCCACACATGGTTTCAAATTCTTCTCTAACGAGCTCAAATTCTACAACCATGGCAGATGAGGTGAAGTGACGATGGTGGTACTGAGAATAGTGGAAGAATGGTGGTAGTGGTCAAAACTGATGGTGTGTACAGTGGGTGAAGGAAGATGGAGAAAAATTGAAGAAGAAGGTCACTGGAAGGAATAACGGAGGTCTAGAGGTTCTGTTCTCACGGTGAAGAGGGTGAAAGGTGGTCGTCGACGACGATGGGGCTGATGGGGGTTGTCGCCAGCGACGATGGAGTGAGGGTGGAGGAAGGGAGGATGATCAATGAAGGTCTCGGTTTGTGAAGGCGTGAAGATTTCCAGCTGAAGGCCTCCGTCTGTGTGTGCGACGTTCTTCCCTTTTAATCATTAATTCTTTCAAGTATGTGTGTGTATCCAGCTTCAATGTGTCGGTTCTGCAAAATGCTGAATCAAAATGAGAGTGAAACCTAATTCATCAAAATGCATAGCTTCACACACAGGGACTTAAGTGCAACTTTTAAAAACTTTCACAAAGGGACCAAACTGAAATATTTAAAACTTGAGTTTAAACTTTTATTTTCAAATATGTTTTAATCTTTTCAGGCTTCTTCAATCCAAAAAAATTAACCTAAAATCAAATATTCTCAGAAAAATCAATGATTAAGAGTAATTACATTTTTTTTGACAATTTTACCCTTTTTAGCCCTAATTTAACATATTTACTCTTAATCTCAATTTATCATAAGAAAGGCATTTTAAGCTCAATAACTATGATAAAGTCCATTAAAAAAATCCCAATTTAATCATTTAAATTCACATAAAAATATGGTTCGATCAAAGCCCGATATGTTTTGGTCGAGATACATAAAGGTATTAAAGGGTAGCACATGGGTGCCCAGGCTTTGGTTTGGAAAGTCGTGCGAGCCGGTTATTATTGGCCTACGATGGAAGCAGATGCTAAAGACCATGTCCAAAAATGTGAGAGTTGCCAAAAGCACGCCAAAGTAATACGGGCTCCCCCATCTGAACTAGCATCAATCTCAGCTCCATGGCCATTTTACAAATGGGGCGTGGATTTGTTAGGCCCGTTCAGGCCGGCACCAAGGCAGCTCTGATGGCTGGTAGTAGTAGTGAATTATTTTACTAAGTGGATTGAGGCAGAACCACTGGCAACTATTACCTCGGCGTGAGTGCAAAAGTTCCTTCAAAGGAATATCATTTCCCGATTTGGGATTTCGGCCGAGATAGTTATGGATACTGGTACCCGGTTCACTGATAAAGGTTTCGAGAAGTATTAAGCATCGTTTTGCCTCCGTCGAACATCCACAAAGTTATTATCGATGGATTGAAGAAATGGATGGAAGAGGCCAAGATTAGCTGGGTGGAGCATCTATACTCTATCTTGTGGGGACATTGGACCACCGCCCAAACGTCCACTGGGGAGATTCCCTTTAGATTAACTTATGGATACGAAGCTATGATCCTAGTGGAAATTGGTGAACCCTCATAGAGGAGAATTAAGGCTCTACATGGGGAACATGAGAACAGTGAAGCAATCATGGTGGAATTAGACCTAATCGATAAAGCTAGAGTCACGGCACATTGCCGAGATATGGCTACGATACAACTGATCGCGGCTCATTATAAAAGGAAGGTAAGACCAATGTCGTTCGAAAAAGGCGATCAAGTCCTGCGACAAGCCGACATAGGTAACAAGCATGCAGGGGATGGAAAGCTCGCTGCAAAGTGGGAGGGCCCATATTGCATCAAAGAGAAGCTTGGTAAAGGAGCATACATGCTAGAGAAACTAAAGAAAAAGGCGGTCAAAAGGACGTGGAACGCGGACAAGCTTAAAGCCTATTATAGTTGAACCGCAAGCTCGGATCCCAAAATTATTGTGACCGAGTCTTAAGAGTTTGTGAAATTCCCGTTGATTTGTTTATTTTTAGTATTTTCTTTTATTTTGTTTGTTTCAGGCGTTTTGACCATGAACCAGTGAAGGTTCCTATGAAAATAATGTACCTCAATGCTATCACTGGGCCAAACGAATAAAGAATTTTGGGTCTAGGAACCCCTTTTCAGAAGTCAGACGCGACCACAGTCTCGCTAAAATATTTTAGCATGTATGGATTCTAGGTAAACAAACCAGTTCTCATAGATCATGCGGGTTAAACAAGCATGTATGGACCCAAGGCAGAAAGCCTGTTTCCATAAATCATGTGTTAGCGGCAACGCCACCAAGTAAATGCACATAAATGGATCCATGGAAAATAAACCGGTTTAAAAAGAGTGTGAACATGCATGAATATGAGGTAGAACGCCTGGTTTCATAAATCATGTCTTAGCGGCAACACCGCACCACTAAATAAGCATGTGTGAATCCGAGGTAAAGAAATCTGTTTTCACTAATCATGCAGCGGCAGAGCTGCCAAAAACTAAACGAAACATGTACGAACCCGAGGTACGGAAACCCATATTCGTAAATCATGCATCAGCAAGGACGCGGTCCAATTAGTTTACATGAATAAACCCATGGTAAGTCAACCAGTTTTTACAAATCATGCCAAAAACTAACAAATGCGGAATGGAGGCACATTGCATAAGACGTGTCGTTAAGCTGCGGAACCGCCAACTATTAAATATGAATGACTTCGGAGAATTTGACCCTGTGTTCGTAGTCCTAAATGGGACGGCTTAGTTGCAAAGCTAAATGGTGGATAAAACTCTGGATTGATAATTTGAGTTAGATTTGTAACGAGCGACGAGGGTAGGTGATCCGGATAGAAGAAGAGCTGTTTGGCCGACCCTGATCAAGCTGGACAAAGCGTGCATATCTTTGATCCAAGATTAACTTATTTAAACGGCAGTCAACAATAAGTTGATTTGCTTTCAAAGCGGGCGCGTGTTGAGTCAGGCTTGACTAAGAACTCGAGATTGATGAACAAAGTACACAGTGAAAGTAAGACTTTTCATTAATCAGCAATTGTTTACATAATTAGTTGCAGGAAACATTAGGAATATACAAGTTAAGGGGATACAAAAATTTCTAATAGATGTACTGCTGCATCCAAAGTATGCAATTTAAGGAGAGCAAAAAGGAGCCCAGGTTAGAAAAGTGCCCTGAGCCCGACAAAGGAAGGAGCTTATCAACCAAAAACGAAGGAGACTAGAGCTATGGTAAGGCTATGCTTAGTGTAATTCAGCAGCAGAAGTATCCTTGTGAGGTTAGCTGAGTTTGGAGGGTCAGCCCCTTCACCTCGGACCTCATTCGAAGCCTCCTCATCTTGAACCTCCAGAGCAACTTCGGAACCAGGGGCTAGCGGACTGGCAGAGGAAGGAGTGATAAATTTGCCATCCTCAACATAAGCGTTATAGTACGCCCTCTCAAGGTTCAGCTTAAAGGCGAGATTCAAGAACTGTGCCTGCTCCAGAGCGTTGTCAAAGGCATCCTTCATACCGGATTTTAGCTTGGAGACGTCATTACAGGCAGCAGCATATGCTTCTTGGTAATGCTTTAGCTCCACCTCCAATTCTATAATTATAACCTTATGCTTGCTCATGGAGTTCAGGTCGTTTTTACGAACCTGCTGTCTCCAGGTGACCTTCGACTCGGCCCTCCGCAAATCTTCATGAGCTTAGCGAAGTTCTAGAAGGAGGCTATCCTTCTCAAACCTTGAGCGGTTCCACCTCGGCTCTGAGATTGTCCTTCTCTGTCTGGGTGTT
The DNA here is from genome assembly GCA_034222035.1 of Acacia crassicarpa. Taxonomy (NCBI): domain Eukaryota; kingdom Viridiplantae; phylum Streptophyta; class Magnoliopsida; order Fabales; family Fabaceae; genus Acacia; species Acacia crassicarpa. Next base: position 24,284,547 of record JAWXYG010000008.1, read on the forward strand.
TTCTGAGTCTTGGAGGGCCTGGGCCACCAATTCACGGGCCTCGTCCCTTTCTGATTCGGCATGCTCCAGATCCTCCTGAAAAGGCGCGCTTCTCTTTCAGATAGCCCACAAGTTGACATATGTAATATCCTGAATTTTGGACCCGGAAAATTGAGAATAAGCCTAAATTAGGCAGACTACTGAGCCCGATTCGGGAAGAATCCCTAGAATGACAAGAGATAGGAAGTCTCTGATGGGCCCAGGTTTGAAAAGATGCGAGTCCAGGGCAAGATACCGGTGAGGTATAAAGTCGGTGTGATGAAGCGGGACCCAGGAAAGGTGACAAAACACATATTCTTGACCCATGGAAGTGTGTATGCACCATACAGGGACAAGAGAGAGAAAGAGACACTGAAATAGGCATGTTCCAAAAAGCAAGAGATAAGGTGATCATTGCACATGGACACGTGTCACCATAAGATTAAAGGAAGATAAGGCAAGGGCAAAATGGTCAATTCCTTGTCCTTTGGGCATTGAATTTCGTCCTACATGAGAAAGGGAAGAAAACCAGATGATTTTATCCATACCCCGGTCCAGACACAAAACGCGGGACCCGCAGGTGATAAACCGATAGAAAAGGGGACCGATAGGAACCAATTAGGGGATTATTTTGGACGGAATGAGACAAATGTGGGGCCACATTGGGAAGAGGGAAGGCGCCACATGAGTATGCCCAAGCAGGGGAGAATATCTGGCAAAGACTGAGAAAAGTACAAAAATTTGCACTTTTGGACCCGTGGGACCCGATAGGGGTCGGTAGACCCCGAATTTGACCGAAAAAGATGTACCAATTGAGAGATAAAAATTGGCAAAGTTAGATCTGTGTGCAACAGGACGAAATCTGACCCAGGTGTGAAAAGTGAGCACCACGCCAAAATAAAAGTACTTTCATGGCCTAGGAGTATTTTTCATGGAAAATATACATTTCAATGGTTCAAATGGCGCTGGAAGCATGCAAAAATGATTTTTTTAGAATTTATTAAAAGTCCCACAAGTTGGGTCAAAATCACTGGATTTCTGGAAATTTGGTGTTGGGCTCGGTTTTAGCAAGAAAATGTTATGGCAATTTTGTAAATATTGAACAAGTGTATTTTAATGATTTATAGGTCAAAGGAACCCTTGAGAAGTCAACGGGCCCAATAAAATATTAAGGACAATATTTACCACACCAGGTAGTAACTGTTTCACTCAGATATCTTCATGTGTTTTGCTGTATGTCTGTATTTGCCATGTGTGTTTTTCTTTGTATATGTTGTGCCAAATATGCATACAGTGTTGTGTGATTCCTAGTGCTGAGGATGTTCAGTTCGAGGCCAGCCTTGGTTGGCAGCTGTACGACTTGAGTTATCAGTCCGGGCCTAGCCTAGAAAGGGCAGCTCTACGGATTGTGAGTCTAGTGAGTCTGAGGCTTGCCTGGGTTGGCAGCTGTACGGGTTCTTGGATTGTGATATGTACTTTGCTGTGATATGATCTGGATGCATATATGGTATGTATTTGGCATGCTCTTATATATCTGTCTAGCATGGTAGCTTACATACTCCTTACACATTTAGTATTTGAGTATTGACGGTTACTCTGGGGGCCGTTATCGGACCCCAGACTCTTCTGAAGTCACAGGGAGTCGTGCCGGATGTGAAGAACCCTTTTTGGAATAATGAATGCTCGTCGGTGCAAACTGAAGGATAGGGAATGCCCTATCATGTTTGTACATATATTTGAGATGACAGTATGTTTTGTTTTAGTATTTATTTTGGATAACTGTACCCTTAACCCTTCGGGGACTTTTATTTTCCTTTTATTTTACTTTTACCAGTACAGTAGATTGTCCGAACCGGTTAAATGCTCTGTTGCGCTCACTTTGATATAAGCTAAATGGACCTAATAGCTAAGGATTGGTAACTAAGTGAAGGAATCCCTCTAACCCGCCACCCGAAAGGGCGAGGCCGATAGGGGTGTAACAACATAACTCGGTGATCTTCAAACCCACATGCTCCATGTCCCGCAACTCCTTTACCTCAAGAGGAGACAATCGTTTACCATCATAGTAATGAGTGGGAGGGCGGATACCGACACGTAAGCCTTTGGTGACTTGTGCTCCCACACATGGGACCAAGGCAACTGGACAAGAAACTCAGGAGTGGCAACCTCCCCTATGGGGGTCTCTGAATCCAATGTTGGAGGCAAAGGCAGCAGCGAGGCACCCGAAGCAGCCACGGCGGCAGTTTTCTTCTTGGTGACCTTCGTCTTTTTGGTAGCAGCTTGTAAGACGGGCTCGGGAATTGCCCGCTTTTTACCAGCAGTTGGTAGGACAGGCTCGGGAACTGTTCGCTTTTTACCAGCTACGGCCGTAGCCATGATGGCAGCTGTGGTTGCACCTATGGCTGCCTCGTCACAGTCGGTCACATCGAGATAAACGGGCCATTTCCCCATTGGTCAACCAGAAACAGAAACAACAGATGAGTTATTTGTGCAATAACAAGTAAGGTACGAAAGTGATGGGGCAAAACTTTAAGCCTAAAAAACTCCGCAAGTGCACAAACAGTTTCAAGTAATAAAGAGTAAGTAAGATATCGTTCCCACGAGGACTTAGTATCACAAACGTCAGTTGAGCATTAATTTCACAATTTCGTTTAAGTTGAGGAAAACAAAAATTGAATTTAATTAAGAAAAAGAAATTAAAAATAAAATAAAAATAAGAAAACTACCATAATAATCAAACGAGCAACCTAGAGTCACTAATCCCTTATTTGATTCTTAGATTTTATCCCCACTAAATTAACTTTGACTTAATCTAATCAGCTAATCTAGAGTATTAATGTCTATAAATGTCTTCCGATCCATTTATATACCTATCTTAATTAATTATGTAATGCCTCACACAATTAAATAAGACGCGTTTTAAATCGGGCTCACTCTAATTTGATTATGTGGAGCTTCTAGGTATATTCCTATCCTAGACGCAAATTTGATTAAAACCTAACTTCACGTTAAATTTAAGCCTAATTCCACATTATTTATTCCCAAGGTCAATTTAGGATTCCCTCTTTCAAGTCCAACCCTAAATCCCCAAAACATGCTCAATGATGGCTACTCACTAAGCAATAGCAATAAACACATGATTAAATAAACTGAATAAAATTAATCAAAACTAAAAAGTGGGAATAATCTCTAAAACCCAAACAAGTTCATAGATTCTCTAGGTTGCAAAACCAACTAGCCACACATGGCTTTATTCAAATCCAAATCAAAAAGATAAGAATTCAGGTTCAAAGAAGAAGAAGAAGAGAGAGGAAAGAAAATTTGTCCGTCGCCTCCACAGCCCTTCCGTCCTTCCGTGGAAATGATGAAGAGAACTGAAACGCTCAGCCTCTACTCCTCTACTTCTTCGTTCCTTCTCGTTCTGTGTCTCTCTGATCTGCCTTTTTCTTCCGTCCTCCTCTTTCTTGTCTCTGCCTCCCCATTTATAATAATTTAGATCTTGTCATTGATTCTCCTTTTCTTATTAAAAAGATATCTCATAACTTGTAATTTACTCCATCAGATCACGCAATTGATTTTGTTTCTATTTTTCTTGCGGGGGACCATCAAGTTTGGATGATTGCATATCCTCTTATTGCCTTTTTCTACTTCTTTCCAAATCAGCTAATATTTCCTGCACAATAAAAATAGGATATGAGTAGATTTTATGTTGATTTATTCTTTGATCCCAAGTTTCATGCAATTATGGAAACGTTCATAAAAGATAATTAAATAGGTATATAATATCAATAATTCCAATTAAATCTCATAAAATATACACCTATTTAATCATAAAATATATACTCATCAGAAAGGCAATAAAATTCAAATCCATACTCACGACAGGTCGTTTCTTGAGCACAAGAGTCATAATATATTCAGCCGAGTCCACCAACTTGCCCGTCTTACTGGCAAGTTTTGTAAGAGTAAGTATGGCTTCCTCCTCGACTTTTGAAAGGCTGGCGGCTGAAGGGAGGAAATCTTTTGGAAGTCATTTGTGGTGACCCGCGCACCAATACAGGGGAAATTGTTCTTCAACTTCCCCAGAGTTAAAAGATTGAAGAAACCAAGGCACTTGCCCAAGTTTGGCAATGACCTTAAAAAACAAGGTCTTAAAGCCTTTCCACGAATCTATGTTGGGCTTGAGAAATTTTCGCCCATGGGCTGCTCGATGGGAGGTCCAACCAAACCATATGCAATCATCCTCGGTGGTGACATTGGTCTCTATGGGGGCAAAGAAACTACAAAAAATGGGGACAGAGCAGACGATACTTTGGGTTTTGCAGTAGTTTTCAAACACGATAGCGAAGGCCCAGACGTTAGGATGTAGCTGGGAGGGGGCAAGGTGTAAGTGACGAAGCAGGCATATTTGGAAGTCAAAGAAAGGGAATTGTAAACCAAGTCGGATAATTATGTCTCGATAGAAATAAAAGTAATGAAGGTCCCTATCACTTGATCGGGAATAAGTGACCAACTCGGTTTCTTGAGGTAAGCATATGTCATATCCTTCCCCACCACAGATTATTTGTGTGAGATCATCCGCGGGCATCGAGTTCCTCATGTGAGTCATGGTGCTGCTAACAATGAGCTCCTTGATAACAGGTTTTGGGGAAGAACCAGAATTACTTGACTCTCCAGTTGCGGATTGATTGGTACAATGTGAAGAAGCCATTTAATACCTATAACAAGGAAAAGGCCAAGAGTCAGAAAGTGAAAATATACTTGACGTAGCAGGACTAACTCGGGGAACAAAAGTAGGGGCCAAGTTAAGGCAGTTGAGAAAGACGCCAGCTGGGCTAGTTGGAGGAATAATGTTACAACGACACGTGTCCAGCAGCAAGTCGGCCTCCTTGTCGCGATCAAGCCTAGCAAGTTCGATGGCCTTGTAGCAGCATTCATCGCATGGCGTCGGACCCCGAGTTTGTAAATCCGAGGCAAAACCACTAGGGATCGAATTCAAAACTTGGGGAATGGACGCCGAGATTTCAATGTTCTTAGGGTTTGAATAGTCTGAAACCCGGCCAACCCCACTTCTCCCACTTCCCCTCGAGGTGCGTAGGAAGGCTTCCCTTTTCTCTTCTTCAGTAGGCAAAATGGACCAAATCCAAAATTTGGTGGGTGCCGGAAGATTTTCAAGGACGTCCCAATCCTCTTCGGGGATTGGTCTACCATACATGTCCAGAAGCACATCAGGATTTGGGTTCATTTGTGCAGGCGGAAAAATTATCACAAGGGTGCTGAAGTTCAAAAAGGTTATCATATGAACGCATGCAAAGCTATGGGTTTAAGTAAAAATTGTCGCATGAATGCAGGCAAACCCAGAAAACTCAAAAGACCCAGAAAATCCGGTTAAAAAAAGAGTTCTGGGAGTGAGAAGAGCTTTAGTAAAGTAAATGCAAAAATTCGTAAGAAGAGCAATGACTCAGACCAAAGCCTATCTCAACGTTTGTTTTCAATAGTTCTCGTTCAGAGAGGAATTCGAAAAGGTCATCACCGTCATTTGAACACCCGCACAAAACAAGCGCGAGTAAGACAGTAAGTTCGCAAAATGAAGAGAAGAAGCCCAGAACAGTAATGCTGCAAGAAAGTTCGCAATAAACTAAAGGATAGAAAGGGGCAGAGGACGATTGTTAGTACCTGAAAGATGACTCCGGGAGTGATGCACACTTCGAGAACAAAGAACTTTGATGAACAAAAAAGTTTTCTCAACAGGAAGAAAAGCTCGTAAGCAAAATGACAAGAAAAAGCAGTCAGTGGAGTTTTATAGACGTAACAAATTGAAGGATCAAACTTGTAACGTCAAAGTAAGTGAAGCGTTACGACGGATCAAAAAAGGGGGAAGGTGAAAAAACCCTAACAGTAGTCATGACGGATATGAAATGACGTGAGCATTTATTGTGCACGGTAACTGAAGGCGTCTGTTCAGGGCGCGTGGTAACTATCTTTAAAATGGCATTATAAGAATACGAACGGACATTTTCCTTGGGAGTAATTACACCTATTCGCACACCTGCTCGCCTACATAATACCCCAGACTAAGGGCAACACGAGGTAAGGAGTGATACACTTGGGATGACGTATGGGTAATCCCAAGATAATCTCGGGTATTGTAGGAACAGGCGATCCTAGGAGATGCAAACGGCTTAGGTGCGTGGTAATAAGTGTGAAAATGTTGGAGTGGTCCAACTCGATGATGAAAAGTAAGTTAAGGCATCATTTGTTACGAAAAGAAAAATAACGAGGGTAAAGGCTAGATCTTTAAAATCTTCTTAATTCGACGGAACTTGCTAGACGTCCAATAGAAATCCGAACAGAGGAAGTCAAGGTTTGGCGGTAAAGTAATCTTGGCAGATCAGAAGCCTGAACTATCAAGCTTGGGGGCAACTGTTATGGACCTGAGAAATGGGTCTAGCAGAATCTAAGCCCAGCAAGGGCATTTTATGACAGGATCTTCCTCAATCAGGTAAAATGCCAATCATCCCATGATCATGCCCACGATCTGAAATAATACAGGTAATGGAGGAGACCCAGCGTAGATCGTGGAGACGTGTACGGTAGGGGAACTGACATGCAGTCAATAGGCAGAAACCCTAGGTGACCTCTATAAATAGAAGGATATCCACCAGGTGCACTCTCTCCATTTTGAATGTTAGACTATTTACATTGAGCTTCACTGTGCACACACCCCACCCCTCTAGCGATATGCCACATTCGTGTTGCACGGTAATCTCTGGTTAACCTGTGTTATCTAGACCATAAATAGCAATGGGTAATCTCCTCTGGGTGATTTACATCCTATGGAACCCTTTGATCCTACATTGATCATATAGTAGCCCATTGGGGTTAGACATTTGTGTTCTACACTAGAATAGTACAATTATCCAAATTTAAATACCAACTACAGTCCAATAATATAAACCCTGGCTGAGTCTTCAAGTGTGCTGCTTACTCTTTATACCGACTCCCGATCCTCCAGATCCTGAAGCTAGGGGTTAGTTTGAGATTCAATCGGATTGAAGCTCAGATAACAGTTAACCTCTATAGCAGATATAATATATGATAGATATTCATAACATGGATAACAACAACATTCAACAAACACATCGATACCCGACTACAATGGCATTAGCACATGTATCGTTAACGCTCTAAGCACTCACTAGTGCCTCGTGACCTCATCACAGATCCTCAGCGCTAGGAAAACAAGTATGCAGCATTATCACAATAACCTACTGCTACATTGAATTAAACACACATGTGACCTCGGACTAAGTTTTAGTCACGGTGCATGGCCCAAGACCTAGTCTTGCCCATGACTCTAATCAATCATGAATCAAACAATCATATATGCATACAAGATATAGAAGATTAGAGTTATAGTACGCGTCCATATCTTTCTTCGTGTAGCTAGTAATACGACTTCCTTTTGGTACCGATTCCTGACTTTCCCGAATATCCTGTATAATTATCACCACATTATTTCCTCTCAATGATAACATATTTATTTGGAACAATATCTTAAGTGATATTTTCGCCACTTATAACCTTTTTACCCTTGGTGGATTTGTTATTCCAATTATACCCTTATATTTCCTTAAAAACGAAATTTCAGCATTTCTGCCCAGCTTTTTTTTGGTAACTTTGAAAAATCATAACTAATTTTTTTTTTAAAAAGATTGAAATTTGGTGCTCCAAAATTCTACATGATCCTTGACATGTCTATTTTTGAGGGAAAATAATGCCTTTCACTCGAAATCTACAGATCATTCCCAGTTTTCATTTCCTTCACTGATGTTCCAATTTTACTTCCAAAAAAATGGCTTAATTTCAAAAATTTGTTTCTCCTTGTACAGAACTCCAAACATTACAAATTGTATATCAATAGAAATCCAAGGATGTCTACTTTATGCTTGAAAAATTTCTTGATCTTTATAGATAATTTTCCCCATAAAATGATGTCTACAAAGTGACTGACTTCATAAAACTGAAATCTGGGATTTTTCCCAACTTTCACCACTTGGCCCTATTGATTCCAAAAATTATTTCCACATGTTTTTACCTCATTGAGTATTTTAAATGCAAAGGAGGCCTAAAAACAAGTATGGGAATTTACTTCCTTATTTTCTAGATTAAACTATATTTATACTAAAAACTAAATACTAAAGCTCAACAATTCACCTTTGATGCTTTTGGAAATTTCTCCTATTTCCCTCTCCTTTTCCTCTTGATTTCGTTCAGCTCTCTCTTTCTAGAGGATTAGTTGAGCTTATTGTGGTGTGAAGGAAATGCAGAAGAGTCCCTTGCTATTTATAGGCAAAATGCAAAAGTTAAGGTGGTAATTTATAAGGTAATCCAATTTTCCTTTTTTCCTCTTATCCATTAGATCAAATCTCACTTTACAACTCCAAATCTTCACCCTCCAAGCAGCTGGCCAACATGCTACACCTTTTGGCCATTTAATTTTCTTTTTAATTAGCAAAATATACCATGGTTCAAGCCTCCTAATTGGCTAGTTGAAATATTTAACTATTCAACCTAAAATTATTATGTGACAAATCCTCTCTCCTTCCATTTTGTGCATGGTGCCATTTTCATTAACTTTAGGGGCTGAATATTTAAACTTTAATTAGCATCCTAATGAAGTGTTTAAATGCCTTTTAATCACACCTTTTATTGGCTAATCTAATTACATGAAGTTTTAGGCTTAATTACTTGAGATATTATATTAATATACTTGACTCTCATTCCTCACACAAGGCCAACTGAAATTGATAACTTCTGGGCTGATTTATTAAGCTTAATTATCAACTTAATCAAATGTTTATATGCCCTCTAATTACATGTATTATTGTATGACTTGTTGCTAGCTAATGATGGTCATTAGTGCTCAATTTAACTAGCTTAACCCACTCTGAATCAGCTATTATTGTGGACTTTTGGGGCTTTTGTGATGTCATTTAGATGTCTTAATCAAGTGCTTAGGTATCTCTAATCACTACTTTTCCAAATCTAATTGGTTGCTTAATTAATCATATTGAATTTGGGTATTTTTCAAGCTTAATTTTCTCTTCATTGGCTTTTAAAATTTTGAAATACAATAGCCTTAATTTTGATGCTTTTAATTTGCATATAGTCAAATTGAAGAATTATGCAAATGATGTTAATTAGTGCAAGTTTAATTGTCCAATAGTTTTTTTTTTGCTAATTTCCTTTAATTTGATTAAGTGTTTTCATATTACTTTCTTGTCTCTTTTGGTTATAAAATAACCATTATTTTATATGTTAATTATATCACATTTTATGATCCCTAAGTATAGTATTATACTTCGCCTTTTGCTATTCCAAGTGAAACTTTCCTAAAATTATAATCCATAAATTATAATAACTTGAGACACATATTCACCTTCGTTTTATGCTAATTATTCATCAAAATATAAGATTTATGATGAATATGAATTTTGAGGTATTACATTCCCCCAAGTTAATTTAAATTTCATCCTCGAAGTTAAAACTCATAATCTTGGAAAAAACTTTAGACTTCTAGTCTAATTCTTTCCTATGCATGCTTACCCAGCATGCACCTTAATATTCAGACAACAGTCTCATTCATCTTCTACCCAAGTATATCAATCAAACACAGGAACCATCAGCCTATCCTCATAGTGTTTGGTTACGCTGGCTTCACTACCTGACTCATTCAGCCTCTCGGCTTTATTACATATTGCCCTTCCGAATCAATCTATCACCACTACACTAGAGATCCTAGCCTTACTGTTAGTTCTCAATATGTTTTGATGATTAACAACAAGTGAAAAATATGTTTTGAAGTTTCCAAGATTCTTTGAAAATCATCTAAGAGTTGCTTACCGCAGTATGGGATGGCATACTGCAGTATAGGGTCTTCCAGAAAGTCAATACTGCAGTATAAGGTGATATACCGCAGTATAGGACTTACAGAAGATCATCAAATTGATGAAGTTAAGTCAATACTGCAGTATGTTAGTTACATACCGCAGTATTGGACTCCCAGTGAAAGGCCATACCGCAGTATAGGATGTCATACTGCAGTATGGGGCCAACCCGAGAGCAACCGTATTTTCAAAATAAGTCCATACCGCAGTATAGCTATGTATACTGCAGTATAGGGACTTCCAGAGAGAAACCGCGTTTTTCAAAACAAGCCCATACCGCAGTATAGCCTTGTATACTGCAGTATAGGGGCATCCAGAGAGCAATGAAAATTCTAAGTCAAGCCAATACCGCAGTATAGGTATGTATACTGCAGTATAGGACCAACCCGAGAGCAATCAAGTTTTCTCACTCAAGTGAATACCGCAGTATGGAGTTGCATACTGCAGTAAAGGCTCTCACAGAAAGCTCTCTAAGTTTACAACTATTGCATACTGCAGTATAGGTTTTCATACTGCAGTATTGGGCAATCACGGGGTCTCTTCTCTTTGACAAAAACTCGCATACTGCAGTATGTTAGTTGCTTACCGCAGTATAGAGGATATCTTTCAAAATCATTTCGCGAGGTTTTTGTCTCTGGAAGTTGTTTACTGCAGTAAGCCTTTGGATACTGCAGTATGCACACTGGCATACTGCAGTATGGATGAACTTACCGCGGTATACAACGGTCAAAATTGATTTTTGAATTACACGAATTTGCAAATCATTATTGTTTGATCTTATTGCTTCCATAATTCATTCAATCATATTCCTAGCTATGTTTAACAAGTTTGTTGAGTGAATTTCAGCAATCACAGATGAAGATCAATGAAGGTCAAAGCAATAAAGCAAAAAGTGAACAGTGCATTAAATGCACTTCTGCAAATCAACCTATTCTTAGCTAATCCATCTGAGCACGCCTTCTAAACGTTAAAGAATGCTTACTACAACAAGTAAAGACATCTCCAACGGGCAAATTCTCAGAAAGCCACATCAGACTTCATTAAGACTTGGATTAGCAGAAATTTAGAAAGAGAAGATGACCAGAACCCAAGCTAATCACTTCCAACGGTTGGAATCATCTTACAACGGTCATTTAATGTTCTCTGCCTATAAATAGAGAGCATTAACTTCTTCTCAAGAAGAGACAACTACTTAGAACGAGAATTTATTGAGTCATTCATTGTATCAAGCTTACATCTGTATTGTATCATTTTGATACTTAGTTCTTCAGTGTTTATCTTATCTGCTCTGTAAGAGAGTCAAATATTTGTAAATCATTTATTGATTGTGATAACTACAAGTCAGGGGACTTGGTAGTTGGGGTGTATTGATTACAACTTGTAAGGGGGAGTGTGTTCTAGTGAGAGAACAGCTCTTAGTACAGAGTGTGTAATCAATATTGTTGAGTTAGTGGATTGAAAATCCCAAGTGAGGCTTGGGGACTGGATGTAGGTCAGAGAAAGGACCGAACCAGTATAAATCGTTGTGTGCGAAGCTCTTCTCTCTATCTCCTCTGTTCTGCTCTGTTCTGAGAGTGTAAAAACAGAACCAGTTTGCAAAAATTTTTAATATACCCAATTCACCCCCCCTCTTGGGTATAAAGCTCCTTTTACATTTGGTATCAGAGCCAGGTCTTCTCAGAAGAGTTTAACCACTCGAGAAGGATCACTATGGAAGGAATTCTTCCTGATGGAGCTTCAATCAACAGACCTCCCGGTTTCAATGGCGAACACTACTCTTTCTGGAAAGCAAAATTTCGTGTGTTCGTAATGGCTACAGAATATGGATTGTGGAGAGTATTTGAAACTGGAGATTATGTACCAGTTAAGGTTGAAGGAGGCATCACTGTTCCAAAGACCGAAGCTGAGTTCAACGATGATGATAAGAAGAATATTACTCTCAATAGCAAGGCCATCCTGATGCTTCAAAGTGCTCTTAGCCAAAAAGAGTTCTTTCGCATTTGCAATCTGTCAACAGCTAAGGAGATGTGGAAAGCACTAGAGATTGCATATGAAGGAACTTCTGGAATCAAGGAAAACCGGATTAATATTCTAACCACTGAATATGACTTGTTACGAATGAAGCAAGGAGAAAGCATTGGAGAGTTTCAGCTCAGATATACCCATTTGACAAATCAACTGGCTGCTCTAGGAAAGATCTTTGATCAAGGGTCTCAAGTAAGAAAGATTCTTAATATTCTGACCAAAGATTGGGAAGCAAAGGTCACAGCTATCGAAGAGGCTCGTGGAGAGTCGATGACGTCAGTTGCAGCCTTGTTTGGTAGCTTATCTGAATATGAGAGCAAGTTGAAGTTCAAGAAGGAATTAGAAGATGTCAATGGTGGCAACAATCGCAACAAGGGAGTGGCTCTGAATGCGGAAAAGGATGAGGAAGATGAGGACGAGGATGAAGAGATTGGCATGATGGTCCGGAGATTCAAGAAGTTTTATAAAAGAGATCAAGGCTTCAAGAAATTTCAGAAAGGAAGTTCGAGCTATGAATCAAAGAAGCCTATCATCTGCTATGAATGCGAGAAGCCCGGACACATCAAGGCAGAATGCCCTCAGCTGAAAAACCAAGAGAAAGAAAAGAAGAAATTCAAGAAATACAAAAAGAAGGCATATGTGTCAGCTATATGGGGAGATAGCTCATCGGATGAGGATGAAGCTGAAGAGGATGAAAGTGAAAAAGCCAACATATGCCTGGTTGCTGAGGAAGAAGAACAACCTAGTGAAATAAATGAGGTATGTCTTAGAGCATCAAGGCCGAACAAGTGGTACATTGATAGTGGATGCTCAAGACACATGACTGGAGACAAATCAAAGTTCTTATCAATAAAGCCAAAAGACGGAGGTAGAGTCACATTTGGAGGTGATCAATCCGGGAAAATCGCTGGCATTGGTGAGATAGGCAACAATGAAGGCCCACTCATCAAAGACGTCTACCTTGTAGAAGGATTGTGTCACAATCTCCTAAGTGTGAGCCAAAGCACCGATAAGGGTAATTTGGTAATATTTGACTCTGATGAATGCTTTATTGTTAAAAAGGATTTGATCTCCATAAATGATTTGAAAAATAAAGCTTTATTTAGAGCACCTAGAGATGGAAACTGTTATACTTTGAACCTCTCTAGCAATGCTTCTACTTCTGAAAATTGTTTTGTAAGTAACTTGAATGAGAGTTGGCTATGGCATAAGCGATTAGCTCATGTTAATATGTATCAACTTGACAAGTTATTGAAAAAGGATTTGGTTATTGGCATTCCCAAACTGAATTTCAAAAATGATATGATTTGTGATACTTGTCAAAAGGGAAAACAGACCAAATCTTCTTTTAAAGCTAAAAATGAAATTTCAACAAACAGACCTCTTCAACTTCTTCACATGGATCTAGTTGGACCAGCTAGAGTGAAAAGTCTTGGTGGAAACTTATACACTTTGGTCATTGTTGATGATTTCTCTAGATTTACTTGGACAATATTTTTATCTTCTAAAGATGAAACCTTTGATCAGTTTGTTTCATTTGCCAAGAAGGTCCAAAACGAGAAAGGGTTATCAATTTCAGGAATACGGACTGATCATGGTGGAGAGTTCGAGAATCAAGCCTTTGCTGAGTTCTGTGACAGTATGGGGATTGATCACAACTTTTCAGCACCAAGAACACCACAACAAAATGGTGTTGTGGAGAGAAAGAATAGAGTACTCACTGAAATGGCTAGAGCAATGTTGAACGAGTACATCACTTCGCAAGTATTTTGGGCTGATGCCATGAGTACGGCTTGCTACGTCTCCAACAGAGCATACTTGAGAAAGAAGCTGAATAAGACTCCATACGAACTCTACAAGGAAAGAAAGCCAAACCTAAGCCACCTTCGTGTCTTTGGCTGTAAGTGCTATGTGCACAATAATGGTAAAGACAATCTTGGTAAATTCGATCCTAAAGCTGATTTAGCTATCTTTATTGGTTACTCTAATAGGAGCAAAGCATATAGAGTTTTTTAATACTAGAACTAAGATTGTTGAGGAATCTATACATGTTGTATTCTGTGAATCTGAATCTGATAAATCCTTGGATGATGAAGAGGAGACTATTTTCAAAAACAAATTCTTTTCGAAAAATGCTCCTACTCCTTCTGAAAATTCAGAAAATGTTTTTGAGGCTGATCCTGAAAACAACTTAGAAAATCCTGATCAGTCTCAACCTAGAGCTTGGAGATTTTTAAGAAATCATCCTTTAGACCAAGTCATAGGTGATGTAAATCAAGGAGTCAGGACCAGAAATAGTACTCTGAATGAAGTTACATTTTCTGCATTTATTTCACATATAGAGCCCTCTAAGATAGAAGAAGCCCTTTCAGACAATGATTGGGTGATTGCTATGCAAGAGGAGCTACATCAATTTGATAGAAATCAAGTTTGGGACTTGGTACCTAGACCCAAAGACCATCCGGTAATTGGGACAAAATGGGTATTCAAGAACAAACGTGATGAGTCAGCCATCATTGTGCGTAACAAGGCTAGATTAGTGGCCAAAGGCTACAATCAAGAAGAAGGAATAGACTATGAAGAGACTTATGCTCCAGTAGCTAGATTGGAAGCAATAAGAGTTCTTCTAGCATTTGCATGCACAAAAGGTTTTAAACTCTATCAAATGGATGTCAAAAGTGCTTTTCTAAATGGTTTCATTCAAGAGGAGGTGTATGTTGAACAACCTCCAGGTTTTGAAAATGATCAATTTCCAGATCATGTTTTTAGACTTAAGAAAGCCTTGTATGGTCTTAAGCAAGCTCCTAGAGCTTGGTATGAAAGATTGAGTCAATTCTTACTCAATCAAGGATTTATTAGAGGAAAGGCTGATACAACATTGTTTATCAAGAAAAATAAATTGAATGAAATTTTAATTGTACAGATATATGTTGATGATATTATTTTCGGTGCTACTAATGACTCTTTGTGTGAGGAATTTTCCAAGTCTATGCAGGGGGAATTTGAGATGTCAATGATGGGAGAGCTCAATTACTTCCTTGGACTGCAAATCAAACAACGTAAGGATGGGATATTTATATCTCAAACCAAGTATTTAAATGATTTGCTGAAGAAGTTTGGAATGGACAAGTGCAATGGAGCTGACACACCAATGAGCACAACAACTTCTTTGGATGCTGATGAAGAGGGCAAGGATTTCAACATTACCAAGTATAGAGGAATGATTGGATCATTGCTCTATCTCACTGCAAGTCGCCCAGACATCCAATTCAGTGTTGGAATGTGTGCTCGGTTTCAATCCGCTCCTAAAGAGTCTCATGCTGAAAATGTGAAGAGGATATTCAGATATCTCTCTGATTCGAAGACTCTTGGGCTATGGTTTCCCAAAGGTCAGCCGGAGCATCTTGTGGCATATTCAGATTCGGATCATGCTGGCTATAAGACGGATAGAAAAAGTACAAGTGGGCAATGCGAGTTCTTTGGCAACTCACTTGTCTCTTGGTTTAGCAAGAAGCAAACTACCGTGGCCGTGTCCTCAACAGAAGCTGAATATGTGGCTGCCTCAAGTTGCTGTGCTCAAGTGTTGTGGTTGAAGCAACAACTTGCTGACTTGGGAGTGCACTTAAAGGAAATCCCAATACTTTGTGATAATACTAGCACAATAAGCTTGGCCAAGAATCCCGTGCAACATACAAGAACCAAGCATATTGATGTGAGACATCACTTCATCCGGGACCATGTCCAGAAGAGAGATGTGAAAGTGATGTTCATTCCAACTCATCTTCAATTAGCTGACATCTTCACCAAGCCTCTAGCCAAGGAACAATTCACTTTCATAAGGAGAGAATTGGGAATGGTAAATCCCAATGAATTGTAAGTTATTCTCCCTCAAATTAATGTTAGATGTGTCATTGATGATTAATCTTTACTAACTTAAGCATCGGAGAGTTTAGTCTTTGTTTTTGCAGGGTGTTTTTGATGTTTCAGTAGAGCTATACCGCGGTATGCAAGTGATATACCGCAGTATAGGGTGTGTGAGAAGCAAAAATTCCAAGTGTGCAAGATGCTTACTGCAGTATGTAAGTGGTATACTGCAGTATGTCCATCGGGGTTTCAGAGTTTCAGACATGCAAGAGGTATACTGCAGTATGTAAGTGATATACTGCAGTATGGGATCAGACAGAGGCCAAAGCTGAGTATGGAAGAGGGATACTGCAGTATGTAAGTCATATACTGCAGTATGGGGTCAGACAGAAACGAAGTTTCAGGTATGCAAGAGGCATACTGCAGTATGTAAGTGCTATACTGCAGTATGGCCATCGGGTTTTCAAAACTTCTCTCAACATTTTTGAAGTCCAGGTCAGTATACTTCCATCCTTACTGCAGTATGTAAATGAAAGTATGCTATACTGCAGTATGCAAGAACCTTACTGCAGTATACAAGTCTGTCTATATATACTGAAACACGGTGTTCTTTCATACTCGCGTCTATACCACAGTAAGACCTAGCAGTATCGCGTCTTTCTCTTCCATCTCTCTTTGAAAGCGTCACAAATCCTCGTTAAACTACCAAAAATCCTCACCAAATCTCTCTCATTTCCTTCCCAATCTCATTCTCACCGAAACCCTAGCGTAAAAATGTCCAAAGATCAATCTCTCTCCAAACAACCCTCTTCTTCTCTTCCTCTCAGAGCACCAAGATCGAAATCAATTCCTAAGAAATTAGGGGATGGTATTGATCGTCAGATTCCCGGCATTAGTGTTCCTTTACCCAGAACATCTTCGCCAAATCCCAAGAAGAGGGGAACTTCATCCAGAGCATCTGTCCCATCTTCAGCCGCGAAGAAGAAGAAGTCTGGAGAGCCAAGCAAGACACAAGAGAAGAGGACCGTTGTTCCTCAAAAGGCAAGGTCCAAAAGAGCCTCCACGACTGTCATTTCGTCTCCATCGTCTGTTGATGTTTCTGGGTCTTCGTCAGAAACTGAGTCTGAACAAGACTCCTCTCTCGTGGTAGCAAATGCAGTCGAGGAGATCAAGATTCACAAGAATGCGCCAGAAGGATTCAAGGTTACTCCTGTCCTACTTCCTCCCAGTTTAAATGCCAAGTTCAAAGATCTTTATGGGAGCCGAGGATTTTGCACTGTCACTTCTGTTGATCTGGAACAAGTCTACCGAGAGTGCAACGTGAATCTCTCACCATGGTTCGGGCCATATGCTACGCTCGTCTCCATCGAGGCTGCCTACTGTCCTGAGTTGGTCAAGATGTTTTACTTCAACATGGCGACCAATCACATCTTGAGCTCTGAAGGTAGACTGATTGAGGAAAGGGTCACAACTTCTGTGAGAGGAGTTAAATTTACACTATCTGCCGCCATCCTCAACAAGATCCTTAAGGTGGTCAACCCTCCAGAAGCATCCACTCCGAAGTATTCTAATGAGGAAGTATATGCCACACTTATGCCCGGTCAGGACATACCGGATGATCAGAGGGTTCACTTGACATTCAAGCCCTCGGAGATGCCTCATTTGCACCGTGTGATATGGTACGTGTATTCACGTAACTTTGTGCAAAAAGGCGGGAGCTACACGCACTTCACGCAGAAAGACTACCGCTTCTTCACCGCCTTCATCCGCAAGCATCCGCTCAATATTGGGCAGTGGCTGTTCAAGGAGATTAGCCACTTCAGATTCGTATCCCGCAAGGGATCCTACATGCCCTTTGCATCTCTGGTCTCTCTGATATTGTACTACCATAAGATATGGTATGTGGGTCCTCCCGAGCAGATGAAGTTTATCCCAGCCTTTGGCAAGACTCAGCTCAACTTGATGAAGATTCAGTTCGAGCCAGAAGGATCTGGGCAGTCGAGAGCTCCACCGCGGTCACAGACTCGTGCATCTCAGTCAGTTGCACATGAGGCCCAGTCTGCTCCACCACCACTTCCTTCAGATTTTGATGAACGGATTAGAGCAATTGTGGATGCTGCACTTGTATCTCACCGAGCTATGATGAAGGCAGAGTTTGATATGATTCGGGCTGACATCAAGTTGGGGGTTATGGATGTGATAGTGGCTCAGTCACAGGTTCTCTCTGAACTGGTCAAGGTGAAAGATGCTATTGATGATCAAGGGATCAACTTGGGCTCTACATTGTCAGTCACCTTAGCTGCTGCCTCAGATGCCAGAGACAAGGCTCAGCAACTCCTTCAACACTTTGGACTTGGTGGCTCATCTTCATCTTCATTCGGTTTTACCACTGGTCCATCCTCTCCGACTCCTGTTCCAGAAGCCCAACCATCTATACCCGTATCCCAGCCTTCCACAACCTCACCAGAACCCCACTTCTCACCACCATCATCACCCACTTTCTCATTTCCCAGTCCACCTCATAGCCCACCCCACCCCACCTCTTCCCCGGTCACCCCTACCACCGAGATTCTTCCGAATCCTCTTCCATCTCCACCTACTCCATCTACTGAGCTCTTCCCTACACCCTCTCCATATGCTGTGCCCCATGATTCCGCTTTTGATCCCAACACAGCTATGGTCCTCTATTCTCCTCCTCTTATTATCCTAGATCCCGAGTATGTTGATGATGACAAAGGGGGAGAAGCAGAGAAAGATGCTTAGTGTTTAGAGGTTTAGTAGGATGATTAGTTGATGTAGGTGTAGGTGTAGGAAGCTTGTAATGTTTTAATCTTGTTTTGCTGATATCAGTGATTATCAGAGTATTTATCCTCTTCTGATATCAGTTAGATACAACTCATGTATGATGTTTTAAATGAATATGAACATATTTTGCACATGTTTACGAGTTCAATTATATATCTGCTGCTATTCTCTGATGTCTATGTTTAAAAATGCAAATTGGATATTTTTCTGATAATTCAACTCTGATATTTTGAAAACTTCAATCTGAAAGCTACACATCTTTCTAAATCTTTCAAAAGAATGTTTATAAGTGTTGTCATCATCAAAAAGGGGGAGAATGTTAGTTCTCAATATGTTTTGATGATTAACAACAAGTGAAAAATATGTTTTGAAGTTTCCAAGATTCTTTGAAAATCATCTAAGAGTTGCTTACCGCAGTATGGGATGGCATACTGCAGTATAGGGTCTTCCAGAAAGTCAATACTGCAGTATAAGGTGATATACCGCAGTATAGGACTTACAGAAGATCATCAAATTGATGAAGTTAAGTCAATACTGCAGTATGTTAGTTACATACCGCAGTATTGGACTCCCAGTGAAAGGCCATACCGCAGTATAGGATGTCATACTGCAGTATGGGGCCAACCCGAGAGCAACCGTATTTTCAAAATAAGTCCATACCGCAGTATAGCTATGTATACTGCAGTATAGGGACTTCCAGAGAGAAACCGCGTTTTTCAAAACAAGCCCATACCGCAGTATAGCCTTGTATACTGCAGTATAGGGGCATCCAGAGAGCAATGAAAATTCTAAGTCAAGCCAATACCGCAGTATAGGTATGTATACTGCAGTATAGGACCAACCCGAGAGCAATCAAGTTTTCTCACTCAAGTGAATACCGCAGTATGGAGTTGCATACTGCAGTAAAGGCTCTCACAGAAAGCTCTCTAAGTTTACAACTATTGCATACTGCAGTATAGGTTTTCATACTGCAGTATTGGGCAATCACGGGGTCTCTTCTCTTTGACAAAAACTCGCATACTGCAGTATGTTAGTTGCTTACCGCAGTATAGAGGATATCTTTCAAAATCATTTCGCGAGGTTTTTGTCTCTGGAAGTTGTTTACTGCAGTAAGCCTTTGGATACTGCAGTATGCACACTGGCATACTGCAGTATGGATGAACTTACCGCGGTATACAACGGTCAAAATTGATTTTTGAATTACACGAATTTGCAAATCATTATTGTTTGATCTTATTGCTTCCATAATTCATTCAATCATATTCCTAGCTATGTTTAACAAGTTTGTTGAGTGAATTTCAGCAATCACAGATGAAGATCAATGAAGGTCAAAGCAATAAAGCAAAAAGTGAACAGTGCATTAAATGCACTTCTGCAAATCAACCTATTCTTAGCTAATCCATCTGAGCACGCCTTCTAAACGTTAAAGAATGCTTACTACAACAAGTAAAGACATCTCCAACGGGCAAATTCTCAGAAAGCCACATCAGACTTCATTAAGACTTGGATTAGCAGAAATTTAGAAAGAGAAGATGACCAGAACCCAAGCTAATCACTTCCAACGGTTGGAATCATCTTACAACGGTCATTTAATGTTCTCTGCCTATAAATAGAGAGCATTAACTTCTTCTCAAGAAGAGACAACTACTTAGAACGAGAATTTATTGAGTCATTCATTGTATCAAGCTTACATCTGTATTGTATCATTTTGATACTTAGTTCTTCAGTGTTTATCTTATCTGCTCTGTAAGAGAGTCAAATATTTGTAAATCATTTATTGATTGTGATAACTACAAGTCAGGGGACTTGGTAGTTGGGGTGTATTGATTACAACTTGTAAGGGGGAGTGTGTTCTAGTGAGAGAACAGCTCTTAGTACAGAGTGTGTAATCAATATTGTTGAGTTAGTGGATTGAAAATCCCAAGTGAGGCTTGGGGACTGGATGTAGGTCAGAGAAAGGACCGAACCAGTATAAATCGTTGTGTGCGAAGCTCTTCTCTCTATCTCCTCTGTTCTGCTCTGTTCTGAGAGTGTAAAAACAGAACCAGTTTGCAAAAATTTTTAATATACCCAATTCACCCCCCCCTCTTGGGTATAAAGCTCCTTTTACATTTGGTATCAGAGCCAGGTCTTCTCAGAAGAGTTTAACCACTCGAGAAGGATCACTATGGAAGGAATTCTTCCTGATGGAGCTTCAATCAACAGACCTCCCGGTTTCAATGGCGAACACTACTCTTTCTGGAAAGCAAAATTTCGTGTGTTCGTAATGGCTACAGAATATGGATTGTGGAGAGTATTTGAAACTGGAGATTATGTACCAGTTACGGTTGAAGGAGGCATCACTGTTCCAAAGACCGAAGCTGAGTTCAACGATGATGATAAGAAGAATATTACTCTCAATAGCAAGGCCATCCTGATGCTTCAAAGTGCTCTTAGCCAAAAAGAGTTCTTTCGCATTTGCAATCTGTCAACAGCTAAGGAGATGTGGAAAGCACTAGAGATTGCATATGAAGGAACTTCTGGAATCAAGGAAAACCGGATTAATATTCTAACCACTGAATATGACTTGTTGCGAATGAAGCAAGGAGAAAGCATTGGAGAGTTTCAGCTCAGATATACCCATTTGACAAATCAACTGGCTGCTCTAGGAAAGATCTTTGATCAAGGGTCTCAAGTAAGAAAGATTCTTAATATTCTGACCAAAGATTGGGAAGCAAAGGTCACAGCTATCGAAGAGGCTCGTGGAGAGTCGATGACGTCAGTTGCAGCCTTGTTTGGTAGCTTATCTGAATATGAGAGCAAGTTGAAGTTCAAGAAGGAATTAGAAGATGTCAATGGTGGCAACAATCGCAACAAGGGAGTGGCTCTGAATGCGGAAAAGGATGAGGAAGATGAGGACGAGGATGAAGAGATTGGCATGATGGTCCGGAGATTCAAGAAGTTTTATAAAAGAGATCAAGGCTTCAAGAAATTTCAGAAAGGAAGTTCGAGCTATGAATCAAAGAAGCCTATCATCTGCTATGAATGCGAGAAGCCCGGACACATCAAGGCAGAATGCCCTCAGCTGAAAAACCAAGAGAAAGAAAAGAAGAAATTCAAGAAATACAAAAAGAAGGCATATGTGTCAGCTATATGGGGAGATAGCTCATCGGATGAGGATGAAGCTGAAGAGGATGAAAGTGAAAAAGCCAACATATGCCTGGTTGCTGAGGAAGAAGAACAACCTAGTGAAATAAATGAGGTATGTCTTAGAGCATCAAGGCCGAACAAGTGGTACATTGATAGTGGATGCTCAAGACACATGACTGGAGACAAATCAAAGTTCTTATCAATAAAGCCAAAAGACGGAGGTAGAGTCACATTTGGAGGTGATCAATCCGGGAAAATCGCTGGCATTGGTGAGATAGGCAACAATGAAGGCCCACTCATCAAAGACGTCTACCTTGTAGAAGGATTGTGTCACAATCTCCTAAGTGTGAGCCAAAGCACCGATAAGGGTAATTTGGTAATATTTGACTCTGATGAATGCTTTATTGTTAAAAAGGATTTGATCTCCATAAATGATTTGAAAAATAAAGCTTTATTTAGAGCACCTAGAGATGGAAACTGTTATACTTTGAACCTCTCTAGCAATGCTTCTACTTCTGAAAATTGTTTTGTAAGTAACTTGAATGAGAGTTGGCTATGGCATAAGCGATTAGCTCATGTTAATATGTATCAACTTGACAAGTTATTGAAAAAGGATTTGGTTATTGGCATTCCCAAACTGAATTTCAAAAATGATATGATTTGTGATACTTGTCAAAAGGGAAAACAGACCAAATCTTCTTTTAAAGCTAAAAATGAAATTTCAACAAACAGACCTCTTCAACTTCTTCACATGGATCTAGTTGGACCAGCTAGAGTGAAAAGTCTTGGTGGAAACTTATACACTTTGGTCATTGTTGATGATTTCTCTAGATTTACTTGGACAATATTTTTATCTTCTAAAGATGAAACCTTTGATCAGTTTGTTTCATTTGCCAAGAAGGTCCAAAACGAGAAAGGGTTATCAATTTCAGGAATACGGACTGATCATGGTGGAGAGTTCGAGAATCAAGCCTTTGCTGAGTTCTGTGACAGTATGGGGATTGATCACAACTTTTCAGCACCAAGAACACCACAACAAAATGGTGTTGTGGAGAGAAAGAATAGAGTACTCACTGAAATGGCTAGAGCAATGTTGAACGAGTACATCACTTCGCAAGTATTTTGGGCTGATGCCATGAGTACGGCTTGCTACGTCTCCAACAGAGCATACTTGAGAAAGAAGCTGAATAAGACTCCATACGAACTCTACAAGGAAAGAAAGCCAAACCTAAGCCACCTTCGTGTCTTCGGCTGTAAGTGCTATGTGCACAATAATGGTAAAGACAATCTTGGTAAATTCGATCCTAAAGCTGATTTAGCTATCTTTATTGGTTACTCTAATAGGAGCAAAGCATATAGAGTTTTTTAATACTAGAACTAAGATTGTTGAGGAATCTATACATGTTGTATTCTGTGAATCTGAATCTGATAAATCCTTGGATGATGAAGAGGAGACTATTTTCAAAAACAAATTCTTTTCGAAAAATGCTCCTACTCCTTCTGAAAATTCAGAAAATGTTTTTGAGGCTGATCCTGAAAACAACTTAGAAAATCCTGATCAGTCTCAACCTAGAGCTTGGAGATTTTTAAGAAATCATCCTTTAGACCAAGTCATAGGTGATGTAAATCAAGGAGTCAGGACCAGAAATAGTACTCTGAATGAAGTTACATTTTCTGCATTTATTTCACATATAGAGCCCTCTAAGATAGAAGAAGCCCTTTCAGACAATGATTGGGTGATTGCTATGCAAGAGGAGCTACATCAATTTGATAGAAATCAAGTTTGGGACTTGGTACCTAGACCCAAAGACCATCCGGTAATTGGGACAAAATGGGTATTCAAGAACAAACGTGATGAGTCAGCCATCATTGTGCGTAACAAGGCTAGATTAGTGGCCAAAGGCTACAATCAAGAAGAAGGAATAGACTATGAAGAGACTTATGCTCCAGTAGCTAGATTGGAAGCAATAAGAGTTCTTCTAGCATTTGCATGCACAAAAGGTTTTAAACTCTATCAAATGGATGTCAAAAGTGCTTTTCTAAATGGTTTCATTCAAGAGGAGGTGTATGTTGAACAACCTCCAGGTTTTGAAAATGATCAATTTCCAGATCATGTTTTTAGACTTAAGAAAGCCTTGTATGGTCTTAAGCAAGCTCCTAGAGCTTGGTATGAAAGATTGAGTCAATTCTTACTCAATCAAGGATTTATTAGAGGAAAGGCTGATACAACATTGTTTATCAAGAAAAATAAATTGAATGAAATTTTAATTGTACAGATATATGTTGATGATATTATTTTCGGTGCTACTAATGACTCTTTGTGTGAGGAATTTTCCAAGTCTATGCAGGGGGAATTTGAGATGTCAATGATGGGAGAGCTCAATTACTTCCTTGGACTGCAAATCAAACAACGTAAGGATGGGATATTTATATCTCAAACCAAGTATTTAAATGATTTGCTGAAGAAGTTTGGAATGGACAAGTGCAATGGAGCTGACACACCAATGAGCACAACAACTTCTTTGGATGCTGATGAAGAGGGCAAGGATTTCAACATTACCAAGTATAGAGGAATGATTGGATCATTGCTCTATCTCACTGCAAGTCGCCCAGACATCCAATTCAGTGTTGGAATGTGTGCTCGGTTTCAATCCGCTCCTAAAGAGTCTCATGCTGAAAATGTGAAGAGGATATTCAGATATCTCTCTGATTCGAAGACTCTTGGGCTATGGTTTCCCAAAGGTCAGCCGGAGCATCTTGTGGCATATTCAGATTCGGATCATGCTGGCTATAAGACGGATAGAAAAAGTACAAGTGGGCAATGCGAGTTCTTTGGCAACTCACTTGTCTCTTGGTTTAGCAAGAAGCAAACTACCGTGGCCGTGTCCTCAACAGAAGCTGAATATGTGGCTGCCTCAAGTTGCTGTGCTCAAGTGTTGTGGTTGAAGCAACAACTTGCTGACTTGGGAGTGCACTTAAAGGAAATCCCAATACTTTGTGATAATACTAGCACAATAAGCTTGGCCAAGAATCCCGTGCAACATACAAGAACCAAGCATATTGATGTGAGACATCACTTCATCCGGGACCATGTCCAGAAGAGAGATGTGAAAGTGATGTTCATTCCAACTCATCTTCAATTAGCTGACATCTTCACCAAGCCTCTAGCCAAGGAACAATTCACTTTCATAAGGAGAGAATTGGGAATGGTAAATCCCAATGAATTGTAAGTTATTCTCCCTCAAATTAATGTTAGATGTGTCATTGATGATTAATCTTTACTAACTTAAGCATCGGAGAGTTTAGTCTTTGTTTTTGCAGGGTGTTTTTGATGTTTCAGTAGAGCTATACCGCGGTATGCAAGTGATATACCGCAGTATAGGGTGTGTGAGAAGCAAAAATTCCAAGTGTGCAAGATGCTTACTGCAGTATGTAAGTGGTATACTGCAGTATGTCCATCGGGGTTTCAGAGTTTCAGACATGCAAGAGGTATACTGCAGTATGTAAGTGATATACTGCAGTATGGGATCAGACAGAGGCCAAAGCTGAGTATGGAAGAGGGATACTGCAGTATGTAAGTCATATACTGCAGTATGGGGTCAGACAGAAACGAAGTTTCAGGTATGCAAGAGGCATACTGCAGTATGTAAGTGCTATACTGCAGTATGGCCATCGGGTTTTCAAAACTTCTCTCAACATTTTTGAAGTCCAGGTCAGTATACTTCCATCCTTACTGCAGTATGTAAATGAAAGTATGCTATACTGCAGTATGCAAGAACCTTACTGCAGTATACAAGTCTGTCTATATATACTGAAACACGGTGTTCTTTCATACTCGCGTCTATACCACAGTAAGACCTAGCAGTATCGCGTCTTTCTCTTCCATCTCTCTTTGAAAGCGTCACAAATCCTCGTTAAACTACCAAAAATCCTCACCAAATCTCTCTCATTTCCTTCCCAATCTCATTCTCACCGAAACCCTAGCGTAAAAATGTCCAAAGATCAATCTCTCTCCAAACAACCCTCTTCTTCTCTTCCTCTCAGAGCACCAAGATCGAAATCAATTCCTAAGAAATTAGGGGATGGTATTGATCGTCAGATTCCCGGCATTAGTGTTCCTTTACCCAGAACATCTTCGCCAAATCCCAAGAAGAGGGGAACTTCATCCAGAGCATCTGTCCCATCTTCAGCCGCGAAGAAGAAGAAGTCTGGAGAGCCAAGCAAGACACAAGAGAAGAGGACCGTTGTTCCTCAAAAGGCAAGGTCCAAAAGAGCCTCCACGACTGTCATTTCGTCTCCATCGTCTGTTGATGTTTCTGGGTCTTCGTCAGAAACTGAGTCTGAACAAGACTCCTCTCTCGTGGTAGCAAATGCAGTCGAGGAGATCAAGATTCACAAGAATGCGCCAGAAGGATTCAAGGTTACTCCTGTCCTACTTCCTCCCAGTTTAAATGCCAAGTTCAAAGATCTTTATGGGAGCCGAGGATTTTGCACTGTCACTTCTGTTGATCTGGAACAAGTCTACCGAGAGTGCAACGTGAATCTCTCACCATGGTTCGGGCCATATGCTACGCTCGTCTCCATCGAGGCTGCCTACTGTCCTGAGTTGGTCAAGATGTTTTACTTCAACATGGCGACCAATCACATCTTGAGCTCTGAAGGTAGACTGATTGAGGAAAGGGTCACAACTTCTGTGAGAGGAGTTAAATTTACACTATCTGCCGCCATCCTCAACAAGATCCTTAAGGTGGTCAACCCTCCAGAAGCATCCACTCCGAAGTATTCTAATGAGGAAGTATATGCCACACTTATGCCCGGTCAGGACATACCGGATGATCAGAGGGTTCACTTGACATTCAAGCCCTCGGAGATGCCTCATTTGCACCGTGTGATATGGTACGTGTATTCACGTAACTTTGTGCAAAAAGGCGGGAGCTACACGCACTTCACGCAGAAAGACTACCGCTTCTTCACCGCCTTCATCCGCAAGCATCCGCTCAATATTGGGCAGTGGCTGTTCAAGGAGATTAGCCACTTCAGATTCGTATCCCGCAAGGGATCCTACATGCCCTTTGCATCTCTGGTCTCTCTGATATTGTACTACCATAAGATATGGTATGTGGGTCCTCCCGAGCAGATGAAGTTTATCCCAGCCTTTGGCAAGACTCAGCTCAACTTGATGAAGATTCAGTTCGAGCCAGAAGGATCTGGGCAGTCGAGAGCTCCACCGCGGTCACAGACTCGTGCATCTCAGTCAGTTGCACATGAGGCCCAGTCTGCTCCACCACCACTTCCTTCAGATTTTGATGAACGGATTAGAGCAATTGTGGATGCTGCACTTGTATCTCACCGAGCTATGATGAAGGCAGAGTTTGATATGATTCGGGCTGACATCAAGTTGGGGGTTATGGATGTGATAGTGGCTCAGTCACAGGTTCTCTCTGAACTGGTCAAGGTGAAAGATGCTATTGATGATCAAGGGATCAACTTGGGCTCTACATTGTCAGTCACCTTAGCTGCTGCCTCAGATGCCAGAGACAAGGCTCAGCAACTCCTTCAACACTTTGGACTTGGTGGCTCATCTTCATCTTCATTCGGTTTTACCACTGGTCCATCCTCTCCGACTCCTGTTCCAGAAGCCCAACCATCTATACCCGTATCCCAGCCTTCCACAACCTCACCAGAACCCCACTTCTCACCACCATCATCACCCACTTTCTCATTTCCCAGTCCACCTCATAGCCCACCCCACCCCACCTCTTCCCCGGTCACCCCTACCACCGAGATTCTTCCGAATCCTCTTCCATCTCCACCTACTCCATCTACTGAGCTCTTCCCTACACCCTCTCCATATGCTGTGCCCCATGATTCCGCTTTTGATCCCAACACAGCTATGGTCCTCTATTCTCCTCCTCTTATTATCCTAGATCCCGAGTATGTTGATGATGACAAAGGGGGAGAAGCAGAGAAAGATGCTTAGTGTTTAGAGGTTTAGTAGGATGATTAGTTGATGTAGGTGTAGGTGTAGGAAGCTTGTAATGTTTTAATCTTGTTTTGCTGATATCAGTGATTATCAGAGTATTTATCCTCTTCTGATATCAGTTAGATACAACTCATGTATGATGTTTTAAATGAATATGAACATATTTTGCACATGTTTACGAGTTCAATTATATATCTGCTGCTATTCTCTGATGTCTATGTTTAAAAATGCAAATTGGATATTTTTCTGATAATTCAACTCTGATATTTTGAAAACTTCAATCTGAAAGCTACACATCTTTCTAAATCTTTCAAAAGAATGTTTATAAGTGTTGTCATCATCAAAAAGGGGGAGAATGTTAGTTCTCAATATGTTTTGATGATTAACAACAAGTGAAAAATATGTTTTGAAGTTTCCAAGATTCTTTGAAAATCATCTAAGAGTTGCTTACCGCAGTATGGGATGGCATACTGCAGTATAGGGTCTTCCAGAAAGTCAATACTGCAGTATAAGGTGATATACCGCAGTATAGGACTTACAGAAGATCATCAAATTGATGAAGTTAAGTCAATACTGCAGTATGTTAGTTACATACCGCAGTATTGGACTCCCAGTGAAAGGCCATACCGCAGTATAGGATGTCATACTGCAGTATGGGGCCAACCCGAGAGCAACCGTATTTTCAAAATAAGTCCATACCGCAGTATAGCTATGTATACTGCAGTATAGGGACTTCCAGAGAGAAACCGCGTTTTTCAAAACAAGCCCATACCGCAGTATAGCCTTGTATACTGCAGTATAGGGGCATCCAGAGAGCAATGAAAATTCTAAGTCAAGCCAATACCGCAGTATAGGTATGTATACTGCAGTATAGGACCAACCCGAGAGCAATCAAGTTTTCTCACTCAAGTGAATACCGCAGTATGGAGTTGCATACTGCAGTAAAGGCTCTCACAGAAAGCTCTCTAAGTTTACAACTATTGCATACTGCAGTATAGGTTTTCATACTGCAGTATTGGGCAATCACGGGGTCTCTTCTCTTTGACAAAAACTCGCATACTGCAGTATGTTAGTTGCTTACCGCAGTATAGAGGATATCTTTCAAAATCATTTCGCGAGGTTTTTGTCTCTGGAAGTTGTTTACTGCAGTAAGCCTTTGGATACTGCAGTATGCACACTGGCATACTGCAGTATGGATGAACTTACCGCGGTATACAACGGTCAAAATTGATTTTTGAATTACACGAATTTGCAAATCATTATTGTTTGATCTTATTGCTTCCATAATTCATTCAATCATATTCCTAGCTATGTTTAACAAGTTTGTTGAGTGAATTTCAGCAATCACAGATGAAGATCAATGAAGGTCAAAGCAATAAAGCAAAAAGTGAACAGTGCATTAAATGCACTTCTGCAAATCAACCTATTCTTAGCTAATCCATCTGAGCACGCCTTCTAAACGTTAAAGAATGCTTACTACAACAAGTAAAGACATCTCCAACGGGCAAATTCTCAGAAAGCCACATCAGACTTCATTAAGACTTGGATTAGCAGAAATTTAGAAAGAGAAGATGACCAGAACCCAAGCTAATCACTTCCAACGGTTGGAATCATCTTACAACGGTCATTTAATGTTCTCTGCCTATAAATAGAGAGCATTAACTTCTTCTCAAGAAGAGACAACTACTTAGAACGAGAATTTATTGAGTCATTCATTGTATCAAGCTTACATCTGTATTGTATCATTTTGATACTTAGTTCTTCAGTGTTTATCTTATCTGCTCTGTAAGAGAGTCAAATATTTGTAAATCATTTATTGATTGTGATAACTACAAGTCAGGGGACTTGGTAGTTGGGGTGTATTGATTACAACTTGTAAGGGGGAGTGTGTTCTAGTGAGAGAACAGCTCTTAGTACAGAGTGTGTAATCAATATTGTTGAGTTAGTGGATTGAAAATCCCAAGTGAGGCTTGGGGACTGGATGTAGGTCAGAGAAAGGACCGAACCAGTATAAATCGTTGTGTGCGAAGCTCTTCTCTCTATCTCCTCTGTTCTGCTCTGTTCTGAGAGTGTAAAAACAGAACCAGTTTGCAAAAATTTTTAATATACCCAATTCACCCCCCCTCTTGGGTATAAAGCTCCTTTTACACTTACCCCTTAGGAAATCATCCTTAAGTCTTAGGCATCTCATCTATCACTTGGTGCAACGAATGTTTTTCCAACCTCAACATGTACTCTAGACATACTAGTCAAAAGTCACCATGCTAATCAGCATTCCACACAGTGCCAAGCATCATACGTCTTAGGGCCCAGGAACACTGCCCTGTGCAAACTTGCATATCGGGTCTTACCGCCTCAAGCCTCTACTCTTCTATTTCTTTTGAGCTTCCTCAATTTAACGTTCTCAAAGCATTGTAGCTAACCAATACTATCTAACTTAACTAGTTTAGTATTTTAGACCTTTCTAATAGTTCCTGTTCCTATATCATAATCTCCAACTATACCGTTTTTCTTTTAAATATAGTACCATCAACAATCATGTCATCACTACTCAATACTATTATGTGTCTTATTTACACATTGAAAATTTTTTTGTAGTTGCAATACATTTCACAATCCGCACCATACCAAAAAGTAATAGTGCCATCAAATTTTCAAACTTAATGTTGTCAACACAAATTTTTGAAAGCACATTTACTGTCGGAGCGGTTTTAGAAAATATGTACTATACAGGCACTTATTTATGAGCGGGATAATCTATTTCACAAATTTTTAACAATTAAGAGCTTACACTACCACTTCAACCATTTGGTATAGTGACATATCCCATTCTCTACATCCGACCACTGCATCAGTAGTGCCATTAATCGATGTGGGAAAGTTTTCGCCCCTCATATAAGGGACCCAACGCTGGCACATAAACTAGTGACCCTATCTATTGGGAACTCGGCCCTGTCATAGATAGTCAGGCCCCATAACATAAAAGCACACGCTTTACAAGGTGAAGTGTTTCGGATTGGGTGTATTCACAACGGGTGTGATTTTTAGCCCCCACAAAATAAATCCCCTTAATTTTCAAATATCTTATTAAAAAGAGTTTTATCAATGGTCTGCGATTTCATTTTTTTTAAAAAAAAAAACAACCTAGTGAGACCTAGCAACCACGTATATTCACAACAATTTTTGGCCTTTTCTAGTTCCGTACTGCCTTTACCACAACATAGTTGAAAACTCAGTTTCAAACTTTGGATTTTAACAAAACCCCTTTTTTATAAAACAACATTACTTCAAAAGGGTAATGGTCACTTTTGAAAACATTTCATTCGAAAACTCAATTTCAAAAATTTATAAATTTAAAAATTCCATTTGAAATTTTCAAATACAGCAGGTGCATTGGTAAGTTTAAACATTCAGGAATCCAGACAACTAACTTTAGAAGGTCATCACATCTTTATCTCAGCTTTTCGACTATTTTCAATACAATGTATGTAGTCCATCGTCTATTAATTGTGGCCCTCTACCAGCCTATGAACATATTAGTCTTACAGGACTTATAGCTTTACTATGAATACATGACGTCCTAAGAACATACCGGTCCAGCAGGTCCTATTGCCTACCACAAAAACTTATGACATACTTATTCTTAATAGCTAAGAGGTACACACCATCATTTCGTCCTTACTAGGACAAACTGTTAGAAATTATGCCCTAGGGGCAATTCATTGTACTTTGGATATTTAAGTTATTTAAAGTATTCTCTTTTGTTATCATTTTCGTTTTCATGTTCGTATTGATAACTGCATCCTTGGATAATCTTATAGATTATCCTAAATGTCCCTGGTCGGTCATCTACACGGGAGTGAAGATGAAATAAGACCAGTATGACTTTGATGAGGTATGGAGATACGAGTCAAAGTCATGGGCACTTGTAAGAGTACAAGGTGCTGGACCGACCCACTATGAGAAAGCTGCATGGATTAAGTCATAAGCTTATCTCATGTATAACCGTGTCATGACGCCCTATGACCTGAGACCATCATAGATTCCTACATGATGAGTCACTGGTCTTTGACCTAGTCAAAAGTCACCTTTGACCGGGTGATGATAAAGGCTTGGATCGGGATCAGTGGTTTTCATGCGGAGGAATGTGAGTGGTCAAGATAGGATTTGTCCCTCACATATGTAGAGAGATAATGCTGGGCCCCTCGATGAGTGAGTCTAAGAAATGTATGGCCATACTGTGATGGAAAAGAGTTTCCATTTCACTTATTAGACTACTCGAGAATCGAGAAAGCAATGGTCAAGAAAAGGAAGTTGACATTATCCATGCCTCATCCTTGACCAAATTATCACGTGACAAAAGGGATGTGACATGGTTGTACGATAGGTAGTATCGTGTCGTCGATCCCCATGTGAATTGGGTAGTCGCAATGTCTTGCTAGAGGCCGCCTGCGACTTGTGGGCTGATACAGTGTTGGCCCACTGCCAATCTCATATGGGCCTGCAGGGTCGCACACAAGAATAATCCAACACGGGTGAAAGTGTCCAGGTTCATTGAATCTCATATTAATATGAGATTAAATGAATACTAAATTTGATCTAGAATTTATATATATATATATATATATATAATTCAAAATTAATATATATATATATTATAAATTGAGATTATAATATTATATATGATATTAGTTTAGTATTTAATTTATTTGATAAATTAAATATCTGAAACAAATAGAGATATTGTATCTCATTTAATTTCGAATAAAGATATCGTATATCTGTTTAATATTAAATTGAGATATGGTATCTCAGATTTAATTAAATAGATAGATATCATATCTCGGATTTAATTTATGATGATAAATTAAATCAAAAGGCTTTAAATTTAGATTTGATTTAAATTCAAAATTCGAATTTCCAAATCTGGCTTTTAATATATTCAATTACATTTATGAGATAGATGTGATTGATATGTTGACCAGATTCAAAAATCCGAATTTCCGAAATTAATAAAGGATTAATTTTGGTTATATAATACGCCTATCGGGTTTAGAAAAACCTACGGACTTTTCAGTCGAGTGTATTCAGAAAAGCCGCGAGAAACCCTAGAGCAACTTGAGAGAGAGAGACGCACAAGAAGCGCTAGCACGCTGCCGCAACCGTGTTTGGGGATTGTTCGTGTGGATACCAGTAGAGGAAGCCGATCCAAGAGTCGACTTCTGCTGATCGAAAGAACAAGACGCGGACGTGTTGATCACCCACCTGATCAAAGGAACGAGACGCAGACGTGTTGTTCGAGAAGGTAGTCCACCTGATCAAAGGAACGGAACGCGGACTAGTTCAACACAAGGTATGATTCGGTTTCCTTAACTCTGATTTAAATGTCGTTGAGTGATCCTTCGGAAGGATTTGTAAGAAATTTTTAATCCGTTGCGTGTACGAATCCCAACACAAACCTTAATTGCTTGTAGCTTCAATTGCAAATACTGGATCCTATTGATCCACAACTACCACATCACTCTGACCTTAGCATCCATGCTTCATTCATCCTTCAACTTCTTGGACTATTTCTGGAGATTTTCTGGCCTCTTCATTTGTGAGCGTAAAATCTCGGTCTGGGTTCTGTGGCCTTTTCTCTGCAACCTTCTAAGGACATTCACGGCTATAGTGCCCTGGCTTTTGACAATAGAAGCAAATTTGTTTCCCATCACAATTAGCACTTAGATGGTACTTCCCCCATTTCGTACATGGTCGGGATTCCGGCACTCTAACATAGCTCTACTGCCTTGACTGGAATGGTCTCTTGCTTCCAACATGAGAACTATTCCATGGTGTTTTCCTCTTCGGCAAGGAATTTCTGTGGCCAAACCCACCATGGTTTCACTGTTGTAGTTATAATTTCTAGAGGCGCGGAATTCCCTTAAGTTTCATTCAATTAGTCGACATGATTCCACTACTTGATTTAATTCTTGGAATTGTTAAGACACAAGCCTTTCCCTTATCTTGTACTTTAGCCCTTGAATCATCATATTAGCCTTCCAGCTCTTATCATCGTTACGCTTTAAATATGATGATACTAGGATAGACCGATAAATCGAGGAAAGTAGTCATCGAATGACTCCTCATGGCCTTGTTGAATGTGCATGAATTCTAACTCCTTGGCCACTTGCATTGAGGGAGGAAAATATTACTCATTAAATTTCTCAAGAAATATTTCCCAAGTAACGGGAACATAGCATGCACGTAGCATTGATGCAATGCTTCTCCACCATCTATCTGCATCTTCTTCCAGCTTATAGATTGCTAATTGAGATTTTCGATTTCCTAGACATTCCACGACCTCAAAGGTCTTATCCAGCCTCATTAGCCAATCCTCTGCTGAATCTGCTTTTCCTTGGAAAGCTGGTGGTTTCAATTTGCAAAATTGGGTAATCCAATCTGCTTTTCCTTGAAATATGAATGCTGGAGTCAAGATGACTTGAGGCAATTATAATCTGACTTGAGGCAATTACAATCTGACTCAAGGCAAACAATCGCACTGAATTCAAAGAAGAAAAAAAAACATTTGAACAAGAAAATAATTACCTTGAGATAATTAAATAAATGACTCGAGGTAATGCTGAGCGCGAAAAAGGATTCAAAACATTTAAATGTGTTAACTTGAGGTAAAATGAATTTAACTAGAGGTAAGTCTTTTCAAACTTATTAACTTCAAGTTAAAACCAATTTGACTCGAGGTAACTGAAGGTAAAACATTTTGCCTTTGCTAAATTGAATCATATGACTCGAGCCATTATAGATTTAGCACGAGGTAATTTTGAAAAACCAAAATTCCATTGAATCTAAAAAATTAATTACATTATAATTGTTATTATCAAAACATCAAAAACATGAGAAACTAACATTCTCCCCCTTTTTGATGATGACAACATTTATAATGTGATTTGAAGTTTTTGAACATAATTTCTTTGAAGTAAAATATGACAGCAATAATCATAACTCATAGAAGACTCAGATAAATCATTAGAGAGAAATTATAGTAATCACGGAATGATGATATTCATATATTAGAATTTAGAAAAACATCCATTCATATAGTCAAATATACTAACTGAACTAGTTATAATATATGCCACTAAACCAGTCAAAAAATATATATACAACTGATAGATTGCAGAAAAACATTTTAACTGAAATTTAAATTTCAAAAACATCTTCACTTTACTTCAAAATCATTTTCACTAGCTCTCTCCCCTTTTATCATCAGCAAACAATGAAAAAGATTGGGATAAGGGTCTTAAATGCCATGGAAGTTTTTGCTCAGGAGCACTGGTAAGATGAAAGTTTTTTTTGGACAAAAAATGCCACGGAAGTTTTCGCTGAGGAGCAATTTTGCCCCAAAAGTTTTCACTAAGGAGCAATTTTGCCCTGGAACTTTTCACTAAGGAGCAATTTTGCCATTCTATCTCCAAATATTAAATTTGACTATTAAATCAGTCAAAGACCACACATGTGATGCCTTGAAAAAGTCAAACTTGGAGCCAAAGAAGAAGATCATTGAGATGTTGAGCTCAAGGTGGCCAGAATTTGTGAAGTCGAACTGGTTAAAGGGACTGAAAGGTCGACTGTCACAAAACCCAAAGGAAGCATCACTTATGATTTAAGCAAATGAGCAGTTTATACAAACGTAAATATTATCACTATTGATTTGTTTTATTGAACCAATTTTTGGAACAATCCATTTCTCGTTTTGCGTTTCATTTGCATTTTGTGACAGACCTTTCAGTCCCTTTGACCAGTTCGGCTTCACAAATTCTGGTCGCCTTGAGTTCAACATCTGAAGGATATTCTTCTCTGACTCCAAATTCGACCTTTTCAAGGCATGACATGTGTGGTCTTTGACTGATTGAATAGTCAAATTTAATATTTGAGGACAGAAGGGCAAAAAATTGCTACGTTTTGTAAACTTCCAGGGCAAAATTACTCCTTAGTGAAAACTTCTGGGGCAAAATTGCTCCTCAGCGAAAACTTCCGTGGCAAAATTGATACTTCCTGTGAACTTCCGTGGCATTTTTGGTCCCAAAAAAACTTCCGTCTTACCAGTGCTCCTAAGCGAAAACTTCCATGGCATTTAAGACCCTTATCCCAAAAAGATTTAACAGAAGGAGAGTGAGTGGAAAGTTGGCTATCAAAGGAAAAGGATGGCAGAGGAACAATGACAGGATCAATAGGGGAATGTTGGGAAGATGGAACAATAGCAATAGTAGGAGTGGATGCTACAAGAGGGTTTAGGCTAAAATAGGGGTTGAAGCAGAAGGAATAGGAGAGGAAACACTAGAATAACTAGCCTGAGTAAATAAAGTCTTGAGCAGCTTGTCAAACTTGGAGTCCAGAACTAGAAAGGTATTGTTGAGGCTATCAAAATGAGCACCATAGTCTTCCAAATGTCCTTCAATGTTCTCAAGTCTCTCCTGTATCTCTGTATCTCTCAACTTTTTCACCTCAGATTCAATTTTAGCAATGATCTCAATCTGTTGAGCAATAAGAGAAACTTGAATTGATCCAATTGCCTCAGCTATAGCCTTTTCTATAATAGGCTTCGCAGAAGAATGCAAAATTAATGAAGGAGGCTAAGAAGGTTAAGATTGAACACCAGTATTAGTAGGAGTTGATTGAGCTTCTGTGGCTTGAGACTGAGAGACTCTTGACCTAGATTAGGCCTTTGACTGTCCTATTCCTTCCTTAAAGGTAACTTTCATATGATTAAGGTGAAATTAATTGAACAACTAAGGGTTTGATAGGATTTTCATGTAGCTCAAGATGCCAAATGCCAGCTTCAAACAGCATAAGAGAGATTAAGTTTGGAAAAGGAATGGGAACAGAAGGAGATGAATGAAATTTGAATCTATGCATCTCAGAGTAGACCTACTCACCAATGTTGTGAAGAGTCTTATCAAAAATGGAAGCAAACAGAGCATAATCTCTTTGAGCAAAATGAGTAAAATTATTGCCTTTTTGCACAAGGTTTCTAGAGTAAATAAACCATAGAGCCCTATGCAAAGGTGGCATGGTAACTGGAGTAAACTTCAGGGGCCCCATTGGCTCACCTGGTTTGAGAATTTCAAAGAGCTCTTCATCAGAATGGTTAATAATAGGTACAGGAAGAGGATCAATGATTTTTAGCAAAGTATTAATGTACTTTTCCATGACAATAATCCTTTTTCCACGAACAAAAGTAGTCATTCTTCCGACGCTCTGATCTTTGCCCTTCCTTTTACCAGCTTCAAAGACATTCTTTGGACAAATCGGCACAAAAGAAGGTTCTTTAATTATGATGTTCTTCGATCTAGGTTTAGTAGATAAAGCTCCGTCAATGGCAACCTTCGGCTGATAGCGTTTTGGGGGTTTTTCTCCCTTTTTGGACAAATTGAAGGTTTGAGAGATAGGGAAGGATGATTGGGTTCATAATCTAAAGATTCTTGGGATTTCGAATGCTTCTTTGGAGACATTTTGAGGAAATTTGAAGGAAAATTGGAGAAATTTGGGATTTTGCTCGAGGTAGGGTTTCAACAAAACACAACGAAGAGGGAGCAAAATCGAGGTGAGAGAAATAGTGAAAAACCATATATATATATATATATATATATATAAAGCATGACCCGAGGCAACGAATTAGTCGACTCAAGGCAACAATGAAAATACAATTAACTCAATCAATCAAAACACTAACTCGAGGCAATACACTGAATGACCCGAGGCATAAAGCGGAGAATACAAAGAGTCAGATTTAATTTTTGTAAATAACTCGAGGCAAATAATATATGACTTGAGGTTATGTAGCTAACATCAAGTATGTAGTTTGAATACTTGACTCAAGGTAGCTTCATATGGACTTGAGGTAATAACTAGTCATGAAAAATTTTTGAATTTCGCCTTAGTGACTCGAGGCACAGTACTATATGTCTCGACGCAAAAGATTGGTGAATCTGAGTTTCTTACCGAGTTTGACTCGAGGCATATAAAAATATGACTCGAGGTTGACTACTCAACAAAAAATATTTGCTCTTTGCTTGTCCATGACTCAAGGCAATTAACTAACTGACTCGAGGCTGTTGACTTAACGTAGCAATTTGACTTCTAGTTGATCGACTTTCTGCATAATTTTGACACATATTAGTATTAACTTGAAGTCATATTTCGTTTACCTCGAGGCATTTTAACTTAAAGTCACAACTTTGTAACTTGAGGTTAGTCCAAGTTACACAAGTAACTCGAGGCATCGAGAGCAGTGACTGGAGTCAATCTTTACTCTGTTAGCCCTTGTTTTCTTTTTTCATAACAGAGTCCTACAAAAGTACAAACTAGAAGCTCTGATGCTTAAGTTAGTATTTTAATTATCATAAAAAACAAGATTTAATAATAATAAACTAACATTACTTACAATTCATTGGGATTTACCATTCCCAATTCCCTTCGAATAAATGTGAATTGTTCTTTCGCCAAGGGTTTGGTGAATATGTCTACCAATTGCAAATGAGTAAGGATGAATAGTACCTTTACATCTTTCTTTTACACATAATCTCTAATACAATGATGTCTCACATCAATATGTTTGGTTCTCGTATGGTGAACTGGATTCTTTGCCAAGCTTATTGTGCTGGTGTTGTCGCAAAGAATTAGAATCTCCTTCAGATTGATTCCCAAGTCAAAGAGTTGTTGTTTAAGCCATAGGAATTGAGCACAACAACTTGAGGCAGTGATATATTCAGCTTCGGTCGAAGAGATAGAAACCGTAGTCTGTTTCTTGCTAAACCAGGAAACAAGTGATCCACCCAAAAATTGACATTAACCACTTGTGCTCTTTTTATCGGTCTTGTAGCCAGCATGATCGGAGTCTGAATATGCCACCAAATATTTTGGTTGACCTTTTGGGAACCATAATCCAAGCTCCTTTGTGTTGGCAAGATAGCGAAAGTTCTCTTCACATGTTTGGCATGAGATTCCTTCGGAGCATCTTGAAATCTTGCACACATGCCTACACTAAACTGGATCTTTGGTTTACTTGTGGTCAAGTATAGCAATGAACTGATCATTCCTCTATACTTGGTTATATTAAATACCTTTCCTTTTTCATCTGCATCCAGAGAGATTGTCGAGCTCATTGGGGTGTTGGCTCCATTACATTGTTCTATTCCAAATTTATTTAAAAGATCTTAGAGATACTTCGTCTGAAAGATGAAGATCCTATCTTTCCATTGCTTAATTTGGAGGCCAAGCAAATAATTTAGCTCACCCATCATGGACTTTTCGAATTCTTTTGGCATTTTCTTAGAGAATTCCTCACACAAAATATTGTTAGTAGCACCAAATATAATGTCATCCATATAAATTTGAACAATTAATAACTCATTTCTTTTATTACTTTTGATAAACAATGTTGTGTCAACCTTGCCTCTGACATAGCCTTGATCAAGAAGAAACTTACTTAATCTCTCATACCAAGCTCTAGAATCTTGCTTAAGACCATATATAGCCTTTTTCAAACAAAATACATGATCGGGATGTGACTCACTTTCAAAACCAGGAGGTTATTCTACATATATTTCTTCCTGAATAAACCCATTAAGAAAAGCGCTCTTTACATCCATTTGATATAATTTGAATCCTTTAATACACGCAAAGGCTAGGAGTACTTGTATGGCTTCCAATCTAACAACTGGAGCATATGTTTCCTCATAATTAATACCTTCTTCTTGATTATAGCCTTTGGCAACCAATCTAACCTTGTTTCTAACTATAATTGTAGATTCATCACGTTTGTTCTTGAATACCCATTTAGTGCCAATGACTGGATGGTCTTTAGGCCTAGGTACCAAATCCCAAACTTGATTTTTTTCAAATTGATGTAATTCCTCTTCCATTGATATCACCCAATCACTGTCTGATAGGGCTTCTTCAATCTTAGAGGGTTTAATCTCAGAGATAAAGGCTGAGAAAGTCACTTCATTTAAAGTGCTTTTTCTGGTCCTCACTCCTTTACTCACGTCACCTATCACTTGATCCAGTAAATGACTCCTACTGTATCTTCAAGCACGAGGTTGAGATTGATCAGAGTTTTCGCAAACATTTTCAAGCTCAATTTCCAAAACTTTTTCAGGATTTTCATGAATAGATGAAGTTTTAGAAAGTGGTTCAATTTGGAAAATAGGTTCATCTTTATCAAGAGATTTTTCAGGCTCAGACTCATAGAACACAACATGAATTGACTCTTCTACAATACGACTTTGCAAATTATAGACTCTGTAAGCCTTACTTCTATTGGAGTATCCCAGAAATATACCTTCGTCGGACTTGGGATCAAGCTTTCCCAAATTATCCTTACCATTGTTGTGAACGAAACATTTGCAGCCGAAGATATGTAGATGAGATAGATTTGCCTTCCTTCCTTTGTAGAGTTCATATTGAGTTTTGTTGATCTTCTTTCGGAGATATGCTCGGTTTGAAACATAGCACAACATGCTCATTACATCCGCCCAGAAGACTTGAGAAGCCTTATTCTCATTCAACATTGCTCGAGCCATTTCAGTGAGGACTCAATTCTTTCTTTCAACCACACTGTTCTGTTGAGGAGTCCTTGTGGCTAAGAAGTTATGATCAATACCATGAGCATCACAGAATTCCTTGAAAGCTTGATTCTCAAACTCTTCTCCATGATCAGTTTGGACGCCTAAAATGCAAACACCTTTCTCGTTTTGCACTTTCTTGGCAAACACAACAAATAGATCAAATGCTTCATCCTTGGAAGATAAGAAAATAGTCCAAGTAAATATTGAGAAATTTTCGACAATGGTGTATATAAATTGCCACCAAGGCTCTTTACTCTCGCCGGTCGAACAAAATCCACATGAAGTAGCTGGAGTGGTCAATTGGACAAGATTTCATATTTAGTTTTGAAAGATGATTTAGTTTGTTTACCTCTTTGACAAGAATCACAAATCATGTCATTTTTAAAACACAAGTTAGGTAAACCAAGAACTAAATCTTTTCTTAACAACTTGTCTAATTGGAACATGTTCATATGAGCCAAATGCTTATGCCACAGCCAACTTTCGTCCAAGTTGCTAAGAAAACAATTTTCAGAATTGATTTTGGGAAGATTTAGGGTATAGCAGTTACCTTATCTAGGTGCCTTGAATAAAGTCTTAAGGTTACCTTTATCGATTGGAAGATCATCCTTGTTCATGATGAGATATTCTTCTGAATTGAAAATGATCTAGTTGTTCTTATCTGCACTTTGGCTCAAGCTAAGGAGGTTGTGACAAATGCCCTCCACAAAATACACGTCTCTGATTAAAGGACCTTCCCTTGTACCAATCTCACCAATTCCAGCAATCTTTCCAGTTTGATTACCTCCAAAGGTAACTTTGCCACCATCCTTAGCTTTCATTGCCACGAACTTGGATTGAACCCTTGTCATACGTCTGGAGCACCTACTATCAATGTACCACTTATTAGTCTTTGATCCTCTCAAACAAACATGCAATTGAGACAATGTCAAGCCTTAGGTACCCATCTTTTCTTGGGTCCCTTTAGGTTAGTTCGAGCCTCAAGGAAAACATAGGTTCTCTTAGGTACCCACTAATAGTTACCAATAGTTTTATCTCTTCTATCTTTCTTATGAAAACAAGATGAGGTACTGTGTCCTTTTCGATTACAGTAATTACAATGAGCAAATGGATTTGAAGTGTGAACTGATTTATGAAAATAGTTCAAATAAGATTTTCCACCAAATTTCTTTTTGCCTTTCTTTTTGTCAAAAACAGGATTATAGCCTATGCCTAATCGATCATTTGTAAACTTTGAGCTTTCAGAATAACATTGAGCATTTCACTACCTTTAGTAAACTTCTCAAGAGTTTTCGTAAGATAAGAATTTTTCTTTTCAAGATCAGGGCACTTTTTGCAGACTGGGCTTTCGCAAGGTGGAGGAGAATCTTTCTTTTCAAGTAATTTGATTTTCCTCTTAGAAGCAATAAGTTCTTTCTCAGTCTTTTCAAATTCAGAATGTAGCTCATTGTATTCAGAAAGTAACTCATCATAAGTAAGTTCATAATCGTATACCTCATCGTCATTTTCTGGTTGTTCTTCCTCCTCAGCAACTAGACAAACATTAGCAACCGCTTCTTCCTCACTTTCTTCTTCATCTAAGGAACTGTCTCCCCATATGCCAAATACATAGGCTTTCTTCTTGAAGTGGTTGAACTTCTTCTTTTCTTTTCCCTTCAACTGAAGACATTCAGATTTGATATGGCCCGGCTTCTCGCATTCATAGCAGATAATCTGATCTTTATCCTTGAACTCAGTCTGTTGCTTAAGCTTCCCTTCTAGAATCGATTTCTGAAGCCTTGATCCTTCTTGTAAAACTTCTAAAATCTTCACACAAACATTCCCATTTCATCATCGTCATCTTCATCTTTAGCTTCCTTCTCTTTCACAACATTGAGAGCAACGCCTTTACTTTTATTGGTGTTGATTTCATCCAAGCCCTTCTTGAATTTCAATTTGCTTTGATATTCAGGTAGGCTTCCGAATAGAGCAGATACTGAAGTCATTGATTTGCCATGGGCCTTTTTGATTGCTGTGACATTGGCTTCCCAATCTTTGGTCAAGACATTGAGAATTTTTCTAACTTGAGGACCTTGCTCATATGTCTTACCCAAAGCTAACAATTGATTGATCAGATGGGTATAACAAAGTCAAAATTTAGCAATGGACTCTCTAGTCTTCATTCGAAGAAGATCACACTCGGTTGTTAATGTGTTGATACGATTCTCTTTGATACCGGAGGTTCTTTCATAAGCTATTTCCAAAACTTTCCACATTTCTTTCGCAGTTGACAAATTACATATCCGAAAGTACTCTTTTTGATTGAGAGCACTTTGTAACATCAAAACAGCTTTACTGTTTAGAGTTATCTTCCTTCTGTCTTTGGAACGTGTATTCCTCCTTCAATCCTTGTGGGAACATAATCCCCATTCTCTATCACTTGCCAGAGACCATACTATGTAGCTAGCATAAACACTTTGAATTTTGCTTTCCAAAATGAATAGTGCTCGCCATTAAAACCAGGATGACAATTAATGGAGGCACCGTTAGGTAATATTCCTTCCATAATCTTTCTCGGGATGTTAAGCCCAACTTAGTCAAGATGACTTAAGTCAAAGTCTTTTTATTGCGTTAAAGAGTATCTAAGAAAGTTTGCCTTAAGTCACATGACTTGAGGCGTTTGTTGCCTTGAGTCAAAATGACTTGATGCAAGCAATATTACCAGAAGTCAAAAATGAAAGAGAGATTTAACTGGAGTTCAAATTTGAATGCTTGGAGTCAAGATGACTTGAGGCAATTATAATCTGACTCAAGGCAAACAATCACGATGAATTCAAAGAAGCA
This sequence comes from Acacia crassicarpa, assembly GCA_034222035.1. Taxonomy (NCBI): domain Eukaryota; kingdom Viridiplantae; phylum Streptophyta; class Magnoliopsida; order Fabales; family Fabaceae; genus Acacia; species Acacia crassicarpa. The sequence continues at coordinate 24,327,773 of JAWXYG010000008.1, forward strand.
AAAAAAAAAACATTTGAACAAGAAAACAATTACCTCGATGTAATTATATAAATGACTCGAGATAACGTTGAGCACGAAAAATGATTCAAAACATTTAAATGTGTTAACTCGAGGTAAAATGAATTTAACTAGAGCGAAGTCTTTTCAAACTTATTAACTTCAAGTTAAAACCAATTTGACTCGAGGTAACTAAAGGTAAAACATTTTGCCTTTGACAAATTGAATCATTTGACTCAAGGCACTATAGGTTTAGCTCGAGGTAATTTTGAAAAACCAAAATTCCATTGAATCTAAAAAAATAATTACATTATTTTTGTTATCATCAAATCATCAAAAACATGGGAAACTAACAAAATCATGGTTGTTACCTATATTCATAACAATAGATCGAATTTGAATAGTTAGAAGTGTGTTTATTAAGTTGGGGGTTTTTTGGTACTCCCATGTCGATTTTGAATGTTCAAGGGCATTTTTCCATATCTTTAGAAAGCATATGGTGTTTCATGCACATAATGAGTATTTTTGTACTTCAATTGTCATACCTCTTATAATTACGATATTTATTCTAGTAATACAGCGATATATAATGAGCAACACAAGTATAAAATTGTAAATTGACAATAGTAAACATCTTGGAATTGTTTAGGAATAATTTATAGAGTTCTCAATACAGTAATCCAAAGTAATGTCAGTGTCAATATATATACTACGGTCCAAAACCAGTTGAAACAAAACTACTATAAACTCTATAGCTATATCTAGTATCTAAGCAGCAACTATCAATACTCTGTATTTGCTGCCTTTCCTTTAGAAATACACCCGCTGCTTTGACCATGTCCAGAACATGTGCCCTTAAGAACTTCTAGGATTCAACTTGAACCCCAAAGTAACATGTTAATCTCACAGGCATAGTATAAACAGTATATGAAGGTTAACCAAAATAAATAGTCCACAACATAAAACATTTAGATAATGCAGTTCATATATACATACCATACAACCCTTAGCACTAGGTATAACGAATTGGCATGTATCAAGAGTCCTCCTGTATGCAGAGTTCTCAATCGGGACACCCAACTAGAAAAATTCGATTAAGAATTATCGAAAGTCCTATCTGGAATCCATCAGCATTCTTAATTAGAGGTGCCCCAAGTCGCCTGAATGCAACTAGGATAGTCACCTAAGAACCATCAGTCCGTTAGGCCTTACGTCTAGTTCTAACCATCGGAAAGGTACTCTATGGTTATCCATTCTGCTCAATTGATCCACAAGTGGTACTAGTCCCATACGAGACATGACAATCACATATTTGATTCAAGGAGTCATACATAATTATACAGAGTACATGAGATTAAAGTTACTACTTGATAGCTTTTAAATTGTCCGAGTCGCTTCCTGAATGCTTTGCTTTTTCGGGCGATTATAAGTTTCTATAAGAACATGTTATGTACAATTGTCAATACTTACTTTAACTCTTGACATTCCAAATATTAATGTCGTATAGTTTTTAAGAAGTTAACTTACAATTAACAAACTTAAATTTTCCATTTCATTATTTTCCTAAACTTTTTAAGAACTAAATTTTAGGTGTAAGATATAAAACCATAAGAAAATAACCATCGAAGAACATATTTTTATTTTTCAAAAAAAAATTAAAGTGATCGGGATAAAAAAAAAATACACTTAATTTAAAAATGAATCAAATCATTTAAGTAAGTTAGATTCAAAATCCTTTGACCAAACAAAAGCGAAACAATGAACTAGATGCAAGCTCCAAACTTGATTAGAGTAACCAAAAATTACATAAATATAATTATCATAAAATATGTTCACCATGCCCAAATATATATGTGTGTGCTATTTTACTTTGGGGTATTTTAGTACTTTCATATCCATTTTAAATGTTTAAGATATATTTGTACATCAAAAAATCATAAGGTGTTTGGTGTGTTAGATTCCATATTTTGATAATAACAAATCTTAGGAGTATTGTTTTATAGGTCAAATATGTTTTTGAAAACTTAAAAATCATTTTGAAACAACACAGAGGCTAATCACTTGAGTGATGTGAAAAATATTGGATAAATGATCACCTGAGTGATGTATCCAAATTTGGACACTGTTAGCCCGCCATTTATGGAAATTTTTACAAACCACTCAAGTGATGTTCTTTGAAATTGTTTCTTCACTATGTCAGTCACTGGAAGTGATCCCCTGTTATTACAAGATCAATCAAGTCATGAATCAATTTTTCATCACTTTCACATCAATCCCTAGATCTAGAAAGTGATCATAATTTTTCAAAAACTATTTTCAAATTGATCACTTGAGTGACTAGTAATGTTGCATCACTTTCACACTACTACAGTGATTCTAGCAGTGATCAAAGTTTTCCAAAATAAGTTTTAAAAAGATCACTCAAGTGGCCAATCAATTTGGCATCACTTTCACAACATTGTAGTAATTCTGGCAGTTATATGATTTTCTCAAGATCAATTTCAGTTTGATCACTCGAGTGATGAACCAAGTTCACATCACCTTCACATCACCACAGTGATCCTAGAAATTATTAGAATTTATCAAAATTATTTTCATACTAATCACTCAAGTAAGTACTCGAGATATGAAACAAACTGATTCTATACATTACTAATCACTCGTATGAACATGTTTTAAGTACTTAAACATGGATGAACATCAAGATTAACAAAAAGCACTTTTGTGTTAGAAGCATTAGATGCAAACATCCTCAATCAATCAAAATGCTTTGTATCTCCCAATGGCTATATTCAAATGTGTAATGATCATCAATTCATTCCAGCCTATATAGACAGAAGCATTCTAGACGAAGATTGTTTAAAAACTATGACTGATGGCATTTTTGTAAATATTGATAAAACATAAGATCGATAATTCCTTCACACAGTCTAAATAATATTTTCTAGACCAATTATATTATAATCTAGTATCAACAAGTATTAAATATTTTACAAATTTCAAAACTTAAGTTCATTTTAGATTGATCGCTAATACAACTAGTTTAATCCTTTTAGAGATCCTTGTTGCTTTACAATGGGTCTTAAATGTTTTAGAGTTTCTCTAGCCTACGAAGTAAACTTTTCAATGTGTCTGTTCAACATTTGAAGCCACTTCAATAAATGTACTCTTCATTTGTCATGTCTACTTAAACTCCTCATTCCTTTTGTTTCTTCAAAATTTCCTTTCATGTTCCCTCATATCTCCTATCAATCAATGTTATGGTGAGACGCATCAAAAGTCTGGTGCAATCTATGCTCCATTTCCTCCTTTGCGTGGACCACCTTGACCGCTACCTAGTATGAAGGAGGTTCTCGGTGAGCTCCATGCGAATGCATGGAGTGAAGCCTTTCAAGAATCATCACTTAACTGCACACTATCAACAAGAATTGAATTTACTCAATAACAATGATGTTGAGTATAATCTCTCTTATGACCCTCTTCTCTTTACTCTTCTTTGTCTTATGCCTTAAGTAATGATAAGGAAGGATGAGGAGTTTTATTATTATATAAAATGATGTATTTTTTATGCATGCATGTAATATGTTGCCTTTAGGTAGTTGAAAAATTATATTATTGAAAAAAAAAAATATTTTTAATCTTGAACGTCTATTGTTTCTATATTCAGTTGTTGTTTTTCTATCTTTGGCTTGATAAGTTAATTTATTTCTATGTAAATAATTATATGTGATTTATATAATATATTAGTAAATTATGTTATGTGAGTATTGTTAATTATATAATTATTTGATGTTGAGACCGATTGTAATGACACTAGGTCTAAATATGATAATATAAATTATCATTTAACGCTTCACCGATCTAAACATTGTTTAATCTTCCAATGTTCACTTTTAATTTAGACTGTTTAAGATGTATAATGGTCTCATTAATATTATTTAGACCATGTGTAAGGAGAAGACCGGTCTCAATAATACTATTTAGACTATGTTTGAAAAAACAATCAGTATAACTACGTAAGGTTTCAACTTCCATCGCACAAATCATCATGTCTTGTCATTATCTGAAGTTTTTGACTATCAGTCTCAATTATAAATACCAATGCGCCTTTAGTTATGAAGTTCAAATTCAAAATTACTTTTCTACTTTTCTCTTTTTTCTTTGAGTGGCAACACTTTCAATTGCAAGAACAAAAACGAAGCATTCTTCCTCTCCTCCAATGGTGATAGCTACCTCTTCACAGCCCCTCCACCTCCAACTTTCGAGGAAATCGCAAAGGCAATCTTTTGCCTTCAAGGCACCTTTCTAGAGGCATAGCAAAGCAAGATCACTTATCCTAACAACTGAAGGAGTTGGTGGAGAAAGTGAATAACACATTGGACCATATGGCCTAAAAATTGTCTCTTGGAATGATAAAGGTCATCTAATGACCTAGGTTTCAAAAACCCCTTTTGTATATATATATTGATATAATTTTGATTTTGTGCCCCATCACCATCACATACATAAATACATAAATACATACATACATACATACATACATACATACATACATACATACATACATATGTGCATATGTGTATAGATATATATATCTTTATATATGTATACATATATATATGTATATATTGTTAGTTCTCAGATTATTATGTTTTGATAATAACAAACTTTGAAATACAAAGTGGACTTGATAATTCAAGTTGCTCAAGTGGGTTTCTAAACACTCAAGTGATGGCACTATTCTTGAAATAAACTTGAATTGATGAGAGACTCAAGTGTAAATTATTAACTGCAAGTGATCTAAGATGATCATTTGAGTGATGAATCATAACCTCTAGAGATTTTGCAAGTCACTTGCTAAATTCTCATAAGTGCTGCAAGATCACTCGAGTGATTTGGTAAATACTCGAGTAATTCCCCATCACTCAAAGGATTCAATAAGTCATTTGCAGTGTCTTCTAGAAGTTAGAACAAATCACTCAAATGATTATTTTCATCACTCAAGTGATATGCTCAAGATCACTCAAGTGCATAAGTACCACTCGAGTGATATAGTTAACTTGTAGTTTTTCAACAAGCCACTCACAAATAAACCAAGTGTAAACTGATCTTATTGGAAGATCACTCGAGTAATCTTGAGAATCACTTAAGTGATACAAAATCACTTGCAAACAAACATAAGTGATCCAAATATTTACTCAAGTCACTAGTAGTGTTGAAAAATTTTCCAATCAAACAGAAGATCACTTGAATTACATTTTAAAGCACTAAGTAATAGACCTTTCAACAACACTCCACTAACAAAACTCAAAGTTCATATGGAACTTGAGTTTCCCATCAAGCGCTCAAGCTACAATTCATAACTTGAGTGATTCAGAATCCCACTTGAGTGGAAGTTCATTATCTTTTGAACAACAATGTCTCGAGAATTCAAATACCTTTTATTAACATCTGATTTCACTTTGTTATTACTTATACCACTTCTGATTGTCAATAATCTTGTTTATGTATAAGTTTAAGATGATTAAAGCTTCAATTAACCTCAAAAGCAACAAATGGCAAGTTTTCTGTCAGAAGATTAAATGTGAAGCAAAGTACACATAGTAGACCAAAGGGATTGCTGTTGAAGTGAAAACAACAAGACTAAACATTAAATTCCTTCAATTTGTCTCAACGGACAGGTTTAAATGTTTCAACAGTCATTAATAGTGATTGCCTATAAATAGCCAAGCATTCGAGATAGAGGAACGAACCAATCCAATGACAAACCATTTGATTATTTATTGCTCAGTTCATTCTCTGTATCTTCTAATATTTCATTTGCTCTTTAGTGATTATCTATTTATTCTGTGAGAGAGTTTTACCAACCATATTCAATTCTGTAAAATCTCAAGGTAGTGTGATCTTAAGTATGGTTGTGGAATTACAAAGTGTAAGGGGGATTGTGTCATGTTAAGGAACTCTCATTGTAATGTGGTGCCAAGAACCCATGGAATCTTAGGAATTTAGTGAAAATCTCAGAGGCGTTTTGAGGACTGGATGTAGGTCAAGAGGTTAAGGCTAAACCAGTATAATCCCATGTGTACACTTTGTTGATATTTCTCTTACTCTTATCCTTCGATCTAATTGTTGATTCAATTTGTATTACATTTTTAATATCACTCAATTCATCCTCCCTCTTGGGTGAAACGTTGGCACTAACATATATGTGTATACATGTATATGTTCATATATACATATATAAAGATTAATGAAAAAGTTTCAATCATTTTACGTATTTTGATCAGCTGTTATTATTTCTTGTAGATGGTCTTCCTTTTTTGCGTAATATGATCATTCAAATTGTTTAAGTTTTTGTTTACGAATTTCATTTCTCAAATTTTATTTCTCTATTTTTAAAATTTACATATTAGACCAATTTTTTTTTTTAAAGACTATCTCTTTATGAATTAAATATATTTTTACACACTATTACAATAAATAAATCTTACTTCCCTAAAAAAAAAAAAAGTCCTTTTTTATAAAAGGAAAGTAAAAAATAAAGGTGGTGTCATTTTTGTAATTATTTTAAATTTTGTGCATCCCAATTTAAATTTATGATGCCTAAAGTAAAATCTTGGCGTCCCTTTTAGAGTTGGACGCCTATATGGACATTAGCCATCCCAAACCTGTATTGAGACACTTAAGTGGACACGTTAGGCATCCCAAACTTGTTTTGCGACGCTTATATGCACACTTTAGTCGTCCCAATTTTCATTTGGGATGCCTATAAGCACACTTTAAGCATCCCAAATTAAAATTGGGGTGCACAAAAGGTTAAAAATATCAGTGCGTATGAGATCCCAAAATTTTCAACTTCCTCTCAAATGCCACTAGTCTCCCACCACTTAGCCTCCACTGCGTTGCAAATGAGATCTCAAAAAGTTTTCACCTTCCCATCAACTTTACCTTCCTTATTCGCTTTCGTCGCTAGCGACGTCCCTTCTTCACCCAAAGTCTAAGTCGTAAACACACAGAGGAGAGAACAAGTGCACTTGTGAGCTTCATCGTTTTAGGGAAGGAGGAGGAAAGCTTCAAATTCGAACATCGAATCTCCATCACCATCACACCATACTTCACCGTCCACCATCACCAAGTCTTCCATAATCCCTAGATCTATAGTATAACATTTTTCTTAGGACGATTCTTAATTGTTTACAATTTTCTTTATGTTTCCCAATCTCATATCTATAGACGACAACTTACCCGCAACAGCATAGGACGACAGGCACCAGCGATCTCCTAGTCCTTCAAGTTTCATCGATCTTGTTCCTCCGGTCACAGCTCGTTCGTGCAGGTCATCAACGGCAAGTTAGAATGTCGATCTCCCAAATCTGCAATGCTAGGTCATTAACGATAGGTTTGAACCTCGATCTCTCAAATCTGCAACGTCAACTTGTTCAACATTCCTCCTTCTAATTATTTTTCTAGATTTTGATTTCGATCTCCTTAATCTGCAATTGGAGATCATCAAGTGCGTGAAAATTTGAATTCAGATTCTTCCGTCGTGTGTTTGGGTGCTTTTAGGTTTTTTCAAAAAGAAAGAAAGAAAGAAAGAAAAAACCTTATGGCGTCCTTAACATTTGGGATGTCATAAGTCTCTTACGGTGTCTTAAATATTTAGGACGCCATATCCTGACTTTACTACATCCTTAGGATAGGTGTCCCCTTATTTTTAGATGTTAAAAAGCCAAAAAAGCGGACATTAAATCCATTATCTATAGTAGTGACATATTTAGAACAGTTGTGAGGTGGACCGGTCTAGAAAAATTTGCTCAAGTATTTATACTCACTTTTGCTCTCAGACTTCATCTTTCACCTAGCGAAGTCACGTGGGCATTCTTTCCTTTCTTCGTCGTCTTCGACTGTCGTGATCTCTCTTTGCCCACCGTTGGGATGGCTTAGTATTGCTTTTCATCAGGCTCTGCCTTTGTCATCATCGTTCTTCTCTAACGTTCGACAAAAATTGTTTCCTTTTACAAACTCTCGTTGACCCTCTTCTATAAGTGTGATCTTTTGTTATCTTTGCTTGCATGGACGTTTTAAATGGTTGATCTTGATGCTTACTACTTCTCTTGATTTGTCAAAACACCGATGCCTATTCCTTTTAGTTCTTTATCAAAATCTTAATTAAAAGTTGCAATTTTTTTGTCTTACATCCACATAAGTGACAAGAATGTTTCCTGCTTGTTCTTTTCCAAGTCTCTTTTTTTTTTTTGATACCCCACCTTAAAATGGATATTAAGTGTTGGATGGGAGCATAGATTGTGTTTTAACCCTAACATTTTACTACTACAAAAATTTGATATTACTACCCTCAAATACGTCCTAAATAAGAAATAGGTAGTAAAAAATGAGGCCAGTGGCAATATTGTTATTATATACAAGGAAAATGAGCTTCCCGCCATGAGAAAAGTCATTTTTGGCGACCTGATAATATTTCAAGCCGCCTAAAATCTACCAAAAAATTTCACGCCAGAGGGAAATAGGGGAGAATTTTTTGTTTGCGCGCCAATGAGAAAATTGGCGACCTGATACATTTTTCAGGTCGGCTATTGTGCTAAAATAGGCGACCTAAACAATAATCAGGTCGCCTATTGTTAAAAATAGGCGACCTGAAAAATAATAAGGTTGCCTATTTTGTTCCAAATAGGCAACCTGAACAACAATCAGGTTGCCTATTTTTAACAATAGGCGACCTGATTGTGTATCAGGTCGCCTATTTTTAAAAATAGGCGACCTGATTGGGTATAAGGTCGCCTATTTTTTATTTTGGGCGACCTGAAGCTTAATCAGGTCGCCTAAAATGAAAAATAGGCAACCTGAAGTCGCTTTCAGGTCGCCTAAAAACACTTAAAAATCTTTTAACTAATTTCAAAGTTCCATTTCCATCAGTATCGCTTTTCGCTCACTCTCGCGCTGCTTCAGTCCTACTCCCCAAACCCTAAAACCCAAATCATCAGCTACCTCCTCCACTCACGGCGTCGCCATCCTCCCTTGCGACATCGCTGATTCACCAGTCGCCGTCGTGCTTCCTACTGACCCAGACCAGAACTCGTTCTCTGCTGTCGGCTCATCGTTCTCTGCTCGTTCTCCGACGGCTCGTTCTTTTTGCCTCTCGTCGGCTTTGGGTTGCTGTTTGCTGTTAGTTGTCTTGAAGGTTAGCGCTTCTTCCGCACTGTTTTTTGTTGCTTTTATTGTTTAATTCTCCTAACTCGCTAAGGTCTCTCTCTCTGCATATATGTATCGAGATTGATGGGTTTGTCTTTGTTTGCTAAAGTCGCAAGTCTTTAGAATAGCCATAAAAGAAATCTATATGAACAAAGAAACAGTATAGCTCTCACCATCCTTAATCCTTAACTGAAAAACAAAACTAGATGATGTTAAAACGTTTACGGGGAAGACGGTTAATATTATTATGGCATGAAGCTCAGACTTTTCATTTAATTTGTTTAGCTATTAAAAATGAAAAAAAAAAAAGTAGAGCTCCTGAAGCTACAAACAATATATAGCAGCTTGCAAATCCGATAGTGGTAAACCTTTGAGATTTGAGTTTGGGGACTTGAGTTGGAATGTAAAATATATATGGTATAATGCTTCTGAATTCTAAAACATCTTGGTGCAACAATTCATCACACGGCAATACTTGTTTGTCTTATTTGATTCCAACATAGAAATCTAATCTTATTTGGTTGACATTAATTTCTTTATACTGAGCATCTGTATGAATTTTTTCTTTTTTCCATTGGGCAAATGATCTGTGTTTGAACATTTTGATGTACTAAAATATTATAATGCATACATTGCCATAAAGATTAATAATTAGCTCTTTTATGATCTTTTCTTGATAATAGAGTTCCCCAATGCATTATGTCTCAATATTACATCATGAATGATTCTATTCTGTCTGTGAAATCTTAACCAATTTATAAGCTTATGTTTTGATGATTTTTGTAATTTGTAAGGAAAACTTGAATGAACAAATTTAAATTGAGAAGGCTTTAATTGAGTCCTCTAAAATGTAAGGTAATGTTCTATACTGGAGAGAGCTCTCAATTTCAATGATTGTTGGATCCAGCTGGTCTTTCTGATTTTGATTTATATATTCTATTCTCAAGGTTTTCTATTGCTATGGTGTCCTCAATTTTGTCATCAAGAAGGTAAAATTAGTTTTCCAAATGCTGATACAATGTTAGTTAAACTGCGAATATAAAAAATATTAGAAGGCATTCTATTAGATAAATTGATTTGAATAAATGAAAAGGCACAATGTTTGCTAATTACCAAGCTACTATATCAACAATTACCTGTAGTTTGCATTGGAACGAGTATGGTGATTTAAACCATGCAGGGCATACTTTTGAACTTGCCAAGAATTTCTCTTGCTGGCTTGCTTAGAAACTGAATATTTGGGAAGTGTTGCATCATTGTGAGCATAAGACTATTGTACTTTTGCTCATTTTATCCTCAGTGAATGTGAATTCTCCTATTGCTGACTATTGTTCTTTTGCTCATTTTATCCTCAGTGTTACATCATCGTTTTCTGCTCGTGTCACGACTGCTGCCTACTGACCCAAACCAGAGACGCACGCAGGGTTAGGTTGAGCCTTTTATTCTTTTTGCCTCTCGTCGGCTTTGGGTTGTCGTTCGCTGTTAGTTGTCTTGAAGGTCAGCGCTTCTTTTGCTCTGTTTTTTGTTGCTTTTATTGTTTAATTTTAGAGATTTCTTTATTGCAATTGACTTAGCTTGTTGTGTGCGTGTGAGTAAAAAGTTCAAATTTACTTGCTGGCTTGCTTAGAAACTGAATATTTGGGAAGTGTTGCATCATTGTGAGCATAAGACTATTGTACTTTTGCTCATTTTATCCTCAGTGAATGTGAATTCTCCTATTGCTGCACCTTTGTAATTCTTAAATTTAATTGCAAGTTCTCAGTGAATTCTCCTATTGCTGCTACACCTTTCTAATTTTACAACTTAGATATATTTTAGTTTTTTGTATTGATGAAAGTATTGGATTTAATAGCTGATATTTTCTAAATTGCCTTAGTTAGTAAGTTTTGTTGAATTAAGTTGAAATGGTTTGTTGTTGAAATTTTGGGATGTCTTACTGTTGAGGGGAAATGCTGCCGAAATTTTTTGAAATTGTTATGAACTTGACTGTTGTTGGAAATGTCTTAGGTGATAATAAAATGGGTCATAGTTGGATGAATGCTTTGAGAACTAGCGAAGAATATGAGAAAGGGGTGGAAGAGTTTATTGAATTTGCTAGAAGGAATGTGGCTACAAAAAACGGGATGTATTATTGTCCATGTGTTAATTGTTTAAATGGGATTCGAAGGGAAATTGCTGATATAAGGGATCACCTAATTTGTGATGGAATAAATCTTCGATACACAACGTGGATATGGCATGGTGAGGAGGTAACACCTAGTGCATCCCACGAAAATGAGGTTGAGGTAGATGATGATGGAATGGAGAGAATGATTCATGATGTTGAGGTCAAATCCTTTGCACAACCGCATGAATATGATAGCGTGCGGAGTGATGCAGAGATACCTTTGTTCCCTGGGTGTACTAAGTATACACGATTGACTGGGACCTTACATTTGGTCAACTTAAAGGCAACTTGTGGGTGGACCGATAGCAGTTTCACGTCGTTGCTTGAATTGTTGTGTGATATGTTGCCAGATGATAATGTACTTCCAAATCGTATGTATGAGGCCAAGAAAATCTTATCTACGATGGGTATGGAGTATAAAAAGATACACAGTTGCCCTAATGACTGCATATTATACAGAAACAAGTACGAAGGCCTCGATAAGTGTCTGAAGTGTAAAACTTCACGATACAAAGTGAAGAAATGTAGTGTTTCTGGAGAGCAGACAACAAAAAGGCAACCTTTGAAGACATTGTGGTATCTTCCAATAATTCCACGGTTTAAGTGTCTATATACTAGTGAAGCAACGGCGAAGAAGTTGAGATGGCATTCTGATGAGAGAATATCCGATGGAAAATATCTTCGGCACCCGGCTGACTCTCAACAATAGAAGAAAATAGACGAAATGTTCCCTCAATTTGGCAGTGAGGCAAGAAACCTTCGGCTGGGGCTTTGTACAGATGGCTTCAATCCGTATCGAACTCTTAGCAGTACCCATAGTGCATGGCCTGTTCTCCTTGTAATATACAACTTACCTCCCTGACTATGTATGAAACGCAAGTATGTGATGCTGTCTATGATGATTTCTGGACCAAAACAGCCTGGTAACAATATCGATGTGTACTTGGCGCCTTTGGTTGAGGATTTGAAGAAGTTGTGGGGGGAAGGCATAGATGTGTTTGATGCATATAAGAAGGAGTTCTTCAAGTTGCGTGCAATGATTTTTACCACGATCAACGACTTTCCTGCATACAGAAATTTGTCTGGGTACAATGTGAAGGGGCATAAAGCATGTCCAATATGTGAAGCTGACACAAACTTCCAGCAACTAAAGCATGGAAAGAAAACGGTCTACCTCGGTCACAGGAGGTTTCTTGATCGGTTCCACCCATATCGTAAGTTAAGAAAGCGTTTTAACGGCTTACCGGAGCATGGAACGGCTCCAAAGGCATTAACCGGAGAGGAAGTCTATAGTCGGGTGATGCATATCAATGTCATATTGGGTAAGCAGAAAAGGATTGCGGGTGAGAAGAATATATGGAAGAAGAGATCAATTTTCTTTGATCTTCCATATTGGCGTAGTCTTGATGTGAGACACAGTCTTGATGTGATGCATGTGGAAAAAAAATGTTTGTGATAGCCTTGTCAGTACTCTTTTGCACATACCAGGGAAGACTAAGGATGGAATTAGTGCAAGACTAGACCTGGTTGATATGGGAATAAGAGAACGGTTACATCCACGAGTAATGGAAGATGGTAAGAGGGCATACATGGAGCCAGCAGCTCATACACTATCAAAAGCGGAGAAAAAAAGTTTGTGTGGGTGTCTATATGACATTAAGGTTCCACAAGGATATTCTTCAAATTTGAGAAGGTGTGTTTCAATGGACGATTTCAAGTTAGTGGGAATGAAGTCCCATGATTATCATGTGTTGATGCAACAACTATTACCAGTAGCTATTAGGGGCATTATGAAAGATGAAGTGCGAACCACTATAACAAAATTGTGTATTTTCTTTAATGCTATATGTAACAAAGTCATTGACATTGAAAAGTTGGATGAATTGGAAAATGAGGGTTATATTATTTTGTCCCAAATCGAGATGCATTTTCCTCCTGCATTTTTCAATATAATGGTGCACCTGATAGTGCACTTGGTAAGGGAGGTAAGGCTCTGCGGTCCAGTTTACCTAAGGTGAATGTACCCTTTCGAGCGATACATGAAGATCTTAAAAGGGTATTCTAAAAATCTTTATCGACCGGAAGCCTCAATAGTTGAGAGATATGTAGTGGAAGAGGCTATGGAGTTCTGTAAAGATTATCTATCAGGGGTGACGTTACAATCTCAGCATGATAAGGGGATAAGTGAGGGAACTCGAGGAATCAAACTGAAGAATAAGCCTCGTGAAGAGGTGTTGCAAGCACACCTGTACATCTTGAATAATATGGAAGAAGTTCAACCATACATTGATGAACACAGAAAGAGTTTGAAGAATAAGAATCCAAGGAAGAATGACATGCAAATAGCTCATGAGCAAAAGAAGACGTTCATAAAGTGGTTCGAGGAGAAGGTATCGCACGAGACCGGAGTGTCGGATACAATCGAGTGGTTAGCCTGGGGGCCTTCTTATCAGGTCATCACTTGGACAGGTTATGATATAAACGGATATTCTTTCTACACAAAAGACCAAGATGACAGAAGTTCTGTGCAAAACAGTGAGGTGATGGTTGAAGCAGAATCCATGCACTTTTCGAGTTCGAAAGACAAAAACCCGGTGTTAGCATCAACGGCCTATTATGGAGTTATTGAAGAAATATGGGAGATAAGCTACACCAAGTTCAAAGTTGCTTTATTTAAATGTCGGTGAGTTAACAATAATGCTGTTGTAATAGATCCTAAATTTGGATTTGTCTCAATTGATCTTCAAAGACTTGGTCATAGGGACGAGCCGTTCATTCTAGCAAGCCAGGCGAAACAAGTGTTTTCTGTTACAGATCCTGCAAATAACAAAATGTCCATTGTACTTCAAATTAAAAAAACAGACGTATGGTGAAGAATCCTTGAACCTGGACGATACACTCCCTTTCACAACAAATCCACCTATAACACGTGAAGTAGAATTGGTAGATGATGAAGAATATGCTCCAAGAAAGGATCATTCTGAAGGAATATGGTAGACCATATAAAGTAAGATCTTAAGTTATGAAAAAGTGCTATGTTATTGTTGTACAGGTTTAACATGTTAGTTCATTTTATTCATTTGTTTATTATTTAATAATAACCCTATCTAACATTATTGATTTGTCTTTGATGATCGGGAATATGTCTAGCTCTGACGAGCCATCGGGTGATAGTGGGAATGATGTACCGGTGGGGAGAAAGGGTAGAGGTAGCACACATATGGGTGCGTTAATTGCACGTCGTCAGGGTTAGAAAAAGAGGCTGCATGTGGAGTTCGATGCCAATATGAATCCGATTGGTCCAGAGGAAGACAATTTCATTAGCTACGTAGGCTATCTGGCTCGAAGCAAAGTCCGCATTGTTTTCTCTCATTGGAAGTTGGTTCCTCAAAAAACAAAGGAGTTGATCTGGGCACAACTTTTGGTATCTCACTTTCGATTCATTCTGCATTTATATCTTTAGTTTTATTACTTGATTTGTCTAATATCTTCTATCTTTTACCTTGCAGCAAACGTATGATGTGCCTAACAATAAGGCCATGTACAAGCATTGGATGGGCGAGGTTCGTCTGCGTTGGAAAGACTTTAAGAACAAGCTCACTAAAAAGTATATCCGAGGGGCAAAGAGGGACAAGGACCCATGTCAGGACTATGATTACATTTCTCCAGAGGACTGGCGGGAGTTTGTGGCGTTACGCCAAAATCCTGAATTTCTTGTAAAATTTCTTTCATATCTTATCTTTTAGTTCACATTGTTTTGACATCGAAGGCGCAATTTTATTTGTTTTCGTGTCACAGGAACAAAGTCAGGCCAATAGAGAGAGTCAAGCGACAAATAAGTATCCGCATTGCATGTCTAGGGGTGGCTATAAGAAGCTTGAACGGAAGCTGATGGAAGAAGAGTTGCAGATAATGAAGGAAGCTGCGCAATCCGATCCTTCCACTGTTATCCAGGCCCCTGAGCGTCCTCCTCGCCACAAAAAATGGATAGCTGCGAGGAAGAGGGGTGACAATTTCGTAAATGAAGATGTGGCTGAGATTGCCAAGAAGATTGTAAGTAGTTAAACTAGAAGTATTAAATAATAGCCTCTGTTGTTTCATAATTTTAGAGTTTAGTTACTAATTATGAAAAATCCTATGATACAAGATGCGCTTGAGCAGCAGAGCAGCCAAGGTTCATTCACGTCGGGTACACGGATGGACATTTTGTCCACGGAGATTGGGAAGCCAGATTACCTTGATGCTGTTCGAGGGGAGCCGAGGGGAGTTAGCGTCGCGAAATATTTTGGACGGCGTTCTACTTGTTCGCATGACGATGACAACCCTAGCCCTCAGCTTGTAGCCAAAATTCGAGCATCCCTCGTAGATGAGGTTATGGCACAACTACGGGGTGAAATGAGGGCTATGATACAAGAGAGGGGAAATACGCAACCTACAAACCAGGAATCTCCGGCCTTCCCAAGCAGCAAAGAAAGTTTTCATGCTCCAGATGTACCTGTTGCCGAACCTTCTCATCACTCTCCAGATGTACTTATTGGCGAGCCTTCTCACACTCCACAGGGTGAACAACCCTGCACTCTATATTTGGATGACCCACACCGGCGTATTGTTGCCGATGGTCTTGTTTACCCAAAACAAACCACAGACCACAATATGCAAATTCCACAAGACCTACGTAGGGTGACTGTAAGAAGTGTGCGAGAGGGTGAAGAAAAGATAGCCACCCCGATTGATGATGAGGAGGTTCCCTATCTCAACGCTGCCACCACATCGTTCATCCTTTGGCCGCATCATCTTATTGAGATGGGGACGACACCTCCAATGGTATTTCCATACATTACTGATTGACGATGAGTAGGTTCCCGTTTGATTTTCATTGCTAACCCACTCGTAATCTGTTTATTATGTTTTCATAGCATGAACAAGCTGCGGACATATTTCCATACTTAGCACAGTTGCGAGAGCTCTACAAGGACGACATCTCTATAGGCTTGCAGATGCCTTCAGGCGTTGTCGGTGCAGACAAGTCATATTCGATCAATATTGACAAGAAAGATCTGACAGAGTTTATGCATATGGAATGTTTAGATATACAGTGGCTTCAACTTGCAATCTTGTAAGTTTTTTGTACCCTTTAATTATGTCAGTTACTATTTTTTTGTTTAATATATGCAACAACATCTATCATTTTATTTCGATCATAGTGTCTGCCATGACCTGTGCAAAAAGGGAGGCCGATTGGGTTCATTCGGATTCTTATGTCCTGGAAGCACGGCTTCGGCTCCAATATCTTAGCCAGGAGGGCCATTTATGTTGGGTTAGCAATGGGTGACCTACAATCGACTTGTTATCTAGCGCCAATACATGAAGGGTACGTATTTTTTTTTGTCTATATAAGATTTTTAAGAATTAATTGTTTTCTTATCTTAGTTTAATATGAATATGTATATGTTGCAGTGCTCATTGGACCCTATGTGTAGTTTGCCCCTCTAAGAACGCATGTTATTGGTATGATTCTATAAGTGGCAGGCCAACCGAGGATATCAAAAACATGTTTGCCGAGTAAGTAAATTTTTGTCTAAATCATCGATTCGTCTTTTAAATGAATTGTTTTCATGTCTGTTAATTTCCATTTTAATGATGATAGGGGTCTTAGGACGTATAGAGAGCATGTTGGACAAAGAGACCAGGGTGGACCGAAGTGGTTTTACCCCAAGGTAAGTAGTTTCAATTCAAGTGTTTTTCTATGACACAATAGCTTTCATTTTAACAATTTGTTTTTGATTTATAATGCCATCAACAACCAGGGCACACCGAGTGCGGATACTATGTCATCAGTTGGATGCAATCTATCATTTCCACCGGAAAAACTACTGGCTTTCAAAACGTACATAATGCTCCATGATCCTCAAATGATAATATTTTATGTTGTGGTACTTCAGTTGTTAATTATACCTTGTTTTCCAATTTACAGTTTTTTCGTACTGAGGATCCATACTCACAGGATGACCTGGATTCGACTCGAGACATGATGGCTAGATATCTTCTTGAACATGGCTCACTTGCAAGTTAATCTATTGTTAGGGTATGACTTGTGGTATGACTTAGCTCTGTCTGGCCTTCCCTTGTTAATATTGTACAAATTGGTTCTGTTTTGCAGTGGTATAGTTAAATTGTTGTAGTAACTTGTTCAGCGGATAGTTTCTAAGTCTGGGAGTTGAGTGAATGGCTTGAATTTGATTGATTGTAACTGTAGTTTTCTTGTGAATCATGGACATGTACCATTAACGTTGTTTGAATTTTGCTATGGTTGGCTAAGTATTATGGTAAAAACTTGTACATTTTGAGTTATTGCCTTGCTGTAATTGGTGTTAGAAAAACAGGAATTTGGCAGGAAATTGCTGTAATTGAGTTATGAATTGCCTTGCTGTAATTGTGAAGTATTCAGTTTTGCAGCAAATTGGACAAACAAAGAGCGAGAACTAATTTTTTTTAAAAAAAACTAATATAAGGCGACCTAAACAACGATTTAGGTAGTCTGTTTAATAAAATAGGCGACCTGAACGCCAATTTAGGTAGTCTTTTTAATAAAATAGGCTACCTGAACACGATTTAGGTAGTCTGTTTAATAAAATAGGCGACCTGAACGCCAATTTAGGTAGTCTTTTTAATAAAATAGGCTACTTGAACACAATTTAGGTAGTCTGTTTAATAAAATAGGCGACCTGAACGCCAATTTAGGTAGTCTTTTTAATAAAATAGGCTACCTGAACACAATTTAGGTAGTCTGTTTAAAATAAAATTTACCCCCTGCAAAAATAGGTCACATGAGGCGACCTTACTTCTATCAGGTCGCCTCATATAAGGCGACCTAAATTGTTTCAGGTCGCCTCATATGAGGCAACCTGAAACCAGTAAAGTCGCCTCATATGAGGCGACTTGATAGAAGTAAGGTCGCCTCATATGAGGCGACCTAAATACAAATGAGGTCGCCTATTTGAGCAGATACTACTACACTCTCCCCGACGTCCCTTAAAATAAGGTCGTCTTTTGAGTCTTTTTTAGGTCATCTTTTTAGTATTTTGTAGTAGTGTTTGAGAGATGTCGTTGTATGGTTCGTATTGAGGGCCATCCTTAAATTCAAATACCACGACTCTTGAGTTTGGGGCTAAGTTAACTAATTTTAGGCATTTTGGTTCTTTTGATACTTCATATAGAATATGGCTCTTCTCCATCTCGGTTTCAAGTGAAAAAAAAAAAAGGAAGAAGAAGAAGAAGAAGAAGAAACCTTTTATTTATTGAAGTTGTGTCTAATTAACATAGTTGATACAAACTTGGAAATTTTATTTTGTATATAACAGGTTGAGTATGATCATGTGAAGAGGTATTGGTTGAGAGAGAAATCGTATTGAAAGACAATAATAAGGAGCTACCCGATTAGTATTTTCACCTACTCGATTACTTCCTTATTATTGGCCTTTAGCTTGTTTTCAATCTCATCCAAAACTTCCTCATGATTCATATTCCCTCATATAAAATTTAGTTCTCATATTTGTAAATTAACTCTATTATACTCAGATTTTTTATAAAAGAATCTTCTCCTTAACCACCTCAAACTAGGGTAGGGCAAAATCATGCATGTTTCATATTTAAGATTCAGAAGTATCAAAACGATAAGAATAGTAACGTAGCACCAAAGCCAAGGATCATGACATGTGACTTTGACAAGTCTTCTCACATTATGTATCAGCATTGGTAGCATGTAGATCTTGAGCCTAAAATTTCATCCACTATATCCAACTCGCAAAAATCATCTAACTCGTTTGTAGGTGGGAAAAATACAAGTAAAAAAAGTAAACCTTAAAAATCCAAATGCCAACATTAAGATTCAATTAATAAAATGGGTAAAATTCACATGTTAGATATAATTATTTTTATATCTATTGCATTTGTATTTTTGAAGATGTCTATTGAATTTATATTGCATAATATAATTTTTAGATATAATAATCTAACAGGGCTTCTATGAAATAAAATAAAATGTATACTTAAGAATCTGTGAAATAAAACAAAACGTATATTTAAGAAAATGCCCACTTTTTAGATTGAGTATGAGATTATCCGGTCTAAAAATGGGCACTTGCTATTATAATTGGTACTTTTTAAAACCAATTTATAAATTATAAAAAAAAACAGCCTTAAATATTAACTTTTTAGACTAGTTGTAGGATCATCATTAATAGGGATATATTTTTAAAACCAGTCGATATAAGACTGAACCTAAACCCTATTTAAAAAACAATTTTAATAGGTCTACAAGACTTTTTTTATGGTACTAATTCTAAGTGTTGTGCTCAGTTCTAGGAATCATTGTATTTGAGTTTTTAACTCATCTACACTTAGAGAGATATTGATTCATTTCATTTATTATACTCTTAAGTGAGTTGTTTAACCTACTACGACCTTGAATGTGCATTGATTATAAAGTTTAGGGGGGAGTAAACGAAGGAAACTTGATTGTACGGAGACATCAAGAGTTCAAATAATATTGGAACCATAGTAAAACACTCATAAGGACTTCTGGAGACTAGACATATGCCAAGTGGTTAGACTAAATCACTATAAATCTCTCGTGTTCATCTCTTCCACTCTTATTGGTGATATCCTTCCAACTCGATCGCACTTTGTTTCTTTAAGTTTAAATTTTTAAATATCACACAATTCACCTCCTTTGGATTAAAGGCTTGAACTAACGTGGCATACTTTGGATAAAAGTTTATAGGTATTCTTACACATTTTTCTTTTTTGAGTTGGGATATTTTAGTACTTTTAGAAAAATAACTAGGCCCTACAACAAAAAGTAACAACATGTCATTTTTTCTTTTATGTTGAATGTTTATGGATACTTTTACACATAAGAAATATTATGGTGGTGGTCGCACTTTCAAAATAAGTTTGTGGGTAAAAAGTAACGAATGTTGACCTATTTTAACAGACATGTCATTTTTTCTCTTATGTGAATGTTTACAAGTACTTTTGCACTCAAGCACTTTTGGAATAAATTGGTGGGTATTTTAATTTTTACACTTTAACCTTGTATTTTAGAACTTTGATTTTCTCGGCAAACCATATTCATAAAAGGACAGGTGCCATAGTGAATGGCATTGGAAAATAAGCCAGAGGCAGCTTGATTAGTGCTGCAAAAAGGTTGTTTGCACAGATCACAAGCTCAGAATGAATAAAATAAACTACAGAGCTTGACACACTTACAAAGCACTCTTTATTTATATAGAAAATAAAAATTTTGACCAATATATATATATATATATATATATATATATATAAAATAAAAATTGGGGTACTCGCCGAAGAATATTAGTAAATAACATTGTCGTACGGGAGCAATATTCTTGACATTATTTTTATTTTTTGGTCAATATGGAAGAATATTCTTTTTTAAAAAAAAAGGGGGGGGGGGCAAAAGCTTGAGTAGTTATTTTTTTAACACTCCTACTATAGAATGATTGAAAATCCATGCAAGCGAGAAATCTGAGACCTGATTTTTTTACGGTGTAAATCTACCTATAAAAAATTTCATAATGTGCATCTGACATTATGTAAACATTTTTTTACGTGTAACAATATGCATGAAATTTTTAAAATGGTATTAAAATGTCATATTCGTTAAGTCAATTAAGGTTGAGCACTTAGGAAACATGTAATTAAAACAAATAGTTTCATGGATTAGATATGCTTCAGGATTGGGTGACGCAATGTGGAAGACCAAGGCGATCAGATTATAAGCCTAAGAATGTAGAAAGCAACAAAAAAACAAACACCTAATGTGGAGCGCACTAACAAACATTTATTAAATATGGAGACCACTCACCACTAGGAAAGCATGAAATGGTGACGGAATTTGCCATAAATTGTGCTTATATTTGCGACAGACATAAAAATTCATCGCAAATTGAACATTTTGCGATGGATAATAATAATCCATCACAAAAAAAATGCCATTTTGCAACGAATTAAGGTATCCATCGCAAAACAGCGTCTATTTCGTTGCCATTTTACAACGAAAAGGGCATTTGTCGCAAAACGATACCTAAAGAGGATTGTTTTGTGATGGAAGGGAGTTCCGTTGCAAAAAGGAGGAGGCCTTTTTGCGACTGACAGTCGTTCCGTCATAAAACAGCATCTGTTTCACGCCGCTTTGTGACGCAAACAGCGTTCGGTCGCAAAAGTCTAATTTTGAGACAGAAATACTTTCCGTCGCAAAATACCAAGTTTACAATGGAACAGTATTTCTGTCATAAAGCGTTTTTTTGCGACGGAATTTATATTTCATCACAAATGTCCAAATTTTCGACAGAACTTAAATTTTCCATCACAAAAAATTCTTTGCAATGACATTTTTTATGACGGTCACAAATCATTTTTGCGACGGATTTTGTCCGTCGCAAATCTTGACTTTTTTTGTAGTGGATTTTAGAAGAAAAAAATAAAAGAGGAAATAAAGTGCATTGAGACAAGTTACAAAAATAAAATATAATTTTCATTTTCCTAGTCTAAAAGTTAATTTTCATATAAACTAAGTATTTCAAGACGAGTATGGAAAAAACTTAAATCAAGTTCATTATATATATTATGTCAAGTTTACTAATTACAGGTAGTCATGTATCTTATAATTTGTTTCATATAAATTTATTGTTAAATATTAATATTTTAAAGATAAGACATATGTCATGTGTGATTGAAAAACTTGACATAATAAATCTATAAGGAACTTAACTTTAATTATTTAAATGTATTTTTTTTCCAAATTTATATAGAATTATTAATAATTATATGACGTTAATTATCAAACCATTGAACTTTCTGAGGGGCTGAGAAAATAACAAGAGTGACAAACTGAAAATGAAGGAACAAAAATACATTAAAAAAAATAGAAAACCGTTAAAAGAAAGGGAAAAAATGTACACAACTCAACCTGTTAGCCTTCCGGTTAAACACCTAATAAACTATACATGACAATGCCTATCCGTCAATACAATTGGGTAGTAGATACCCTCCTTAGCACTTCTCTACTCATTCCTCCTCATATTTAGATCTAACTGTTGAAATTTTAATACAAAAGTCTACAACATATTTTTCGAACTACCGTAAACAGTACTTTTTACCACATACGGTAGTTCGAAAAATATGATAGACATGTCTCTTTTTAAATGTTTAAATCAAAATTCTGACAATTAAGATCTGAAAATGAGGAGGGATGGACATAAAACTAATAGACAGAGTAACTAAACTCGTACAATCGCCAATTACACACGGCCAATAACTAAATCAAACGTACAAGGAGAAATGAACAAGGTTACCGAAGTAATTTCGCTCGCCACGCGTATCTCTTAGTTCCTGTAAGTATTCATAGCCTTTTGTACTTTTAACGAAAAGCGACATGTACTAAATCAGAAGGTCTGATCAGAACTTGCAGACAGACGTCGAAACATGATCGGAGCACCATGTTGAGGATATAGAAGCATCTGGACCGTTGGTGCGTGCTGATACCTTGGTGACAATGTAAAGCTAAAACGCTGTAGTATTATCGCGAGGGCAAGTTTGGTTTGTAAAACGGCGAGGTTTTGGCCTATGCACGTGCGCACACCGAGGCCAAATGGAATGAATGCCACTGGATGCTTGGCTGCACTGGCCACTCCATCCGAAAAACGGCCAGGATTGAATTCGTTCGCATCGTTGCCCCATATGCTGCGATCATGATGAACGGCCAGGATTGGAATCAAGAGCTCGGTCCCACCAGGGATCTTGTAGCCTCCTAACTCCACGTCTGTTTTCGCCCGTCGGATCGTTGCGATGGTTGGGGGATATAGCCTTAGAGATTCATTCACTATCATGCTCAACTACAAACAATTATAAATTAATCAAATAGAATATAAATTAAAAACTCATTATTATTTCAATAATAGGTATAACACTGCAAAAACTAAATGAAAACTACAGACATAAAATTTAATAAAGGGTTAAAATACAAATGTGTGCCATAAATCAGAAGTTATTTTAACCTTTAGTTTTCTATCATCCATTCAAATTTTAAAGCCTAAGAATATTGCTCACTTCGTTTTTAAAAAAAAAAAACTAAGGTAAACTAAGGTTGAAGCTTAAAAAAGTTGACTGATAATATTTTAGACCAAGAAAATTCATGGAGCACATTAACCATTTAATAAAGATGTGGATAGGAGTGGGAATACCAATAATAATGTAAGAGAAGCGTTCCCGGAAGAGAAAGCAAGGAGAGGGTACCTTGTGGAGCCTGGAGACGTCATCTTTGGAAGGGAGGTCACGTGCTCCGCAGAGTGAGAGGACCTGGTCACGTGCCTGGATCTGCCAGTGGGGATGCATCGCTAGCAGGATGGTGGTCCATGTAAGGAGGTTGGAGGTGGTGTGTTTTCCGGCGAAGAAAAAGCTCTTACACTCTCCCACTATGTCCTCCACCGTCACATCTTTCGTCGTCCTCGCTGCCCTTATCATCAGTCCCAGTAAATCCTTCGCCGTCCCTCCTCCTTCCTCCTCCTCCTCCCTCCTTTTCTCTATCACTCTCACTAGTGATCTCCTTATTCTCTTGTCCAGCCTCCACGAATTTATATTCCGCCTCGTCGGAAAGAATCTGGCATCAAATTAAAACCAACTAATTAATTAACTAAACATCCACATTAAGTTGTCCAATGAACTAACTCATCGGCGGCGAGGACGCACCGGTAACCGGGGATGAACACTTTCTGGAATGCATCGGCGGCCAAGAGCATTTGTTGAGCTTGAAGTCTGAAAATGGCTTTTCCATCTTCATAGCTTCTTCCGAACGCCGTCCTCGTGATCACATCCTCCGTCAGATTCTGAAACCACTCCACCACCTCGATCTCCACCTCACCTCCATTCTCCGCCATCGCCGACCACCTGTCCAACATCTCCACCACGCTCGTCTCCATCACCGGAATCAGCAGCTACAGAGTTCCAACCACATTCCGATCAAATTATATGTGTGTGTGAGAGTGAATCATAATTAGTAATTAATGATCAATAATGAACATTACTTTGAGATTTTCCATGTGGAAAGTGGGGGAGATAATTTTGCGGTGGTGAGCCCACTTTTGGCCCTTGAGACTGAGGAGGCCTTTGCCTTCGAGCTGCCGAACCAGAGGAGGGGCTTCGTTTTTCTCATAGGAATCTGACTTGGAGCTGAAGATTTCCCTTATGAGGTCCGGATCCGATACTGTGAGGCGCACCGTGGGTCCGAACCATATCAAGAATGTTGCACCTTTTTCAACAACCATCATCAAAACAAAACAAAACAAAAATCTCCCACATAAAGTACAATAAATTGTTAAGTAAACCATAATCAACTCGCCACTTCAAAAACAACACATAACTAAAATCAGGCTTTTCAGGAAATGCTAGTACAGCCCGCCATTAACACCAGAGAAAACAAAAGGAAACACAGTTTAGTAGACCCTACTTCACAGAGCCACCAAACTGCATTGTGAAAACTCAAAAAAACCAGAACAGAGGAAGGAACAAACTAGTGCGGCATGAACGTACATATGAAGATGATGACTCTATAAGCAAATGTTCCTTTAGTATTAATATTATTATTATTACTAACATGGTTATAAACAGAGCAGCCAAATGATTAATTATTAGTTAGTAATGAGACCGAAACAGAGAAATGTGAAATTGTGGAGGAAGAAGATGATGTATACCATAGATTTTCTTCCAGTGGTGGTAGAAAGAGAAGACGCGAGGGAGAATATTGTGAGAGAAAGGTGTAAGGGGTGGTTGAGAGGAAGCTCGGAGCATGATGTCGACGATTTCTCGGACATTTCCTATGAAGAAGCGATAAGGAGGGCCTCTGATTCCTTGCTTGGAGAAATGGAGCTGGATTTTTCTGGGTCGCCACCAGAGGACGAGGCCAAGCTTAAGAAGAAGAAACAGGGCTGAGAAACAGAGACACGCTAGCTTGATACAGGACAAGACTTCTTCCTTCATGTTTTGATTCAAAGCGAATCGAATTGAATCTCTCTCTGTGTGTTACAGAGAAGCTAGAAGATGGTATCTCTCTCTGGTTTTGGTTATATCAGTGCCCTTTGAGCTTTTTAATAGAGTCCAGGGAGGGGGGAGAGAGAGTGAAGGGAAAAAATGAAAAACAAAAAAGCAGGGCAATCGGCGTTGGGCCGCCATTGGAATTCTAATTAAGGTTCAAAGAATGGGAATTTTAAAAAAAAAACAAAAGTAAATTAAATCTCTTTTGGACCATCATGCCCTTGTCATTTTATTTTATTAGCTTTATATCCCTCCAACAATTTCACCCCATTTAAAATTTATTTTGATCGGAATGAAGGACTTCATTAACTGAATATCAAACTAGAGACACTTAAACAAACCAGAAAGAAAAGCGTAAACAAAGCCTCCAGAGACACCAGATTCTAACGAGACAAGCAAGAACCAAACACAAACGGGCAACTACAACCAAGACCTTGCAGATTGAAGGTGAGGAGCCAGCTTTCATTCCACCATGATCAAAGGAAAGGGCAATAGAGAGTGGTTCTTTGATGCCAATATTGCTACAACATCAAACGCGGTTACAAATCCATCCCAAATGATAGAAGAGTGAGGAGACATTTCGGATTTGTGAACAAATCCTCGAAAAATAGTGATGATAGCATGAGAGAGTCAACATCCCACACAAACAAAAGTAGTGATGAAAGCATAAGAGAGTCAACGTGTGGATTGGCATTTGGCAGGGGAAATCGTGCGATTAAGGCCTTGTTTGTTTTGCTGAATTGAGGCTAGAGAATGGAACTTGATAGGATTCCATCCAATTTAACATGTTTGGCACACGTCTCTCCCAGAAAGATGGGTTTCTGCCTTGGCCAAAGTTCCCTTAAACGTGGGACCTTCATTCCATCTGAAAGTAACAGGATAGCTCAAATGTTCCTGGAAGAGTGAAATTTAGTTATCAAATTTTTTGTTTTTATTTTATTTAAGGGGCATTGTGGGAATTTCACCTAATCTTCTCACTTAACCAACACCCAATTCTTCATACCAAACATTTTATTTTTCCTTAACTTATGTTCCATTCCTTAGTATGCCAAACAACTTACATTTTTAAGTTCCCTTCTAATCTTGTTTTCCTTTTCTTTCCTTCCTTAAATCTTCTCAATACTAAACAAGCCCTCAATGACAGTGTGTGATTGTTGATTTCTTTTCTTTCTTTCTTTTTTTCCTAATTTGAATTTTGAATTGAAAATCAACTCAAAGTATAAGCCAAAATTTCTTGTTTTTTGAATTTTTCACTTTAGAGAGGGAAGATATTCCTACAATGGGGAGAGAAGAACTTAAATACCTAATGAAGGTGTGAGGGCTAGGTCCCAACTTCTTCTATTGAAATAAAAGTTAAAATTACTCCAAAAGGTCTAATAATTCCATATTTATAAAAATATGCAAAAAATTAATTAATAAAATTAAGAGAAATTCAGGAAAAATCCTCAAACAGAAAATTAATGGGTGAGAATGACCTGATAATTTTTTATTCATGAACAATGACATTGCTTTGAGTTATGTCATTCTAACTAAATAAATTTTCTATAGGCGACTTTTCCTCAATTTTCCTTAAAATCTAAGTAATTTAGTTTTATCAATTTTTTCCCAATAATACAATAAATAGTTTTGTTTCTATAATTTAAAATTTTCTTTTAAAATTATCACATTAGAATATATTAGATTCTATGTTTTGATGATAACAAAACTTAAAGAAAGTGTTTTGCAGGAGAATATTGAATTACAACATAAGAAAATAGTTTTTAAGAAATGTAGTTGTAATTCACTCGAGTGATGTGAAAATATTTGAATCGCTTGATTACTCGAGTGAGCCTAGAATGATGTGTTCAAACTTTATCACTTTCACTCCACTACCAGTAAATGAGCCAATGATGAAAATCTTTACTAAATACTCAAGTGAGCACTCAAGTGATATCTTTTGAAAATGCTCTTCACTTTAAAAGTATATGGAAGTGACTCTTTATTCTTTCTAAAGTCACTGGAGTGATACTATAATTTGTCATTACTTCCACCTCACTACAGTAACTCTGATAGTGATCCTATTTCTGAAAGAATGTTTCCAAGAAGATCACTCAAGTGATGTCTTCTAAATTGCTTTACTTTCCATTCACTATAGTGAGTCAACCAGTAATTAAATTTTTCTACAAATTCTTTTAAGTGATCATTGGAGCGATGCCTTCAAATTCACATCACATTCACTTCCCCATGGTGATTCATTTAGTAATCACATTTTTTTCCTAGAAATATGTTTAGAGTGAGCACTCAAGTAACCCCAGCAAATGTGCATCACTTTTACAACACTAAAGTGATTCAAGCAGTGTTTAATATTTTTGAAAAAATAAGTGCAGAATGATCACTTAAGTGACAAGAAAGTGTTGCATCACTTTCACTGCACTAAAGTGAGCTTAGCAATAATATGCTTTCTTCTAAACTAAAATCTATGTTCACTTAAGTGACATATAATTGGTCATTAGTCTTATATCACTACCACTACCCAAAAAAAAAAAAAAAAAGAGTCAGTTTTTGCGACAGAAAAAATCAGTTGCAAAAAATGGGTTTTCCGTCGCAAAATTCATTTACGACGAATTTCGTCCGTCGCAGAAATCCTTGTCGCAATTGCAAACGGAATCCAAATTCCGTCGCAAATCCTGAAATTTGTGACAGGAAATTCTGGGATTTGCGATGGAATCCAAATCGATTCCAAATCTGTTGCAAATCCCAATTTCGTCGCAAATCCCAAAAGTTTTGCAACGGAATCCAAATTCGTCGCAAATCCTTGGATTTGGATTTCGTCGTAAATTTTGCATTTTTTAAAAAATAAAAATTACATAAATATTAGCACAGTAAATATTAAAATTAAATACAGAACAATTTATTTTTTCCATTTTAATCTATTTAATAACATAATCATACCAATAAAAATAAAATACTCAAATTATTATTTAATAGTATATATTTAACAATATAATCCTATTACGACATCAACATATCAACCTACATAGAATGATTAAAGATAATGAGTTTATAAGAATTAGAATAACTGTTACATTTTTTTATAAGAAAAATCAAGAAATATCCAAATTAATCACTTCCCACAAATTAAAAACGCACTAGGAATTTCATTTTGTAGGTGGCAAACTATATAATATTAAAATGTACAAAGGTCTCAACTCGCAACCCCCAACCGTGTCAAAATCTATAAACATGTAATCAATTATTTTTTAATACCAAAAATTATTTAGAGCAATTTAATGAAGATTTTTTTTTTTTTTTTTGCAACATCCAAATCCAGAAATCTGCACGTTGGGGTTTGTAAAAGGGCTTATTTTGTATCCATATGAAAATGTAAGATACATGCTTTTTTCTACTCACACACAATTCATACAAGTCTTTTTTCTACTCACACACAATTCATACTAGTCTTTTTTCTACTCACACACAATTCATACAAGTGCTTCAAAGTTTCCTACGTGATTTGCAAAAAAAAAAAAATAATAATATTAATAACAGCAAGGTTATAAAATAAATATTAACTAATATTGTTTAATGAGCTCTTATTGTAGATATTAATAACAACATCTATCAAGCTTATTGGAGTTCTTAATAGGGGCAAAAAAACTACATCTAATGCAAAAAACTTTTTTAAAAAAAAGTTGAGACTTACCAAATGATTCCAATGGAGAGGAGGCTAGAGGTGAGAGGAAAAAAGGCTGTCGGTGAGAGGGGATGAGGTCGAAGCCAGCAGTGAGACGAGAGGAGGCCGGAAAAAAGGAGGAGGACAGAAAAAGGAGGACGAGGAGGATGAAAAAAGGAGGATGAGGACGAAAAAAAGAGGAGGAGGACGGAACTGTAGGGAGAGGAGGCTGGAAGGAAGCTGCAAGGCGGTCTGAAGGCTGGCCGGATGGAGGAACGAAGAGAGTAGGGTGGAAGGAGAGTAAAATGCAAAAAAAAAATGGGGGAGGATGCGCAATTAAGCCCGATTTTGGGGTTAAGTGTTTGCGACGGAATCCATTTCTGTCGCAAATCCCTTGGGTTTTGCGACAGAAATCCAATTCCGTCACAAAGTTTTTAAAAATACAATTTAGTTTTTAAAAAATTAATAATTTTGCGACGAAATTGAAATTCTATAGCAAAATTATTTTTATAAAATTATTAAATTTGTGACAGAAATCCAATTCCGTCGCAAAACCCAAACGAGGTTTTCCGGCAGAATTTCAATTCCATCGAAAAATTATTTTTTTAAAAAAAATTAATAATTTTGCGACGGAATTGAAATTTCGTCACAAAATTATTTTTTTAAAATTATTAAATTTACGACGAAAATCCAATTCTGTCGCAATTTTATTGTTTTAATTTTTTTAATTATTAAATTTGCGACGGAAATGTCGCAAAAACCAAAACGCGGTTTTGTGACGGAATTGAAATTCCGTTGCAAATTTATTTTTTAAAAAAAATTAATAATTTTGCGACGGAATTGAAATTCTGTTGCAAAATTATTTTTTTAACAATTATTAAATTTACAACGGAAATCCAATTCCGTTGCAAAATCCAAACGGGGTTTTGCGACAGAATTTCAAAATTATTTTTTTAAAAAAATTATTATTTTTTTTAAATTATTAAATTTGCGACAGAAATCCAATTCCATTGCAAACATTATTATTTTATGATGGCAAATACTCCTAAATTTGCGACGGTTGCTAATCAGCTATTTTCTAGTAGTATACAGTGAACCAAGGGGTGATTAGCTATGCTTTCAACATCACCTATCGGAAAAAAAAAAAGTGAAACTCACTGATGAGTATATATTTTATGATTAAATAGGTGTATATTTTATGAGATTTAATTGGAATTATTGATATTATATACCTATTTAATTATCTTTTATGAACTTTTCCAAAATTGAATCAAACTTGCGATCAAAGAATAAATCAAAATAAAATCTACTCATATCCTATTTTTATTGTGCATGAAATATTAGCTGATTTGGAAAGAAGTAGAAAAGGCAATAAGAGGATATGCAATCAGTCAAACTTGATGGTCCCCGCAAGAAAAATAGAAACAAAATCAATTGCGTGATCTGACGGAATAAATTACAAGATATGAGATATCTTTTTAATAAGAAAAGGAGAATCAATGACGCAAGACCTAAATTATTATAAATAAGGAGGCAGAGACAAGAAAGAGGATCACGGAAGAAAAAGGCAGATCAAAGAAACACAGAACGAGAAGGAAGGGACGAAGAAGCAGAGGAGTAGAGGCTGAGCGTTTCGATTCTCTTCATCATCTCCACGGAAGGACGGAAGGACTGTGGAAGCGACAGAGAATCTTTCTTTCCTCTCTATTTTTTATCTTTTTGTTTTGGATTTGAATAAAGCCATGTGTGGCTAGTTGGTTTTGCAACCTAGAGAATCTATGAACTTGTTTGGGTTTTAGACATTATTCCCACTTGTTAGTTTTGCTTAATTTTAATTCAGTTTATTTAATCCTGTGTTTATTGCTATTGCTTAGTGAGTGGCCACCATTGAGCATGTTTTGGGGATTTAGGGTTGGACTTGGAAGAGGGAATCCTAAATTGACCTTGGGAATAAATAATGTAGAATTAGGTTTAAATTTAACGTGAAGTTAGGTTTTAATCTAATTCGCATCTAGGATAGGAATATACCTAGAAGCTCCGCATAATCAAATTAGAGTGAGCTCGATTTAAAACGCGTCTTATTTAATTGTGTGAGGTATTACATAATTTATTAAGATAGGTATATAAATAGACCGGAAGGCATTTATAGACATTAATACTCTAGATTAGCTGATTAGATTAAGTCAAAGTTAATTTAATGGGGATAAAATCTAAGAATCAAATAAGGGATTAGTGACTCTAGGTTGCTCATTTGATTATTGTGGTAGTTTTTTTTTTTTTTTTTTAGTTTTAATTTCTTTTATCTTAATTAAATTTAATTTGGTTTTCTCAACTTAAATGAAATTGTGAAATCAATGCTTAACTGAAGTTTGTGATACCAAGTCCTCGTGGGAACGATACTTTTCTTATCACTTTATTACTTGATACGACCCGTGCACTTGCGGAGTTTTTAGGCTTAAAGTTTTGTCCTATCAAGTTTTTAGTGCCGTTGCCGGGGACTTGTGTGCCACAACTGTCTTAGTTGGAATTGATTGAGCATTAGTAGTTTGAGTTTGAGTTTGTAAATATTTTATTATTTTTTTTGGAAAAAAAATTTAAAAAAAATGGATTTCAATTGGCAACCAACTGGTCTTAATATTGAGAAGGAGATGAATTCTTCGTCTTCTATACAAGATGGATTGATTGCTATTATAAATTCTTTGAATGATAGGCAACATAAAAGGAGCATAAATGATGGTTGTATTCCATATGTTGATTCTTCTCAATATGTTTGCATGTCTTGTGTTTATTGTGGAGGGAATCATTTATTTGAGCATTGTCCATATAGTACAACTAGTCATTTTATGAGAGATAATTTCACTAGGAACCAAGCTTGTTTTGATAACTCATTTTGTCCTAGTGAAGGTTTTGAGCAACAAAATTTTAGGGAAATCCACATGTCTATTGTTCTTATGAAAATACCCCTCCTTGTTACTCTTATCCGTATGTTAAAGAACACATCATTGAGTACAAGGAAAAATCTAATTTGGAAAGGTTAGTTGATGAGTGTGGGGAAGCATTAAAGAAATCTATTAGAGAGCAAAGGGAGATTCTCACTAGCATTGACTCTAGTGTTCAAAATATGAAGGTAAATGCGAGTCAAATTTTTTCAACCCTTAAGACTATAATGGAAAATAATTCCTTAAACCTAATGACTACTTCTTATGCTAATAATGATTATTGTGAGGAAGTTGAAGGTATGGAATTGCATGAGACTATGGATAATATAAAAAGTGATTGTGGGTTTGAAATTGAGTTAGATGAGAATAATGGATGTCTAGATGAGGTTCTAGCTGTGGAGCCTAAGGATTGTGATCCAATTGATGTAGATGTCCCAATTGTTGTTGTTCATGACCCTCCTCTTGAAGTGTTGACTCTTACTATTGAGAGTCAAGTTGATTTTATTGGATGCTCTAAATTCTTGGATATGCCTATATTTATTTTCAAAGATATGCATGTTGTGCTTAATTTGAATTCAATGATTGCTTGTAATCCAAGATTGTCTACGATTAAGGAAGTACAAGTAATTAACTTGAATGATCAATTTTTGTGTGTGATACCTTATGTGAAAAGAAATGAAGACAAGGTAATTATGGTGTTTGATACTTATGATTAGTGGTTTGTTTTGAGAAGTCTGGCTGAAGACTTTAAATTTAGCGCTTCTTGGGAGGCAACCCAAGGGTTTTGTTTGAATATTTTATTATTATTATTTCTTTCTTTCTTTCAGTTTTATTCAGGTTTGAAGAGGATCACTCCTCTTGTTGCTGCAAGGTCTTGTTTTAGCACTCTTTTCTCCTTTAAAATTTGAAATATCATGGATGGTACCAGGGGAAGCACTCCACATCAGAGTTAGAGGCCTAAATCAGGGGAGTATTAGTTCCTTTCCTTCTTTATAATTTTTTTTTTTGCAACATTAAGGACAATGTTTGATTTAAGTGTGGGGAGGGATATAATTTCTTTGGTTATGATATAATTTCTTTGAATTATGCTTGTCCTTATGCAATTGAAAAGATTTTTGTTAACTTGAGATTTTTGCATTGTTGAGGATTGACCTTAATTTTGAGCTTTCCCCATCTTAGAGAATATTATCAAGTCAAAAATTAAAATAGAAAAAAAAAATGTTTCAACCAAGTCTCTAGGCCTTGAGTTTTTTTTGCAATCTTAAGATGGACTATGAGAATAAGGATTAGTTTGTAATGTGATCAACAAATTATTAGTTCAAGAATATTTTGCTACATGATTTCTTTAGAAAATTAGATGATGATATTTGCTAACCAAGTAAAACTTTTGTGTAGGGAAATGACTCAGGAAAAAAAGAAGCAAAAAAAAAAAGAGAGAAAAAACAACTCCAATGACTTCTCTAGACCTTACTTAGTAACCGGGGGCACTTCATCACCAATGTTGGCACTCGCGTCAAACGGTAAAGTCAAAGAGAATTATGAGTTGGGCTAAAAGCCTCTTGAGGTGCCTGTTGGAGTAACTGAGTAACTGGTGCTGCATCACCCATGTGCAGGGTTGCGTCAAAAAGGGACCTACAACGGCTCAAGAAAGAAAGAAAAAAGTAAAGGAAAAATAAAAAAGGCAAAATTAGTTATTTCCTACATGAGAATTATTAATAAATTAAATAAAAAGCTTGGTTTGGTGGGGGCATTTGAATTTTTCTAGAGAAATTAAGTAGTGTAATATTCTTTTACTAATCTTATGGTTGAACTTATTGCTTGCCGATCTTTTGATCATGGGACGTTAAGAGATTGTTACACTCTATTGGCTTAGTAGCTTATTTTTATAAGACATTAACTTAAATAAGATTTGATGATATGATCCAAGTGTGGTGCTTTTTTGCTCTTTGTTTAGGAATTTTATAGGCAATGTTCTTTTCAGATAATAAATTCTCTTTCTTTTACTTGAGGACAAGCAAATGTTTAAGTGTGGGGGGTGTTTGATGAGTATATATTTTATGATTAAATAGGTGTATATTTTATGAGATTTAATTGGAATTATTGATATTATATACCTATTTAATTATCTTTTATGAACTTTTCCATAATTAAATCAAACTTGGGATCAAAGAATAAATCAAAATAAAATATACTCATATCCTATTTTTATTGTGCAAGAAATATTAGCTGATTTGGAAAGAAGTAGAAAAGGCAATAAGAGGATATGCAATCAGTCAAACTTTTCCATAATTAAATCAAACTTGGGATCAAAGAATAAATCAAAATAAAATCAAACTTGGGATCAAAGAACTTTTTCCATAATTAAATCAAACTTGGAATCAAAGAATAAATCAAAATAAAATCTACTCATATCCTATTTTTATTGTGCATGAAATATTAGCTGATTTGGAAAGAAGTAGAAAAGGCAATAAGAGGATATGCAATCAGTCAAACTTGATGGTCCCCCGCAAGAAAAATAGAAACAAAATCAATTGCGTGATCTGACGGAGTAAATTACAAGATATGGGATATCTTTTTAATAAGAAAATGAGAATTAATGACGCAAGACTTAAATTATTATAAATAAGGAGGTAGAGACAAGAAAGAGGATCACGGAAGAAAAAGGCAGATCAAAGAAACACAGAACGAGAAGGAAGGGACGAAGAAGCAGAGGAGTAGAGGCTGAGCGTTTCGATTCTCTTCATCATTTCCACGGAAGGACTGTGGAGGCGACGGAGAATCTTTCTTTCCTCTCTCTTCTTCTTCTTTGAACCTGAATTTTTATCTTTTTGTTTTGGATTTGAATAAAGCCATGTGTGGCTAGTTGGTTTTGCAACCTAGAGAATCTATGAACTTGTTTGGGTTTTAGAGATTATTCTCACTTGTTAGTTTTGCTTAATTTTAATTCAGTTTATTTAATCCTGTGTTTATTGCTATTGCTTAGTGAGTGGCCACCATTGAGCATGTTTTGGGGATTTAGGGTTGGACTTGGAAGAGGGAATCCTAAATTGACCTTGGGAATAAATAATGTGGAATTAGGTTTAAATTTAACGTGAAGTTAGGTTTTAATCTAATTTGCATCTAGGATAGGAATATACCTAGAAACTCCGCATAATCAAATTAGAGTGAACTCGATTTAAAACGCGTCTTATTTAGTTGTGTGAGACATTACATAATTATTTAAGATAGGTATATAAATGGACCGGAAGGCATTTATAGACATTAATACTCTAGATTAGCTGATTAGATTAAGACAAAGTTAATTTAGTGGGGATAAAATCTAAGAATCAAATAAGGGATTAGTGACTCTAGGTTGCTCATTTGATTATTGTGGTAGTTTTCTTTTTTTTTTTTTAGTTTTAATTTCTTTTATCTTAATTAAATTTAATTTGGTTTTCTCAACTTAAATGAATTTGTGAAATCAATGCTTAACTGAAGTTTGTGATACCAAATCCTTGTGGGAACGATACTTTTGTTATCACTTTATTACTTGATACGGCCCGTGTACTTGCGGAGTTTTTAGGCTTAAAGTTTTGCCCTATCACTCACTCTAGTGATATAATCACTAAGACAAAACGACGTCTGAAAAATTTTAATACTCATTCAAATCATTCTTAAACATGTTCTTTTTACTTCTAATTGATTCCTTACTTTACTAAACCCTCATTTGAACATATTTCAGATGCTTAATCATGGATTAACATAAAGATTAGAAAAAAGAACTTTTGTATTAGACGCATTAAATGCTCCATCCCTCAACCAATCGAAATTCTCTTTGGCTTTGCATGGTTTGGGGGAAGGGGAGGGGAGGGAAAGGAAAAGGGAGGGAAAGAAAAGTTATTTGTGGTGGGGCCTACATGAGTTTTCCTCCCCTTTAAATTTTTCCCTCCATCTCCCCTCCCCTCCTCTCCCCTCCCTTCCCTCATCCTCAAACCAAATAGAGCCTTTGTCTTCCAATAGCTATTTCAAATGACAAAAGAACTGACCTCACACTCTCAACGGCTACATTCAAATAGGAAATAATCATTCATTCTCTTCAAGCTATAAATAGGCGAGTATTGAAGATAAAGTAACTAACACGCTGCTAGAATTCACTATTTCATTAATTGCTAAGTCTTGTGTTATGCTTTTATGGTATATTTTGTATTTCAGTGTTCATTCATTTTTCTTGGTGAGAGAGTATCTACTGAAATATTTGTTGCTATTAGTAACTCAAGGAAGTGAGAGCTTGAGTGTGGGCATTGATTAACAAGTGTAAAAGGGACTAACTGTTCTTTGAAGAAACTTGTTTATACTGAGGTACCAAGAGCCCGGCGAATCTAAAAGGATAGTGAAACTCTCAAAAGGATTTCTAAGGACAAGACGTAAGTCAAGTAGTTAAATTGAACTAGTATAAATCTCATGCGTTCATCCCTTTGGTGATATCTCTCTATCCCTAATCTCTTCATTAAGTTTGGTTTAAGTTTAAAATTTTAAATATCACCAAATTCACCCCTCTTAGGTGAAAGGCTTGAACTTACAATATACATATAATATAAATATGTATTATTTAATAAAAAAAACATTTCAGTTTAAGTTAGTTTGCATCTAAACTTGTTTCTCCATTAATCGTTTAAACAAGTTTCAGTTTGTTAAACCGACATTTTTCATATAAGTTAATCTAAATATAAATCGCGTTACACAATTTGATTCCTACCCAATTTTAAGTGTACAGAAGTCATTTTAAAAAAATCACTTTTATCATCGTTAATCCAAACACATTTAAAAATTGCTTGTATTTAAAAAATAAAAATATAATATTTTTAATGCTAAAGACACAAATAGCCTTTTAATTGAATTTCATTTTATAATTTTTGAGAAGATATTTAGAAACATACTATAGATAAGACGCATGAGGTTAGAACTTACCTAGGTTTTACTCAATAAGTTACTTCTCGAATTGCAGTAATTAATTTACTTCTCTAATTTAAAGGAAAGTGTTAGACTTTTTTTTTTTTTAATACATAGGTGATAGGGGGACCCGGGGGGGAGGGGGGATCAAACCCAATATAAGGGGGAGACGACTAGCTCCAAATACCACTGCACTACTAATAGCACTGGTAGTGTTAGACTTCATTTTCCTTAGAAAGTCAAGCATTTTAATGAATCAATTAAGCTAGACAAATTCCACTCCCCAAAAATTTAACTTCTCCTCATAGTTACCCCAACCAAACAACCCTACATTATGCATTTAACCCTTTTCTTATTTCATATATAATTTATATATCTTATTTTTTTTAAAAAAAAGTATAATGTAATATAAATAGCATTTTTCCACTGATATTTTTCCACGAATATATTCTTAATTAATTGATTTTTTTTAAAAAAAACAAGTTGAGATGGTTTTTTTAAAAAAAAATTGATGAGCATGCTATGAGGATTTTTTTTTGGGAAAATGACAGAAAAAGAACATTTAAATTGTATAATATGAAATCAGGTATTTCCTATAAAATAAATTATGAATTACTTATCAAGTCTCTTCTTTCCCTTATCAATTATTGATAACAAACCTGATTCGCGATTTTACAATTTAAAGTTATTTTTCTGTCATTTTTCCCCCTTTAACATAACTAGTAGTGTAAAATCTGAATTAAAATATATGTAGGTCAGTGCTGCTGTTTAGTATATCAAGGCAAAACGAGTTCAAATTATATTCTGAGGAATAATTTATTTGATGGAAGGTAATTAAAAAGAGAAAGAAATACACAATCCAATCCCTTTTATAAGTCACTTTTCGTAGAAAGAGTTAGTGATGATCCTTATTTTAAATCACTTAACTGGAAAATACTTATTTTTTTTAAAAAAAAGATTACCCCTATTTAAAGTTAAGTAATAATGTATGATTTCAAATATGTGTAAATTTTTAATTTTTCAAATAAAGTTAATGCCTTAATTATATCTTATTCAACTTAATTAGTGAGATTGTTATATGTCTTATAATAAGGATGAACGAAATTACATTGGAAGAATGGTGGTAAGAGGGGTAGGTTGTTCCCAGAAAGAAAGGAGAGGTGAGAGGAGTGGATTTGGAATGTTGATATTAAATTGGAGCACATGGAAACAAAATGAGTGTAGTTTTGTGGGGATATATATGCTCTATACTTCCCCCAACACTCTTCTCTTCCCTCTGTCCTAATGCTCCCAACACATTTTGGTCCCTCTTGGGGGCCTACATTATTTATGTATACCCCTCTTCTTCTTCTCTCATTGTATGATATTATTATTAAGAAGAAGAAGACGACGAAGATGATGATATACCAATGACTTAAAAATATGGTATTATAAGATCCTTATGACCGAATTACTTAATAAAATTAGTTAAAAGTAATAAATTTTTGCCATTGCCTTAGTAGCACAGTGGCATAGAAGTTTGGCTCCCATCCTCCATGTTCAGGGTTCGAATCGAATCTTGCCCCCCTCCCCTACTATGTATATTTTAATTTTTTTTAAATATACTTTATTAAAAATATGCCCTTATTTATAAGTGGATAAGTGAGGGTGAGAAAAAAGATGAGAGACTATATTAATTAAGGGTAAATGAGTAAAAAATATTAGATGTTCATGTAAACTCAAAGTGGATCATATAAAGGAAGACAATACAATTCAAAAATTGGGATATTATAATAAGGGATGGAAGGAGTATTTAAAAAGACTCAACATATTTTCATTAAAATTTTGAGTTCAAATTATTTAAATTAAGGATTCTTTGGTGAGGGATTTGGAGGGAAGGGGAAATTTTTATGAGTTGGATTTAAGAAAAATAGAGAAGTGTAGTTATAAATGTTTAACCAAGTAAATATGTAAAATAAAAAAGTAAGAAAAATTAATTAAAGACTCACAACCCCACTTCTCTCTCTCTCTAAAAATAACCCAACATAAAATAAAATAAAATAAAATAATAATAATAATAATAATAATAATAATAATAATAATAATAATCTCTCCACTTATTTATCTTTCCTTCATACCAAACAAGCCTAAAGGAGATAAGGAGAAGGGATTGGTTGATGTTCTTCAATTCTGCTAAGTTTCATGTTCTTTTGTTTTTTATAGATTGTATTTTAGGATAATGTTGTTTTATTGTCTTGTTTCTATTTTGTTTTTGGCTTCGGCAATTAGTGTGGGCTTTAATTTGTTTTGGTGATTAGTAAAATTGACTTCTTTTGACCAAAAAAATTATGTAAATAAAAAATCATAATGTTTTGAAAACAGTTCTTTTTCCAGTTGGACCTGACCTAATTCTTTTTTCTTTTTTGCCAACTGACCTGACTTATATTAATTCAAATCCATATTAGTTCTTATTTTCAATTGTTTTTTTTGGCCAACCTTTTCAATTGGAGTTTAACCTAATTAGAATAGACATTAATTCATTATGCTTTTCCTCAATTGAAACCTTAGTTGATTCGAGTTTAGGTTACTCGACAATACATATAATCCAATTGTTTGTTAAAAAATATACCTTTACCAAAAAAAAAAACACAATATTCTAGAAAACTCTTGATAAATTAATTTTTGGAGAATCTAAATTCATTTAAACCTTTGCCCGAATTATTTAGGGAAAATTCCTTTTAGGTCCTGAAAGATCAAGAAAATATTAAAAAAGTCATAAGTAAAATTCAGATATCAACAAAGTCTCATTAACAACTATACTTGTGGGATTTATAACTCTTTGAGATTTTTTTGACATTTAAATTTTTATTAGAACTTTTTTAACATTTTTTTTAATCTTTGAGACTTGAAAGGAATTTTTCTATTTATTTATGTCTCAATCCTTCGAGATGCAAAACTTTAAATATAACAGTAGCCTTATGGATAAATCACCACCATTAACTTACACTACGGCCGTAGAAACAGATAAATCAAAATAAAAGTTCTAATTATTATTTTGGAAGAATCTGTAAATGAAAAGTGGAAGAATAATACACACACACACACACACTTTTTCGTCCTGAAAAATTACAAGTGAAAATGACAAAGTAGAATATGCAATCACTTAAAAGAAGCAGTATATACACACTTTTTGGGAAAATGCCAATTGGGTGAAATTAATATTTTTTATGAATGGAAAAATATCAGGAAATTCCCTAGAATTCCTGGAAATTGCAAATCTGTGAAAAGAAAAGGTCAGATAAAATTACAGAAAAGTACCCATATGTTATGAAAATTACATTTTAACCAACAATAGTTTTAAAAATCTCACAGTAGTCCCTCAAAAAACTTTAAATTATTTCATTTTAGTCCTTTAATTTTTTTTTTAAATTATTTTTTTTGGAGGGGGAAAAAAAAGAAATCCACCATTGTATATATGTGGAATATTTCAAAAATGGCCAAAATTATCGAACCAAGAAAGGCTGCAGGTGAGCAGGTACCTTTGCTTGCAATTATAATTTTCCACTGTTTTTCTTTCTCTCTTCATTAAATTTCTTTTTCCCCTTTCTCTTTTGGTAATTTCCATGGTCGTTTTTCATTTTTCTATACATTTAACTCTTTCAATGAAACCTGTGCTCCTGCTTCTGCGTGCTCATTATTTTTACAGTTGAAACATCACAATTCACACACACACATATAGATGCAGTTGCACTATGTCTCGCCCTGGAGGAGGAATCTTACACTGTTTGCTTTAATGATCTGACATCAGAAAATGCTTACTCGCAGTCACTTTCCTCATTTGCTTTTTTTTTTTTTTTTTAGTTTTTTTGCTTAATTAAATGCCATGTTGGTCGAATTATTATAAATTAATTTGTTTTGAGAACTTGCCATTATATGTTTATAAGTTGTCAATCAAGTGCATGTTTAGAATAACGATGGTAAAAATAGCTTTTTTGCAATATGACTTTTGTCAATTTAAGATTATGTAAAAGTTAAATTTTATAATGTAATTTATGTCTGAATTGATGGTAGCATACGTAATTTTCTAAAATTAAAACTTGTTTGAATAATTATTTTAAAAATAAAATTTTGATAGAAAATGACATGAATATTATTAAATAATACACATACATACATTGAAAAATACATAAACTTGTTTAGATGATTAGGAAAAATTAGGTTTAAAGGTAAAAGAATGAAAAAACACATAAATTTTATAAAAATAAAAATAGGTAATGTACTATTAAAAAAATTTTACAATACCAAACAACTTACATTTTTTAGGAAAAATTTGAAGAAAAGTCCCTTGAAAATTTAATTTGGTGAGAATTACTTAAATTAAAGTATTGTCATGATTTTTATATAAAAAATTATCAAGTAATTCTCATTAATTAAATTTTTAATGGACCTAAATTAAAGTATGGTCATAATTATTAACTTTTAAGTAAATTTATATTTATGATAAAAAATTTCATCTATAAAGATTTATAATAAGGATCAGAATGGTTTTTTAATTAAAAAAGTGGAACCCAACATCTTTCTTTCTTTTTTTTCATAAATTGATTTTCTCTCTCCATTGTAGAAAAGTCAAAAAAATAAATGATTTTGACTTTTCCCCCAAAAAAACCCAATTTATCAAGCATCTTTAAAAAGCCAAATTCACTCATAAGCTCATAAAAAACGCTACTTTTGGGAAGGGGAATCTTTTGATCAAACCTTTTTGTGTTTGTCTCTCATTCTATTTTCTACAGACATGGATTATTCTTCTTAAAGCACTGCGTTAATTGATTACTTACTTACTTACTAGACTTACATACGCATATCAAAAGTTGAAGTTTAAACTTATAAACTCATTAATTATAACAGATTTCCTTATTAACAATTTTGTATGCTAATATAATACTTCTTCCGGTCCTAATTACAGGAACACATTTGTATAGTACAAATTACACTACAAAAGTATTCTTATAATTAGGACCAGATATAATAAAAGAGAATATAAAAGGATTATAAGAGATGTTGATGGAAAATAATGTCTATGACCACTTAA
This sequence comes from Acacia crassicarpa, assembly GCA_034222035.1. NCBI lineage: Eukaryota > Viridiplantae > Streptophyta > Magnoliopsida > Fabales > Fabaceae > Acacia > Acacia crassicarpa. The sequence continues at coordinate 24,369,847 of JAWXYG010000008.1, forward strand.
TATAATATGTGATTTAATATTGTTAATTTAGAAAAGACTAAAGTATATATTCAATCATCTATATTTGTATCAAGTATCATTTAAATTCTTTAAGTTTATAAAGTGTAAAGACGATTTTTCAAATTTAAGGTATGACTATACAATTAAACATTGACAAAGAAATTTTGCATTTTTATTTTTATTCTCACACGTAATATTTTTAATTATGGAAATTAAAAATGATTTAAAATGAAAACAACCCTAAATTTTAGGACTTACTCCTTGCTACCTACCAATCTCTCAATCATCCCAGCAATTTTAAATTCTCTTAGAGCATCACTGGGCTCCACAGGCCGTTGGATGTTTTCTCGACGGACATGATTCTTATCTATTTCCACCAAGATAAAACTGAAACCGTTGTGATTTCATTTGGGCGATCGAACTCACATAAACCTGCATTTTTCTGAAGTAGATCCTCTCCTCATCTTTTTTTTCTCTTTATCTCTCATCAGCCTATTTAGGCCATTGATTGGAGAGATAAAATAAAAGTTGAAGTAGTATTGTGACTTTTTTTTTCCTCATAAATTGATTTTCTTCAATTTGCCTTGCAATTTGAAACGATGCTCCAGACGAGGTGTTGTTGCAAGGATGAAAGCTAAAAAATTAGAGTTGTTTTCATTTCACATCATTTTTTATTTTTTTTGTAAATTAACAATATATATTTTAACAGAAAAATATAAAAATATTACATTAAAAGAATAAAAATGAAAATGAAAATTTGTGGTCAGTGTTTAAATTTGATAAGTCATCATTTTTAATTGCATAGTGGTGTTGTTGAGTTCCTATGGTTAAAAATATATTTTATAAATTTAAAACACTAAAAATATGTTTTATAAATTTAAAGGACTAAAATGATACTTGACTCAAACATAAAGAATTTAACATTTTATGAAATGAGGACCAATTGAGAGAAGACATATTTTGCTTGCAGATTGAGGGAAATGGAGAGATGAATTTTTTTTTCATGAGTTTAATTTAATAAAAAAATATATATGGACAAGGGGGTTAAAAGCTTTTAATTAATTTTTTACTCTTTTATCTTATATATTATCTTTGTTAAAATTTTATAACCCACTTATTCATTTATTTTAAATTAAATTCATTAAAAATTTCCCTTCCCTCCACTCCATTTCTCTCATAACAAACAAGCCCTAAGGTTAAATATAGTGGTGCCCTTTATTTTTTAAAACAAAAATAGGGTTAATAGTTGTCTTGACATAAAGGTAAGATTACTGTCATGTGATTTGAAGGTCACATATTCAAATGCTGAAAACAACCTCTTTGATTGTAGAGGTACATCTATCCTTTTTCATACCCCATCTAGTGGGAGAACTATGCATTGGACCGCCCTTTTAGGGTTAATAGTTGTTGGAGCTCTAATGGCGGTCAATGAAAAATTTTGTTGTAAATTGCCTTATTTTAATTAGTTAAAATCACTTTAATTAATCCAATTGTTAATTCATGTATGGACATTTCCACTTATGGGACTTGTTAATTTCCATATGTTTCTTGTAAATCGTCTTATTTTAGTTTTAAATTATCTTATTCTAATTGTTCATTTATATATGAACACTTGCATATATGGGACCTGTTAATTACCTTATGTTTCTTGTAAATCGCCTTATTTTCATTATAAATTTCCTTATTTAAGTTTATACTTCCTTTTATGGGACTTGTTAATTAATTTCCTTATTCTAATTGTTAATTCATATATGAATTAACAAGTCCCGTCAATCCAAGCGTCCAGATTTGAATGAACAACTAAACTTAGGAGATTTACAATGAAAATAAATAAATAATTAATTAACAAGTTCCATAAATTGAAATGTTCTTAAATGAATTGACGACTGAAATAAGGAGATTTAAAACGAAAATGAAACAATTTAATTATAAGAAACATAAGGTACGTAAGTAATAAGTCCCATAAATGAGAGTGTTCACATATATATATGAACAAACAAATGGAATAGGATTTATGACAAAAATAAGGTAATTTACTAAAAACATAAGAAAATCAATAAGTCTCATGGATGGAAGCGTCCATAGATGAATTAACAGCTAGAATTAGGAGATTTACAACTAAATTTTCTAGAGTTGGGTTGGAGCTTCAGCCATCGACATCATTGCTTTGATAGTGTCCGAAGATCCAGAGACAATTTTAAAAAAATAAAGTACGAGTATTATTGTCTTTTCACCTATAAAATTTGATTTTATTTTGGTATGTGGAGTGCATATGAGGGATTTAAAAAGCTTTTAAGGGGTATTGGATATAAATTATCTACAATAAAGTATAGTAAAACCCAATTATCATTCACATCCCATTGACAATAATCGTGATATATATGTGATTGAGGTGAAATATGAAAAGGATTAAATGTATAATTAAATATATTAGAATTTGATGTTAGAGTTTTCTCCCCATGCAATCAGAATGTTTTATAAAAGAAAATTGAGGATGTGATCGATAACTGAATTATCTATCATATAAATGATTGATTGATATCCCTTTTCTTTTTGATCCCTCTCCAATTAATTAAATTAATTAGAACTTAATTAGCTTATACCATGAAGTTGAAAAGTTAGAATTAATTGAAGTAGCTCTTTACTTTAATTGTGGGCATCAAACAAACAAATAAGGACAATAAAATGATTGGATATCACACAGAGAAACATGCACCAATATAATCTTGGATTCAAAATATAAAAAAACAAAAACATGAGTATGTTTGAAAGTAAGTTTTGGAACTATTACGGCAAACAAATAATTCATTTCAATGATAGACTTGAACCAAACTCCAAAAATATAATAATTCACAATTATTGACTCCAAATATGTGTGTGTCTATATATAACTTCTACAACCACATCTTCTAGCTAGCTCTGTGTGGAGGTAGAGTTAGAAATTGTAATTAGGGGGTGACAATTATAGAAGAGAACCCAATATTTATGAAATCATATTTCATCCCTGTAAAAATTTGAACATTTTTAAGTCCCCACTAAAAGTTTCGTAGAGAACTAAAATAAAAATATTAAAATTTTTATGAGGTTAAAACATAATTTTTAAACATTTAAGTTTTATTCTATAATTTTAGGGGGCAGGGTCCACCCATAACCCCCCAAATTCTACCCTTAGCTAATGGCTATATTTGAACATAGCAACTAAAACTACAATTTAAAAAAAAAAAAAATCTCATGGGTATGCATTCTTCTAAGGTGGCCGGTAAAGATATATTAAGAGAAACTATAACTTTTTTTTTTTGGGAAAATTTTTAGGTAAAGGGTTGAGTTCATATATAAGTTAAGGGCAAGCCAACCACTTACTCGATCACATATACAATTTGGTCATTTATTAGTCACATATTGTTCAATTCTTTGGGTAACCTAGCTCGGTGGTTCTAGGTTATTGGTCAGGCATTATATTAACTACATAATGATTACCTCCAAAATGTGTGCCTTACTTTGGTATGGGATGCCTCTCTCAACGCCGTGACGATCTCAAAGATTGAGCTCATTCCCTTTAGTGAGCTTGTTCAAGTCTTTAATTAATTAAGGACGATATAGAAAATTAAAAAGATATGCCCATTACGAGCTAATGTCTACTCTCCATATATCAAATTTCTCCTACTTTATGATTACTTCATCCTCTAAACGACGTAACTCCCGCATGATTTTTACATATTTGTAAATAGGGCATCCACGCTTGACCATCACTATTCTTTGGTCATGCATACACATACACATATCATTTATAGGAGATTCTTTATTTGCCTTCTAATTTAAACTTTTTAAGAAAATAATCTCTCTCTCTCTCTCTCCAAAAAAAAAATAATAATAATAACCTCATTGACAACAAATTTCATAAGGAAAAATTGTAAAGCAAATATCTTACTAGTAAAGAGGAGAATACACATGGCCTTTTCTTGTTGGTGAGATACAATATAGACTAATCATAATCGTCTTTTTTTTTTAAAAAAAAAAAAACTTACTTGATGTTTGTCTTCAATATAAGAATCAAATAACTAATTTGCTCATATTAGATAATTATTTAAGTTAATTATTCGTAATAAATTGGTGTTGGATTTCCTAAATTACCCTGCTTAATTAATATCATGCATCAAAACTATGCATTGACAGAAACCTGTTAAAATGTGAAATCAATATGAATACTTTGCTCATATTTAGTGCTTGACAGTTACTCCAACATGATTATATCTAATAAAAGGATACCTTGCCTGGGAAAAAAAGACACTTTAAGGGAAAAAATTATAAATTTGGGAGAAAAATGAATTGATGTTTTATATTTATCATCAAAATGAATCCATTGTCTAATTTTTATATTAATTACAAGTAGTAATTAAATTCTTTTATTGAGTGGTTGACTATGGGGGAAAAAAAAAAAGCTCGAGAGTCAGTTTCACTATATCAAGCCAGGATTATCAAAAGATAGTATATTCGCAAAACAGATTCTTACCAACAAATAATGATACGTTTCTAACAATTGATATCCTTTTCATTACTTCCTTGGAAGCATAAAGAGTCATAACGATCACGTAAAGAGGTTTAGATGAAAACTTTAATTAATATTCTTAAAACAAACACGCACAACAAAGAGATTATATATATGTGTGTGTGTGGCTTTTGATCCTTATTAATTTTTAATAACTTAAAAGCTTAAATAGAAATATAAAGTTTTATAGCGATGATGATTTGTGCTTTGTAGCATTGCCAGCCACATCGATGTCAGAAGCATCAAGTGATTGTGTAGTTACATCAAAGTTGGACAAATATTTAGATGTGCACCGAGATCTTGTAATTATTAAAACAGTTGCCCTGCACAGCACATTTTCAATCTTTTTAATTAAAAAAAAAAGTGATAAATTTGAGAGTATGTTAGAATAGTTTAGAGAAAACGACAGAAAAATAATATTTGATCTTTAAAATCCTGTTTATAATAATAGTAATAGGATTAATAAGAATAATAAAATAATTAACAACTCGTTTTGTTAGAAAATCACTTATTTAATATTTTGAAGTTTAAGTGATATTTTCTTAAAATTTTCTCATTAGTTTATTCATTTGATCAAATTATTGTTCACAATTGTTAAAAATTTATTTATTAAATACATAGTTATCTTTGAGGAATTCACAAGAAAAGTTTCACAAAATTAAGTCCCATTATTTGAGATACTACTTTTTGAGACTCTTGAAATTTAGAGCCTGTTTGTTTCTTTTCTTTTTTTTTTTTTGTTTTTAAAAACGGTTTTATATAATTATTTTTAAAAATAATTTTTGAAAGCTAAAGCAAATATGGGTTTGGATAGTTTTTTTGATGAAAAATATCTTTTTGAAGTGACATAGCGAAGACCCCATTAATATGCATGGTGTTGATAGTATATAAATGACAGCCTTAGAAAATAAAACATTGTAAACAAAAATAAGAAAACAACTTAGAGTAATTTTTGTTTTTTCTTTTTAATAACAACTTATTGGAAACAATTTTTCAAACAAATTTGTTTTATTTTGGAAAACAAAAATACTATTAATAAAAAAAATCAAACAAGTCCATAATATGACTTAAGAAAACATATCCTCTAATTTACATTCCGTTGATGAAATAAAAGATATAGAATTGTTAAGGAAGTCAAAGTGTATTTTTGAAATAGAAATTGATATAATGTAGACAAAATTATATATATATACTATAAGTCGCTTTTAATATATTTTAGGGTTAAATACCAAATTTACCTCGGAAGTTTTGATAAGGGGGTGCTCAGCACCCGGAAGTTTTTTTGGTACCAAATTTGCCCCGGAAGTATTAAAAAGGTATCAAATTTCCCCAAACGTAACGCACTGCTAGAAAAAATGGTTTTTGCGACGGAAAAAATCTGTCGCAAAACCATGAAAATCCGTCGCAAAACCAATTTGCGACGGATTTTATCCATCGCAAAAATCTGGTGGCAATTGCGACGGAATTTAAAATTCCGTCGCAATTTGCAACGGATTCTGAATCCATCGCAGTTGCGACGGATTCTTAATCCGTCACAAAACTAATTAAAATTTTTTAAATAATTATAAATTTTTTATTTTAATTAATTTTTTATTTTTTTGTTTTAATTTTCTTTGAAAATTATATTCTTTTAAAATTAATTATATTCTTTTCCATTATTCTTTTAAAATTTATTTATTTATTTTATTTTTAAATTTTGTTTAAAAATTATATAATAAAATATTTAAAAAAAGTTATATAACTTAAAAACCGAATCTTCATAACACAGAGTTTTACATAGAAAATACAATATAAATATAGTGTTTCAACAGAGATGTACTAAAAAAGTAATCTAAACAGCAGCATTGTCATCATCATCATCATCAGCAGCAGTAGCAGGATCACCATCAGGAGCCGGCATCGGACCCTTGTCTTTCATTAGGGCCATGATTTGACACTGCATCTGTCTAACCATCTCCTGTGTCTGGTGGAGCTCATTGGCTGTCTCCATTTGTTGTTGCTTTGTCTGGCTTAGCTCAGCGGCTTGCTCCTCCACCAATGTCACCAACGTCTTCATCTTCTTCAACTCATCTGCCAAAACATTAGGAAATATAATTTTCTTTTTTGCACTTCATTTAAATGGACCAGAGAATGAAAATGTAACAATCAATATCAAATGTATTACGTTTACCTGCAGAAACACCTTCACTGCTGGATGTGGAGCTCTTTGTTTGCCTAAGTCGGCTGGCACAGGAACCTAACCCGAAGACTCTACCTTTGCTGTTAAATCCACCTGCAGCCTGAAAGAATAGAGTCTCGTTATCGGACTGAGAGGATGAGGGGTCGGTGTGACTTTGCGAGTCTCTCTCCTGTGTCAGCCTCAAATAGGTGTCCTATAAACAAAAAAATACAGCACAAAAAAAGCCATGTGAAATGAAATAAACATGTTGGTGTCCGAAACAAAGAATCAATGCAATATAAATGTCTCACCGTCAGTTGCTCCGACCTAGCGTTAATCCATATCTTCTCATCCCCTTCAGTCTGCCGAGTATGGGTCTGCTCAAAGGCACGCCACTTAACATCTTCTGGAGTAACATCCCCAGACAGTGCCTGCAAATGTAACATCCTGAATTTTTTTTACCTGAAACTATAATAGATTAATTTATGATAATTGATTTATTAGGTATTTAGTATGAGTAAATTTTTAAGGTTAGAATTTAAATATATTAATAATATAATAAACATATTATATAGTAATATATTATATATAGTAGTATGAATGAAGAAAGATAAAAAGTGACGGAGGAAAGAATCGGAAAGAGAAAAGAAAGGAAGGAAAAAAAAAAAAAAAAAAAAAAAAAAAAACATGCGGGACCCACGGCCAAAAATAATTCTCTGCAAACTTTCTCGTGAACTTTGAAAAAAATGGCCGCGGGACCCACTCAATAATAATTTATTATTTAAATAATATTATATTATATTATTAAAATTTTTATAAAACGTTCACGGGGCGGCTGAAGTTCACGGGAGGTTTTCTTTTTAGTTTTTAGGAAAATTACGTAAAACGACCCAGAGACGAAAATTACACTTAAAGACCCATTTTCCAACTATAAATAGACCTTCCATTTCATTTCATTCTTCACAACTTCTAAGAGCCATAGAGAGAGGTAGAGAGAGAGAGAGAGTAGAGAGCAAGGGAAGGCACCTATGGAGTGAGCTCTGGAAGCTCTTTTGATCTCCAATAGATTATGTTATGTTATTATATTTGCCATGAACCTAAGACTTCCGTTTTGTATTAAACTCTGAAATATTTTCTGGAATTTATTCTGATTATGTATTACGGGTTTTATTCGAAATAGTAACATTGTAAAAGGATTTGGATATTGTTGAACTCTTTTGAAGGTATTTTCAATATTTTGACCGAGTTTTTGGTATTAAAATTGTGGTGTTACATTTTTGGTATCAGAGCTAAAGGTTCCATGGCAATTTTGTTTATTTTCTAAAGTGATTTCTTAAAAAAAAAAAATTTAAAAGTTCGTGGCAAATTAAATATCATAACATGAGCACTTCCCTTTGTTAGATTTAGAATTTATTTAGCTATTTTTATTTGTTTAGTGTCCTTATAGTATTAATCATAGGAGGAGATAATGGCAAGAACTCGAAGAACTAATTCAACCCCTGCTCCATCCCAAAGAGGTCTCCCTCCGCATCAAGATGGTCCCCATCCTCAGGATAACAATGCCCTTTTGGCAGAATTACGAGACGTCATCTTGGAGATGAGGGAGAAAGTGAATAGACACGAGGATGAATTAGCAAAAGGAAGAGGCCAAGGTGGTAAGGAAGGAAAGGAGAAGGCTCTGGAAGTCACACCTTCTGACCATCAATCAAGGGGAGGAAGTCATTCTCGCACTGAAGATGGAGGTAGTAGCGGTTCTCATTCTCAGTATCATCCCTTACCTATTACTGAGGTTTGGGAAAAATTTCGGAAGTTTACTCCACCGATGTTCGAGGGGAAGCTAGATCCGATTGCAGCACTGGAGTGGCTGAAGCGTGTAGAAAAGATTTTCAGAGTTATCGAGATTAGCTCACAACAAAAGGTGATGGTTGCTGAACAATTGTTGCAGAAAGCAGCTGAAGAATGGTGGGAAAGCACCAAAACAAAAGGAAATGCTGAGATGACGTGGGAAGAGTTTAAGGAAAAGTTCGAAAATTATTACTTTTCCCCTTCAATCAGAATAGAGAAAGAAACTGAATTCCTCACATTCAGGCAAGGGGAATTACATGAAGACGAATTTATTACTCGCTTTTTAGAGTTGTCTAAATTCTGCGGATATTCACAGAACAACTCTAAATGGTTGAGTGCTCGATTGGTTGAAAAAGCTAGACCAGACCTAAAAACAGCTCTATCACCGTTCCTTGATGAAACAAGGGATTTTGAAGAAATATGTGACAAACTGCGCACGATAGCAAGGAACAAACGAGAAGAGGAAGCTGAGAAGATGAAGGGTTTTCAGGCCAGATCTACACACCTCATGAGACCAACGGGAGGAGTTACTAAGAAGCAGAGTCACAACTTCAGTAATGTGAATACGCGGTTTAGCCAACCATCCAGAAATCACTTTGGTGGACCATCGAGGAGTTATTTTACTGGACCCCAAAGAAGTCATTTCAGCAGACCACCGAGGAGTCAATTCAAAGGACCTCAAAGGAGTCACTTCAGTGGAGGTCAGAGTTCATATAGGGGATCCACAGCTCCTGCTGCAAGCACCGCCAACAATCAGATGTGTGCCAAGTGTGGAAGAATACACCAAGGACCATGTGTGACGTGTTTCAACTGTGGAAAGCCAGGACACATTTCCAGATTTTGTGAGGAGGAGCCTCGAGGGGCCAAGGATGCTAGAATTGCAGTGCCAGGGAAAGTGTTTGCACTATCACATCAGGAGGCAAGTGCTTCACCAAATCTGATTAAAGGTATCCTCAAACTCCAAGGTCTTGAAGTAGAAGCCTTATTTGATTCTGGTGCCACACACTCTTTTATATCATACGACTGTGTGCCTCGATTGAATTTAAGAGTGAGTGAATTGCCTTATTATATGATTATTTCTACACCGGCGGGAGCTTCAGTAAAAACTTCTAGGGCTTGCTTAAATTGTACGATTGAGATTGATAATAGGATCTCAAATATAGACCTTGTTTGTTTACCCACGAAGGGTATCGATGTAATAATAGGAATGGATTGGTTGTCAGCTAATGACATCATCCTTGACTGCAAGAGGAAGACTATCTCTCTTGCGGATGACTCTATGAGTCATAGTAGACCACAATTGTTGTCTATAGTACAAGATGAAAAGCCTGTTCATCATGGTTGTCTTGCGTACATGGTGTTTTTCTCCATTCAAGCAGAAGTGGAGGAAGGGATAGAGAACATTGAAGTGGTGAAAGAATTTCCGGAGGTATTCCCGAAAGAAATGACAGGTTTACCCCCAGAGAGAGAAGTAGAATTTTCTATTGATCTCGTACCTGGAACGGAACCTATATCTAAAGCTCCTTACCGAATGTCTCCATCGGAACTAGCAGAATTGAAGAGGCAGATCGAGGAATTGTTAGAAAAGGGTTTTATCAGACCCAGTGTATCTCCTTGGGGATCGCCCGTACTCTTTGTGAAGAAGAAAGATGGGAGCCTGAGACTATGCATTGACTATCGCCAGTTGAATAAAGTGACTATAAAGAATAAATATCCTTTACCCAGGATCGACGATCTACTTGATCAGTTGAAGGGAGCATCCATATTCTCCAAGATCGACCTCAGATCAGGTTATCACCAACTGAGAGTCAAAGCTGAAGATGTCTCAAAAACTGCATTCAGAACTAGATATGGCCATTATGAATTTCTTGTTATGCCATTTGGGCTAACAAATGCTCCAGCAGTATTCATGGATTACATGAATAGAATTTTCCGACCATATCTAGATAAATTTGTAGTGGTTTTCATTGACGACATCCTTATCTACTCTAAGGATGAAGAAGAACATAAAGAGCACCTTAGAATCGTGCTACAAGTGTTGAAGGAGCACAAGCTCTATGCGAAACTGTCTAAGTGCGAATTTTGGTTGAAGGAAGTAAAATTCCTAGGCCATGTCGTATCGGCTGAAGGTGTTGCAGTGGACCATACTAAAGTTGAAGCAGTTCTCCAATGGGAACGACCAAAGTCCGTGACTGAGATCAGGAGTTTTCTAGGTCTAGCTGGCTATTATAGGAGATTTATCAAGGGCTTTTCGCAAATAGCTATGCCTTTGACTAAGTTAACAAGGAAGGGTCAACCATTTGTATGGGACGAAAAGTGTGAAGCAGCTTTCCAAAATTTGAAGACTAAGTTGACTACGGCACCAGTACTTATAATTCCAGATCCTGCTCAGACCTTTACTTTGTACACAGATGCTTCCAAGAAAGGTCTTGGGTGTGTATTAATGCAAAATGGTAGGGTAGTAGCTTATGCTTCTCGACAGTTAAGGCCACATGAAGGGAATTATCCTACTCACGACTTAGAGCTGGCAGCAGTAGTGTTCGCTCTGAAGATTTGGAGGCATCACCTCTACGGTTCAAAGTTCGAAGTTTATAGTGACCACAAAAGTCTGAAGTACCTGTTCGACCAAAAGGAGCTCAACATGCGACAGAGGAGATGGATGGAGTTTATCAAGGACTACGACTTCGAATTGAAGTATCATCCAGGAAAGGCGAACGTTGTAGCAGATGCCTTAAGTAGAAAGACAATCCATGTAGCCCAGATGATGATCAGAGAACATAAATTGCTCGAGGAGATACCAAGTACATCTATTGATGTAATGTCAGGTTTGGTCGCTACCATGGAAGCATTAACTATTGAAAGCACAATTTGGAAAGAGATTAAATTCGCTCAGCTCGAAGATGAGTATCTATTAAACGTGAGGGAAGATATTGAAGAAGGAAAAGAATCGAAATTTGGGATCGATAGAGATGGGATATTAAGGTATAAAGGAAAAGTGTGCATACCTAATGATGGAGAAATAAAAAAGCTCATACTAGAAGAGGCACATCGGAGTAAATACACTATCCATCCTGGAGCAACCAAGATGTATCATGATCTTAAGCAGAATTGGTGGTGGCGAGGCATGAAGAAAGATGTGACTGACTTTGTCACTTGTTGTTTGACTTGTCAGAAAGTCAAGATCGAACATCAGAAACCTCCTGGATTATTAAAGAATTTGGATATCCCAGAGTGGAAATGGGACAGCATCTCTATGGATTTCATCATGGGGCTTCCTCTAACGATATCCGGACATAATGCCATTTGGGTAATTGTCGATAGGTTAACTAAGTCAGCTCATTTTCTAGCAATTGCAGCAGAATACTCATTGGAGAGACTAGCAAAGATCTACATGAAGGAGATTGTCAGATTGCATGGGATACCGAATAGCATCGTATCTGATCGTGATCCACGATTCACTTCACGATTTTGGAAAGCATTGCAGAATGCTATGGGAACTCGGATGAGTTATAGTACCGCTTATCATCCTCAAACTGACGGGCAGACTGAGAGGACTATTCAAACTCTGGAAGACATGTTGCGGGCTTGTGCAATCGAACTAAAAGGAAGTTGGGACGATCATCTTCATCTTGCAGAGTTTGCATATAACAATAGTTATCACTCCAGCATTGAGATGGCACCTTATGAGGCTTTGTATGGAAGAAAATGTAGATCTCCTATTTGCTGGACGGAATTGAATGAGCGAATTTTAATAGGTCCAGAACTTGTGGACGAGACGACTCAAAAGATTAAGGTGATTCAACAGAAACTTCTCACTGCTCAGAGTCGACAGAAGAGTTATGCTGACAAGAGAAGACGACCGTTGGAGTTCATGGTGGGCGAACATGTATTCTTAAGAGTCACACCAATGACTGGCATTGGTAGAGCAATACGAGCAAAGAAGCTTTCACCTCGTTTTATGGGTCCTTATGAGATTTTGGAGAAAGTTGGACCGGTAGCTTACAGAATTGCATTACCTCCACAGCTTGCGAACCTTCACGATGTCTTTCATGTATCGCAACTGAAGAAATACCAACCGGATCCTTCCCACATTATAGAAGTAGAAGAGGTAGAACTCAAGGATAACATGACGTATAAAGCCGAGCCGGAGCGGATTGTTGATGCAAGGGACAAGAAATTAAGAAACAAGACCATTAGACTTGTAAAGGTCGAGTGGAAAGGAATGGCTCCCGGAGATGCTACTTGGGAAACGGAGGAGAGCATGCGACAAACCTATCCTCATTTATTTAAATAGGTTAGAATTCTTATTATAGCAAAATTTTGAGGACAAAATTTTCTTTTAGGAGGGGAGAAATGTAACATCCTGAATTTTTTTTACCTGAAACTATAATAGATTAATTTATGATAATTGATTTATTAGGTATTTAGTATGAGTAAATTTTTAAGGTTAGAATTTAAATATATTAATAATATAATAAACATATTATATAGTAATATATTATATATAGTAGTATGAATGAAGAAAGATAAAAAGTGACGGAGGAAAGAATCGGAAAGAGAAAAGAAAGGAAGGAAAAAAAAAAAAAAAAAAAAAAAAAAACATGCGGGACCCACGGCCAAAAATAATTCTCTGCAAACTTTCTCGTGAACTTTGAAAAAAATGGCCGCGGGACCCACTCAATAATAATTTATTATTTAAATAATATTATATTATATTATTAAAATTTTTATAAAACGTTCACGGGGCGGCTGAAGTTCACGGGAGGTTTTCTTTTTAGTTTTTAGGAAAATTACGTAAAACGACCCAGAGACGAAAATTACACTTAAAGACCCATTTTCCAACTATAAATAGACCTTCCATTTCATTTCATTCTTCACAACTTCTAAGAGCCATAGAGAGAGGTAGAGAGAGAGAGAGAGTAGAGAGCAAGGGAAGGCACCTATGGAGTGAGCTCTGGAAGCTCTTTTGATCTCCAATAGATTATGTTATGTTATTATATTTGCCATGAACCTAAGACTTCCGTTTTGTATTAAACTCTGAAATATTTTCTGGAATTTATTCTGATTATGTATTACGGGTTTTATTCGAAATAGTAACATTGTAAAAGGATTTGGATATTGTTGAACTCTTTTGAAGGTATTTTCAATATTTTGACCGAGTTTTTGGTATTAAAATTGTGGTGTTACAGCAAACACATGAAAAATCGTTAACAAATTGTTTCAAGGTACAAAACATTGAATACTTTAATATAAAATAACGTGTACTCACAATTTTTCGACAATGCTCACTCAGCGGAATGGACCCGCCAGCATATGAAGGTCCCACCTGCTTGGCCCTATTCTGCTTACTTTTCTGACTTCTATTATTAAATTTCTCATCGTTCGCTCAATTTTGAAGTTATAGGCTTGCAGTCTCAGGGTCAATCCAATCTTGCTTGCCTACACCCTTTCTCAATTTATGAAATCTCTCAGTCAACCACCGGCTTCCCTTATGGTTAAAAGCTTTTTTCAGACCTTGACGATGTTCAGGCAACGTCATAAACTTATCCTGAAAATCAATAATGAACAATTAGTGCTCCAAATGTTAAAAATACTTAATCAGTTTGTATTTGGATAAGAAATTAATAACTATAAATCACTTAACTTACCAAAAACTCGTCGAACCATCTATTCCGAGTCAGCTTAGGAATGTCTTTCCACGTGCCCCAAGGCTCATTGAAATTACGAAATATTTGGGTTGACAAGACGTTAGCCACCGGAATATAAGGATCAAATCTGTAGACAGAGGATATGATGCAAATATGAGCATACAAACTAAAGGTTAAAAATCGTAGCGTTATTAGTAACTTTATATGACTCACCCCTCGGTGCCGTCAGGACGGATCCAAAGCTTCCCTGTTGCAGGATCTTTCGCTCCCCATATTGGTGTATTAGAGGAACTACCTCCTTCGTCGACCTGGCTATGAGGCGACGGAATGTGCTGAATGAAGGAATGTGAATTATTAAAGAGTTTGTACATAGATGGTTAAATAAAACTACACACATGTAAATCAATCAGAAATGGTAAAGTAAACCTGGTGTGCCCCTTGCTGTGGATCACTGGAGGAAGACGGAGACAATGACATACACAGCGACGGTGAAGTGGACAAATAAATCGATGGTGAAGATGACGTCTCAAATGGTGAAACCTCTAGGGAAGCGCCTCTCCCCCCCATGCCTACGAAGGGAGCAGATGGCGTTCCCCTACCCCCTCTGATAGGATGAGGTCGGGATCGACCACAACCACGCCCACCATCTGAACGTCCTCCAGGATGCTCCATCTCTGAACACTTACAAACATTATGTGAAAATATACATAAAAATAAGATATTTATTACTTAATATGACAGTAGCGCAATTAAGGAGTATGTAGTATAACAAATTGTCATAAACAAAGAACTAACACAAATCAATCGGATGATTCACGTTCTTCGTCATCTGCTTGCACGGCTTCCTCTGGAGTCTCATAGTCGTCGAACTCAGACTCGCTATCAGAGTAAATCACTTCTGTCTCATCGTCTAATTCCTCACCGTCAACTTGGATAGGAATCAACTCTAAGTTCGCAGCAGAATCAAACAGATTGCTTGGTACATCGTTGTCGGCAATGTTTATAGGCAGTACATGTTCCACATCAGCCTGGAACGGTTCCTTCATGTCGTCATTTTCTTCCAACTCTTTCGACTGAGGTATAATATTCCATGCTTTGGTTTTAATAACTCCCACCCACCCTTGGCGGGATGTGGGGTATAATGTATAGTAAACTTGTTCCGCCTGTTGAGCAAGGATGAATGGGTCATAACCAACCGTATATCTCCTTGTCTAGTGGATCTCAATATTTCCATGTTTGTCCACTTTTGTCCCACGCGGACTGTTATCAAACCACTCACATTTAAAAAGTGTCACCACCTTGTCCCACTGGTAACTCAGCTGAATTATGTCGATTAACTTCCCGTAGTAGTCACTCTCCACCCCGTCAACTTGGTCACCTCGACAACATACACCATAATTGCAACATTGTGTACCTGCGTTCACTTCAACAGTTGAAAATCGATTACCGTTGATTATATATTTGTTGCACCGGGTAACACTAATTGCAACTCCATAAGATAAACTCCACGCCACTTTATTGGGATCTAATGGATGTGCCAAGAAGTGGGAGCGAAACCATTTTGGGAACTCAGAGTTCGTGAATTGATCAACTTGGGATTCCTACATTTCAGGATTTTCCGATCGGACCAAATAAGAAAAATAACTGCAACAAAAAAATGAAGTTAATACTATAATACTTGCCGTAACAGTGAAAAGAAAACAAATCTTACTTTAAGTATTGGGCAGCCTCTTCACAGTTGTTTAGAATGTACCACTCCGCTACTCGCTTATCTCTTCCTTCAAGAGTTGATCTCCAACGTTTTCCCACGACTCGGCCTGGAAAATCAAATATTGATTTTTGTTCGCTCGTATTACCGCCATCATCGTTGCGAGGTACCCGTCTCCATCTTGATGTCATTTCAGGGGGATAATAGTATGACGCAAATTTTGTGGCCTCTTCGACTAGATACGCTTCAGCGATAGATCCTTCAACGTGGGTTGGATTTTTGATTTTGTGCTTAAGAGTGCGTAAAAACCTACAATGGACAATTAGAGGGTATTTATAAACTAAAATGTGCGAAAGAAATAACTGCACGAAAGAAATATATATATTACCTCTCAAACGGATACATCCACCTATATTGTTGGGGACCTCCTACTTTTGCTTCGTAGGCCAAGTGAACAGGTAAATGTTCCATTGAGTCAAACATGCTAGGAGGAAAAACCATCTCTAACTTGCATAGTGTTGTTGGCATGCTCGCCTCCAGGTGCCGTAACTTTTCCACATTAAGCTTAGAAGCACAAATTTCTCTAAAGAACCTGGAAAATTCTGTTAGAATAGACCATATGTGGTTCGATAATGCTTTGAAGGCCCACGGCAACAATCTCTGGAAAAAAACATGACAATCATGACTCTTCATCTAAAAGAACTTCCCCTCGTGCAAGTTGACACATCTTTTCAAGTTTGACGCATAACCGTCCGGGACTTTCAGATCTTCAACCCATTGCAACAATTCTAAATTCTGCTGTTTGTTTAATGTGTACGGTGCTCTAGGTTTGGAAATCCGTCCCCTGCCATTCTACACCAAATGCAAAGCAGGCCTTCTACAAATCGCTTTTATGTCCCGTCTTGCATTGGTTGTGTCCTTCGTCTTGCCTTTCGTGTCCATCACGGTGTACAAAATATTGCAAAACACATTGCTTTCAATGTGCATGACATCCAGGTTGTGTCTTAACAATTGATCTTTCCAATATGGTAGTTCCCATAAGATGCTGCGTTTGTTCCAATGATGATCAACACCATATCCCTCAGGTTCGTTGGAAGCAGCACCCTCTTCGACACTTTGAATATACTTGACCCTGTCCCATATTTCTTGGCCACTTAAACGACGAGGTTGATCTGCTCGTTCAACCACATTTCGCATGAAGTCTTTTCTATTTCTCCTATACGGATGGTCGGGGGTAGGAATTGTCGGTGCCTGTGAAACCAACAGATTTTGTGACTGTGTTCCAAGCTAAAACCCACGTTCTGTTCAAGACATACCGAGCATGCAAGCTTTCCCGACGTTTGCCAGCCACTCAACATCCCATATGCAGGGAAATCATTTATCGTCCACATTAAGGCAGCACACATTGTGAAATTCTGACTCAATGATATATCATACGTTAGAACCCCTTTACTCCACAACATCTTCAACTCGTCTATCAAAGGCCTGAGGTACACATCTATCTTCTTTTTGGGGTTGGATGGCCCAGGGATTAACGCGTTGAGGAACAAAAACTCCCTTCTCATGCACATAGAAGGTGGGAGGTTGTACGGTGTCACAATGACAGGCCAACAAGAATAATTTCTACCCGATTTATCAAAAGGAGCGAACCCATCTGAGCATAGACCAAGACGGACATTACGGGGATCCATAGCAAAGAAAGGATTCGCCTCGTCAAATTTACGCCAAGCTTCGGCATCAGATGGATGCGTCACAAAATTTTCATCCCTATGATGCTCCCGGTGCCATCTCATGTGAGCAGCTGTTTGTTCTGATGCATACAATCTCTGAAGTCTGGGCACCAGAGGAAAGTAGTGCATCTTGCTTAACACTTGACGGGTCATTTTCCTTCCTTTCCTCACAACTTTATATCTGTCATGTCCACAAAATTTACAATTGATTAGCTCAGCATCATCCTTGTAATACAACATACATCCTCTAGGGCAGCAATGGATTTTTTCACATCCAAGCCCAAGCTCTTTCACCTTTTTTTTTTGCTTGGTAAAAATCCTTCGGCAAATTATTGTCTTTGGGAACAACTTTGCTTATGATCTGCATCATTTCGTTGTAATTCCTCTCACTTATATGGTGATCAGTCTTCAAACTTAGTGTTGCTAGGGTAGCCGAAAGCGATGAATATTCACTACTTTCAAAGTGTTTGCAACCTTCCCATATCGGACGTTGCGCTTCTTGAAGCATTTTATAGAACCTATCGGCGTCCGGATGAGGATCCTCTCCCATGTATGATGGTTGAGTATGTGTACCGGTCTCCTCTCCCATGTAAGACGATTCGGCATGAGTAACGGGATCAAAATATCTGCCCATGGACGGTCCCGCGGCATCCATAACCAACTGCTCATACGCATTAAGGTTTTCTCGATGACTACTGTCCCCATAATAACCACTCGATGTCTGTCGGACTTCGCCATGACATTCCCAACACTCATAATCCTTCATGAATCCATTTTGACACAAATGAATTTTGACCTTGCTCGGATTTTTAAACCTTAAACACTTACATTTGGCACACGGATACCTGATCTCCCTACTTGAATTATTTGAATGCGCCAAAGCAAATTTGATGAACTCGTTCAAACCCGCCAAGAATGCTTGATTTATTTCTCTTCCAGTTAGACGATTGTACATCCAACTCCTATCATGATTGTCTTCCATACTTCCTAGCTAGTTCAGTTACTAACCTAATTAATATCTCAATTTATAAGTAACCAATACAACTAGCCACTTATGCCAACCAATTACCACATAATCAAGAAAGTAAAAAAACAAACAAACAAACAAACACATGCATTGAACAAAGAACATATCCCAACAAGCAACCAGAGAATGAGGATAGCACACCAGAACAAGGACGGACCCAGGAATTTTAGTTACGGGGGGCGAAAATAAAAAATGCTAAATCATAAATAATAGTCTTTAAAATACGATAAAGACTTAACACACAAAAAATTGAAATAAATTTATTATATAAATTAAGTTTATTTCACTTGACTCTTACTCTACTTGTTTCTATATTATTAAACTTATCTATAAGTGAATCCATTTAAAAAAAAGAAAAGTAATTTTGAGTACCCTATTAATTCTCAAAATTTACAGTTAAGCAATTAAAAAAATGCTGAACAAATGCTGAACGAGCCACTAGTAAAAGCAAACATGTTTTCCATAAATATAAATGAAAGCCACGGTCCATGAAACAGTGAAAGCAAAGCTGGGCCAGCATATATATATATTTTTATGGTATACTTGTGAGCTAACAAGGTGGAGTTTCAAACCCACGCTTTATTGCTTCGTGCTATCACCCTGGTCCAATGTGTGTGTAACTATATATTAAAAAAAAATATTAGGGGGGGGGCGGGGGCCACCCCTAGCCCCCCCCCCCCTCTGTCCGTCCCTGCACCAGAACATGGGGACATGCTTGTGGAGGGGGCAAACAAAGAATAGAATACTATAAGTATTTTGGAGTTTCTAACATATAAAGATTATATAAGACTTAATCAAATTTATATAATATGCAAAATCAACTTTATCTTTTGTATTTATAATTACCTATTTATCTAAACAATATTTATAATTTTGTTTTTTAAATTATCGATCTTTATTGTATAACTTGTTAAAGATAGATTCAAATAAAAAATTGAAATGGAATATTTTTTTAAAAAATTATTGCCTTATCCCTAAATATTATTTCTCAACACTTCACTTTTCTAATTTGAGCACCATACTATTTCTAGATTTATGTATCATTACCAACTAATAAATAATCATAATATTATCACACCAATATCATTTATATACCATTAATGTCATTCATGTATATTTTTATTTAAAAAAGAAATAAAATATCATTTAAAATTCAAAATCTTAAATCATTTTTACGGCCTACAACATAATAAGTATTTAGTATAAAATTTAACAATTTACAAATTATTTTAATAAAAAAACCATTGATTTCGAATTTTAAAATGCAATTGGTATTTTTTTTTTCATGTATACTTTTTAGTTATATTTATAAGATAATTATAACCTAAATAAACAATAAAGTTAAATTATAACCTATTTATTCAAGAGTAATAAATATGATTAATTTTTCCAATTTTTAACTATATTAATTTCTCGTGATAAATAATGTCGTGAAAAAAAAAAAAAGAAAGGGAGCTTACTGGAAGGAGAGGGTAGTCGGATGGCAGAGAAGAGCACCAGTGATTAGAGAACGACGACTGTCGAGACCTATTTATTCATGAGAAAAAAATATGACTCATTTTTTCAATTTTTATCTATACTAATTTCTCATAATAAATAAAAAATTAATTAATTAATTAATTTTTTAAAAAAAACTTACCGAGCTATGGGGGCTGAGGGGGGGAGCTATGGGGGCGGGCTTCGGCGGGCGAGCTATGGGGGGCTGAGGGCGGTGTGGGAGGGAAGCTAGGGGGCGGCAGAGCTGAGGGCGGTGGGGGACAGAAGCTAGGGGGCGGGGGAGGGGGAGGGGAGCTGTGGGGGTGGGGGTGGGGGGCGGTGGAGGGGAACTGTGGGGCGGGGCAGCGAGCTGTGGGGGTGGGGGGCGGGGAAGTTGTGGGGCGGCGGAGCTGGGGGCGGAGGGGAGCTCTAGGGGTGGGACTGGGGGAGCTGGGAGCGGAAGAGCTGGCGTTGGAGGAGCTGGTGGCGAGAGGTAGCTATGGGCTGGGCGAGGAATCTGAGGAAGAAGAAGGTATAGTAAATAGATTTTGCGACGAAATAACTTTTTGTCGCAAAATCGCTTTTTGCGACGGAATCCAAATTCCGTCACAAAAAGCAAACAAGCTTTTAGCGACGGATTCGTAATCCGTCGCTAAAAAGCTGAATTTGGCAGCCTCATTTAGCGACGGATAACAAATCCGTCACTAAAGGGCGCAATTGGCAGAAAAAATTTCCGCCAATTAGCGACGGATAAGGTATCCGTCGCTATATTTAGCGACGGATTACTTTTCCGTCGCTAAGTTTAGCGACAGACTCGCTGTCCGTCACTAAAAGTCTAAACTAGCAGCCTTTTCGGCCGCCAGTTAGCGACGGACGTCGCTAATAATAGCGACGGATTTGTTATCCGTCGCTAACTTTAGCGACGGATTAATAATCCGTCGCTATTTTCTTAATTTTGCGACGGAAATTGAATTCCGTCGCAAAATTCCTTGAATTTGCGACGGAAAATTTTCCGTTGCGAATTCCGTCGCTATTTGGAATTTTTCTAGCAGTGACGGAAGTCCACGTAGATCGTTAAAATATGAGGTGGCATGCCACCTCATCACACGTGGCATGTCACCTCAGCACACATGGCATACCACCTCATCAATCAAAAAGTATCATTTTTGCCCTGGAAGTTTTCATTGAGGAGCAATTTTGCCCCAGAAGTTTACAAAAGTAGCAATTTTGCCCTTCTTTCTCCCAATATTAAATTTTACTATTAAATCAGTCAAAGACCACACATGTCATGCCTTGAAAAAGTCAAACTTAGAGTTAGAGAAGGAGATCCTTGAGATGTTGAGCTCTAGGCGGCCAGAATTTGTGAAGGCGAACTAGTTACATGGACTGAAGATCCTTGAGACGTTGAGCTCAAGGAAGCATTATTTACGTTTGTATAAATGTTTTGAAAACCAGACCGAACCGGCCGGTTCAGACCGAAAACCAACATACCTTTTTTTTTCCCTCAAGAGGTACCCAACATACTTTAACTCATTATTTAATGGGTTATGAGTGCAGTGAGACTTTTTTTTTTTTTTTATCGGAGGGTGGTATTTGTTCTATTTTGGGAACAGGACTAATTGGACTTGACTAGGTGTCAAGCTTAGAGCCTATGTACCCTTTGAAGGGATCAAAGTCCATGTAGTTCGATTGAAACTTGGAGGCATTTAGCCAGTGGGTGGATCGGGTCTATTGAGATATCTGATCTATCACCCATACTTAGTGAATCATGGTTCTGGACCTGCTCGCCGCTGGGCCACACTATGGATTTGGGCCTTTGGGCCAGTCTGTAACAATATTAAAAAAAAGATTTTTTTAATGATTTCATATTAATAACATGAAATTTTTATTTTGACTCCGGTCTAACTCACTAACCCTTGACCCAGTATCTTGACCAGTTCAACGACCGGTCCGGTTTTATGAACCTTGGTTTGTATAGTCTGATCATTTGCTTAAATTATAAGTGGTGCTTCCTGTGACCAGTTCGGCTTCACAAATTCTGGCTGCCTTGAGCTCAACATGTCAAAGATCTCCTTCTCTGACTCCAAGTTCGACCTTTTCAAGGCATGACATGTGTGGTCTTTGACTGATTTAATAGTAAAATTTAATATTGGGAGAAAGAATGGCAAAATTGCTACTTTTGTAAACTTCCAGAGCAAAATTGCTCCTCAATGAAAACTTCCGGGGCAAAATTGCTCCTTAATGAAAACTTCCAAGGCAAAAATGATACTTTTTTATTGATGAGGTGGCATGCCACGTGTGCTGAGGTGGCATGCCACGTGTACACTCAGTTAAACTTAACGGTTAAAATTAATGGAGGGGCAAATTTGCTACCTTTTTCATACTTCCGAGGTAAATTTGGTACCTTTTGAATACTTCTTAGGCAAATTTGGTACCAAAAAAACTTCCGGGTGCTGAGCGCCCCTTTATTAAAACTTCCAGGGTAAATTTGGTATTTAACCCTATATTTTACATAGATAAAAAGACCTTAAATTTTATTAAATCTTTCCTAAAATTCAATAAATTTTCAACTTTATTTCTATTTAATTCTTTTACATGTTACATTTTAATTATAAGAATAAAGTTAACACAATAATAAATAGAAGTTAAAATAATAGAACATTCATAAGAAAACAATTTAACTATGTGAATAATGAATAGGATAAAAAATATTCACTCTACCATGTAAATAAGACTTGAGGAGTATTTTAAAAGGGGTTAAGGAGCAATCTTGTTTTGGAAGTTGTTATAGATGGACAATTTTGCTTCAAAAATATAAAAAAGATAGCAGTTTTGCTATAACTATTATTCTAGTTAATTTTGACCAATTGACCAAATATACTAAACTAGCAGTCCACATATTATTCACGTCATTTTTAAGGTGTAAATTTGCTTGAAAGTTTTAAATGTAACTTTGAAAAAAAAATGAAGTAGATAACATATGTATTTTTTAGGGAAAATTTGAAGTTTAATTGACAAAAATGATGTAAATAATATGTAGATTGTTAGCTCAACATATTTAGTTAGTTAACAGTCGAAACTAATTGAGATCATTGTCTAAGCAAAATTGCTCCATTTTTTTATATTTTCACGGTAAAATTTCCTTTTGGTTGACAATTTTTAGAACAAAATCATCCCTTAACCTTTTCAAAAAAGTAAGAGCAAAATGTACTTTTTTTTAGCCAAACACAGCTAAATGTTCTCAAAAGCTGTTTTGCAAAATGTATTTTTGTAAAAGTGAAAAAAGTTAATAAATCAACATATATATATTTTTAAATAATACTCAGGAAAATAATAAATCAACATCTATACAGCCTGGAGAAGAAACAAAAGACGTATAGTTACTAAAAGGTTTGGCATAAAAGATCCAAAGCAGATACTTTGAATAACTTAGAGCACAGAAAACTACATAAGATAACAAAATATATAACGTGTTTTCTTCCACGCAATGAGGGTCATCGCTGCCCTGCCTGCACCCTCACTATTATTCACAGTCCTTACTCCAATCACCATCCTCCACGTGTCATCCAATCATTTAATCTCTCTGCCAACTATCTTCACTTTCTCTCTCTATCCCACCTCCTCTCTCTGTCTCGGTACTTCTTTTCTTCTTCGGCATCATTGCTCACATGAAAGCTTCGACACTGTACCAAACTGATCCTGATCCTGCTCAAGTATTATCCAAAACTCAGCTTGAGGAAATAAAAAGTAAAACATCATTAATAACTCCAAAGCACCCTTTTGCTACGAACCCGTTAAGTTTCATTATAAAGCTCTCTCATAATAAGGCTCATTATAAATTAAAGCTCTCCCATAAAATTTTAATATTAGGTTCATTATAAAGCATTTTATTTTTAATGAAGTTAGTTAATATAAGACATATTTATGTACTTTTCATTTATTCTTAAAATTGTTGCATACTCCATTCGATCCTTAATATAAGGCATCTTTATTTAATTTGATTATACTAAGTTAGATAGTTAGTATGAGAAATATTTTCTAAAATATTCTATTTATCTCTCTTAACTCTCCCATTCCTTTTCCGTTATGATTATTGTTGAGGGATGATTAATAGGGTAAATATAGAAAATATTGATAAATATGAAAGATAAGTCTCATATTTAAGACCAAAATTAATTCTTTAAATATTAATGACCGGAGAAAGAATTTATATTATACTCCTCTAGTCATATTTATAAGGCAGATACAGAAGAAATTTTTTGGTCTTATTTATTAGCAGACAGAATACTCATCTAGTCTTAATTATAAGGTAGATAGAGAAGAAATTTTTTAGTCCTATTTATGTGGTGGATAGAGAAACTTTTCATATAAATGTATAATTTTATCATTAATTTACTATTGTATTGACTTTGTTTTCATGTGCTATAACATGTATTAAATACGTGTAAAATTGAAAAGTTATTGAATTTTAAGGCCAAGTTAATAAACTTTAAGATGTTTTTTTTATCTGTGTGAAATTAAACAAGTTAGAAGTGCTTTATAAATAGAATCCCATGACTTTGTGTGTATGCGTTAATATAAACCTCTCTAATAATTTAATCTTTATTTTCTTATTTGATCAATCCTTTCCCTTGTTGAAATTTTAAATACATAGGGCTTTCATTAACTTTTTATGAGATTTAAACTTATGTTTTCTTTCTTATATGGCAGCCACTTACTATACTAAATAATACTTTTTTTTGTCCTTATTATAAGACACTAACTAACAATTTACATAAACCAATAAAAATAATTAAAGTTAATAAAGTCGTCTTAAAATTTAAGTAATTTTCAATATAACTCATACTAGTTGCACTAAACTCTAATATTATATTATTCATAGTCTCACCTACTACCTCTATTAATAACAGACATATATGAAAAAAAAAATTAATTAATGTTTTTTGGAAACAAATAAGTACTTTATAAAAAGGACTAAATGTATTTGTTAGTTGATGTTTTATAATAAAGACCAGATGAATGGTTTGTTATTAATTTAATCTTAACTGCTATTGTGTGGTTGATGTTTATCTTTTCTTATATTTGTAATAAGATTAAAATTAAAGATATCACTCAAAAAGAGAAAATTGTTTTTGTTTTTAATAATAATATAAGGGAGGGAGGGATTAGGTGAAACCTAAAAGGAAGATACTGAGACAGAGGAAGCTGACAAGAGTATGCTGGGAACAAGGAAAGAGGATCACATGGTTCCAAAATGTTATTTCATTCAGAGAGAAAATAAAAGCAGCACTGTCAGGTTTGATTTTCAGTACACAAAGATAACAACCTCTGCCAGTATAACTCACATAAATAATATTATATTTATAATATTTAAAAGCTCATAGATATTGGCAACATTTCGTACTTTTAAATGCAAAAGGTGAATGTACGTATGAATATATTATAATATATAATATAATTATGAGGATATGTATCCCAGCTAGCAAAATTAAATGTTAATAAAATATACAGTGTTGTTTCTCACACCACTACCATATCCCTCGTGAATCGAGGACCTGTGTTTCACTTTTTCAGTTAAGGAACAGTAATCTATCATGACTGAGTCACTTTTATACTTGGTGAAAAAAAAAAAAAAGAAGTCACTTTTATACTTTTATGTTTTAATTAACTTTTTTAAATATATTTTTTTCCCCTCAGCAGCCTTCACAAGATTTTCATGTAACAGTAATTTATTGTTCTTGTTCATATGCATGTCTGCTTTTATACACAAACGAAGCGAAACACAAGGTGCTGTATTTCATGCTCCATGTTTTGTCCCTTTTAAACCATCCTTGTTCAATTATGTTCCTTTTCCAACGTCTTGTCTTGTACACATTCATATATATATATAAAAATAAAAGTTGTCTTGTACCCACAACTAAGATGGATGATTGAAGGGTTAGAGGGTGGATATTTAAGGGGAAAAAACATGCTTAAACTAACTGAACTTTAAAGAATCAATGTTTGGAGATAATTTTTGTAGTCACACACTACTACAAAAATTATTATATATGACAGTTATTAATTTTCATGCCTCATGGTTTCGAACCGTCATATATGGAGGCACTATATTTGCTCTATGTAGATAAATTACGGTTCCAAATCATTAATTATTATAGATCTATTCACTACAACAATAACTGGATTCTATTTTCCCAAAAAAAGTCAGTTTTTTAAAATAGGAATTAAAAATAAAGACGGTGGCATTTTTGTAATTTTTTGATATATTAGGCGTCCCTATTTAGAATTGGGATGCCTAAAGTGGACCTTAAGCATGTTGAATTTGAAGATAATTAAACATTCTCTCTTTACCTATATTCTATCATAGCTTTGTTCACTATATATGGATAAGTCACAAATGAAGTTGCTACATAATTCTTCCGCATATTTGACATGATTGACCACTTTCTTAGATTTTGCTTTGTCTCACGCTAGTTGTAATGGTAAGATCGTTTCTTTTTGTTGATAATGCAAGTTTAAGAAGTGACATATACGAGAAGTTGCTAGGAACATCTGCTTCTGAAGCCTTTCTCGGAAGAACATACATTCAAGGGAGTTCATGGTGAGATACATGTTATGAGATATGGGGATCACTTCCTTGAAGTTTACAAGTAGGAAATCAATTAGATCAAGATTATCCAGTTAATGAAGCTATTTGCGATACTTTTAGTTTTCAAGACGACAACTTCATCGCAGAAGTTCAGGGTGTAGAACCTATTTTCTTCAAGAACGATGTAGCTCAGGAATTTTTCAGCCTTATGGATGAGACTCATCATCCTTTGTATCAAGTTTGTCAGAAATATTCCAAATTATCTTTCTTGATCAAATTATACCATATCAAGTGCTTGTGTGGAATCACTAATAAGGCAATGTCGATGTTGCTGGAATTACTACGAGATGCTTTCCTTGATATGAACATTCTCACAACCTTCTACGAGGCCAAGAAGATAATTAATAGATTAGGCTTGAACTATGAAAAAAATTGATGCATGCCCTAATGACTGTATTCACTATTAGGGAGATAACGCTCACAGGGAGACTTTTAAGAAGTGTCACACTTTGAGGTCTAGGACAATTCGAAAGGGGAAAAAGCAGAAAAAGAAACTAGCAAAGATTCTCAAATATTTTTCTTTAAAACCTCGCTTACAAAGATCGTTTATGTCATCTAAGTCAGTTGAGCAATTGAGGTGTCATGAAGCTGACAAGAACGAAGATGGTAAATTAAGACATCCACGAGATGCAAGAGTGGAAAGCGTTCAACTCAAACTTTCCAGCTTTCGCAACGGACCCTAGAAATGTTCGGCTTACTTTGGTGACTGACGATTTTGATCTGTTTGAAAATCTTAGCATAAGCTATATTATTTTGGCCAGTTGTCTTAATACCCTACAACTTACCCCTTGGATGTGTGTGAAACAAAGATCCTTCATTTTGTCTATAATCATTCCATTCAAAAAGCCACTAGGAAATGACATTGATGTGTATCTCCAACCGCTTATTGCGGAGTTGGTGAACTTGTGAAAATAGGCATTGAGATGTATGATATGCATGAGAAGACACTATTCTACTTGCATGCATCCTTGATGTGGATAATAAGTGACTTTCCTAGCTTGGGAACATTATTCGGGTGGAATTAGCCTTGTTGTCCAGCTTGCAATTGTGACTCTGACTCAGTGTGCTTTCCTCACAATCGTAAGTGGTGCTTCATGGGTCATTGAAGATTTCTCAATGATAAGCACAAGTTTAGGCTGCAACACAATCATTTCAATGGAAAACATAAAAAAAAAGAAAAAAAAAGAGGTTTTCCTTATAATTTATCCAGAGCAAAAATCATAGAGCTGCTTTAGGATGTTGAATTTGAGTTTGGAAAAAACAACGACGCAGTAAAAGCCGGGAGAAAGAGAACCAGGACTTTTGGTCTACGCCTCAGCAATATCGGAAGATAAACATCTTCTTCACTCTTCCATATTGGAAAGATAATTTGCTTTGACATAGTCTTGATATCATGCACATTGAAAAAAATGAGTGTGACAATTTGTTGTACACGATTCTTAACGAACCAGACAAGTTAAAGGATCATCATCAAGCAGGGAAAGATTTACGGGATATGGGAGTTCGTGGAGATGTGTAGCCGGATATAACAAATTTTAACAGGCAAAATTCACCCTAACAAAACCGAATAAGGAAATCTTCCACACGGCGTTGAAGAAAACAAAAATTCCTGATGGGTATTCAAGCAACATTTCACAGTGTATTGACATGCAAGCTCGAAAGGTTGTTGGGTTGAAGAGTCATGGCTCAGATGTTCTTATACAACAGTTACTTCTGCTAGCCATCAAAAATACGTTGCCTCTCGATGTGTCAATCGTTTTGGTAGAGATGTGTTCTTTCATTCGGAAGTTGTATTCTTAGGTTTTGATAATGGAGGAGTTCAAGCAGCTGCAGCAGAAAATCATTCTTACACTGTGTAATTTGGAGATGATTTTTCCTTCATCATTTTTCACAATGATGGTTCACCTAACAGTACACCTATTTCATGAAACATAGCTTGCTGGTGCAATTCACTACTGATGGATGTATCTTGTTGAGAGGTACTCATTTAAAATATCACATCAGCATTACTTGCTAGTCGCACATTTTAGTATTGATATATCGACATTTTTCTTCTTTACTTTATAGATTTTTTGGGAAATTGAAATCTTACATGAGAAATATGGCATAGGGCTTGAAGATTTAATAACAAAAGGTTATATAGGGGATGAGGTCCTGTATTTTTTTTAAGGTACTTTGATGACATTGAGACGTCTTTCAACCAATCGCCTCGTGTAGACGATTGCCTTGAGCTTGAGCTTGAGCCTGAGCCATCATCAACAGATTTGCTAATCCCTTGTGTTGGTAAACTAGTTGGTAGAAGTGAGAACTTCAAACTAACGACAACTAAGAAGTTTCAAGCACATAAACATGTCTTGATTAATTGCACTAAAGCTGAACCCTTCATTCAGTAAGGATTGTACACAAACATATGTTATCGTATATATTTCCTTACATTTCATTATCATCATCACATGCTTAATTGCAGGGAATTCAAAAGTCATGTGAAGCATTAATTGAGGATCCATTCACAAACATCCACTGAAATTGATGGAAAAGTCCACAAAGAATTCCTGGGTTGGTCTATGCGGAGAATACTAAATGACCACAACCCGCACTCAAAAGAATTTAGAGCTCTCGCACTTGGCCCACTTGACCACGCTCAAAGATTTACAGTATACAATGTCAATGGTTTCAAGTTTTGCACCGTTTTACGAGATTAAGGATTACAAACCCAAAATTCGTGTATTTATGGTACTTTTGGGACAAGGAGTTATGCAAGCAGTATGATGGGAACATGTAGTTCGATGACATCCTGTATTATAGAAAGCTGTTTGATGTGGTAAAAATAAATTACCAAGGTCGTTTCACTATGACGTTGTTCAAGTGTTTGTAGGAAAATAGGACAACTTGCTAAGGACTCACAGCTGACAACTTGGGTATCACATCAGTGAATTTCTCCCTGCCTATTCGCAATGGTCAATCTGAAGATGATGAGCCATATATTCTAGCCTTAGAGGCACATCCGATTTATTATGTAATGGATGAGAGGCACAGAGATTGGAATATGGTGGTTCACTTCAAGCCTCGGGAACTTTACAACATAAGCGATAGTGATAACGTCGCCTATAAGAGTGAGCCGTTCTAGCCTGCTAGTTTTGAAAACTTTTTCCTAGATAGCGATGACAATTTACCTATAATTTGGTGAATTTTTTAAGATATGCTTTATGAAATAATATTTAATTTAAGTTTAATTTGTGTTTAAACATATTAAACTCACAAGTAATATTTTTCCCACACTTTTTTGTAGGGATGGTGACAATGATTGATATAAAAAATTATGCTTACATAACATATTTAATCTGCAACCCTCCATTTTTTCGCAACAAAATAAAACATAATAGCATTGTAGCGGTTTTATGACGGCTACAAACACAATCTCTTCAACCACTACTAACACAAATAGCTACAAAAAATGTCATATCAACCGCTACAGTGTTACACAGATATCCATATTAATACCTCCACCACATGTCATTTATATACTTCATCATCTCTTCCTACACACGTTTTCTCTCATCTGTCAACATTTTCTTAAAAGGTTAAATTTTTGAAGAGGTTATGTATTGTTTAAGCGGATTAAATATGATGATCATCTGTTTACAAATATTTCTTTTTTCTTCTAACTTTGTGATACTATTTTTTTTATTCACAATTTTAAGGACCTTTTTCAACATTCCTTCTACTTTTATATACATTATTTTCATAATTAAATATTATTTAAATGAAGTCATAATAAGTTCTTATTATATCTACACATTCTCATTTTTATACACTTATATAATAACAGTATATAATCAAATATCATATATTAATATCAATTATTTTTAACACTAATATAAATAATTTATATTTAATTATTAGTTAATTAATAAAATAATCTAAAACGACTCTTTCAACTTTTTTTCAAAAAAAAAATGTAATTCATTTGAAGTAGTTCTTTAATCGCTACAGATTGACATATACATTTTTCCATTTGTAGCAGTCCTACAATTGCTAAAAAGTTAGATAAAATTTTAAAAAAGATGGAAAAGTTTTTTTCCAAAAGATGGAGGGAAAATTTAACTGCTACATAATAATTTAAAACTTTCAACACATTTTTTGAAATTTCATCCAATATTGACCGCAACCAATTGTTGCCGCCATTTTTAAAAACTTTTTTGTTAATGTATTTAGTAGCAATTATATAATTGCTACTAATGTGGTTAATTTCATATGGTTGCGGTTACAAAACTGCTACAAATTCTTCATACATGACGTCATCCCCACCTCATATTGTAGTGGTGATAAGAAGCCGCTATAGTTACAGTAGCAATTAATTTATATGTAGTAGCGGCTTTCAGAACCATTACAAAGTTGCTTGCAACAATATGTTTTGTAGCGGGTTTGACGATCGCTACTAATGTCGTTTATAGCGTCTTAAACTGCTACAAATTCAACATTTTAACCTCTACAAAGTGTCTTCTTTTTTTTTTTTTTTGGTAATGGATGGACTATTGAAGACATTAAGGGCATCAATTTAATTTGCATGGACAAGATTCGATTACGAAAAAAAAACTACAGAAATTCCAAAAAGCTGCAAAGACGGTTGAATCCTATCATGAAAAGGTAGTCAGAAAAGAGATAATCAAGTGGCTGGATGTA
The DNA here is from genome assembly GCA_034222035.1 of Acacia crassicarpa. Classification (NCBI taxonomy): domain Eukaryota; kingdom Viridiplantae; phylum Streptophyta; class Magnoliopsida; order Fabales; family Fabaceae; genus Acacia; species Acacia crassicarpa. The sequence goes on from JAWXYG010000008.1 coordinate 24,401,317, forward strand.
AGGATCATTTACCCTATTTCAGACAGTGAATGGATGAGTCCAGTACAATGTGTTCCAAAGAAAAGGGAGATTACATTTGTCAATAATGAAAAAATGAATTGATTCCCAAAAGGACAATCAGTCAATAAAGAATATGCATGGACTATCGTAAGCTCGACAAGGGCACTTTGAAGGATCACTTTCCTCTACCCTTCATAGATCAAATGTTGGACAAATTAGCTGGTAAAGAGTTTTATTTTTTTCTAGATGGATATTCTGGATAATCAAATTGTTGTAGCAACATAAGATCAACTCAAGGCCATTTTCACGTGTCCATATCGCACCTTTGCTTTCAGAAGGGTGCCCTTTGGTTTATGCAATGCGTCAGCAACCTTTCAACAATGTATGATGGCAATATTTTTAGACAAGGTCGAGAAATCCATCAAAATATTCATGGATGACTTTCCTATGTTTGGAAATTCTTAGGAGGATTGCCTGCACAATCTGAAATCTGTTCTAAAAAGGTGTGAGGAAAACAACTTAATTCTCAACCAAGAAAAGTGCCACTTTATGGTGACTGAATGTATAGTCCTTAGACACAAGATCTCATGCAAAGGAATAGAAATAGATAAAGCAAAGGTGGTTGCTATTGAAAAACTACCACCCCTAACTACTGTAAAAGGAATAATAAGTTTTCTAGGGCATGCTAGTTTTTAGAGGAGTTTCATCAAAGACTTTTCAAAACTGTCAAAATCTCTCTGCTCACTGCTAGAACAAAACACTCCATTCAAATTTGATGAAGCATGTGCAAAAGCTTTTGCTGTATTGAAACAAAAGCGAAACACTCGTGATAGTAGAACTAGATTGGTTATTTCCTTTGAATTGATGTGTGATGGAAATGATTTTGTTGTGGGAGTTGTTCATGGACAGAGGGATGACAAAATCTTCCATTCCATTTACTATGCCAACAAAACATTAACAGATGCTTAGTTCAACTACAACACTACCGAAAAGGAATTACTGGTAGTAGTCTTTGCCTTTGAGAAATCAGAGAATACCTTGTACGCACTAAAGTTGTGTTCTACACTGATCATTCTACAATTAAATACTCGATAGCAAAGAAAGATGCTAAACCAAGACTCATAATGTGGATTTTGTTGCTCCAAGAGTTTGATTTGGAAATTAAGGACAAAAAGGGGACATAAAATCAAGTTGCAGATCATCTACCCATACTAGAAGAACATGCTTGTGATCAACTAGGAATATCTATTCAGGAATTCTTCCTTGATAAACAACTTTATAATATCATATGTGCTTCAATCCATGGTATTCAAACATACTTAACTTCCTAGTAACAGGAGAGTTGCCATGGGAGCTGACTTCTCAGTAGAAAAAGAAATTCTTACATGACATCATACATTTCCTATGGAATGAGCAATATCTTCTCAAAAGATGTCCTAGCCAAATGCTGCGAAGGTGTATCCTTGATACTAAGATGGAGGTTGTGCTACAACAATGTCACTCTTCCCCTTATTGAGGCCATGATGGAGGAATTAGAACTACTGCAAAGGTGTTACAATATGGTTTTTACTGGCCTTTATTATTCAAATTTGCATATGTATTTGTCTCAAAATGTGATAACTGCCAAAGGACAGGAAACATATCCAAGCATCATGAAATGCCACTAAATCCTATTCTAAAGGTGGAAATATTTTATGTCTGGGGTATTGATTTGAGGGAAAATCCCTTTAAGGTCCCAAGGAACCAAAAAAATATCAAAAAAGTCACAGAGAAAATTTTGATGTAAAAAACGTCCCATTTACAACTCCTTTAGTAGGTGTTTAACAATTTCATATGTGGATTTTAACAACTCCTTGTGAGCTATTTGACATCAAAATTTTCTCTAGGACTTTTTTGACATTTTCTGATCCCTTGGGACCTTAAAGAAATTTTCCTTTGATTGGTTTTATGGGACCATTTCTTCCCTCCTTTGGGAATTAGTATATCCTCGTAGTTGAGGATTATGTATCAAAATGGGTGGAATCAGTAGCTCTACCAGTGAATGATTCCAAGGCAGTAGGAAAATTTCTACAGAAAAATATTTTCACAAGGTTTGGTAAACCTCAAGCTATAATCAGTGATGAAGGTACACATTTATGTAGTAAACAATTTGAACTTTTGTTAGCTAAATATGGAGTAAAGCATTAGATTTTTGCAGCATATCACCCTTAAACAAATGGACAAGCTAAAGTATCCAATAGAGAAATCAAGAAATTCCTAGAAAAATTGGTGAACCCCAACAGAAAGGATTGGTCAACAAAATTGGATGACTCACTGTGGGCATAAAGAACAGCATTCAAAAGCCCTTTAAAAGCATCCCCATATCAGTTGGTTTTTGGGAAAGCCTGTAACCTCCTTCTGGAGTTGGAACACAAAGCTTACTAGACAATTTCAAACTAAATATGGATGTTGCAGCTGCTGGTGATAAAGGATGTTGCAACTTAATGAGATGGATGAATTTAGACTACAACCTTATGAAAATGCGAAGTTATATAAGGAAAAAGGTTAAAAAAATGGCATGACAAAAAGCTTCTTCTAAGACAATTTGAAGTGTGGGACCATAGGTCCTTTTATTTATTTCAAGGCTCAAACTCTTTCCTGGGAAGCTGAAGTCTAGGTGGTCAGGTCTATTCTTGATCCAGGCTATTTTTCCACATGGAGCCATTGAATTATTGAAACCAAACTCAAGAAGAACATTCAATGTCAATAGACAAAGGGTAAAGCCTTATTGGGATGGGAATTTGAACATAGATTAGACTCTCATCAATCTCCAAAACCCCAATTAAATAGAGTGGCATAGTTAGGCTAACAACTTTAAATCAAGCCTTATTTAGAGGTAGTCCAATGTTCTACTTTTCTCTTTCTCATCCTTTATCAAAGTTTGTTTTGTTGATTTGCAAATCAATCAAAGGAACAAGATGGATTTGAGAAAGGTTTCAAGTAGAATGGTGAGGGAATCACTAAGAATATAAATTCCAGTAGCTTTCATTTCTGTCTCGACACAAAGATGAAGTTATGGCATAAAAGGATGGTTGCTATAGCCCTGTTATAGCAATTCTCAAACATAAGAAGGGGCAATTGAACAAATAAACTCATTGTTATCAAGTTGCTCTAGCGTTGCTATCGAATTGTTTAAATCATGAGGATTGGCAGTTAAGACGAAGAAAACATTGCTATAGCATTGCTCTAGAATTTTTACAGCCATGCCAACACCTAAATTTAATATGCCATTTGGAATATTTGAAGTATTTGGCTATTTTAGTTTTACTACAGGAGAATTTTTCACTTTAACAGGCTTCTTAATGTTGGCCCACAAAATCCTCCAATAACACTTTACCACACAACTCCACTTTCCCATACAAACCTTTCTCTCTCCACCTGTCACCTAGCCCCCAAACGCTTGCCATAATTTCTCGACATGTGTTCTTTCAGATCCCACTAACAGTATGCCATCCAACCTTCCTCCTTTATCTTCCTCTCTTCATCAAGCAGTGGAATTGTCAGTCATCAAGTAGCAGAACTGGGAGCAATTCTGTGAGCAACCATTCAAAGTCGTAATCCCTCTCTTCTGCGAGTTTTGCACCAACTATCCTGGTGACAACTCATATCTCATTACTATTTATGGCATTCAAGTTGCAATGAGACCACATACCATTAGAGATTCCTACCATCTGGAGGCCACCACAAAAGAATACCATAAGCTACTTAATAGAAGCAACAATAAAAATTTTCTAAAGGGTTAAGGTACAGATTGGCCAACAAAATTTTACTCTATGAGCGCTTAGCACAAAAAACTTTTAAGTGGACCAAAAATATCAAAAAAAATTTAAAAATGTAAAGTCAGCATAAAAAAAAACTTTTAAAAATGTAAAGTTAGCACAATGTTGTTAAGCTTTTAAAGGTTAAGAAGCAGATTAGCCAAAAAAGTTTTACTTGAAGAGCGTCCAACATAAAAAAGTCCATGTGCAATCTACCCAAAATCCGACTGATGCAAATCCTTGCCTGGATTAGGAAGAGTGAATGCAACAAAAAAATCACAAATGTAACGATTTCATTTTGAATAAGGGTAGTAAGTTTTTGAATGTGTTTGGGCAAGTCTAAATGCAACCTACCCAAAATTCGATTGTTACAAATCCTTACCTGGACCCTCAACCATGCATTGGAGTTCGGAAGAGTGAATGCAACAACAACAAAAATCACAAATATAACGAATAGATTTCATTTTAAGTAAGGGTGGTAAGTTTTCAAACGTGTCCAGACAAGTCCATTGCAATCAACCCAAAATCCGATTGTTGCAAATCCTTGCTTGGATCCCCCAACCATGTGCATTGAGATTACGAAAAGTGAATGCAACAACAAAAAATCACAAATGTAACGAGTAGATAATTTAAATCCACTTAAAAATCACAATTTGCACCTGCATCAGGGAAGTTCGAAAACTTACCACCCTTACTCAAAATGAAATCTACTAGCTTTGCGATTTTTTGTTGCACTCGCTCTTCCTAACCCTAATGCACATGGTTGGGGGGTTTGGGCAAGGATTTGCAACAATCAGATTTTGGGTGGATTGCACATGGACTTTTTTGTGCTAGGCACTCCTGGAGAAAAACTTTGTTGTACTGGACGCTCTTGGAGTAAACTTTGCTGGCCAATCTACACCTTAACCTTTAAAAGTTTACATTTTAACGAACGTTGACTTTTTTTTTCCTTAGAAGTTTTGCTAACTTTACATTTTTAAAAGTTTTTTGGTATTTTTTGTCCACTTAAAAGTTTTTTGTGCTGGGAGCTCCTAGAGTAAAAGTTCATTGGTCAATCTACACTTTAACATTTTTCTAAAACTATTCGTCACTAGGCTCTTCATTGACAACACAGAATAGGCTGTGTCAAAACAAAAGGGGTACACCGTCAAACGCTCCTGCCTTAAGCCCAATGCCAAGGTATGGTATACTTTCCTCTAATCTCGCCTTCTTCTCACAACACAAATCTAGATAGTATTGTGAGACAGATCCTTTTTGCTCTATTGCATACTCAAGGGTAAGGCAGTAGACAACATTGAAATCTTCTACCAAGAGCTCTACAATTGCATCAAGCCAAACTCTAGCAATCTGTGCTTCATGGCTCTGATTATCAAGCTCTATTGTAACACGGGGATTATAATCAAGAAGATTGAAGAATGACTCAAGCTCTCTGCTGAAATTTGCCCTACTACGATAGAGCGGATGATTGGTAAGCACCAAGGCACCAGTAAGCATCAAGGGGAGCCCTCGCACTCAACCATTGTCCCCTCACTTGTTTTAGCCCATGACATTGTTATGGCGGATCTTACATAATAAGTCTCTAACCTTTAGAGATAATTTGCTGCTCTGCTCATGTAGCAATGCCTAACTAGAATTATATGTCAGAGTGAGATGCTGCACTGGATACCAATTTGCAAACCCAATTTTGGACGTTCACTCCTCTTACCACATTCCTTTATTCTGTGTTAGAGCTTACTGAGCCAGAACTTGAGGTGCCTACACATGATACTTCTGGGTTAGGTAAATAGAGGAAGGGCAAGAGCTTGGTGGTTGAGCTTGATAAGGAGTCTGGGACAAAGAAGGACCTTGAGGATGAGGAGGTAGTTGCTTCCAATTAGTCTGCTAACATGGAGGAAGAATAAGCCCTCAAAGTTCATCGTCTGGTACCCCTCTTTTGGTTACTATTAGTTTAGTTTTTTTGTTTTTGTGTTTGCTTGTTTTGAAAAACATACAAAAAGGGGGTTTAGCATGACTCTCTTTGAAATTCATCTTTTGTGTTTGCATCTACTCCATTGTTGTCGCATGCTTGTCTATCCTACTTTGTCATTGTTATAGCATTCTGGTTCTATCTTTGGTTGACCGAGTAACTATGCTTATTGTGATTGCCATGTTATAGCATCATGATTGCTTTGTTGAGACTCTAATCTATCTTTTTCTTGCTCACTGGACACCTCGCACACATGTGTTTTCATATTGCCATTCTTTTGTTTGCCTTTCTTTTGATGTATGCACTGGTATGCCCCTTATTTTCCACTTTCCTATGTTTGTATAAAAGGCATTGCAAATTCCAGTATGGGGGGAGACTGTGAGGATATGTATTAGAGTGTGCTAACTATGATATGTATTAGATGTGTGCTTGATCCTGTACTTGCAGTATGCAGTTTGCAATTTTTTTGGAAAATTTAAATGTGATATCCTTCCCGCATTCTGGTAAAACTTAGCATATGATAAGTGAATGTTTGAGGGAATGTGTGAAACATAATTGTCTCAAGGAATACAAACTATGTAGATTTGGGAAATTGACAATGTCGAACTAAGATACAATGTATAATCATTATAGAAGAAATCAAGAGAACTAGCCACATAGAAGAATCTTTTTAGCTTCATCATTCATTAAATTTTGTGTACATACTCTCTAGTACCATTACTTTCTTTGGTTTGCCTTAGCTCAAAGTCGAAGCCAAAATGCACATGAGCATACATGCATATGATTGAGGCATTCATTTCTCACCTTCATGACCAAACACAAGCCATCTTCACACTCCAACCTTTGCAAACCCATTTGAGCCCATCCTTTTCTTTTTCTTTTTTTTTTTCCATTTTTATGTTGCTTGAATACAATATGTGAAAATCAACTTTGATGATGTTTGTATAGCTGCATATAATATGGTGAAAATTATGCTCTTCAAAAGGAATTGAGATTCAGTGAAGAGAGCTAGTTTGTTTTTAAAAAAAAAACAGAGAGAGAGAGAGAGAGAGAGCGAAGCAGCATGTATGGTAAAGCATCAACTGCATTAATTCTATTTTTCACACTTGTTTGAATTGCACAGAGGTTCTATCCATTCATTCCATATATCCCTTCTTGGCCACACCAACATTACAATAAAGTCCTCTTGATGCATTGAACTTATGTTTGCATGGTAGAAATTGTAGAGTTTTGAAAAACCTATGGTGGAGTATAGACTAAAAGAGAAGAGTGAAATTAAATACCCCATGGTTAGAGAGAACTAAACACTTAACCTAAGAGTTTCTTGACTTCTTTTGCAAAGATTGAGTCTTATATAAACCTAGGTTTGTGTTGGGTGGTGGGATTATTTACATGGAGAGTTGAACTTGAGATGATAAAGGGAGTGTTGGTTGATTTCCTTAATGGCAAGTGAACCAGTCGAACAAGTAATAAAAGTAAGTAGACTATCATCCCTCAAAGACTGAGATATCGATGATGATACTGATTTACAAAAATAGTCGTGCGTAAAAAGAATAGAAAATTATAATTGGTTTGGGTGTTTTTGATTATAACTATTAAATAGAGAATTAAACTAATGATCGTAGTCGCAAGAAGATATTAGTTAAAAGATAGGTTGAGCTCAGATTTCATCCTAAGCATATGATTCCCCCAGTTTGCCTTAACGCATTGTTATAGCAATTATGCTACACAGCTTCTGCAATGCTAAAACATATTCGCCTTTCACAATGTTATTCAGTTAATCCACCACTATGCTATATAAAAGTTTTCGTGTCCTGTAAGTACAACCTTAACTATACTTCTCTCATATGCCTATGGCAATTTTCTAGTTCAGATTATCATTCCAAATCAAGGTGTTATGGCTATGAGCAGTAGACCCATTCTTGAAACTTACAATGATAGGTTAAGCCTTACACCAGCCTGCCCAGTAAACACTGACTAACAGATATCTAGCCTCGACTCCCTTCCAGTTAGCCGAGGCCACTGATCTAGCTCTTAGCTTCCGCTAACTGATACGATATTAAAATATTGATAAACAAACTATATGTATTAAATTAAAGAACTAGCAAACTTGGTTCCTTTTACACTTAAGAATTTATCCTTGCTCAACTAAAGGAAATTTAGTTCATGACTGACGAAGGAATCACAAAACAAACCACAGCAGAATAGCCCATAGAAAAAGATAAACTAAAAATCAAAAAAACAAAGGGGAAAGTTCGCCAGAGGAATCGGCGACATGAGAGGCGTTTGTCACGGGACATCTCCACGTCTTCTCTTCTCTATCTTACTGCAAGGAAAGATACTGGGTTCTTTTGGAGCTCTTATGCTTCATAACTTCTCTCACTTTTCTTTTGAGCCTAGCCGAATAGGAATTTCTTTGACTCTCCAAGGACTCGATAGATTTTAGGGTTGGCCGTCTTTCTTTTTATAGGTAGGTCTACTTGCGACATACGATCAACAAGCTGGGCCTTTTGAAATCTATCAAGTCCAACTTTCCAAATTCGATAGATTGATTCTGCTGATACTACAGGATTCTCCAAATCTTAACTTCGATCCTCCGCATCTTTTATTCCATTACGTTAGCAATCTAACCGTTGACTAATGTCTATCTATTAACCTGCACTTATTTTCCTGAAACAACCTCGAGGAAAAATCAGAACATATGGCGTATAGCATTGCTTCACTTATGTTACAATAGCATTAGGTTGCATTGTATTGCAACTTGTTATGGCTGACCCTATGCTATAGCATTGTATCGGCTATGTTATGTGATTTTCACATAAAACCTCAAACTTGTTGTTCTCTTATGCACATGTGTAGGATGCTTGCATAATTGCTATAGTTTATGAGACTCATCCTTCATTTCCCTATATACATGAATTAACACATTTTTGCTAAAATTAAAAGCATTTAAGCTCATATTCACTATACCAAACAGTCATATAAAATAGGGGAAATGGCATAAATAGTAGGGAAAATTACATGCAGGTCCCAAGAAACAAAAAAAATTAAAAAAAAAGGTCTCTTGAAATCACTAAATTACATAGAAGTCCCAAGGGACTTTTTTGATATTATTCATATAGAAATAAAATCCAGGTTTTTAAATGTTGTTGTAAATATGACTTTTTCTGTTGTAAAGGGTCAGATTTTAAATTTTGTTGTAAATACAACACTTCTTGTTGCAAATATAGTCTTTTTCTTTTGTAAATGACCTCTTTACATTTAAAATTCAAGTTTTTAAATGTTGTTGTAAATATGACTTTTTTGTTGTTGCAAATAGCCAGATTTTAAATTTTGTTGTAAATACAACACATCCTGTTGTAAATCTAGCCTTTTTCTATTGTAAATGACCTCTCTAAGTTTAAAATCCAGGTGTTTAAATGTTATTGTAAATATTGTCATTTCCTGTTGTAAATATGACTTTTTCTGTTGTAAATGGTCAAGTGTTTAAATGTTGTTGTAAATATGGCATTCCTGTTGTTAATACAAATAATATTAAAAAAAAAAAAGTCCTTTGAGACTTCTATGTAATTTGCTGATTTCAATGGACTTTTTTGTAATTTTTTTTATTCCTTGGGACTTGTGCGTAATTTTCCCTAAATAGTACTCATCTGGGAGATACATTACTAAGAGCATGAGCGAAGTCATATGTTTAGTGTTATAGATTAGATAGGGAGATTTAACCACTTGATTTTACCCAGGAGTTCAAAAAGCCAAGTGTGGGAAATTTGATAAGTCCCAATTCTGTCATGTATTTGCATTATTTTTTGATTGATTTTGCTGGAATTATCATGCTTAAGAATGAACATCTGGAAATAAGGATTAAAAGAGTTTAAACTATGCATTTTAGAAGTTATACTGTGTGTAGGCAGAAAAAGGAAGTGAATTGTTGTATTTCTGAGCTTAAGTATCGTTGTTGTTTTGATGCTGTAGCAATGCTACAACATCGTATTGAGACTAAATAATGAAAATCTATAGTATTGTATTTCTATTATGAACTAATCCTTTCTTGAGAAAATGCATTAGAGTATTGTACGAATTGGGCCAAACACTGAGTGGGCCTTGTAGGATCACAATAGATACAAAAAGGGCCACAAGCTTGAGGAAGAAGTCAAGGAAGGATAGTTGGGATAAAAGAGAAATCAAACAGAATATTCTAGTGGACTAGACAAAAAAGGACAATCCCAACCCACTAGAGGAATGCTAGACGGCTCAGCACAATCAACCCTAACCTTAAAAGGAAAGGACGACGCAAGCACAGAGGCACATGTTTGACACTAAGACGCTCAACACAGACATGACCTCCTACCTCAACTACAACAGACGTGTGGTGGCTGAGAGTTGCTGGAACAAAAAGCTACCAAGACAGAAAGAACAATTGCAATGGAAGACCTCTGAGACGAAGAAGGTGACACTGCACCACGTTGTTAAATCTATTTAAGTTGTCAAACTTGTCGACTTCTCTTCTACTTCTTAGTTTATTTCTTTGTACTTTTTATGGAAAGAATTATATCAAACTCAGTTGTAATCTTTCCACTAGCTATGAACTAATATTCATGTGGCTAAGCGAAGATGGAACCTAGATTTATAGCTTTAAACCATATTGTTTAGTTCAATATGAGTATAATTCAGTTTGTTTAATGTTGTCTATATTAACCGTCGATTTTCTTTGTCGGATGACCATTAATAAGCAAGAGTTGTGATCTTAATTTACTAAAAAGGAATTAAGATTATACCCTCATTAAATAGTGTGTGTTAGGGGAGTTATTATGTAATTCCATCTAAGTTCATAAGCTTCGGGTACAGGTTTTGTCAACACCTTGTTTTGCATGGTATTCTAAACCAAAATTTCGCATAGGAACGAGAGGGAATTAAGGATAGGAGTGAAAAACTAGGACCATTGGAAAATTTATGTATACAAAAGATATGGGTTAATTGAAGAACTTTGCTATAGTAATGCTATAGCATTACGAAAGCATTCTGGTTAAAAGTTACAAAGAAGTGGGAAATCAAAGCTTAGCCTATTTTTATCCAGATAACTCTCTACATTATTCATTTCTATGCCATAGTAATGTTATAACTATGCTGGGGTTCTTCCAAGTAAATCACTTTAGGGTTTGCAAAGTTTCAATCCCATCAAATAATCAGAATGCTACGTGAAAGTTTTTGACAAAATAAAAAAGCTGATTTGTCAACGTTTTAAAACCGACGTTTGGTGGAAGTGAGGCATGGGTGAGATTGATCCAAAATTTAAAACATAAGAAGTGAAATTGCACCTCAAAAATGATTGGGGTGTTAGGAAACTACAACATAAGATCCAATGGTGGGTGCTACTTTACCCAATTATAATTAAACAATTTAAATATATCATTAACAATGGAAATTTATAAATTTTAAAATCTTTGGTGGAATTACAAAGATGTTCCAAGTAAAGTATAATTTTTGTTAGAATTAACAATAGAAATTATTTAACAAATGAGCAGCACTATTGAGCGATTAAATGTCTTTTTTAAAACCTTATAGTAATTTCCTCAAACTTTTGTGCTTGGAAATTTGAGAAAGCGGGAAAACATGGATTTTAGAATTTTATAACTTTATATTACCTTATCAATTACTTCAAAATAATCATTTTGCATTACTCCTCATACCGCAATGTGTTGGGAAGTTACGATTTCCCAAGATTATTTAAAAATCAAAACATTTTAATTATGAACTTGGACACTTGGAATTATACAACTTACAGTACTAACGTAGCTTTACCAAGATTCAACTTTGGGTTCTACTTTTATCTATATAATAGATAATAGATAGACAAATATTAACTATTTAATCTATAACTCATGAGAAATAAGTATAAATAAAGCACTTTCTTTTGAAATAGAATATTATTCACAATGCCTCCCAGAAGCTGGCCATCTATAATCTTATACTTTGAACAGTTTCAAGGCTCAGATTTCATTTACATGGGGAAGATCCCCCTTACATAAATAAAACTGATACACTAACAATGTAAAGCTCCATACCAAAAAAAACAAAAAACAAAAAAACCAAAACTAATTCAAAAATCTTCAGGCAGAATGACACGGACAACAAGAATCAAATAGATGGCTATATGTCCAATGGAAAATAGCCTTACTTGGCTTTTTTAATCACACCTCAGCACAGTTTTTATGTTATGTGGGTGAATGGGACTCTTTAATAAAATGTACATCCTCAGTTCCAACCCGAGGTGTCAGAAGCTTCTCTTGCTCATCATCTATTTCTGCTGAGTCACGAGCAGTAGCGCTTGAAAGAGACTCTGCTGCATCATCATCTGCCAGTTATCGCCAAAAAGGGCAGTTCAGAAAGGTTGCATTTGAATAATCACTACAAGTACAAGAAGTTTGGTTTGCAAAAGTGTAGAAAAATAAAAATTAGTACCTGAATACTCATGGTATTCACGGAGCTGTTTAACAGTAGTTGCTTGAAGGCTTTCAGGAAGCAGACAGCTGCACAGTGCGCCTGAAATTTTGATCAAAAGGTCACACTTATGGTTATCCACCGGTTTCATAACAGTGATGACTGTGTACTCACCAAGAATAGGGAGAACAGAACATAAAAATATAGAATAAAACCAACAAGAAGAAGAAGCCTCACACCACTGGGTAGAATTGGTTATATGGATAGCATGATAACATAATTCTCTATCAAAAACCAAATCTTTAATTAAATTATTAACTAAGAAGTCCCTCTTGTTGAAAGACCTCCGACTCCAAAATTCAAGTTTAGAGTTAATCTCTTATCCTGACACAGGCGCAAGAATTATATTGGCAGCAAAAAGCAAGCACTTAGAAAGAGTCTCTCTTAACATAAATAGAATAAAACCACAAGAGATAAATAGGGGTTGATCCACAATTGAAAAAATGAAGAAACTCACATTACGAATGAACTAATTACTTTTCAAAGGAGCGACTTAAATTGATAATTTATAGTATAAACTTTTTCTCCCTGAACGTAACTTTTAACGAGTGTATATGCCCAGGAATGAAATTTACACTAAAATTAACTAAGGCATTTAAATAAAAAGACAGTTAAATTTTGCCGGAGACAAGATTGACTATATTTTGCTATTTCGAGAGGATGATATTTCTTTCTCTTTCAAATTTTAGCACCCTAGAGTTCAATGTTCACATATTTCTCTGACCACATAAAATACAAACAAAAAAATAAAGTGCAAATACTGTCTTTTATTTTACGATGATCCAAATACTGTTTAAATCATCAGAAAAATTCGAGAAATATTGAGGAAGAGGATATAAAGACTAATGGAAAGTAAGATTATGCACAAATTTCTCAACAGCTTTACCTAACTTTGCAAGTCGATTCACCCAACCTGGAATCCTTTTTCCTGTTAATCTGTACGAGACATCATCTGTAAAGTGATTACAATTCTTAGAGATAAGGTGATAGGTGTCTCCATGATATTCGGAAGCCAGATTCTCAAGAAATGTCCGAAATTCCAAGGGATGCATATTTATTTGGCCCAAGGTGACTGAACATCTAAATGTAAATCCTGGACACTTCCTTGGCTCCACTTCAAATACTCCACTAGCTGGGTAGTCATGGGCTCCATATCCATATTCCTTACCATGCACTGTATATTATTTTAAAGAAAACTTAACAGCTTTAGAATTTAATAGTAATAATATCGGAGCAATAACTGGCTGCAACTGCAGCATTGACTGCATCTGAGTACAAAAAAAAAGGGGTGTTGGGTGGTGCATATACTGAAAATGCTATTAAAGTGATCTATTTCTGGCAGAGTGCAGATCTAACCAGATTCTACAAAATAAATAGCAAAGAAGCACACTATTCCTCTAGCATTTGAGAGGCTAGAGTCTCTCCTAAATAACACTCACCCACTCACAATCTGCCTGACCTCTTGGAATCCTCACTCCCCAATAATTAGTTACCAACTCGGCACATTTACTGTGGATACAACATTTCTGGGCCCTTGAATTGTCAACCTGCCCTAAAGGTGAGAATTAGATCCAAGTACCCCTGGCTTCTTCCCATTAAATATACCTCTTGAATCAGGTGGATTTGTCTCCTTCAAATCATTACTGGTGGCATAATATCCTTCAAATCAGCATTGATATCTATGTTTCCCTTTCTTTTTTTTTTGATACAACATCAACATCTACAATGTTCCTGATATTGCAGGAGCTACCCTCAAATTAGACTAAGAATACAGAACTTTTTTCCTCTTTCCCATTAATTATTTTCATCAGCAAACCCCCCCCCCCCCCCCCTCCATCTTCAGCTTTAGCTATTATAAACAACTAAATAATAGATGGTTGTTGCTTCTCACCTCTAATGTTTGCTTTAACACTATATCATGTTCTGAAGAGAACCCCATTGATCTCTTGTAGCTTGATCTGCATCAAGTAGTTGAGAGAAAATCCCTACGTTGGTTCACTCTCAGTTGTGCTTCAAAAATCTTCTTCTGGTGGTCTTAGGATGGCATAGGCCAAAAGATTTGGGCCACTCATGAGCACTGAGATGAATTATCATGATTAAAGTTGGACAGACCTAATGCTGTTATGGTTCAGCGGTAATACATAAGGTCCACAAAAATTCCATTCTTGGAAATTTTTCGGGCTTCTAGCCCATATGGCTTCCCTAACCCAGTAAGTGATCTAACTATGTGGTTGCCTTCCCTTCTTTCTTCCACCTCTTCTGCTTTTGATAGACTGTAGCATGGACACTGACTTCACTGGCTTGGAACTAATGCTACACCTTCATGGGGAAAAAAAATGCTCCCACACTACCCTGATGGCTATTTCAGCTTTCAATGGATCGTGTAGGTCATCTGACTTCATCTATTCTTTTATGTTGTTTGCCAACAGTGTTGCAGCCACAAAATCAGCTAATAATGCACTCTCTTTAGCAACATTTTAGTGACAAGACCATCACCTTCTGAATCTTTTCCAATCTTGTTCACCTGAAATTTCTGCTCGTCCGCTCCCACCTCTATCATGGCTTTGTCAGTAAACAAAAGTCCTTCTGCAAGGTCTTTATCTATTTCTCTGTAGTCTTTCTTCTTCCTTCTTCTTTCACTTTCTCATCTGCTCCAGCATTTTTCCCTGCAAGTTTTGCCGCTGCTTCCTCCTCATTTCTCATCTATCTTATTTCATAACTTCCATCATTTCTATCATGTTTATGATCATGCATCAAACATTTCCCTGGTAATCTCCTTTGCACTCAATCTTGCAAGTCCTTCCTTAGAGATTCTCATTCTTCTTTCTCCCTAGAATTGTGCCGCTTTGATACCAAAATGATGGAACTTACATCGAAATATATTAAAGTGATATAATTCTTACAGAGTATAAGCCTAACCATATTCCACAACATGAATAGCAAAGAAGCACACCACTCCTCTAGTTAATGGAGGCTAGAGTCCCTCCCAAACATTTATACAACTTACAACCTCTTCTCTCCTTCTCACTCCTACATGTCACACCTTAGTGCAATAGTTAGTTACTAGCTTGGCCTAGAAGCTACTGGTCCAACAGTTTCAATTGGGCCACCTAAACTCAGATGCCTTCTGTCTGCAACTGTGCTTAAGCTACTGCAATCGTACAAGTAACATTATAGCTCAAATAAGAATAAAAAGAAGCATGCGTAGTCATAGGCATACCCAAAAGGTATGCAAAATAGTATATCAAATAGATAGCATATATAAACAAGAGGGTCATATAAGAGCTACCAATCGTATCATCATCTTCCAAACAAAAATGGTGGAGTAAAAATAAATAATTTTTTCTTGGTTACATAAGTCCTTAGCAAAGCAAGAAAAAACCAAGTTTAAACGATACAACCCTCTCTTTGTGCCGCTGTCCCTGTCTCTCTCTCTCTTTATGACTGACACAGAGTAAGCACAAACCCTGATCCAAACAATCATGAGTCCATGACACTGTCAAGATGGAGTTTCAATATCAAGTCTCTGACAAGTATAATTTTGCTAATCACAGGGATATAATTAGAACCACACTACTCAAACAAATGTTAGATCAACAACTGTCTATAACTACAGAATTGACTGCATCGAGTTTAAATAAAAAGATAGAGAGTAAGAATTTGAAAAGGGGCGTTTAACCTCAGCTGCATTCTGTTTGTAGTAGTGCCAAGTTGTGACTGTAATTGTGTGCAGGTTGTACACGCCAAACAATAATAAAAGAAAATAAAATAATAAGAACAGCTTGCTTAATAATAGGCATACTCCCAACCCATAAAAATATTATCTCAAACGTATAGTATGTCTAAACAGCAAACTTTTTCTTTGATGCGTGTCTTCAGAGAAGCAAGATAAAATAGTTTCAGAGACAAAGCATTCTCATTCTCTGCCCCCCTTTCTCAAAAACACACAAAGTGAGCTGTGAGTACAAAATCTGATCCAAAAAATCATGGCATCAAGATATGTGCAGGTTCAATTCCCATCGTTCACCCATAACCAAGTTACTATCATTTCATGATTTTGCTCATCATAAGGACATATCCCCTCGGGGGGTGCATTTATCCCAAAAATCCAGATCCTTTGAGGTACTTCATGTATTTGATAAAAAGTGAGCAAAAAAGAGAGAAGCAGTCCCAACTTGGAACCACTTTCCATACCTATCCCAAGATAGGTAGGGAGAGCTCCTCTCCCCTGGACCGTTCAGATCTGATCTGGACGGTCCAGATCTTATTTTTTTTACTTTCTATTTTTTCAAAAAAAATTGTTTTAATGGGTACAGAATCTAAAATAAAGATAATATCTCAACTAACATATTTTTAAAAAATGATTTTTTCAGTTTAAATTGACAATTTTAAAAAAAAAATTAAATCTTGACCGTCCAGATCAAATCTGGATAGTCCAGATTAAACAAGCTCTCCCTACCTATCCATAGAAATGACACTACTTCTCTCTTCATATCTTTATTCTAGAAAAATCATGCGGTAGATGTCAAATATTTAAAATTATGTCTCATTGAACAAAAATAAAAATAATTTGACCTATTGAATTATGCAAAGGACAGCCAACAAAGCATAGTTTCAATGGAATGATGTGAGCACAAAAATTAATCATCCTCTAACCAGGTTTAAAAAAGAAAGAAAGGAATTTGCAAATGGTGTTGGAACTAGGGGCCATCTCCCTTTCATAACAACTTAGGAAGTAGGAATCTTTGGCAAATGAAAAGTAATGAAAAAGAAAAAGAAGCAAAAAAATAACTTTATAATTTGAAATTTTTGCCTCTCTAAAAAATAATAAAAGAAAAGCAAAGTTACTATTAAGTAGTGATAAAAGAATTATAACAGATATTACATATATCATCTTTGTATAACAGAAAAAGAATGCCTTTTCATGGTTGTTAGTAGTTAAGGTTGTGAATCACTCACACATATATGTGCAATTTGCTAGCCAAAGGACAGAGTTTCAGCATCACATGATCACATTAGTCACTAATCAGTAAGCCATGATTATGATGACACAATATGTGTGAGTGAGTCTATATAATGACACAATATGTAATATGAAAAATTCTAAAAGTTTTCTTCCTGAATCTCGGGCGTTCAATTTGCATCCCATAAGACAAAACAGATTCTATTTGAATGTGATGCCAGCTGCATCATGAAAGTTACATACAGACTATACTCGACAACGGATCAAACCCATCATCAGCAGTGCAAGAAATAATACTGCATTGATTTACAAAACAATTTAACCAAGTTTGACCATCCCTTCCATCAATATTCTAGTCCAGAAATGAACAAAGCGTGTTGTTGGCCAAGAAAAAACTGAGAAGAACTGTACTACTGCATATCCTCCCTCGCCCCCGGAAAAAAATTACACCGAAAAAAGAAACAAACAACCAAGAAAAAACAAAACAAAAACGTTTCCCAAATTATAGGACAAACCTGCTGGAAAGCCACTCAAAACTTAAAATTAAAATATTGCAAAACAAGTAAATAACAAATAAATACCCCGCTAAGGAAGATCATGTACGCTCGTATGAAATAGTTCAAAAGGTTAAAGACACAATTGAATATAATCAGCGAAGAACGGAAAACAAACGGTTCTAACCTTCAATGCCTGAGTGATAAATTCCGAATCCAACCCAATACAAGTAATTGTTGATAGGAGTGAGATCGTACACATTCAACACAAGGAGGGTCGTGTGCAGTTCTCTGACTCTGCCATCACTTTCAGATGTCGCTGTTCCCATTCCTACCGAGCCGATGCCCTATGAATTTAGGGAAAAGTTACCAAACCAACGAGGGATTCTTATTCATCTCATTCCAATCAGAAAAGATTTTTGAACCTCAAAGATGCATCGTGGAAAAGTTTCGACTTTGAAGTTTGAACACCAATTCCGAACCACTTTCCTTACCAATCTTTGCCTCTCTCCTGGGATGTTTAGATTGATTTGGAGGCCTAGATTTTTTTTTTTTAACTTTCTATTTTTTTAAAAAAAAAATATTTTAATGGGTACAGAATCTAAAATAAAGATAATCTCTCAACTAACATATTTTTTAAAAAAATGATTTTTTCATTTAAAATTGACAATTTTAAAAAATTAAATTTGGACCGTCCAGATCAAATCTGAAGGATCCAGATTAAGAAAAGCTCTCCCGGAAAAATGGTTCCCTCGATTGGGGAGACATTAAATTCGATAGGTGAGGCAAATATTAAAAAGGGTTAAAGGTCATTTTTGCCATGGAAGTATTGCTAAGGGAGCGCCCAGCACTCGAAAGTTTTTTGAGTACCAAATTTGCCCCGAAAGTATGAAAAAGGTAGCAAATTTGCCCCGAAAGTATGAATAAGGTAGCAAATTTACCCATCCGTTAATTTTGACCGTTAAGTTTGACTAACTGTCCACATAGCATGCCACGTGGCATGCCACCTCATCAATCAATAAGAGTTAAGTATCATTTTTGCCCCGGAAGTTTTCAATGAGAGCAATTTTGCCCCAGAAGTTTTTACTAAGGAGCAATTTTACCCTGGAAGTTTACAAAATGTGTCAATTTTACCCCAGAAGTTTACAAAATGTGTCAATTTTGCCCTTTTAAATCAGTCAAAGACCACATATGTCCTGCCTTGAAAAGGTCGAACTTAGAGTCAAAGAAGGAGATCCTTGAGATGTTGAGCTCAAAGCAACCAGAATTTGCGAAGCCGAACAGGTCACGGGAAGTATCACTTATGATTTAAGCAAATGATCAGTCTATGCAAACCAAGATTCTTAAAACCGGACCGATCGTTGAATCGGTTAAGGTACTAGGTCAAAGGTCAGTGGGTCAGACCGGAGTTAAACTAGGGCAAACCGGTGAGAATAAAATTTTCATGTTATTCATATGAAATCATTAAAAAAAACTTTTTTTTTAATACCACCCTTCGATTAAAAAAAAAACATGTCTCACTGCACTCATATACCCATTAAATAATGAGTTAAAGTATGTTGGATACCTCTTGAGGGGGAAAAAAACAGGTATGTTGATTTCCGGTCTGAACCGGCCAGTCCGGTTTTCAAAACATTAATACAAACGTAAGTGATGCTTCCTTGAGCTCAACGTCTCAAGGATCTCCTTCTCTGACTCCAAGTTTCACCTTTTCAAGGCATGACATGTGTGATCTTTGACCGATTTAATAGTCAAATTTAATATTGGGAGAAAGAAGTGTTAGTTGTGATTAGTTTTGATGATGTCCTATATTGATGCCATTATCTAGAGCAAAAAGTTTTTATCATATACATTGACTAATTACCTTGTTTATTATAGGTTAGTCCAAATCAAATTTTAGAGCATGATCAAGAATTAAGTTTGAAGAAAGAAGAACTTGTTAAATATCATGAGAATATCAATATCCAAGTCTCCATGATCAAACAGAAGTTGAAACGGCTCAATTCGGAGTTAAAACAAGCAAGTTCTAGCTTCTGAAGGAATACTGGTTTGTTGGAGGGCATTTATGTAATTTCAGCACATTGAGTTTGAAGAAAGAAGAATCTGTTGATTATCATGAAAATATCAATATTCAAGTTTCTGTGATCAAATAGAAGTTGGAACAGGTCAATTTGGAGTTAAAATGAGCAAGTTCAAGCTTCCGGAAGAATACTAGTTTGTTTTGGGGTCAAAATGTAATTTCAGCACTCTTCCAAGTGCCTTGCTCAAGCATAAATATTTCCATGCCCAAGCAACATGTTTCCAGGCCATTTTTCGCCCCAAACAGTACCTTGCTCGAGCAAGGATAGAAGCATACTCGAGCAAGGGCATACTTTCAGCAAAATCCGACCTTGCTCAAGCAAAAGTGGGAGGCATGCTCATCTCCAGCTTCCTCTGTTCAGCTCTGTTTCTGGCGACCTTCGGTAATTTGACAATATCTCCCAAACCAAGAATCGGATTGATATGAAACCAGCGGAAAATGAAACTAGACATCCAACACGTACTGCTGACAAAAATTCATGTCCAAAGGAGTTCATATGAATTATCTATGAATTTTACAAGTTGGAACAAGTATCACCGTCACTGTCCAGACCAAGCTTTGGTATTTTGAGTATATCTTACAAACGACAAATCGGATTGAGATGAAACCAGCGCCATTTGAAACTAGACTCAAATACCTTTCCGAAAACATCAAGAACACAGAAAAAGAAGATCAATGGAGGAAGTTATGATGTTTTGAAGTTGACCGTCTGTTCTGAATATATCAAAAACGCTGGATAAGAACAACCTCCATTCATATGATGTTAATGGATGCAATAAAACTAGTTTGGAGCTGATTCTTATTGAATTATAAAGAATATTTGAAGAGCTTTCTGAGATGGGATGATTTGCTATATTTGGGTTTACACCGAAGACGTTATGCTCACTGGAAATTGATGTCAACGTAATTGCTTCTTGAAAGTCTGAAATTTGCAAATGATAATGGTAGCTGGAAGCTTGACTCACAGAGATGGCCATTTAAGTAGAGTACTTAGTGCCCGAGCATCATTGATCTCAGAGCAAAGAAGTATAATTCTGGGAAACATGCTCAAGAAGACTATGTGGCTTGCTCAAGCAACATCGGGAAAAAGGGTCTTCAGAGAAAGGGTACTTGAGCAAGTAGGAATTCTTGCTCAAGCAAAGCATACTCAAGCAAAGTTTACTTAAGGGTTGGCTTATGCTCAAGCAACATCGAGAAAAGGGTCAAGTAGGAGCCTACCCGAGCAAAGCTATATGCTTGCCCAAGTAAGGTCACTCAAGCAAGCATGCTCGAGCAAGCTAAGGAGCTTGCCCAAGTAAAGTCAGCCTTTGTCTCAAGAAAGTGCTTGCCCAAGTATGAAATTTTTCATACTCAAGCAGCATACTCAAGCAGGCATATTTTCATACCCGAGCAACGTTGTTGAAATAGCTCTTCTTGCCTCTGTTTGGATCTTGCCCGAGCACGCTCTTAAGGCTTACTTGAGCACCATGCTCGAGCAGAAGAAAAATGTGCCCAAGCAACATCGATCGACTCTTCATTTCCTATCTTTGCAAGACACTTGCCCGAGCATGAAAAAGACTTCCTCGAGCACCATGCTCAAGCAGATGAAAAAGGTTGCCCAAGCAACCACGTATCTGAACCTATTTTGCTCTCGGTCTCAGGGTTGCCCGAGCACGATATCTGATCTTGCTCGAGCATCAGCGATGGTAATTAATTTTCAATAGAAGCTTGCCCGAGCAAACTTTGTCACTTACTCAAGCATCAACGAGTGAAATGATTTCTCAACAGATTCTAAGAGTTGCTTGCCCAAGCAAGCCTGGATTCTTGCTCGAGCATTGGGCAACCATAAACTGAACAGATACATCTTTTTGTTCTTGCCCGAGCACACATATGATCTTGCTCGATCAAAGTCATCTCTGGTTTCAAAATCACCGTCTCCGAAAATTCTAATTCATCGTATATGATTTCGTTTCTACATCTTACTACTCATTACTATTCCTAATTGCTTTTAATCAGTTTGCTAATGAGTTTCAGATGATTAGATCATGGATTAACAACAAATTAGCATAAAGCAATTTGTGTGTCAGAAGCATTAAATGCTACGTCAGAAAACAAATGAAAGCCTCTATGACTAACGGATAGTTTGAATCTTTACAACGGCTATTATTACAACAATCAAGGCGGAGCATTAACGAAGTCATCAATTAAAGTTGGATTAGAGCTCAACGGATAAAAAGCAACAAGAGTTTCAACGGATACTTCCGACAGCCTCCAACGTTCGAATACTCGCAACGATCGAAACACAATGACATATAAATTGCAAAGCCTTCAAACTGAAAGGAGTGACGACGATTGATGAATAAATTGACGAAGCCAACGAAATGATTTTACTACTTCACCATCGATAGTTCAATCCCTCACACACTCTCTGTTTCTCAATGTCTATATAGTATACTGTAAAGAGTGAGGTGATCGGTTATTGTACTTCAGTGTGTATCATTATCTACTCTTAGAGAGAGTCAATTTCTCTGTATATCATTCATTGTAAGAATCTCAAGTCAGGTGACTTAGAGATTGGGAAAAACAGAGTACAACTTGTAAGGGGGAGTGTGTCCTAGGTTGAGGAACATCCTTCGTTTACAGAGTGTGTATCTGTTGTAAACAATTACAACTTGTAAGGGGGAGTGAGTCCTAGAGTGAGGAGCATCCTTCGTTTACAGAGGGTGTAATTGTTTTTGAGTGATGGTGGAAAATCCCAGAGGTACTGGGGACTGGACGTAGGTCAATGATTCTGGACCGAACCAGTATAAATCACAGTTTGCATATTCTCTTCCCTTATCTTTTATATTTCCAGTATATGCTTATTTGAATATCTAATTGTCGATTTAGTCGATTTAGAAGTTGCGAAAAGATTTTCAAAATTCCTAAAGTTTTATCTGACACCCAATTCACCCCCCTCTTGGGTGATAGCCAGGTCTTTCATTTGGTATCAGAGCCAGGCTCTTGTCTAAAGGACTTAACCGTCTCAAGAGTTACAATGGCTAATTTGGGGTGTTGCTTGCTTTCAGAAGGTTTCGATTACACCATTCCACCGTTTTTAAAAGATATTGATTTTTGGTTTTGGAAAGCTAAAATGACTAGTTTTATCAAAGCAACTGACTTTGATATGTGGAATGTTTTTATAAATGTCTTTGATTTCAAACCGAGAAGGGATTGGACAGAAAAAGAAAAGAAAATGTTTTCACTGAACATTAGAGCAATGAAAATTTTGTATAGTGCTTTAACCAAAAATGATTTTGTGAAAATCAAATGTTGCTCTAGTGCTAAAGATATCTGGGATACTCTTGATTTTATATATGCTTCTAACAATGATGTTGAAGTTGAAAATGTTGACAGTTCATCCAAGAATATAAGTTGTATATCCACGATTGATGAACCAACAGAAGTTGAGATTGAAGAAGGTGAAATCAGAAAGTGCTTCCACGCTCTGGTCACCACAGAACAAGAGAAAGACAATTCCCAGGAGCTCATTATGCACGATTATGGTAAATCATTCTCTGGATCTCAAGATGCACATTTGGTAAACAGTTTCAACTCTCCTTGTGTAGTTAAGAAAAATGATTTCGAACGATTGCATAAAATTGTTTTCCAACCAATCATTGATTCTGTCTTGAAAAGCAAAAATGCTTTCAATCATGCTGGAAAATCATATGGGAGGAAAGGATATACAAATATGGGTCATTTGGTGTTGAATTCTCTTGACCAGCACAGTTCTTGCAAAATAATTCATAATAAGCATAATTCTATTGTTTGCAATTATTGTGGAAAGTCAGGCCATATTTCTTACACATGCTATATTAAGAAAAATTCTGATGTAAGAAACAAATATGTTTGGGTTCCAAAAGGACAAGTAAGGTCCATTACTAACAGGCAAGGACCTAAGTATAAGTGGGTACCAAAATGTCCATCTAGTGCTCTATATGTGCAGGATGGTTTGAAAAGCAATGGACATAAGGGTACGATGAAGAAGCCAAGAGTTTCTCATGTACCAATGAAAAGGAGCATGTCATCTATATCAAATAGGAGAACTCTCAGAAGACCCATTGCCGGAATTACAAAGTCAAATTATAAGAAGCAATGGATACCCGTAAGAAGAATACACTCTGCCTCAAGAATGGACTACCATGAAGTACCATTCAACTATCTTGAGGAGAACAAGAAAAGTAGATCCTCTCAAGTTTCAAATCGAAGACTCTGGAAGTCTATATTTTCTGAGAGAGCTTTGCATACACCCATGGAAAGATGTATGAAGAAGAGGCAGTGGGTAAGCAAATTTGATCCTCCAAATGCCTAAGGTAAAAGGTATACAATGGTAAAACCTCCTACACTATAATCAATAATAATTATTGAGGTTTTATACTTTGGATATTATGAATGAGCATTGAAAACCATTTTGAAATCGATTTCTTTCTTATCCCTTGAAAATTCATTTGACAGATTTATTCATAAAGGGATTACAGTGTTCAAAAAGTATAATTCGTTTTGTAGACATGATAATTTGAAAAGAAATTATTTCTTTTATAAAGTCATACTTAATTCTCTGTGCTCAGTTGTTCTGAATTGATTATATTCTTAAGAGCATATGATATTGTTCCTTCGTGCTAACAATGATTGGACCCAAGCAAGATTGGATACCAAGAGAGAAAAAGACTTATATGCCTCTGAAGGATCAGAGAAAAAGCTTCTCAAGAATGCCACTATATAGAGAAACAATTTGACTCTTGAGGAAGCCAAAGAAGCAATGGTTGATGCTAAACAACAGAAGAGGAGTCTCCTACATCAATCCATCTTAATCAAGCAAGCTTCTACAAGGACAAGAGGAAATTACGGTGATATCTAACTCTTATCCCATACTGTTATTACATATTTATTTTTGGGTAATGAATACTTGTCCATTGTTAAATTTCATTAGCAATAAATCATTTATGGTCTTCAAAATGTTTGTAGATTGCTAAATGGATTGTAAATGAATTTGTGCATAACTTTCTAAGTTTATGATTTTGAAGTGAAGATTTCTAAAATATGTTTTGGATTTCAATTCACTATGATTTGTGAAAATGCATGCAAATCTTTTAAAAAGTATTCATCCTTTTATTGCACTCAAATGATGATTCAAACTTGGAAGTTAATATTATTCACTAAATGTCTGATATGCTTCAAATTTTGTGTCCAGTTGAATTTTTCCCTACATTTCACCTATTGATCTTTACAATTCAATGTGATGCTTGAACTCCTCATTCTTTATCCTCTGACCTGTTGGACCTCATGTCTAATAAGTTATTCATCTCTGAGTTTCAAGTTAATTTCCTAGAAAAGAAATCAATTTGTGAAAATATTATGCTTATAGCATAATTTCTTAGTTGGCCGAGTTATTCCAAATTTTATGAATGTTCATTAATGTGTTGAATGTTGATGCGTGGAATAACTTACTAGGATGATACTCTAGAACTCTAATCAGTTGGACTATTGAGTTTGTGCTTCATCATCCATCAATCCCAGTAGTCATTATGTTACTCAAATTTATCAACTTTTGTCTTCATCCGTTTCTGAGTAACTATATTCAAATTATTGCCTTGACCATTCACATGTTTCTAAATTCAATTTAATAGGCAAAATTATCACCTGGACAATAGCGAAGTCATTGTGCTTATATGTTTCTGTTCTGCTAAGCATGTTTCGTTAATGCTCTACGTTCATGACTTTTGCCTTGAAAAATCTGCAACATGCTAACTACAATGTCATGTTCTCTAAAATTGAAGCATATTGACATATTCATTAAACCGATTGACTTCCACCATGTTTAAAGTGAACATTGATTTCAAATTTGTTTCAAACTGAATCTTTTATTCATGAAAATTTTGAATTCATTATCATTTTTTTAAGAAATGTTTAATCTCATCCATGGATTACACGAGATTCATATCAGTGACATCTTTTCTACTTAAAGAGTATTTCCAAATTGTTATTGAGAAATAACATTCTTAGTATCGTTTAATTGTTACCCCCGTGATTCATTAGCTTGAAGATATTTGATTGGGTAAAATTATACTTTTGATCTTTGATTGGCTTATCATACTCTTTGCTCAAATATTATATGGTTAAATTATAAGAGCATAAGAGCTGTTATGTCTAATTTTATGTGGACCCAAGAAACATCGGGTTCCAAAAAGCATATATTTGTTTTGTAGGATCCTCTGTTTCATAGTTGAATAACAGAGAGATTGGTGCTTGAGCATACCAACAATCTCTGCTCGAGCAACCACATGAAAAGTATGATAAAGAAGCTGAGTTAAGGAACGCTGCTCGAGCACACCCTCCAATCCTGCTCAAGTAACAAAAAAAAAATTGGGGGACAAAGATCCTTGCTCGAGCACACCTAACAGCCTGCCTGAGCAACAACGTGTCGTGTGAAAGAGGAATGAGGAACGATGCTCGAGCATCCATTTATGTCTACTCAAGCATGGCACGCTGATGGACTAATTTTTGAAAGTAGAAGCCTTAATCTCAATGCTCCAAGGTTCAAATATTATCTATGAATCAAGTATTCCCAGTACACACTTGACGGGAGGTGGTCTTGCTTAAGTTATCTATATAAGATCTCTGCGCGAGTAGCGACATGTCTCTGCCCGAGTAGTGTTGCTGTCATACGCTAGTAATGCATCAATGGACAACAGAGGATTATGACTCAAGTAATTACAGTATTACTTGAGTGAGGTATTGTAACATGCATATCATAATCATGCTAGGATAACTTGATTTCATTCACTTCATCTTATTTTATGGAATTTAGCCTGAGAAAACTTATCTTTAAAATAATCCTTATGCTTTTTACATTTATATCATCATGAAAGTATAAGTGATTTTTTTTCATACAAATTTCAAGTTCACCTAAGCTTGGTGTCACATTATTACTTGGTATCATTTTAGGGGATTTCATACTTTTTCAGTCATGCATTCATTAAGGGGGAGCTTCACTTTCACATGTGTTCTATATCTTACAAGCTCATCTCCTTTGTTTGAAGAAAATTCCTTTAAGTATACTCATCTGCATCTACTATGTCGTATTAGTTTTGATGATGAGTTAATTTTATATTTGAAAATATCCTATATTCTCCTTTCGTTGTCTTAAGTTGAAAATATCATATCGAAAGGAATACTTTGATATTTGGTTGCACTGACAAATCTCTCTTGCAAAAAGAAGTTTTCAATTTGTAGCTGCAGTTTCATTCTGTACGCGGATATTCCCTCATGCACTATAAGAAGAATCTATCACATTGAGGAATAATGCTTTTACGTTCCATCTTTGAAGTTGAGATATGCTCTACAAAAGAACTCTATGAACAAAAGTTCCGAGGATCTCATACTACAAGCAAGCAAATGGACTTCACAGACCATTCATCACATTGCCGAATATGAATGAGCATTTCTGAACTTCATCTCTTTATGTTCTGTGGATATTTTGCACATCTTTAGTACCAATTTGCTTCAATCATGAAAGTTTTAAAGTTGCTTGAAAAACCTCTTCCAATTGTCTTCAAACATAGTTTCATGAAATTTTTTCTTTCTACTTGCATCGTATCAAATACTTTCAAAACGGGGGAGAGAAAATTGTGTTTTTGACAAATGATTAAGTGGAGACAATTATTTCAAACTTATTTTCATATATGCCTCTTCACTAATTTATCTTCCATACTTCAACTTTTTGCTAATGACAAATAAGGGGGAGAGAAATGGCAAGAAAAATATGCAGCATTCATACATATTTTTCTTTAAGTATTTGCCATCATCAAAAAGGGGGAGAATGTTAGTTGTGATTAGTTTTGATGATGTCCTATATTGATGCCATTATCTAGAGGAAAAATTTTTTATCATATACATTGACTAATTACCTTGTTTATTATAGGTTAGTCCAAATCAAATTTTAGAGCATGATCAAGAATTAAGTTTGAAGAAAGAAGAACTTGTTAAATATCATGAGAATATCAATATCCAAGTCTCCATGATCAAACAGAAGTTGAAACGGCTCAATTCGGAGTTAAAACAAGCAAGTTCTAGCTTCTGAAGGAATACTGGTTTGTTGGAGGGCATTTATGTAATTTCAGCACATTGAGTTTGAAGAAAGAAGAATCTGTTGATTATCATGAAAATATCAATATTCAAGTTTCTGTGATCAAATAGAAGTTGGAACAGGTCAATTTGGAGTTAAAATGAGCAAGTTCAAGCTTCCGGAAGAATACTAGTTTGTTTTGGGGTCAAAATGTAATTTCAGCACTCTTCCAAGTGCCTTGCTCAAGCATAAATATTTCCATGCCCAAGCAACATGTTTCCAGGCCATTTTTCGCCCCAAACAGTACCTTGCTCGAGCAAGGATAGAAGCATACTCGAGCAAGGGCATACTTTCAGCAAAATCCGACCTTGCTCAAGCAAAAGTGGGAGGCATGCTCATCTCCAGCTTCCTCTGTTCAGCTCTGTTTCTGGCGACCTTCGGTAATTTGACAATATCTCCCAAACCAAGAATCGGATTGATATGAAACCAGCGGCAAATGAAACTAGACATCCAACACGTACTGCTGACAAAACTTCATGTCCAAAGGAGTTCATATGAATTTTACAAGTTGGAACAAGTATCACCGTCACTGTCCAGACCAAGCTTTGGTATTTTGAGTATATCTTACAAACGACAAATCGGATTGAGATGAAACCAGTGCCATTTGAAACTAGACTCAAATACCTTTCCGAAAACATCAAGAACACAGAAAAAGAAGATCAATGGAGGAAGTTATGATGTTTTGAAGTTGACCGTCTGTTCTGAATATATCAAAAACGCTGGATAAGAACAATCTCCATTCATATGATGTTAATGGATGCAATAAAACTAGTTTGGAGCTGATTCTTATTGAATTATAAAGAATATTTGAAGAGCTTTCTGAGATGGGATGATTTGCTATATTTGGGTTTACACCGAAGACGTTATGCTCACTGGAAATTGATGTCAACGTAATTGCTTCTTGAAAGTCTGAAATTTGCAAATGATAATGGTAGCTGGAAGCTTGACTCACAGAGATGGCCATTTAAGTAGAGTACTTAGTGCCCGAGCATCATTGATCTCAGAGCAAAGAAGTATAATTCTGGGAAACATGCTCAAGAAGACTATGTGGCTTGCTCAAGCAACATCGGGAAAAAGGGTCTTCAGAGAAAGGGTACTTGAGCAAGTAGGAATTCTTGCTCAAGCAAAGCATACTCAAGCAAAGTTTACTTAAGGGTTGGCTTATGCTCAAGCAACATCGAGAAAAGGGTCAAGTAGGAGCCTACTCGAGCAAAGCTATATGCTTGCCCAAGTAAGGTCACTCAAGCAAGCATGCTCGAGCAAGCTAAGGAGCTTGCCCAAGTAAAGTCAGCCTTTGTCTCAAGAAAGTGCTTGCCCAAGTATGAAATTTTTCATACTCAAGCAGCATACTCAAGCAGGCATATTTTCATACCCGAGCAACGTTGTTGAAATAGCTCTTCTTGCCTCTGTTTGGATCTTGCCCGAGCACGCTCTTAAGGCTTACTTGAGCACCATGCTCGAGCAGAAGAAAAATGTGCCCAAGCAACATCGATCGACTCTTCATTTCCTATCTTTGCAAGACACTTGCCCGAGCATGAAAAAGACTTCCTCGAGCACCATGCTCAAGCAGATGAAAAAGGTTGCCCAAGCAACCACGTATCTGAACCTATTTTGCTCTCGGTCTCAGGGTTGCCCGAGCACGATATCTGATCTTGCTCGAGCATCAGCGATGGTAATTAATTTTCAATAGAAGCTTGCCCGAGCAAACTTTGTCACTTACTCAAGCATCAACGAGTGAAATGATTTCTCAACAGATTCTAAGAGTTGCTTGCCCAAGCAAGCCTGGATTCTTGCTCGAGCATTGGGCAACCATAAACTGAACAGATACATCTTTTTGTTCTTGCCCGAGCACACATATGATCTTGCTCGATCAAAGTCATCTCTGGTTTCAAAATCACCGTCTCCGAAAATTCTAATTCATCGTATATGATTTCGTTTCTACATCTTACTACTCATTACTATTCCTAATTGCTTTTAATCAGTTTGCTAATGAGTTTCAGATGATTAGATCATGGATTAACAACAAATTAGCATAAAGCAATTTGTGTGTCAGAAGCATTAAATGCTACGTCAGAAAACAAATGAAAGCCTCTATGACTAACGGATAGTTTGAATCTTTACAACGGCTATTATTACAACAATCAAGGCGGAGCATTAACGAAGTCATCAATTAAAGTTGGATTAGAGCTCAACGGATAAAAAGCAACAAGAGTTTCAACGGATACTTCCGACAGCCTCCAACGTTCGAATACTCGCAACGATCGAAACACAATGACATATAAATTGCAAAGCCTTCAAACTGAAAGGAGTGACGACGATTGATGAATAAATTGACGAAGCCAACGAAATGATTTTACTACTTCACCATCGATAGTTCAATCCCTCACACACTCTCTGTTTCTCAATGTCTATATAGTATACTGTAAAGAGTGAGGTGATCGGTTATTGTACTTCAGTGTGTATCATTATCTACTCTTAGAGAGAGTCAATTTCTCTGTATATCATTCATTGTAAGAATCTCAAGTCAGGTGACTTAGAGATTGGGAAAAACAAAGTACAACTTGTAAGGGGGAGTGTGTCCTAGGTTGAGGAACATCCTTCGTTTACAGAGTGTGTATCTGTTGTAAACAATTACAACTTGTAAGGGGGAGTGAGTCCTAGAGTGAGGAGCATCCTTCGTTTACAGAGGGTGTAATTGTTTTTGAGTGATGGTGGAAAATCCCAGAGGTACTGGGGACTGGACGTAGGTCAATGATTCTGGACCGAACTAGTATAAATCACAGTTTGTATATTCTCTTCCCTTATCTTTTATATTTCCAGTATATGCTTATTTGAATATCTAATTGTCGATTTAGAAGTTGCGAAAAGATTTTCAAAGTTCCTAAAGTTTTATCTGACACCCAATTCACCCCCCCTCTTGGGTGATAGCCAGGTCTTTCAAGAAGTGCAAAATTGCTCCTCAATTGAAACTTCCGGGGCAAAATTGCTCCTTAATGAAAACTTCCAGGGCAAAAATGATACTTTTGATTGATGAGGTGGCATGCCACATGTCATGAGGTGGCATGCAATGTGTGATGAGGTGGCACTTAACGGTCAAAATTAACGGAGAGGCAAATTTGCTACCTTTTTCATACTTCCGGGGCAAATTTGATACCCAAAAAACTTCCGGGTGCTGGGCGCTCCCTTAGCAAAACTTCCATGGCAAAAATGACCTTTAACCCTATTAAAAATCCTCTAGGTTTAACGGGAATTGACAGAAAAATATCATTAAAATTGGAAAAAATAAATATGTTAAGTTTTAATAATTTTAAAGGGACTAATTTAAAAGGGAAAATTAAAATAAAGAACCTATAAAAAATAATATTTATTATGAAGGACCATAAAAATTGAAATTACTAAAAGGACCAAATATCATAATATAAGTTTAAAATTATTAAATTACCCCTAATCAAACCTCCTATATTATCTCTTTTATTTATAATTTAAAAAATAACTAAAATTGCCCATATCTTCTGTATGATCATTTTTTTCTCTTAATATATTATTTAATTAACAACGATTAAAATCATATTTTTCTTAATTTTTATTTTTCACCAATTCATATCATCAAGTTGCCCGATTTTTATTGTAACACCCCCAATTTCTAACAATTATAATAACATAAAATTGCAATAATTTTTATAAATTAATTACTGAAATTCAAAGTAACTAAAATTTTGGAAATGTTACCGCCGCACTTGTATTGGAACGAATTCAAAGCTGTCTTATAACATTAACATAAATCCAAACTTAAATAAAATTATTTTATTCAAAGCATAAAAAAAATATTATAAAACTAGCTAGAATTGTTCATTGGTCTTCCTCACTTCTCACTGCTGGCCCCAACAGCCCAACTTTGAAACCTGTATCACTGAAAATCTGCTCCCCCGAAGGATCGTCGTAGCCCATGAACACAAACATAAGTAAAAGCTGGTAATACTAATAAAACACAATCAAATATAATCAAATCCAATATACGTAGTAATTGAATCAAATATCAATTTCTATATTCATAATATAGATACACGTCAGATCAAATATTATTCATTATCTTTATTAAATTCATGATAGACTCAGGAAACCCTGCCAGTCTATTTAGTTTAGTGGGAAGAGAACCATGGTAAACCCGGGAAACCCTGCCGGTTTACTCTGTGACCCGGGAAACCCTGTCAGTCACAATCAATCAAATTTGGCCATCAAGTATTTCTTCCTAGTGTGCACACCTCTTCCCAAAGTTGCTACTAGTGTCCCAGGAAACCCTGCCAGACACCACTTTGGGAAGAACGGATATCATCAGTTCACATCAAATAATATTTCGAGGGCATAAAGCCCGATTGTGTTCATCACTTTGGAAGGTACCATCCCAAAGCTATTCTCCCACTATTAAGTTATTTCAAATACACACAAATTAAATTCCTAAATTATTTCTATTATTTACTTATCTTTTATATATTTTTATATCATTTTAATTAAATATAAATATAGGGATATTTTAAATTAAAATCTGTTCATATCATATTTTATGATACAGGAGATATTAGTTATAGCGTTGCACAGGAGTACAATATATTGCAATCACAACAAGTGACACACAGGGATCTTATATGTGTATTCAGTTCACGCATAAAGGCCGAAGCAATGTTATTCAATATAAAAATAATAACGCACAGGCAATATCATTCAATGAAAAAAAAAAGAAAAAGAAAAAAAACGCACATATCATGTGATTGAAGCACGCAGGACGAGGCAAGTATTTGGGTTCAATTCATAAAGCAAAACGCACATTCTAAAGCAATTACATATTATATATATATATATACACACACGTATGGAAATCAAACAATTGGTTTCTATAACTTAGGGAGAGGATTACCTATCAAAATATAAAATTGAACTAGTACTCATGGGGATTAGGATTATCTGGTCTCCGTGTTGCTAACCTCCTAGAAAATAATTTGATGAGAGTCTGGAAGGAGGATTTGAGATGAGAAAGTAGCGGAGAAGAAAACTATCGAGCGTTGCTAGGTTTAGACGACTAAACCTAAGTTTATAATTAAAATTTAGGGTTTAGCTATTAGGTTGGGCTCTTTACTTATTACCGATAAATAAATTAAAACAAATTGTAAAGTTTATTATTAGATATATTTTGAATCCGATAATAAATTCAAAAATTGAAAATATAATTTGATCTAACTACTCCTAGATTCTAGGATCTGATCGTGACTAATCTAATATTACTATTTATAAAATAATATAATTACCACAGAAACAATACAACATTATTAATTTTTACTATATTATTATTATTATTATTATTATTTTAATCTACTGTTATTATTATTATTTTATTTCTATTATTAATCATTATTATTTTATTAGTATTATTTTAATATATATCATTATCATTACTATTTCTATTATTATTATTATTAAAAATCCGGGGTATTACATTTATTATTAACATTGATGTCAATTAAGCTCTTTTTATAAAAATAAAAACTAAACTTATTTCATATTTTTTTATGATTAATAGGTTAATTAGATTTTTTTTAAATTTTATTAACATTATATGAATTTTTTTAACCCACATAAATTACTTCTAAAAAAAATAAATCATACAAATTTTCTTGGTTCAACATATATGATAAATTATAAAAGACCTTGAATTTTAGTAAAATTATATAATTCCATTTTTAATTAAAATTTTTGTTGATTTTAAAAAAACTTATAATTATTGCAAATTGAAGAAACATAATTTTTTTGATAGATATATATTTAAGTTGTGAAAAATGAAAATTGAGAAAACTATTGCATAATTTAATGAAACTTAGAATTTTGTATTAGTTTTAAAAATAGAATGTGGAAAGGAATGTAGGAGTGAATGCGGAAGATTTTGTTATGGCACTTAAGTACTTTTAATTTTATATTTTTATATTTGGTCATTCTAAATAATTACAATTGTTATGGTCATTTTCCATAAATATCTTTTCTTTTAGGTCCTTTATTCTAATTCTCCCAATTTAAAATTATGAAATGTTACAAAACTTAAGAAATTACCTAATTACCTTTATATTTTTTTGAAAAAAATAAAAAATTCACTATCCTTTTGCCCACTGCTGGAGCTTTGTCACTAAAACTCTTATGACCTTGCCGGCTCCAATGGCTAATATACTTGTCTTAAATTTTCAAGTAAAAGTCGTCAATATAGATACTGAAATTGTCAATAGCGATACTAAATTTTTTTTAAAAAAATATACATTGACAACTTAACAAATACCTGTTTTACTACTTTAATATCACTATTAACAATTTAAGTATTTATATGGACCACTTTAGCTTGAGAAATTTAAAAAAAAAAAAAAAAAAAAAGCCTGCGGATCTCCGGTGAAAATTATTAAGAAATATTCAACAAAAATCTCATTTGCAAATTTTAGTATCCCTATTAATAATTCAAGTGTCTATATTAACCACTTTAGCTTGAGATACTAAAAAAAGATATTAAATGTCAAAGCTCCGGTTAAAGTTATTAGGAAATAATCAATAAATACTTTATTTATAACTTTAGTATCGTTATTAACAACTAAAATATCAATATAAACAAGTTTAATCTAAGAAATTTATTTATATATATTAGTCATTGGAGCTCCAATGAAAGTTAGTAGGAAATATTCAACAAATACCGCGTTTACAACTTTAGTATCACATTATTAATAGCTCAAATATCAATATTGACGACTTTTCCTTAAAAAATTAAAATAAATATATAAGGTCGTCTTTTACAACTTTAATATCGTTATTAATAATTTAAGTATCTATATTGACAACTTTTGCTTGAAAAATATATATACACATACATATATCGACAGAGCTATGGTCACCCGTTGCTGGCAAGGTCACCATAGCTCCTATGAAGGCCAGCACCGCCTATCACCAACACTAAAGCTCCAGTTGAGGATTTTTTTTATTAAAAAAATAGCGGCAGTTAGATAATTTCTCAAACTATGCAACATTTCAAAGTTTCAAATTTGTCCCTTTCGAATTATTGAAATCTAGCATACTTATTTGTCTTTTACCAATTTTGATGGTATTTTTCTGCCTTTTTTCCATAAATAATTGTGGCCCAGAAAAATAGATGGCAGTTCTGGAAAATAAAAAAACAAAAAACAAGCCATGGATTTTGTTAAATTATGCCTTACTCCCTTGTTTTATTTTATAAGCAACGTTTTTCTTATTTGAGCAAAACAAAGTGGCAATTAAAATTATTTAAAAATAATGAATGTATAAAAAATGCTATGTTTCTTCTAAATTGCCCCTATTTGCGAAAAGATGATAGGAGAGAAAATGAGAATAAAATATAAGAGAAAATAAGTATAAAATATGAGAGAGATTAGGTAATAAATGATTAATTGAAAGAGAATCAGTAAAACACTCTCCTTCATAATCTATTTACTTAGCGTAGATTTTAAAGATTTTTCAAATGATAACCTTGATAGAAAAGAAAACTACTCATAAGGAGTCTATCGAGGTTTATAATGTCATAATGTTAATTTTAACCATTTTCAAATTTCAGTGTGTTCTTATGTATTGTATCGGTTTTTAGTATTAATATAAATATTTTTGAAAAAAAAAACCATGATAGAAAAGGAATATGCGCATAAAGATCTATCATGGTTAATGAAAATAATTCTCAAAATCACATGTACTAAAAGCAGTAAACACGCCCCTGTAACAGTCATAGAAAGCTCAACTCCAAGTATCTGGCCTCACAAGAAACCTCCGGCCCTTAATCCAATCAAATTTAACACCAACAAAATAAGGTTCAAGTCTCCTAAATCAAAATTAATTAAATCAAATCCAACACTGTAAAATCATGGTAAATAAATGAGTTAAGGTGCAAAAATACCATGTGCTTTATCCAGAAGAGCATCCAACAACAAATTTTTTTTTAGGTGCCAAAGTATGCATGTGATTATCAAAATGGGTGTAAAAGTCACCATGGACATTAGCTGACCAGATGATCAATGTATATTTTTGTTGACGTGGACTCTGAAGGGGGAGGCAAAGAAGCCACATGGGATCTCCATGGTCAATGTTCAGAAGCCTTCGTCCTGTTTTCCGGTGAAAGAGCTTCCATGTCTTGAGATATGACGAGTTTTCCATCTTCAGAAGCTTCTTCAAGTGCTTCCCTGAGCTTGCTTTCTTGCAATTTTCGGAGAATCGGCTTCTCCTCATATCAACGCTACCTGAATCATCCTTCTGTCTGTTCTTCTTGTCCATGATCAGAGCAGCGCAATGAGAAATTGGGTTCCGTAGTGAAAAATGCATGGTAGCCTCCTTCTTCAACAAGCAACATTGAGATTTTACAACCTGGAACGTGGACTAGACAGTTGAAACAAGACGACGAGCAGGAAGGTTTTAGCCCATTTGTAACAAAATTCAACTTCACGCCTTACACCTCCGAAATAGAAGGAGAGAAATATGTAACCCGATCGTGAAAACCGAAGTGGATCACTCAACAGGAATCCAATTCACAAAATCAGACATTTTCTAACGAGAAACGAACTTGACTCAACGTTTGCCAAGAAAATTATAATACAAAACCCAGAAAAGGCAGAGATATGGGAGGAAAACCAAGAGAGAGAGAGAAAAAAGTCAAAGGCTTAAACCCTAAAACCCAAAAACCATATCCCTAAACTTGCAAAACAGCTCACAGCTCCATGAACTTTAAGAAGAAATGGGCTTCACTTAGAATTAAACGACACTGATGACAACCCAATTAACTTCAATCCTGGAATGAGATAAGGACAAACTCAACTAAACACCCGAAAAAACGCAGAGATCCATCATCTTCCTTCTCTCTCTGTCTTTATGGTTTCTCTCTTCAACGCAGCATAATTAAAAGCAAAGAACTTCACATCAAACGCTCTTTTTCACCGCGAGAGTAGTAAATCCAAATTAACATACCGGTTTTTAATTTCTTCACTGTACGATTTCCTGGTTCTTTAGCTACGATTTCCCCTCCTCTGGTATTAGATTCTATCCTAATCATCCATGGAGATCCCATGTGGCTTCTTTCCCCTCCCTATCAGAGTCCACATCAGCAAAAATATTAACTCATTCCAAGTTAATGTTGACCGTCTGGTCAACTAACGTTCACGGTGACTTTTACATCCATTTGGTAACCATATATGTACTTTTGCACCTAAAAAAAATATTTAGTATATGATGTTCTCTAGGTAAAGCACATATACATTTTTGCATCTTAACTTTAAATAAATTATTTGAAAAGAAAGACGCGCTCGCTGGACGAGTACCATAAAACCCAAAATCTCATACACAAAACTAAGATTATAATATCTCTTAAAATTGATTATAAAATCGATTTATAATAATTGAATAATTGATCTGTTCTTTTTTTTTAAAAAAAAAATAGTACATGTCTAAATCAAGTTTTTAGCTCAAAAATAAATTTTAACATAAGAAGGGGGCTTGGATATTTTTAACAAAACAGAACAAAACAAAGGTTTGACTATGTATAATTGATTATAATTAAGGGAATATTTAGATTAGCTGTGAGAATAAATTTAAAATAAAATTGATTAAAAATCTTGATCTTGATCAATATACTCGTAGCTAGATTTTGCTTTAAAAATATAATTTGATAAAATCGTAAATGTTTGAATGATGGTTATCAAAAATAACTTTTTCATATATTAGTAGATTCTTCGCCTCATGTGCATTGCACCTAAGGGTGGAAAAAGGCCAGAGGTCTGTCAGGGGCCTATGGTCTGGCCTGCTAAAAGCTTGATCAGGTCTGGCCTGTCAGGCTAACAGGCTAGGCCAATGCCTAATTTCAGGCCTGTTTGCCTTAAAAGGCCAGGCCCAGGCCTACAAATAAGCCTGTTTGGCCTGATAGGCCGGCCTGTTAAGAGGGGCAAAAGTGTAATTGTATGTTTTTTTTTAAATGTCTGCCTTAAAAGTCAAAATAAGC
Source organism: Acacia crassicarpa (assembly GCA_034222035.1). NCBI lineage: Eukaryota > Viridiplantae > Streptophyta > Magnoliopsida > Fabales > Fabaceae > Acacia > Acacia crassicarpa. The sequence continues at coordinate 24,439,291 of JAWXYG010000008.1, forward strand.
CTAGTGCTGAAAAAAAAAAAAGCCATTCACTTGCCCCCACTCCCACTCCCAGGTCTCCATTTCCATCTGCCTCCTCGACCACCCTAAACGTTTCTGAGCCAAAAAACCCTAATTCCCTAAACAATCCAAATCTCGACCTCACCTTGCTCACCATCAGCCGTCGCACCTCTCAGGATCTCAGGCCTCAGCTCGTCGAGTCGTCCTCGTCAGTGAGCACAAGCACAGCACACAGCGAGTTCTCGACGGCGGCGCATCTCTCAGGGTCTCACTCTCGGCCTGTTCTCGACGGCCGTCGACCTCTCAGGATCTTACTCTCGGTCTGTTCTCAACGGCGCTCTGGTTAGGGGTGGATTCTTTTTTCGAATAATTTCTGACCAGATGCCCCTTTAATTATTTGATTTCGACGGAAACTATATAGTTAGATCTTGTCTAGGTTTTGATGCTAATTCTGTAATTCACTTGGGTGATTAATTATTTGAACGATGTAACTGTTTCTCCATGATCTAGTGCTTCTCTTCTTTTCTCTTTTGTGCTGCAATTCAATTCCCATGGCGTGTTACTGTTAACAGTGTCTTGTTCTTATTTGTTTTGTCTTTCTGTTTTGCATTTTTAATTAGACTAGTATGAGTACAAGATTTCCAGTTACTGAAACTGGCATGTCTTGTTTTGGGTTTTCTTGCTTGTTAGTCATTTTCTCATAGCCTTTTACTGAAACTGGCATATTGTTCTGAGGGGAACTCTATATGAATCCCGATGCAGGAACTCAATTTTTCTTATTTTATTGCAAGAGGCTTCGGTATATGGTACTGTAATATATTCGCATTTGTATGGAGGAAAAGGGCTTCAAATTTGTGTGTGTTGTATAGAAGTTGATGCCTTATAATATAATAGTAACAAGAAGAGAGTCACATGCGAAGGGCATTGGATTGAAGTTCATTGGTGGGAGAGAATCAGAGCGGCTGAACTCCCAAAGTAACACCATCTCCAAGGATCTTTACTTACTTGATTTTTAATGTACATTTGTAGGTAGGAGTATGATTATAACGAGGATGATGTATGTCATTTTGTTCTAAATAATGAAACTCGTGTGTAACTAGGAGCAGAGAACTCTGTTCCTTTCAATGCTTTTCGTTTTTTTTTAAAAAAATATGTGGAATATGCAGAAAACCGTTTTATTAAACAAGAAATATATATTATTAGCACATGGAAGAGTCCCCAGTTGTGGAGGCACTGCAATAATATGGTTTGGTTCTTGTGTTCATGAGCCTATGTCTATATTCTCTTGACTATAACCCTTTGTCTGGTAGTCGTTTATTGCCTACTTCTCATAGTTTTGTGTTTCTGTCCCTTGATCCGCATCACTAGTACATGTGCTTATCCATGTTCAAATGTCTCAAAAACTCAGAATATATCTGTCTACTCTTTTTGCTAATTGATGATAGTTAAGGTGATGATTTTTTTTGGTGTACAATGCATGAACTGATATGAGAGGAATTGATATTTACCATTGATAAAAAAATACCCACTGCCAAGAAAGCGTTTGTGTGAGTTAGGTATATTAGTTGATCAGTTATTTGTTTAAAGAAAATGGCAATTATTGTTTAATTATGTGTTGGATTTAAACAATAATTCCCATCATAGCTGTTGTTCAATATACTCTAGTATCCATAGTTGCTGTTGTTATTTTGCTGATGAAAATTTGTGTTTTGTTTAGTCTTTAGATATAATAATTGTTGTAGAATCTATTATGTTGTTGTACATTAGGCCTGTTTTTGGCTTGTTTAAGGTAAGCCTGTTTTCGGCCTGTAAACACAGGAGGCCTGTTTTCGGCTTGTTTTCGATGGGGCCTGTGGCCTGTTAGCCTAGGTACAGGATTTTTAAAAATACAAGCCTCTTAACAGCCCATAGGCTAGGCTCAGGCCAAAATATAGGCCTGTAACAGCCCACAGGCCAGGCTCAGGCCGCTTCTCTGTATAACAGACCTGGCCTGTTAAGGGGCAGGCCTGGCCTGTTTCCACCCCTAATTGGCTAGCGATTAATACATTGCGATAAGAAGTCATCGTTTGATTAACCAAAACCGATATGTTACTTATGCACCGCTAACACAACCATTGGCCTCGACACATCCTCTTGGATACTTTTTTCCAACAGAAATGAAACTACTAAAAGTAAAGTATTAACAAGTTAACAATCAATACAAGATTACATATTTGTATTTTTTTAAAAAAAAAAAACAACAACAACTCAATCCAAAAAGATGCTAACATGTAAATAGCACACTATTATAAAAAAGAGCTTTTAAGCCGGGTGAAAATCACTTTTTAGATCGGTTCTAAAACTAGTCTAAAAAGCCTTTTATTTTTAAGATTGGTTAAGAAACTAGTCTTAAAAAAACTTTTGGACCAGCTTTTAAGATATAAGGTCTATAAAATAAGATTTTTAAGACCGAGTGTGTAAAATAATCGATCTTAAAAGTGAGAATTGTAAAATTTTTAAGATCAGTTGTGATAAACAACTGAACTTATAAGTGTTTCAAAATTATACATACATACATACATATATATATAGGTTAAGGTGTAGATTTGCCAACGAACTATTATCCGATGAGCGTTTAGCACAAAAAAAACAATTGAAAGGACCAAATTGGCCAACGAACTATTAAAAAGTGAAAAAAAAAACACAATTTTGAGCAGATTTGCCAACGAACTATTACCTCGTCACTATCTTACTGTCTCCGTCTTCCATTGACTGTCATAGTGTCGGCGACGTCGGCATTTCCAAAGCTTCCATTGTTGGTGGGTGGTGTTCCACTCACCCTCTTAAAGCCATCCAGGAGTCCAAAGCTTTTGACCAGCAAGCGCCTTGCACCCTGGTTGCGTCCCTCCGATGCCACAAGCAGCAACTACCGCTGCCACAGCGCCTACTCGCATGGGTCCCATCTCTGTTGGTGTTTGCCTTATCCAACAAGAAGGCTTAACCGCTCTTTTTTCCAGTATCTCCGCCACCATCCTACACTAGTGCCTCATATTTGAACCTAGTAGTGATAATTGTTTTTTTTAATAGTTATTTGGTATTTTTCTTTTTTCACTTTTTAATAGTTCGTTGTGCAATTTGGTCCCTTCAATTGTTTTTTGTGCCAAACGCTCCTCAGGTAATAGTTCGTTGGCAAATCTGCACCTTAACCCATATATATATATAAAGAAAAAGAAGAAGAGGCCAAATGTTCCCAATATGTGGATTAGCTTGAAGGCCTTCTCAAACTCTTCCAACTTTCAAAACAGACAACTACAAATAAGAAAAAGCTGAAAAGGAACATTCAATTGTGAAGGCAAATGATAAACAAAGGAAGAGGATAAATTAATTTGAGAACCTACAATAGGAAACCACATTAAAGAACTTTTAGTGCTAGAGTAAGCCAAAGAAAAAAAAGTACTACCTCTAGTCCTAATTATAGAACCAAGTTTATATAGTGCAACCGTAAAGATACCTATTAGTTGATTCCTAGACCTCCTCGACCATAGAGTAGAAAGCATATTTTTGCCAAATTTAATTTCAAACTAAAACTCTATATGTATCCAAACCTCCACACTGCACAACTGCAAAAAAACAATCATAATCAAAATCTAATCTCAAGGTTGATTATCTTGTAAGTGTACAACGACCACAAGCGCTAACAAGCAGGGAAGACCGGACAATGAGAGTACACAGAGACCAGCAACGCTGATAGATGGAATGCCGAGGGTACACACAGAGATTTCTTCACGTACCCTTTTAGGAATTTCATAAATCTTTTAATTGGGTACATCCACCATAAATGGATAGGGCCGCACAACTTTATCTCCCTCACTAGATGAACAATTAGATGAACCATGATGTCAAAAAATGTAGGAACAAAAAGCTTCTCAAGGTGACACAAGATAAGAAATTCTTCATTCTTCAATTCATCCAACTTTTCAATATCAAAAATTTTACTACAAACCGCATTGAAGAAGAAACAAAGTCTAGTCAAAACGAATTCGGCGATGCCTAGAATAGCTAGTGGGAGTAGCTGTTGCATCAACACATGACAATCATGAGACTTTTGGCCTACTAATTCAAGTCCTTCATCGATACAAACCTCTTAAAATTTGAAGAATATCCCAAGGGAACTTTTGTGCCATGTAAACACTCACAAAAACTTTGTTTCTCATCCTTAGACAAAGTATGAGAAGCCAGGGGACAATAAGTTGTCTTCCCATGTGACCTTAGATGTAAGTCTTCACGTATTCTCATTGCTTGCAAATCCATTCTTGCATTCACACCATCTTTGGAACTAACTTGTATGTTGAGAAGCATGCCAACAATACTATCACATGCATTTTTTTCCACATGCATGACATCAATACAGTGTTTCACATCAAGATTGCGTCAATATGGAAGATTGAAGAATACATATCTCTTTTTCCATATATTTGTTTCTTTTCTACTCTTTGCAGTCTTATCGAAGATGACATTTATATTTTTCACCTTTTCATACACTTACTCCCCAGTCAATGCCACTGGAGCATCTTCATACTCTTGGCCACCAAAAAAGGCTTTCTTTAATAGTCAATATGGGTGGCCCCGTCTAAGAAATCTCCTATATCCAAGATAAACTGTCTTTCTTCCATATTGAAGTTGATGGCAACGTGTGCCTTCTTCACAAACCGGACATGCTTTATGGCTTTTTTTATTATTTTTTTTGTTTTACAAAGAAACTTGCCTATTAAATACACAACGAAGAATCACTTTTTGTCATAAATGTATCACAGTGAATCCAAGAAGCAAAATAAATGCATGACGAGGAAATTAAATGCATCGCATGAAGGTCTTGTGGACTTACCTGCAGCATATAAATTCAAATGTGTTTGCTGAGTCTTTCTTCTCCGGCCACAAACGTTGATGTTGCAGACAGTAAGAGTAACCTAAAAACACTTGTTGGTTAGTTAGGTAGGTCTAAAGTGCAAATACAATCTAGAATATACAAGTTTACAAGCCAAATAACCAGTGTTATCAAGCAATTCCAAAGCAAATTTGCATTGAGACAAAAATATACTAGTTTTGGAACGAGCAAGCTCAAGACCAAGAAAATACCTAAGTTCACCAAGGTCCTTAATAGTAAAAGCAGAATGTAATTGCTGTTTAACCAATTGAATTTCAGCCAAATCATTTTCAGCAAGCACCACATCATCAACATATACCAAAATAACAGTAAATGCAATGGAAAATGTGAGTATGGGCATCAGATTTATTTTTCATTAAAAAAATCCAGGTATATCTAGAATAGTCATCAACTAGAGTGAGAAAATAGTGATGTCCTTGCATAGAAGGAATTGACAAAGGACCCCAAATATCAGTATGAAGTATGTTAAAGATTTTATTGCATGAACTTGTGCTTACAGGAAAAGGTAAATGCTTTTGTTTAGCAAAATGGCAGGCATCACATGGCAATGATTGAGATACATAGGAAATATCAAGTATATGTTTATCTAAAACAGATAAAGTTGAGGTAGAGGGATGACCCAACCAAAGATGCCAAAGAGGTGCAGCTAAAATGGAAGAAGCATTGGCCATAAGAATCTGAGAGGATGGTTTCTGGAAATTCATATCTGCAATGAGTATGTAAAGACCTTCAAATAGTCTAGTTGAACCAATCATCAACAAAGGATGAATTTGGTGTATCTAACAAGCATTGAAATAAAAGGTGAGAAAGCAATTATGAGAGACAGTTAATCGTGAGACAAACACAATATTAAAAGAGAAATGAGGCAAATAAAGAACATTTTGTAAGATTAATGAATCAGAGAGACGAACCATGCCTAAGAAGCGTGCAACAATGTTAAAGCCAATTGGAAGTCTTACAGAAATTGGAGAAATAGACTTATATGAATCAAACAAAGCTAGAGATGAACAAACATGTTCGGTTGCTCTAGAATCAATGATCCATGAGATAGAAACAGGGGAAAATTGAGAATGAGATATATGTCCCTTACATTTTTGAAAAATTACACTAATAAAGCAACTTTAATAAAGTAGTATGATGACTAATGCTACACAACTTTTGTGTTGGCGCAATAATACATGACATGTATCGACTCATCATGACATATTTTTATGTCAATGCAATAACAACATGATACTTGTCGACTCTTCATGACATACTTTTGCATTGGTGCAATAAGAATATGGCACATGTGCTCTCATCATGACAAAGTACAAAGTTACTTTTGTGTTGGTAGCACCAGGACACGCCATGGAACGTTTGAGTTCAAGGAATCTACCAATCTCCGACCCAATCACACACTTGACTTTTTTGAACATCGGACCTGAGAGTCGAGGGAGGCACCAACTCACCCCTCTAGCTTGCTCAAATGTGAGAGAGGGAAATTGTGAGAAATGGAAGGAGAGGCCAAGAGAATGAGATGTAGGAAAGAGAAACGCTTTGGAGCTGATTTCGCCTCTGATTCGACGTTTCTAACTCCCAAGACCTTTTCTAACGTTCATCTCAGCGAGAGCAATGTTTCTATGGTCTCAAATTCTTGATCCGAGGTGTTTGGTGCTATCTTCATGGTGGAGGTGTTGCCGGATTTCCAAACCAATCATGGAATCATGATAAGGTAAGCGTGTGCTTCATTTTGAACCGATTAGTTTAAGGTTTTATTAAGTTGTTATTGTTGCCCTAATTGCGGTAAGGCACTGTTTAGGCATGAAGGAGTGTGATTTTGTTAGTTTTGATGCTTCCAATGAGTTTGGAATGAAAAATTGTGTGGGTTAAAGGTGAGAAACTGATCCCGAAAGTATCAGTAGAGAAAACTGAATTTTTAGCCAAAAACTCTAAAGTTTTCCTAGTTCTTTTTCTATATGAAGGAGAATGATTTTTCCATTTTTGAGGTTAGAAATGGATTCCTTGGACAAAATTGTGTGGGAATATGTTGTGATTTATGGATTAAGAAGGGTTGGATTGAAAATCTAAATATTGAAGTTAAAGTAGTAGTGCTGCTAGATTTGTTTTTTGGAGGCAGTATGTGTGTGTCGTGTGTTTGGCCAACCTAATGATTTCCAATTACCTTGAAAATTTTCAGGATCATAGTAGACATTCTAAGCTTTAATTTGATATACAACAAGTGCCGTTTGGGTTAATGTACTGTAAGACATGAACTGTTAAATTATGACACTAAAACTGGAACACAATCTGGGACAATTTGGTTGTTTGAGGATTTTTGGGATGTTGTGCATCCAGTTGCCAAGAACATTATTTTTCCCTAAATATGGACTTAATAAGGGTTATTTAGCCTTTAGAACTATCTCAATTAGAGTTTTGTGGATTAAGTTATGATTTTTCAAATAAGAGTGAAAAATCTGGCAATATATGCTCTTATGCGAAAATAAAAAAGTAAGGGCAATAGGTAGTAAAGATAATCAACCCCAGAATTCTGTGATTATAAAGGGGTTCAATAAATTATAACCCAGTATCCATAAATGCATATTTTTAGGACCCAACAATTGCCCTTGACGACCAAAGGATTGGGAACCAATTCGAGGAATGGTAAAGCGTCCAAGTGGTAATTCTTCTCTTACATTCTATGTGTGGCCATATATTTATGTGTGAACCATGTTTTGTCATATGTGATCCTTGTTTTCATTCGGCACTATTTATGTTATGTACTTTTCTGTGTTGGTTGGATGGATTTATGGTTCTTTATCATGTAATGTGCATGCATGTTATGTAAGATTAATTGTTACCTGAGGTTCTTCAGGATCCCAGCTCTTATCACTATTGGTGAAATGAACAGTGTGCTAGATGTAGCTCCTAAGAAAAAGCAGCGGATGTCGGCAAATTGAGATACCGAACTTGTTCCCGATTGGTTATGGGTTATTTGTTGAGGAATTTTTGTAACTATGTTTAAAGTTTGTCAATGTTATGTATAAATCCGATAGGTAACCCTGTAATTAATTTTTTTAAAAAACTTTATATCAATATAATATACTATTTCTGTTTTTCCTATTAAACTGCATATAAATACTTTGATGAATATCGGTATACTAGTAGGATATTACAATGAACCATGGTTTAGGATTCCGAACCGAACTAGACCGGCTAGGTTGGATCGGAAACTAGCCGGGAAACCAGTCCAAGTAAGGCAAAACCCAAGTTGACTTAGTGACTTTGGGTTAACTCGGCCTGAACTAGCTGAGTGAGGAGTCACCGTGTCAATGAGGAAAAAAAAGAAAGAAAGATCAAGAAGCAGAAGAAGATCCGAGTTGCGACAGGGCTAGGGAGCAAGTTTGAATGCAGACAGCGGTGGCGACAAGAGCTAGAAGGAGGCTGTGTGAGACAGATCAAGGAGGGAGAAGAAAAAGATGAAGAGATAGGATGTTCAATGCTTTTTCTCTGGCCTGATCTGATTGCCTCCTATGTTCTCAATAAAATGAATGAAGAAGAAGATCTATCTCTCTCTTCGTTCTAATTGTTTGCTTGAGAAAAGAAGATCTCTTGTCTCTCTTCCCAGTCGTTCCTGGCCTCTTGCTTTTGTTTATTGTTCTCAAAATCTCTTGATTCAAGGTACTGTGCGCTGCTATTTCACTGTATGTACTTCTTTTATTGTCGCCGCCCACTTGGCTTTAGGTTCCTAAAAACTCTTGATTCAAGATATTGTGCGCTGGATTCAAGATATTGTGCCCTACTATTAAGGTAAGGAAATATTAAAAAAAAATAGATATATAGATGGAAATCATAATAATAAATAATAATAATCATAATATTCTGAAATGTTTTGATTTTATTTTATTTCATTTTCAGAATCTCCTCATCATCATCATCAATATTGTGATTATATCCTGATCTTTGATATTTATAATGAAATCCCTCTAAACCCATATGATATCAAAATCTTACTTAAATCCTTATAATTTATCAAAGATAACTTCCAAATATATTAAAATAAGTCTTAAAATCATCTAAAATTAGGGAGTCATCAAGGGTGTGAGGTGAAACGGGTTCTTTTTTTTTTTCCTTAAAAAATTGAAGTTTTTCAATTTCTCATTGGTTTGACCCCGGTTTGACTCTGGTCTGATCCCAATCTGACCTATTGACCCTTGACTTAGTACCTCAACCAGTTTAGTGGCTGGTTCGAGTTTAAAAGCCTTGCAATGAACACTATACTATAGTTTATAATTACTAAATAGTGCTTTTTAGTAGGCCTTCAAATTCCCACAAACAATATGATATCTGGGCTATGAAGGCTTGCTTTGTGACGGGCCTTTCCGTGAAGCTCTCAAATTACTTTCTACGTCATCGCTCTTTTGATTATTGCTCCATTGATTCTACACATTCAAAACAACAATCTCATGTATGGGAATTAATTCCCCAACTTACCTATGTTAATTTAAATGGATATGCCTCCATTTCTACCAAAAGCCAAAACAAAAAACAAAAGAAAAAAGAAAAAAAAAACCAAAACAAAAAACAAAAATTTCATGATAGCATGGCCATGGTAGTGAAAACGTAGTTTTTACCTAAAAACGGAAGAAGAATGAAAAATCGTAAAACGTAAAATCGCAAAATAAAACGGAGTTTTTACCTGCATATGTATATATAAAAAAAAATTCAAGAAAAGTAAGGTACCTTCCATCATATACACATATATTGATCAATGCAATATCAATCAAAATGTCCAACATTGTCATTGATCAAACCATATTTTTTTATATGATTTTACATGATTAAATTGGGATTTTTAATGCATTTTCTGGGACATTATTGTATGATTAACTACTAAGTTGAGTTAGGAACATTTGTATTGAATTAAGTGTAATTAGGGGTAAAATGATATTTATTTATTAATTACAGAAAAGGACCCAGATGTTTTTGAAATTTCAGTTCCACCCCAAAATAGTTTGAAAATTCTCACTTTAGTCCCTCTCCAGAACTTTTAAAACTTTCACTTAAGTCTCTTAGTAAACTCTGCATTTTTACGTTTTATCGCGGCGTTTTTTATGTTTTTACTCTGAAACCGTTTTTTCCACAACGAAACGCGTTTAACCCAAAATAAAACGTAAAAACGGCGTTTTTTGCGTTTAAAGCGCGATTTTGATTACCATGAGCATGACCTTATGCCAAACTCTCCACACAAGAATCTTCAACTTCCCCAAAAAAAAAAAATTTCCACAAATTTCATGTAGTTATACAATCATCATCTCTCTAGATTACCAATGAGAGTTGGCATAGATGGTAAGGGATCCAGGACTAGGCCCTTGGGTCGTGGGTTCGATCCCCTCTGCTGTCGCTGGGACTCCTTTGGTAGGCGATCTCGCAAGTTCCTAGTAAGTGCTCATAGAGCCCGGGGCCGTGTCCTGGCCTTGATGGGAGACTGATGCCGAACCCCTCCAAAACTTTTTTATATTAAAAAAAAAATCATCTCTCTAGATTATATTTAAAAAAAAACAAAAAAACAAAAAAACAAAAATCATCTCTCTACGTGTTTATGCAATTGCTGAGAGAGGCAATCATACCCTTTTTGAAGATTAAAAAACAACACAAGTGTCAATAGGTATATGAAATTATCATCTATCATCTATGTGAGTGTTATGTCATTTAAACTCTATTTAATAAAAACATAATAATTTATATTATTTTAATTTTTGACTGATTTTAAAAAAATTCACAACTTAATTTGTTTCTAAGAAAAATAAACATCTAATTTTGAAAAAAAAAATTCAAAAAAATGATTAACCAATATTTCTTTAAGAAAAAATAAAATTGCACTTTTTAAAACAAGTTATTAGACAATTAGGATTAAAATAATAAAGTTATGTTTTTATTGGATGGAGTTCAAATGATGTGGCACTCCTGAAGCATGTAAATATTTCTTCTTTTGTTGAAATTTCTGCACTTATTCTAAAATTAGAAAAATTATTTATTAATAACTCTATGAATTTGACTTATTACTAATAAGTCTCCGATAAAATTTATGTAAAAATATACTTAATAAATTGCAAGCTTTTAAATTTGATTTATAAATATTGCAAGAGGGCTTGTAAAATTTGTTTTTTCCCCAATTATGCGATTTAGGTTTTAACTAATAAATTTTTATCTTATGGGAGGCAACTTTAACGTGAGAAATATTTTCCTAATTTAAATTAATATATTTATGGCCATCATTTCTTTTTTTTTTTTTTTTATACAAGACGATAGGGGAGAAGGGATTGAACCCTAGGAGGGGGGAAATTAATCCCAATACCACTGTACTACTAGTAGTGCTGGTTATGGCCATCATTTCTAGCTACCATAAATATGGTAACATAAACAAAAATTCATTGAAAAAAGTACTAGTCCTACTTTTTTTTTTCAACCGAATTTTTTTTTCTCATATAAAAAACGGGGCTAGGAATTTTTTTCTCATAAGTATGGTAATATAAAAAGAACATGATATTACACAACATTCATGATGGAAGCGAGAGAGAGTGAGAGAGAAAGGAGACGGTGATGGAAGGGGGAAAGGTGATGGGGATGGTGGAGGGCCAAGTCGTAGGGATGTGACTTTTGTTTTTGGTAGTGCAGGGGAGGGGCTGAAGAAGAAGACCACTTAGGAGAATGAGAGTGGGCGGGGTGTTCGGAGGCCAATCTCTTTGTCTTACAAGGAGAAGCTTCTGGCTCCAGGTGGTCTGGGTTATTTGGTGAGCCATGCTGAGGAAGATGATATTGTGTCTGGATGGAAGGGCTTCTTTGCCAAGAAAAATGCAGAGATGGAGCAGGTTAATGAAGCGAATGAGACTGTGGAAGGGGATGCTATGGGGGACGCACCAACAAGTAGCTACCCGGTTCTGTCCATCACTGCTGAACAATATACGGCATGGTGCAGGCCTTGGATGAACTCACTTATTATCAAGGTGTTAGGCTTGTCAATCCCTAAGCACGTGCTGATTGATAAAGTGAGGAGAATGTGGAAGCCGAAACAACCTTTGAAAATTGTTCCTTTAAGCAATGAATATTACATTGTGTCTTTCTCTAGTAAGGAGGACAGAGATTATGCCTATTATGAAGGACCTTAGATGATTGACGACCACTACATTCTAGTTCAACGATGGAGGCCGAACTTTAATCCACGGAAAGCGGACTGTCAGCGGAGAATAGAAGTTTGGGTTCGTATACTAGATTTGTCGATGGAATTTTGCACTGTAGAATCGCTGGGTATTATTGGAAATATGATAGGGAAGATGATTAAAATAGACCGATCAACGTCTATTTACGAGAAAGGGGAGTTTGCTCGGATATGTGTAGAAGTCGATCTTCAGAAACCGTTGCTATCGGCTTTTACAGTATATGGAGAGGATAAACAATTAGTGTATGAGGGATTACACCTGGTTTGCTTTGGATGTGGCCTTTACAGCCATGAGCAGAAGGGGTGTCCCACCCATCAGGAAGACGAGAGTGGATGTGTCGCCGAGATGGAGAGGAGTAAAAATTGGTATGGAAGCTGTGGATGGGACAAGGAAGTCTGAGGAGATTAGCAGGGAGAAGAAACAGAGCTCCGAGCAACCCACGTCGGCGTCGGGAGCTCAGGCCACCAGCGGCTCCGGAGGGAATAAGCATTTAGGACCCCAAATGATCTTAAGGCGGGATTTTCGGGGAAGTATTCAAAGCTTAGAGAAGAAAGGGGGAGTGAAGGGTGGGATTTCAAAGATCTCACAAGCAGTTAAGAAGGAGGCGAAAAATAAGGAAGGATTGAGAGGAGCGGAAGGTATGGTATTAAAAGAGAAGAAGGTTGAGAAAGGAGAGAAATCTGAGTGTGAAAAAGGAAAGAAATCTGTGGATATAAATGCACCAAAATCAACGACAGAGTGGGTTATTGTAGGATCAAAAAGGAAGAAGGCCGTGGGATCTGCTGTGATTGGAAAGGAAAATAGAGGAAAGTCAAAAATGAAATCTAAATCAATGCCCCACCATGGGACCCACCTGATGGAAATCAGTAATTCATTTTCCTCTCTTAAAGCAATTAATTTTGATGGCATGGATAAGGGAGGGACCATAAAGGAGCTTGCGCAGGATGAGGCCATGGAGGGGCCCACTTCCTCTCTCCTAGCAATTAACTCTAATTGCTCAGATCATAGGGGGACCATTAAGGAGCATGCGCATGTTGAGGAAATGGAGGGGCCCACGCAGACGCTGGCAGAACAACAGGCGCTGACTCAGCCATCATCGCTGACGCAGGTGATGACATAAGCGCTGACGCAGCAAGAAATTCTGACATAGGGGGAGTCTTCTCTCAGCAACGTGGGACCCACAACAGGGTTGGGCTGGGCTGTGGAAAATGTAAACAGGGACGCTATGGATGCTACCATGGGTTTGAAGGCTAAGGGTGATGAAATAGTGGAAATAGATAATTCTTTGGGTAGTGGTTTGGCCCACACAACCTCTCACCTGTCTTTATGAATGTCATGATATGGAACTCAAGGGGTATAGGCTCGAAGTCATTTCCAAGCCTTGTACGTGAACTCAAACAATATTACAAGCTGGATTTTTTGGCTATCTTGGAAACGCGCTCGGATATGATCAAGACGGAACGACGAATCCGTTCTCTGGGGTTTAACAACTATTCTTTTATTGCTGCAAAAGGGTATAGTGGAGGGATATGGTGTCTCTGGGAGCAAGGCTCACGAAAAGTTGAGGTAGTGGAACAACAAAAACAATTCATACACTTTTCTGTCAAAGATGTAAGAAGGAAACAGTGGTTCCTTACAGTGGTATATGCAAGTCCTAACAGGTTGTTGCGTCGTACACTATGGACCGACCTTTTCCGAATTAATGAATCCATTCAGGGACCGTGGTGTATTGGGGGTGACTTTAATGCCACGCTTTTTGCTACTGAGAGAAGGTCATATGCGACATCAAAGTTATCATCGGATCCGGAATTCTGTAGATGGGCGGATGACATTCAAATGGTGGACTTGGGGTTTGATGGTCCAGCGTTCACTTGGGAGAGAGGAAGTTCAGAAGCTCGTTTGGATAGAATATTCGCTAACGAGGCATGGTGTACTCAGTTTATGGATGCCAAGGTCTTGCACTTGCCTTGGTATAAATCAGATCACAGACCTTTGCTGTTGAGAATGGAAAGGAGGTTGCCAGGCGAGCCAACTCAAAGGCCGTTTCGCTTTATTGCTTCTTGGGTTCTCCATGATACATTTAACGACATGGTGAAGGAGGAATGGAGTTGTTCAAGAGATTGGGGGGCAAATATTGGAAGTTTCACTCAAGCTTGCCAACGTTGGAATAAGGATGTCTTTGGCCATACCCAGAGGCGGAAGCAACAATTAATTCGGAGGTTGGATGGGATTACTCGTGAAATAACCAGGGGTGGGACTACCAAATTCCTTGAAGAGCTCCAGAAGAATCCCTGGTTAGAGCTAGAGGAGACATTAACACAAGATGCACTACTGTGGGCTCAAAAAGCTAGGGTCAATTGGTCGGTTAATGGGGATCGGAACACAAAATTATTCCATGCTCAAGCGAATAGTAGAAGGAAACGAAATCGAATTGATGCCATTTGTATTCAGGAGGGGGAATGGTGTTTTGAAGAGGAGAGTATTAAAGCACACGCGACTGAGTACTTCTCAAACCTTTTTAAGGAGGAGGTAGTGGTGCGCTCAAGCCTTGAGTGTAGCACTTCCTACCCATCACTCTTAGAAACCCATCAACGTGTTTGCCAACGGGATGTGGGGGAAGCAGAGATTCGTGATGCACTATTTAGTATGGGGGCTCTTAAATCACCAGGGCCGAACGGGCTCCATGCTCTATTCTTCCAACACCAGTGGGAGACGGTTAAGGATTCTGATGTATATTTTGTTAAGCAGGTTTTTCTTAATCCTGAGAGGATCTGTGAGGTTAATAGGACACACATTGTCTTAATCCCAAAGACGGATCACCCTGAGACGTTTAGGGATTTCAGACCGATTAGCCTCTGCAATGTCATATACAAGATTGTTACAAAACTAGTGGCCAATCGAATGAAAAGCTTTATGCCACATGTCATCTCCCCAAATCAATGTAGCTTTGTTCCTGGGCGCCACAGCTCAGACAATATCATTGTGGCACAAGAGGTGGTTCACTCGATGCGAACAATGGGAGGAAAGAAAGGGTACATGGCGATTAAAATTGACCTGGAGAAGGCGTATGATTGGGTTAACTGGAAATTCCTTCTTAAATGTCTGCATGACCTAAATCTCCCTACTAATCTTATCCGTGTGGTAGAACAATGTGTTAGCACTGCAAGTCTCCAGCTGCTTTGGAATGGAAACACGGTAGAGGTGTTCAATACTTCCCGAGGAGTTCGACAAGGTGACCCTCTTTCACCTTATTTATTCGTCATTTGTATTGAAAAGCTAGCACACATGATTCAAGAACGGATGGCAACTCGCGAATGGAAGCCTATTTGTCTCACAAAGATAGGGCCCCTGATATCCCATCTCTTTCTTGCGGACGACATTATACTATTTACCGAAGCTTCTCTCCAGCAAGCGGAGATGGTTCGTGAGTGTTTGGCTCACTTCTGTGACTGCTCTGGGCTCAAAGTTAATGCATCAAAGACTCAAGTTTTCTTCTCTAAGAATATTAATCATAACCGATGTACGGAGCTTAGCACGGTCCTTGGGTTTACACAAACGGCTGATCTGGGGAAATATCTTGGGGTACAACTCCATCATAAGAGGGTTGGGAAAGAGTCTTTTCAGGCGGTAGTGGACAAGGTAAAGGAACGATTGAGTCGGTGGCAAGCTAGTTCGTTCTCTCTAGCTGGCAGAACGACACTTATATCCTCAGTTTCATCGGCCATTCCGGCTTATACGATGCAAACCTCTCATCTACCTAGCTCAGTTTGTGAGTCGTTGGACAAACAGAATAGAGCCTTCTTATGGGGGAGTATAGCGGAAAGTTGGAAAGTGCCACTGGTTGCTTGGGATGAAGTCTGTATGACGAAACAAAGGGGTGGTCTGGGGCTGAGGCATGCGAAGTATCATAATCAAGCCTTTCTCATGAAATTGGGTTGGAGGCTTGTGACACACAGAGAAGATCTATGGGTGAAGGTCGTACGCGATAAGTATAAATGCGGAGAAGATTTCCTTCCTCATATTGAGCTAAAACGGCCAGGATCTAATGTGTGGGCAGGAATTAAGAAAACATGGGATAAAGTCTCTGGAGGAATTGAAACCACGAACACAGGGAATAACATAAGATGGAAGTGGGAGAGGCATGGGGAATTCACTGTGAAATCTGCATATAGAGTTCTTTCGGGGGATATGGAGGAACAAGGAAGGAGCTGGGAGTGTTTGTGGAAGGTTCGAGCTCCTCACAGATGTAAGACATTAATCTGGTTAGTAGCGCGACAATGTCTACTCACGAATGCTAATCAGATGCGACGGGGCCTAACAACAGATCCGAGTTGTCCCCTATGTGGGAGTGACTTTGAGGATACTATGCATGTGTTTCGGGACTGTGCTCACTCGAGATCACTATGGAGGAAGGTGGTGCCCCCAGAGAGATGGCGCATCTTTTGCAGTATGTCATTGCCAGACTGGGTTCGGTGGAATGTTAGGGGCCAGCATGCAACGAGCAAGGAATGGGCATCCAGGTTCGTTATCCTTTGTTGGTGGTTATGGAAGCGACGGAACCTCTTTGTATTTGAGAAGAAATTCACGTGTAATGACAACATCCTTGCTAGTACGGGGGCCATGATGAACTGCATGACTTTGACCAATGATCGTCTTGCTGGAACACGTATTAGTGGTGCTCCCTTGACAGCTAGCCAAGAGCGCTAGCGGCCACCAGAGGAGGGATGGGTGAAGGTGAATGTTGATGGGGCTTTCTCTAAAGTCGATACGAAATGTGCTTGTGGGGGCCTTATCCGTGACAGGACTAGAAGGTTCCTCAAAGGATTCATGCACCCCATTGAATATGGGGATGAACTGACTGCAGAAATCTGGGGATGTATTCTGGGGCTTAAAACAGCATGGGCAATGGGGTTTAGATAGGTGTGGTTGGAAACAGACTCTACTGAGTGTTTTGAGTTACTCACGTGCGAGCAAAGCAATGCTCATCGGGACTCGGCCATCCTTAATGAAGCTAAGAAGCTGATTCATATGGAATGGGAGACAAAGGTTACGTATGTGTCAAGGACTTGTAACTCCGTTACAGATTATCTAGCGAAGAGAGGGCTTGGTCTTGGATGGGGGCTTCATGACTTGTATCTACCTCCTGAGGACTTACAGCTGATTCTTATTCAGGATTGTAATGGGTGCAATATTCCCATAGGTGTTTGATGAGGTGTCACAAATGTATAAAAAAAAAAAAAAACAGAATATGATATTGTCACTATCAATTTTATGTCACTACCAAGTCATTATCACTTTTTTACCGTTAGATCAGAATCTCAATAGGAGAGAGAAATGGTAAAGATAGATGAGATTTTGATCTAACGATGAAAAAGTGGTAGTATCTTGGTAGTGACATAAAATTAGTAGTGACAATATTCTATCCAATATAAAAAAAAAAAAAAAAAAAAACTACTACTATTCTTCAACCGAAAGTTTTTTTCTCATATCGATTATTTCCTAATATAAATATTAACAAAACAAAAAACGCGGCCAGGACAAACTAAAAGATCAAGCTTCCTTTTGCTGTTGGTCACTCGATTTTACACCTTCGTGAGAGTTGTGATGGGTGGGAGAGGAAAATCTCTGGGCAAGCGGAACGGAAAATATTCGCTGTATTGATCGATTCTGACTCTTCTTCCTTTCGTTGAGGCGAGTCCACGCAGGGAGAGGCAGGTGAAAATTTCGCTGAGATTTGTGCTATTCGCTGCTGCTTGTGTTCTCTGAAGGGTGCTTAGGTTGCGAATTTCGTATTTGTCTTCAAAATATTTTATTATTATTATTTTTTATTATTATTTTTTTTTAATTTTTGGTTGGGTTTCTGATTCTGGGTGGCTATTGGATTGTATGAGTGTTGATTTTATGAGGATTTATAGTATGTGTAAGTAAAAGATACGATTTAAGAAGTTGATGCTTTTGATGGAAATTGGAAACCTATTTGGGTTATAACTGATATTTGGGTATTCAATTTAAGCTATTCCTATGAACATCGCACTTTGTGAGTGTTAATGTTATCTTTTTTGCTGGAAATTTGACTTTGTGTTACGAACGCTCCAACGTTGTGGTGGCGTCATAAAAAAATCAAAAGTTTTTTTTTTTAATCGATATTGCATTAGATTTGGACCATGAACCAGAATGTTGCTGTTAAATGGTTGCAATTTACAGGCGCTTGTTCATGCTTCTTTTAAATTTTAACATGCTGTTAAAACCCATACCCCTGTTTTCCTGTGAGATACATCGAGGATTTCATAAAAGAGTATTTTGAAAAACGAGTTGGTAGCTTTTGGAATTGTTCGTTGGATTGCATCCACTTTCTTAAACGGGAAGAAAAATGATCAAGGCACACCACATGGTTACCTTACTGCATATGATCCCATGTGCGAACTATAAGTACGATTTGAGTGATCCAGTATATAGGCACTACTGTTGGGAAAAACTATAATCATATAAAGAAAAAATGCTTTTGGAACAATTTATTCTGGCACTTTCCTTTATAAACACTTCATGAACACAACTTTTACGGTTAAATGAATTCCAATGCCTGCTGAATATAATGCTTTGGTGTTTATTGTGCTTGTGATTATTATATTTATAGTGCCTGTGTTTGTTATATTTCACAGCTGTTGGTTATAAGGTTATGATACCTTATATTTTACCTCCAATTCTTAGGATCCAATTCTCTGAACCCTCTTTTTCCTTCTCCCTTCTTGTGGTATATCTTGATTTTTAAGTGAGTTTAGCTTTTTGCATTTTTAATATACATGATGTTACATGATCTCTGGACAGCCAGTTGCATGACCTGCAAAATGGGTCCTGACATAGAGCTTAAGGGAAAGATGGAATCTACCTCAGAAATTAACTTTAGTGAGGAGATTGTTCCTGCCCCTCCTTTTTCGGAAGAGAAAGTTTTTCAACCTTCAATTAGTAAGTGCAATGCTTGTGCCACCGAAACATTGCCAATTGAAAAAACTCCTTTGTCTAATGGGAAAGAGGACGTGGAAGTTAACATAACTGGGTCCTCAAATTCTGGGAAGATATTGGTTGTTGAGGTTGCTTGTGAGGATGCCACGGAGTATTCTAGTTCTTTTTGTGATACATTATCTGGCACGGAGAATGAGAATTGTTCAGCATTCAGTGATGTTGAAGTCCAATCACAAATACATTCTCGGAATGCATCCTCACCAATTCGTGATGATTGTTTTGAACCATTTCGATCAAGGTATAATTCAAGTTTTATTGTTTCATACACTTATTCTGTCTTGTTATTGTTGTTCTTGTCTATGTGAAGCAAGATAACAAAGTTGGGGGCAAAAAAAAGAAGGAAAATGAACACATTGTCACTTTTTTATTTTGTTCTAATGGTTGGTGGGTGTTTGATTATAAGACCAATTATAATGTTTTTTACCCTATTCACTATGCAGGAATAAGAAACTGACCGATCATTGGAGGAGGTTTATATATCCTCTAACATGGCGTTGTAAGTGGATAGAATTGCAGATGAAGCAACTTCAGTCTCAAGCACTTGAATATGATAAAGAGCTTGCAATATATGACCGTAGAAAGCAGCATGAATTCACAAACTTTACAGTGGATGGTTCTGTGACAAAGTCAGTACCTTTTACTGGTTCAATTCGTAGGAATAAAGTGATGAAGAGGAAGAAACGAAAGAGAGTTGAAGCCGAATATGATTTGGCATCATATATGTCTAAACATAGCTTATTCTCCTACTATGGTATGAATTTCCTTTATTGGATCCTAACGTAAAATTGTATATTACTTCAGTGATCTTATAGTTTGATTAGTCTCATTTCCCAGAAAATAAAAGCTCGGCTGATGTTGCTCATTTGAAAGATGCACCTGGTGTTGCTACAGGTGAGTTTGCACTGGTAAATACAAGATCTTTTTTTTTTTTTTTTTGCTTATCCAATAATTTACCTAAATTCAAGATTGTGAAACCAAAAGGAGTTCAATGTATTTGATACTCAAGTTTTACTCTTCAGCATTATGTATTTTCTAAGAAGATTGATAATATGTTTTCATCAAATGTTTTCCATGATTTTGACCCCCAAAAAAAAAATGTTTCCATGAGTTTCAAACCGTACAATGTTATTTGTGTACATCTAACACTATATCCTTTTTCATTAAGGCAATGTTGTTAATGCTGAGGAGTTCAGGAGGAATGATATTTTTTCATCTCTTGTATCTAAGGATAGTGATAAATCCTTGGAGGACATTATTTTAAAGATTGAAGCAGTGCATGAACAAGTTCACATATTGAAAACTCGGGTTGACACAGTCATTAGTGAAAATCCTGGGAAGTTCACTTCTGTTAATAAGTTGAGTATGCATGAGCCATCTGACAGACTGAATCATTTTGAAAGACATCCTACTTCTCCAGCAAGTGATCGAAGCAAAAATGCAATTCCTGTTAGATCTATTAAAACTGAGTTTAATATGGAAGATCTGCTATTGCCTGGAAATGAAGTATCAACTTGTGTAGAGATGTCTCCTCTTATTGAGATCACCAGTAAGCCTCAACATGAGGTTCTGTGGGATGTAAGTATATACTGCTACGATGATATCAATGTTTACCCCATCTCTTACTTATGAGTATTCTTGATGATTTTTACCTAGTATTTGGGTAGCACCTGACTTTGGAAACCCTTGAAATAACTAGTTTTCTAACTATTGTAAGTGACATTTATACGGTTTTATGTAAATGTCATCTTCCATGAATGGAATTATTCACTATGATTGAGATACTTGAGCACTCTTAGTCAGCTTCCAGCTATTCTCATTTCTTTGTTGGTATTGTCTATTACCCTTGATGGATGGTGAATATATTGCCCCTTTTCTTGGAGCTTCTGGCCATGTAGGGTTTACGCCTATGTGGTTTAAGGTGATTTCCGTTTCTGACCTGAATCCTTTGAGAGTTTAGAGAGGAAGGACCGTGGCAGAAGTTCAAAGAGAAGATTGAGTTGAGAAGGGAGGGGGATAGATGCTTAAATGTACTTCCGCTACTCCTTGGAAGATTATGGCTGATTAATGGAATATCCTCCATATTTTTTCTTCTTTTAAGCATACTCCCAAACAATGATATGTTTTGCCTTCCATTAGTCCTTATTTATGAGTACTACAAGGGAGATTATATTTTTGGTAAAATTTGTTAATCTGTTTGGAAATGAATAGTTGGTATTTTGGAAGCTCTTTCTGCTTTGTTTTTGTAATCTCCGTTCCACATTTCTTGTCGTAGGATGTGATTCCTATTAACACGCTTGTGATGTTAAACGCTTGTGTGTGGCTTTTCTTTTCTGGTACGGTTATGATTTGAAGTTGTTTATTCAGTGACAAAAATTTTAATTGTTTCGATCATCAAACTAATCAACCAGGTTGTGTATTGTAATGATAGTAGTGTTGAAATATTTCCTTGTTTATAACTGAAGCTTCATTCTTATATAGTCTTCTTATCATCTTACAGACCAAGGATGGAGTTCCAATTCAAAAGCAGGTAGCTAAGGAAGAGCTGCAAACTCTTGAAAATGTTAGAAGTGAGCTTGTGAAAACAACCAATGAGTCAGTTGAAGAGCGGAAATCCATTTCCCCAGATCATGTTTTAGAACCAGACTCGGCTACCAAGATTGCTGCGACCAATTCACAGCCTGCTGTTCAAGCATGTTCTTCTTCGAAGTCAAATCATTTGAGGAGCCGAAGGAAGAGAAAGCGGAAATTGCGCTGAAAGGGGTTGTGGTTCTGGGTACATCTGATTTACAGCTAAATTTTAGTAGAACAGTCAAGTTTGTTTTTTTTTTTGGGGGGGTGGGGACTTTCCATCTTCGATATTATCATCTTATGTAGATGCCAGTTAATTTTGCATTTAATTGCTCTCACATTAATACTGGAGTTTTGTTTGTATATGATGTGAATATGAGAAGTACACTATTTTTTGAAAGCAGCTTTATGGCATCATATTTTATGGATCTTAATAAAATTATTGTTTAATATGTATAAATATTTGTTTTGCCCCAAGATTGTTGCAATTATTAGCTGAAGCTATGTATTTACCTCTTATAGGATTTTGAGTAAATTTGATTTCATTAGTCTGTTGCTCTGTCACAAAATTTGATTGGTCGTCTTAGAGGAGAGAATAGGTTCCAATGTTATAACTTCAAAGGTAAGTTCTGAGCTCTTTGGTCAAACTTCATATTTGGAGAGGCCACTATCTTTGGAGATCTTTAGTACTATCTCTCCTCCTAAATATAAAATAAAATTCTTTTTTTTTAGAGAAGTTAAAGGAAAACTAAATAAGTTACGTAATCATATCATATGTTGTGTATTTTTAGATTATATATCACTTACAGAAAAATGGACGGAAAATAAAGCCAATCCATGCTATGCTTGGCTTTTGATGCCTTTATTTTCTGTCCACTGTTTGTTTTTGTTTTTGTTTTTTTATTTTCTTGTTGAAGGTTCCCAAATGCTCATGACATGACAACATTTGTTTGGAAGGATCTAAAACCTAAAACAAAACCTAGGTTTTGCTAAAAGTTTGTTAAATATTCTATTAATTTTTAAATGCTATTATGCATCAAAATCTAGGTTTTGCAAAAATTTGCTAAACACTTCAAAATTTTTCAGAAACTATTCTACATTAAAACCTAGCTTTTAGAAAAAAGCTATTTTTTTCATATTTTTCTCTCTTCTCTATCATCATTAGTATTTTTTCAGTACCAATCAGTATCATTAAGTATTTTTTTAGTATCCTTCAAAGGTAAGCTCTGAGCTCTTTGGTCAGACTTCATATTTGGAGAGGCCACTATCTTTAGAGATCTTTAGTACTCCATTTGGTCGTTAATTTTTTTTAGAAGTTAAGAAAACTAAATAAGTTATTTAATCATATTATATGTTGTATATCCTTATATTATATATTAATTTATAAGTTAGATAAAATAATTTGAAAAAAAAACTATAAATATAAACATTTAAAAGTAACTTAACTAGCTTTCTTAATATCTCTAAAAAATTAATACGCTGGAGGGAGTAATTCGTTCTGGAAAGTTGTATAAGGGCGTGAGGCCTGGATTTGAGAAATACATGTATAATTGCTATAGTCTACTAGGGTTGTGAAGTGGCTTTTTTGCCCTATATACACACAGTACCACAAGTTCCTCAAATGTCGCTATAACCAAAATCGTTCACTCTGACTTATAAAATCGACCCAATTAAGAATGGGATCTTCAATATGAGCTCCCATCTCACTAGCTAAAGTATAAAGAAAATTCATTTGGACTTGAATGATTTCCAAACTCTCTTTGCCTTTTATGTTGTACGAATGATGGTATTGTCATGTCATGAGCATTTAGGGATCTTAAGCAAAAAAATTTAAGGGAAAAACGAAAGTGGACCGAAAATAAAATCAATCCATGCCATGATTGGCTCTTCAAGGCTCTATATTCTGTCCGTTTTTGTTTTTCTAGTTTCTTGTTGAAGGTTCCTAAATGCTGGTGACCCGACAATAGCCACCGTCGTCCGTACACCATAAGAGCCGAAAAAAAGGGGACGCGGCTTACATCGGACTGGCGTCCGCTACGACGCTTTACTTAAAATGGCGCCATTTTAAGTAAAGCGCTCACTTGGTGCCTTCTTTTTTGGGAAAAAACATGTTTTATAACCTTTTTGAGTATTGAAAAGATAATTCATAATATTAAATAATATTGAAAAAATACTTTATGATTTTAAAAAAATATTACCGATACTAAAAGGATACTTCATGATATTGACTGGTAGTGAGAAATAGTTTATGATATTAAAAAATTATTCTAGGACCTTGAAAAAAATATTTCAGGTACTGAATGATACTAAAAATATACTTTATAATATTTTTTTAAGGTCTTAGAATAATTTTTTAAGATCATGATTTATTTTTTACTATCAGTAAGTATCCTAAAATATCTTTTTAGTACCAGTAATATTTTTTCAAAATAATTTTTCAAAATTATGAAGTATTTTTTAGTATCATTCAGTATCTTTTTAGTACCCAACAATGTTTTAAAAGATTTTTTTTTTCAAAAACAAAAGATATCAGGTGAGTGTTTTGCACCAAAACGGCCTTGTTTAAAGTAAAAGGCCACAGCCGTTCAAAGGCAAAAAAAGAAGTTTAGAAATCATTCAAGACAAAATGAATTTCTTTGTACCTTTCTTTTTAAAAAAAATTGGTAAGCAGAGCTTGTAGGCAAGGATTGAACCCTAGACCAGGACTATCAAAGCAGAGATTGAGCTTGAAAAAAATATTTGGAGGGGCAAAAAATATACTCATTAACTAATTACAAAGAAAAAATATTTGGGGGGCCAAATGTATAATTTTTTGGGGCAATGTATAATTTTTTGGGGTCAAATGTATAAAAAATTTAATTTTCATTAAATTTTTAGATTTTTTTTTTTTTTGGGAGGGGGGCCATATCCGTCCCTGTATCAAAGCCTGGTGACATACCACTGCACCACCAAGGTGCTGGATAATTTCTTTGTACTTTAGCTAGTGGGACGGGAGCTCATATTGAAGAACTTGTACAGTTATACTTTAATTGCATCAATTTTATAAATCATTCACTGGGTGTAACATTTTGGGAAATAATCCCCATCATATAGCATTTGAGTAATTTTTTATACTGTTTACAGCACATGGGTAAAAAAGCCATTGTGAATCTTTTTAACCATATGAGACGGGTTGTGTCCTTTCTTATATGGTTCTGCATGTGTCTGTCTACCTATGATGAGTTTTCCCTTCGCTCCAACGCTATTTCTAATCAAAGTTTTCAAGAATGGCTTTTAGGAATATTACATCAACGATTTTTCAGGCAACACAACTTAACAACAATGAATGGAATTATTATCCTTCTAAATCAAATATGACTTCCCAAAGGTTCTAAAAATAGTCCACAACAAGTAATTCAAGATTTTTGAAGCTGTTCTCACATAATTATACTGCTTTTGCTTAAACTCCTAGCTTTATTTTACCTTGTTGCAATGTTTACAACATTCTCAAATCTAGACAAGGCTAGGCAATCTTCATTATAAAGGTTAAGATTATAGGCATACAACTCGTATTGCCATAATTTTTTAAGGTCAGGATGAAGTATATGTTGTCACTAATGTTACACTGGGTAATTTAGTTTGCCTCATCATTTTGGTGCACCATTGAACCACATCTCTACTGTTGTCACATAAAGAAGGAATTTGCTCAGGGTTACTCTATCATTTACGGCACTCTTTTTGACAGGATACGTCTTTGCCAGTGTCTTGGTAGCGCAGCGGCATAGATGTCAGTGTTAACTGGCCTCTCTTCCAGGTTCGATCCCTACCTCCCACAAGTACTCGCTTGCGAAATCCATTAAAAAAAAAAGAAGAAGAAGAAGAAGATGTCTTTAATTTTTTTCTAATTATTTTTTCTATAAAATTGGTGTACTACTCCCTCTAGTCCTTATTATAAGACACCGATTAACAATTCTCACAAACCAATAAAAATAATTAAAGTTAATAAAATTAGCTTACAATTTAAGTAACTTCCAATTAAAGTTAACTTCTCTTACTCTAATCCTCTTTTACCAACTTTAGTGCCTATATAATTATTTTCATGTTCTGTAATTGATTTTTTCATCCAAAATACGATGAAGTTTTCTTCACACGCCAAATTGATGTGGACTTCTTCAAACCGCCATATTTTATAACAACGAAATCTTCAATCCAAGCCACACAATCTTTTTGGAATTCCAGATTAATCTCCGCCGCGATCTGCAGTAGATCACCCGATAATCCACAAAAGATAGCTTTTTTATTTTTTTATTTAAAAGAAAAAAAAGAAAAAAAAAAGAGAGGAAAAGTACAGGATAAGGATTAAGGACAGGTAAATTTCTGCATAATAGTGAAAAGGTCTACTTTGCTTCTTTGTCCTTGTTCTGGTAAAAGGAAGAGGAACTTTTTTTTTTTTTCCCCTCCCTAAAATAACTGGAGAGAACACCTAACTACACTTTTAACTAATAAGAAAACAAAAAACAAAAAAAACCTCCATTCGAAATAAGATTTGGAATTCAACATTCAAAAATTTATAAAAAGAAATAAATAAATTTTAAATAAATAATAATAAACATATATACTTTATATTAGGAAAAATTTCAATTAAATACCATTTGAATTTGTAAAATCCTTAGAAGTCTCCTGAATTTGTAAAAAGACAAAGAGGTATAAATGACTTATGAGGGATATGCAAATTTGGGTGAAATTCTTCTTTTGCTCTTAATTTTAAATAAATAATTAAATACCCTCATCGCTGGCCGTCGGAGGGTCGCCATCTGCAGCCCTCCGGTGGTCGGCCATTGCCAACAATTCTCAAGAATTGCCAGCCTTGGCGCGGCCGGCCAGTGGCCGCCGGCATCGAGGGTATTTTATCTTTTTTTATTATTATTATTTAAAATTAAGGGTAATTTCACCCGAATTTGCATATCCCTCATAGTTCCTTGGTACCTCTCGGTCTTTTTACAAATTCGGGAGACTTCTGGGAATTATACAAATTCAAATGGTATTTTAATAGTATTTTCCCTTTATATTATTTATATTTATGAGTTAATTCTTATTAATTAAATAATTTTAAACTTCCCTATCTTAGTCCACCCATTTTTGGACCATTTGAAAACCAACAAGATCAATTGATAAAAAAATTACAGAAGAATATGTACTACCCTGATTTTATTTATAAGTCTATTTTGATCAACAAATTTTGTCCTATTTATAAGTTCAATTAAATATAATAAATGAGATTGTGACAATTTTTCCTATATTAATTGTACCCATAAAGATAGAAAGAGAAGAAACAGTTGAAAAGTACTGAATCATAAATGTGAGCAAAGTTGAAAATTTACTTCATAATTCTTGAGTTAACTATTTCTCATTGATATGTAAGATTTGATTAAAATATACTACTACCTCCGGTCCTAATTATAAGAGTTAGTTGACTTTCTTTGGAGAGATTAAGGAAGCTAAATAAGTTACTTAATTATTTCATATGTTAAATATTTGTAGATTATATATTAGTTTATTAGTCAAACTAATAAGTTTGAAGAAAAAAATAAAAATAAAAATACTTTAAAATAATTTAGTTAGTTTCCTTAATCTCTTCAAAAAAGTCAACTAACTCTTATAATTAGGACCAGTACCTATTATTTATAAGAATTATTTTTATAGTGCCAGTAGTAATCATCTCAGAAGCATAGGACTAATTCAACCAACACCGCCGGACAAAAAAAAAAAAATCAATATAAATGTGTGGTCCGTGGTCACAAGAATAACTACACAGAAATTTTCTGTTTTTTTTTTAAAAAAAAATAAAAATGAAAACAATAATGACAAATGGAGCAGCTTGAAAAAACAAGAGTTAAACCATTGACTTTTTGGATCAACCGGCTGTTTTTGATCTAGTGCTGTTGCCTTCGAACCTTTATCACGCAATCCCGAATTCCCGATAATTATTTAAAGGTAGCAAGGTCTCTCATTTTGGGTTAGCATTCGATCTCACAAATCGGATTAGTTGTTTGCTATTAATGGCCAATTCGGTTAGAGAAATTTTTTTTAAAAATGAATAATTTATATTTAATATAACTTAAAAATGGAAGAGGATACTTTTAGAACTCTTTCTTTCATTTTCTTCTCACAATCCTATCCTATCTCCACACTAAGATCAAAAAATGAATAATTTATATTTAATGTTCTTAACCTATTATTATAGTATTTTATAATTTATTTTTTAAAAATTTTGTTTGGTTTACAGTAATAAATTGTGTAGATGAAATTTTAACAGTTTAAATTTATTTATATATGTTTTATATATTACATTTATATATAAAACATCAAATCTAAATAATCTATTTTTTTAATTTAAAGGTTGTAAAGATTGTACATACACTATTTTCCCAAACACAATTTTATTTTTTTTTAATGAATAGAGTATCTCAAACATGAGTCTAATCATAATTGAACCCGGAATGTTAAGGTTAAAACCCTCCCAACAATTAAGCTTGCCAAGATTTAAACTTCTATTACATTAATTGAGTTGGGCTGGTCAGCACTAAATCTGGATTTAGAAGGGATAAATCTACTTTTTATTATGTTTTTTTTTTTAAAAAAAAATTGAATGTGTGCCAATATAATTGCAAGGAGCCGCCAAGAAGCGCGCCGCGAGATGTAACGAGCAGATATGTATGAAGATTGATGACGAACAGTATAATGTTTCATATATCCATGTTCAATAATGTTCTCGACATTTCAAATAAAAGAAGTAATCAGAATCAGAACTGAAGCAGATCATATCATTGATCCTGAAAATTTCTGAATTATTGATAACACTCACATGTATATTCCGTTTATCTATCTGCCTGACAGAACAGTGGTGGCCATAGAATAAGTGGATCCATATTCCAAATTCCTCCCTACTATTGCCCTCTGACTCGCCAAATAATTACCCAATCTTGTGCCATTACTACTGTTGTTGCATCCTTCTCCTTCATCTTCTCCTTCCACTGAAAGAAAATTACCCATAACCATCCTCGTATCAGGTGGCTCCTCCACTTTCTCTCTCCCTTCAAGCATATCAACCACATGTTTCATACTTGGCCTCACTCTTGGCCTCTCTTGTATGCACCAAAGTGCCACATAAACCAACCTCTTCACTTCTCTCTCTTCCACTCCTCCTCCACCACCACCATCTTCAACCAACCTCTGATCCAATATGTCCATTACTTTCCCTTCCCTCACCTTCTCGTTCACCATCTTCGGAAAGTACTCAGACTTCTTCTTCGCCTTGTCCCTTGGATCTTGGATCCATCTCACATTTCTTCTTCCTCCGATTATCTCTAACAGTACCATTCCGTAACTGTATATATCTGTTTTCTCTGAAACTCCGTGCTCTAAGAGCCATTCTGGTGCTAGATATCCTCTTGTTCCTCTCACTGTCGTCATCACTTCGCTCTCGTCTTTCCCCATCAGCTTCGAGAGGCCGAAGTCGGAGACGACGGCTTTGAAATTCTCGTCTAATAGAATGTTCTCTGGTTTTACGTCCAGGTGGAGGACCTTCGATCGGCAATCATGGTGGAGGTAAGACAGAGCTTTGGCTACATCAATGGCGACTCTGTATCTCAGGCTCCATGATAAGAACCCGCGGCGAGATCTTCGGCGATTTTCGGTGGTTTTAGTGGGGAATATCCAGGAATCTAAAGATCCATTTGGGATGCACTCATAAACCAAGTATCTTGGGTCCTTGCCGGCGGAGTTGCAGTACCCGATCAGCCGCACAAGGTTGACGTGCTGGACGCTGGCTATGGCGGCGACTTCCGATTTGAACTCCTTCTCGGCTCGTTGATCGCCGTTGATTCTCTTGACGGCGACCAACGTGCCGTCATTTAAAATACCTTTGAAGACTGAAGCTGAGGCTCCTTCACCGAGTAGCGACTGGAATCTGTCGGTGGCGTCTTCAAGCTCTTGGAATCGGAACTTAATTGGAACTCCGGCGACTTTTCGCAAGAAGCTGTACTCTATTCGGAGCTCTCTACCTTCAGATTTGTATTGGGATTCTAAAAGTCTTCTTCTGCGGTTGTATCGGAATCGGATTAGAACGCAGGCGAATACCGCGAAGATCACGGCGACATCGGCCCCCAGGATCAAGAAGAAGGCTTTTGAACGCTTTAAGAAGAAGCGAGCTATGACGACGACAGTGGTCAGAGCAATCACTAATACTACAGCGATTGTGTTCACTGTTCTGTCCTCCATTAACGCTTCATTTTTCTTTACCTGCTTTGTGTGGTTGATGAGGAAGAAGAAGTTGGATTCAAGAGAAAAGTCTTCTTTTATGCATTTACTTCATTTTTTGATATTGACTTGAGAAGTAGCGGGAGAAGAAAAGTAAGGCAAGTGGGAATATTTATTTCATCTTTCAACGTTTGACCTAGCCTAGAGGACCAAGTGGAAATGGTGGGGTTTTTCTTTAATATTTTAAGAGTTTAGTAGGAACCCAGAATTGAAGTTGGATTGGAAATGTTCATTCGTGGATTCAAATTTGGTAAAGATGACATTTAATATATATGTGTGTGTGTTTACATTTTGAAATTGTATAACTGAAGTTTTTTTTAACCTCAGTATCAACATAACTGATCTTTATAAATATAAATTTACAAGAAGTTTTTGTTAGAAATTCATTTTTAAAAATAAACAAAATTATAAAAATGGGAAAACACAAGAGAAAGAATGAAAAGAAGAAGATATAATTATAGGAAAAAATAGAACAATATTTTATTTATTTAGATGCAATAGTATATATTTCTTTATGTATAAGCCCTCGACCATAATCAAGAGTTACATAAAGCAAATGATAATTTTTAATCATCATGAGTGTACAAATTCTAACCTTTGAGTTATGTGCCTGAAGACTTTTAAGAACTATTCCTTGAAGAGGTTTTGGAGTGTAAAAAATGAAAGGCCAAGAGTTAGAGGTTTATGGACTTCCACCTCAATTAATATTTTTATAACACTCTCCTGGGATGTCTAGTTATGAAAAAATGTTGTACCTCATTAAAATCTTATTAGGAAAAACTCATTAGGATAAAAACCTAGTAAAGTAAAAAGAATACACAATGTTTACTCACCCTGATAACCACATCACTTTATGTCTTTAAGCTTACGCGTTCTAATACCATGCACTAACTTCTTAAATGTTTTAGTTGGTAGTGTCTTGGTAAACAAATCTAAATGGTTGTCACATGAGTGAATTTGTTGAACATCTAGATAACCACTATTCATAAGATCATAAGTGAAAAAGAATTTTGGAGAAATATGTTTTGTTCTATCTCCTTTGATGTACTCTCCTTTTAGTTGAGCTATACATGTTGTATTATCTTCATGTATATTATTGGAATCTTTTGTTCAGTAAACGAACCACACACTGATTGTATATGTTGAGTCATTGACCTTAGCCAAACACACGCTTGACTTACCTCGTGAATTGTAATTATCTTTGCATGATTTGATGAGGTAGCAGCTAAAGTCTGTTTTGTTGAGCGCCAAGATACAATTGTACCTCCACAAGTAAATAAATATCCTATTTGAGATCTATTATTGTGTGGAACTGATAAAAACCTGCATGTGCATAACCAATCAATTGTGATCCAAATTCATTAGAGTATTTTACTGTAAAGATAATTGCAGAGCATTGAATGATAATTAACTCAAAATAAATGGCAAATGCCCGCACTTAAATCCCTAATAGATAATTGCACATATATATATTTAAAAAAATCCTAATTATTTCTTAATCTTATATTCCACCAATCACTTTTTCACAATTTCATACATCTTCTGCAAATAATGTACCCTAAATTCCATATAAAATCCTTGAATTATATATAAAATTATATACTCCCTCCATTACTATATATAAGGTCCTTTACACCGGTGAATTGCAGGATTTTAAGAAACTGTTAAAATTAATTAAAAGTAATAAATAGTAGTAAAAAATATAAGTTTTTTTTCCCAAAAATGCAACTATTTATGAAGGAGTAAGAGAGAGACTAATAATAAAAAAAATGGAAAGAGAATGCATGTGGAATAAATGATGAGAGAGTAATTGAGGGTAAAATAGGTAAAAGTACATTTATTTTTGAGACAAACTCGAAAGAGATTTTATAAAAAAATAGATAAGCCCATTCAAGAAAATATATCTTATATACAGAAACAAAGGGAGTAGTAAACTAGAGATGCTTTAATTGGTAAACTAATAAGGTCACACTTGTTCTGCAAACTATTGTGTCAAGTGGCCCTTTATTATCATCCGTTGTTTAAGTTGAAAGTTGTTCAAACAAGGTTGCTAGACCTCGGAATTGGCTGAGGTCCTCTGCGCCTTAATATCCTCTGCCGTCCTCTTCTTGAAGCTGCGCCGTTTTGACACAAAATGGTAGTTGATGCCTCTTTTTTTTTTTTTTTTTAAATAGGGTATTAAAAAGATACTTCATGATACAAACCGGTACTGAAAAAATACTAACGGGTACTTCATGATCTTAAAAAATTATTTTATGATATTGAAAAAATATTTCAGGGTACTGACCGATGCTAAAAAAATACTTCAAGATACTGACTACGAATACTGGCTGGTACTAAAAAAAATACTTCATGATCTTGAAAAATTATTTTAGGATATATATATCCTAAAATAATTTTTCAAGATCATGAAGTATTTTTTTTAGTACCAGCCAATATCTTGAAGTATCTTTTGAGTACCAGTTAGTACTCTGAAATATTTTTTCAACATCCTAAAATAGTTTTTCAAGATCATGAAGTATTTTTTCAATACCGGTCAGTATTCTAAAATATCTTTTTAGTACCTTGAATATTTTTTTTTTAAAAAGAGAGGCATCAACTACCATTTTGCATCAAAACGGCGTACCTTCAAGAAGAGGATGGTAGTGTTAGTTCTCTATATGTTTTGATGATAACTGACAATTGTAAACACGAGATGAAGTTTGTCTTTAGTGAGTTGAAAAACTTATGTCAAAGACAAACTCAAGTTTTGGCTAGAAAACTCGAGTTTGGACTTGACAGAGAGTAGTTCAATTTTAATGAACTAAGAAAACTCCAGTTTACGTAGGCAAACTCGAGTTTGTGACATCCAGAGAGCACTCCTAGTTTTTCACATTAAGACAAACTCGAGTTTAGTTTTTACAAACTTGAGTTTACAGAGACTCGTCAATATTTTCTAAAGTAAACAAAACTCCAGTTTGTAAGAGTAAGCTCGAGCTTTGATCATACAGAGAGCCTCCAATATTTTGAACTTAAGCAAACTCCAGTTTTGATATAAAAACTCTAGTTTGCACTTAGCTAAGAGTTTTCTAAGTTTTCCAAAGTATTGAGAAAACTCGAGTTTATGCTTGTAAACTCGAGTTCGTGTTTGACAGAGAGCTTTCATGTTTTACCCACTTTGAGAAAACTCCAGTTTGTTTAAAAAAACTCCAGTTTTCACTTGGTATAAATTTTTCAAAGGTTTTTCATATTTAAAGGAAACTCGAGTTTAGTTTGGCTAACTCGAGTTTGTGCCAAGCAGAGAGCTTTGTTCTATTTCAGTGATTTTGAAAACTCCAGTAAAGAGTTAGAAACTCCAGGTTTGAGCTTTTGGACTTAAAAATGTTTTCACTATAAAAGTCCAAAACTCGAGTTATTTATTAATGAACTCGAGTTTTGCTCTATGTTCAAAATGTGCTTCTGAACGCAAATCGCGACATTCTTCTCTGGAAGAAGGAAACTCGAGTTAGGATTTGGAAACTCGAGTTTATCTTGTGAGCAAAGTTACGAACTCCAGTTTGGATGAACAAACTCGAGTTTGTGTCGCAAAGTTTGAAAATCAATTTCTCTAATTTGTGAAATCTTCATGTTTGATCTTAATACTTCATATCATCACTCATTACTATTCTTAACTATGTTTAATCAATTTGTTAGTGAGCTTCAAATGGTTCAGAGGATATTAAATGATGATTTGAACAAAAGCAAAAAGTGATGTCAGCACATTAAATGCAAAATCCAGAAAACTTGCACCCTTTTGAACAATCATTCTACACACGTTGCAAAGGGATTAATGTTTTCTTTCCACATCCAATAGTTGCTCTTTCAACGGATTAAAATTCAAGAAGTCAACCATAAGCTTTTGTGCAACTGGATTAACTAAAGAGTAGAGAGAGAAGAAGTCCAAAGCTCAACCTAATCCTTCCTTAATGCTGGCAACAGTCACAATGAAGATTACAACAATGATTTAATGCTCTTTTCATATAAATAGAGTTGCATTCAATTCTTCTCAATAACTAATCTGCAAAAAACAAAAATCATTCAAGTTTCCAACTACTCTTTGAGTTTTCTTGTGAAAAGTATCTTTTGATACATTTGTACTTCAGTGCTTATCTTTATCCACTCTTAGAGAGAGTTTTATTTATTGAAAAACATTCATTGTAAGAATCTCAAGTCGTGGGACTTGGAGATTGGGTTATTTGATTATAATTTGTAAGGGGGAGTAAGTTCTAATGAGAGAATTACTCTAAGAGTTACAGAGTGTGTGATCATTTAAGTTAGTGAAATCCCAAAGTGTCTGGGGACTAGATGTAAGTCAAGAGGTTGGACTGAACCAGTATAAATTCCTTGTGTCTTGCTCTTTCTTCCATTGCTCTATTCTACTCTCTTTTTAGTGTCCAAAAAGAGACCACTTAGAAAAGAAGTTTAAAATCCCCAATTCACCTCCCCTCTTGGTGATTTGCTCCACTTTCAAGTAAAGGATATTAAGGCTCAGTGAACCTCAGCTGGTTCCCTAGACCTCTATAGTCTTCTTTTTAGTTCAAGCTATATAAAGGATGGGATCAAAATAATTGCAATTGTGAGTAAGTTTCATATGGTATTTCCAAAGAAAGAGTTCTGATTACCTTTTAAGCAAGGAGTGGAGTTCTTTGTTGATTTGGTATCTGAGAACGAGCTTATCTATGAGGTTCCTTTTTTTTTTTTGGGTCAAAACTAAAGAAGTAACTAGAAGAATTACTTGAAAAATGGTTCTATCATTCTTTTTCAGTTAAGGTTATTTTAGTCATGGAAATTTTTGTGCACGAATAATAAGTATCTAGAAGTTTTTTCCCTCTTAATGTTATCCAAAAATACTAAAAAGGAGCAATGTTGCCCAAATTTAAAAGTGAAATAAAAAAAAAATTGATGAAAACCAATGAAGACACAAAACAAAGTCCATGACAAAAATAATTAAGGGATCACCTACCCTTGGTATTAATTCATTCCTTTTACTAGATTTGGTAATTTGGGTTGGAGCCTGCATGCCCAACCTACTAGCCTGCCATGCCGGCCTTCCCTGTTGCTCTTGCGGGCTCGGTGGGTTGGCCTGTGGGTTGGCAGTGTAACACTTCAAATCCAACAACAAAATACTTAACTAAAGTATTTGAAATATTGCCAATAAGGATGCTTATCATCCAAATCATCAAAATACAAAATTTTGTTCAACGAAAACTCATATTTACAGTGTCAAAATAAATTTCCAAATTATTTTAGAGTTAATTAAATGTGGAAGTCTTAGGATCATGACAAATACAAATGACATAACATGTGCTCTAGGAGTATAAAAAAGCCTTCAAGACACACTGCATAGGTGTCTTCCCTTGCTTCCTACTAGAATAATTACCTAAAAAAAACTTAATATTGTAACAATAAGATCCTAGGATTTTAGTAACTATTAGTTATTCAGAAATATACATTCAAACCAAATTCGAAAACATACAGTTCAAAAATCAAGTTCAACTCACAATAATTTATTTATATTATTAATATAAAACCTTTTACAATCTAGTTCTTGATTTGATTACCAAAACCTCATTCCAAAAAAAATTCCAAAATGATTGAATATCATTTTATTTTCCAAATATAGTTCACAATGTTAGTTCTCTATGGGTTTTGATAATTACTAACAATTGCAAACAAAGTGTGGAGTTTTTCTTTGATAAGTTGAAAAACTTGCTGTCAAAGGAAAACTCGAGTTTTGGTTTCAAAACTCGAGTTTTGCCTTTATAGAGAAGAACTCAAGTTTTCTGAACTAAGCAAAACCGTCGGTTTTCTAAGAAAACTCAAGTTTTCATTACACAGAAACTTCTCAGCAATTTTCTGAAAAATGCAAAACTTGAGGTTTTACATGAAAACTCGAGTTTTGATCATATAGAGAGCCTCTAAAGTTTTGAACATCTGAAAACCTTCAGTTTTGCATAAAACCGCCAGTTTTCAGTTTAACGTGAATTCTCTAAGTTTTTCCTTAGATTTGGGAAAACTTGAGTTTTGCCTGAAAACTCGAGTTTTGAATTGGTAGAGAGGATTCATGTTTTATCCAGTTTTCAAAACCCCCAGTTTTAGAGAAAACCTCCAGTTTTGGTGTTACACAGTTTTTCTCTAAGTTTTCATGATTAAATGAAAACTCGAATTTTGATTTCAAAAATCGAGTTTTGGCCTGGTAGAGAGCACTCACGTTTTCCTTAGATTTTGAAAACTGCCAGTTTCCATGAAAACCTCCCGTTTTGACTTGGCGCAAAATCTTCAAGTTTTCTTATTTAAATGAAAACTCGAGTTTTGATATGGAAACTCGAGTTTTGGCCAAGCAGAGAGCCTTGATGTTTTAATGCTTTGAAAACTGCCAGTTTTGCCTAAAAACCTCCAGTTTTGATGTTTTGGAATAAAATTGATCTTTCATGTAAAGTCCAAAACTCGAGTTTTCATCGCTGAGTTTAAAATTCAAATATGGCGAATTTGGAAAACCTTCTTGTTTAATCTTAATACTGCCTATTATCATTCTCTAATATTTCTAGCTATGTTTAACCACTTTGTTAGTGAGTTTCATATGTTTTAGAGAATGTTTATTGAAGGTTTAAAGCAAAAGCAAAAAGTGACGTCAGCACATTAAATGCTAAACCCAGAAAGTTGCATACTTTTGGGTAATCCTTCTGCACACGTCTACAAAGAATTAAAGATTGCATCCTACATCCAGTAACTGCTATTCCAACGGATTAATTTGCCAGAAGTCAACTTTGAACTTCTGCCCGGCTGGATTAAGTGAAGATTAGTGAGAGAAGAAGACCAAAGCTTAACCAAAACTTTGTCTAATGAATGCAACGGTTATATTGAAGAATCCAATGGTCATTTAATGCTCTCTTGGTATAAATAGAGATGCATTCAAGTCTTCTCAACTAACACATCTGCTGAAAACGAATTGAATTCAAGTCTACATTCATTTTCTTTCAGTTTTCACTTATATAGTATCTTCTGATACATTGTGCTTCACTGTTTATCAATATCCACTCCTTGAGAGAGTTATTTGATTGTAATTCATTTATTATAAAGAATCACAAGTCAAGGGACTTGGTGATTGGGTTCATTGATTACAACTTGTAAGGGGGAGTAAGTTTTAGTAAGAGAATTACTCTTGAGTACAGAGTGTGTAATCAATTGAGATAGTGGAAATCCCAAAGAGTCTGAGGACTGGACGTAGGTCAAGAGGTTGGACCGAACCAGTATAAATCTCTGTGTCTTGCTCTTCTACTTTACTCCTTGTTCATCTTTGTTTTGATATTTAAAAAACAGAGCATTTTTCAAAAGTCTTAAAAATCCCCAATTCACCCCCTTCTTGGTGATTTAGCTCCATTTACACACAAGATATTTCACAAAACATGTCTCAACTATAAAAATAATTATACAAAATCTTTATCATTCAAATCATAAATCGTATATATAACATGCTAAGCAAATGATTGATGTATTGACCGTCTTTATTACCCCCGACCAGTCTTATAATTGCTAATTGGAGTTATAAGCTAACACATAGTCTAACACAAACATCTATTTAATTGGATTGTCCCAAGCTCACCAATTCTTGAGATGTAACTGGCCAAAGGTGCAGAACTTAAGTTTGAACTATGGCTCCCCTCCTTAAAAGAATACAATTAAGGAAGTGTCACATGTGCCACAGTTCCAATGCGATCCCGACCAAAGGAAAACATATAAGAAGGGGCATTGACAAGCATTATCCATTGCACACTGAGTGATGGAATAACACATGATAAGAGATCTCATCATACAATTTCCTCCTTACTCCAACCCATCACAATTCCACAAGTATCCATATACATCAATGACAAACAATCACAATATTGACACACACACACACACACACACACACATATATAAGTTTTAAAAATCACGAGTATAGTTCCAAACATGATTTATCAAATAATCTATTCTCAGTCATCTTTAAGATAACAAATAAATTCATTTAAAACATATAATGTTATTTTAAGATCATTTATAATAAATAATATTTTCATCATAATACATGAGCATATACAAATAGTTTCTAAAATACATAATAATGAATTATAATACACACAAGCATACTTGAATAATTTCCAATCTCATCAA
The DNA here is from genome assembly GCA_034222035.1 of Acacia crassicarpa. NCBI lineage: Eukaryota > Viridiplantae > Streptophyta > Magnoliopsida > Fabales > Fabaceae > Acacia > Acacia crassicarpa. Next base: position 24,477,469 of record JAWXYG010000008.1, read on the forward strand.
TATAATTTTAGTCAAATATACAATTCCAAATCAAGCCCTTCAAAAGTACAACAGATCCAAAAATAGTATATATATATATATATATATATATATATAATTAACAAGTATATGAAAAAAATAATTAGGATTATCTATACTTAAGCTTATTTTTACTAATACTTGAATACTTACTAACACCAAATAATTTCACTTCAATCTACACCTTACTTTGATCTTCATTTTCTCTCAATCTCTCTATTTTTTTTTCGCTTTCTCACTCTTTGTCGTTGGACTGCGTGCGTTGGGTGTGTGTTTATATAATAGATAGGGGTGGGTTTAGATGTAATTTTCATCTGGGCACATAAATGTAATTTCACTTCAATCTACACCTTACTTTGATCTTCATTTTCTCTCTGTCTCTCTATTTTTTTTCGCTTTCTCACTCTTTGTCGTCAGACTGCATGTGTTGTGTAGAGCTGGCAATCAGGGCTAGTCTCGCTCTGGTGAAGGGCCAGGGTCTAACAGGGCCGGCTCTCCAAGGCCTGGAGTAAGAAAAACATCTATTTTTCGAAGCCCGGCCCGAGAGCACCAGGGCCAGGGCTGGCCATCCAAAGCCTGGAAGTTACTATTCTAATTTTTAACTATTTTTCCTCCATGTTTTATAAAGAAATATAATTAGTAAATTACGACAATTAAAGTTCTAATTTATCATATAAATGTTGTTAACATTTATATCCAAACAACAGAATCATCTAACAAATAAGCAGTCACAAATTCATAATAAAAAACAAACTATGTTTACAAATAACTTACATAAAACATAAAAAGCATACCACTAAGCGACATTAGAAGGATGACTATCATTGTTGTCATCTTCGCCACTATCATCAATTTCAACGACATTAGATTGTGCTTCATTATGAGCAAGTTCTGGTTCATGAGTAAAAATATCATGAATTTCTTCTCCCCGCATCATGAACACATCCATAATTGTTATCTGCAATAAAGAATAAAGCAAATCATAAAATTAGAGTAGTTATTAAATAAATAAATATAAAATATATATAAATCAATAAATTGCCATTTTATGTGAATCTATGCATCCAATTGCAAGTACTAATAAGAGCTTGAACATTAGATGGAAGAATGAAACTTTTATATTTTGTTAGAACACGTGAACCAATACTAAAAGCCGATTCACTGGCTACTGTAGTAATTGGAATACTCAGAATATTAGTTGCCATCTTTGAAAGAATCGGAAATCTTTGTTGATTGTTCTTCCACCTACTCAAGACATCCAATTCTTTCCAATTATCAGGCTTTAGTATTGGTTCTTCCAAATAAGTTTCCAATTCAGACTTGTTCATGGAAAAATGATCCATACTCGCATATATATCTTAATAATCCTGCATCATTACAAGACAATCAAGTAAATACTAGTTGAAAACCCAACAAATCCAATTAACAATGAAATTAAAACATACATAAAATGCATCGTCAAAGGTAGTTACTGAAGCACTTGAAGTCTGAGAAGAATGATAGGTTGTCAATGTTGAAGATCTGTTAATTGATTCAAGGGTTGGAAGAGATATCCCCACATTTGAATATTCATTGAAAATGAAATTCAACTTGCTCCTTATATTGGCGACTTTCTCATCACAAGTTATAGAATCAATCTTTTCAGAGGCCTTCACATATCTAATACTCTCTCTCATCTTATTCAAAGCAGAACTTGTTACTTTTAAGCCCTCTTGAACTAGTAGATTGAGGATGTGGGAACAACACCTCACATGAAAAATTCCCCATTACAAACCAAGCTAAAGTTGTTTTACATGAGTAGCCTATCTTTCAACAAGTCTTGCAAATTATCATTTGCAGATGCATTATCTAGAGTAATTGAGAATATTTTATCATCAATTTCCCATTCTTTCAAACAATCATACACTTTCCTAGACATTTGATATCCAGAATGTGGAGGTTCTATCCTACAAAAGGCAAGTATCTTATTGTTTAGTGTCCACTTTTCATCAACAAAATGAGCTATCAAACATATATATCCTTCAAAAGTCATAGAAGTCCAACAATCAAAAGTCAAGCATATTCTACCAATACCGTTCTTCAATTTTTGTTTCAAAATATTCTTTTGTTGGTGGAAGAGTTTCTGCACATAAGCCGTCATTGTTTTTCTAGAAACGCAGCTTACATCAGGATTCAATGTCCTTAGAAGTTCTCTAACCCATTTATATTCAACAAATGAATAAGGAAGATCATATTCAATTATGCATAAAGTGATAATTTTCTTAATACACTGATGGTCAAGTTTTCTAGACCTCATTTTTCCTTCTCTATCCAATATCATCACCCCAATATCTCGAAATTTATCTCCAGCAGGACAATTCTTAATATGACGATTTAAATGTGAGGTGCCTTTATCCACACCTCTTGTAAATAAACTTGACAAGCATTATACTGTGCCTTAGCTACCCCTTCAACTTCAACTTTACTAAAATATCTCCACACATCAGAAGACAAATGTCTTGCCTTCTTAGGCTTTGGTTCATCAGTTTCTTGAAGAGAAGACGCCTTACCCTTAGCCATCATAGCTAATGATTTATTAGTTTCTTGAGTTTTTCATTGTAATTTTTGTGACAAAGACATTAGGTTGCATCAAATATCAACAATAATAATATAGTATACTCAAATCAAACTTTCACGCAACCTTAACAAGAGTGACATAACGAAAACAATGAAAGCAAAATGAATGTATCTCATGCTATGAAACAAAGAGATGGAGAGAGTCAAGTAGGAGAGCAGTTGGCTAATATATATATATATATATATATATAAAACAAGCATAGCCTTTTTTATTTCTTTTTTTTTTCTCAGAATAAGAATGACGTGAATATACAAGATGACAAAAAAACGGATATACAAAACAAAAGGTGTTTTAAGATAAATCTCATGCTATGTGTATCATTTATTTCTAAGGTCTACATATTTTTAGTTCTCTATGTATTTTGATGACAACTAACAATTATAAACTCAAAAGGAAGTTTGTCTTTGGTAACTTGAAATACTTAATGTCAAAGACAAACTCGAGTTTTGGATGCAAAACTCGAGTTTGGACTTGATAGAGAGTAGCTCAATTTTAATGAACTAAGAAAACTCCAGTTTGCGCAGGCAAACTCGATTTTGTGACATACAAAGAGCACTCTAAGTTTTTCACATTAAGACAAACTCGAGTTTATATTTATAAACTTGAGTTTGCACCATACAGAGACTCTTCAATATTTTCTAAAGCAAACAAAACTCCAGTTTGTGAGAGTAAACTCGAGTTTTAGTCATACAGAGAGTCTCCAATATTTTGAACTTATGCAAACTCCAGTTTACACCTGACCAAGAGTTTTCTAAGTTTTTCAAAGTTTTGAGAAAACTCAAGTTTGGCTTTGTAAACTCGAGTTTGTGTTTGACAGAGAGCTTTCATATTTTACCCACTTTGAGAAAACTCCAGTTTATTTTAGAAACTCCAATTTTCACTTGGCAGAGAGTTTTCAAAGGTTTTCAATTTTAAAGAAAACTCGAGTTTAGGCCAAGCCGAGAACTTTGCTTTATTTCAGTGTTTTTGAAAACTCCAGTTAAGAGTTGGAAACTCTAGTTTTAAGCTTTTGGACTTAAGCATGTTTTCACTATAAAAGTTCAAAAACTCGAGTTAGTCATTAATGAACTTGAGTTTTGCTCTATATTCAAAATGTGCTTCAAAACTCAAATCACAACATTCGCCTTTGGATGAAGTAAACTCGAGTTAAGGTTTGGAAACTCGAGTTTAGATTTCTAAACAAAGTTACAAACTCCAGTTTGTATAAACAAAATCGAGTTTGTGTCTCAAAGTTTGAAAATCAAATTGTACGAATTTGAGAAATCTTCATGTCTGATCTCAATACTTCTTATCATCACTCATTACTATTTCTAACTATGTTTAATCAGTTTGTTAGTGAGTTTCAGATGGTTTAGAGGATATTAAATGAAGATTTAAAGCAAAAACGTTAAAGGAATTAATGTTTCCTTTCCACATCTAGTAGTTGCTCTTCCAAAGGCTTAAAAGTCAAGAAGTCGACCATAAATTTCTATGCAACTGGATTAACCAAAGTGTAGAGAGAGAAGAAGACCAAAACTTAACTTAATCCTTCCTTAATGTTGGCAACAGTCACATTGAAGATTACAACGATCATTTAATGCCCTCTTCATATAAATAGAGTTGCATTCAATTTTTCTCAATAACCAATCTGCAGAAAACGAAAATCATTCAAGTTTCCAACTACTCTTTGAGTTTTCTTGTGTAAAGTATCTTTTGATACATTTGTACTTCAGTGCTTATTTTTATCCACTCTTAGAAAGAGTTTTATTCTTTGAAATCATTCATTGTAAGAATCTTAAGTCGTGGGACTTAAAGATTGGAATATTTGATTACAACTTGTAAAGGGAAGTAAGTTCTAGTGAAAGAATTACTCTAAGAGTTACAAAGTGTGTAATCATTTGAGTTAGTGAAATCCCAGAGTGTCTGGGGACTAGACGTAAGTCAAGAGGTTGGACTGAACTAGTATAAATTTCTTGTGTCTTGCTTCTTTTTCTCTTACTTTGTTATACCCTGTTTTAGTATTCTAAAACAGAGTACTTAGAAAAGATTTTTTAAAATTCCCAATTCACCCCTCTTGATGATTTGCTCCACTTTCTCATATTACTTACCTTCCAAGCCACAATCATTCTATGGCCTTTTAATTCTCTCCTTTATTTCTTTCCCCACACTATTTTGTTGGTTCACAATAGTATTCCCACAAACATCAAGCTCACCCTATTTTGTGTCATCCAATACAGAATAAAATCACAAATTGAGCATTTTGCATATAAAAATAGGAGTGTGTCACTGAATTGTACTCTAAAAAAGCATTTTAGTTTATATTTAAAAGGCATAAAGGAGACTGATAAACTTTTAAAAAATAAACGTGACACCAATCTAGACATGAGATAAATTATAGAGATGTATCCAAATTCTAGCTTTTCCTCCACCAAGCATATCAGATCAATCACCAATCCAAATGGTATGTTGAAGCCTCAGTAAGACATTTTGCTATTCAACTTGGCTTTTTGATTTCTCACCATTTTCTCAAACAGGCAGATAAAAGAAAGGTTGGATTTAAGAAAAACCGAAACAATGCTAAGCTTAAAAGAACCTGAGAACACTCTGGATTTGCAATTCGTTGGAGTAAATCGAAAGGCCAGAAGGGAAGTGATCCTCGGCACCTTGGGTAAGAGTGGCAGAGACTAAGGTAGATTCAATGGCGGAGTGGTAGGGACTGAGGTTGCTACTTGCTTTGACGGCGGATGGCAGATGATACAAACTTCAAGTTTGCTCGAATTGCGAGTGGCTGGAGTGGGTGACAATGAGTGAGAGACCGAGATAGAGAGTTAAGAGTTGAGATCAAGATTTGAGGAGAGTTGAGAACTTGAGATTGAGTGACGCCGACGGTGGATGATGGATGGTGGTCAGAGAGACACGAGAGTCGAGAGGCTGAGAGCTGTGAGTGCGACTTTGTTAAGAACTTGAAAGTTGAGATCGAGGAGTGGAGTGACGAGTTAAGACTTGAGATCGAGGAGGAGTGGAGGAGACAAGGAGTGCGGGGTGTGGCTATGACCTTTGAGACACAGTTGCTGATGAGAAAAGGAATGGAGGATTGTGGAGAATGGAGATTGATTTTTTTTTTAAGGTTACCACTGACCCCACCCCACTTCAGTCACTTTCAATGTTTCTAAAAAAAAGAAAAAATTGACGGGCTTAATGGGTCGGCCCATAAGAGCCTTTGGCCCTGCAGGGCCAAACTTCACCTCTCACCTCCATTTTTTAGGCCTGACCCTTAAAGAGCCAAGGCTTAAACGGGCTGGTCCGTTTTGCCGACTCTAGCATTGGGTGTGTGTTTATATAATAGATGAGGGTGGGTTTAGATGTAATTTTCATCTGGGTATGTAGATGTAATTCCACCCCCCCCCCCCCAAAACAACACACACACACTCAAAATAAGTTTTCCACAAAACATTCCGTAACACACGATGGTGCCACATTATATTATTTATATATACATTTTTAAATTCATTTATCATATATTATAGAGAAAACTCTTAATTTTATGCTTCTATATCTTCTCTAAATCTCAAATTACTTAATAAATCACATCTTAAAGATACTTAATTACCATTAGAAAAATTGGGATGTCATAGGCGGGCTAGCCCGTTTAAAAATTAATTATTTTTTATTTTCCATAAAAAAATCCCAAAAACCCTTACTTTATTTACTTCAATGGCGTGTTACTGGGTTTAACTCCTTCATGCTTCTTATCATACACTTTTTATTCACCTTTGTTTTTACATTATATTTATTTATTATACTATTATTAAATTATAGAAAGAGGTGTTTATATGTTTTTGTAATGTGAGTAGGTTAAAAAATAGAGGAATATGAAAATGAAAATGTTTTTCTAACACAAACTTACAAAAATGGGTGTAATTTTTTAAGAAAAGATTAATTGGCGGGCTAGTTTGTCATCCCGCCTAGATGGCGTTTCGGGAGAGCAAGATACCAATCCATCAAGGGGTGGGTTGCACAAGCTCATCTTGTTCAGCTCGGAGGCTAGCTTGAATTACCAGCATTACCTTGTTTTAAATTTTTCCTTATTTTGTAACTTGTCGTGGAAAAAAAATAAAGTTAATGAAATGTAGACATGATAGCTTAACATATTTAATTAGTAATGATCAAGTTTAATGTAGATATTATATGATATGATCAAATTTAAACTATTTTGTTTAACTTATAAATTAATATACAATATAATATATAATGTATAAGGGATAGGATATTGTTACAACTTTTTTTTTGTTACAACCAATGTTACTACCACTTTTCCACCGTTAGATCAGAATCTCATTTATCTATATAATTTCTCTCTCCTATTAAGATTCTAATCTAACGGTGGAAAAGTGGTAGTAACATTGGTTGTAATAAAAAAAGGTTGTAACAATATCCTATCCCAATGTATAATATGATTAATTAACTTATTTGATTTTTTAAATCTCTTAAAAAAAATTAACTGAGTGTTATATATTGATGAGAATATATCTTCAGATTTTTATTTTAAATATTAGTTTCTGAGTAAGCCTTCACCCCTGCACTTCCCCTCCCCTACGGCTCTACCCCTTTTTCCTTTCCCTCTATACTATTTGAAGGCGGATCAGAGCCATTTACCTCAACAGTCCCCACCGTTCGGATCCCAACCCCATCCAATCCTACATGGCTCCACCGTCCGGTCCTTCCAACCAGTAAGTCCGAACACCCAATGCTTGATCAGATAATTTCACATAAAATTTCATTGATAAGCCCATCTCTCTAATAGCTGTTCTTCTTTTGGATGATCTGTGATTGCGTTAATTTCGCGTTAAAAGAGAAGATGCTGTTAGGAGGCAAAAAGGGAGAGCCCCTTTCAAATTTCTGGTTCCTCTCATATACGCCCCCGCCCTTCCTCTAAGTGAGTTATTACTATTCACCTTCGCCTCCGCCATAATTTTCCATTATTGATTATTTTTTCAATCTGGATTTCGTATGGCTCAAAATTTTGATTCAAATTTTGCTCTTTGTTTTTTTCCCCCAGTTCGTCTTTCCCTCCGGCATAGACCCGTTTTAAGAGATCGTTTGTTTACTGCTGTGCTGGCGGGGGCGTTTGCTCATGGCTTCTATCTGGTGTATCCTTTTTGGGCTTGGGTAGTATTGCTATCTTTCTATAGTTGGTTAATCTGGGACTGGGAATATGTGTTTTATATTCATGGTGAATGTACTCCGTAATTTATATGTTATGAGAAGATTATTTGTTTAAGATCTATCCCTTAAGCATCCTTAGTCCTACAATCTGAATTAGGTTTGCAATGTGGAGCTATACGTAATGTTATACTTCCTTTCATCCTAAGTCCACTTTCTTCCCCCCTTTGGGGGTGAACTTAGTTTTGAAAGTTGGTGTGACATCTATTGTTCATTACAAGCTCGAATTCCTTAGCACAAATTGGAATAGAAGGGCCTCAGTCATTTACTATTGAGGAATGAGGTTGAGAAAATCAGGGAGTTGATTGAGTTCCATGTAGGTTTGCAAGTCAGGTTAATGAGATCTGATCGTGTATTTGTATGGATAATCATCAGATAAGGTTATAATGTTTAGAGGATATCCTGTTTGATTGTGGAAGCCTAATTCTTATATTACCAATTTTCCATATGGTTCTGCACTTAGGGATTTTACTCTTGCGGTATCTCACTGAATTTCTTAATTATAGTTTTGGGTGATTGAGGCTGCTTCCTTGCTAGCTAACAATACATGTTTCATAGCTTTTATACAATCATATAATATGATACACCAGATATCATGCTGGTTATATCTGACACGTTATGATTACTGATTGCAAAGGACTCTGATGACCTGGATTTCTCATAAATTTATGTTCATTTGTCCTGACTTGTAGCATATGGTGAAATTTGGGAGATTTTGACAAGTAGTGATGATTAATGACCTGGTTCAATTGATTAATTTTATCTAATTATACAGACTAATGTTTATATGACTTGACTTGGAGCATAGGGTAGGTGATATGAACTTTGGCAAATTTCTGTGAGACAATTTCTTTCGTGTATCAATGGAAACTTACTGGCTCTAGCTGTATATCAAAAAGTTGATTTTGTATATGGAAAAGATATTGTTAAGATCTATGGATGTAGTTAATATTTGGAGTCATTTTGAACCATCTGATGAAGAAGCTTGAAATTCCAGGATCATTCCATTGAAAAGGTTAGTCAACAGTATACATCAATTCATAGGAAGATGTATCAAGAAATTTTCCACCAGATCTGAACTCAGAGGCCTAAATCTAAGGAGGTAAATGATGATTATAATGGAAAATAAATCAAAAAAATAATATTCCACATAATTAGGTTTGTAAGTAGAAACAAAAATAAAATAAATGAGATTAATGAACCTTACATGCGTGACTTATTAGCCAACGTAGAATGTTGCTAAGAGTAAATTTCTGAGGGAGACTTGGTAGCATGAGATACCTAAGTTCCACATTGAATAGCATGAAATGCTTTATGGGTTATTTAAGTTTGTTGGTTTCCCTTCTTAGTAATTAGCTTTTGGAGGAGAGTTCCCCCTTCCACTTGAGTACCAATACCCAAGTCCCATATTGAGCAGTTGAGACGTTTTATGAGATATTTAGGTGGGTTAGTTCTCCCACCTTAATAACTAAACCCATCCACTTGAATACTGTTCAATGACAATCACTTTTGTTGAAGGTTTTGAAACAAACACTGACATACCATGCGCTCTGATGGACTCAGAGCTTTTGGGCCTGGATTGTTAAAGGGCAATGGCAATAGAATAGGGACAAGAGAGAGTGAAAAGGGCCGCCCAGTTGGAAGAGAAAGGAAGTTGGGTGCTGTAAGGGTGAGCTGGAAGAGGAGAGATCGTGTGTGTGTGGGTGGAGAGGTTTATTAAGGGTTTAAGAGACTGAGAGGAAGGATAAGCTGAAAGTGAGTATAGTGAGGAAGAGACTCTAGCCTCTCGAATGTTAGGGAACTAGTGAGGGTGTCTGTGTTTTTCTATTATTTTTCTCTTTTTGTAATTTTCTTGTTAGACTTGCATAGTTACACTCTGTCAGATTGCTGCTGATCTTAATATCAAGTTGAGATTTGTTTCCATCAGAAGCTTGCTCCCTATGCTTTTGTCCTTCTAAAATCTCATGTTAATCTAATTGAGTGCTGCAAAAATCACCAATAGTCCAGGTTATGCTTTTGAAACTTTAAATAAGTGAGGTTAGTGTTTTCATTTTATCCCCCTTTTTCTTTCCATTTAAATCATAGAAGGTTCCTGAAATAAAAGAGGGATCTGTTGCTTAGTACCTTTGTAAATTTCACCCCGCCAACTTTCCTTATTATTTAAATAAAAGGTCTCCCAAGTTCCCAACTGAGTTCCCTTGATTGGTTATCTCCATTTGGAATTCTTGGAGTGTTCCTTATTTGCTTCAAGAATATCATGAAAACCCCTATATAATTCTTGAATTATGAGTTGTGGAACACACCACTTGAATCACCATCATTTCAAGAAGCTTGTTTATCACCATCACTGAGTTGCTTATAGGCATTCAAGATCTTATGCCAGCTCTTTCAAATGTTTCCTTAGGATCTGGTTCTCGCTCTTGATATTTGTCCTATCACTGTTCAACCTATCATAATGAGATGATTCACCATAAGTTCTAGTGTTCTACAACTTCTCTTAACTTTTTTGTATTGTAAAATATTTGGCTTTGAACGAACCTTTTATCCCAGGTTCTGCATATGTCAGGAAACAGTTCTTTGTAGGCTAGGCATAATAGTTTGGCAGATCCGAATTCTTCCTAGAGATAAAGACTTGATACAGACTGATGCCTCCAAGTAATGTGGAACTCAAGTACATGCAAACTCTCACAAGACACAACAAATTTTTCCTGTCTTTTCTACCCATATTACTTGTCCCATAGTCTCCATGAATGGAAATGATAATATCCTATGACCTTTTGTCATTTGATAAATCATAAAAATGAAATCAAATGAACTGGGTGAACTAATGCCGGTGTAGTGGCCATTCCAGCCATGGCAAAAGGCAGTATTTCCAGCCGATAAGCTCTACAGCTGAGCCTCCAAACACTGACCAAAAACAGCTTCATTCATCAAACTTTGTGCATTATTGCTATCTATGTGCTTTATTTTGTTGACTATAAATTGTAGGGGCACCAAGAATGGGATAGCCATGTTTTCGTTGCATCTAATGGACTCTAGTAGGTGATGAGCTTTCAGCTTTTTTCAACGGTGAACTGTCATATTGTTGTTCTGCTATGTGGTGTCAAATAAAATTCCTTGATCTCCTATCTGAATTTCTCTTTCGATTATCTTGTCACAGTGACACAGGTGAGAACAATGATGCACATCACTTATATTTTATCATCTTTCTGTATTAGTAATTTGATTATGTTAGCTTCCATCCCTGATTAGATAGCTGAGAACTCTTCACACAACATGGATCCTATTGCAAGCTTTGAATTTTCATGAATACAGAAAGCAATTATCCTATTCAGAACAAAAGATCTGTATCTCATTAAATTCATCGACCAAAATGGGAATAGCAAGATAACCAACCCAGGTCTCCAAGAGTAAATTCCACCGTATCAATTGTTCTCCAGGGCCATCAAAGTCTTTAAACTACAGTACACATGGATTTCGCTAAACCTCTAACCTGCATAATTGTAATCCTCAACAGGCAATTCAGCTGCTGTTCAAAATTCCTAAATGAGCTCAACTTGTCCACTGTCTTCAGTTGTCTGTTCGATGAGCCTTGCTGGAAGAGAAAGCTTAGTGTTTTTCTGTGTGTTAGTGATCTGTATAACTAGTGAATATGGATTATTCAGGATCAACCTTCTAACAGAGCCCATTTTGGCTAGGTGTTTACTCATTCTGCTAGCCTTTTTAGGTCCCAATTTTGTACTTATACTCCACTAAATTCCCTCAACCCATTTCAAGGCCTTTTTACTCATCCCTCTGCCCTTAGCATCTTCCTTCTCTTCTGTTAACTATTATTCTGGACCCTTGTTCCATCCAACAATGGTGGTTGGCTCTGCCTCTTCTGATTCGTTCTTTCAATTACAGCTACAAGGTGTTGTAGCTAAAATGCTCCCCAACCATTTTTCTTCCTAGACCTTCATGTACATTAAACTGAGGTAGTTCAAACATCATCATAATTCACTGTACCCCTCCCCGTTCTCTTCTATCACCTGTCCTTATTCTTTCCATTGTACATCCCATTAAGCTAGGATTTGATGGACATGGATCTATCAAAGTATATTGTTATGGTACCTGTGGTCTTTAATATAAAATCTAGTTTGTAGTGCCACTAGATTTTATAGTAAGGACTGCAAGTAGTAATTGTTATCTTGGGAAGGGATATAGGTGTTTAATATATCATCGTGCCAAACCACTATGGAATGTCTTGTTTTGCTAAATTCAACATATATATATATATATGTTTTTTGTTTTTGGAATGGAATATATCTTTCTCTTTGATATCTGTTTTAGTATTTTTCTCCTTAATGATTATATCCAGAACTGATCTTTACGACATTGAGAGCAAGTGATTATGTGGAGAATGATTCATACAGCTGATCAGCATTATCCGAGTAGCTTCAATAAGTTTTTGGCCATATTGCTGCTAACCATCCACGTAGGGCCGTAAGTAGCAAGGGTCAATTTTGGCTTTCTATGATTTTTCCATATTGCTATAGAAAGTGGCGTGCTCTGTATTTCTTTGAGAATTGCATCTTTTGTTGCGGCATAAATTCTGATTGATTCTGCAAGATTCGCCCGTCAATGGATGAGCTTGAATGTAATTTTTAAAGGTTATCAGAAATTTATCTATATTTCATAGAAAATCTTAGAAATCGTAATGAAACTTATTTTGAACTTCATGCAAAGCGTGGGTTTTGCGGTTTACTTATTCATTGCAAACATGATGAACGTTGTATATTGTTTATAATTCAATATATTAGTATAGCTGAACTTTTCATAAATGTTCTCTTTTAAACGTTGTATTTAATTGAAAAATCTAGTAATGGCCATTTAAAAAAATTCGACTTCATTTTTATGATGAGAGTGGCAATCAAATTAAATTCCCTAGGATGCCCTCTCAGGTGTAATTTTAAAACTGCCCTTCATGTAGAAACCTTCCTTTAATATGTGTAATTAATAGGGATAATTTGATTTTTTTTTTTAAAAAAAAAAGATGTTCTAAACTTGGGAGATATAGTAAAGTGGATTAAAAATTTATATTCAGGACTAAAGCAAATCCATAATTAGTTTTTATATTTAGAATAAGATGACGTTTGTCAATACATCCTCTTGTGAATTGAGATTGAGTATTGTGCTTATTATTTTGGTTGTCTATCCGGTTCACCAGAACTTTCAGTTACAATTGGATTCGTCCTTAGGCGGGCTTATGCTCATAAGAGAAAAGCTCCCAACATTATTTTTTTCATTCCTATGCTTTGAATTGAGGACGTGGTTAAGAGAAAACAAATCCCTTTCTACTTGCTTCTAGTAGATGTTGGTATCCGAGTATTGTGCTTATTAGGCTAGAAAGTTAAAAACTAGGCAGGATTGGATTGGTTGGGTCCCCGGTGGCTGGTCTTGAAGAAAGTTCGGTTTCATTTTTGAACTTGAGTTTTGGACTTTTCTTGGACTTACACGGGACCAAGCTAGACCGAACTTGGCTATTCAAGTTTGGACCCTGATTCCATATCATGGAAAAATCAAGTTGAACTGTTTTTCAAATTGACGTTATCTTTATATCAAAAAAAGAATCGTCCAGTAGCCAAAAAAAGGAAAAAAAGAAAAAAAAAAAGAATCGTCCATATCAAAGCCAACAACGTGGATTATGAAATATAATATATATGGGATGTTGTTGGCTTTGGACCCGGATTCGTCTGTTGCAGAGAAAGAATCGTAGAAAAATCAGATTGATTATCATCCTAATAAATTTTAAATCATGTCAAATCACAATTATCTTTCAATATTTATCTAATTTTATGGCGGACGACTTTTTGACCAAAATGGTATGTATCGATTCTATTGAATTAAATTGACAATTAATTCAGAATTAAATACGCACACAAAATGGTGTATTAAAAAAATACGCACGCAAAATGACTCAGATTTAAACTCATTAATCACAATATAACACATTTAATATACTCTTCTTGTCCTTAATAAAAACATATATCTGAGAAGTTAATTTTAGGTCTAAAAATAAGACATATTCCCTCCGATTATAATTATAGGATAACATTTGAGAATTTGTTATGGTCTTAATTATAAGACAACATTTAATTTTTTTGATCAATTCATAATTTACCCCTATTAATGTTCAAAGAAGAGAGGGAATGAATAAAATAGTGTTTGGGTGACTCCCAAAACCATGGTTTTCTAGCAACCAAACACTCTCATTTTTCTCATAATTAATTTTTCCACCAAAACCATGGTTTTGTTATAAGCTAGCCAAAAACTCTATTTTTCTCTTGAATCTAGTTTTTGCCAGAAAACCATGGTTTGGGGTGGAAAACCGTGGTTTCCCAATAAGCTAATACTTTCTTACATTTTTCAGAAGCTATTCACCAAAATCTATTATCTGAAATCACTTTTTTTCACTTTTTCTTTTCTCCAAAAACCATTCTTTAAAAACTAATTCAAACACATCAAAAGAAAGATGACTATGATGTTTTAAAAAATACATATCATATTAACTAACTCAACTAAATTTTTTAATATAATTAAATTAAGTAAATATCTCATATATCGAAGATTGCAGGGAGTAGTATTCTTTTAATCAGGCAGTGTTCAATTTTAATGTCAAATCCATGCCAAAGGAGAAAAGTTCACTAATTGTTTGCGCGTAAACTAAGACGTTTTTGCCAAGAGCCTACGACTCAATTGGCATACCAAAACTCCCTTAATTGAGATATTGTGGGTTCATTCCAAAACTCTCTATGGGGGGAGGGTTATATGTTAAGGGTGATTTTTTTTTTTTAAAAAAAAAAATACTAAGACGCTTTTAAGTTTTAACCAGAATGGCCGTAGAACCTTCAATAAATGACAATGATGTAGAGCAGGTAATTTAGTCCAAGCCGAATAAGCTTTAAAAATTCAAAGGTACGGTTAAGAGAGAGTGTGGTTTTTGGTGTATTGGATTTTTTTTCAGCCTCGCTTAATAGGGCCCAAAACATTTGGGGCTAGCCCGTTCAGGTTTTGGGTAGTCCAAATACCTGTTTCAGTCATCGAAGGACTTCAGTTGGCTTGGGATTTGGATTTTAAGAAGATTATTTTGGAATATGATGCGGATAATGTAATCAATTTGATTTTAGATCATGCCTCTATTTCTTGTAGCAATCTAGTCTTGAAAGTTAGGGAATTGTTAACGTTAGGGTGATAGGTTGATGTTAGAGTTATCCCTAGAGATTTTAACTGTATTGCTGATACTCTAGCTAAGTTAGACATTTTTGATTCTGCTATTTTGCCTGAGTGCCCCCCTAACTTTCGAGGTTGGGTGGATTGTGAGTGTTTGGGATTTAATTCCCCTTCTGTGTAATTTAGTATTGGTAATGTAGGCTTCTAGCCATCCTTCTTAGCAAAAATAAAAAATAAAAATCACTATGACTCATCCTTGGGTTTCACTGGCGAAGGGGTCGGACTTCCTCACCTAAAGGAAGGGGGGTTTGATCTTGGAGTTGGTTAAGGCGCTGAGAGAGGCATCCTAGGGGTTTACAAAGTAGTGGTAACGCTAGGCGAAGGTGGAGGCATGTGTACTCTTTAGCCCAGAATTCTCTGTAGACTAGGCTCCAAGCGCTCTGCTCTTGGATTGTAGGTGAGCTCAACCCTTTTCCTAAAATTTTTTTTATATAAAAAAATATCACTACGATTCCCTTTCGTCCTTGGGTTCAACTGACGAGGGGGTTCGACTCACTCACCAAAAAGGAAGGGGTTCGATCCTAGAGTTGGTCAAGGTGTTGGGGGAGGTATCCTAGAGGTTTACAAAGTAGTGGAAATGTTGGGAAGAGGTGGAGGCATGTGTACTTTTTAACCCAGCTCCAAGCGCTCTATCCTTAGACTGTGAGTGAGCCTAACCCCTTTTTTAAAATTTTTTTAATAAAATATATATATATATATATATATATATATATATATATATATATCACTACAACTACTCCAACTCAATGGAGGTAAGTTTAACAGAAAGAGTTAGTGTATCAAATTCCTATTTAGAGGGTGCTCACGTCTGACAATGTTTTAAATAAAATTTCATGCTCAATCGATGGAGATTAATAGAAATAAAGGCACCTACTAAGTATTGCTCTTGTTTTCTACATTTTTTTTTTTTTTTGATAGGGATGGTGGATAGAGGACAGCACAGAAATGAAGTTTAGCGTTTGAATGAAACCTTAAACAACATGAAATGAGCAGGGGGGAAAAAAAAGCGTTAACATTGTCCCAAACAAGAATACTAATACTAATGAAATTACAGCCATGCCAAAGTTTGAACCAAATACTAATATTAGGACCGGCCTGAATAAATTCTGCCCAAACTACGAGCTCTACATCTATAACAAATCCTCTAAATTAAATTAAATATTTCAATATTTAAAGTTTTTATTTTTAATAAGTTGAGGACATTTATGTAAGAAATCATCAAAGGGCCTACATTGAATTTTTAGGTTTGGATTGTAAATAATCTTCTTTTTGGACACTTGATTGAGATATTCCCTTCAGTTTTTGTCTTTCAAGCATGTTTCCAATTCATTCCAGTTTGGGTAAATACAATTCTTTTACTTAATCCCGTTGGTTCCTTTAACGCGGTAGTGGCCGAGATCAATAGACTTCATCAATTATTTATTTATTATAATGAGTAGAAATATATAATTAAGGAAGAATGACAAGAAGGTTTAAAAACTTTAATTTATTACTGCTGAGTCAAAAAAAAAAATTGCTGAAAGACCAGTAGTAATTATCAAGTCAGCTGAAAATATGATTATTTTAGTCATAAATAACTGATTTGAGATTTTAATGTTTGAGTGATATTTTCTTGTCTTTTTTCCAGAAAGTCTAAAATTTGTTGTTGTTGATATTATCATTCAGTATCTAATTCGTAGCTGCATCTTCCAATAAAAGTGTTTTCTTTGATACTTGAACTTAATACCTAAAGCGATTCAGTGCAACCCTACATCGCTACACCAACTTTATATTGGTAAAGCTTAAATGTCTTATTTGCAACTAATACTTTAAAAATTTACAACTGGTTGAATTTATATTTACAAGTAATTTTTAGCAAAGATTTTTTAGACCTAACTGTTAATAAATTGATTATTTAGGGCTTAACTATGACTTGCCCCAAATTCAAAGTGGAGATTTTATTTTTAAATATAGGAATCAAAATGATTCAACGTGCACGCACAAATCAATCCATACCAACCCCAATATAAATAAAAATAAAAAGGGGCCCAATTGGTCTTCTGCGTGCAAAAAACCACACAATCACTTTGACTTTCAGATTGACTTGAGTGCATGTTTAAATTAGTTTTTACCCTTGTCCTTACGTTCAACTGGCGTGGAGATCGGTCTTCCTGACCTTTAGGGAGGGGGTTCGATCCCTACGTTGGTCAAGGTGCTAGGGGAGGCATCTTAGGGGTCTAGGAAGCAGTGATAACGTTGGTAGAGGTGGAGGCATGTGTATTCTCTGGCTAGTATCCCCTGTGGATTTGGCTCCAAGTGCCCTTAGACTGTGGGTGAGTCCAATCCTTTTCCTAAAATTTCAGTATCAAAAGAAAAAAAATAAAGAATAAAAAAAGTTTTTAGAGAATAGTTTTTACGATTTATGAAATAAGCATATGAGAAAAGTTTTGTCTCAGCTTAGCTTCAGGGAAGGACTTCTAAAAACTATGATTTTGGGATTCCCAAATATGCATGTAACGTCATAATCAAACCAGGTTGTTTACAATAAAATATTATCTCTCTCTCGGTGCAGTGGCACAGCTGGTGGTATTGAGATGCCTTATATCTCCCCTCAGGTCCCGTGTTCGAATCCCCCTCCCCTCGCCTTGTACCAAAAAACAAAAAATATATAGGCACAAAGATTGTATCTTATCGCTTGACTTTCATGGGTCTGGAGTTTAATTCTTAAAAGAGACACTAGTGTTTGTAAAGGCCACCGCAAACCCTAAACTGAATACCTGGTAATCATATCAAAAGAAAAAGCCACAAAAATAATCAGTGGAAGGGCGACAAAACTTCTAACATACAAGAAAGGACTACTAATAATTAAATTGCTCACTTCTAAGAAAGAAGATTTATCTATAAACATTCTATTTGAAAGTTACTTCAGATTGGGTGATCTTGAGTGGGATACACGTTGTGTTGATTACAGCTTGTAAGGGGAGTGAATCCTAGTGAGAGGATTACTTCGAGTACAGAGTGTGTGATCAAGCGAGTGTATTGATTACAATTAGCAAGGGGTAGTGAATTCTAGTGAGAGGATTACTTCGAGTACATAACGTGTAATCGAGTTAAAAGCAGATAGTGGATTGAAAATCTCAAGTGGAACTTGGGGACTGGACGTAGACCAAGGATTGGGCCAAACCAATATAAATCACAATTTGCATATTCTCTTTCCTTATCTTTTACATTTCTAATATATACTTATTTGAATATCTAACTGTTGATTTAAAAGTTGTGAAAAGATTTTCAAAGTTCCTCAAGTTTTATCAGACACTCAATTCACCCCCCTTCTTGGGTGATAGTCAAGTCTAACAGCTGGGGATACTTTAGGAAAAAGTTTATGCGTATTTTTACACCTTAACCTCTATATATATAATTAGTACATCCCTAAAAGCAAAGACTACATTTCCCTTTTAAGTAGTTTTATCATCAATTGATATATATATATATATATATATATATATATATATATATATATATATATGTCCAATGGTTATATCTTATTTACCTCAATCATTGAGATCTTGTAACTGTACCACGATCCCCTTTTAATTCCTTAGGTCTTTTACATTGGCCATGGTTCCTGGTTCGTCTGATTTGATAAGAATCTTGCCTAGAAAAATATAAATTAAACCTACCAAAATCATGTCTAAATATGTTTCCTTTTTTCCTCATAAAAATTAGGTGGATCCCGTTCATTTAAACAATGTCTTAGAAGTATGAAAAGCCATTAGTTCTACTATATATCAGGTTCTGGATAATGCCTCTTGCTATATTTTTTATATTACATCCTGTTCTTAATTCATGGCTCAATTGTTTAATTTGAGAAGATTAAGATTAAAAGTATTTTTCTTTATCATTTTTTTCTAAACTAATTTGTTTAACTTATAAATTGATATATAATCTAACGATATATATAAGTATTTTAGAGAGATCATGTAATATATACTATGATTAAGTATTTTATTTAGTTTTCTTAATCTTTTCAACTTAGTAAATTAGGTCTTTTATTAAGGATTAGTATTTGATATTTATCGATGTTTTGGTGAGTAATTTGGTCTTGTATGAATTAAATTGTAGACCGTATTCTACACTTGAATTTCACTCAAATTCAGCCTACGACCATAGAAATTAGAAGCACCTGTTTAGAACTGCTTTTATACATATATGTCTGGTTGGTGAGGAACAAAAGGGTCAATGGTACTGATAGTGAAGGGAAATCTGCATGCCTTTTGGTACAAGACAAATTTGTTATGTTTGGTTTGTCTTGCCATTAAGATTCATGAATATATATTTTGTGGTTAACATTAATAATGAGTGTTCCTTTCCGATCCATCTCAATCTCATGGCTAAAAATTTCCCACTACTACCGAAAAAGGTTGCTATAATGCTTTTTTTTTTTTTCCTTTCCAGATTATGGCGTTTTTCAATCGTTAGGTATTTGAGTGGATATTTTGTTACAAGTAGATCTAGCTTCGTAAGGCCCTGCACCCGGAGCCAGCTTCCTCTATAAAAGGAACCTTGCATTTAGTGGTGGATCTTGGAGAAAATGTTTGAGGGGCTAAATGTATACTTATTAACTAATAATTAAAAAAATTTATGATTATATAACACTTTTAAAATATTATATTAAATTTTACATTATATTAAATGTTTTTAAAAAAATTCTGAGGTTTGTCATGATTTCTTAGACTTTTGATATTAGGAGTAAAATGATGGTAATTTGTTAATTATTCATGCAAATTATTTCTTAGACTTTTGATATTACTTGTTCTTAATTTTGTATTTTAGGTGTTTAAGAAGAAAATTTGAGATTATGGAGGGTCAGAATGAATGTTTTGAGGATTGGGAAAAGTTATAGAAAAGTCCATTGAATTTCTGAAAATTGTAATCAATGAAGAAAAAGGGACTAAGGAAAGTTACAAAAAAATACCCATAGTTTTCAGAAATTATAGCACGTCTACAAACTTTTTAAAGATTTGTACTTTAGTCCCTTTTAAAAAAAACATTTTAAAAAAAAAAACTAAACATTTTTTTTTGGGGCCTAACCCTAATAAAGATCCGCCATTGCTTGCATTGATAAGCACTAAGAGCTCAACATTTCCATAAATAGTTCGATATAATTTAGATGGTTCAACTTGAATTTTCTTATCTTTTGAAGATAGTATCTTAATTTTGAATTTTTTTCAAAAAATAATTTTTATTTATAAATCATTAGTTTAAAATTTTAAAATTTGAACCGTTAGAATTCTATCTAACATGTGTAGATCTCACAATAACTATGAGCTCTTGGGTGCTCATCATTGCAACAAGCATTGAAATGGTTCCCTCTACAAAATGCTTCAGCTTCAATATTTTTTAAATTAAAAAAAAAAAAAGATAGAATAGACCATCTTAATAATTAATCCAGAGCCATCTATATAAGATTCTGCTCCTCAGTTGGGTTTCATTATTGCCTTAACGAGCGTAGAACATTTCACAAGATGTTACCTTAAAAGTGTGATTATTTCATTAATGCATCACAAGGTCTTCATGGTTCCAATTAAAAAAAAAGGTATGCTACCAATCTACCTCTATTGACGGCCTGGAAAGTCTATTTCTTAGAACTATGAAACAGTCAAAGAATAGCTAGGTAGGTCTCTTTGGTCAAATGATTCTGCTGATTGCAAACCGTTCAATGAAAGAATATACGGAAGTGCCCGCCAATGCTAGATGCGATATAAGGTGTTAGTTTAATATTGTTTTCTGGCTTATATTGATTGGCTGCTTCTCACTTATTCTCCATCATAAAACAAAGGTGTATTTGGAATTAAATTTATTTTGGGGTTTTAAATTAGGGTTGAATGTTTCTACTTTTGCTGCAGAAAATGTTTTTCTGTCACACTCACATAAAAGTGAGTAGGTCTCATTATAAAGAGAAGAGACAAAAAATATTACTAGGACCCGCTAACTTTTGTGTGCGTGTGGCAGAAAAAATCTTTCTACAGCAAAAGCAAAAACATTAAACCCAATCTAAGCGCTCCTATAAAGTTTTCATTACTTATTAATTCCCCACTCATTTAGCTTTACCCTCATATATATATATATATATATATATATATATATATATATATATATATATATATATATATAGGGTTAAATACCAAATTTACCTCGGAAGTTTTGATAAAGGGGCGCTCAGCACGCGGAAGTTTTTATGGTACCAAATTTGTCTGGGAAGTATTCAAAAGGTACCAAATTTGCCCCGGAAGTATGAAAAAGGTAGCAAATTTGCCCCTCCGTTAATTTTAACCGTTAAGTTTAACTGAGTGTACACGTGGCATGCCACCTCATCACACGTGACATGCCACCTCATCAATCAAAAACTATCATTTTTGCCCTGAAAGTAATCATTAAGGAGCAATTTTGCCCCGGAAGTTTACAAAAGTAGCAATTTTGCCATTCTTTCTCCCAATATTAAATTTTACTATTAAATCAGTCAAAGACCACACATGTCATGCCTTGAAAAGGTCGAACTTGGAGTTAGAGAATGAGATCCTTGAGATGTTGAGCTCAAGGCAGCCAGAATTTGTGAAGCCAAATTGGTCACAGGAAGCACCACTTATAATTTAAGCAAATGATCAGACTATACAAACCAAGGTTCATAAAACCAGACCGGTCGTTGAACCAGTCAAGGTACTGGATCAAGGGTCAGTGGGTCAAACCGGAGTCAAACCGGGGCAAACCGATGAAAATAAAAATTTCATGTTATTAATATGAAATCATTAAAACAAATCTTTTTCTTAATACTGTTATGGACTGGCCCAAAGGCCCAAATCCATAGTGTGGCCCAACGGCGAGCAGGTCCGGAACCATGATTCACTGAGTATGGGTCTTAGATTCGGTATCTCAACAGACCCAATCCACCCCTTGGCTAAACGCCTCCAAGTTTTAATCGAACTACGTGGACTTTGATCCCTTCAAAGGGTACATAGGCTCTAGGCTTGACACCTAGTCAAGTCCAATTAGTCCTGTTCCCAGAACAGAACAAATACCACCCTCCGATAAAAAAACATGTCTCACTGCACTCATATACCCATTAAATAATGAGTTAAAGTATGTCGGTACCTCTTGAGGGGGGAAAAAAAGGTATGTTGGTTTCCGGTCTGAACCGGCCGGTTCGGTCTGGTTTTCAAAACATTGATACAAACGTAAGTGATGCTTCCTTGAGCTCAACGTCTCAAGGATCTTCAGTCCCTGTGACTAGTTCGGCTTCACAAATTCTGGCCGCCTAAAGCTCAACATCTCAAGGATCTCCTTCTCTGACTCCAAATTTGACTTTTTCAAGGCATGACATGTGTGGTCTTTGATTGATTTAATAGTAAAATTTAATATTGGGAGAAAGAAAGGCAAAATTGCTACTTTTGTGAATTTTCGGGGCAAAATTGCTCCTCAATGAAAACTTCCGGGGCAAAATTGCTCATTAATAAAAGCTTCCAGGGCAAAAATGATACTTTTTGATTGATGAGGTGGCATGCCACGTGTGATGAGGTGGCATTTTAACGATCTACGTGGACTTCCGTCACGTTTGGGGAAATTTGATACCTTTTTAATACTTCCAGGGCAAATTTGGTACCAAAAAAACTTCCGGGTGCTGAGCGCCCCTTTATCAAAACTTCCGGGGTAAATTTGGTATTTAACCCTATATATATATATATATATATATAAGTTTATCGTTTGTCATATCACTTGACATAAGGTTATGTCAAGTCACCCTAAAACTACGTTATTTTGGGAGTTAGGGGAATTAATGAAGTGTGTTTTAGTAAAATTAACACCCTTCATTAATTCCCCTAACTCTCAAAACGACGTAGTTTTGGGGTTAGGGTAATTAATGAAGGGTCTTTTGGTAAAATTCATATAATAAATATAAAAATAAATACACTAAAATACCCTTCATTAATTCCTTTAACTCTCAAATTGACGTAGTTTTGGGGTGACTTGACATAACCTTATGTAAAATGACATGACAAACAATAAATCCTATATATATATATATACGGGAGTGACCCCGAAAGGATCGGAAAGGGGAAAGGGGAAAGGGAGAAAGGGGAAACAGAGAAGTAGAGAAAATAACTGGAAATTTAAAGCACAAAGTAAAGACTGGAATTAACTATGCAGAAAGAAATAAAAAGATGAGATAAGAATGGGTGTAGGCACGCAGCTAGACTTATCTCATCCGAAGAGAAGAAGAGAAATGCAGATGCGAAATAAAAAGAAGATGAGATAAGAATGGGTGTAGGCACACAGCTAGACTTATCTCATCCAAAGAGAAGAAGAGAAATGCAGATGCTCAACATCATAAGGAAAACACAAGTTTATTCAAGAGGAAAGAACTTACAAAGGCAGAAAGTAAAAAGAAAGCAGCGGAAAGATAAAGAAAGAATGTAGAGAGAAGGCAGAGGAAAGGTGGAGAGAATGGTTAGAGAGAGAGGGGGAGTGGTTCCGAACCTGCCTACTACAGACCAGGACATCTGCTTAAATAGACTAGCTCGGGTCACTGTTTGAACAGCTCCGGTTGGTGACCAGTACTGCCAGTTTTGGTACAGTTCCAGTAAGTGACCGGCACTGTTTGTTTACTTGTAATTAACTACAGTATATATCGAATCTAATCGTACATACCGTACCTAACTACAGTGCTCTACGTATTACAGTGTTTTAGTGTTACAGGTGAAATTTTCTAACACTATCTGCAATACAAAGAGGTTTTATAAAGAAATTTTACAACTTTATACATGGAAACATTGTTTGTTTGGAGTCTCCGTCAAAAGTTGTAAGATTCTCAGTCTTCTCCAAGGTTGACAATGAAATCTTCATCTTCATCATCATCACTTGAATCAGGCTTTGATGTCCCAGCCTCATCTTGCTTTAATTGTTCAAGCAAAATGCTGAGTTGTTTGATACAGTCTTGTTTATTTGATGCAGCTGCGAGAGTATGCTGAAAAAATTCTTCTGATTTAGAAATCGACTTTGTTCTTCGGCACAAAGGAATTCTGGGTTATCCTTGAACCATTGATCTACTGCTTTACAATCTGCATTTGTTTGTCTGTATTTGCCCCACCAGCATACAAAGAGTTGTCTCTGTAATACTGGTAACATTCCATAAAGATATGCTTTAGATCTGTGCTCTAGAACTAAAAAAAAAAAAAAAGAGTCTGGAATTTCAAGAGAAAATTTTATGTTTGATTTCTTGCATATGATGGCTGAGTTTTTCAGTGGGATGTCTAAGGCTATAAGTCCCATGAATGGCAGAGGGAGTATCAGGAACAACTATTTGTTTTAGTTGAGTAAGGGGAGTTTGAAGATCAGTAGTAACTTGATTTTGATGTTGCAAACTTTGGCCAATTTGCTTCATGAGATTTGTGGCATTATTTTTCTTTTGCAAACTTGCCTTAATTCTTGGATCAAGTTGGAAAGGTTTGAACAAAGGTTTGATTATAGATGGGGATTGAATTGTAGAAGTAGGAGAAATTTGTTGAGAAGGGGTTTTGACAATGTGATCTCCAATAATTTGAAGATACTGATTTGTGTAATTGTTTTGTTCCATAAGATTTTTGATATCTTTTGGACAAATAGGGTTTTCAGAGTTTCTAGTTTTGAAAGGAGAGGCTATAGGAGGGTTTTGTCTACTATCTACAATGCCAGGAATTTGGTATGACCTTTTTGGAGGAACTTCTGAAGAAATAGTTTGTCCTTCAGATGTTTTCCATTCTCTTTTGGTCATATTTATTGTTTGACCAAATGGATATTCTATTTCTTCTTGTAAAGTATAAGCTTCAAACCAAACAAAAAATGGAATATTCACTTCATACTTTTCAAGGAAACTGTAGAACTTTTCTTGGATCTGCTTTCGCATTAATCCTTTAAAATGTTCTAAAAACCAGTTTCTTTGCAAAGTATTTGATTCTGAGTAAAATTCCTTTTGCAAACTTTCTTTATCAATTTGAAATTGTTGTTCAAGAAAACCAATAGTTGGAGGTTCACCTAAATCCATATAAGACAAAGAATCAGCCGAATTTTGGTCATCCTCCCTTTGGTAGTTTGCATGAGGAATTGTTCCCGAATTATCAATATTGAGATGTTGGAAGGTAGATCGGAAGATGGTTGTTCATCCCCTGGCCGTGGTGGAGGATTATATTGTGGAGGAGCTTGTTGCTGAGGTGGTGGAGGTAAAGGAGTATTATTAGCTTGTGGTGGTGGAGGTAAATGAATAACCGAAGGAAGGGATCGTTCTGAAGGAAGGGACCGTTCAGAAAAACTGGAATTCCTTGGTAATTCAGAATTTGCAGATCTGAAATCTTCATATTTTGAAGACATGGATGAAGTAGAACTTCTAGGTCTGTCAAAAGCAATTCTAACAGATCCCGATTGTGTTTGAGAAATTCTACTGATTTGGGCTACAGATCTTGGAACAGCTTGGACAGCTTTATCCATAACCCAATCTTCTGGAAGGGTAACATCTTTCCACATAATAGTTTGGGGAATCGTGATATTTGTGTTTGAATAATCAGTGAGAAAAACAACAGTCTGACCGTTGTTAGGAAGATTTTTAACCTTAGATACAGAAGAGTTTGAGACCTTATACTGTACTCTATATATTAGAGTAACAGGTATAGATCCCGATTTCATGTTAAAACCATGAAGTTTAAGATTGAGTTTGAGGACATCAAGAATGTTTTTATCTTTTAAATCAACTGTTTGATTTGGGTAACAGTTGAAATAAACAGGTCCATTATGAAGTCCAAACTCAGCAGCAGCCAAAAGAGAATTCGCAAAACTGTAATGTCTTGCATCTCTGAGACAGACTAGACCAGAGGCATTAAGGCCTCGTTTAACAAGGGGTTTAAGAGCAATTTGTACACAACCGATGTGTAAAAAGTTGTAATCAGTTTTGTGTCTATGGATGGAATGTGGAGAGAGGAGGAAGAATTCCTCTTTCTCAGGTTGAATAGCAATGGATTCTTCGACAGTCTTGATCACATAATCAAACTTCTTCAACCATTGCCTTTTGTCAATAAAAACATCTCTGTTGTCAATGACAGGAAGAGTCCAATCATCTACAGTTTGGTTTATGTTTTTGAAATGAATTTCTTCATCAAAAATATTATTTGTGGAAGAATATGCTTCATCATTGTTTATGGAGGAATTTGGAGTAGAGAAAGAAGATGAAGAAGATGAAGGACGTCGAGAAAAAGAACGGAAAATGGAAGACATGAAACAAAATGTAAAGTGCAGAGAATAAAGGCAATAAAAGTGCAGGAGAAACAGAAAATAACAGCGAAATAAACAATAATCGTAAATCTCCCTTCAATTAGTATCATTACCATTAGGTTCCATAGGGGTATATTAATTAAAAATTTACTGAGATTTACCGATCTAAATATTTGGTTGGATATTCAATAGAATCCTTAGATCTAATGCTCCTTAAAGACAGAAAGTAAAAATGATAACGTGTTAATTTTGAACGTCCGAACCTAGTCAGGTAAAACCTGTCTGTGGTTAAATCTGGACAACTTAAGAAGAACAACGTCGTTAAAGATCCTAAGCCGGCCATAAGGCGGCACTATGTGATGAATCTAGATTTCAATGAAAATCTTATGCTCAAGATTTACACATATGAGAGCCTACAGTGTGGGGCGAATTGCCTGCCATTCATGGGACTTATAGCCTTAGACATCCCACCGAAAAACTCAGCCATCATATGCAAGAAATCAAACATAAAATTTTCTCTTGAAATTCCATACTCTTTTTTTTTTTTAAGTTCTGGAGCACAGATCTAAAGCATATCTTTATGGAATGTTACCAGTACTACAGAGACAACTCTTTGTATGCTGGTGGGGCAAATACAGACAAACAAATGCAGATTGTAAAGCAGTAGATCAATGGTTCAAGGATAACCCAGAATTCCTTTGTGCCGAAGAACAAAGTCGATTTCTAAATCAGAAGAATTTTGTTCAGCATACTCTCGCAGCTGCATCAAATAAACAAGACTATATCAAACAACTCAGCATTTTGCTTGAACAATTAAAGCAAGATGAGGCTGGGACATCAAAGCCTGATTCAAGTGATGATGATGAAGATGAAGATTTCATTGTCAACCTTGGAGAAGACTGAGAATCTTACAACTTTTGACGGAGACTCCAAACAAACAATGTTTCCATGTATAAAGTTGTAAAATTTCTTTATAAAACCTCTTTGTATTGCAGATAGTGTTAGAAAATTTCACCTGTAACACTAAAACACTGTAATACGTAGAGCACTGTAGTTAGGTACGGTATGTACGATTAGATTCGATATATACTGTAGTTAATTACAAGTAAACAAACAGTGCCGGTCACTTACTGGAACTGTACCAAAACTGGCAGTACTGGTCACCAACCGGAACTGTTCAAATAGTGACTAGAGCTTAGTCTATTTAAGCAGATGTCCTGGTCTGTAGTAGGCAGGTTCGGAACCACTCCCCCCCTCTCTCTAACCATTCTCTCCACCTTTCCTCTGCCTTCTCTCTACATTCTTTCTTTATCTTTCCGCTGCTTTCTTTTTACTTTCTGCCTTTGTAAGTTCTTTCCTCTTGAATAAACTTGTGTTTTCTTTATGATGTTGAGCATTTGCATTTCTCTTCTTCTCTTCGGATGAGATAAGTCTAGCTGCGTGCCTACACCCATTCTTATCTCATCTTCTTTTTATTTCGCATCTGCATTTCTCTTCTTCTTTTCGGATGAGATAAGTCTAGGTGCGTGCCTACACTCATTCTTATCTCATCTTCTTTTTATTTCTTTCTACACATTTAATTCCAGTCTTTACTTTATGCTTTAAATTTCCAGTTATTTTCTCTACTTCTCTGTTTCCCCTTTCTCCCTTTCCCCTTTCCGATCCTTTCGGGGTCACTCCTGTAGATTGGTATATATATATATATATATATATATGAGTTTATCGTTTGTCATATCACTTGACATAAGGTTAGGGCAAGTCACCCTAAAACTACGTCGTTTTGGGAGTTAGGGTGATTAATAAAGGGTGTTCTTATATTTTTGTTTTTGTATTTATTATATGAATTTTACCAAAAGATCCTTTATTAATTTCCTTAACGTCAAAACTACGTTGTTTTGAGAGTTCATTAATTTCTCTAATGACAAACGATAAACCCTATATATATATACACACACATATATGTATATAGCTCTTCAATATGCCTATAATTAAGGAGCACAATCAGGTCTAACTGCCAAAACATTCTCGAATTCAATGTGTGACCGACAGTTTTGAGTGAATTACGACCAATGAGTTTGGAATCTTATAATTAGCAATTACTATGAGCACAATTGACAGTACAGTGGAGTCAGGCAAACCGTATTATGAAAAAAAAAAAGGGGGGGGGGGGGGGGAATGTTCTTGTTTGTATTTGATGGTTAGATTTGATTCTAAATATTGGTTTCAATCTGTTTTATCTTACAAATTTATAATTTTTTTCCCTAAAGTATCCTATTAAATACATATGTTACGTTAAGGGGTTTCTATTTTATGGTAGTCAAATGAAAGATGTTATTTCAAGGAAATTAATTTATATTTGTTACAAATAAAAAACATAACTAATTTTTTTTTTAATTTGTCCAAATTAGTCAACTAACTTTTATATTGAGGAAGCTAAGATTACTAGGTAAGTTTTGATTTTCTTTACTATCGGGAAATATCATGATGAAGAAATGTGTGATGTGGTTACTATGTGTATTGGTCATATACTACTTGGCCGCCCATGGCAGTTTGATAGGAGATTCAACATGATGGTTATAAGAATCGCTAATTCTTTAACTTTAAATGCCAAAAAGTCACGTTGACTCCCTTAGGCATATTCAAGCTCATGAAGATCAAATGAAAATTGATACATAATGCAAAAAGAAAGATAAAGAAAAGAGAGGAAAAAATATAGAGCAATACCAAAAAAAAAAAAAAAAGAGGAACAAAATAATGAAAGAGAGAGAAAACAAGAGAGGTTGGAAAGAACAATAAAAAGGAAGATCATGAAAGAGAAAAAAACAGAGGTAAAAAAATATGATGCAAATAAAAATGTGAGCTTGTTTGTGACAAAAAGAAACGTAGAAAGAGCTCTCGAACAGAGGAGCAAGTTCTTGTGCTTTTGTTTAAGGACACCTATTTTTCACCTAATTAACCAACTTGATTCTTCTTTTCTAGTCCCATTTTTGAGTTGTTGTAGGAATTTAAGGAGTTGTTCCTTGAGGAGGTATCAGATGGGTTACCTCCTTTAATAGGTATTGAACATCAAATTGATTTCATACCTGGCACACCAATTCCAAACAAACCAGCATATAGAGCAAATCCTGATGAGACAAAGAAGATTCAATAACAAGTTGAAGAATTATTGAAAAAAAGCTTTGTACGTGAAAACTTAAGTACATTTGCTGTTGTTGTTATCTTAGTCCCAAAGAGAGATAGTAGTTGGCGAATGTGTGTAGATTGTAGAGCCATCAACAAAATAACAATTAAGTATCACTATATCATCCCTTGATTATATGACATGTTTGATGAATTACATGGTGCTACTTTGTTTTCTTCAGATTTTCTATGTGCCGTGTGTGCCAACTGTGCATAATGAATTAAAAAAAGAAGGTTGAAAAAGGGGTTTTAACTTTTAGTGTACTGTTTGTATGGGGCGAACTGTGCGACTTTTCTTTTAATATATGACTGTCGGTATGTGTGACATTTTGTGTATGAATTGATGAGCATTGGTGGGCTCCCCAATTTCTTTTGAACTTATGGCTTGGTGTTGGCCTGTTGGTGGTTTGAAACTAATTGAAAATAATGTTGGGCCTTTTTCTCATATTATTTGCTGTCATAGTACCAGAGTCCATGCATATTGTTACAATCCAACCAATCTTTAATTCTTTTGACTTTCCTTCCTCATCTTTGTTTTCTTTCCTTTGGCCCCTTGGCCGAAAATCCATGGCCCTTAGAAGACTTGATGATCTAATATATATTGACTAAATTACACATGCACATGTATTTTATAAAATATTAAATGTGACATGTGGCACCCATACATGCAAGAATAAGTAATATCTTGAACTTTGACCATGACATGTCATAAATTCAATTAATATTCTTATCTTTCCTATTTGGCCAAATTGGAGTGCATATATGGTTTCTTAAATGCTCTTAACAAATTTCAAAGGCATTGAATTCATACCCTCTCCTTACTTGGACATGTGGCCAAAAGTTAGTACATGATTGAGAGGCTTCAACACAAGGTTCTTAAATCTGAACTAGTCAAGGCACTGAGTCAAGAGTCAGTAGGTCAAACCGAAGCCAAACCAAGACCAAGCCGGTGAGAAATTGAAAAAATCAAAATTTTTTAAAGGAAAAATAAAAAGAACTAGTTCTGCCTCACACCCTTGATGACTCCCTAATTTTAGATGATTTTAAGTCTTATTTTAATATATTTGGAAGTTATCTTTGATAAATTATAAGGATTTAAGTGAGATTTTAATAAGATATGGGTTTAAATGAATTTCATTATAAATATTAAAGATCAGATTAAGATATACTAACCATATTGATAATAAATAATAATAATAATAATAATAATAAAGTGAGATTCTGAAAATAAAATAAAAACATTTCAGAATAATATTATTATTTGTTATTATGATTTCCACCTATCTATTCCTTTTATGTTTCCTTATCTTGATAGCAGCGCCCAATATCTTGAATCAAGAGATTTTGGGAACCTAAAAGCTAAATAGGCAGCGACAATTAAAAGAATGCACAAATAAATAGCAGCACATAGTACCTTGAATCAAGAGATTTTGAAAACCTAATAGGCAGCGACAATTAAAGAAGGCACAGAGGTTGCGACAGGGGACGACAAGGAAGAGAGAAAAGAGGGTTGCATATCAAGAAATATAAACATCACAAATCTACTATTCTCGGTGAACAATTAGAACAAAGGGAGAGAGAGATCATCTTCTTTACTCATCTCACTGAGAACAGAGGAGGTGATCAGATCAGGCGAGAGGAAGAGCACCGAACATCCTACCTCTTCACCTTCTTCTTCTCCCTACTTGATTTTTCGCACACAGCCTCCTTTTAGCCTTTGTCTCCCTTGCCGTCTGCATTCAAACTTGCTCCCACGTCATTGTCACAACCCGAATCTTCTTCTGCTTCTTGATTTTATTTTATTTTTCTATTGACTCGGTGACTCCTTAACTCGGCTGGTTCAAGCTGAGTTGGCCAAGAGTCACTGAGTCAACCCAGGTTTTGCCTAACTTGAACTGTTTTTTCGGTCGGTTCGTCAGTTTTTGGTTCAAACCGGCCGGTTTGGTCCTAATTCCTAAACTATGCTTCAACATTACACTTCTTGACTTTTGGCATATGATCTTATGCTCTCTTTCTTGCTCCTTGTATTGAATGAATTTATGCCTAATGGAAAGAAGCCTATGACTCATCACTCTTGTCTTAATTGCACTTGTATAGGTGTCTTATTACAAAGTGTACTTACTTCCCTAACATGACCTGTGGTAATATTTGATGCAAGAAGAAGTAGTTGATTATACTTTGACCTTTGGTATGCTTATTAAATAAAGGGTTAAGGAGCAATTTTGTCAATGAATTGTTACCTCAGGAGCGCCCAGCACCAATAACTTTTAATGGTACCAAAAATACCAAAAAACTTTTAAAATGTGCAGTCAGCACAATGCCGTTGGAAAAGGGTAACGTTCGTTTTCTAAGGTGCAGATTGGCCAATGAACTTTTACTCTATGAGAGCCCAACATAAAAAAAGTTTAACTCCAAGAGTGCCCAGCACAAGAAGGTCCATGTGCAATCTATCCAAAATTTGACTGTTGTAAGTCCTTTGCTGGACCCCCAACCATGTGCATTAGGGTTAGAAAAAGTGAATGCAACAAAAAAAATCACAAATTATATTAATTATATGATATTAATTATTATTATCAGTTATCTTTTGTAATTATTGAGTAAAATATTGTATTATTTACTATTTAAATTAAATTAAATTTCTGTTGTTGTAATTCTATTCAATCTTTTAAAAATATCACATATTTACGTGTGTATAATATGCATAAAAATTGATATACAGTTGCTGAGATTTTTTAATTATTGATATATGTGCACATAGTATGAGTAATTTTTTAGTTTGATTTATCATCAATTTAGAATAGTTAATGTGATGGGATCTTTCGGGTGCCCAAAAAATATTAGAAGCCTTTGTCCCATTTTTAAAAGTAATACTCCTAGAATACCTGCTTAACTAACAATAAGATTTGAACCCATAGTATGTTAATTTGGTATGCCGTATATCAATTTTCATAGGCAAAAATATTATATTTATACACATAAATATAAATGAATTTGATCCCTTTATTAGCAGAGACAAGAGAGAAGGACATACCCAAATAAATAAAGGTGACCTATAAATTATGTGATATTTTAAGAGATTGAAAAGAATTACAAGAACAAAAATTTAATTTAAATAGTAAATAATACAATATTATAGTCAATAATTGCATAAAATAACTAATAATAATAACTAATATAATTTGTGATATTTTTTTTTTTGGCTGTATTCACTTTTTCTAACCCCAATGCACATGGTTGGGGGTCCCGGCAAAGAATTACAATAGTCGGATTTTGGGTGGATTGCATTTGAACTTTTTTGTACTGGGCGCTCTAAGAGTAAAAGTTCGTTGGCCAATCTGCACTTTAGATAACAGACATTATCTTTTTTAAACTGCGTTGTGCTGACTGCACAATTTTAAGAATTTTGTGCTGACTGTACATTTCTAAAAGTTTTTTTTGGTATTTTTGGTACCTTTAAAAGTTATTTATATTGAGCGTTCCTGAAGTAACAGTTTGTTAGCCAAATTGCTCCTTAACCCTTAAATAAAATCCCTTTGGCCTCCTTCCTTCCTCCTTTTGGCCGAAAATAGAGTTGAGCACATGCATATATGTTTAATTAAATATTAAATACGCATAACATGCGGCAAATTGATTCCTTATACCGAAAACTCATTTTCGCACAACACAAAGCTGATAGAATTTTTAACTAAATTTAAAAATTCTTATCTCTTGGTAAAAATATCCAATTGAAGTGATTCTAAAGGTTATGTGACCATTAGGAAGTCTATTTTTAAAGAAAAATATCTCTCTCAATCAATCACACACCAACTATTCTAGAATCAATATTTAATACACACTGGTCCAAAAAACATTTCAGATTCTAGGGCTAACTTCAAAAATTCAAAACTCAGTGTGTCCAAGTCCAATTAACCCATATGGCATATCAAAATAAAGCTTGCCATGTCTACTCTGATTTTGAAAAGTTTCATAGCCATTGGATATCATTTGCTTAGTCAAAGGCAAATCATAAGATGGCTGCCTTCCCAGAAGCCTTAATCTGCCAGCAACAAGGGATATTCCCTCATCATATTTGTCACACTTCTTGAATTGGGCTCAATTATCTGTCTAATATAGGTTTATTCTCAAGTCTCTAGGCTCAAAATTTAGGATATTTCACATTACATCAAGTTCACCAATCATATAAGATCATTTGTCCTATTTTTTTTATGTGGCTTTATAGTTAAATGATACTCCCTTTGGTCCTTATTATAAGGCACCAACTAGTAAGTTTATTTGGTCCTTTTTATAAGGCATTTATTTATTCCCAATGAGCATTAGTTATTTTTTCCATGTCTACCCATAATTAATAAGGGTAGTAGGTGAGAGTAATAATTAATATAATATTAGAATTTAGGGTAATTAGTAGGGGTAATATTATAAATTTTAGATTCTAGGACAAATTTATTGACTTTAACTATTTTTATTAGTTTGTGAGAAAAGTTATTAGTTGATGCCTTATAATAAGAATTAAAGGGAGTAATAATTAAAAAAACATGACACATGGTCAAATGTGATTATATTAGAGAATTTGACAAAATGAATATAAAGAAATTGATCTAAGTATTTTCCTATACATACACTTATTTAATATGGTGGCCTTTTAAATCAATAAGATGACCTTTACTTGCATAAATGTGTGTGTCTATATATATATATATATATATATATATATATATATATATATATATATATATATATATTATACATTTTTAATTAGAACACTTCAAACTTGACCACTTCCATGCGCGCGCACTCATATGTGTATGTCTGTGTGTGCCGTGTACACAAAATTCATATATAAAGATGTAAATAAAAGATATCTTGTTGGTTTTATAGGCTATTATATTTAGTTCATATATACAAATATAATAATTCCAATATTTAAAACTCAACAAGATATCCTTTACAATTTGTGTGTCTGGATATATGCGTGCGCACACAAAATTAAGATGTAAATAATGTCTATCTTGTGAATTATTCAAGTTGAACGTAATAATTATTATAAAAGACTTTTTTATTTAAATCTCGCCAAGGTATTCAATATATCGATTACTTGCATCTTGTATCACACATCTTTAATATGCATGCATGCAAGTAACACTAAAAGAAATAGTTAATTAGCATAGAATTCCGTTACTAAATTCACGTAGCAATTCGCTAATGAATTAGTGATAATTTATTTGACGATAGAATTATCCAGTTTTATCCCTAAATTCTGTCGCTAATCTATTATTTTATTGTTGTAGTGTAAATAGTTTAACATTCTGAATTTTCAATCCCGAAACTTAGCTTATATATTTTGAGGTATTTTGTGTGAGGAATGAGTATAAGGATATTCAGATTTTCTTTAGAATTTATCAAAATTTAGTAACATTTCGTACATTATTTTCTCAGAATTATTTTCTATATTATTTTGGAAAAATAATTTTGTACGTATATATGTGTTTTCTCCCTTAATTAAATAATTTAATCTCGCTCTGTTGACACCATTAACCATGTAAATATTACCGTTGTTAGCCTCTGCACAGAAGCTAATAGCACTAACAGAGTAAGGTTAATTAAATTATTTAATTAAGAGGAAAAAACAAAAAAAAAATTAAAAAATTTAGTGAAAAGGATATTGTTTGTACAGAGCATTTCCTCCTCTTTCTCCGCCTTTTCCTTTTTCCAACAACGATCTAAACACGGATTACGATCACATGCTGCTTTCCGCTTGAACTTTTGTTTTGAAGTGCTGGTGGTTCCAAGTTGCATATCAAGATTCAGTGGTGACCACCACCCACATGCTCAATAAATAAATACTTCCCTAAAAGCAAAGGCATTTCCCTTTAGCTTTTATTATCAATTGATATATGAGAAGACGAAAGAAAAGAAAAACTTTTAAAAATGTACAATTTTAAATCAGATATTTCTCATAAAATGAGTTGTGAATTATTTATCAAGTCTCAATTATTAATTTTATTAATTCTTGGTAACAAATCTAATTTAAGATTTTACAATTTTAAAGTTTTTTTTCCCTATCATTTTTCGTTGATATATACATTCGGTAGGTATATCTTATTCACAACAATCATTGAGATCATGTTCTTGTCCCATGTGGTCCCCCTTTTAATTCCTTGCACTTCATTAAAATATCTATTTTTTCTTTTCTTAGAGCATCCATATCCTGGACATACTCCTTTTCATCTATAAGAATTTATGGGAATGTAGACTAATCTGAATCGAATTAGGTAGGACCACAAAGATTTCAAAGCTCTACTATCAAGTATTTAACATTGCTACATTCCTAGAGCTAGATCATTCGAAACCTTTAATTAAGTTGGTACAACCTTACAAGTTGAACCAAGTGCTTGATGGTATTGATATATCTCCTTTAACGATGGCCATGAATGGTTTCGAATGATCTAGCCCAGAAAATATAAATTAAACCTAGAAAAATCAAGTCTAAAAATGTTTCCTTTTTTTTTGTGTGTGTGTGTGTGTGTTTTCCGTTGACATCAGGTGAATGATCCCGTTCATGGTAAACAGTGTCTGAGAGAAGAATGGAGAGCCATTAATCCTACTATCAGCTTCTGCATACTGCCTCTTGCTGTATTTTTTATATTATTTCTCTAGTTTTTAATATAAGACTTAATTAACTAATTTAATTAGATTAAGAAAATTAGTTAAATTAGTTAATATGATATGTTTTTTTTCCCTTTCTAAAACACTATAATCTTCCTTAATTTCTCCCCCTTTCTCATACTTAATTATTGTTGAGGGTATGTCCATAACGCTAATTTAAAAAAAAAAAAAAGATAAATATGTGAAATAGGTTATAGATTTAGGATTGATACCAACTCTTCAATTAGATCCTATGTAAAGGATCAAAAGAGTAATATTTATGGATGTTTTCGTGAGTAATCAGGAAGGCCGTGAACAGCTACATTTGAATATCACTCAAATTCAGTATCTGACAATAGAATCAGCTGCTTGGATCTGCTTGTATATATGTCCAGTTGGTAAGGAACAAATGGGTCAATTGGTAATGATATTGAAGGGAAATCTACATGCCTTTTGGTATGTCAAGGCAAATGTTATGTTTGGTCCTTCTTGCCTTCAAGATTTGTGTGTATATATTTTGCGGTTAAGATTAATAATGAGTGTTCCTTTCCATCTTAATTTGATCCATGGCTAATGATTTCCCACAACTATATAAAACGACAATTTTAGCGCTTAACGTTTTTTTAGTTTGAAGCGTTTTTCAAACACTACGTTCTCAGGTGTTATACATTTTGTTATAAGTAGCGTTTTGTGAAGTGCTACAGAAGATGGAGGCAGTTGTAGCGCTTCTTGAAAAAACAAGCTACAGCTCCAAAATTGTAATTCAGGTTAATACAATTTTTGGTTCATCGTATTTGTCTTCATTTTGTTATTGGTTCCTATAATGTAATAAAATTTTGGATCATTTTGCTCATTGAAAGACTAAAACTTATAGTTTGAAATTTCAGAAACCAAAACCAAAATAAGAATAAAGTCATTGAGAGACCAAAGATTGTATTAACTCAATTTTTTTTTAAAAAAAAATAGATAGGCCATCTTAATTTCATGGCTATTGATTGATCCATACACCACTTCATCTTTGTCTATATTTAACGGTTATTTTTACCTATATTTAATATCCAAATGTTAAATATTTATATTTAATGGTTTTTAACCATTAAATATTGGGCAATATATTTAACTGTTTTTCAAATACAACCATTATTTATAAGGTACTATATTTGATGGTTATAAGGTAATGCCTGTTAAATATAGTGTGATCTATATTTAACATTTGTTTATTAATGATTGTGAAATATTTTGTACAATACTTAATGGTTGAAATAATGAATTGTAAAATATTCACACTAGAGACAGCGGTTTGTTTCTACAATACTTAACAAACAACAACTTTAATATAGTAATAACAAATACTTATATTACCAAAAAAAAAAAATACTTAAAATTAGTGGCAAAACCTTATATACATACAAAATCGCTTAAAAAGAATAATCTTTACATGCTATTTACTCATATCAATATTAAAGAAATGAGCTCATAAACCACTAGCATGAAAAACTGAACTGAACTCACTTTTAGGAAGAAGAGAAGAGTTCAAACACCAAATCTACAAACCTCAGAAGAAGAAACCAACTTAGATGCCTTTAGTAAGAGCACTCACCAAACCTAGAAAACTCCATAAACCACAATACCCACAAATGTGAACAACGAATGAGAGCTATGGAAGAGAAGGGAGTAAAATTACCAAGGGAGAGATGAGGAGAGCAAAATGGTGGTGGAGAAGCTGGAATTGAGTCATCAGAGCTGTTAGGAGTGAGCTCTCGGTAACTTGTAACTTTTTCAATTGTCAAACAAAAATGGGTCTAGAGGGCATTCTTAAAAAGGTATACACTTAACGGTTAAAATTTAAGCAACTATTAAGTATATTATAGTTTACAGTTATAATTGAAAAAATGTCAAATATATATGATCTATATTTGACGGTTGTTAAAGAACAACAGTCATATAAATAATAACATTTTTTTCTACAAAATTAAACTAATATATCATGATCATAGTATACAACTGTTAAATATTCTCTCCTACACTTAACAATGGTTTGAAAAAACTGTTATGCATTTCATTCCTGTAACTCCACATCTACACATGTTTCTAAGTTTTACTAAGACTGTTAAGTATGGAGTGTCAAATATAAACAAATATGTAGTAGTGATAGCCATATAAGATTCTGTTTTTAAGTTGGATTTCATTAATATTTCAGAAAAGAGCCTAGAACATTTCACGTGATATTACCTTAGAAGTGTGATTATTTCATTAATGCATTTCACATGGTCTTCATGGTCCCAAAATTGTAACAATCTCTTTGGTCAATTAGCTGGGTTGGGTTTCTCTCATCATCCTTTTTTCATTATCCCTTATAGTCTCTAAATCACATCCGTCCAATCAATACAATATTATTTTTACTTTTCTTTCATTTTTTCAATCAACGACCTAGATTGAGCCGCAGTGAGAGAAAATGAAAAAAGAGATATGAAGAGAATCTTCCTCCCAACAAGGCTTGGAACCCCAACTTTTCCTAGCTAGCTAGGAGGTGCCTGCCAATGCTAGGTGCTATACGGTGTTAGTTTAATATTTGCTCAAATTGATTGGTTTCTTCTCTTCGGTTCTCCCCCATCCGAAACCAAAGGCCGTTGGGATTTAAATTAATTTTAGGATTTTAAAGTTTTAACTTTAAACTAATTAGCGCTCCAGAAGTTTTTATTAATTATTAATTCTCCACTCATTTTGGCTTTACCTAAATATATTAAGCTCTTCAATGTAGCTCTACTATGCCTATAATTAAGGCGCACAATCAGGTTTACTGCCAAAACACACAAACAATACAATGCGTATGTGTGAGTGTGACAGCTTTGAGTGAATTAGGACCAATGAGTTTGGAATCCTGTAATCACCATGCGCATAATTGATGATAGTGGAGTCAGTCAGACCATATTATCTTATTTAAAAAAGAACAAGAATGTTGTACGTTAATACAACCAGACGGAGGAAGATGATCACCAAATTTAATAGTAATTAAAATAAAATATCTTAATTTCTTTTTCTTTTTCTCCTGGAAAGGAGAAGAGTCCATAAAACATATGGAGGTAGAAATATGCTAGGATAGGTTTTACCTATATAGGCCTGAGCTTGGTACAAAGATTTAAAGTCTGAGTTTGAGCTTGAGCCTGTATATAAACTTTTTTTAAGGTATAGGTATAGGACTTCAAAAGGCCTATTTAAAGTGTAGGCCTTTAAATATGTTTGAAATTTTATGCCTCAAAATTCATACCTTTAAACCTATTTGTAATTATACATCAGGTCTTGCCTAAGATTTATTCTTGTCGTAATATAAGTGTTTAGTAAGTGAAAAAAAGAATGCTTAGTGACTAATAACATATATTTTCTAAAATCAACCAAACATAACAAGTGGCATGTAAAATGGGGTTTTACCTCTTTTGCTTTCCCACATAATTTGGGAAAAACTTCTCCTACTAAGATTAAAATGTTTCATTTGGCACTAAAATAAATTTGCAGTAATTATTATGCTTTAGTGGACAACACAAATCAAGGTAGAGGAAATGTGAATAACATTGGCATGTGAAACTTACGATTAAGGCTAAGTTGGTAATTTTATATATAATTTATAAAATCATTTAGATTATATTGTATATAATTATATAGTAGAGTACATTTAAAAAAGTTAAATGAGCTAGGCCTGTAGGCTATACTTTATGATAATATGTCTGGCCTATTTATCTAAGGAGGCTTTTTAACTTTTTGCCAAGCTTTTGTAATTCGGCTATTCTGGTCAGAGAACCTAGTATGTGTATGCAATAGAAATAAAGTGTCAGTACAGAAGGGCACAAGATGTCTATACAGTTCCATTGGGTTGGTAGAAAGATGTCATCCAATTATATCATGAGGTATGGGATGATTGGTCAAGCAAAATATGGCAATATAATAATACACATGGCATTTCCAGGGCATATAGGTGTACCATGTGTTTTTGGGAGAAGACACCAGTATGTGGTACCATGTGGGCCACATGAGTCTAAATAGGAATCATTTAATAGGTTTCGATATGCATGCTAGGTAAGACTCGCGTAAAATCCTGAGCAAGCACCAATAAAATAACTTTAATAAAGTAAGTCATGATGACTAATGATGACACAAATTTTGGGTTGGTCCAAGGGGAATATGACATGTGTCCCCTTATCATGACACACTTTTGAGTTGTTGTAATAACAATATAACACATGTCTTCCATCATGACAAAGTACAAGGTTACTTTTGTGTTGGCAGCACCAGAATGCGCCACTTAGCGTTTGGATCCAAGGAATCTACCAGTCTACGATCCAAACATGTACTTGAGTTTTCTGAGCATTGGACCTGGGAATCAAATGAGGCGCTACCTCATTGCTCTTTCTCTATAAATTCAGCCAAGTAGCCATATGGAAGGAAATGAAAGAAATAAGAAAAGACAAGATTGAAATTGTTATGTGATGGTATACTGGTAAATAAGTGAAGTTTAATGTTCAAATAGTACTCCCATCCTCCTAACCGACTTGAACTCTCTTAATATCCAATATTTCCCATTTTATTTCATCTAAGTCGGCCACCACAAGAGAGGGACCGGAAGTGAGAGCTTGAGAGGCAACAGAAAGCAACCAAAGCAGATTTCACTTCTGACTCGACATTTATAGCTCCTGAGGCCTTCTCTAACGTTGTTCCTCTTGACGACAGCAACATCTTTATGGTTTTGGAATCTTGGTTTGAGGTGTTTAGTGTTGTCTATAAGGTGGAGGCACTGTCAAAATCAAGAACCAGTTATAGAAAATATTAATGAGCAATAACTAAGCAATGAATGATATCGTCATTGGTTAGTTGGTAGCTCCAAATTTAATGCTCTTCATATTTATAGTTGAACTCCATTAATTGCCATTGCTGAAGCTTCATACTATCCATTAAGAGGCTTCAAACTTTCCATTAGACTCAAAAGCTTTCTGATAGACACAAACCAGAGTCGTTAGAAGATTTGAGCATATGTCGCTTTCATGTTTCTGTCGACAATCTTCATACGACATACCTTTGGTTTGTAGTTTACCAAGGAAGAGTTGCTTTCACTTTCACTGGAATGGGCATCTGAAACCATGATCGTTTGACCTGTTCTGAATTTCATTCCATATGTGTGCTCTGTTTTCTGGTATGTATTTAATGATCTAACACAATCTTCGCTTTTTACGGATTTGCACTTAATCCTTTAGTTAATCATCTAAAACTTTTTAACCAATATGTTTAGAAGCATTGAGAAAACTAATGAGTAGTAATCAGATGTTACGAAATAATAACCAGAGATTTTGAATTTACCAAAGCAAAGAAGATGAAGTAATGTAAGAACTAGAATATATTTGCTCGAATACAAATTCCCTGTACTCGAGTACTATGCTTGAGTAAGAAAATAAACTTACTTGAGTAACCTTCAAGAGATAACACAGGAAGCTAGTGAGAGATATACAGAGAAGTTCATCAGACAAGCTTACTCGAGTAAGCATATACTCATACTCGAGTATTATGCTCGAGTATAGCTTTTGCATGCTTGAGTAAGAGCTTAATATATTAAGGACGAATGAACCTGCTTGAGTAACAAGATTTCCTTACTCGAGTAACATGATCGAGTAACAAAAATTTGTAGTTGAGTAACTTGCAACCAGTCCAGCAGTTCATCATGACCAAACTCTAGTGCTTTTGTTACTCGAGTATTGTACTCGAGTAGAATAATGTTGTGCTCTAGTATCATTTATAAAAACTATGCATTAAGGTCAAGCAACTTACTCGAGTAATCACTTACTTGCTTGAGTAAGCTTCTACTCGAGTAAGTTGATAACTGCTTGTGTACATGCTTCATTGAATTAAAACCTTTTCCTTTTTCAAGTTGTTATCATCAAAACATAAAACCAGGAACTAAGACAATTCAGAAGCATATCTTTAAAGGATGGTATGTTTTGGGTATGCCCATTTACAGCTACCATCTCGATGTCATCATCGGTTTGCTTTCGGCTACTCTCTCCAATGATCTTTTCATCATCAAAGGGTAATATTGGGTAATAAAATAGCATGTCTAAATCATCAGCAGTAAGAGCTCCTACTATTTTTACCTTTTACATTGAATAAACTTCATTTGGGAGTGGTAGGACCTCTTCCTTTTGTTGAAGTTTGGTGTTAAGGGAGCATGTTATGGTCAAGCCACCTTTGAGAACAGTGGGCACATTTTCCTCGCTCACCTATTTTCCTTACTCACCTAGAGTGCAAGAAATCATCCTAGCATTCTAGTTTTACCTTCCTCTTTCCCTTATTCTTTCCCACTTCACCGACTTTCTTCCACACTAAGAGAGTGATCTCTCTCATTTAATCTCACGATCTTACTCTCCTTCAATCTCTCTTTCACTCATGATTATTGAATTGC
This sequence comes from Acacia crassicarpa, assembly GCA_034222035.1. Lineage (NCBI taxonomy): Eukaryota > Viridiplantae > Streptophyta > Magnoliopsida > Fabales > Fabaceae > Acacia > Acacia crassicarpa. The sequence continues at coordinate 24,520,110 of JAWXYG010000008.1, forward strand.
TTAGAATTTTCTTTCTCTAACCCTTCATTGTAAGGGCAATCAGAGGCTTCCTAACTTTTTGGATGCTGCAATGGGTGTCGATCGATAGACATGCTTACCAAGAGAAAGCTTCTTTCTCAAGGTTTTTCTCTCTTTAAGAGGAGTGGTTATTAATGGCTGATATTGTATTCAATACTTAACCATTTCCTCTCCCTAAATTCAAAAGGCAGAGGAATGCTCCAAATGTGCTTACTTCCAATCTATTTAAACTCCCCATTTCCTTATGTTGTTCATACTATTTCTTCATCGACCTCCACTTTGTTCTCTCAATTGCCAAGGTGAAACTTCATTTTGTAGACTTGCTAGAAAATCTAAGGCATCATCATCATCCTCCTTTTTCTTCTCCTCCACCTCCTCCTCTACCTTCCCCTCCACATCCTTTGCTCCCTTAAGTGTGTAGAGGCAATGATGGTTCTTGTAAAATGACTGACCGTGCTATAAGGAGACTGGCCAGATATTTGTTGAGTAAGAACAAAAAGGCCAAGATCATTTTTTATGAGTATGAGATTGGCCACTATGATTTTGATATAATCCTAAATGATTCATGGCACTCATCTAGTGACAAGTAGCATGATGATTTAAGGTATTATTGCGAATTTTTAGAACTTTTGAAGGAAATAAAAGTTTCGAAATCCGCAAAAAAAAAAATCAAATCATCTAATATAGTGTGATATTTTTTTGTTTTATTTTTATAAAATATAAAAATATGATTATCTAGACACTATTAGCCCAAAAAAAGTTATAACATACTTCACATTTGTCATTAAAGAATCGTGATAAATGTAAACAAATAAATACCAGTTCTTATTAATGAACCATGATGTAAAGTCTTAGGCAAGATAACCCAAAAAAAAAAAATCCTATCATTCATCTTCTATTTAAACGTTTGGAAAAGAATGCACTTGACACTTAGTCTCTTTGAAGGAAACCCACCCACATCGTAGCCCTAGTACTCTTGTTATTTTTTTCTAGCCAACGAGAGTCATTTTTAGTCAAAGCCACAATAAAAAGCCTTTGTCTGACTTCTCATTAAAGACTTTGAAAGTGAATAAACTTGATACTTGTCTTAGTGGCTGCCATTCAAGTTGCTTTTACTTACCCTAAGTAGATAATGATGATTTCTTTCATTCATTTTGCATTATACGTTCTGAGTTTACTTTGGAAGTTCCTCTCCTGTTACTTATATTGTTCAACTCGGCCAATTAGGTTGCCTTTGTGAAGTCATGACACAATGAAGCATTTATGGTGACACTAAATTGCTTTTGTGAAGTTTTTTTTTTTTTTTTGAAAACTCTATTATTGCTCTAATTGAAGGTTCATTTCATGTTAGAGGAACTTGTCAATCCATTGCTTTCATTGAAGGTTTATACTCAATTGATCTTTTTAGAAGTAACTTTTGGAGCTATGGATCCCTAAGCGAATAGCTCTCCTTTTTTGGAAGTATCCATATCTCCAAAAGTTACTTCCAAAAGATCAACAGGGATGTGATGAATAAACTAGTTCAGTTGTACCAAGAGTCTTACATGATCAAGTGAATATAAGCTCTTGTGAAGTCACGACGCCATAAAGCATTCAATGTGACATTAAATTGCTTTTGGGAAGTTATGTTTTTTTGGAAAACTTATTATTGTTCTAATCGAAGGTTCCTCTCCTATTTTTGTATTGAGCATATGGTACCAAGTTAAAGCTCTAAAATTTGACAATGTGAGATCAGTCCTGAACTCCTTAATGTGAGAGTTTTTGAGTTACTTGTGTAACATCCCAAATTTTGGGATTCTTAAGTTTGAATAATGTATGGAGATTAATTATGAATTTTTGGCTTAAAATAATTATGAGAATAATTATTGGAAATTAAGGTCTATTTTTCCTTAAATTTATTCCAAGAAAGGATTAAGGAAAAATTCAAGTAAAGAATAATTTAGGCCTAAAAATTATGAAATTAATATTTTATGGCCTAGAGGAATTAAGGATTAATTCATTTTCCATAATTGTAATTAAATGAGTAACAACCATGAATAAGATAAGACCTAACTCATTATCTCATTTATCAAATACCCCAAACCATTTGATTGCCCCAGCCCACGTAAACCATACGGCCCATAAACCTATCAGAACACCCAACCTATTATCCTCTAATAAACAACATAACTCAAACGTGGGAAAAATAAAGTCAGTAGAGAGAGAAAGTTGACAGCAAAATCTATTAACCTTACTTCTTCAACATGATTATCTCCTTTTCTGAACATGCAAGGCCAGCGACACCATGCTTCTCCAGACCCTTAGGTTTATATAAGTGTTGTTCCTTAAGTCTCATTCATTCATCTTCCTGCGTCCAAAACTGAGAATAGGATAGAGAGAGAGAGAGAGAGTCCATTCGTTTTCCTCTATTTTCAAACATCAAAACAGAGGTAAGTGTTGGCTTGGAGAAGCAGTGATAACAAGGAAGTTTGAGCTTTGCATAAGGTAATCTTTCAACCTTGCTTTTATGGTTTAGTTGTTGTTTATAGGACTCTATTTTTAGGACTTTAAACAAAGGAAGTTTTAGCATATTGAAACCTACGCTTAATGATTATATGAAGCTAAGAAGTTGGCCCATTACTAAGTTAGTTATTTATATATAATCTCTACATATAAGGAGGAGTTGGGGGAGCTTATGGATTTCTGAAAGATATATGTAATTATTGTTTATAGGAAGAGAACCAGAAAAACTTGTTAGTTCTCAATGTGTTTTGATGATTAACAACAAATGTAAATGTGTTTTGAAGTTTGCAAAATCAAGTAAAATCAGTTTGACAATAGTTAACTCGAGTAGAAGTAAGCTTACTCGGGTTAAGGATTGTTGAAGGATTGCTCAAATGCGTTTTGAGAAGTCTTTACTTAAGTAAAGCAATGTTAACTCGAGTAAAGCACTTCCAGAGAGCAATCAAAGTTTTTAAGTGATGCTAACTCGAGTTAAGGATTGCTAACTCGAGTTAAGGACTTCCAGAGAGCAATCAAAGTTTTTTAAATGTGTTAACTCGAGTCAAGATATGTTAACTCGAGTTAAGGGCCATCCAGAGAGCAAACCAATTTTTCAAAGTGATTGCTAACTCGAGTCAAGGTATGCCAACTCGAGTTAAAGGACTTACAGAGAGCAAACTTATTTTTCAAGAGCTTTTCAACTCGAGTAGAGTTGTGTCAACTCGAGTTAAAGGTCATACCGAGAGCTCCAAAGATTTTATAACTGATGCTAACTCGAGTAGATTTTTGCTAACTCGAGTCAAGTGCTCTCAAAGTGTCTTTCAACTTGGCCTCTGCTCTTCCTTAACTCAAGTAAGGATATGTTTACTCAAGTCAAGGCATGAAGTAACTTCACATATTTTTAAGATGAACATACTTACTCGAGTCAAGGTTGACTAACTCGAGTAAGAGCCCATACAGAGAGGTTACTGATTTTTCAGAGTCTTGCTTACTCAAGTAAACATCATCCAACTCAAGTCAAGACCCTTGTGTTTCAAAAACAAGTCACCTCACACAGTGTCTTAACTCGAGTAGAGAAGAACTAACTCGAGTTAACAACAGTAAAATCTTAATTTTGAACTACTCAGATTCTGAGATCATTCTTGTTTGATCTAATTGCTTTCATGTATCACTCACTCATATTCCCAGATATGTTTAACAAGTTTGTTGAGTGTTTTTCAGTTAGCACAGATCAAGATATTTGAAGATTAGTGAGATAAAGCAAAAAGTGAACAGTGCATTTAATGCACTTCTGAAATCTCACCCACTTTCAGCTAATCCACCTGAGCACGCCTAATGAACGTTAAAGGAAGCTTACTACATCAAGTAAAGTCAATTCCAACGGGCAAAAACTCAGAGAGCCACATCAGACATCATTAAGACTTGGATTAGCAGAAGTTTAGAGAGAGAAGATGACCAGAACTCAAGCTAATTACTTCCAACGGTTGGAATCATCTCACAACGGTCATTTAATGTTCTGTACCTATAAATAGAGAGCATTAACTTCATCTCCAGCATATACACCTACTCTGAGCGAAATTTTACTAAGTTCATTTATTGTGCATAAGCTTTCACTTGAAATAGTATCATTTTGATACTTAGTGCTTCAGTGTTCATCTATCCACTCTTTGAGAGAGTTTCATCTGTAAAATCATTTATTGATTAAGATAACTACAAGTCAGGGGACTTGGTAGTTGGGGTGTATTGATTACAACTTGTAAGGGGGAGTGTGTTCTAGTGAGAGAACAACTCTTAGTACAGAGTGTGTAATCAATATTGTTGAGTTAGTGGATTGAAAATCCCAAGTGAGGCTTGGGGACTGGATGTAGGTCAGGAAAGGACCGAACCAGTATAAATTGCATTGTGTTTAGCTTCTTCTCCTTATCCTCTCTGTTGTGCCCTGTTCTGAGTGATCAAAAACAGAACAAGTTACGAAAATTTTCAATATACCCAATTCACCCCCTCTTAGGTATAAAGCTCCTGCTTTCAAAACTTGCTCTAGAAATGGATAGTGTTGCCTTGGGAAAAATATAGCATTTGTTGCTGTCATAAAAAATATAAGTGCATACATAGATAGATTCACTGTTATACCTCAACCATGACCCCACCCCAATACCTCAGCACCTCAGAGCCCAGTACCCCAGCACCTCAACACCCGAACACCTCGGATCCCAGCACCCCAGCACCTCAGCACCCCATCCCAGATCCCAACACCCCATCCCAGCATCCCTATCCCAAAACCCTTCAACCCCAACCCAGAACACCCTCAACCTGGAGAAATAATAAAATAGATAAACAAATATTATTATTATTTATTAAAAAAGGGTATTATTATTTTAGGGTTAATAACCACTTTGTAATCCTCTAAAATAATTCACATAATTAGTTACTTTGCGACGCAAGTGATGACTAATGGCAATGATAAACGTTCATAGGCATACTTTGACACCTCAACCGATCCCAACACCTACCTGACAAAGTTAAGGATTCAAGCTTGAGGTGGGTAATTGTTATCTTATTAGCTTGTATGTATGTATTCATATATGATTGATCATATTGCTAGATAATTTGCATGTGTGTATCCTAGTCATGGATTGAGGCTTTGTGTCTCATAGGGCTGCATGTCCTAAAGGGCTGTGATTCTTGGCCGTTAACTGCGGTTATGGTGCGACTTATTTATTGTGAATTACTCTATGCTAATACATATATTATACTGTCTTTTAAATTTCATATTTGCATATAATATTAACTGTTACCCCTAGGATTCATTCATTTGAACTCTAGACCACATGAAAGAAACAAGTAGTGGATCGGGTTCAAGAGGAAAGACGCAGCTGCAAGGGATACAGCAGAAGGGATATTTTGTTATAGTTAAGTAGTTGGACTGCAATTAACGTTTATCACTTGTTTATTTTGGATTAATTTATTAATATCCTACCATGGGACAGATTTGAATCGTGAAAAATTTATCCTCATTTCAAACTAGGTTATTTTAAGAAAGTTTTTATTCCACAATTAAGTCGTTCAAATTATTTTGATGCCTTTGTGATTAAACTCTGATAAATATAAGCGTATTAAGTCAGGGCGTGACTACTTGGTTTCAACTCTATCAAATAGAGCAATACTTCTATATATTGAGTAGCAATGCAACTTCAGATGGATCAAGATTTTCTAGGCTTTACAGCTAAAATCAATCGCACTCCTAACCTGTATATCTAATAATATAAGTGTTCATCTATACCTTGTGTCTCTTCAACAATTAAGCCAGGAAAGCAATGACTAAGTGAAAAGAAATGAATATTCATATGGAAAATGGTGCAAGGGACATGAAAACCCTTGAGCTGCTCAAGGGTTTGCATGCTCCTTGCACCCTTTCCTATACAGATATTTTTTTTTTCTATAGCCTATGCTTTCCAAGCTTAATTCCTATTAAGAGACACAATTATAGATCAACAGTTACATTATCATAGATATAGATGATTGACTGCCATTGATTTTTCCACAAAGCCTAAAATATCTTGATCTATCCCAAATTGTATGGAAACTCATTGAGAAATGTACTGTTCTATTATATCCAGACGAGTCCAACTAGCTCAAAAACTCTCACTTAAAAAGTATTGCATCCATACTTCACATTTATTATATAGAAACCATCATGTATTATAAAAGTTTATATTTCTTACTTACAAACCGTTATATATGTTACTAAATAAATAATTATTGTTTAGTGAGACCATTGTTTATTATTATTAAACATCATGGTTCTTACATAAAAACTATTATGTATGTCACCGAATAAATAACTGTTGTTTCCATGAGACCATTATGTACTATTCTTGCATCACACACATCATAGCCTCACCAAGCCTTAATACATCATATTAGAACGTTATATAATGGATACTGAATAAATTGTAGTTCAGAATCATTATGTATATGTGTTGAGAATATATAGTACTCACATGTATGATCGTTCGTAAATGTGATTTCTGGTAGATAATAAATGTTATATATTGGCAATTCTCTAGTAGTGATCAAAGGACATCATAATCCATTAACCCCAAACCATCCTTCTACACTCATTATATCCTTTGACCAAACCCATAGGCTAAGTCCTAGTCCATGTTATTAGTGACTCTTGATAATTGAATATTATTTCACTTATTTGTATCTCTTGGTTAATAATTTAGGAATGTTTAATTAATGAATGATGGGTTTTCTTACTTAATTGGGTTTTGGACTTTTAATTGGATTTAATTCATTTTTATGATTAAATTCCAAATTTATAGTGCTTAACTTTTTTCACCATAACTTTTGACCTAGATATCCTATTAGCCTCATTCTTCTTTTGTTTTATAGTTGATTCAAAGAGCTACAATTGATATTAAGACTTGAAAGTTTTATTCAGACAAGAAGAAGGTCGAAATCGGAGCAAAAGATAGATACGTTTTTCTGGATTTTTGTTGGTCTCGAAATTTGTAATAAAAGACCAGTTATTATTAGAGGTTTCCATATTGGGCCTGTTTTATAACCCTAGCCATCATTTCTTTTTAGGTTAACTTAAATGGTGGCTGCCAACACATTCTACATTACGTTTTTACTAATTTTCAAATTAAATTAGATTATTATTTTCTTTGAATTGTTCATCATGTTTGTCATTCTTTATCTATTTATCTGCATTTTACTCAGCCATGCTTGGCTAAGCTTATGTGGTTGACCCATGAATTAAGGATTTCGCAAATTCAAAGACCCGCACTTCAATCAGTAATGTAATTCGTTTCTGTTTATCTTAATCAAATTTGATTGTAATTGCATATTGGATATTAGATTTAATACCTAGATTGATATCCCAAGGACATAGCTAGGGTCGGGTTATAGAGAGTGTTGTGCGATCACACAGCGAGCTCGCCACGTGTTCGATCAGATGCTAGGCGATCGTCTAGTCGAGGGAGTTTCTAGACAAACATAGATCTTTCCATTTGTCCAAAATCCATCACAAGTTTGGTTATTATGTTTTTATCTGATGAAGGTTATGGAATCCCAATTCTGGGTCAATCGTTATTAATCTCGTTTTCTTATATTTTGTTCTAGCTTTTCTTCATTTAAATTACATTGAAAAACTCTCTCATTTTGGTTACCGTTTCACTGTTGATTTTAGACCCGCTATGAATTCCTTGAGAGAAACGATCTAGGTTCTTTATCACTACAAAAAAAAAACCGCCCATTTGTGGCGGTCAAAAACGCCCATTTGTGGCAGTTTTTGGCGTGACAAATGACATTTGTCACGGTTACAAAACCGCGACAAAAACCAATGAAACAAAACATTTTGTCGCGGTTCAAAATAACCACTGCTACATGAAAATAAACCGCTACATTTACTGTAGCGGTTTATAATAACCGCCACTGTATATGGCTACGCTGACAACTTATACACACAATTGTCGCAGTAGAAAAACCGATACAAAATGAAAAAAGTTCTGGCGCCTTTTTTTTTTTTACATTTATCGCGGTTCAGTAACCGCTACAAATTCGTCCAGATATCTGAAAAAGGCCATATTGTTTGTAGCATTTTATAACCGCCACAAATAATTCGTCCAAATATCTGAAAAGTTTACGGCCATATTTTTGTAGCGGTTTATAACCGCCACAAATAATTCCCGCCAAGATTTTTACAAAATATTTTGGCGCCATTTTTTTTTAATCTTTACGTAGCATTTTGTAACGGTTTAGGTTGCGGTTTCTGTAGCGGTTTTTCTTAGTTGAGGTGGTGTGCCTGCTGATACTTTGATATTTGTAGCGGTTTTGAAACCTCTACAAAATTGTGAAATTTTTTTTAAAAAATATTTCACAACTCTTAATTAAATTATTATCTCATTTATATTTTTAAGGAAAATGATATTAAAATATAATAATTGATTGTATAAGGTAGTATAGATATGGAAAATAATGAGAATATCCAAATATAATAACAATAACTTATGAGTTAGTAAAAATAAAATGAATTAAAAAAGAAAAGTGTGGAAAAGTGGATTGATGAATAAGTATATGAAAGTAGAAAAGAAGTTGAAAATTAAGAAAATGTACCTGTAAAATAAAAGAAGTTACAAGTTAATATCAATATGGTAGAAGAAAAAACAAATATTATCAAGCTGAGTGACAGTTACCCGATTCAAACACTTTGCCTCGTTGAGGAAACGTAAAAATATGAGAGAAGTTGGAGAGAAAACGTGTGCAGAAATCAAAATGGAGCATATTGAATGTGATTTGGTGGGGGTATTTATTTTGATCTCAACGTATCATTTTGTCGCGGTTGAGGTTGCGTTTTCCGTAGCGGTTTATTTTAGTAGCGGTTTTGTTATGGTTTGTCGCGGTTAAAGAATTAGTTGTGGTTTTTTTAGGGTTTAGTGGCGGTTTCAAACCGCGGAAAAAACTTTTTTTTGGCATTTTTTTAAAAAATAAAAGTAAAAGGAAGAGTAGGGATACAAATAACTTTTTTTGGGGTTTTTTTTATAAAAATTAAAGTAAACTGATGAGTAGGGATAATTTTTCTTCTCAATCTTCGTCGGCCTCCCTGTAAAGAAAGTTTGTATAAAAAGTTACGTGTGAGTTAATATAAAATAAGACATAGAAAAATTTTTGGAAGTGAAATTTGTATATTTCATATTGTGGATATTAAAAGACGTACCGAACTATAAGTAAAGTGTCATCGCCGTCTGGGAAGAAGTTTTCGAAACTGGCGGGATGTAGCGGCTCACAATCGTAGGCGACGTTCTCACCATCGCCCATGTCGTATAGGTCCCGAAACTTTAAGTGAACCACCATATTCCAATCCCTGTGCCTCTCATCAGCGACGTAATAAACCTGATGGGCCTCTGAGGCAAGAATATACGGCTCATCATCTTCAGATTGACCAGTGTGAATAGGACGGGAGAAATTCATGGATGTGATGCCTAAGTCATCGGTCATGAGTCCTCGAGACGTTGTCGTATTCGCCCACAAACACTTGAACAGCGTCACAGAGAAAAGGCCTTGGTAACTTATCCTGACCACATCAAGCAGCTTTCCATAATACGGGACGTCCTCGAACTGCATGTTCCCGTCACTGCTGCTGGCATAACTCCTCATCCCAAACGTGCCGTATACACCCGAGTTTTGGGTCAGCGATCCCTGATCTCGTGAAACAGTGCAAAACTTGAAGCCATTGACATTGTATGCTGTAAATCTTTGGGTGTGGTCAAGCGGGCCGAGTGCGAGAGCTCTGAATTCTGGTGAGTGGAGGTTGTGGTCATTCATTATTCTCCTCCTAAACCAACCCTGGAATTCTCTGTGGACCTTTCTATCAATTTCGGAGGATGTTCGTGTATGAATCCTCAGCTGGCGCTTCACATGACTCCTGAATTCCCTGCAATTAAACATGTGATGACGAGCAAGAAATGTGCCTATAAAATGTAAGGAAACATATAGGATAACATATAGTAATTATGTGCGCAATCCTTACTAAAGGTACGGTTCAACTTTAGTACAATTGATCAAGACATGTCTATGTGCTTGAAACTTCTCAAGTGTCGTGAGTTTGAAGGTCTCACGTCCGCCAACTGGTTTACCAACACGAGGGAATAACAACTCTGAACCTGATGGCTCTGGCTCACGCTCAGGACAATCGTCCACACGAGGCAGTCCGTTGAATGACGTCTCAATGTCATCAAAGTACCTGGAACAAAAATACAAGACCTCATCCCCAATATAACCTTCTGCTATTGAACCTTCAGGCCACGCCTTATTCCTCACGTGAGATTTCAGTTTCCCAAGGAACCTATAAAGTAATGAGGAAAAATGTCGATACATCAATGTTTAAACATGGGACTAAGAAGTACTGTATTATATATGCTGAAGTAATTAATTTTAAAAGATTACCTCTCAATAGGATACATCCATCGGTAGTGAACCGGGCCAGCAAGCTTTGTTTCGTGAACAAGGTGTACTGTCAGGTGAACCATGACCGTGAAAAATGAAGGAGGAAAGATCATCTCCAAATGGCACAGCGTAAGAATGATTTGTTGTTGCAGCTGGTCGAGCTCCTCCACAATCAACACCTTGGAACACAACTTCCGGAAGAAAGTACAAAGCTCGACCAAAACGATCGACACATCGAGAGGCAGTGTATTTTTTATGGCCAGCGGAAGTAACTGCTGCATAAGCACATGTGAGTCATGACTCTTCAGCCCAGTAACCTTTCGAGCCTGCACGTCCATACATCATGAAATGTTGCTCGAATACCCGTCAGGAACTTTTATTTTCTTCAAAGTGACAAGGAAGATTTCCTTATTCGGTTTTGTCAGGGTGAATTTTGCCGGTTGAAATCTGTCATGCTCATCCGGCCATGCGTCTGCACGAACCCCCATCTCCCGTAAATCTTTCCTCGCTTGAAGATGATCTTTTGACTTGCCTGGTTCGTTCATAATCGTGTATAAGACACTGTCGCACACATTCTTTTCAATGTGCATGACATCCAGACTGTGTCGGAGCAAATTATCTTTCCAATACGGAAGAACGAAGAAGACGCTTATCTTCCGCCATTACTGGGTCACAGAACCAGAAGCCCTGACCGTCTTTTTCCCGGCCTTTGCTGTGCCGTCTTTTTTCCCATACTCAAATTTAACATCCACAATTTGCTCTATTATATCTGCACCGGATAAATTCCGAGGAGGTCCTCTTCTTTCCTATTGCCCATTGAAATGATTGTGCTGCAACCTAAACATGTGTGTACCATCCAGAAACCTCTGATGACCCATGAAGCACCACTTACGACTGTGGGGAAGGCGCACTGAGTCAGAGTCAAAATTGCAAGCCGGACACGCAAGGCCGGTATGCACATTCCACCCGGATAATGTTCCCAGTCCAAGGAAGTCACTGACAGTCCACATCAACGCCGCATGCATGTTGAACAGTGTCTTCTCGTGCGCGTCATACGTCTCGATGCCTTCGTCCCACAACTCTACCAACTCGTTGATGAGCGGTTGGAGATACACATCGATGTCATTTCCCGGTGCCTTTTTGCCCGGAATGATCATGGACATAATGAAGGAGCTCTGTTTCATACACATCTAAGGGGGCAAGTTGTAAGGTATCAAAACAACTGGCCATATACTATAACTTGTACTAAGATTACCAAACGGATTAAAACCATCGGTCGCCAAAGCAAGACGAACATTTCTAGGGTCCACCGCGAAATCAGGAAAGTCTGAGTCGAACGCTTTCCACGCTTCACCATCACGTGGATGTCTGAGTTTACCATCGTCGTTCTTGTTGGCTTCATGCCACCTCATATGCTCAGTTGTCTTAGACGACATAAACAATCTCTGTAAGCGAGGTTTTAAAGGAAAGTACCTTAGAATCTTTGTGGGTTTCTTCTTCTACTTTTTTCCCTTCTGAACTGTCCTGAACCTCGAAGTCTGACACTTCTTACAAGTCTCCCTCCGAGCATCCTCCCCCATATAAAGCATGCAGTCGTTGGGGCAGGCGTCGATTTTTTCGTAGTTCAATCTTAATCTGTTGATTATCTTCTTGGCCTCGAAGAAGGTTGTGGGAATGTCCGTGTCAGGGAAAGCATCTCGTAATAGTTCCAGCAGCATCGACATCGCCTTATCAGTGATCCCACACATGCACTTGATATGGTACAATTTGATCAGAAAGGATAATTTTGAGTATTTCTGACAACCTTGATACAACGGACGATCGCTCTCATCCATTAGGCTAAAAAATTCCCGAGCTGCTTCATTCCTGTAGAAAACTGGTTGAGGACCTTGTACTTCTGCCGTGAAGTTGTCGTCTTGAACACCAAAAGCGTCGCGAACAGCCTCATTAACCGGATCATCTTGATCTAGTTGATTTCCTACTTGTGAGGTTTGAGGAAGATGATCCCCATATCTCATACCATGCTCTTCACCATGAAGTCCCCAGAATGTATATGTTTCTATGAAAGGCTTAGTAAGAAGATGTTCCATAGCACCTTCTCGTGTTTGCCACTTCTTAAACTTGCATCTACAACAAGGACACATGATCTTGCCATTAATGCTAGCGTGAGAGAAGGTGAAATCTAAGAAATTTTTCAATCCCGCTAAATATACAGGAGAACTGCGTGGCATCTTGATCCATGACTTATCCATCTGTAGCAAACAAAGCTAGGAAAGTATAGCAATGTGGAGACAATGTTTAATAAATTTCACCTTGAGATGTATAAATGCAATCTTGGTCACTTTGTAGCGGTTCAAAACCGCGACACAAACTACGAATCAGTTTGAAATACAATTTGTTGCGGTTAAAGAACCGCTACCAATTGTAATTGTGAAAGCGTCGCGATTAAGAAACCGATACAAATTTGAATTGAAAATCCCGCCGTATATTTGTCGCGGTTAAGAACCGCTACATAAATCGGTACCAAATGATGACTGTTTTTAAATTTTGGCGGATATTTTTATTTCTGAAATTCAAATTTGCAGCGGTTTTACTATAATCGCGACAAATATATTATTAAATAACATTTGTCCTGGTTTATCTTAACCGCTACGAAATTATAAACATACATTTGTAATTTTTTTTTAGAATCATACATTTTTAATCACTAATTATAAACTCTATTTAGTAAAATTAAAATTTAAAAAAGCTAGTGAAAACAAAGATAACAAATATTTAAATATAATAAAATTATTAACAAACATCCGGGGCGTACAAAATGAAATACTGTCCGTAGACAATAATAACTAACTATCAGAAGCCCGATGATCAGGTTCTGTCTCAGGGGGGTTACTCTCAGGGGCGACGCGGGCTCGACCAGAGGTAACATCGTCCTCGTCAGTAGCAGCATCAGGTTTCGGACGCGGAGGCGGGGGAGGCAGGTGAGCCGGGGGGGGAATCCTCGAAGATGAACGTAGGGGGAGGCTCGGGAGATGGAAACCGTCTGTCCGGCAGCAACTCTGTCAAGGCCCCGGTAAGTGACTGCCAGCTATGCCTCTGAGTAGCGAACCAACTGTTGAGACTCTCCTGCATGCGCCTAGTCCTGGACTCATTCCTGGCCCTCTCTGCAGCAACCTTCTCATCAAGCTGCTCGGCAACCTGTGCGGCAACTTTCTCGGCAATCATCGCATCAACCGTACCAGGTGGTGGCATGCTCGAGCCGGAGGTCCAGGCGCCAGAGGAGGAGGCCTTGCCGTACACCATGCTAGGCCTGGTGCCTAGCCCAAAGCCCCTAACATGGCCAGGATGCTCGACTGGGCCCACACCAGCTTTCAATGCGGCCGTAGGATCAATAGAACCCTGTGACTCCAGGGTCTGCGACGATCGCAACTCCTGCGTGCTCTGGTCAATCTGGGCCTGACGCAAATATTTCATAAAACATTAAGCAATCAATTTAATTAAATTTAAATATACAATTAGTTTTTTGTAACTTACTATTATCTGCTCTGCTTCCTCAGAGATCGACGTCCCATCACAGTGCCTATGGGTGAGTGTGAACAACTCCCCATAATCCGTCTGATGGTTCTCCTCCCGAGCCTTCTTTTGCTAAAAAAATATAAAATTTGTTATGACTAGAACAAAACAATAGTCATTTAGCGCGTCATTAACTCCACTTTTAACATACCATCTCACTGTACGTCACCGCAAACGTCTTGGATCCTCCCGTGTGATTGATCCTCTGTGCTGCCCTGCTTCTGGTGTTCCTTTGCGCTAGGGCCTGCAAAATAAATGAGTGTAATTAATTAAAACAAATTTTAAAATATACAATACTTTCATGATTGAAAAACAAAACTATGATTAATAAAAAAAAAAACGTACCAATCCACCCTGACTCCTCCTATATTGGACAAAAGCTGCCCAGTCATTTGGAGGAACACCGTCTGGGACGTTTACCATCAATTGCTGCAGAGGCATAGTCCCATCTTCATTCTTCTTTTCATATAGACGACCCCTCCGGCTCTTCCACGCTTCTCCCATCTTCATCTTTACATACCTCTTCGCCTCGACTCGCAATTTAAATTTTTTCTATACCATTAAATAATTAGTAATTAATTAATAATTATTTAAGAAATAAATAACTAAATTAACCACAATTTATACAACTTGAAAATATTAACATGTAAATTTTAATTACACAACATAACTTACTTGCACAACGTCCGTAAACGCCCTATCCTTGTTCTCATCCGGAACCTTTCTCCAATTTTGGAAATAGATAGGGAAAAACCCCCAATTCCCGCCAAGCTGTGACAGGAATCGGTTCAAGAAGTGACCACTGCTGCCGATCGGCTGGTCCGTGTCCGCGTTCCACGGGACGATCACGCGGTAGGTGTTGTTCTGGTGGTTGAGAGTGGGAACGTCCAGCGTCCTCCTGCTGACGTTCCCCTGTGGATCTGCACAATTATAACAAAATTGTTGCAATGTATTTAGATAAACAATCATTACACGTCAGGAATTTAAATTTTATTTTTTGATAATAAAATACTTATACTTACCTTCGACATCTACTGTAAATCCGGTGGAACGAGAAGACGACGGTTGAGGGTTCCCTTGGTCCCGCTCGTTGTCCTCGTTGAGGAACTGCTCCGCTTCCGCAATGGGAATCTCAATTTGGATCTCCTCACCATCTTAGCTATTCAAGATGTCCTCAATCGACAGACTTGTGCCTCGTTCTCCGCCTACGGTCTCTAGGGTCTCTGGGTGTGGGATTGGGTCATTTGCAAAGAGTTCGTCAAACTCATTCCTAACCTGAGGGGCCTGAACGGGGGTATTTAGAGGCCCACGCCCTCTCCTACCTCTACTACTACCACCCCTGAGAGGCCTTCTTGGGGGTTTCACTACTTTCTCTTTTCCCTTGTCCTCAGGATTCATGATGGTGAAAGGTAAAAGTTGAAATTGAGAAGTGAATAGTAACAAAAATTATGCTGTGAATTTTGAAAATGAAAAGTGAGGGATAATAACCGCTGCATTTCGTGGCGGTTATCTCAAAAACCGTCACAAAGTAATAACTTTTGTGACGGTTTAAGAGAAACCGCCACCTCCACCGAGACAAATGTGCCTCGTTTTTTGCTCAAATTTGTGGCGGTTCTATAACCGCTACAAAAAACTTGACTATTGAGATTCTGTAACGGTTAGGCGTAAAACCGCCACCTAAATCGCGACAGATGCGCCTCAATCTTCGTGAAAATTGGTAGCAGTTATAGAAACCGCTACATATTTCATAAATGTTGACACTTCGTATCGGTTTTAGAGGAACCGCTACCGATTTAGTATTTATTTTTAAAAAAATTCAAACTAATTAGTTTATCAAACTAATTAGTTTGTATTTTTTTTCTTTATTACAATAAAAACATTTCCAATTATTTTCTTTAATTTCCAGTTAGGGTTAGTAATAACAAGTTTATTGAAAATTGGATTCAGTATAGCCACCGATCTCCCTAGAAAAACTCGCTGACTCATTTTGATCAGAGATATTTCCCAGAGAGAATGTTGGCTATATTGGACCCAATCTCCGATGATATGTTGGACAATCTTCAGAAGAGGAGACGTCTTTAAGTGAATAGAATAACTAAATCAAAATTTTCACTAAAAAAACATTCGCGGCTCCACATCTCTTATCTCTTATCTCATATCCCGACAACAGAGCAGAGAATGCTCATTTAGAGATAATTTGTTAGTTCTCTGAGTGTTTTGATGATTACTAACGATTGTAAACAATGTTGGAAAGTTTTAACAAAGTTCAAGATGTTTTAAACTTATGTTTTTTCAATCTGTCAAAATCAAACTCGAGCCTACTAATGTTGAACTCAAGCCTGGATTTGACAGAGAGTTCAATTTTGCCAAACTAATTTCCAAACTCGAGACTGAACCTGAAGTTTAAAATCAAACCTTTGAGAAGTTCACATGAACTCGAGCCTACTAAGTTCAAACTCGTGTTCAGCCTTTCCAGAGAGTTTTTTGAACTTCGAAAACATGTTAAACCTTACACTTGCTTTCTTCAAACCTCAAGTTTGAAAGTATCCAAAGAAAGTTTTAAGAGCATGAACTCGAGCCTGTCATGGCGAACTCGAGTTCATCTCTGGCGGGATAAGTTTTCCAAACTTGTAGGTATTTTCAAAGCCTGCACTGTTCCATTGAAAGAAAAGTTTCCAGTTTGAAAAGTTTTTCAAATACTCAAACTCGAGCCTGACATCTTGAACTCGAGCCTAGTTTTGGCCGAGAGCTTCCAAAGTTCTTCAAAACATTCGAATTCGAGCCTAAACAGTTTGAACTCGAGCCTAAAAGTTACCGAGAGCTTCCAAAGTTCTTCAAAACATTCGAACTCGAGCCTAAACAGTTTGAACTCGAGCCTAAAAGTTACCGAGAGCAAAGAACTTTTCAAAATGTTTTAAACTCAAGAGTTTGCTTTGCAAACCTCAGGTTTGTTCTTTCAAGCTAAAACGAAGTTTGCTCAAAATTGTCTCGAACTCGAGCCTGACATTAATGAACTTGAGTTCATTTCAACCTGAGAGCTTTTTAGTTTTTCAATGACATGAGAACCTCAGGTTTAGAAGACAAACCTCAAGTTCACACCTTTTGAACTCACATAATTTTGAACACTGAAGCAACGAACTCGAGCCTGTAAGAACTGAACTCGAGTTCGTGTCGCAGGTTTAGGAAATTTGAATTTGGGCATTTCAGAAATCAATGTTATTTGATCCTAATCTTCTCCAATAATAGTCTCTGATATTCCCTGCTATGTTTAACGTATTTGTTAGTGGATTTCAGAGTATTAAAGAATGTTTGGTGAGAGATTAGAGTATAAAGCAAAAAGTAAATCAGAGCATTTATTGCAAAGTTCAGAAAGTTACTCCTTCTGCCCAAATCCTTCTGCACACGCACACAAAGCATTTAAGAATGTTTGCTAAAACAAGAAAACTCCTCTCCAACGGATTAATTCGCAGAAAGTCAGCCTTGATGACTTGGCCAACTGGATTAGGAGAAAACAAGAGAGAGAAGACCCCAAAACCACTTCAGAACACTTGGGCAACTTCTCCAACGGTTCAATCCAAGCTACAACGGTCAATTAATGCCCTCTACCTATAAATAGAGTGCATTAACACCTTCTCAAGCGGATACACTAACTGAGAGCGAAAATTTTATTAAGATCATTCATAGTGTTCAGTTTTTCATCTGTAATAGTGTCATATTGACATTTGTACTTTAGTGTTCATCCTATCTACTCTGTGAGAGAGTTCTTTATTGTAAAATCACTCATTGATTGTGATAACCACAAGTCAGGGGACTTGGTGGTTGGGTGTATTGATTACATCTTGTAAGGGGGAGTGAGTTCTAGAGAGAGAGAACTACTCTGAGTACAGAGATTGTAATCAATTGTTGTGAATTTAGTGGATTGAAAATCCCAAGTGAGGCTTGGGGACTAGATGTAGGTCAGAGAAAGGACCGAACCAGTATAAATCGTTGTGTGCAAAACTTTCCTCCCTATCTCCTCTGTTGTGCTCTGCTCTAAGTGTTTAAAAACAGAACAAGTTTCGAAAATTTTTAATATACCCAATTCACCCCCCTCTTGGGTATAAAGCTCCTCTTTCATAATCTTGACTTGAATTATTTTTAATTTGAATATTTATAGTTGTTGTACGGTCGCTATTTATAGAATAAATTTTGTAGCGGTTATATCCTAAACCGCGACTAATTGTAACATTTAGAGTATAACCGCCACCTAAACAGCGACAAATGCGCCTCAATCTTCGTGGAAATTTGTAGCGGTTAGTTAACCGCCACAAAAGCAATACACATTGTAACGGTTTGGTATGAACCGCTACCAATTTAATATTTTTTTTAAAAAAAATCCAATCTAATTAGTTTATCAAACTAATTAGATTGGATTTTTTTTCTTTATTACAATAAAAACATTTCCATTTATTTTCTTTAATTTCCCTAAAATAGTTAGGGTTAGTAATAACAAGTTTATTGAAAATTGGATTCAGTATAGCCACCAATCTCTCTAGCAAAACTTGATGACTCATTTTCATCAGAGATATTTCCCAGAGAGATGGGTGTCTATATTGGACCCAATCTCCGATGATATGTTGGACAATCTTCAGAAGACTAGACGTCTTTAAGTGAATGGAATAACTAAATCTGGATTTTCACCAAACGAACTTTCTCGGCTTTGCATCTCTTATCTCATCTCCCGACAACAAAGTAGAGAATGTTCGTTTAGTGACAATCTAGGTTTAGAATATTTTTTAATATTTATAGTTGTTGCCTATTTATAGACTAACTTTTGTAGCGGTTATAGCGTAAACTGCTACAAATTGTAATATCTAGACGCGGTCAAAGTGTCGATTTCTTCTCACCGCGAGAAAACAGTGTCGTTTCGAATACATTTTGTAGCGGTTACAGTCAAAACCGTTACAAACGTTAACAATTAGACGCGGCAAAGGTGTCGATGAATTTTTGTAGCGGATATTTCAACCAAACCGCTACTAATAAACCGCCACAATATTCGTGCCAAAACGCGTCAAGGCTGGCGCCATAATTGTGGCGGTTTTGTTTTGTGTAACCGCTACAAAATTCGAAGCAAAATGGTCACCATTTCCCGCCAATGTTTCCGTTATTAATTGGTGGCAGTTTCGCTTTAAACCGTGACAAATTTGCGTCAAAATGTTATTTTGCAGCGATTTTTTATAACCGCTACTAAGTAACCGCGGCAAACGATCGCTTTTTTTGTAGTGTATACTGCAACTTTATTGAACTTAGTTATTTTGCGAAAGCTCAAAAAATCTTGTCAACTCCCATTAGTTCTCCACAAGTGTGATATAAACCCGCTAAAGTACGTACTATAAAGCACACAAGTGACCATGGATTCTTCTAATAGGGTTACTTCCCTCGAGGATACTACCCAGGCACTAGACTTGCATAGCCACTGGAGTGTCATATCAAGGAGTATTGCCTTGTCAATCAATCCCAGCTAGTGGTGCAAAATAATCAAATCTAGAGGTTTATACACGTAGTATTAAGTTTTTACACAACACATGCCAACCTCTATTTCCGCCAATTTTATCATAATATTTCATGTGGTTATCAAGTATTCTCATGCTCATTCAAATCAATAAATGTTTTAAAAGTTAAACTGGACATTGGGTCAGAAAATTCAGCAGGTCATGATTGAAACAGTCGATAGAGTCAACCCATTTGGTCGAGATGGTGATGTAATAATAAATTAAAAATTTAATAAATAATAATTATGTGTGTATATATGATTACAAATTCAACTTTTATTAATTGTTATAGATAAAAACAAAAAAGCAAGAAAACAACATTGAAGAAAAGAAAAAAGAAAAAAAAAAAAGAGAATACGTAAAGGTATATAGTTAATGACAAAATATACTTTTTTCTAATATAGTTAAATACAATATAATATTAATAAATAAATAAATAACTAGGTAGGCTTAGAAGATTTATTATTATTATTTTTTACCATGTAGGCTTAACAAGATATTTAAAGAAGCGGTGACAACTTTTTAGGCCTGTTTGGGCTAGCAGAGACTTATTTTCTATCTAACTTTTTTAGAAGCTTGGTAGGGGAAAAAAATCAAATTATAAATATGATTTATATTTAGATTGATAGTGGTAGAAGTGGCGGGGCCCACGTCACAAAGTTAAGAGCTTTTTGGAAAAAACTAACTGACTTTTAGGAGCTTTTTTTTTTAAAAAAAAACCTAGTAAACTTAAAGCTCAACTCAGACATTCTACTTCTGACTTTTTTCCTATGGCTCCATTTTTCTAGCTTTAAGCTACTTAAAGGTCTCTCCAAACAGACCCTTTATCTTCCACACTCTAAGCTTTTCTGCATTAGGTAAAGCATCTCTTTATTCTAATTAGTATAATAAGATTTTTTTTTTAATTTTGAATTCAAATTTGATTATTTTAATTAATTTATAAGTTTCTAGTTTATATTTCTAATTAAATTTTAATATTTTATTTTTATTTAATTTTTATTCAATATCTAAATTTTAAATTTTTGATTTTATATTATAATATTTTAAAATATTGAATTTAATTATTATTATTATTATTATTATTTATAATTCAGTATTAAATTAAATTAATTGCTCCTCGTTTCCTTTCAAATAGAATAGTCGGATACAAATAAATGGCGCCGGAGTTCTGTTTGCATGTCTTCTTCACTGGTGAGGGAAGAAAGGAAAAAAAGGGATGAGAAAATAAAGAATATACCTTTTCCCTTGTAGATTCTTCCGCTATTTCCCCCTATTCTTCTTCATCATCATTTTCTCTTCATTGTGTCTGTGAAATTAGAACAACTCCAAGCTGGACGGTTTTTATGAAACCGCTTCAAGTCACAGCTTAACTCCGGTTCCTGGCTGAACAACCTATTTTGAATGGCTTAACAAAGCTCAACTCCTCAAGCGGCCTAAATATAAACACTAAGCCATTGTGTTTTCTTGTCATTGGTCGGGCCGTCCGGTTTGGATTTAAAAGCATTGGTTTCAATTAAGGCCATACATTCAACATTTATCTTAGGCGTATATTCTTCTGGTTTTAAATATAAAACATAGTTTGTATATTTAAGACCAGAGGTAATATAAGTTATTCCATCACAACATATCATAGGATCTCATGCTCATATTTTAAACACACATGAATATCATACAGTAACATAAGGAACATCATAACACTATAATCACCATTTGCCCTTGACCACTCGCCTTGTTGAGCAAGTCTCTTGCTGAGGCAAGAAGCGCCTCACCTGCCTCAACGAGTACGTCGCTCACAAGTCCACATTATATGCTTATACTTATATACTTATTAGGTGTTTATACCTCTAATTAGAGGTATAAGTATATTTTTTTAAATTTTTTATATATTGTATTTATTTAAATTTAAATTATATGCTGCTTTCTAAGATGTTTTTTGCATCCATTATCTCAAATTAACTAATTTTCAGTTCTGCATTTGTCTGTAACATCAGTATTATGAAAATTAATTAATTTGAGATACTAAATGCAAAAAAAAAATTCTCAGAAAGCATCATATAATTTAAATCTAAATAAATACAATATATAAAAAATAAAAATAAAAAAGTATACTTATATCTATAATTAGAGATATAAACACCTAATAAACATATAAAAATAAGCATATAATGTGGACTCGTTGCTCACCAAGGCGAGTATACTACCAAGTCTCTTCGGCAATTGTGTCGTTCGTTGAAGCGATCGAGTGACACAATCACAATATTCTAAATTTTGGGATTGAGACCTATTGTTTTTCTGAGGGGGAAAAAAAAAGACCTATTGTTTTCGATACATTCACATCAAACAATAGGGATTTTGACCAAAATAAAAACAATATATATATATATATATTTATCAGATTAAAATACATCCTAAACTATTTTCTAAACTAGGGTTCACGCCACCGGTGGCGTAGGGGGGTCCTACGCCACGTCAGTGGCGTGAAACAGGTCCACGCCACCAGTGGCGTGGACTTGTTTCACGCCACTGACGTGGCGTGCACAGGGTCCACGCCACCAGATGGCGTGGACCAATCACAGGCTTGATTCAATATTTACAAAAAAAAAAAAAAATTATATGTCAGTGGCGTGAACCTTGTTCACGCCACTGACGGCGTAACTGCATTACTTTGGTAAAATGTTTCCCATCTACTTTAATCTGGTAAATATTTTTTTTTGTTCTTATTTTGGTCAAAATCTCTCAAACAATACTATCCAGCCTTTTTTCTCTACATTCATAGCAAACAGACCTATGTGGTTTTCTCATACATTATCTTTCTTTTTCTTTTCTTTTCTTCTTTTTTTTTTTTTTGCATTATTCCTCTCTCTCACTTATCCACTTATAAAATAAGAACATATCTTTAAAAAAAAATGATGTTTATTATAGATTTATTTATTTTTAACAAATTTGTTAAACCAAGTAGTTCACTTATTTGAATCTAATAAAAATGACATTAGGAAGTATTAAATAAAATGATTTGCAATATCTAAAGTTCCATTTTAATCATTTACATCAGATACTATTCCTTTGATGAAAAATCCTTGATAGTTGCATTAAATATGTGGGTGGTTTAAGGAAAAAATTACAGATTTAAAAGATAAAGTGAATTGATGTCTTATATTCACATCTAAAACAAATATTTTTACTAGTTCTTACATTTAAGACCGAACATAGTATCATTTTAGTTTTTATTATAAGTACAGTTGATTTTTTTAAAAAAAAAGTCCTAAATATAAGTCCACATTGAAAGTCATTAATGACTATTTTCAATTTTACCCTTATTGAATAGATGTGAGAGAATGTAATAATAACATCTTTTTTTCAATAGACATTATTAAATAAGGGAAAACTAAGAAAATTGATCAATTTTAGACATATAAAATACCTTAGCTTTTATTTATTTTATGTGAGATTTTGTTAACCTAGCTAGACTTATAATAAAGACGAGAATGGTAATAGTTTTCCTTCATCTTGATGGTTGGTTTACTTTTCATAATTCCTCCGTTCACATTTGACGGCAGCTAGAACAGCCTCTCATCTTCTAAAGTTTCTCCTTCCCTCCTAAGTCACTGAAACGTGGGGGAATATCACAGTTGCAAATTTTGCACTTTTTTAATATTCCCCTCTTTCTTTTGTTTTTGCTTTGACTTGGGTTCTTCCTTGTTGAAGTGGGAGCACGTAAAGAAATATCTTTTCGGATCTTCCATCTATATCATTAAGGAAGTGGGGTCAAACCAACTACCAAAGTGGAATCTTTTTTCACTTTTAATAAGAGTTCCAAATCAAAGTTCCAAGTGTCAAGTTGATTCATCTTTTCCCACAGCTCGCCAATTCCATATTACCGTAAAAATTAGAAGTATAATACAAAAAATTAATTGTTCAAAAACGTGTCGTATGGATAGAAAAGAATTAAATTTTAGTAGAAACAGCCAGCAGAATATAATCAAAATCATATCAACCATCAGTTCGATAGTTTTCAATTTTTTTTCCTTGTAAAGAAAGTAAACAACACAGATTCTCTGGCGTAACTATGAAAAACTGAATAGAAATGACAATATAACAGAAAAAATGAGATTAAGGTAGACAAATTTTAAACAAAAAATAGGAGAGTGAAAGACGTGCCCTTTGTCATTTTTCTCACTTTCCTGCAGTTGACTAGTTGCATCTTTTTAAGGATCAAGTTCTTTTATGAAAGTTGTTTATTTCTCCACCAATTGGTTGTGAAGACAACTTGGCGACCTTAAAATATTAGTACTAACTATTTTTAATCATGTCTAAATTTTATTTGTCAATTCAAGAATGACACTGGAACAAAAAAAAAAATGCTTTTAGACCGCCGTATTTAAACCAAATACAAAGAATCAAGTCTAAAAAATATGACCGGTGGCTGTTTTGCAAATATAAATAACTTTTTAAACCAGTTCCTTTAATATGAGATCCAAAAGATATTATTTAGACCGGTTTCCCAAACAACCGGTCTAAAAAGTTAAAAAAAAAAAACAAATAAGATGTCTATTAATTTTAAGACTAGTTGTCTTTTTTAACCGATTTAAAAGATGAAACTTTTAAGACTAATTGTTAACAATAATAGGTCTAAAAGATGAGAAATAAAAAATAATACATTATTACTTTTAAAACCGGTTGTTAATAATAACCGGTTTAAAAAGTGAACTTTTAAAACCTTATTTTGAGTATGAACAATCTAAAAAAATTAGTCTCAAATTACAACTCTCTCACTATACCTCTCTTCGTCGTGCCAAAAATTGAAATTGCTCTCTTTAAAGCTTTCTTCCTGTCACGAAAACTTTGATTTTTCAGTAAACAGCCAGTGATGTTAGTTCTCTATGTGTTTTGATGATAACTGACAATTGTAAACACAATTTGAAGTTTGTCTTTGGTAAGTTGGAAAACTTAATGTCAAAGGCAAACTCGAGTTTTGGTTAGAAAACTCGAGTTTGTACTTGACAGAGGGTAACTCAATTTTTAATGAACTAAGAAAACTCCAGTTTGTATAGGCAAACTTGAGTTTATGAGATACAGAGAGCACTCTAAGTTTTTCACATTAAGACAAACTCGAGTTTATACCATACAGAGACTCTTCAATATTTTCTAAAGTAAACAAACTCCAGTTTGTAAGAGTAAACTCGAGTTTTGGTCATACAGAGAGCCTTCAATATTTTAAGCCAAAGAAAACTCCAGTTTTGATATGAAAACTCCAATTTACACTTGACCAAAAGTTTTCTAAAGTTTTGAGAAAACTCAAGTTTGTGCTTGTAAACTAGAGTTTGGACTTAACAGAGAGCTTTCATGTTTTTACCCACTTTGAGAAAACTCCAATTTTCACTTGGCATAGATTTTTCAAAAGTTTCATTTTTAAAGGAAACTCAAGTTTAGCTTACCCAACTCGAGTTTGTGCCAAGCAAAGAACTTTGCTCTATTTCAGTGTTTTTTGAAAACTCCAGTTAAGAGTTGGAAACTCCAGTTTTGAGCTTTTGGACTTAAACATGTTTTCACTATAAAAGTTCAAAACTCGAGTTAGTCATTAATGAACTCGAGTTTTGCTCTATATTCAAAATGTGCTTCAAAACTCAAATCGCAACATTCATCTCTGGATGAAGTAAACTCGTGTTAGGATTTGGAAACTCGAGTTTATGCTTCTAAGCAAAGTTACAAACTCAATTTTGAGTCGCAAAGTTTGAAAATCAAATTGCACGAATTTGAGAAATCTTCATATTTGATCTCAATACTATTCCTAGCTATGATTAATCAATTTATTAATGAGTTTCAAATGGTTTAGAGGATATTAAATGAAGATTTAAAGCAAAAGCAAAAAGTGATGTCAGCACATTAAATGCAATGTTTAGAAAACTTGCATCCTTTTGAACAATCATTCTACACACGTTGCAAAGGAATTAATATTTCCTTTCCACATCCAGTAGCTGCTCTTCCAATGGATTAAAAGTCAAGAAGTCAACCATAAACTTCTGTGCAACTGGATTAACCAAAGAGTAGAGAGAGAAGAAGACCAAAGCTCAACATAATCCCTCCTTAATGCTGGCAACGGTCACATTGAAGATTACAACAGTCATTTAATGCTCTCTTCATATAAATAGAGCTGCATTTAATTTTCTCAACAACCAATCTACAGAAAACGAAAATCATTCAAGTTTCCAACTACTCTTCGAGTTTTCTTGTGTAAAGTATCTTTTGATACATTTGTACTTTAGTGCTTATCTTTATCTACTATTAGAGAGAGTTTTATTCATTGAAATCATTCATTGTAAGAATCTCAAGTCGTGGGACTTGGAGATTGGGATATTTGATTACAACTTGTAAGGGGGAGTAAGTTCTAGTGAGAGAATTACTCTAAGAGTTACAGAGGGTGTAATCATTTGAGTTAGTGAAATCCCAAAGTGTCTGGGGACTGGACGTAGGTCGGTTGGACCGAACCAGTATAAATTCCTTGTGTCTTGCTTCTTCTTCTCTTACTCTGTTATACCCTGTTTTTAGTATTAAAAACAGAGCCCTTCTAAAAGTTTTTAAAATCCCCAATTTACCCTTCCTCTTGGTGTTTTGCTCCACTTTCAGGTGCCTCACCCACCATTACCATCCTCTATGACTTTCGCTCTCCTGCTTTACTCCAGGCAGTCATATTCCCTGAGGAAGACAAATTAATACAACAATGAAGGGTCAAAGCCAATCTAGTCATTTTCAAGACACGCCAGCTACTAGTGTGAATCATAGCAAACCTAGCACATCTCAAAGTGAGCCTAGTAACCTATCTTTATGGAGTAGCAGAAAAGGCACATGATTGAGAGAGATTTCCCTAAGTCGGAGTGCCAAGCAAAAGATCTTGATATAGTTTGATAGATATTAGAAACTAATTGGGCCTAATGCAAGCCAATATAGGAGTTTTGTTTGCCTCATAGAACACAACAAGCCTAGAATCTTGATAGATGGGTGGAAAAATGTTGATGATCGTGTAAAGCAACATATTCAGGACACTATCCAGCTCACATACGATGTTCCTAAAAGTGACAAATTTAAAAAGAAGACAATGTTGTATTGTGTTGAATGCTGGAGGAAGTTTAAGATAGACCTATCTAACTGTGCATATCATCAAGATTTAAGATGGTGAGCCTCGTCCTAATCCTTGCAACAAGTATCCATATCTTGATGAAGAGACTTGGCAACAATTTTGTCGAATTCAGACTACTCCAAAAGCTTTGGTAAGTTCATATTTAGTTTTCTTTTCCTTTTTGCTTTGTTTAATAGCCTATGCAAATATGTAATATGTTCTTGTGTTAATCTAATCCTATTAGTGAGATGGTTTGTCGTGTGAATAGAGGAAAAATAAATTCTTTCTACTTGTTAATTACATGTTCATACAATTAACAAGCTAGCTTTCTTTTTCTATGTGTAATCTTGATGTCATTCCTAATGCATTTGAACTCTTTCCCTTTTCCTTAATATTATTAAGTAAGGCATGGTTAGTGACTAGTATTTGAGGTTCATATCAAGCAGAAATTCTCTAATTTCTCTCATTACAATTTTTTTTGTTTGAATGTTTATTACCATGAGTGTGAGAAAAAATGGTAATTTACCTTATTTATAAAGGAAGTTGGTTTCTGGCAAAAAGGAAAAAAGTTAAGGAAGTTGGTTTTATATTTCAGTATGGTTGCTATTTCTATTGGGTTTCTTTTTATTCTATAGTACCAAACTTTGACAAGAAGTAACACACACACACACACACACACATACAAGGTTTATTATCATTATTTATTTCTAAAGATTACTGCTCCTAATATTACGCCTATAGAAGTAACTTTAGATGTTATTGTGTTTTAGGTCCCTATTGCTATATACCACATGATATGTAATATAATATATCTAATCATATATGCAAACTCATGAGTTATTGGTTGGTACTAACTTGGGTTGTAAGTTTATGTAGCTTCCATGTTAATCATCACTATGTACACTATAAAATTTACATGCGAAGGATGGGCTTATAGTCTGGTGTTGTGTAAACGAATTAGAATGAAAGTATGTATCACGTAGAGCAAAGCTATGTGAATTAGGGTTAGTGTCTTGTTTCTTTTTCTTCTATTTCCAATTCTTTTGCTTCTTGAATAGTGATTTTAGAACCTATAGTATTATTATACGTAGCACATCTTAATCTTTATCAACATCAGCAACACACTATCAGCATCTAAATTAGAACCTATAGTAAGTCTACAAATCTCTTCCATAACTTGCTTCCACTATTTTGTATTATCCATAAAAGATCAAGAGTCTACCAAATACATCGTTTTTTATTTGATTGCATTTGTTTGCTTGATTGCATTGGTGATCACATTAGCAACAAAAGGAACCCCAAAAGATCAACAGTCTGGGAAATGTGGCCATAATATGATCATAAAAGTAAATTCCAACAATAATTAGGAGGATCATTGATGTAAAACACTCACTAACACTTAATATCACAACAATTGGGTTGTTTAAGATTCTAAGTCTTGAGTCCTTAATTAAACTATGCTATTTCATCTAGAAAATCCACAAGACCTCAAGAGCTAATTAAATGACCCAATTAAGTTTAGCCCCAATTTTCCTACCTTATGAGGTATTTCTCTGTAATCCATCTCTTATGAAGAGAGGATACATATAGCATGTATTACTTTTCCAAATCTAGATATATTAGTTGAGCTTTGGCTAGAATTCATAAGTATTATTTGTTTTGAGTTTTTATTCACAACAAAAAAGGGGAAAGCATAAGAGATTGGTAAAAAGAATGATTGCCTTCGTACAATGCCTTATGGCAGTTATGAAAAGGCTGAAAAACAAGTTTCATTACTAAGCTTTATGTTCTCTGTATCTTACTGGAAGAACTTAAAAAAATAAGCTAAGGGATCATTTGTGCCGAATGGGAGCTTAATCCAATCCTTTTGTTGTTCTTTTTCCATCATCTCCAATACGTTGCGAGGAAAAATGGGTATATGCTCACCAAAAGAGGAGCGGGTCATATACGAGTGGACAAACTCATATAGTTGTTGAAAAAATTATAAGTATCATTATTGCTATTTCTTAGTTACTAAACAAGTTTCATTACTAAGCTTCACGTTATTTATATCTTATAAGAGTAACTTGAAAAAAGAAGAAGAAGAAGAGCCTAAGGAATCATTTGTGTCATATGGGAGGAATGATATTCTGATTGTTGCTTTGGAAGAAAGATCATTTGAGTTATGTCAGAGGATTTGGAGAAGGGGTAGGCATAAGAGATTACTTTAAATCATCCAAATGGCAATCCTCAAGTGTGGTTACCAGGGGGAGATAGACCAAATGTTGGCCACTGTGAGGGCTGAAGTAATGGCACAAGCCATGAAAGAGGCAAAAACTTTAATTTATACAATAATAAAGATCGAATGAGCAAGATAAAGAAGGAAATGATGATGATGGTTGTGCGCTCACATCAAGAGACCAGTGTTCCCATAGCACATTTACCTACACCTCTGCAAAGCACTAAAGAGAGTTGGTGCATTATTGGACAATCATCAAAGGGTCTTGGAATTGTTGAACCTTGTGACCTTTTTGTGGAGATTCCTTTGAGACAATTAGTTTCACGTGGGAGTGTCCACAACTTGGGATCAACTGTACACCACCAACAAATTCAAGATGGTCAAGTTATAATTTAGTTGACGAAGTGATCATTGATGATACACTTATCCCAATCCCAACTAGTGTTCTGAACATTGTAAGTGATGTCAAAGGAACCTTCGTCTTGTGGCCAAAGAACCTTGTTTCTAATCAAGATAAGGAAATCCCAATCAAAACTACAACTGTAGCTCTATCCCTTGAACAAGTTTTGAAGCCTAAGTTGAATGTTATGCAAGAAGTGATGCTCATGGCATACAATAAATCTTTTGAATATAGATCATGGCCTATGGATGAAGTAGTAAGAAACTTAGCGGTTCCAACTTTTATTGATAGGGTGGATTTAATGTCCCTAATAGCTCTTAAATAGGAGCTTACGATAGGATTTGTGCTAGTTTTTTAAATGTAAGTATCTTGTTTCTATGTGTAAATATTTTAACGATATGATTAAGCCCTTTTAATTTGTGTGATTGCATTATTGTAGGTACATGATGTTGGAAATTATGCCCTAAGGGCAATTCATTGTACTTTGAATATTTAAGTTATTTAAAGTATTCTCTTTTGTTATCATTTTCGTTTGCATGTTCGTATTGATAACTGCATCCCTGGATACATCTTATAGATTATCCTAAATGTCCATGGTCGGTCATTTATGCGGGAGTGAAGATGAATTAAGACCAGTATGACTTTGATGAGGTATGGAGATACGAATCAAAGTCATAGGCACTTGTAAGAGTACAAGGTGCTGGACCGACCCACTATGAGATAGCTGCATGGTATAAGTCATAAACTTATCTCATGTATAACCGCGTCACAATGCCCTATGACCTAAGATCATCATGGATTCCTACATGATGAGTCACTAACCTTTGACCTGGTCAAAAGTCACCTTTGACCGGGTGATGATAAAGGTTGGGATCAAGATCAGTGGTTTTCATGCGGAGGAATGTGAATGGTCAAGATGGAATTTGTCCCTCACATTTGTAGAGAGATAATACTGGGCCCCTCGATGAGTGAGTCTAAGAAATGTATGGTCATACTGTAATGGAAAGGAGTTTCCATTTCACCTTTTAGACTACTCGAGAATTGAGAAAGTAGTGGTCAAGAATAGGAAGTTGACATTATCCATGTCTCATCCTTGACCAAATTATCGCGTGACAAAAGGGACGTGACATGGTTGTATGATAGGTAGTATCGTTTTGTCGATCCCCATGTGAATTGGGTAGTCGCAATGTCTTGCTAGAGGCCGCTTGCGACTTGTGGGTTGATACAGTCTAGGCCCACTGCCAATCTCATATGAGCCTGCAGGGTAGCACACAAGAATGATCCAACACGGGTAAAAGTGTCCAGATTCATTGAATCTCAGATTAATCTGAGATTAAATAAATATTGAATTAAATCTAGGATTAATATATATATATATATATATATATATATATATATATATATTAAATTCGAAATATATATATATATATATATATATATATTATTAATGGAGATTATAATATTATATATATAATATTTGTTTTGTATTTAATTTATTTGATAAATTAAATATCTAAAACAAATAGAGATATTATATCTCATCTAATTTTGAATAAAGATATCGTATATTTGTTTAATATTAAATTGAGATATAGTATCTTAGATTTAATTAAATAGATGATATCATTTCTCGGATTTGATTTATAAAGATAAGTTAAATCAAAAGGCTTTTAATTTAGATTTGATCTAAATTCAAGATTCGGATTTCAAATCTGACTTTTAATATATTAGATTAGATGTATGAGATAGATATAATTAATATATTATCCAGATTCAAAATTCAAATTTCAAAATTAATGAGGATTAATTTTAATTATATAATACACCTATAGGGTTTAGAAAAACCTACGGGAGTTTTAGTCGAGCGTATTATAGTAAGCCGCGAGAAACCCTAGAGTGAAAAAATTGAGAGAGATGCACAAGAGACACTAGCACGCTGCCGTAGCCGTGTTCGGGGATTGTTCGTGTGGATACTGGTAGAGGAAGCCGATTATAAGAGTCGTCTTCTGCTGATCGAGAAGGTAGCCCACCTGTTCAAAGGGAACGAGACGTGGACGAGTTCAATATAAGGTATTATTCGGGTTTCTTAACCTTGATTTAAACGTCGTTGAGTGATCCTCCGGACGGGATTCGTAAAATTTTTAAATCCACTGCGTGTATGGATCCCAACACATGAATCGTAGGTTTGTTTCGTTGGGCAAATTTGGATTCATGTGCCCAGTCCAAATAACAGAAAAAGGGACCACTGCTTCGAGCTGACACACATACACATCAAAAAGGCTATGTGAAACCAAACCTCAGTGTTTCTTGGCACTATATGTGCAAGGGTAAGAAGCAAATTGTCTTAACTTTGGATGGCCAAGCTATTAGTATTGTTTGAAAGCTAACTCCACATATTTCACTCGTATATACTGTCAAATGTGGGCTTTTGACTATCCAAATTAGAACTATGAAATAAGGTTTTCTAGTGCTGTTGGATAATTTTGTATGCCTTGATGACACTAGTTCATGTAGTTTCCAATTGGATATTTAGTGACCAAGTCTCTTGTCTAATGTACTATGGCGAAGAATTAGACCCTATCTTAAAAATTAGTAGATGTGATGAAAAGTTGCTCATTGCTTTTAGAAGTGTTTATAAATTCCTCCTTTGTGGTTCTTGTGGCATCCGAATTTGAGAAATCTTTCTAACAACAATATGACATTTTTTTTCCAGTGATTATTGGCAGTTGGTGCTCTTATGCAAGAAGAGTTATATCGTGATCGTCTTATGTTCCCTTCACTACCAAGCAGCTGATGGAGACCTTTTATCATTAGCCTTAGGGTCCACAATCAACAATTAACCAAGGATTGCGTATAGGCAAATCTAGGATCGTTCTCTCTTTTCGAGGAGCCTTTTATTGAATCCTAAATAATCTAAATGTCATGCAAATGCAATGAAAACAAGGGAGGATTAGGTTTTGGATTTTTAAATTAATAAACCAAAATAGAAATGCAATTTAAGTGAAGCAAAGATAAAATAGAATATAAGAAAATGACAAGAAACAAATTAAAATCGATCAACCTAACATTCAGATTCCAGAGACTTCCATCATTGAACGATGTTGGTTCTCTAAGGGTTTTGATGATCTCCAATAATTGTAAACAAAGCTTGAAGTTTTGCTGTCAAATGTGTAAAACTTACTGTGAGAGCAAAACTCGAGGTTTACACAGAAACCTCGAGGTTTGGCCTTACAGAGACAATTTCAAGTCTTTTATATAAAGTCAAAACTTGAGTTTTCCAGAGAAAACTCGAGGTTTACACACACATAGACTTCTTAACTTTTTCTGAGAAATTGCAAAACTCGAGGTTTTTGGGAAAACTTCAAGGTTTTGTCATACAGAGAGTCTCTCAGGTTTTGAACTTTTGAAAACCTCCAGTTTCCATTTCAAACCTCAAGGTTTGGCTTGATTCGAAAAAATCAGCTTTTCACAAGTTTTGAGAAAACTCGAGGTTTGGGAAGAAACCTCAAGGTTTTGATTGGCAAAGAAAACTTAGATTTTAACCAAGTTTCAAAACCTCCAGTTTTGTAGAAAACCTCCAGTTTTGAACTTGACAAGATTTTCTCAAAGTTTTCACATTGGGTGAAAACTCGATGTTTTGGAAAAAACCTCGAGTTTTGTGGAGGCAGAGAACATAAAAAATTTCTCACTTTTCAAAACCTCTAGTTTTGCAGAAAAACCTCCAGTTTTGTTTTTTTGACAAAAACTCTCTAAGTTTTCACAAAGAGTGAAAACTCGAGGTTTGGAAACAAACCTCGAGTTTTGTCCAGACAGAGAGGAACCATGTTTTCTAATGTTTCAAAACCTCGAGTTTGGTTTTGAAACCTCAAGGTTTCTGTCTTGGCGCAAAATCTCAAAGATTTCACATTTGAACAAAACTCGAGTTTTGTAGAGAAAACTCGAGGTTTTGGCAAACAGAAAGCAAATGACTTTTTACTGAGTTGAAAAACTCGAGGTTCCAACTGGAACCTCAAGGTTTTGCTTTTGGTGTAGTTTTTCAAAACTTTCATATTTGAATGAAAACTCAAGGTTTGGTTGGAAACCTCGAGGTTTTGTCAGCCAGAGAGCTCTGAACATTTCAATGTTTTTGAAAACCTCCAGTTTTGATAAGAAACCTCAAGTTTTGATGTTTTGGACTAAAATCAACATTGCAAGCATTGTTCAAAACTCGAGGTTTGGAGTACAAACCTCGAGGTTTCTGCGCTGCTTCAGAAATTCAAAATTCGCGATTCTGGAAATCTTTCTTGTTTGATCTTAATACTTTTCAGTATTCATCTCTACTATTCCTAGCTATGTTTAACCACTTTGTTAGTGAGTTTCAAATGAATTAGAGAATGCTTTTTGAAGGTTTAAAGCAAAAGCAAAGAGTGACGTCAGCACATTAAATGCAAACCCAGAAAGTTGCATTCTTTTGGGTAATCCATCTGCACACGTCTATCAAAGAATTAAAGAATGATTTCCACATCCAGAAACTGTGTTTCCAACGAATTAATACTCAGAAAGTCAACTCTGGACTTCTGCACAGCTGGATTAAGTGAAGATTAGAGAGAAGACAACCAAACCTTTTCCTAACCATTGCAGAAATTCTCCAATGGTTTAATTCAAGAATCAACGGTCATTTAATGCACTCTGAGTATAAATAGGGCTGCATTCAAGTCTTCTCAACAACTAGAACAGCTGAAAACGAAAATCATTCAAGTCTTGCATTTATTTCTTCAGTTTTCAACTGTATTGTATCTTTTGATACTTTGAGCTTCAGTATTCATTATTATCCACTCTGTGAAAGAGTTTATCTTTGATAATCATTTATTGTAAAGAATCACAAGTCAAGGGGACTTGGTGATTTGGGAGTTCATTGATTACAACTTGTAGGGGGAGTGAGTTCTAGTGAGAGAACTACTTCTTGAGTGCAAAGTGTGTAATCTTTGATATAGTGAAAATCCCATAGAGTCTGGGGACTGGATGTAGGTCAAGTTGTTAGGACCGAACCAGTATAATTCCTTGTGTCCAGCTGCTCTTCCCTTCTCTCTGTTTATCCATGTTTTGCTGTTAGAAAACAGAGGAGTTTGTGAAAATTTTTAAAATACCCAATTCACCCCCCTCTTGGGTATTTGGCTCCACGTTCAAACAAAATATAAATAACCCACGTTTGGCTCTGAACGAACCGAGATCTTTGCATTTTCCTAGAAAATCCCTCGACTAGATGATCGCCTAGAATATGTCCAAACAATGGCGTCCCACTGTGCGATCGCACAGCAAAACTTAAACCTAGTTCGAACTCAGTCCTTGAGATAAACCAAACCGAATATTAAATCTAATATTCGAACTATTTCCAGAAATCAGGTCCGATAAGATGAAAATAGAAACGAGTTAAATTACCGATAAAGCACAAGTTCTCTGGACAAATCATGGAATCCTCAACGTTAGGTCAATCAAAGAAGTTTAGCCAAGCATGGCTAGGAAAAACGCAGAAGAAAAGATGAAGAAGAACATGAAGAACAACTCAGAGAAAATAAAAAGCTTCTAATTTAATCCGAAAATCTCCTACAACGTCTTCCCAAATATTGGCAGCTAACCTAACTAAATAAACCCTATTTGCCAAAGCGAAATAGGCTCTACAAGTTTGGCCCAAAACAGAAATAAAATAAAACTGGACTTTAATTACAAAATTCGAGCAAAATAAAAATCCAAAAAAATGGGTATGTCTTTAGCTCCAATTTCGTCCATCTTTTTGTCCTAATCAGCCTTTCGAGTCTTCATAACAATTGTAGCTCTCTGAATCATCTAAAAAAAGAAAGAAGAATCAGGCTAATCGGATTTCTAGATCAAAAGTTATGACGAAAATACTAAATTACTGTAAATCTGGAATTTAATCATAAAAATGAATTAAATCCAATTAAAAGCTCAAAGCTCAATTAGGTAATAAAATCCATTATTTATTAACCAAACAATCCTAAATTTATTCACCAAGAGGTACAATAATATTCAATTATCATCAACACTAGTGCAAAAAAGGCTTTTAAGACAGGATAAAAGAGGCACTGTAAGACCGGACTCATTGTCCGTCTTGTTCCAGGCGGTATTAAAAGTCTAACATTTAAGACCGAACACGAACCAGTCTAAAAGAAAATTTTTTAGACTGAACATTTAAAACATTAGGTCTTAAAATTTGTACTAAATAAACCTGAAATATTTTTTGTTCGGTTCTAAAACCCAACTTTTAAGACCGGACAAAAACTTGGCCGCTCTTAAAAGGATTGGAATTTTAAGACCGAACAAAAATAAATCTGGTCTTAACAGTTGAACATTTAAGACCGACGTATTTATTCCAGTCTAAATTTTCCCGAATTTTTTCTCTGTTCTTCCTAATCAATATATATACACAAATTTACCATCCAATCCAGCACATAAAATTCGATACTCTAAGCTACAAGCTATGAACAATTATGAATAAATTGAATTGGGATAAAGAACACAAATATTATTCACCATAAGTTATGTGGCCTATTAATTAATGATTATACTATGACTACAACACCTACATTAATTTATACAATAAGATAACTTACTTACAAATACAATGAGCTGAGTTACAAATACAGCACGCAAATCAACATACATGCCCAATATAATATATTCAACATGCCTTCATCTGATTCCCACCCAACAACGTAAACATCCTCTTTTATAACAAGAACAAACTTAATAGTCAGTGACATTGTTTATGAACATAAAAAGAATATGGGTATGACATGGTGAAAAAATGCTAAGTGGGTCTCAACATGGGGAAGTGACCTTTGATGATAATGACACTAGATGGATGATCGCATACATGACATTATTCGTGATGTAGGAGAAGAGACTTTTTATCAATCACATGCATATAGTAATGTGTGCAGTGATGCAAAGACCCCGCTATACCCTGGGTATAAAAAATACCAATTGTTGAACGTTGTATTGAAATTGGTAAGCTTGAAAGCATGACATGGATGAAGTAACAAGAGTTTTTCAGAAACGCTTGAGGCTTTTAAGAACATGCTTCCAGATGATAATGTGTTGCTAGGTCAATACTATGATGCTAAGAAAATACTGTTTCCATTGGGGATGAAGTACAAAAAGATCCATGCATGCCCGAATGATTGCATATAGTATAAAAAATAGTTTGAAGAGAAGCAGAAGTGTCCAATATGTGAAACCCAAAGATACAAATTAAATAAGGCTCCTGCAAAAGTGTTGTGCTATCTTCTAATCATACCAAGGTTCAAAAGCTTGTTTGCTAATGAAAATGATGCAAACAATTTGAGCTGGCATGCAGATGAGAGGATTTTTTATGGAAAGACTCGACATCCAATTGATTCTTCTTAATGGAAGAAAATCGATCAATTATTTCCTAACTTCGGCAAAGAACCTAGGAACCTTAGGCTTGGCCTTAGTACGGATGTCATGAATCCTTATGGTAGCCTTAGCAGTATACATAGTTTATGGCCTATTATCCTGATTATTTACAACTTATCTCCTCTGTTATGCATGAAATGAAAGTACATACCCAGGAGTAATTTTGTCCTGGAAGTTTCTCTTTGGCTCAATGTTGCCCCAAAAGTCTAAAAACGTCACAATGTTGCCCCTCCATTAATTTTTATTTTTTTATTTTAAAAAAAGTAAACATACCCTAATCTTTCTTCCCTATAGTGTCCTCTATCGCAGGCATTCCCCAATCAAACAACAATCACTCACCTGCGGAATTTGTTAAGAAAAAATGTTTCGAACAAATCAAACAAAAAAATAAGAACGAATTTCTATGAACAGAAGAT
Organism: Acacia crassicarpa; assembly: GCA_034222035.1. Classification (NCBI taxonomy): domain Eukaryota; kingdom Viridiplantae; phylum Streptophyta; class Magnoliopsida; order Fabales; family Fabaceae; genus Acacia; species Acacia crassicarpa. The sequence continues at coordinate 24,557,248 of JAWXYG010000008.1, forward strand.
AAAACGAGTACGTCGCAAGCAATTTAAATGAATTTTTCGAAACAATAATCACTCGCCTGCAGAATTATCTACGTGAATGACTAATGAACCTCTGGTGCAATGTAAAAAGAGATGACTGAGAGAATAAAGCTTACTAAAAGTATCAAATATAATTAATTATTTAAATCACTTAGAATTCGTCACAAAATTTCAGACGTGGAGCTCAGCTAAGGTGTTCTCTACCTTAAGTCTCAAAGGCAAATTTGCTGCAGAAAAAGGAAAATTGCAAATAAAAAAGGAGGAAAGGAAGCATATTTATAGGCACACTCTTAATGACACAATCCAGTGTGGGCAACTAACTTTGACCATTAAGGCTATTAATAGAGAGGCAACATTGCTACGTTTTTAGACTTCCGGGACAACATTGAGCCAAAAAGAAACTTCCAAGGCAAAAATTACTCTTGGGTATGTACTTCCGGGGCAAAATTGCTACTCAACCCATAAAAAAATGATAAAGATGCCATGTAGACAATCCATGTCAGCATAACAGAGTCAACTAACGTTGACCATTAACGCCGTTAACGGAACCCTAACGAAGGGGCAACATTGCTGCGTTTTTTTACTTCCAAGGCAACATTGCTCCCAAAGAAACTTCTATGGCAAAATTGGTCCTTGGCATATACTTCCGGGGCAAAAATGGTCTTTAACCCAAAAATATATTTCTAAAGAAGCCATGGAATTTTATCAATATTATTTGGCCAAAGAAAGACATATTAGGCTTCTTAAACGTCATCATGAAGAAAGGGGTAAACACAAGGCTTCATTAAAGAGTGTCGATCATGATCAATTGCTACAAGTCCACTTATACATCTTCAATAATATTGATGAAGTTCAAGACAGCATAAATGCATGTAAAGAAGCTATAAGGAAAGAAAATCGTCAAATGAATGAACAAATGTTAATTAAAGAACATAACAGAACTTTTGCAAATTGGTTCAAACAAAAGGTTGATGGAGAGGAATGTGTTTATGATAAATAAAATGGTTAATTAGTATGTGGTCCTGAGGTTGATGTCAGGAAGCCCCTTGATGATAAAAGCACCATCGTTAGTTGTTAAATCTATGCACTTCTCCAGTTTGAAAGATAAGAAGCCTAAATTGGCAATTATGCCTTATTATGAGGTCTTGAAGAGATTTTGGTGGTGCACTATGTTAAAATTAAATTTCTCATTTTCAAATACAAGTGGGGTAATGTCAATAATTGTGTTCAAATCGATCGGCTAGGATTTACATTAGTAGATATCAATAGTAGAAGGTGAACCTTTTATTATGGAAGACTAGGCGAAACAAGTATTCTATATGACCGATTAAGCAAATAAAATGTGGTTTGTAGCTCTCCATGGAAAAAGGGGTCATTAATATAATTGAGGAAAGTCATTCAAATTATAATCTTCCTAGGACTCCTTCTTTTTCAAGGGGCATACCAAATTTGAAAGAAGAAGATGAAGCGGATAATGAACAGCCATGAGAAATGATTATCTTGAAGGGATATGGGAGGATATCCCTTTATAAAAGAGAAAATTCAGGTAATATTCATCTGCATAATTATTTGAAAACTTTAAGGTTTTAACATCTTCCTCTATTCTTGAACAATATAATGACGTTAATTATGTTCTTTTGTTACAGAGTCCTAATTGTGATACCATACATTGTGTTGTGTCTCATCAGCAACCATCTTTTGATCATCCCATGTTAAGAGGGCATAAACCACTAGTAATTCCATGAACTACCTCATAATCTAATCAAGACATTCATTATAGCTCTGTGAATTGTAATTGAGACAGTGAAGCTTTTGTTTTTGTTTTTTTTAGAGCATGCACGATCCTCTAGAGAGACAAAAGGGGCATGATAAAATAGGAATGTTGTTCGATGGGAATCTGATCAAGACATGGTGATAGATAGGGGAGGTATCTTGGGCTGTGGTTTGTTATGAATAAGAATTGTTATTAGATATCGATTTTGTTCCGACTTGAATTGGAATATTGTTAGCATTGTATTCATTTAATTTGTATATTCATTTCCAATAATTCAATTTTTAACTCATATTGAATTGTTCAAAGCTTGTGAAAGTATTATCTTTTAGGTGTTGTATTGAATGGTGGGTAAGAAGAAGAAATAAATTGGATATGTGAAAAAGATTGACAAAATATAGACCGGATGTTACAAATATCAACTCTAAAAAGAATTATGATGAAACTTTTAAGACCGGTTATTTTATACAACTGGTCTTAAAAGTCAAACTTTTATGACAGAATATTATAAGCAATCGATCTTAAAAGTCTGTATAAAACAGGTCTAAATAACCAAAATTTAAGATCGGGCATTTCTTGAAATTGATCTAAAAGTATGATTCTTCAGACCTAATAAAAGTCATGTCAGATCTAAAAAGTCTAACTTTTTAGACTTAATATTTAAATAATTAACCTAAAACGAATTCTTTTTAAGACCGGTTTCTCAACCAATCTTAAAAATAATAGACTTTTAAGGCTGGTTGTATCCACACCCGATCCAGATTTAGTCTAAAAAACGATTTTTACTCAGTCTAAAAGGCGATTTTTGCACTAGCTAGTGTGATTTATCAAACATAATAAGAAATAGCCAATAGTCTAACCTAGCAGCATGAGAACTCCCCTATAAGTAGGAAGTTGCAGATTCGATCCATTCATAACATCATTTTGTTAGTACATGTGTCTTTAATGATAAAAGACATAATGAAAGGTGCAATTAACAATTAAATAATATTTTTTGGTTAGAATTAAAAAAACATTTAAAAATATTTATTGGTAACTTGTTCCCCTATCTTTTAGTTACAATGAAATTAATAAATACATGTTTTCTTGTGTATTCCATCTAACAGAAAAATAATAGAAAAATAAGCTTGATCTATAAGGATATTTTCTCAGTGGGGAATGTAACTTGAGGTGCTTAAGGGATTATAACCCCAATTTATAAGTTGACAAAAAACAATCAAGTCATGTTATGTTGCTATGATTACAAGCAACATAACATAACTTCTGTGCGTGTGAGTACCTATCATAGCGGAGATTCAAACCTTAGTTCACCATACATTGTAAGAGATTAACATCTTTTGCTAGACCGAACCCTCATTAGTAAAGTGGTAAGTTTTAAGGTGTGTTTGGAATAGCTTTTGGAGAATAACTTCTTGAGGAAAAAATGAAAAAAATTGATTTCAGAGAATATATTTTGGAGAATAGTTTCTGGAAAACCATGGTTTTGAACCTTCAAACCAGGGTTTTCATTCAAAACCATGGTTTTGGAGAATTTGACAATGTTTGGGTAACTTGACCCAAACCATAGTTTTGGAGGAACAAGTGCTTTTGCCTTTTTTTCAAGTGTTCGGGTATTTTTTTTTTTTTTTAACCATGGATTTGATTCCAAAAGTTCTTTTTTCATTATAATACAAACAGTTAAGTAGCAGTTTAAGTCATGCCTTTTGTAGCGGTGAAGAGTTGTAGCAGTTTTTCATAACGTAAATTAGTGGTTAAAAACCGTTACAAATGTTTCCAACATTTTCTTAAAAGGAATAATAGACCTTTTTTTTTTCCATTTTTTAGTAATTAAATTCATGTGTGACATGGAACAAACATGCTACGTGTTCGACCATGTCACTAGTCACTAGTGACTCCAATGAACTCACTATATGTATGATATTGATCAGTCAAAGTTCAAAAGCAACAAGATGAACTGTAAGTTCCCTAACAAAATAGACCATAGAGCAGTGGCAAACACAAGAATTTTAATGACGGGGGTGAAAAAATAATATATCATAAATAAAAATACTTGAAATAAAATACAGACCTAATATACAAAAAATTCAAAAAAATCTACTACAGAAATTAAGATCACTTCACTCGACTCTTACTCTATGTGTTTTCATATTGTTAAACTCATCGATAATTGAACTCATGCTAAAACTCAAAACAATTTCTATTTCAATGTATGTAATCAAAAAATATCAAGAAATTAGTTTTTCATTCTATTTCGAAGTCTGTCATTGATTATCTTTATAGCAAAGAAAGATTTTTCAGTAGTTACTATAGAAACTGAAAGAGTGAGAGTGTAAGTCTAATCACTCTATCAATAAAAGGGTAAAATGATTGACTTTCCAGTATTTCCTAGCCATAGACTAATTTTTTTAATTTCCAGTTGATATACACACAAACACACATATAAATATATATAGACACACATATATATCGTAACTCTATACGAATATATATACACTTTTAAAATAAATTTTAAGGGGGGCAGGGCCACCCCTAGCCCCCCTTGGGTCCGCCCATGCCATAGAGTACCATATGACATCCATATCACATGGTCATAATGTATAGATACTCCTCTCAATCTACACCTCCGAAACAACATAACTCAATTATGGGGTTATAATACATTACTTCCAATATTCAACATAACTCAATAGTAGAGTCATATCACACTTATTTCCATATAACATAGTCAACCAAATTCATTTTTCAAAAATATGCAACATTCACCATGCATGTACTACTACAAAAAAGCTTTTTTACATCCTTTTTTCCCTTTTCTATGTCCTTTTTTTTGGGACGCCAATCTAGGAAACATAGAAAGTCGAGGCTTACGACGTCCTAAATTTTTTGCGATGCCATATTGCTTAAGTCCAGGCTTACGACGTCCCAAATTTTTTGGGACGCCATATTGCTTTTTTTTTAAAAAAAAAAAAACCAAACCAAACCAAGTTCGGGAGGCTTGCTGTGGAACAAACACCTCCTGTAGTCATAAAAATTGCTAGCAAACATCATAGAAATTGTTGGTAACCATGGAGGAAGATAATCACAAGAATTAGAATCACCATAAGCAAGAAGCCGAGGACCAAACCAGGCATAGAAATAACTAGAAAACGAAATCAAACTAAATCACCATGAGTGCAGATCGAGTTGGTCATCTGACCACCACCCTCAAAAGAACTCGGAGAACTCACAAAGCAATTGGAGAATCAGAAAAATGAAATCCCCCAGAAAACCCAGATCTAGACATCTTCAATCGGAAAACTCGCAATGAAATTAGAAATACCAGATCTAGACGTCATAGATAATCGAAATGAAATCACAGAGCAATTGGAGAATCAGAAAAATCAGATCTATAGAAAAATCTAGATGCCTTCAAGCTATATAGATGACAGAGACTGGACTCGGTTGACGAGTTGGCGGTGACGGTAGTGGAGGAAGGTGGTGTTGCAAAAAGACCCTATGAATTGCCACAAGACCAAGCTATGTCTCTAGTTCAACCCCTCCATTGAAGCTCTCTTCCCCGTGGCTGTCTCCAAGCTCTCTGAAATCTCTGTCCCTCTAAACTCAGGAGTGATAAAGTCTGGATCAAGTACAGAGAAGGGCAAAATGGAGAGAGTCAAAGACAAAGGAAGAAGAGGGAAAAAGTTAGGATCGGCTCACCATCCGCCATCGCATTCACCTTCATCCTTCGTCGTCACCTGCGCCTTCACTGTCTGTTGTCGCCTTCACCTTTACTGTCCATGTTGCCTTCACCATAACAAAGCCAACCGAAGAGAGAATTGAGAGCACTAAGATCGAGAGATGAGTGAAGACTCTGCGATTTTTTTTTAAAATTGTGTGGGTGTGCAATTGAAAAGAGAAAGTTGGAGCCAAAAAAAAAAAGTCACAGGATGAGAGTTCGAAATGACTTTGGCGTCCTAATATCAATTTAGGACACCAAAAATACTAACTTTGGCATTCTAAAATCTATTTAGGGCCCCAAAAAATATAACTTTGGCATCCTAAAACCAATTTAGGACACCAAAAATATTACTTTTGGCGTCAGGGTTCACTTTTGACGTCCTAAATTTAAATTAGGACGCCAAAAGTCTCTTGTATAAGTGTCCCAATTTTAAATTAAGATGCCAAAAGTAACAGTTGGCATCCTTTCTTAAAATTAGGATGACAAAATCCTCTACATAATTATTAAAATATTATCGCCTTTATTTCTTACTTCCTTTTTTTAAGGGGTGTCTCTTAAGAAAGTAAAAGCCATTTTGATAGCAGTGATGGCAAACTAACGCAGCTGCAGTAGAAATAATTAATCGAATGACACGCAACCTCATTTATGGGATATCATGCCTTCAGTTCAATTCACAAGTTAGTACCATTTCCTAAATTTGCGCCCCACGAGACCGCATCGCAAAAAAACAGCCCATTTACAGCGATGTATAAGCATAAATTGCCAAAACCTTATTCTTAGAATTCTCGAAAAGACTCGTAAACCATACAAGCATGCAAAGACAAGTAGAATAAGAGTGATATCTCACCAAGATTACCAAACAAAGTCACTATAATTAATTCCACGTCACGGTGTTGCATCTATGATCAATTTATAACATATTATAAATCCATATATCAACAAACTTTAACTCTAAAGCATCCTTAAAGTCCTTCTACTATACACCCTCTAAAATTTCCCAGAGTTACTCAAAGAGTCAAAGTAACTCAAATATAAGAAACCCTCGCCAGAACTTTGAATTGAGTCATACATACTCCTCAGTATGTCATAATAGTTCTATTCTCAAATTAGGGACGGAACTAGGAATTGAAATTAGGAGGGGTGAAATTTATAGAATAGAACCCAGGTGTTCACGAAATTATATTTCAGCCCTATAATAATTTCAATATTTTCTTTTTAATCCCTTTATCAAACTTCCAATGAGGACTAGAGTAAGAAAACTGAAAGATTTATGAGGAAAAATATAATTTCCTAAAACATTGGGTCATTTTCTGTAATTACTCAGAAAAACAGATTCCATGCGAATTAAATTATTGTCACTACAGGCATCGAACCATCAATCCAACCATTAAAATCAATACATTATATGTCACGAGTTGTCTATCCAAAATTCAGTCTGATCCAATTGGTAACAAAAGCCACAAACGTTGCTTTACAAAACAAGGTTCTTTCCTAAGAAATTCGGATGAGTTCGATACAGACTTGATAACGCACACACTAGAACAAAAATCAATGATCCAAGTATTGAAAACGACAAATTGGATGTCCCTAACTAGCTGACTGAATTTTAATCCGATCCAACCATTAACAATCTACAAACATCAAACTACCTCTTAGGGTTCCATCCTCAACATTCCAGAAAACTGAGTTTCATTTGTCCTTAATGTTAAATATATTTTATAATATTGATGTATTTAAAATCCTTTAAAATAGAAATAATTATCTATATTTTACTTAACCTCACATAATTTCATTTTCTATTCGTTTATAAAATTATGAGTTGATAATATATTTGTATCCTTAATAGGTAATTTATTTTGAATACACTTTCTCAATTTTAAATAATTATATGGTAAATTTACCATTAAATAATCCTTCCTACTAGCAATTAAATTTTAGTAATAAAAATTGGGATATCACTATGTGTCCGTTTCACGCCAATTTCTGCTATCTTTAGGTTAAAAAACTCTAGCTAGCTCACATAATAATTTATTTGGTACTGGATTTTATTACATAGAACTATAATTCAGTTAACATCCGTGTATTTCAATACAATGACAATATGTTTGGCCAAAAGAAAAGGTACAACAGGAATCAACCATAATACCAATATTTATAGTATCTCTCAAATAATTCTATATCCTCATAAGATTGTATATTTATATATGCTCAATCTCCATATAGCACATAAGCTATATCATAGGAATTAATATCCATTAATGCAGCAAATTCTCTCAAATTTATGCGTATACACGGATCGAGCTACAAAACAACCTCAAACAAAATGTTAGCATCATAAGAAATATTTCACATATATATTCTTGGAGATAGGATATTGTTACCACTATTTTTTGTTACTACCAATGTTACTACTACTTTTCAACTGTTAGATCTTTGGCAAAAAAAAAAAAAAACTGTTAGATCAGAATCTTAATATGAGAGAGAAATTATAAAGGTAGATTAAATTCGGATACAACGGTGGAAAAGTGATAGTAACATTGGTAGTAATAAAAAATAGTAGTAACAATATCCTATCTCATATTGTTATACCAAGATAGCCTCAAATTATGAAAATCACATTTAATTTACAATAAATAAATGATTAAATTTCCATACAGTGTAACATTATTGTTTAAGCAACACAAAAAACTGTTAGTCCTCATGTCCTTAATATAAAATATATTTGGGAGTTGATATTGATCTTAAATATTTTTCATATTTTTCAATCATTTTCTAATTTACCCTCTATTTTTGTTCCCTCAACAATAATTAAGGAGGGGAGTAAATGAAGGAATTGGGGAAAATAGTGAAAGTTTTTTAGAATTAGGTAAATATGTTATATAATAGGAACTAGAGGAGTAATTCACAAAGCACTTTTAAAAAAAAAATAGTGACAAAAATTAGTGGTGGAATTTTCGTCCCAAATCATGGAATTAATGACGGAAATTTCCTGTCACTAAATTTTGAATTCCATCACAAATTAGGGACATAATTTGTTGGCCGCCACATGTCCATGTCAGCTGCATTTTTGTGACCAAGCTGGGATTCAAAGACTGCACCTCGTGACGCGGCAGTTACCTTTGCCAAGACTAAGAGCCCGTTTGATTCGGGGAACATTTAATGAGGGAAAAGAACTTAAAGGAGGAAAAGGAAGGGAAGGGAATGGAAGATTGAGAATGAATTTAAAAAGGTTGAGTTGTTCAGTAAACATGGGAATATAAGTAAGTTGAGGGAAGAAAAATTGTTTGGTTAGAAGAATTGGTAGTTGGTTAAGTGGGAAGTTGATGCAAAATTCCCAGATTGCCACTAAAAACATATTTGAAAGTTTGAACTAAACATGGAAGTTCGAACTTATATGCATATTGTCAACTATAACAAAAAACAAGTCAACAGCAGTAATGAGTTATAATGTTAGGCAACCAAGTCTGCTGAAGAAAAGGAAGAATTTTCTGCCACTGTACACCCATGGCTTCCTCATTTCCTTCCTCAACAATACGCAACCCCCACACCGCCTACTACTCATGAATGCCAACAAAAAGTCACTCAAATTCAAACCCCCCCCCCTCATTTTTTTGCTTGCGTCCCCAGCTGCCACAACCAGGCCATCGACATTTTTTCCCCATCACAGTGAACAATCAACAAAGAAAAGCCATTGTTAACTCTTACCTTGAATCGATCTTCACTGCCAACTCGTTCGATTGAAGCTTGCTATCGTCAGACCTTCATTCTTTTGCTCCTTCTTCTAGCTCGAAGTTGGATCCTTTTTATATTTGGCAGGGGCTTTTCAATCAATATATTTCACTCTCCCGGGCAAATTTTCAAGATCCCGCCACAAATGGAGGGAGCTGAAATTCCCACGTTTGTGAGAGCTTGGGCAGAGGCAGGAAGCCCAGTTCCCTGGAGTTGTGCGCACCAAACACTATTTCTGCGTGGGAACTTAATTAAGTTCCCTTTCCCTCCCCTGAGTTTTGTCAACCAAACGGGGCGTAAGAAGAACCTACGAGTTTTTAATGTAAAATTATGAATATATTATTTCACTTTACAAATCAAACACAAATATCAATATAAACTTTTTATATATTATTAAAAATGTCTATTTATTATTTTATTCTATTTTATGTAACTATTTTATAAAGAAAGACATTCTATGTAATTTTTTATTATTAATGTTATTTTTATTCATTTTACTATTTTTTATATTTATGAAATTTTTATTTTTAGTTTTATATATATAATATATTATACAAAAGTTTCAATAATAAATATGAATTTTATAATTTTATATATCAATATTATACTTTTATAATAAATTTAAATTTAAAATTATGTAAAAAAATTATAATTAGGGAAAAACCAAGTATTGAAAAGGAATGAATCCATAAAAGATTTACTGACAGAATTTGTGAAGGGAATAGCAACAGATTGAATTTTCGTCATTAATTCTTTTTTTTCTTTTGTCTTGAACTTCGTTCTTCGCCTCCAAATAATTAATTTTAAATCACGACTTGGCTTTATCTCAAAACAAGTTAGAAACAATTTACAACTTCAAATTTATTAGGTGATGGACATGTTAGGCTGCCCCACACTTTCAAATACTCATTTAAGTTTTTTTTTTCTTCCCAAAAATACTCATTTAAGTTTGAAAACATATTTTTACACTTTAGATAGTGATTCTAATTAAATTAGAATCTCACACTATATAAACTCCTTCCATTCTAATTAAATCAGAATATTCTTAAATATTATCATTCTAGCTACTTTCACAAAATATCATCCAATCTCTAAAGTTTGTTTCGCAATAAAATCAATGGTTCTTTTATATACATAAGATATTTCTTTTGAAACTGACACATAACCCCACAATTTTAATAGGAAAAATCTACTTTAGGGCCCAAATTAGCAAAACATTGTAAAAAAAAAAAAAATCAGAAAAAGTCACATGTTAAAAAAGACCCAAAGACCTTTTCTAGTATTATTTTATAAAACGTTAGTTATTAACGGGTATTGATTTAGTTGTTATGATATTGTTGTTAATGGCTACTGATTTAGTAGTTAATGTTCTACCGATATTGTTGTTAACGTTTATGAAATAATACCAGAAAAAGCCTTTGAACCTTTTTTAATATGTGACTTTTTTTGGGGCCTTTTTTGACAATTTTTTGCTACTTTGGACCCTGAAGGGGATTTTCCCATTTTAATATTGCAATAATGTGCAACACCCTCTCAAAAAATTTCTTTCCGCGATTGACTACTATGGGGCAAAGACACGAATAATTACAATAGTTAAATTATGGTCAGAGCACAATATCAAGATGATAAATTGTTACTAATAATTAAAAGCATATATTAATCAGTATTATGGTTTTCATTATAATGTTTTCTCACAGTAAATGCCAATTATGACATATAATGGTTTATATCACTTATAATAATAATAGGAAGCATACGGTCTCTGCCTCTTTCTCAAGCAATAAATCTTGAATGCGAATTTAAACAGATAATGCCCGTTATGATATATTTAGGCTTCAAAATCAATCAAGAAAATTGAATGAATGACTAGAGAGATTACCTTAGCGAAGCTATATATTTTATTAACTGTCATCAGATTTTAATTTACACAAACACCCTTTTGGTTAACTACTTATAATTATTTGAGCAAAAAAAAAAACTACTTATAATTATCATGTTAGAGATAATTTTGGACAACAATACAATAAATCAAGGTTATGAAACCCGGTTTTTAGTTAAGGGTAAAACTGGGGTCTCGAGTTGACTTAGAGTCAACTCGGTCAACTTGGCTTGAACTGATAGAATCAGTCAAAAAGATTGGTTTTTTTTAATAAGATTTTGACTGAAGGAGAACGAGAAGGAGGGGAGAGTGTTAACGGTGGTTGGTGGAGATCACGATTTGGGTTCGTCAAAAGTCAAAGTTTAGATCTCCTTTGGTCGAAATGATGGAAACAGATTTTGACTTGTAGAATTTTCTTACATCTAGTTTACAACTAGAAGCTCCACGGCAGCTTCCTACTTCTCAATGTCGAGACCGAACAAGAAGGAGGAGAGACTAAGAGAGAGAAAGAGATCTAAATCCAAAGAATTAAAGGAGAAAGAGAGATCTTCGTGACACAAAACAAGACTGAGGAGGGACTAAAAGAGACTTGATTGAAGAGTTGAAGGAGAGAGAGAAAAATATCTCAACACAAACTATGGACTGTGGCGGAAAAAGCCTACCATGCACACATCACATTTAAGATTTGAGAACTATGGACGTTGTGAACTATGGTCTCCTTTCTTTTGTGATCTCCTTTCTTTCCAAAAAAAAAATCAATATAATATTATATACCTTATTATATTTTCAGTTATGCATCTTTGACCAAAAAAAAGAAGTTATGCATCATCACATCATATCCTCCCATATTTTGATTATAAAATATTTTTTTATTATCAAAATATAAATATTTTTACCTATTTTAGTTAAATTATATTTTTAATTATTATTAGTCTGACCTATTAACCTTTAATCTAGTACCTCCATCGGTTCAGACTGGTCCGGTTTTCAGAATCTTGCAACAAACACATAATTTATTCAGCCATTTTCAATTTTTTTGAAAAAGAATTTATTCAGCCATTAGTGCTAAAGAAACCACCACAACGTTTAAAACATATAATTCTTACTAACCATGATAAAGATCTCATATTATTCAGGAATATATCTGAACATGGTCATAGAAGTATATATCAAGACAAAGACCCTCCTGTTTCTGCTGTAATTTTCTCCAAGGTTGCGAATTCTGAAAGATTATGATGGTGCCTGAACTCGATTTCATTCCAAGGTTGATGCTGCTATCATCTTAAATCATTGAAAATATATTTCTTGTGAAGGGAAGAATGATTCGAATATTTTTCACAATAGTATTATGCACAACTCACAGTAATTAAGAAGTTGCTTCCTTTTCTCAAAGAGAATCGTCATATATACATTATTTCAAAGATTAATTGGCACTATTTTCCAATATATGTTCGCATAAACCGTCAAGTTAATAATCAAATCAAGAGTGTAAAGCATTACCTTCAACTAGGGTTAGGTTTTTCTCATTATCTCTTTCTTATTATCCCTCATCATCTCTAAATTAAATCATATCCATCCAGTCAATCACAATACCACTTTAATCTCTTTTTCATTTTTCCAATCAATAGCTCAAATGCGCTAATGAGGGAATATGAAAAAAATGATGATGAGATAATTCTCTTCAATTCATCTAAGACGATCCTCGCGTAAAGTAATGTTAGACCAAGATCAACTATAAGCAATAGAATTTGAAATATGTTGCTTACTATGGATAATGGGAAAAACATTTCTCATATTGTAGGAGAAGTGTTTTATTATGTTACACACACATAAAATAGTGGGATCCACATAAATATATAATTAGCATTATATGTATATATGGGTCCACTATTTTATTTATGTGTAGGAATCTTCTTCTTCTCATGCAACATGAAAAAATTAAACCCCATGGATAACTTCCTCAACTTTAAATTTTAAAAATAGCAGGCTGTTAGTGACCATAAAAAGAAATTTCTTAAGACTGAGCAGCCATAATGACCATTAATAACACTTGAAATGGTTGTTAAGTATTTATAAAGAATTAATACAATAAAACCATTAAAATCTCATTAAAATTGACTAATTAAATCACATTAAAACTCCAACAGTTATCTCCAATGTTTTGTTCAAAAACTTGTTTGCAGTCTTAAATTGGAAAATTTTTTTAACTTTATTCATATTAAATGAAGTATTAAAAAAAAGAGCACAAAAATATAAGTAGCCATATTTAAACATTAATCCCATCTGTAAAATTGACACATAAACATTGATTATTCTCTGAATAACTTATATTGTGGACTAAACTATTCTTTTACAAGCGGCTTGTATGCAGTAGGGAATATATATATCATTCTCAAACCATTTTAATTTTTTTCACTCCCCGATTCCATTTGTTAATTTGTTCCCAGCCTCTCTCTTGTTTCATTATATGGGACTGTTTTGGGAAAAGTCAATTAAGTGGATCTCAACACGATATTCTGAAAAAATAAAATAAAAAATTCGATGCAAGTTCCAAATGTTGTTGAAAAATGAACATATTTTAGTATAATTCATGGTAATTTATGTAATTTTTGGTATTAGTGTTTCTGTTTTTGTTGTAGAAATTCTTTTATACTACACTCACATAAAAATGAGTAGGTCCCATTAATATTTTAACTATTTTCTTTTTATAATGAGACCCACTTACTTTTATATGAGTGTGACAAAAAAAATTTCTATAGTAAAAGGAAAAACATTAAACTCTTTTTCCTTATACCATTCTGATTCTATTTATAAGTCCAGTTTGATTAAAAAATTTGGTTCTTTTTATAAATCCATTTTGACCAAATAAATGAGATTGTGACAATTTTGCTCATAGTAATGATGATGAGAGAGATTGGCTAGCCATGTTGGAAAGAGAAAAAGATGAAAGAGATTTGACAATAAATTTTAGGGTGAATGAGCGATTTTACACACTAAGTTTTCCCTCAGGAGCGCCCAGCACCACGAAGTTTTCTGAGGAGCAAAAGTACACACGAAGTTATGTTTTGGGAGTGTCCAGCACCACGGCCGTTAGTCAACCGTTAGTTGACCGTCAACTTGGATGGAACGCTGACGTGGCGCTGACTTGGACTGACGCGCTGACGTGGAATAAAAAAAATCAAAAAATTTTAAAAAATTCGAAAAAAAATTACAATAATTAGAATGAATCTTAAAATAGTCAGAATAAAGATTAAAATAATTCAAAAAAGTAAAAAATTAGAAATAAATTTTTAAAAAAATTCAAAAAATTTGAAAAAAAATTCAAAAAATGAGGAAAAAAATAAAAATAATTTGAAAAAATTAGCAAAAACAATTCAAAAACTGAGGAAAAATTAAAATAATTAGAAAAAAATATTAAAATAATTATCAAAAATTAGGAAAAATTCAAAAAATTAAATAATTAGAAATAAATTAAAATACCCCCGCCAGTGATCACCTTACAGTCGGTGATCGGTTGCCCTTTATTATATACATGGTTGGACAGAGGGATGAGTTTTCAAAAGAAACGATGAACTAAAGGAGGAGAATCTGACAAGGCCGATTAAATTAAAATAAAGGAAAAAGAAAAAGAATTTAATCTTTTGGGTAAAACCCAAGAGGCTCCAGAGTGTTCCGCTGAGTTGTCAGCTATGGAGCCTTTTGAATTCTACCCAAAAGATTAAATTCTTTTTTCTTTTTCCTTTATTTTAATTTAATGGGCATTGTCACATTCTTCTCCTTTAGTCCATCGTTTCTTTTGAAAACCCATCCCTCCGTCAAACCATGTATATAATAAAGGACAACCGATCGCCGACGGTAGGGTGGTCACTGGCGGGGGTATTTTAATTTTTTGAATTTTTCCCAAATTTTTGAATTTTTTCTAATTATTTCAATATTTTTTCTAATTATTTTAAATTTTTTCTAATTATTTAAATTTTTTCCTAATTATTTAAATTTTTTTCCTCATTTTTTGATTTTTTTTTTCGAATTGTTTCTAATTTTTTTCAAACTTTTTGTCAATTTTTTTTAATTTTTCCTCATTTTTGAATTTTTTTAGTTTTTTTCGATTTTTTTAAAAAATTATTTTAATTATTTTAAAATTTATTTCTAATTGTTTTAATTTTTTGATTTTTTTTTCTAATTATTTTATTTTTTCCTCATTTTTTGAATTTTTTTCGAATTTTTTTAAATTGTTTCTATTTTTTTTAAAATTTTTTTCCTAATTTTTTGATTTTTTTTATATTCCACGTCAGCGTCCATATCAACGTCCAAGTCAGTGCGTCAGTCCAAGTCAACACCACGTCAGCATTCCATCCAAGTTGATGGTCAACTAACGGTTGACTAACGGCCGTGGTGCTGGGCGCTCCCAAAATGTAACTTCGTGTGTACTTTTGCTCCTAAAAAAACTTCGTGGTACTAGGCGCTCCTTGGGGAAACCTTCGTGTGTAAAATCGCTCCTTCGCCCTTAATTTTAAAAGGTATTCATTCATAAATGAGGGTAAAGTTGGAAATTTGTTCCATAATTATTGAGATACTTATCTTTCCTTGGTATGTGAGATTTGGTCAAACTAGACTTATAAATATATTTTCTTAAAAACTCCCTATATTAAGGGCGAAGGAGCAAAAATGCACACCAAGTTTGCCTCATGGAGCGCCCAGCACCACGAAGTTTTTTGAGGAGCAAAAGTACACACGAAGTTACGTTTTAGGAGCGTTCAGTACCACGGCCATTAGTTGACCGTCAACTTGGATGGAATGCTGACGTGGCGCTGACTGGGACTGACACGTTGACGTGGCTGCTGACGTGGAATTAAAAAATAAAAAAATTAGGAAAAAATAAAATAATTAAAAAAATCGAAATTTTTTTAAAAAAAATTCAAAAAAGGATAAAAAAAATAAAATAATTAGAAAAATTAAAAAATTAGAAAAAAATTCAAAAAATGAGGAAAAAATTAAAATAATTAGGAAAGAATTAAAACAATTAGAAAAAATTTAAAAAAATAGAAAAAAAATTAAAATAATTATAAAAAAAATTAAAATAATTAGAAAAAAATTAGGAAAAAATTCAAAATCTTAAAATAATTAGAAAGAAATTAAAATACCCTGCTAGTGGGCCCCACTACTGACCACCCTACTGCCTCCGCCGCCGGCGATCGGTTGCCCTTTATTATATACTCGGCGGCGGTCGAATTAGTTGATTTTACTTATTTTTCTAAAATGCCTTTATATAAATTTTGTACCTCAACCGAATTAGGTGATCGGTTGCCCTTTATTATATACTCTCTCCGGTCCTAATTATAATACAACATTTGAGAGTCTATTTTGGTCCTAATTATAAGACAACATTTGAGAGTCTGTTTTGGTCATAATTATAATACAACATTCTAATTTTTATCAATTTTTTCCTAAAATCAACTATCAATAAGCTAGTTGAGGTACAAAATTTATATAAGAGCATTTTAGAAAAATAAGTAAAATCAACTAATTCGACCGCTGCCGAGTATATAATAAAGGGCAATCGATCGCCAGCGGTAGGGTGGTCGGTGGTGGGGCCCACTGATGTGGGTATTTTAATTTCTTTCCAATTTTTTCTAATTATTTTAATTTTCTTTTCTAATTATTCTAATTTTTTTCTAATTATTTTAATTCTTTCCTAATTATTTTAATTATTTCCTAATTTTTTGAATTTTTTTTTTCTAATTTTTAATTTTGTTTCTAATTATTTTAAATTTTGTTTCTAATTATTTTAAATTTTTCCTAATTATTTTAAATTTTTTTTCTAATTATTTAAATTTTTTCCTAATTATTTTAATTTTTTCCCTCCTTTTTTGAATTTTATTAAAACAATTTTCGATTTTTTTAAAATTTTTCTAATTATTTTATTTTATTTTCCTAATTTTTTGATTTTTTTTAATTCCACGTCAGCGGCCACGTCAGCGTGTCAGTCCCAGTCAGCACCACGTCAGCGCCACGTCAGCGTTCCATCCAAGTTGGCGTTCAACTAACGGCCGTGGTGTTGGGCGCTCCCAAAACATAACTTCGTGTGTACTTTTACTCCTAAAAAAACTTCATGGTACTGGACACTCTCTGAGGCAAACTTGGTGTGTATTTTTGCTCCTTTTCTCCTATATTAAATTACTTTAACAAAAAGATGCTTTGACTTTTTGGACTTCAGGGCAGGACACACGTGCCTGTTCAAACGCGCTCTCTCTTTCTCTGTATATATAAAGCCAAACTCAGGCGGTCTTGTAATACCCACCGAAGGTAAGAAAGACACTTACCATCGAAGAGAGAGAAAATGATATAAATCGGCGAAAAATACAGAGAAAATGATAGGAAGCAGAAACAGAGGCGTGTTTAGTGTAGGTGTGTGTGGGCAAGAAGAGCTTGAATTGTCTAGAGATGGCAGCCAATACAGTCTTTCTACCGGCCTATTACCTTCCCTTGGTGGCCAGAGCAACCGCCGGAACACCCTTCGTCCGTTCATTATCTCCCCCTACGACCGCCGTTACAGGTTTTCTTCTCTCCTCCTTCATATTCTCATTTCCCTTTTTGTGGCTTCTTGTTTCTTTCGCACCTCTTTTCTTTTTCTTCTCGTGATCTGCTCTCTCTTTCTCGCTGCTTCTTTTTCTTCATATTTATTTTATATTGGCTGCATTCTCATTACTTTAAAAAAATGATTTTTTTCATTGTTTTTTCAACCTTCTTTTCCTGTTGCTAAGACTTATTTTGCATCTTCTCCAATCAAAGGTGATTTTTTTTTTGAAAGACTAAATCCTCCTCTTTAAAATATTTCACTTTCATTGTTTTACTCTGAAATTGCAATCTAATTGAGAAATGCTTACCGTTGGCCAGTCAGCTTAGTGGGAGCTTCTGGTTGGACTGTTATAGATTTTCTTGATTTTGGTCAGAGATTGCTGGTAGCTATATTTGTTTCTTCTTTTATGTTTCAAAGATATGAATATCTCTGTTATTATGGTTTTGTATTTTTTTTTATTATCATCGTTATTTAACGAGGGACAAGAACGATTTGGATTGGCCAAAATAAAGAGGATTCAGTTTTTAATTGAAAACAGCTTGCTTTCTATTGGAAGGGAATAAAGTTTGCTTTTTTTCTTTTTTTCACAGGGTATGGGAGACTTTTCTGGTGATTCTTGTGATATACACTGCATGGGTATCACCATTTGAGTTCGGATTCCTTAAGGAACCCGTGAGACCACTCTCGATTGCCGACAATGTTGTCAATGGATTCTTTGCAATCGACATAGTTCTCACCTTCTTCGTTGCTTATCTTGACAAAGCCTCCTACTTACTTGTGGATAGTCACAGAAGAATCGCCTGGAAGTATACAAGTTCTTGGTTAATATTTGATGTTATCTCCACCATCCCTTCGGAACTCATTCACAAAATCTCCCCTTCTCCCCTTAAATCCTATGGATTCTTCAATATGCTTCGCCTCTGGCGTCTCCGGAGGGTCAGTGCTCTGTTTTCTAGGTTTGGGATGCTACAACCCTGTTTCAGATCAATGACCTTTTCTGTTATGTTTTTCATCTTAAGCTCAAATCTTTATCATTATTTTGATCAGAATGGAGAAGGACAAGAGCTATAACTATTTCTGGGTTCGTTGTGTTAAGCTTATATGTGTAAGTTTCTAAACTATTTCTGTGTTTGTATTTTGTTGTAGCAGATGAACAACAATTAGTTGTGTCTGTGTCTTGTGTAGGTTACACTTTTTGCAGTTCATTGTGCTGGATGCTTCTATTATCTTCTTGCTGCTAGGTATCATGATCCCGAAAAGACGTGGTTGGGAGAACAAATGGGGGCAGATTTTGAGAAACAGAGTTTGTGGTCTAGATATGTGATTTCTATATACTGGTCTATTACAACCTTAACAACTGTTGGCTATGGAGATTTGCATCCTGTCAATTCCAGGGAGATGATCTTCGACATCTTTTATATGCTCTTTAATCTGGGATTAACTGCGTATTTGATCGGTAACATGACCAACCTGGTCGTCCATTTCACCAGTCGAACCAGGCAATTTGTAAGTAGATTATCAAATCTTTCCTATATTATAAGCTTCAAACACATCATTTTAGTGGATTAAGTCCAAAACAAAGTTCTTGGTTGTCATAGATTCTATTCTAATAAATTCTAACAAGTTAACCCAAAAAGACATACATTAGGGCAGTTTGGTATACGAAATTTGGAGTGGAGGGTTAGAGAAGGTAAAATTTTTATGAGTTTGATTTAAAGAAAATAGAGACATATGGTTAAATGTTTTGAATTAATTTTTCTTACTATTTTATCCTACTTATTTAAAATTTTGTAATCAAAAAGTCCCAATAACAATTGAGAAGCATGGGTAAGAAATGACAACACCTCACATATGGGAACTTCTTGGTAATTTAGTCCCTTCCATGGGACCTTTTAGTGCCCTTCAAGTCCCTCATACCCAACAGCCCCTTAGTCCTCAATTAGTTTAGTAGTTGAAGTTTGTTGGGTTGATTTTGTAGAGGGATACCATACAAGCCGCAGCAAGCTTTGCACAGAGGAACCGGTTGCCGGTTCGGCTGCAAGATCAGATGATAGCACATTTGTGTTTGAAGTTCAGAACAGATTCAGAGGGATTACAGCAGCAAGAGACACTTGATTCTCTTCCTAAAGCCATAAGATCAAGCATTTCCCATTACCTCTTCTATTCTCTGGTGGATAAGGTTTATTTATTTCGTGGGGTCTCTAATGACTTGCTTTTCCAACTGGTAATTGCCTCATAATCATGCCTCTGACTTTTCTTTTTTGTTTGTTTCTTTTCTTTTTTCCCCCTTTTTAGTGCTAAATCCTTTGTTTGTTTGATTTTTATTTTGTGGAAAGGTGTCAGAAATGAAAGCAGAGTATTTTCCTCCCAAAGAAGACGTCATCTTGCAAAATGAAGCTCCCACAGATTTCTATATCCTAGCGACTGGTGCTGTGGTAATAATCCCACTTTGTCTGGGTAAATTCAAGAAGGCTCTTAGTGTGTTGTGATGGGGTAATTTTTGCGGTAGAAAGTAAACTTTTTCAATATCGTACTTTATATATATATATATATTTTTGGTTGCAATAAATAATTTAAAATTTAAAGTTTATAATCTTCAATCGAGTGTGAACTTCAACCGTTTTCTTTTTTTTTTTAAATGTGAATCACTCTTTTTTTTTTAAAAAAAAAAAACTCTTTAATTATTATCTTCATTTTTGTTAAACTTCTTTTCAAATGAAAAATTGGAGCAAAATCAAAAAGTTTTTAATGGTTTATATTAAATTTTAGGATTTAATATATCCGTTTTTGTTGCAAAAAAAAAAAAAGAATATATATATATATAGATTTTTTTGCCACATTTACATACAAGTGAGTGGGTCCCTATAATATTTTATCTCTCTTCTCTTTATGATGGGACCCACTCACTTTTATATGAGTGTGGTAGAAAAAATTTTCTCTATTAAAAGCAGAGGCATTAAACCCTAAATTTAAATGGTTGATATTCTTAACTTTCCCCCTTTTTTTCGCTTGTACCATGAAATTGGTTGGCGCAAAAACAAATACTGTAATGGGAATGATATTGCATTAAAAGCAAGATTTTTTGTAATAATTATTTATTAGTATTTCAAAATTAATTATTTTTTTGTTAGTTTTTCTTAACATAGAGACACTAGTGTTTTCTTATCCGTGTTTTTTCCTACCCTCGTTTGTTGTTAACATCTACAATCTTAAACTATATGTCATTCGGACTTGAAGTTAGAAGTCATACTACTATTTATAGTTGTGAATATAATTTTAGTAGGTTGTGTGTGTATTGAAGATTTGTCTTACCAAAGAAGTCAGTTTATGATCATGTTAATTATGTTGTGATATATATAGGAGCTGTTAGTTATGAAAAATGGTGTAGAGCAGTTGGTGGGAGAGGCAACTAGTGGTGATCTTTGTGGTGAAATAGGGGTACTCTGTTATAGGCCACAACTCTTCACCGTGCGAACCAAGCGTTTGAGCCAACTTCTTCGGCTGAACCGTGCCACCTTCCTCAATATAGTGCAAGCCAATGTTGGAGATGGCTCCATAATCATCAACAACCTCCTTGAGGTAGGTCTAATATATAAAAATTACATTACTTATTTGTAGAGATTAAGAAAATTAGTTTAGTTAATTATTTGTAAAAGATGTGTCTTGGTTTCCCTAAACTAACTCATTTATTTAAGGGAAAAATACTTTTCATGTTGTAAGAGAAGTGTATTCTTATGTCACAGAAACATGAAATGGTGGGACCCACACATATATATATATAATGCTCATTATATATATACATGTGGGTCCCACTATTTTATGTGTGTGTAGGAATCTTCTTCTTCTCATGTAATATGAGAAGTTTAAATCCCTTTATTTAATGCCGTTTTTCAATTTGACCATTATTTAATTCTCGTTGGAAAGAGAGAAAGAAGGAGGGAGATGTGAAAATAATTTGTAAGTACAAAGAGAGAGAAAGCTTTGATAAGGGTAAATTGATTTTTTTAAAAAAATCAATTTAATGCATTCTTTACCATGTGAGAATAAGTTATAAATGACTTATAATAAGGACCATAGTGATAACCAATTAATAGGGATAGTTTTGGGGCCAAAAAAAAAAAAAAATTGGGAGAAAAAATAGATTGAGGCATTATATTCGTGATTAAAACAAATTGGGATCAAGTAAGTCGTAGCGCGTTAGAACAAACGGGAGTAACACATGAGGGAAAAACAACAATGAAAATGTGAAAGAGAAAGAAAGGTAGAATAATGATGGATGATGATGATGTTGGGGTTGTTGTTGTTGTGGCAGCATTTGAAGGAACAAAGTGACCCAATGATGAAGGGAGTGTTGGTGGAGACAGAGAACATGCTTGCTCGTGGAAGGATGGACCTACCCCTCAGCCTTTGCTTCGCCACTTTCAGAGGAGATGACTTGATGTTACATCAGTTGTTGAAACGTGGCTTCGATCCTAATGAATCCGACAACAATGGAAGAACTCCTCTCGTATGTCCTTTAAACTCTATTTTCCTCTCATACACAGTTACTACCTCGTGTCTTAAATATAAGACCTAGTTTTATAATACAAATTACACTCTAAATTATAATCATTACATTGTACTTGTATCGCATCTTTTGACTTTGCGTAATGCTGGAGCAAACATGTTTGGTTTTGAGTAAACAAAGAGGTACGGTTGAGTAATAACAACAATAAAAGTATTATATAAATTATAATGAGGCATGTAATATATTTGGCTTTGATTTTTCTTGCTTGTTGATTGAAATTCATGATTTGTTCTAATTCTGTGTATCACTTTGTGCATTATCAGCATATTGCAGCATCTAAAGGAAGTGAGAACTGTGCCCTGCTTCTATTGGATTATGGAGCTGATCCTAACGTAAGAGGTAATTTCATCTTTCATCCAAATGTTTTTAATATTGTTCGATGATCTCTTATATAAAAGAGGTCATACACATTTGAAACGTTGACTTTGTTCGGGATGTTTAAACATGTTTGAAGGTTTTTTTTTTTTAAAGAAAAAGAAAAAGAAAAGTGATATGATGAGTGAGAGACGAAATTGAACAACCAGGTTCAACCGAAAATTATGATTGTCTACTTATAAATATTTTTTTTATATTTGAAATTGGTTTCAAGTTCAATTTTTAATATTTCTCCTCTTCATTTTACAACTTTTTTATTTAATTAAATTTAATCTTTAAAATGGTTTTATTATACGTGGTACATTGCGTTGCCACTGATATATGTCGGTTTTTCTTAGCTCCATAATCATGCATAATTTCTTAATTATTGTAATATTAGTCTGATGCATAGACACTTGTGTGGCATCGAGAAGCCATACATTTTTTTTTTTAAAAAAAAGTCATACTCTATATCTATTATTATATATAAGTAATTACTATTAAGTTGATCGTCCATGTTGCTTCTACACCTGATGTTGGCACTTATTTGACGCTTGAACACTCACAACATCAGGTGTAGAAGCAACATGGACGATCAACTTAATAGTAATTAATTACTACCTTCGGTCTTAATTATAAGAGCTAGTTGACTTTCTTTGGAAAAATTACAGAAGCTAAATAAGTTACTCAATCATTTCATATGTTATATATCCTTTGTTTATATAAGTTTATTAGTTAAATTAATTAGTTTAAAGAAAAAATTAATAATAAAAATACTCTAGTAATTTAATTAGCTTCCTTAATCTCTTCAAAAAAGTCAACTAGCTCTTATAATTAGGACCAGAGGGAGTATATATTTATATATTTGACGCTTGAACACTCACAACATCAGGTGTAGAAGCAACATGAATGATTAACTTAATAGTAATTATATATATATATATATATATTTTGCTTGGAGCCCTGTGCTTTGCTCATATATTAATTTTTTTTGGTCAAAGCTCATATATTAATTAAAACTTCATTTGACTCAATAATGCAAACACGGCCTTTCCTATTTTAGTGAGGTCAGCGTAATAAAGGATTTGAGATAATATTAATTATAGTTGTCTATCTCGTTTGCTCAGGCTTATTTATCCCCATTTGCTCTCACAAAACAGAGTATGAGAATAAAATAATAATAATAATTAAAAATGGCTGGTCCCATCGACATCAGAGGAGATTGTGATTTTATGGAACCAGTTGCAGTCTAAATAGGATCAGGTTCTTTTCTAAGTCAAACTTTTCTGTTCGGTACTCCCAATGGGTCATCAATTCACATTCAAATTGGCCTTTGCTTGTCTGCCTAGATTCCAATGTTGTATTTATGCCTCATTCCTTCTAAATTTAGACGTTACATAATTAATTTTCAAGATTAAAAAAATAGTTAGGTTAATTATTCCCTCTAGTTCAGATTTTAAGACCCATAGGAGGTTTTTGTGGTCCAAAATATGAGACCCTCTACAAAGAGTCAATAGTGTTAAATTGTTTTTTTATTTTTTTCCCCCACAAATGCTAGAGAGAGATAGTAAAGAAAATAATCAAAGGTAATTAAGATAGGTTGATTTTAATTAGATGATAATATGGGAAAGTAGTGATAACTTATTAATTCTTATGATGTAGTTGGTAGGTTCTTATAATATGGACCTAAAGGAGTATTTGTGAAAAAATAATTGTTGATTCTAAGTAGATGGAGTATCTACTTTAATCATTGCAATGAAAACTAGCCTATATGAAAATACTTATTTGGGGTATTAAATATCGAATATCGAATACACCTCTCAATTAGCTCATGTATTAGGAGGAGAAGAACCATGAGCGAATGGGTTAGACATCTACGGGAAAGTGTAACCTTCTTAACCCCCTTTATTTTTTCCTTGATATTATCATTTGTTATGCGGTTCAGGGTTTGTGGGGCTACACCTTCCAACAGAAGTGTCTTCTCTGGGATTCGAACTCTAGATACCGAAGCCCTGCTAGACCAACTATATGCTAGTGTGACCTTCTTAACCTTTTGTGTGGTTACATAAAAGTTTAAACTAAGATCCAATAGTTGGTGATGAATACTAGATAATTTATTTCAACAAAAGAAAAAAGAAAACAAAAACGAAAAATTCTCTACAAATGAATCATTAATCTGTATATATATTTTGGCTGAATCATTATCATTAATCTATACGATTATCCCTATTTATATTGTACTTTAAAGCTGTAGATTTTAACCGTCCATGGACCATCCAAAATTCAGTTAAGAAAAACATAGGAAAATGACTGTGAACACCAAGCTTCTCTGTTTCATTTTGTTACTGTAAAAATTTGCAGATTGTGAAGGGAGTGTACCATTATGGGAAGCAATTCTGGGTGGTCACCAACCAGTGGTGAAGCTTTTAGCAGAAAATGGAGCTTCCTTAAAATTTGGAGATGTGGGTCATTTTGCTTGCACTGCAGCAGAACAGAACAACCTTAGCTTGCTCAAGGACATAGTCCGATATGGAGGAGATGTCACCCTTCCTAGGACCCACAATGGAACCACGGCCCTCCACTTGGCGGTCTCCGAGGCCAACGCTGAGATCGTGAAGTTCCTGCTGGATCATGGCTCCGACATAGACAAACCAGATAAGGAAGGTTGGACCCCAAGAGAGCTTGCAGACCAACAAGGTCATGAAGAGATCAAAGCCATTTTTGCATCCTCAAGGGAGCCCAATAATGAAGCTCAATTTGTTGCAGCAGCCATTCCTGAGAGACAACCAGGTACAAAGATTAGGTACCTAGGGAGGTTCACTAGTGAGCCGTCCATGCCCTTCGCCCCACGAGATGGTAACGACCGGTCATGGGGTGGTGGTGGCCGGAGCAGTAGGCCGAGGAGGAGGACGTGTAATTTTAATAATTCTTTGTTTGGGTTCATGTCTGTTGCTCACAAGGGGGAAAACATGGAGGATTTGATTTTCGGTGTTAATAATAATGAGGACAAGTGTGCAAGGAATAATGGTGTTGGTAGTAATGGAGGTGGAGGAGGGTGTTTGGCTGCTAGAGTTACCATTACTTGTCCGGAGAAAGGCGATGTGGGAGGGAGGCTTGTGCTTTTGCCCAAGAGCCTAAAGGAGCTAATTGAGACTGGAGTTAAGAAATTTGGGTTGCTTCATGATAATGTGAAGGTTCTAAATAATGATGGGGCTCAGATTGATGATATTGATGTTGTTAGAGATGGTGATCATCTTGTTTTTGTCTCTGTCGGTGGTTTCATGCGTCAATCCAGTTGCCCAGAACCACCTGAAAACAATGTCGTCTGATAGCATGCTTATGAGAAATTTTCTGAAAATCTTCATTCTCATTATCAAGCAATTTCCATTGGTTTGGCAAGCCCTTCCATGTAGCTGCTGATATTGATTCATGTAGCTGACCTCTTTTTGTGGCATAAGAATTGTTTCCACGTGTATTATCTTGTGTCTTCCTTCTTGTGCCCTGCTCATCCAAATTTCAAAGAAATATAAACGGATGAGGATTAGTTCAGTTTTTGTTTCTCACTCTGATGAAAATAGGTTTGTTTTACATGTATCGTAAGAGCTCAGATTGAGAAATAATACTTAAATGCATAATTGTATGTAGATAGATCCCTTGCCTCCTACTTTATATGTTTGCCTTTTTCTAAAGCATTATTACTAGTTCCAAACATTGTCATCACATTATTCTAGTCTTATGTACAGGATAGGGGTGAGTATGAACTTTTTTTTTTTTTTTTTCGAGTGGGAAAAAAAAAACGCGTAATCTATTTGAAAAAAGAAAAAAGGAAACGAAAGAAGGCATCCTCATATTTGATGTGCACACACCACACATACATTAATATGTGCGCATATACTACTCCGTCCTGTCCTTAACGTGTAAGAGCAAGATTTCCGTTGAATTGAGTCCTGTCCTTAACGTGTGGGAGCAAGATTTCCATTGAATTGAATTGAGTGATAATTAAAAACTCAAGCATTGAGATTTCCATTAATGTTATATATTCTTACGTGACTTCCATCTTAATATATATGATGTTTATTCGTTGTAACTATTATTTTTTAGAAATAAATGTGTGTGTGTATATATATGTGTACACATATATATGAGCCTGTTTAGTATAGCTGTAAACGGTTAAAAAAAGCTTAATGAATGCTCAGTGATGTGGGAAGCCCATTAAATGGGTGTTTGGCATGGCTGTAAAGGCTGATAGGCGTTAGGTTCGATGTGGCTTTTGTTATGAAGCCACAATTTGTTGCTTTTTATCCCATCGAAAAAAGCCACAGCCATTTTTCGCCTTCTCTCTCCTCTTTTCCTCTTCAATTTCGCGAGCTACCTCCTGTCCGTTACGGTATAATACAATTTTATGGTGCTATTTCTACTATAGGTCAATCATCATTTATGGTGCTTTTTGAACGGCACCAGAGCTACCTCCTGGTTTTTCTTGCGCCTTCATAGGATTTTACCATTCATTACCTAATATCATTGGCTATATATATATAATATAGTATAAAATGTGATAATTTTGGATAAAAAATTAAAATTAAATATATATATATATATAAAATTCATGCCCTTTTCGATTATTTTCCATGTCATCTATCTCTTCAAAAGCTATGTCAAACAAGTGCCCATCGGGGAAAAAAAGCCACTTTTGAAAGGCATCTCGGCCCCTTGGCCCTTTTACAAATGGGGGATGAATCTCCTTGGGCCGTTCAAGGCAGCCCCCGGATAGTTCAGATGGCTCATCATTACGGTAGATTACTTTACTAAGTAGATTGAAGCTGAGCCCTTAACAACAATAACCTCGGCTTGCATACGGAGGTTCTTTCGCCATAATATTGTCTCCCGTTTTGGAATCCCAGCCGAGGTAGTCATAGACAATGGGACCCAATTTATGGATAAGGGATTCCAGGACATGATGTCGGACCTCGACGTTAGGAAGCATTTCGCCTCGGTTGAGCATCCACAATCTAACGGCTAGGCCGAAGCAGCCAACAAGATGTTCTTGACGACTTAAAGAAGTGGATTCAAGATGCGGAATCCAACTGGGTTGAACAACTCTACAATGTTTTGTGGGGGTATAGGACCAGTGTGCAAACTTCAACCTAGGAAACCCCTTTCCGATTGACCTATGGATGCGAGGCAATGATCCTGGTCGAGATAGGACAGCCGTCGTGAAGGAAGATAAAAGCTCTCCAAGAGGGAGAGGAGTTGAATGATGACACATTAAGGACAAAATTGTACTTGATTGATGAGGTCAGAGTCACGGCGTACTACCAAGAGTTAGCTGCCAAGCAACTCATCGCAGCAAAGTATAACCAAAAGGTCAGACCCCATTTTTTCAACAGGGGCAACTTGGTACTTCGACGTGTAGACGTTGGAAATAAAAACGCCAAAGATGGCAAGCTAGCTACAAATTGGGAAGGTCCTTACCGGGTAAAAGAGAAGCTTGACAAATGAGCATATATACTCAAAACCCTAGGAAGGAAGCCAATCAAAAGAACTTGGAACACTAACAAGCTAAGAATCTACTATAGTTAGTTCTCGGTCATGCACCCATACAACGCCAGACACACCGTGTTTGAGCTCGGTTATTTCTTGATTTCAGTTTTTATATTTTATATTTTATATTTTTGTCCGTTTTAAATTTCATTATGTTACATTATTAGCTCTTTGGAGCGGATTATTGTTTTAATGAAGAATTCCTCAATGGAAATTCACAGTGCGTACTATTGATAGCTTAAGTATTACACCGAGGTCACTAAACCCGGTCACAAATAGAACCCATCTAGATGGATTACACCAGGGCCGACGAGTCCAAGTTATGAGCAACGTGAAGTCGCCATTACAGGCCTTAGCAAAAATTGACGCGTCAAAGCTCGCTCCTAGATAAGAAGATGAATTGTCATCCCAACCCTGATTAGGTCAAAATGTTTAAGCGTCGCGTTTCAAACACCACGGTTGGATATGTGATAGTTTGCCCTTATCCTGGTTATGATCCTGGACAACGGAACAGGAACTCGATAATGCAGTTAAAATAAACCCTAAGAGGTTAAAATGAAAACCCTACCCCAGATTCCCAGGCTTTAAGTGTAGAAGAAAGCAAGCAGATCTGCATTACTAAAGACTCTGGCCTGGTCAAAGAATCTCTAATGAAGCTTAGAATTCAAAAAAAAAAACGATGCAATACGATAATATATCAAAAAGATAATTGTTATCAAATGATTAAAAATTGTTCCAAAGAAATTATAACACCCGGCACATATGTCGATGATAGTACGAAGTCAAAAGGGCATCAGCGCCCAAAAAAGAAGACAACATTAAAAAACATCCCGGCCACTCAGTGGTCCGACATGGCTGGTTTCGAAGAGCCCAGACCATCTTCTGGAGGAGCATCAGGCAAGACCTCTTCGTCCCCTTCCCTACCTTGCCCCGCACCGTCGAGCTCCGACATCGAAGCATTGTCAGGGGATGGAGGAGGCGAGAAGAGCTAACCCTTGTACACATACGCCCGATAATGGAATCCATTAAGCTCTAGGGTGAGGATTTAAGTAACAGATCTAGGCCAAGGCCATGTCAAAAGCATCCCTTGCGGTCGCCCTCATAGTATCCGAGCAATCGGCAAGGGCTTTCTTTGTATCTACAAGCTCGGCCTTTGTCGCACCCAACTCCTCCGCCAAGCTACCCCGCTGTGTTTGTACCATCTTCAAGGCCTCCATACTTTAGGTATGAGCGGTCTGTACAGTGAAGAGCTCGGCGTTTGTTTTTTCCAGAACGTCCTTAGTGGACGACAGCTCCTCGGACGTTTGTGCAGCTGCAGTCTAGATGGTGCTCAGCTCCTTCTCCGCCCTCTTCTTCGCTGCCATGACCAGATCCCTTTAAGTCTCCAAATGCCGCTTCTTGGTAGAAATCCCAACCACCTTCTTCTTCAGGTGAAGCATGGATTGCACTAAACTAACCCCTTTTAACAAATGATCCTACACAGAATGAACTAAACGTTCATCAGCCTCAGTCAGGGGGACGACAGTATCCAGGAAACGGTAGGGAGGGAAGTAGGTGACGCTGAGCTCGTTGGTTACCCCCTTTTCCTAGGCAAAACTGAGTGGCAGCTTAAAGGGAGGAGGAGGAGGAGGAGGAGAAGACGAAGCCAGTGTGGCCTGAGGATGAGCTTCATCTTCCTCAACCACGGCTTCCTTGTCTTTGCGCAGGTCAGTTTGCCCAGTTGAAGGAGACGAGGATGGGCCGCCTTGGGCTGAGGACCTAGTCCTCTTGGACGTCGGGGCTTGGGGTGCAGCTCTTCCCCTCCCCCTACCAAGTTCGGTTGCGACACGTTTCTAAGACTCTCTCCGTGGAGGAACCCCTTCACCAGAATTCACGTGAGACAGATAGGGAGGCAACGACTCCATAGCGTGAGCTGCAAAAAGCAATGTCAGTTAGAACAAAGGATCAAAATAATTGAATGCTAGAAAGATGGAAAATATACACGGGGCCGATCCGATCTCGGCAACGGGTTGAGAAAGTATCCAAGCAACGGTCTTTAGATCGTGCTCATTGACAGAAGCAACTAGACGGGACACCACTACAACGTCCTCGGCTGGAAGGTCGTCCCCATCAACCTAGTAACTGGTGGAGTGCTTGTTATGATGGTCCTTAGTCCAGTATAATGGGAATTTTCATTCCACATCTTTGGACTCAAGGACATGGAGGAACTAGGGTTGCTGCCCAGAAACGGCAACAACCTTGAAGAAGTTGGTCTTAAAATGCTTGAAGGAGTCAGAGAAGGCATGTAAAAGCTTCAGACCAGGAACACATTGGATAGACGCCAAACCTCTTAATTCTTCATTATTCTTGTTGGACCAAGGTGTAAAGGGACAGAAGAAATAAAAGAATAGGGAAAGTTTATAGGGAATAGGTTCCACTAAGGATTTACAGAGGCGCTCAAAAGCTAAAATGAAACCTCACCCGTTAGGATGGAGTTGAGAAGGAGCTAGATGGAGGTAATTCAAAACAACCATTTGGAACTTGGTAAACGGGAAGTGAATACCGAGTCGGGTGGCATAATCCTTGTAGAAGAAGAAGAAGGAGGGATTGGTTCCTTCCCTAACGGCACATACGGGCTCCCTATCAGAAGGAGGACGTAAGGTGCATCATGAAGTTTCCCCTAATCGAGCCTAGCAATATCGGAAGGCGACATCAACGATTTTGTTGTTCATACCCCATGAGCAACCCAAGGGTATTTCGTTAGAAGGACTTGTGGAGGATTGGCATAATTTAATTCCCTAGTAACAGGAGGGGTCCTATCGGATGAAGGAGATGACTCCATTTAGATCTAAAGCAAATAGAAAATAGGTAAAGATTAGTAAGTGAAAGGTATACCTGACGCATGCATGTTAATGATAGAAAGACAATGAAGTCCAGTGCTAATGGCCGAGGTAGGAACCGATGGAGACCTATGTCGGTAGGAACCTAGAATCTGGTTGGTAGGAGAATCTTGACCAAGCGCGATGTAATGGGAGCTGGAAGCAATGCAATCCCAACAGGGGCCGAGATACCTTTCGGGGTGGGAATCTGACCTCACCCGAGGAGGAGTCTGGTAAAAATTAATAGGTTGAGCCGAGATGGCTCCTGAACCGTCTCGGTCCCCAAAGCAAGGAAAACCAGTGGCAGAACCCACATTAGAAGATTGGGTGACGACAGACGATGACCCTTCAACTCTCCTCTCACCAGACCCACCACGGAGCAAGGCCGGTAGCCTTTGCTCTTCAGAAAGGGAAGAGCCAAACAACCAAAAGTTGGTTCTAGGATAACGTGCACGCAAGGCTTCCTCCTCGTTTGAAGTTGTGTTTTGACTAGAAGAGGGCAAACGGTTAAACCTATCCATTACCACTAGAAAATGGAACCTAGAAAGGCATAAAAGGTTTGATAAGGAAAGGGGAACCAAATAGGAAGAGGACAAGGGACACTCCCACACACAAATGTAGGCGACGATAAACAAGGGGAACCAGAACTCAAGTGACGCCCAGACGCTCCTACCCAAAACTTACCCAGAAGAACCCAAAAACAGAAATGACCAAATCACAGAACTTCAGAGATCAAACTAGAGTAAAAGAGAAGAAGTAATAAATATACTTGATTTAGCGAAAGTTGGAGAAAGATGAAAATGCAAGATCAGAGGGCTGCACAGAGACGGTCGTGCAGGACAGAAACAAAGTTTTCTTCGAGAAAAGGGGAGAAGTCGTAAAGGAGAAGAGTGTGAGAAATGGAGGGAAATACGAATAATTAACAAATGTGTTCCTTTGAACATTGTAATGCCGAAGAGTCAGGGGTAGAAAAGATTATTCACCCTAAAAGTAGGGGTAGCGTACGTTACGTGACAGGCGCATTAAATGCGCACGAAAATTGCTGACGGCTAGACGTAGCAGTTATAACCCCTTACCAACCCAAGGAGGCCAGGTGTCAGGGCCAATAATGACAACATCAGAGGGACCCAGACTTTGAAGTTAGATGGGACGCTTGTCATTACCTCGGATCACTGGCCCCTTCGGTGTTACCTCGGATCCAAAGGCATAAAAGAAGTGCCTCGGTCTCATAAACTTCCTAGCACTACTTCGGATAAGAGCAAATGATTTCCACAACCGCAGCAAACGTGACACGACGTGGTGACGTAAGGACCTCGGCACACCTACTCAGGATAACCGACATCGTCTCGGCAAAATACATCCTGGCAGCTCAAAAGCTTGAGCTACCGGGCTGGGGGGCAACTGTTACGGACTTGCATAAGGCCCAATAAGGGAAGGGCCCAGCAGTGAATACCATATCCTAACAGATATGCCGGATCTATCAACAATAGGAGAATATTCTAACTCTCTAGAATAAAAGGGGTATCTTCATATGATAAAACGGCCTAGATATTCACACACGGCTATCATGCAGGGTCCGATATATCCTACCTAAGGTAAACCCTATAAATACAAGGGTCAAACCTTAAGGTACACACCTTCTAACTCAATACTATTTACATTCAATCACACTGTGCACACACACCGCCCCTATTGGCGAATAGCCTAGTTTGTGCATAGTGATCCCACGCTCTCCTGATTATCTCCTCCGTAGATACTCAAGTCGAGCCCCTCGATCCAATATCAAAGTACCACCCCAAGGCTGGACATTTGTGTTCAACACCAGAACAACAACAACAACAACAACAACAACAACAACAATAATAATAATAATAATTTATTGGAGGAGTGTTGGATAGAGAAGGGGAAAAATGACTTTCATGCCCCTTATAGCATCAATGACTCCAAAGATATGAATATCCACTGAAAGTTTGGGAAGAAATGGCTAGAAGAATTCCCAGCTAATGTGCTTGTAGTTTGCTCCATGCATCAACACCAGTCCATCTACAAATATTGTAGTTCTTTCGACTACCATTGATATGGCACATAAACATTCATACATTTTTATTGAAATATTGAAGAAATTTAGAAGTAATAAATGTATTAAGGAAGACCACAAGAAAATCAGACCATAAATTTTTTGAAAATAAATATCTATTCAATAAAAATTCTTAAAATAAAGTATTTTAAGGAAAAAGTTCGGAAGTAAATCATGGGGCATTTAGAAAAAAAAAAGAGTTAATAATAAAATTTTATAAATAAAATATTTTATAAGATTTTAATTTTGAAACACTCCTCGGATTCTGAGACCAAATTTAAAATATTTTCTTATTTTTAATAATTATGACCTATTTACAAACTATCGAACATATTTATACCAAATTCTTTATATCTATTACATTAAATTCTTCAATTATATAAGACCATGCGTCCTATTATTTTTAACTAAGTTTATAGTTAAATGATAATAATTCAAAAATTGGACATATGGTTAGATATGATTGGATAAATCATAAATGGACTAAATAGAAATAAAGAACTTGAAATAAGTGTTTTCCACAAATTATATACTTAGGTTATTATAACTTGAAAAATAATTAAATAGTAAAAACTTTTATAAGATATTAATAAATATAGAAATATTTTATAATATTTTATTTTCAAACAGACTTTGAAATAATGATTCGCTTAAAAGATAATTTTTATTATTTATAAGCTATTTTTGAATTACAGATTTAAACACTCTATAATATTTAAATCAATATATAGGTCTCTCTTCCTCTATGTGATTCATCCCCTCCCCTCCCATTTTATTGTTTTACACTATATTTGAGATCTTTCCTTTTCATTTGCCAGTCAGCTTAGTAGGAGTTTCTTGTTTGATTTTCATTTGCCAGTCAGCTTAGTAGGAGTTTCTTGTTTGACTGCTATAGATTTTCTGTCTTACCCGTCTTCTTCTTATATAGATTTGAAACCTACTACTATTATTAGGGACAAGAACGAATTAGATTGACTAATACAAAATAGTTTCTTTCCTATTTAAGGGCTTGTTTGGTTTGAGGGAAGGGAGAGGGAGGGAGAGAAGAGAGAGAAATTTTTCCTCTCATATTTACTAAATAGCTCATAGAAACTTTTTAATATTCCAGAAATATATTCTCAACAAAAGGAATATTCTTATTAATGGCAATTTAATCAATATCATCTTTTTCATTCCCTTCCCTCCCAATCCCTCCCCTTAAACTAAACAGGCCCTAAGGGAATAAAGTTTGCATTTTTTTTCTTTTTTCCCATAGGATATGCCACACTTTTTTGGTGATTCTGGTCATACACCGCATGGGACAAAATCCGTCGCAAAAAATGGCGTCGCTAATCATTTTTTTGCGACGGAAAATGTAGTTGTCATTGCAAAATCCAATTTGCTATGGAAAAATATTCCATTGCAAATTTGGAATTTTGCGACGGAACTTCATTTTTGTCACAAAATTCATTTCATTAAAAATATATAAAAATTAGGAAAAATAAAAGGAAATTACATAAAAAAAATATAAAAAAATTACGAAATAAACAAGTAGAAAGTTTATTTAAAAGAATAGAGAAGCTGGAAGGAAATGTAAAAAGAAATGTAACTATAGCTGAATCAACAGTACAACTGACATAGAATCAAGCCCTGTAAAAGAGTCATTTACTCAAATTGGGTTACCCACCAGAACCCAACCAACTAGAAATGGGTCATCTACCCAAGAAAATGTTATTGGGCTTACTGCCCAAATACTCCAAAAAATAACACCTTTAAATGAAATCATAAAGGCCCAGTTACAAGAGGAAGCCCAAAGAAAAGAAAAAGGAAAAGGAAAAGCCGTAGAAGCTTCAACATCCAAAATCACTAGAAGCCCATCTTTTGATACTTATTCCAAATTCTAACAAGACTTCGGACCCGTGCGTTGCATGGAGCATGGAGTTCTTTCCTGTTTTAAATATAAATAACAAAGACACAGATGTAATAACCAAACTGTTTTATTAATTAATAGGTAAAATGCAAAAGTCAAGAAATACACAAATGAAAGTAATAAAATATTGAATTCATTTAAATATGAAATTCAAGCCACAATAATAACAAAGTCAAACAAAGTTTCCCCTTATTGTAACTATGAATGTGATAAAATGTTTTGGAAAACTTCTTTGTATACAATATTAACTATGTTGTCAATACACTTATTAAACTCATTCAAGATTAGTATTTTCAAACCTTTAAAACTTTTTACTCTAGATAAAGCAATATAAAGTTGTCCATATGAAAAAAACTGGATTTGGTAGGTAAAGACCTACATTTGACATCAATTGTCCTTGGCTCTTGCTAATTGTCATTGCAAATGAAATGATAATTGGAAATTGCCTTCTCGTCATCTTGAATGGAAGTTTAGATTCACATGAGTTTATGTCCATCTTGTGTAGCAAAATGTCTTGGCCCGCACTAGTGCCATACAATGCCTTCGCCTTAATGACGTTCTTGCCAAGTTGTGTAATTTGAAGCCTCGTACCATTGCACAATCGCCTTGTCAATGTTCCTTATTAACATAACGGGTAGTCTCACCTTCAAAACCAATTTATGATGAGGAATCCCAGAACATTTAATTGAATTTAAAAATTGTGTGTCATATAGATCATCAAAACTGTCATTTGAATAATCTATACGATTTATACACTCAGCAATAAAGGATTTTACTTCATCTCTTGGAAACAAAGAACAAATGTATTCATTCGATGAATTGACATGTTCCGTTGTTGGGGTTAAAATGAACATGTTGTTTAGGTAATCTTTGTCGAATAAACACTCCACTAAATTTGGGTACATAGATTCAACAATGCACCTTATTAGATTATCATCATCAAAAGGCAACAAATTTGATGGTAATATTATGTTTGCAATACCATCGTGCGGTAATCCAATGACACCCTCTCCTACAAGCAATTAGCTACATACCTGCTAATTGAACTTCATTGAATCCCTAAACGTGTGGTCAAAACCCTCAATACAATATCTCTTCACCACGGGTCCTCATCCAAAATAATGAGGTTAGTAGCTTTTATTAAGTTTGCTGTTGGTGAATTATAAGTAATTAAACTTAAAGAATCTTCATTGATATCAATAGGAATACAAAACTTTAAATGCATGGTTCTACCTTATGGTAGTAGAGTTGTTGTTATTCCACTGGATGTTATGTTAAGGGTAATTCCACTGTTTGCTCTTACTGAAGCTGTCAATACATTCCATATGAACGTTTTACATGTTCCACCAACACCATGCACAAGAAACCTCTTATTTGTGAAGAAATTGCACTACTTATCTCATCAAATACTTTCTTTTGCTCATCAATCATTAATCGTTGCATTCTTTCAGAGTTTTTTTCTCTCCTTTTATTTGTTGGAGTTTCACTCCTGCCGAATGAGTTCGCTCAAAGTGTCAAATGAATAAGTAATTAAACTCATATGATTGGCTTACTTTAGTTTTCTTTGAAAAATGACAACAATTTATCTATTCCTCAAATCATCATTTCAATCATGTTTTCTTCTTTCGTAAATTATTTTCTCACTTATTAGAACCTTCAAGATACAACCATATCGTCAAATCCAAAACACTCAATTTCCTACCATCAAAGTTTCACCCAAAAATTTCAAATACACACATTCTTATAAATCTCAAATCCAATCTATTTAATCCTCAATATAACATCCGATAAATGAAAATAAATTATAACATAAAGGTGTTTAATTGACAAAAGATGTATAATTGAAACTATGCGTAAATGTGTGAATGGAAATCAAAATTTTAAAAATAACCGAATCTTTCAAAAATTGAAAAACGTACTATAACGCAACTAATGGAATTTTGGTACATGGTTTTTGATAATGCAGAAGCGCTAGGTTAGGTTACTAATTTACCTAACATAATGAATACATTAAAGAGAACTAAATTAAATCAATAAATGCAAGAACTATTAAATCCTTATACTGTAATTAAAATTAATCATGTTACAATAATATCTACATTTTCCAAATAACTGGCAGTAAAAATATTTATGTTATAAACTTAAAATGGTTAAAATAACTATGAATCAATTTTTTTAACAAACCCACAACATGTACGTATTATATATAATCAAAACTATAAATGAATCAATGAATATCAATTATTTTTTTTTTTAAAAAAAACAAATCGTTCAAACGTTTACAAACTTAAAACGTAATTATTGGAATGTTGTTACATAGTTTATAACTGACGATGTATAAGCACTTGGTTTTGATACTCATTTATATAATGCATTGAATATTTTAAATCCCATGACACTTATACTTTATGTTCGATTTGTATGAAAAAGGTAACTCATGCAAACATTAATATTATTATATGGAGATGTTGAGAGATCATGAAAAAGTAACTTGGTAGTATTGCATATATCGAAATCAAAACATCATCATAAGATTGACATCGAGAGATAGCTTTCAAGACAAACTACTTGTGCAATGCACGGAATTATGAATTTACAAACTCATTAATCAATGAAATTCTATATTCTATCTATCCCAATATTTTGGAAAACCTCTCTGTACACTATATTGGTTGTTTTCAACCCATTAAAGCTCTTAACTCTTGACAATGAGATATACAACTCTTGTTGATATCATTGCAAATGAAATAATGATTGGAAATTGTCACATTGTCATGCTAAAAGATAGCTTAGGCTTCGAAGGATTGATGTCCATATAATGTATTAGTATATCTTCACCAGCACTTATCTCATTCAACGCCTTTGCCCTTATGAAGTTTTTTTTCCTAGATGTATTATTCACAACATAGTACCATTGCAAAAACTGGCTACTTCATTTATGTTGTTTCTTATCAACATAATTGGTATGCCAACATTAAAGATCAACTTCTGAAGAGACATCCCTGAGCATTTGATTATATTGAGGAATTCACTATCACACATTAGAGAGGATTGATTATGTAAATTGCAAGACAAAATACGTATGCATTGCACGTAGTCATGGAAGTTCAACACACACACACACTAGTTTATGTTTGAAAAAATATAGTAAAAGGCCTAAATTTAAATATAATAGATGTCCTAAATTTCAAAAGTTAAAACCACCCCCGCCCACCCTGAATGATGTGAGGGTTTCTTTCATTTCTAATTAAGACAAAATCCTCGTGCTTTGCACGAAAACATAAAACTTGAATTGTAATTATATATATAATTGTTGTTTGAAGAAATATAGTTAAACACATCAAATCAGACATAATACATGTCCTAATTTCTCAAAAGTTAGGACTACTCTCGCTTCTTATTTTTGTCATGAATACAAAAACTTACATCCTAACATTGTAAAAACTAAGTCCTAACTTATCATAAGTCATAACTGCCCTTGCTTATATCAACATCACTATCAGTGGTTACATATTAATAATAAATATAAATTTAATCCTCTAAATCCTATAAGTACTAATACAGAATTCATTGACACCAGTGATCATTTCAATTTTTTGCCATAATTACTTTGTAATTCTCCAAATTAACTAAGAATTAATGACAAAGTAATTTATAGAAAATAAATTATTGAAAGAGAGGGGAAAACACAGTAACCAAGAAATTAGGGATAATATCAATGCAATGTCATTTTGATTTCATTCATTTTATATCGAGTTTTTGAAATATCTCTCTATAGACTTACCTCCCATAGGTTATCTAATTTGTACATTTAAATATTTATTTTATCAAATAATAATAATAAATAAAAATGTTTATATCCATTAAATGAAGATTGAATATAGATTGAGATTTATAGCTTTTCTTATTTTTATAAAAGACCTTCAAAATCTCCCTAAAAAAGTCCACTATTGACCTTTACTATATTAACTCATTATAATCAAGTTCAATCTCAAATCTCAATTCATACTCATACTAACCTAAATCGATAAATTAATAAAAGAATAATAAATACAATCATTTGAATTCGGTAGAGTAATCCTCTAAATTCCGTAATTTATGGTGAGCCTTTCAATTCTTTTATATTGAAATTCAAATTTAAATCTCCTAATCAATTCAATATCATTATCAATTTAATAATTTGATACCATTATCTATATAATAATAATAATAATTTGATATCCCTTTCAAATTGTTGACAGAATGGGCGAGACGATGAAGATAAGATCATGCCAAGGGAAAAGGGAGAATCACATATATCAGTGATTTTGGAGGAATTTGAAATCCCCACCTAACTAAACCAATTGAAAGGATTTCAAATAAACAAATATAGGCTGATCCACTGCCCAATTTGTTTTGCCAGGCACCACCCAACTATAACAACTAATGATGTTTTGACAAATCTTGACTCCATGCTTGAAAATAAATGCGTACATGGGGAAAGGGGTGGAAACATGGAGAATTATGCAATGTTAAATGATGCAATTCATGCACACAGATTAAACCAATGCTCATCCTATCGGAGGTCACCAGAATGAGTTACATAAATAATTTATTGGTACACCAAATCCAATCACATTGAAGTTGTTAATAGTTTAAAGGCTAAATTACCGTTTCGATTAAATTTTTTTAAAAAAATAATGACCACAACCCTTTTTAAATATTTAAGTTTTAATTTGAAAGTAATACCTTTCTCCAAAATGAACGTGTGAACAAAGTTAGAAGTAATTGAAAAAAAAAAACTCATCAACGCATTCAAGAGAATAAGGACATTTAAATTATCAATATATAATTACATGAAAATCATGCTATGAAAAATTAAAATATGATATTCTCTTGTATAGTTAAGATATGAAATTAAAACAATTAGTATTTATAATATATCCTTCCAAGACGTCATCATAAATAATAAAATTTTCAAAAAACAAATATAACTTGATATTATCAATCTTTGAAGACCGATTAAAATTAATATGGTTTTATTGCAATAGACTTATTGTTTAATCCATGGACGGTGGGAAGTTAGCACTTAATATGACCATATTAATTACTAATAGTTTATTTAACTTTTCAGATTACAACTTCCCATATATATTCTAATGAGTTTTTGCTTCCCAAGAATCTCTCACTTCAATTCATATGCCTTTCATCTACTTATCCTCCATATTTTGATTTCAAATTCAAATTTCCCTATTAATCTCACTTGCCATCTCTTTTATTTGGATCATTATTTCA
The DNA here is from genome assembly GCA_034222035.1 of Acacia crassicarpa. Lineage (NCBI taxonomy): Eukaryota > Viridiplantae > Streptophyta > Magnoliopsida > Fabales > Fabaceae > Acacia > Acacia crassicarpa. The sequence goes on from JAWXYG010000008.1 coordinate 24,597,520, forward strand.
ATTCCTTCTAATCCTGTAGTGCCATCCGTATTATGAGAATATTTTTCTATATATAATTTTTATATTATGGGGATGGAAAATGAGATTTGTGAATTCACTTTCTAGTCAATTTTTATAATTTTTAATTTTTTTTCTATACGTAATTTTTATATTACGGCCTTTCCTTCTAATCTTGAATTTGATAATTAATCTCAATTTCTAGTTATTCATGAGAATTGTCTCTTATTCTCACATCTCCATTTTTTTTGGCACTCATAAAGATAAAAATAATAAATTCTTTTCTCTTGAAATCAAATTCAAATTTTAAATATCCTAATTGATTAAAATGGTTGTCAATATAATAATAATAATAATAATAAATCATCAATAAATGAATATTAATAATAAGCATAATTATAATTTATACAAAAATTATAATCCTCTAAATCCAATAAATGATAATATTAAATTCATTGATTCCTTCTCCATAGGATCAAGTAAGTTGCAAAAGATGAGCATAAAAAATTAATAAGTTAAAGTAGTTTATAAACTTCAACATATTTTCATCCTGTCTTTCATTTTGATTGATTGATAATTTATTTCAAATTTTCAATTTTCAAACATTAATCAAATAAAAAATATTATTGGAAGTAAATATGTTGAACTAAGAGGTATTCTTAATTTTTAAGTAAAAAAGGATTTTTAATTTATTAATTAATAATTACTTTATTTAATTATTCATGCCACAACTTCCAATATACACCATGATAAATCTTTACTTCCAAAGAATCTATCACTCCCCATGCCTTCCACTATCTATCTTCTCCATATTTCATTTCAAATTCAAATTCAATATTAATCCCACTTCCCATATATATATATATATATATATATATATATATATATATATATATTATTTTGATCACTATTTTAAATGCTTCCAATTTTGTAGTCTTGCTAGTATCTTGAGAATCACAAAAATTTTAGGTTAACCTAATATGAAAAATGTAAATATTTAATTACTATATAATTCATGAATTGCGAGATGGTATTTGTTCTTTTTAGGCTCAGTTGCCTTTTACTTATTTTGAAGCGGTTTCTACCACTAACCCAAATAGGCACCATACCGTTAGCTTTGTCCATGATTAAGGAAATTAGTGTCATTGGTCAAATTTTTTTTACATCTAAAAAACAGGATAAGTCACTAGTGCCAAAAAGGCTTTTAAGACCGGACAAAAGAGGCACCGTAAGACTGGACTCGTGGCCGGTCTTGTTCCAGGCGGTATTAAAAGTCTAATATTTAAGACCGGACACAAACCGGACTTAAAGAAAATCTTTTAGACCGGATATTTAAAACATTGGGTCTTAAAAGTCGTACTAAATAAACCTGAAATATTTTTTGTTCGGTCCTAAAACCGAACTTTTAAGACCAGACAAAAACTTGGCCGCTCTTAAAAGGATCAGAATTTTAAGATTGGACAAAAATAAATCCGGTCTTAACAGTTGAACGTTTAAGACCGGCGTATTCATTCCGGTCTAAATTTTCCTGAATTTTTTCCCTGTTCTTCCAGATCAATATATATATACACAAATCCACCACCCAATACAACACATAAAAGTCTATACTTTAAGCTACAAGCTATGAACAATTATGAATAAATTGAATTGGAATAAAGAATCAAATTTATTCACCATGAGTTATGTGACCTCTTAATTAATGATTATACTATGACTATAACACCTAAATTAATTTATATAATAAGATAACTTACTTACAAATACAATGAGCTGAGTTACAAATATAGCACGTAAATCAACATACATGCCCAATATAATTTATTCACCATGCCTTCATCTGATTCCTACCCAACAACGTAAACACATCCTCTTTTATAACATGCCCCTTTGGATCAGATCCTGCCACAAAAATAAAACAAGAACAAACTTCATAGTCAGTGATGACATTGTTTAAGAACATATATAGAAGGAATATCATAGTACGTATATATATATATATATATATATATATATATATATCGATGCGACAACACATTATCATTTGGAAGCATGCATGTCCTTAAAAGCCTCAAGGATTTTGAAAAAACTGTTGTCGCTATGCCTTAAAGCTTACCAATTTCAATACAGCGTTCAACAATTGGTATTTCTTACACCCACGGTATAGCGGGGTCTTTGTATCACTACACACATTATAAATATCCGTGTCATTAACATCGAAGGCCACTTCCCCATGTTGAGACCCACTTGGGATTTTTTCAACATGCCATACCCATACTGTATAGGTCTTACAAAATCCTTCACAAATTAAATGTGTGTGTATATTGTTCGATTCAGTGAGCAATTCTACAAAAACAAAACTACTCAACGTGCTTTTAACATCTATAAAGCATAGAAGATCTCATAGCAGAGCAGTGCAAGAAACAAAAAAAATCAGATTTGTGAGAAAAGAAAACACAAGTAGAAAGAGAGAGAGAGAGAGGGATAGAGGAGAGGCAACGACTTACGGAGCAACATAACTATTAGCAGAAAAGCCAGAGACAAGGAAGATGACGCTGCCGTGCTTCATCTCAACATGGAGGATAAGAGGGAGCTCTTGCTTATAATTGTGTAGGTTCAAAGGAGAATGAAGAGAGAACATTCAAAGCTTGCATTAGCCTTACATAGGTTCGAAGTTATGGTTGGCATCGAATTTATCATTTTTCTCTAAACTAATTTTGTTTGAATTATAACTAATATATAATCTAATAGCACACATAAGTATTTCATAAAGATATTGAAACATATGCTATAATTTTTCTATAAACGAAAAAACTATTGGGATCCGTACATGCAGTAGAATTATAAAATTTTTACGAATCCCATCGGAGGATCTATCAACGGCGTTTAAATCAAGGTTCGTTAGAAAAGCCGTACCTATGCGAAGGGTTGAGAGTTTCGTTCAATATGGTCTGGTGCGCATCTCCCTCTTCATGCATCTCGTCCGTCATACGTCTTGAACATGGTGCCATCTCGTTCGATCAAACGGAAGCAGAACTTTCGAATCTCCTCCCTCTACCGGTATCCACACGAATAGCATTGGAACACGGGCGGCCGCGTAACACGGGTGGCTGATGGTCAAATTCCCTTTTGGCAAGCGAACCAGTCAAACAAGTAATAAAGTGAAAGTAGAGTATCGTCTCATAGAGATTGAGATACCAAGAAGTGATGCTCGATTGCTACTATAGTTGCGCAAACTAAAGTAAAATAATTGGTTTGAGAGGTTTAAATGACTATGCTAATAGCAAAATTCAACAACGTAAATTAACTTGAGAAGATATCAGTAAGAGGTTAGGCTGGACTCAGAGTCACCCTTAAGTGCATCAATCCCCCAGTTGCTTTACCCAATGCTATAGCATCTATGCTGCACAGCTTCCACAATGCTACAGCATAGTTACTAACTACAAAGTTATTTGGTTAACCCACCACGATAGTCTACCGAAGCTACCGCGTCGGATACATATGACACTAACTATACTCCTTCCATATTCCTATGACAACTTTCTAGTCAGGACTGCTTTACGCTCATGGTGTTATGGTTATGAGAGGTAGGCCTATTCCTGAAGCTTACAATAATAGGTCAAGCCGTGCACAGGTTGCCTAGCAAACACTGTTTCTCAAGGTCTAACCTCAACTCCTTGCCAGTAAGCTGAGGCCACAAATCTAGCTCTTAACTTTCGTTAACCGACCAGTAATTAAAACACTGATAAGCAAACCAAATTTATTAAATTAAGAACTTGCAACTGGGTTCATTCAACAACTTAAGGACTCATCCTCATCCAGCCATATGAAAATCAGTTCACGATTGACGAGGGACACACAAAACAGACAGTAATGGAATGACCCATGATTAGAAAAATAAATTAAAAAGGGAAAACAGAAAGCTTTGACGGAATTTCCAACGGCGTGAATGTGGCCCTATCACGTCACCACTCCACGTCTTCTTCATTCCGTCGTACTGCATGGAAGGATACTGGGTTGTTCTGGAAGTCTCGTGCTCTTGTGAAGTCTCTCACTCTTCTCTTGAGTCTGCCAAAAAGTAGAATCTTGTTCTAGGACTCTCTGACTCTCCTAGGGTTGGCTTCGCTATTTCTTCTTATAATCAGGCTTTTTCTTACGGCGTAAGTTACAGCGAGCTGGGCCTTTCCTAATCCGTCGAGATTTATTGTATCTTTTGATCTGAGTAGATTGCTTCTGCTGATCCTGCGGGATTCTTCAAATCTTTCAGTTCCGATTCTCCACATCTTCTATTTCGTCATGTCAGCAGTCTACCTGTCAGTATCGCCCTTTTCTTTTATTCCTGAAATCATCTGGGTAAAAATGTCAGAAAACATTCCGCATAGCATTGCGTCCTCTACTTTGTTATAGCATTTGGGATGCCTTGTATTGCACTTCGTTGCTGTCAAATTGCTATAGCATCGTATCAGCTCTGCTATACGCTTTTTTCTTTAAAAACCGTATAATTTGTTCCATTCTTAGCACATGCAGATGATTTCTATTCTTCAGTCCCTATATCATGAATGTATGCCTTTTTGCTTAGATTATCTGCATTTAAGCTTGTAATTAACATTCAATTCAGACATAAAGTATAGGAACAACATGATACGATTTGTGCACATCAGCGGCAGTGTGCTAGCGCCTTCAAACCTTGCGTCTCTCTTTTTCTCTCTAGGGTTTTTTGTGGCTTCTCTAATTCATCCGTCCACAAAATACGACTAGATCAATATCTATTTAAAGCGTTTCTAAAACCCTAATGAGTCATATTAAAATATTCCCAAATTAATCCAATTAATCTTGAAATTTGAATCTGAATTAAAACAGTATATTAATTAAATCTAAGATATGATATCTTTCTATTTAATTAAATCTTAGATACTATATCTCAATTTAGTTAAATCTGAGATACTACATCTTTATTCAAAATTTAAATCTGAGATACAATATCTCAATTTATTATAGTTATTTAATTTATCAAATAAATTAAATACTATATATAATATTATTATTATCAATAAATAATATCATTATTATTTTTGAATTCAATAATATATATATATATATATATATATATATATATATATATATATATATATATCCATCCTAGATTAAATGCTGTTTTCATTAAATTTTAGACATATATAAGATTCAGTGAATCTAGACACTTCTGCTTGTGTTAGGCTATTTTTGTGTGTGACCCTGTAGGCCCACATGAGATTGGCAGTGGGCCAATACTGTACTAGCCCACAAGTCGCAAGCGGCCTTTAGCAAGACATTGCGACTACCCAATTCATATGGGGATCGATGATACGATACTACATATAGTACAATCATGTCACATCCCTTTTGTCATGCGATAATTTGGTCAAGGATGAGGCATGGATAATGCCAACTTCCTGTTCTTGACCATTACTTTCTCGATTCTCGAGTAGTATAATAATGGAAACTCATTTCCTTCGTAGTATGGCCATACATTTCTCAGACTTACTCATCAAGGGGCCCAATATTATCTCTCTAGAAATGTGAGGGACAAATTCCATCTTGACCATTCACATTCCTCTGCATGAAAACCAATGATCTTGATCCAAGCCTTTATCATGACCCGGTCAAAGGTGACTTTTGACTAGGTCAAAGATCAGCGACTCATCATGTAGGAATCTATGGTGATCTCAGGTCAAAGGGCATTGTGATGCGGTTATACATGAGATAAGCTTATGACTAAATCTATGCAGCTTTTTCATAGTGGGTTGGCTAGCACCTTGTACTCTTACGAGTTCCTATGACTTTGATTCGTATCTTCATACCTCATTAAAATCATACTGGTCTTATTTCATCTTCGCTCCCGTGTAGATGACCGACCAAGGACATTTAGGATAATCTACAAGATATATCCAGGGATACAGTTATCACTATAAACATGTGAATGAAATGATATCTAAATGGAGAACAATGACTTGCTCCTAGGGCATAATTTCCAACAGACTCCCACTTGCACTAGGTGTAATCATTAATTACTCTAATTCCCATTGTCTTAACATGATGCTCATGTTTTGCTTGTGCAAGTGGTTTAGTAAGAGGATCAACTACATTGTCTTCTCTCGGTACTTTACGTACTTTTATATCACCTCTATCATTGATTTCTTTGATAAGATGAAATCACCTGAGTATGTGCTTGGTCCTTTGATGTGACTTAGGCTCCTTGGTATGCGCAATAAGACCGCTATTGTCACAGAACAAGTTTATTGGATTTGAGATTGTAGGAACCACCCTAAGTCCATTAATGAACTTTCTAATCCAAATGGCCTCCTCAGCTGCATCCTATGCTGCTCTATACTCGACTTCTGTTGCAGAATCAGTTATAGTGCTCCGCTTAGAGCTCTTTCAGCTTACTGCACCACCATTCAACATGAATACATACCCTGATTGTGATCTTGGATCATTTTGGTCAGTATGGAAACTCGCATTTGTGTAACCAATCATACATAACTCATCCTCCAAGCCACCATATATTAAGAATAAGTCCTTAGTGCTTCTCAAGTACTTCAGGATATTCTTAATAGCAATCCAGTGACCCTCACTAGTATCTTATTGATATCTGCTGGTCATACTCAAGGCAAATGACACATCCAGTCGAGTACATAATATGGAACACATGATGGATTCATTGGCGGAGGCATATGGAATCTTACTCATGCGGTGTCTTTGATCTTGTGTACTAGGACATAGATCCTTACTGAGATGTATGCCAAGAGACATGGGCATGTAACCCATTTTAGAATCCTACATATTGAACCTATGCAGTATCTTGTCATGTATGTGGTCTGACTTAGGCCTATTAGCCGCTTGGATTTATCTCTATAGATCCTATTCCCTAGGACGTAAGTGGCTTCGCCTAAATCCTTCATTGAGAAAGACTTTCCTACCAAGACTTGATACTCTACAAGGTAGGAATGTTATTCCCAATGAGTAGGATGTCAACAACGTAAATCACTAGAAATACCACTATGCTCCCACTAACCTTCTTGTAAACACAAGGTTCATTCATGTTTTGAATGAATCCAAACTCTTTGAGTACTTCATCGAAACGATGATTCCAACTCCGAGATGCGTGCTTCAATCCATAAATGGATCTTTGAAGCTTACATACTTTACCAGAGTCCTCAGGACGTACAAAACCCTCAGGTTGTGTCATGTACACATCCTTAAGTAGCTTTCCATTAAGGAAGGCTATTCCATCTGCCATATCTCATAGTCATAATATGATGCAATGACAAGAAGGATTTTGATTGATTTGGCCCTTGCAACTAGGGAAAAGGTTTCATCATAGTCCAAACCATGAGTTTGAGTGAATCCTTTTGCAACCAGCCGTGTCTTGAAGACATTTATTTTGCCATCCATGTCAGTTTTCTCCTTGAAAAGCCACTTGCACCCAATGGTTTTTATACCTTCAGGTGGATCGACTAAGGTCCATACCTTATTGTCGTACATGGATTGCATTTCAGACTTCATGGCATTAAGCCATTCTTCGGAGTTTGGTCCCACCACGGCCTTGCTATAGGTAATTGCCTCATTGTTGGTCGATTTCCTTGATGGCAAGTGAACCAGTCGAACAAGTAATAAAGTGGAAGTAGAGTATCGTCCCACAGAGACTAAGATATCAAAGAGTGACGCTTAATTGCCCTGATAGTTGTGCAAACAAAAAGTAAATATATTCGGGTTGAGAGTTTTTTTTTTCGATTATGCTAATAGCAAAATAATAGAGTAAATTAAACTTGAGAAGATATCAGTAAGAAGTTAGGCTAGACTTAGAATCACCCTTAAGTGCATCAATCCCTCAGTTGCTCTACCCATTGTTATAGCATCTATACTGCACAGCTTCCGCAATGCTATAGCATAGCTACTAACTACAAAGCTATTTGGTTAACCCATCACGATAGTCTACCGAAGCTTCCACGTCCGATACATATGACACTAACTATACTCCTTCCATATTCCTATGGCAACTTTCTAGTTAGATCTGCTTTACTCTCAGGGTGTTATGGTCATGAGAGGTAGACCCATTCCTGAAGCCTACAATAATAGGTTAAGCTGTGCACGAGCTGCCTAGCAAACACTGTTTCTTAGAGGTCTAACCTCAACTCCTTGCCAGTAAGCTAAGGCCACAAATCTAGACCCTAGCTTTCGCTAATCGACTAGTAATTAATGCACTGATAAGCAAACCAAATTTATTAAATTATGAACTTGCAATTGGGTTCATTTAACACTTTAAGGAATTATCCTTGTCCAGCCATATGAAAATCAGTTCATGACTGACGAGGGAAACACAAAATAGACACTAACAGAATGACCCATGATTTAAATACTAAAATAAAAGAGGAAAACAGAAAGCTTTGACAGAGTTCCAACGACGTGGAAGCAGCCCTGTCACGTCACCACTCCCACGTCTTCTTCTCTCCGTCGTACAGTAAGGAAGGATGCTGGGTTATCCTGGAAATCTCGTGCTTCGTGAAATCTCTCACTCTTCTCTTGAGTCTGCCGAAAGTAGAATCTCGTTCTGAGGCTCTCCGACTCTATTAGGGTTGGCTCTACTGTCTCCTTATATAATCAGGCTTTCTTGCGGCGCAAGTTACAGCGAGTTGGGCCTTTCCTAATTTGTCGAGATCTGTCGTATCTCTCGATCCGAGTAGATTGCTTCTGCTAATCCTGCAGGATTCTTCAAATCTTTTAGTTTCGATCCTCCGCGTCTTCTATTCCGCCGTGTCAGCAATCCACCTGTCATCATTGCCCTTTTCTTTTATTCCTGAAATCACCTAGATAAAAAGGTCAGAAAACATGCCGCATAACATTGCGTTCTCTACTTTGCTATAGCTTTTGTGATGCCTTGTATTGCACTTCGACTTGCTGTCAGAATGCTATAGCATCGTATCAGCTCTACTATACAGTCTTCCTTAAAAACCATGTAAATTGTTCTTCTTAGCACATGTAAATAGTTTCTACCCTTTAGTTCCCTATACCCTGAAAGTATGACTTTTTGCTTAGATTATCTGCAGTTAAGCTCGTATTTATTAATAAATTCAATCATAAAATATAGGGAAAACATGGTATGATTTTTGCTCATCACTCATTCTGCTCAATGAGCAAAATATCGTGTCCTCCAATAATAAAAAATCCACATCTCTAAGACTGTATTCGTCACCTATCAGATCTTTGTGGGCCTTGTGTTACTTGAGTAGGCTCATCAACTTGTTGTGAGCCTTCTCCGTTTTCCATTTGTGGTTCTACGTTGTTTTGTGACTCTCGAACTTCTTTGAGGTTCACCTTTCTCCCATTGGTTCTTTTAGAGATAAACACTTTTTCCAAAAGATACCATTGCGGATAACAAACACTTTGTGATCCGTGTGATTGTAGACATAGTATCCTTTAGGATACCCCACAAAAAGACATTTTGAGAATCTGGATGATAATTTATCAGAGTCTTGTTGTTTAACATAAACCTCATATCCCCAAATTTTAAGAAATGACAAAATGGGTTTCTTCCCAGTCTATGTCTCATATGGTGTCTTTTCAACTGCCTTGATGAAACACGACTTAGTGTGAACGCAACTGTTTCTAAGGCATGGCCCCAAAAGAAAGGTGGAAGATCTGTTTGACTTATCACATATCGAACCATATCTAACAGAGTTCGATTCATCTGCTCAAAAACACCATTCCATTGAGGTGTTCCTGGAGAGTAAGTTGTGAGATGATCCCATAACTCCTGAGATAGTCAATGAACTCTTGGTTCAAATATTCACCACCCCGATCAGATTGAAATGCTTTAATTGTTTTTCTAAGTTGATTTTGCACTTCATTTTGGAATATTCTGAACATTTCAAAAGACTCAGACTTATGCTTCATTAGATAGATATATCTATCTCTACTAAAACGCCTATAAATACAATGAAGTAAAAATGACCTCCTCTGGCAGAAGTATTCATTGGTCCACACACATAATATGTATGAGGCCCAATAAATCAGTAGCCCTCTCACTTGCCTAGTAAAAGGTGCCTTTGTCATCTTTCCCAATAAACAAGACTCACATGGATCAAATGAATCAAAATCAAATGAGTTAAGAAATCCATCATTATGGAGTTTCGAAATGTGTTTCTCATTTAAATGGCTTAGACAACAATGCCATAGGAAGGTTAGGACTCAAATCTTTTGACTTGATCCTTTTGGTAATTTATGTCACAGATGTCCATTCAATTTTCTACAGTCTTTGATATCCTGTACATTTATACAAATGTGAGAACAACATGCAGTATCTAATACCCATGTTTGAGGAAGTAGAAAAGCGAATTCTATGACATAGATACTGTTGGGATCCGTACACGCAGTGGATTAAAAAATTTACGAATCCCATCCGGAGGATCACTCAGGCGCGTTTAAATCAAGGTTAAGGAACCCGAATCGTACCTTATAGAATTCGGAATCATCTAGAGCAGGAGGTTTTCCTTTGATTTTAGCGAACTAGTAGCTCAAGAATCTACACAAACCTTTGCGCACATTTTCTCATGGTGATCAAGAAAACCAAAACTATAGTAAATTCGTCCACATCTCGTTCTCTTTGAACTGGTGGGCTACCTTCTCGATCAGCAGAAGACGACTCTTAGAATCGGCTTCCTCTACCGATATCCACACGAACAATCTCCAAACACGGACGCGGCAGCGTGCTAGCGCCTCGAAATGTGCGTCTCTCTCTTTATTTCTCTCTAGGGTTTCTCGCGGCTTTCTAATATGCTCAACTAAAAGTCCCGTATGTTTTTCTAAACCCATCAGCATATTATATTCAAAATTAATCCACATTAATTTTGAATTTCGAATTTTAGTTAAAAAATATATTAATTAAATCTATCTCATAGATTTAATCTAATGTATTTATTTAATTCAAATTAAAAGCCTTCTGATTTAATTTATCTCTATAAATTAAATCCGAGAAATGATATCTATCTATTTAATTAAATTTGAGATACAATATCTCAATTTAAATTAAATAGATAATGATATCTTTATTCAAAAATCAAATGAGATATAATATCTCTATTTGTTTTAGATATTTAATTTATCCAATAAATTAAATATAAAACAAATATCATATAATAATATTATAATCTCCATTAAATAATATTATTATATTATTTTCGAATTTAATATATATATATATACACACATATATATACATATATTTATCCTAGATTAAATTCAGTATTCATTTTATCTCAGATTAATCTGAGATTCAATGAATCTAGACACTTTTACCCGTGTTGGATTATTCTTGTGTGTGACCCTGCAGGCCCATATGAGATTGGCAGTGGGCCAATACTGTACCAGCCCACAAGTCGCAAGTGGCCTCTAGCAAGACATTGCGACTACCCAATTCATATGGGGATCAATGACACGATACTACCTATCGTACAACCATGTCACGTCCCTTTTGTCACGCGATAATTTGGTCAAGGATGAGGCATGGATAATGTCAACTTCATTTTCTTGACCATTACTTTCTCGATTCTCGAGTAGTCTAATAAGTGAAATGGAAACTACTTTCCATCACAGTATGGCCATACATTTCTTAGACTCACTCATCGAGAGGCCCAGTATTATCTCTCTACAAATGTGAGGGACAAATTCCATCTTGACCATTCACATTCCTCCGCATGAAAATCAATGATCCCGATCCCAGCCTTTATCATCACCCGGTCAAAGGTGACTTTTGACTAGGTCAAAGGTCAGTGACTCATCTTGTAGGAATCCATGATGATCTTAGGTCATAGGGCGTTGTGACGCAGTTATACATGAGATAAGCTTATAACTTAATCTATGCAGCTTTCTCATAGTGGGTCGGTCCAGCACCTTGTACTCTTACAAGTGCCCATGACTTTGATTTGTATCTCCATACCTCATCAAAGTCATACTGGTCTTAACTAATCTTCACTCTCGCGTAGATGACCGACCAGGGACATTTAGGATAATCTATAAGATATATCCAGGGATACAGTTATCACCATAAACATGCGAACGAAGTGATAACTTAATGGAGAATAATGACTTTCCCCTAGGGCATAATTTCCAACAGACTCCCACTTGCACTAGGCGCAATCATTAATTACTCTAATTCCCATTGTTCTAACATGACGCTCATGTTTTGCTTGTGCAAGCGGCTTAGTAAGAGAATCAACTACATTGTATTCTCCTGGTACTTTGCATACTTTCATATCACCTCTATCTCTGATTTCTCAGATAAGATGATATTGCCTGAGTACATGCTTGGTCCTTTAATGTGACCTAGGCTCCTTGGTTCGTGCAATAGCGTGGCTCTTGTCACAGAACAAGCCTATTGGATTTGAGATGGTTGGAACCACTTCAAGTTCATAAATTAACTTTATAATCCAAAAGGCCTCCTCTGCTGCATCCTATACTGCTATACTCAGCTTGTATTGCAGAATAAGTTACAGTGCTCTGCTTAGAGCTCTTCCACCCAACAGGAATACATATCCTGATTACGATCTTGAATCATCTTGGTCAGTCAGGAAACTCGCATCTGTGTAACCAGTCACACAGAGCTCATCCTCCAAGCTACCATATACCAAGAATAAGTCCTTAGTCCTTCTTAAGTATTTAAGGATATTCTTGACAGTAGTCCAGTGACCGTCACCGGGATCTTAGACGTATCTACTGGTCATACTCAAGGCAAATGACACATCCGGTTGAGTATATAACATGGCATACATGATAGATCCAATCGCGGATGCATATGGAATATTACTCATGCGGTCTCTTTGATCTTGTGTACTAGGACACAGATCTTTACTGAGATGGATGCCATGAGATATGGGCATGTTACCCCTTTTAGAATCCTGCATACTGAACCTATGCAATATCTTGTCTATATATGTGCTCTGACTTATGCCTATCATCCTCTTGGATCTATCTCTATAGATCCTTATCCCAAGGATATAAGTGGTTTCGCCTAAATCTTTCATTGAGAAAGACTTTCCTAACCAAGACTTGATACTCTGCAAGGTAGGAATGTCATTCCCAATGAGTAGGATGTCATCAACATAAAGCACTAGAAATACAACTCTGCTCCCACTAACCTTCTTGTAAACACAAGGTTCATCCATGTTTTGAATGAAGCCAAACTCTTTGACTACTTCATCAAAACGATGATTTCTACTCCGATATGCGTGCTTCAATCCATAAATGGATCTTTGAAGCTTGCAAACTTTACCAAAGTCCTCTGGACACACAAAACCCTCAGGTTGTGTCATGTACACATCCTCAAGCAGCTTTCCGTTAAGGAAGGCCGTTTTGACGTCCATCTACCATATCTCATAGTCATAATATGATGCAATGGCAAGAAGGATTCTGATTGATTTGGCCATTGCAACTGGGGAAAAGGTTTCATCATGGTCCATACCATGAGTTTGAGTAAACCCTTTTGCAACCAGCCGTGCCTTGAAGATATTTACTTTGCCATCCATGTCAGTTTTCTCTTTGAAAACCCACTTGCACCCAATGGGTTTTAGACCTTCAGGTGGATCGACTAAGGTCCATACCTTATTGTCGTACATGGATTGCATTTTAGACTTCATGGCATCAAGCCATTTTTTGGAGTTTGGTCCCACTGCAGCGTCTCGATAAGTCGTTGGCTCATTCTGCTCAATGAGCAAAACATCACGACTTTCAGTGATCAGAAACCCATATCTCTGAGGTTGTAACCGTGATCTATCGGACCTTCGCGGGCCTTGTGTTACTTGAGTAGGCTCAACAACTTGTTGTGAGTCTTCTCCGGTTTCCATCTGTGGTTCTACATTGTCTTGTGACTCTCAAACTTCTTCGAGATTCACCTTACTCCCACTGGCTCTTTTAAAGATAAACTCTTTTTCCAAAAAGATACCATTCCGAATAACAAATACTTTGTGATCGGTGGGACTGTAGACATATTATCCTTTAGTTTCCTTAGGATACCCCACAAAAAGGCAGTTTGAGGATCTTGATGATAATTTATTAGAGGCTTGTTGTTTAACATAAACCTCACATCCCCAAATCTTAAGAAATGACAAGCTGGGTTACTTCCCAGTCCATATCTTATATGGTGTCTTTTCAACCGCCTTTGACAGAACACGATTTAGTGTGAACGCAATAGTTTCTAGGGCATGACCTCAAAAGGAAGATGGAAGATCTGGTTGACTCATCATAGATCGAACCATATCTAATAGAGTTCGATTCCTTCGTTCAGAAACACCATTCCATTGAGGTGTTTTTGGAGTAGTAAGCTGTGAGATGATCCCACAACTCCTAAGTTGGTCAACAAACTCTTGGCTCAAATATTCACTACGCCGATCAGATCGAAGTGCCTTAATTGTTTTGCCAAGTTGGTTTTGCACTTCATTTTGGAATATTTTGAACATTTCAAAAGATTCAATTTTATATTTGATTAGGTAAATATACCCTTATCTACTAAAATCATCTATAAAATTAATGAAGTACAAATGACCTCCTCTAGCAGATGTATTCATTGGTCCACACACATCCGTATGTATGAGGCCCAATAAATCAGTGCCCCTCTCACTGTGTCCAGTAAAAGATGCCTTTGTCATCTTTCCCAATAAACAAGACTCACATATATCAAATGATTCAAAATCAAATGAATTCAGAAATCCATCTGTAATGGAGTTTCGAAATGCGTTTCTCATTTATATGGGCTAGACGACAATACCATAGGAAGGTAGGACTCAAATCTTTTGACTTGATCCTTTATGTCACAGATGTCTATTCAATTTTCTACTATCCTTGAGATCCTATACATTTATACAAATGCGTGAACCACATGTAGTATCTAATACCCATGTTTGAGGAAGTAGAAAAGCGAATGTCTACGACATAGATACCTGAAGCGATAGCCCCGCTATCCTTCTTGTTCTTTTCAGATCTTCGAGGTAGAGTGTGTGATTCTTCTTCCAATGACCAATTTCATTGCAGAAGCAGCAGACCCCATCCTTCGGAGGTTTTGCCTTCTTGGCTTTCCATTTCATACCCTTTCCTCTCTGAACGGACAAAACAGAACTGGGCCTCTTCTCAAGGCTTTGCTCAGCAGTTTTGAGCATCCCATGCAGTTCAGAAATTGATTCCTCCATGTTGTTCATGTTTTAGTCCATGACAAAGTCATCATAACTTTGCGCGAGTGAGATCAAGATCACATCTGTAGCTAACTCCTGGGATATGGGGAATCCAAGCCTTTCAAGGTGATCAATGTAGCCTTTCATTTTCAAAAATGAGGACTAACTGATTCACTTTCAGCCATCTTGCAAGAGAATAAGGCCTTTGTGGTCTCATACCTCTATTGCGTCGCCTGTTCCTGGAACATTTCCATAGGATGATAAATCATCTCAGACACTTCCATGTGTTCTAGATCTCCATCGAGGTCTGGAAACACAGTGGCAAGCTTCAGGCATCCTGTATCCATAGAGTCATCCTGATGCTTCATGTAAGTATCAGTCTGAGCTCTTAGATCATCAGTTGCAGGCTCGTCAGGGATGGGTTAATAGATAAGATACTCCTTTTCTTTCGAGTTTAGGATCAACACTTAAGTCCTCAAACATGTCAAGAAAGTTTGTCTCATCAAGTTCGTCCTTCTCAAGGACTGATCGCATTGATGGTGTTGGGGTGTTACTATTCTACATGATTCCACAGTCAAAAGGTATGCAAAGTTTAATCAGTAACCTCCCACTGAATTAATAACCCTCATTATAATTAGTGGGCTAAGATCCATATTTAGCTTAATCTTAAGTCCGCTTTGGCAGGACGCTTAAAATCAAGTTATTTAGGTAGGCAACCCCCTTGCCAATTACATCACATGTAACTCTTAGATCTTTATAGGATTCGATCATCATATGACCTAGCATGTTTAATCCCATCCAATGCCTTGAGATCCAAAACCGTTTTGATGATCTCAATTAAGTCAAGACAACAATGAATATAGAGTATCACCATTACTCTCTCTTGTCTCCCCAAGATTACTCAGATGCATCCACTTTGGTGGAACATACAAATGGGTGATCGAGGTTTTGACAAGTATTCATTTATTGATGGCAATGTGACTTAAGATTTTATTTAGAAGGTATTATTAGATATAATCATATTAATTTAATTCTAAATTAATTATGAGTGATCTAATCAAATCATAATTAAAACTCTAAATTAATCATAACATATGTTAATTCATACAATTATGAAATAAATCATTATGATTAAATTATTGAGACTTACGGCTGTCACTTCATTTTAATACGACTATATCTATATCTTATAGGATTTCTAAAACCCTAATTGGCCGTATTAAAATATTCAAAATTAATCTCAATTAATCTTGAACTCAAATTTTAGATTAAAATAACATTAATTAAATCTGTCCAACAGATCTAATCTGATCTATTTATTTTAATCTAATATAAAAGCCTACCAATTTAATTTATCTTTATTAATTCTACCTATATGAATGCAATCATTATTGAATATCTCATATAGAATCTAAATTAATCATGCAGTGATCATATCAAAACATAATTAAAACTCGTGAACAACATGGCTCATCTAACTTGTAGTCCACTCAAGCCAATGAGAGGACTTCTCTAAATAATAAAAGAAAGTACATAGTTAGAAACCTCGTTTCACATACGAGGGGAATGAGATGAGAAGAGATTTAGAGAGAGGCATGGCACGCAGGCCATATTTAAAATTTACAACACTAGAGCCATCTTGTTCACCATACCCAAACAACACTTTGTAAGGTTATGAACATACTTTAATTCATACATTCATGAAATAAAATATTACTCATGATAAAATTCTCTAATCTTATATTACTTTATATCATTATTTAAATTCTCACACTACAAAGAATTTCATTTCTCGCGCTACAAATAATCAACCGGTCCCTACGGCGGTCCTGCTAGCTGCTTAGCAGGAGCGCCCCCAGAGTTTTTGAAAACATCATATTCTTTTAGAAAGAGAGTTTCATAAAACTTAATTTCAAACCCCTAGGGGCGTTGTCCGAGCATGATCGAAAATTCTGAACGATTCAGAACGTCTTCGATGCGCGCGAATGTGACGGATGATTCCGAATATCGTGCGCTCTGAACAATTCAGAACTGTACCCGCGGCACCATTCTAGAGACCCGTCTAAAACCCTAACGCGAATTTTCAAATTAAAGCATTCAAGATTCGATTTCTTGATACAAAGATTCAATTTCTTGCACACAAAGATTCAAATTCTTGCAAACAAAGATTCAGATTCTTGCACATATATCACATATAATAGCATGTACAGAAACCCAATTTAAACGCACGCTGAGTTGGCTCTGATACCACTGTTGGGATCCGTACACGCAACGGATTAAAAAATTTACGAATCCCATCCGGAGGATCACTCAGGTGCGTTTAAATCAAGGTTAAGGAACCCGAATCGTACCTTATAGAATTCGGAATCATCTGGAGTAAGAGGTTCTCCTTTGATTTTAGCGAACTAGTAGCTCAAGAATCTACACAAACCTTTGCGCACATTTTCTCATGGTGATCAAGAAAACCCAAACTGTAGTAAATTCGTCCACGTCTCGTTCTCTTTGAACTGGTGGGCTACCTTCTAGATCAGCAGAAGACGACTCTTAGAATCGGCTTCCTCTACCGATATCCACACGAACAATCTCCAAACACGGACGCGGCAGCGTGCTAACGCCTCGAAATGTGCGTCTCTCTCTTTATTTCTCTTTAGGGTTTCTCGCGGCTTTCTAATATGCTCGACTAAAAGTCTCGTATGTTTTTCTAACCCCATCAGCGTATTATATTCAAAATTAATCCACATTAATTTTGAATTTCGAATTTTAATTAAAAAATATATTAATTAAATCTATCTAATAGATTTAATCTAATGTATTTATTTAATTCAAATTAAAAGCCTTCTGATTTAATTTATCTCTATAAATTAAATCCGAGAAATGATATCTATCTATTTAATTAAATTTGAGATACAATATCTCAATTTAAATTAAATAGATAATGATATCTTTATTCGAAAATCAAATGAGATATAATATCTCTATTTGTTTTAGATATTTAATTTATCCAATAAATTAAATATAAAACAAATATCATATAATAATATTATAATCTCCATTAAATAATATTATTATATTATTTTCAAATTTAATATATATATATATACACACATATATATACATATATTTATCCTAGATTAAATTCAGTATTCATTTAATCTCAGATTAATCTGAGATTCAATGAATCTAAACACTTTTACCCGTGTTGGATTATGCTTGTGTGCGACCCTGCAGGCCCATATGAGATTGGCAGTGGGCCAATACTGTACCAGCCCACAAGTCGCAAGTGGCCTCTAGCAAGACATTGCGACTACCCAATTCATATGGGGATCGATGACACAATACTACCTATCGTACAACCATGTCACGTCCCTTTTGTCACGCGATAATTTGGTCAAGGATGAGGCATGGATAATGTCAACTTCCTTTTCTTGACCATTACTTTCTCGATTCTCGAGTAGTCTAATAAGTGAAATGGAAACTACTTTCCATCACAGTATGACCATACATTTCTTAGACTCACTCATCGAGGGGCCTAGTATTATCTCTCTACAAATGTGAGGGACAAATTCCATCTTGACCATTCACATTCCTCCGCATGAAAATCAATGATCCCGATCCCAGCCTTTATCATCACCCGGTCAAAGGTGACTTTTGACCAGGTCAAAGGTCAGTTACTCATCATGTAGGAATCCATGATGGTCTCAGGTCATAGGGCGTTGTGACGCGGTTATACATGAGATAAGCTTATAACTTAATCCATGCAGCTTTCTCATAGTGGGTCGGTCCAGCACCTTGTACTCTTACAAGTGCCCATGACTTTGATTCGTATCTCCATACCTCATCAAAGTCATACTGGTCTTAACTAATCTTCGCTCCCGCGTAGACGACCAACCAGTGACATTTAGGATAATCTATAAGAGATATCCAGGGATACAGTTATCACCATAAACATGGGAACGAAGTGATAACTTAATGGAGAACAATGACTTACCCTTAGGGCATAATTTCCAATAGATACCTGAAACGATAGCCTCGCTATCATTCTTGTTCTTTTCAGATCTTCGAGGTAGAGTTTGCAATTCCTCTTCCAATGATCCAGTTCATTGCAAAAGTAGCAGACCTCATCCTTCGGAGGCTTTGCCTTCTTGGTTGCAGGCTTAGATTCGAGCTTCTTTAACTCATTGGTCTTACCAGCTGAGCCTTTACTTCATCTTTTGCCCTGGCCTTTCTTTTTCATTCCCTTTCCTTTCTGAATCATCAAAATAGTGTTGGGCTTCTTCTTAATGCTTTGCTCATCTATTTTGAGCATCCCATGCAATTCAAAAATTGATTTCTCCATGTTGTTCATGTTATAGTTCATGACAAACTGGTCATAACTATCCGGGAGTGAGTTCAAGATCATATCTGTAGCTATCTCCTGGCTCATGGGAAATCCAAGCCTTGCAAGGTGATCAATGTAGCCTTTCATCTTCAAAACATGAGGGCTAACTGATGCACCTTCAGCCATCTTGCAGGAATGTAAGGCCATTGTGGTCTCATACCTCTCTTGCCTTGCCTGTTGCTGGAACATTTCCTTGAGATGAAAATCATCTCAAAAGCCTCCATATATTCCAGATCTCTTTGGAGCTTTGGAACCATATAGGCAAGCATCAGGCATCCTACATCCACAGAGTCATTAATATGCTTCGAGTAAGCATCTCTCTGAGCTATTGGAGCATGAGTGTAGGCTCATTAGGAATGGGTTGATCAAGGACATAAACCTTTCTTTCCCGCTTGAGAACAATTCTCAAGTTTCTGAACCAGTCAAGAAAGTTTGTCCCATTAAGTTTGTCCTTCTCAAGGACAGATCGCAGTGATAGTGTTGCGGTGTTACTAGTTGATAGGATTCTACAATTAAAAGATATGCAAAGTTAGTTAATAATCTCCCACTGAATTAACAACCCTCATTATAATTAGTGGGCTAAGATCCATATTTGGTTTAAATTTAAGTCCGCTTTGGCAGGACGCTTAAAAACAAGTTATTTAGGTAGGCAACATCTTTGTCAATTACATCACATGTAACTCTTAGATCTTTATGGGATTCGATCATCATATGACCGGCACGTTTATGTAGGGATTCGTACACGCAGCGGATTAAAAATTTCTTACGAATCCTTCCGAAGGATCACTCAACGACGTTTAAATCAGAGTTAAGGAAACCGAATCATACCTTGTGTTGAACTATTCCGCGTTCCGTTCCTTTGATCAGGTGGGCTACCTTCTCGAACAACACGTCCGCGTCTCGTTCCTTTGATCAGGTGGGCGATCAACACGTCCGTGTCTCGTTCTTTCGATCAGCAGAAGTCGACTCTTGGATTGGCTTCCTCTACTGGTATCCACACAAACAATCCCTAAAACACGGTTGCGGCAGCGTGCTAGCGCTTCTTGTGCGTCTCTCTCTCTCAAGTTGCTCTAGGGTTTCTCGCGGATTTTCTGAATACGCTCGACTGAAAATCCCGTAGGTTTTTCTAAACCCGATAGGCGTATTATATAACCAAAATTAATCCTTTATTAATTTTGGAAATTCGGATTTTTGAATCTGGTCAACATATCAATCACATCTATCTCATAAATGTAATTGAATATATTAAAAGCCAGATTTGGAAATTCGAATTTTGAATTTAAATCAAATCTAAATTTAAAGCCTTTTGATTTAATTTATCATCATAAATTAAATCCGAGATATGATATCTATCTATTTAATTAAATCTGAGATACCATATCTCAATTTAATATTAAACAGATATACGATATCTTTATTCGAAATTAAATGAGATACAATATCTCTATTTGTTTCAGATATTTAATTTATCAAATAAATTAAATACTAAACAAATATCATATATAATATTATAATCTCAATTTATAATATATATATTAATTTTGAATTATATATATATATATATATATATATATATATATATATATATATATAAATCCTAGATCAAATTTAGTATTCATTTAATCTCAGATTAATCTGGGATTCAATGAACCTGGACACTTTCACCCGTGTTGGATTATTCTTGTGTGCGACCCTGCAGGCCCATATGAGATTGGCAGTGGGTCAACACTGTATCAGCCCACAAGTCGCAAGCGGCCTCTAGCAAGACATTGCAACTACCAAATTCACATGGGGATCGATGACACGATACTACCTATCGTACAACCATGTCACGTCCCTTTTGTCACGCGATAATTTGGTCAAGGATGAGGCATGGATAATGTCAACTTCCTTTTCTTGACCAATGCTTTCTCGATTCTCGAGTAGTCTAATAAGTGAAATGGAAATCCTTTCCATCACAGTATGGCCATATATTTCTTAGACTCACTCATTGAGGGGCCCAGCATTATCTCTCTACATATGTGAGGGACAAATCCCATCTTGACCACTCACATTCCTCCGCATGAAAACCACTGATCCTGATCCTAGCCTTTATCATCACCCAGTCAAAGGTGACTTTTGACCAGGTCAAAGATCAATGACTCATCATGTAGGAATCCATGATGATCTCAGGTCATAGAGCGTCGTGACGCGGTTATACATGAGATAAGCTTATGACTTAATCCATGCAGCTTTCTCATAGTGGGTCGGTCGAGCACCTTGTACTCTTACAAGTGCCCATGACTTTGACCTCGTATCTCCATACCTCATCAAAGTCATACTGGTCTTATTTCATCTTCACTCTCGTGTAAATGACCGACCAGGGACATTTAGGATAATCTATAAGATTACCCAGGGATGCAGTTATCAATACGAACATGCAAACGAAAATGATAACAAAAGAGAATACTTTAAATAACTTAAATATCCAAAGTACAATGAATTGCCCCTAGGGCATAATTTCCAACAGTTTAATCCCATCTATTGCCTTGAGATCCAAAACCGTTTTGATAATCTCAATTAAGTTAAGATAATAATGGATATTGAGTATCACCATTACTCACTCTTGTCTCACCAAGATAATTCAAATGCATCCACTTTGGTGGAACATACAAATGGGTGATCTAGGTTTTGACAAGTATTCATTAATTGACGGTATTACGACTTTAGATTTTATTTAAAGGGTATTATTTGATATGGTCTAATTAATCCCATTAATTCCACTTATATGAATATAATCACTATTGTATCTCATATAATATCTAAATTAATCATGCAGTGATCAAATCAAAACATAATTAAAATCGTGACACAACATGACTCACCTAACCTAAAGTTCTCTCAAGCCAATGAGGGGACTTCTCTAAATAATAAAAGAAAATACATAAGGAGAAACCTTGTTTCACATACAAGGGGAGTGGGATGAAAAGAGAATGTACATCAAGAATATTTAGAGAGAGGCATGGCATGCAGGTCATATTTAAATTTACAACACTTGTAAAACTCTAGAGCCATATTGTTCACCATACCCAAACAACATTTGAAAGGTAAATCACATCATATATATTAATTTATACAATTATGAAATAAAATATTATGATTAAATCATTGAGTTCAATATTACATTAATAGTGTCATGATTTAAATTCTCGTGCTACAAACAGGAAGTCACGACGGTCCCGCTAGTCGGTTAGCGGGCAGGGTCAAGGGGCAGTGCCCCCGGAACTTTTGAAAACATCATCTTGTTTTAGAAAGATTGTTTTATATTTTAAAAAACATAGTTTAAGGACGAACCCTAACGTCCCTTGCGAGTTTGATCGTGTTCGATGTCAAATCTGAATGCTTCAGATCCACGCGAATAAACCACACAGTCTGATCTGAACAATTCAGAGACTGCCGCAATATTCAACTAGCATTCCGTAGAAACCCTAAAGTGAACTTATGTTTAAATGCATACAGGATTCAGTTAATCATATATCAATTTAAACACATAATAGATTCGGTTTCACCATATATAACACATATATATAAACACACGAAAAACCTAATTTAAACGCACGATTGACCTGGCTCTGATGCCACTTTTGGGATTCGTACACGCAACAAAATTATCAAATTTTTATGAATCCCATTGGAGGATCTATCAACGGCATTTAAATCAAAAATCGTTAGAAAAGTCGTACCTATGCGATGGGTTAAGAGTTTCGTTCAATACGGTTTGGTGCACATTTCCCTCTTCATATGTCTCAGTCGTCGTACGTCTTGAACATGGTGCCATCTCGTTCGATCAAACAGGAGCAGAACTTTCGAATCTCCTCCCTCTTCCGGTATCCACACGAACAGCATTGGAACACGGGCGGTAGCGTGCTAGCGCCTTCAAACCTTGCATCTCTCTTTTTCTCTTTAGAGTTTCTTGCGGCTTCTCTAATTCATCCGTCCACATAATACGACTAGATCAATATCTATTTAAAGGGTTTCTGAAACCCTAATGAGTCGTATTAAAATATTCCCAAATTAATCCAATTAATCTTGAACTTCGAATCTGAATTAAAACAATATATTAATTAAATTTGTATAACATATCTAATCAAATATATTTATTTAATTCGAATTATGAGCTTAAAGATTTAATTTATCTTTATAAATTAAATCTGAGATATGATATCTTTCTATTTAATTAAATCTGAGATACTATATCTCAATTTAATTAAATATGAGATATTACAATTTTATTGGAAATTTAAATATGAGATACAATATCTCAATTTATTATAGTTATTTAATTTATCAAATACACTAAATACTATATATAATAATATTATTATCAATAAATTATATCATTATTATTTTTGAATTTAATAATAAATATATGTGTATATATATATACATATCCATCCATCCTAGATTAAATACTGTATTCATTAAATCTTAAACATATGTAAGATTCAATGAATCTGGACACTTTGCTTGTATTGGGCTATTCTTGTGTGTGATCCTGTAGGCCCACATAAGATTGGCAGTGGGCTAATACTGTACCAGCCCACAAGTCGCAAACGGCCTCTAGCAAGATATTGCGACTACCCAATTCATATGGGGATCGATGATACGATATTACTTATGGTACAACCATGTCACGTCCCTTTTGTCACACGATAATTTGGTCAAGGATGAGGCATGGATAATGTCAACTTCCTGTTCTTGACCATTACTTTCTCGATTCTCGAGTAGTCTAATAATGGAAACTCTTTCCTTCGTAGTATGGCCCTACATTTCTCAGACTCACTCATCGAGAGAGCCAGTATTATCTCTCTAGAAATGTGAGGGATAAATTCCATCTTAACCATTCATATTCCTCTGCATGAAAACCACTAATCCTGATCCAATCCTTTATCATGACCTGGTCAAAGGTGACTTTTGACTAGGTCAAAGATCAGCGACTCATCATGTAGGAATCCATGATGATCTCAGGTCAAAGGGCGTTGTGACGCGGTTATACATAAGATAAGCTTATGACTAAATCCATGAAGCTTTCTCATAGTGGGTCGATCCAGTACCTTGTACTCTTACGAGTGCCTATGACTTTGATTCGCATCTCCATACCTCATCAAAGTCATACTGGTCTTATTTCATCTTCGCTCCCACGTTGATGACCAACCAGGGACATCTTAGGATAATCTGCAAGATATATCCAGGAATACAATTATCACTATAAACATGCGAATGAAATTATAACTAAATGGAGAACAATGACTTGCTCCCAGGGCATAATTTCCAACAAAAACATCTCATGGAGTCATATTGAAACGATATAATGGATGACTGTGTTTTTATCTAAGGGTTCAAATGCAAACCAATCTATATTAAATAACCATAGTTTGCCAAAGATTTTTAAAAGCCAGTGCAGCTCCTTCGTAAATGATGCAAAACATTTACTGCGAAGATTTAAGGCATTGTCGACTAACTTGGCCTATGCTTGAACAAAGATGATGCTAATGCATGGGGAATACACACAGTTCGGTGAAAATATTCCCACTATAAATGTGAGGCACGAAATACCTGATAACTTATGCATTACTCTTGAAAAAAAAATGAGGACAAATAGCAGTGTTAATGCAAAGGAACAACGCATGAATCATTGGAAATATATGCTAAGTAAATATGATAGTTGCAGTATCGCCTATAATACCCAATGACTTTGAAAGACTGGTTGAATTGCTATGCGAACAGTAGATTATATTGATTATGTAGCCACATGTATAATGACGGGAGAATTCCAGATCACATAAAATAATAGGCCAGAGAATCGACATGTAGGTAGTACAAATAGACCCATGGTTGAATGGCTAGGAGGTTTAAATAGATATATTTGATTCTTTGAAATCCTTGTCAAAACAACTGGAAACATGGATATATTAGATCTAAATGTTAAATAAGTCTCCCACTTCGCATTTAACAAAGTTATAGCTTATCTCGGAACTTCAGCAGCTCTAATAAAAATTCTATATCAGTATGATATGTTTCATGCTACTCCCTCTGGTCCTAATTATAAGGCACCAACTAACAAGTTTATTTGGTCTTTTTTATAAGGCACTTACTTGTTTTCAAGGAATATTAATTGTTTTTTCCATGTATGTATGCCCATCATTAATAGGGTAGTGGGTGAGAGTAATAATAATATAATATTAGAGTTTAGTGCAACTAGTAGGGATAATATTGAAAATTACTTAAATTTTAGGGCAACTTTATTGACTTTAACTATTTTTATTGGTTTGTGTGAATTGTTAGTTGATGCCTTATAATAAGGACCAAAGGGAGTATTTATTTACCCAATGATCTAAAAGAAATCAAAGAATTACTATCAGCACTACAAGAAGCGGTCAAGATATATGCTACAGTTGTAACTCAATATAGCGTGTACATAAGATTTTATTCAACTATTGCAGAAATGACACCATAAAAGTTTTATACTCCAACCAATTTAATTAGACTTGGAACAACAAGGAAGCCTATAGAAATAGAATGGAGATTCGAGAAAATATTGAAGATGAACAAGAATTTCTAAACAAGATGAGTAATATAAGAGCTCAGAATTATCATATTATTTTCCAAGAAATGAATAGAACTATTGCATCAAACGGGAAGCAGTGGGTGTACTATTACAATTTAACAACAATTATTGCAACATTTGGAAAAACATACATCACATGATCAAACACTGTTTATACAATGGTATGACAGATTTAAAAACAATAAAATGTAGAATTCAGGGGAAAAAAAAGCAAAGAACAATATATATAAACTCTTAGCAGAGTACTCTAATTACAAGTGTAAGAATTGTGAAGAAAGAGAAAAGGAAATGCAAGATATTGAAGATTTAGAAATAGACCTTACATTCTCTGAAAACTTGTCGACAGAGAGAGACATAGAAAAAGATAAGAAAGAAGTAAAAGGTGGCAGATAAAGTAGAAGACAAGATAAAAAGCAAGATATTCCATAAAGATTAGAATGTCAAGAAAATTGTAAAGGTTACGCAAGAAAATGGCAAATGTTGGGACTGAAAATGGTTGGGACTGCTTGGCCTATATAAAGCCTTGTAACTCTACATTGTAACACACCGATTTTGAGATTTCACTCAATTCTCTACTTATCTTTTACAATTGCTCTTTTTGTTCATGAAATAAAATTTCAAAAGTTTAATCATTTCTTTCTTTTGAGAATATTTCAAATTGTTGTCGAACAAATACAAGGTATGAGTTTCTATTTTTCTAAAGGGATCAAATTAGGTAGTAATATTATTAGAAATTTGTTAGACATGGTCCTACAAGACTTACATGGTTATATGTTTAAACAAGGTTGAGATTTGGTTATGGTCACATAAAACCATAAGGTAAAATTCAGTTACACCTCCTAGGAAATGAAGGAATGCTATGCTAATTATGATCTGAAGGAAGAAGGTATGAGAGATTTATACTCTTTGTAAAAGAATTCTTGTATGAAAAAGGATAGGTATCCTTCTATAACTCAGATCATAATTGGTCAAAACCTGAATTTCATCTATGGACAAAGTGTCATCATACATATTATTTTTGAGTTTAATCATGTAACGTGGCTGTTCCCTAATATAGTATCAGAGCTATGGATGCTATGCTCTGCCACCACCTTATCCTTTGCCTAGCTATGTGGCTTCGAGTCTTCTCGCCCTCCCACTCTTCCTCTACCACCTCCCCTGCCCTTGTACCTGCACAACCTGAACCTATCGAATGGCTGCCTGGGCCACCTCCAGGCAGTGGCGGAGCCACACTTGTGCCTATGTGTGCAAGTTCAGACACAAAAATATGAGAATATATACATATTGTGAAGGAATATCATTGAAGCTCACTAGCTAGTGTAGCTGGTTATTATACTGATCTTGCACATATGAGGTCCCTGGTTCGAATGTAGGTCAGACAATTCTTTTTGGAAAAGAACTTTTTAACCACATTTTCGGTACTCTAAAAGTACATTTTGAATGTGCATATTCCCATTCTTCCAACAGGCTCAAAAATTTAACCACGTTTTCGGTACTCTGTAAGTACATTTTGAACGTGCATAGGGCCTATTCTTTCTGATCAATAATCACTAAAATTCCCAATAGTCACTAAAATTCCCATTCTTCCAACAGGTTCTAATCATTAAAATTAATTCTCGAACACAATATATCTAACTACTTTTCATGAAGCACTTGCTGATATATATAATAAGATTAATTAACAAGGCATCTGTGAGATTGTGACTATGAGTGAAGAAGTTAATCGAAATCTGTGGAAAATAGGCAATTAGGCAACTCATCATGGGCAACAAAAAGAAGCTTTGAGTAGTCTCTGATGTTTCTTTTTTAATATAGATCTGTTTGAGTTGGCGTTGGAAAAACACTTTCCTTCAAATCAAGATAAAATTTCCCTCACAAACTTATCTCGTATACCTTAAATTATGTTGGAAAAACACGTATGTTGAATATGTAATTTTAATTTCAAAAAACTTGAAAAGGTCTATTTCTTTTTCCTTTAATTAGCTGCTTGTCATCATCACAACCTTTAACTTTCCTTTAAAAAAGGGGGGGGGGACGCTGCCCCTAAACCCCCCAGTCCCCCCCACTAATTATGTACCCACAAACAAAAATTTCTGGCTCTGCCACTGCCTCCGGTTTTACCTCATGCCTTGCTTCCGCCGGCTAACCTTGCCCCTCTTACTTCGTGTTGCCAATCTCGCCTTATTGCTATTTGTACCATCCTAATTTTATATTAGGATTTCATTACAATAAAAAAAAAACTTATTATCATGACAAATAAATGTATCATATAATTATCGAAATAAAGGTTTTTATTAAAAATATGATTTATGATAGTAAAAGAAATTAGAGGAATATAGATGTAGATATAATAATATTTTATTATTAACATTGTTGTTGTTGTTAATAATAATATATGTGTGTGAGAGAGAGTGAGGTAACTAAAGGGGCACGTGGTCCCTTTATCTGTCACAGTTCATTTCAATTCAAGTGATATTAGGGAGGCAGGGAGCACAAGACGTAGGTTGCAACATAGGATTTGATTTGAAGATCAATAAGGTATTCAAAATCACTTCTAATTATAAAACTTTGTTCATGAAAAATGTTCTAAATAATTTTCTCCTTCTTATGATAATTTCGTGTTGATTAGAGAATATTTTAGGGTTAAGATTTTGAGAAAGTTTTTAGTTTTCACTATAGATTACTATATATATGTAGAGGATGATTAATAGTTACTTTTAATCGGTTTACTTTTATTATTTAGATTTCAATTCAAGTGATATTTGGGAGGTGGAGAGTACAAGACGTAGGTTGCAGCATAGGATTTGATTTGAAAATCAATGAAGTACTCAAAATCACTTCTAATTACAAAAATTTCTTCATGAAAAATGTTTTAAATAATTTTTTCTTTCTTATTATAGTAATTATGTGTTTATTAGAGAATATTTGGGGTTAAGATTTTGAGAAAATTTTTAGTTTTGACCATGGATGACTATATACATATAGAGGATGATTAATAATTAATTTTAATTGGTTTATTTGTTATTTAGATTATATAAGATTTTATGATGAATTTTCTATATAATCAGTCTATAAATAATTCTATACTAGAATTTTTAACCAATTAAATTGGAGTTAAATAATTTATTTGGGTTAATTGAGATATTATTGAAATTTTAATCGGTTTAATTTTGAAATTTGAAGGATTGAACTATCATTTCTAAAATCCGTAGGTTTAAACTGTTATTTTTGAAATTCGTAGATCTAAACCGTCATTTTCAGTTTTTATTATAATAATATATTATTATTAAAAAAATTATACTTTGAATTATATGAAACTATAAGTTATAATTTTGATTATGTAAAGTTTTGAAGAGTTATTAATGGTTTAGGAGCAGTGTGCGTGATAATAATTGGGTTTGACGAGAGGTAGCCACTTTCCATTTGTTTTGTGTATTGGTAGTTGTTTGTGAGTAATTTTGTGATTTGACTATGAGTATTTTAATAGAAATTGTCTTGGGGAAATTTATGATTTGAATTGTGACACACACACGTGCACACGTATGTATAAGAATTGAGAATTGAGATATTATAACATACATATGAAAATGATTTAAATGACATGATATGAACATGAAAATCTTGAAAAATTCTCGTTGAACTAATTATTGTGATAATAATTATGATGGTTGGATTGGAATGAGATTTTTAATAATTATAACATTATAATGTTATAATTATTAAAAATCTCTTTCCATATATATTAGTGGCAAAACGCCGTCAAGAAATTGAGGGGCTTGCCCCCCATTAATAGTAAAGGGGTGGCGTGGGGAAAATATAATTACCCTAGCCCCCACACACAAAATAAAACGGATGCGGAGAGTGAGAGCGAGAAAATAAAGAGAGGGAGATAGATGAAAAGTCAAATTAAGAAGAAAATGTGTAGATTGAAGTTAAATTATTTGGTGTTATCAAGCATTCAAGTATTAGTAAAAATAAGTTTGGAGTAGAGATAATCTTGATTATTCTTTTATATACTTATCAACTATATATGTGTACGTGAGCATGCGCTTGTGTATGTGTGTATACATACATATACGTGTGTGTGTGTGTGTGTGTGTGTGTGTGTGTGTTTTGATGATAACTGACAATTGTAAATTCAAGTTGAAGTTTGTCTTTAGTAAGTTGAAAAACTTAATGTTAAAAACAAACTCGAATTTGTTATGAATATTATATTTGTGGATGTCCATATCTCCAATTATTTCCTAATCTCTTATAGTTTCCTATTTCTCATCCATGAATCCCTATGATTGTGGAATCACATTAATTGTAGATTTGAGAGTTGTGCCTATAAATAGAAGGCATATGTTATGTAATGATACACATCAGAATGCACTGGAATAAGAATTACACTCCTCTTTCTCTCTTCTCTATTTTCTTGTTCTTATTCTCTATCTCTTATCTCAGATATTTTGTTATATTTATAACACGTTATCAGCACGAGACGCTCAAACGAAGGTCTGATCGCTTCTTTAGCGCTTTCAACCTACCTTCTCTAATTTATGTTTCTTTTATCTATCTGGGAACGAAGGTTTGATCGCTTCTTTAGTGCTTTCAGCCTACCTTCTCTAATTTATGTTTCGTTTATCTATCTGGGATAATCTGAGCCACCATATGGAATTAAAGAGATACTTTTACCGATTGTTTTATGCGTCGGGTTCCATAGCTAAGATTGGAGATTATTACTGTTTGTATATCTTATATTGATCTCCTTTACGAGTTATTTTATATTATTGATATTGTTATTTTTGTATGGCTGGAAACCATACACCTTTGATTTCATATTCTGAAATTATATGACCAGAAGTCATATTGTTCTAATTTCCTATTACATGGCCAGAAGCCATAGTCTTTTTATTCCTACTTTGTTTTATTTTTGTTGTTTTAATTTGACTCCTACATGAAAGGTTCTACCTCCTACATGGAAATCTAGATTTAAGTTTTCCCTTTTATCATTTTAATTTGACTCCTATATGGAAGGTTCTACCTCCTACATGGAAGTCTAGATTTAAGCTTTCCCTTTTATCATTTTAATTTGACTCTTACATGGAAGGTTCTACCTCCTACACGGAAGTCTAGATTTAAGTTTTCTTTTTCATGGCCAGAAGCCATACGCCTCTAATTTCTTATTATGAAATTATATGACCAGAAGTCATATCACTTTAATTTCTTATTTTTGACTAGAAGCTATATAAATTTAAATTCTCATTATGAGTACTAAATGGCCGGAAGCCATAAAGTTTTAATTTTTATATCTTTAATTTTTATTGTTTTTATTTTCATATTATTTGATTCATTGTTATATGGCCAGATGTCATATATATAATTTTTATTTATCCTGAAGATAAATGGCTAGAAGCCACATTGATTTAATTTCTCATGAAACAAATTGGCCAGAAGCCATAATCCTTTTATCCCTATTTTGAGATTATATGACCAGAAGTCATATACATTTTGACTTTGATATAATATGGCCAGAAGTCATATTCCTTTTATTTTTATTTTTATATTATATGGCTAGAAGCCATACTCATTTAATTCCCTATTATATGACCTGAAGTCATATTCTTTTTCATCTTTTATTTTATTGAATGAAACATTTATTTAATTTTTATATATCTTGAAGATAAAAGGCTAGAAGCCATATAATTCTAAATCCTCATCATTGGCCCAAAGCCATAAAATTTTGATATTATATGACCAGAAGTCATATAGCTTTCATCCTCTTATTGTATGGCTGGAAGCCATATTGATTTAATTTCTCATGACACAAATTTGCCTGAAGTAAAGTGATAATTTGGCTTGAAGCCATAAGACAAATTGAAGTAAAGCTAGATCCATGATTTTTATATGCCACAATTTGTATAAAGGCTTCAAAATTGAATATTTGGCATTAAAAGATTCTGTTGTTCTTTAGAATAAATTAAAGGGATTGTATAACCACCAGAAGATGGTTATTCTTCTAAAAGTTCGTTATAAATGAATATTATAGAAAACACATGTTATTGTAAACCAGAAGTTTACACATAATAATACAAACTAGAAGTTTGTCAATGCAAACCAAATGTTTGCCAATGTAAACTAGAAGTTTACTGTTAATGAGATATTAAAGAGGCAATGAACTGCAGAGAAATATGTCCATATTTATTTTAAAGCCAAGGCCCAAGAGAAATGAATAAGCCCAGAAGGTAACATGATGCTTACTTTTTGTTATTATTGTTATTTATGTGATCATATATCATAAATTTGTTTCTAAGAGAATTTTTCTGATGGAAAATTTTCACACATGTAATTCTAAATCTGTGTGATTTTAAGTTATTTTGATTATGAATATCTTCATATGAGGTGAACTGTATGTATTTTGCATATATGAGTAAATTGAAGTATATTATTAATGAGTATTGAAATTATCTAGTGATATAATATCATATGTTTGTTCCTGAAGAATCAACATAGATTTTTATTTTGAGCTTTAAAGGGTTTTTAAAGTGATTTTGAAATACATATATAAAGAAATTATGTTTATATGACTCACACTTGAGGGGGAGATTGTTGGATTACAAGTGTGAGTTAGAATACATGTGTGAGCTAATTTTTGAAAAGTTATATACTTCTCAGACAAAGTTTAATAGATCTCCCAAAATGGATGTCAAAATATTGAAATGTTTATTATTTGTTGAGACAAATATTACAGTAAACCAAAAGTTTACTAATTCAAAGAAATTGATTGTTGGCATGACTTGTTTAATCATCCAAGTCATATAATAGAAATAAAATTACGTATTGACATCCATTGAAGAACCAAAAGATTCTTCATGAATAACCAACATATTATTTATGAATTATGTGCTGCTTGTTCTCAAAGCAAATTGTCTATGAGACTATCATTGATCATGATTAGTACTGGATTTCAGTATTTCTAGAAATATATCAAACAGAATTTTATGGGCCCATTGAAATAGCATGTAAACCATATAAACTTGAAAGATGCATCTATGAGATGGTTACATGCGAGATTATTATCTTTCAACCTGAAGTTTGTAAAAATGTTTGCAACCCGAAGTTTGCAATAATGTTTGATGAATTAAGTGCACAATTTCCAGATTATACGATCAAGAAATCATGAATTAAAGCCTCCATAAATAGCTAGATCAATTCTTATGAGAACAAAATTTTATGTTGGGCCAACAAAATTCTCCCAGTAAAATTGGCTCTTGGTCAGTAGCCAGACAAATTCCATCTTAAAAGGGTTGAATGTGCAATGATTATTAATCCACCACAATGCACATAGATGGATTTAGAGAGAAAGTTGAGATAAAAGTTATATGAAGATCTCCTTTTTAATTGTTTGTTTCTAGAAGAAACAAAATGATGTTTCTAAAGGAAACACATGGAGACTTATATTAGTCAATTGATATTTGACATAGTTTTCTCAACATGAGGGGGAGAAATTGAATAGCTGGAAAAGAGAATAAGTGGAATGTATTATAGCAAAGTATATATCCTCGAATAAAGATGTATGAACCAGAAGTTCATCAGGTTATGCATTCATGATATATTTGCCAGATAGAATCACTGACCTAAATGAGATTTATTAAATCTCATATTCCAGCTAAAAATGCTCCAATTAGTAACATGCCTGAAGCATGAGTTTTCGATTCCAAATATAAACGTTATGGATAGATTGGAGTGATAATTAAGATGATCATATTAAGGAGGCAGATACTCCAGAAGAGTATCAAGACATAACTTATTGCAAAACCTCAAGAGAGGTTCAGGTACCTGAGTAATATTGATATTGTTATGTCAAATTGGAAAAATAGAACCAAAAAGATAAAGTTGTCGACAACAATTTTGATGATGATATCACGTGATCAAATGAGGATATTATATAAAGATTATTGGCCAAGAGGATAAGTGAAATTGAGAATGACGCAAATATGATAGTTATGGACCTGAAGTCCAAATTGGGATATATGATTTTGTGGTGGATACAATAAATCTGGCAGTTTATGAATGATAAATTATGCGTCTATTAGATATCGTTATATAGCATATGCATATGGCTCACATGTCCCTGAAGGACTTAATGTGCCAGAAGCACAAGTCCCCGAAGGACTCAATGTACTAGAAGCACAAATCCCTGAAGGATTCAAGGTGCCAGAAGCACATGCCCCTGAAGGACTCAAGATGCCAGAAGCATCAAATTCAAAGTTCTCGAGAACAATACTTAATAAGTTTTATATGACTTAAAGCTATCAGAGCATGTATGATATAATCATTTTAAAGAATATCTGTTGATATGCATCTAGATATATCCTATAAGAATGATTAGAAATCATGTTAGTATTATTATGATTTTGCTGGAAATATTTAGTTCTTGCAGGTACACAATAGAATGTTTGATGACCAAGAAGAAGATATGCTCAAAAGTCATTGAAAGTAATGTAGTCATCAAGGGGAGAAAATCTGATGTAATTAAGAGGGGGAGATGATACACGCTGTACTCTTTTTCCCTTATCTAGGTTTTGTCCCACTGGGTTTTCCTAGAAAGGTTTTTAATGAGGCAGCATTAGAAAATATATCAATGGATGATGTACTCTTTTCTTTGGCTAGGTTTTTATCCCACTGGGTTTTCCTAGTTAAAGTTTTTAACGAGGCACATTCATAATGGACATCCAAGGGGGAGTGTTATGAATATTATATTTGTGGATGTCCATATCTCCAATTATTTCCTAATCTCTTATAGTTTCCTATTTCTCATCCATGAATCCCTATGATTGTGGAATCACATTAATTGTAGATTTGAGAGTTGTGCCTATAAATAGAAGGCATATGTTATGTATTGATACACATCAGAATGCACTGGAATAAGAATTACACTCCTCTTTCTCTCTTCTCTATTCTCTTGTTCTTATTCTCTATCTCTTATCTCAGATATTTTGTTATATTTATAACAGAATTTTATTTAGAAAACTCAAGTTTGGACTAGACAGAGAGTAACTCAATTTTAATGAACTGAGAAAACTTCAGTTTGCGTAAGCAAACTCGAATTTATGACATACAGAGAGCACTCTAAGTTTTTCACATTGAGACAAACTCGAGTTTACTTTTACAAACTCAAGTTTACACCATACAAAGACTCTTTAATATTTTCTAAAGTAAACAAAACTCCAGTTTGCGATAGTAAACTCAAGTTTTAGGCATACAGGGAGGAATTACACCAATTTGATAGAAATCAAGTTTGGGATATGGTACCTAGGCTTAAGGACCATTCAGTCGTTGGCATTAAATGGGTATTTAAGAACAAACGATATGAATTTGCAATAATTATCCGTAACAAAGCAAGATTAGTTGCAAAAGCCTATAATCGAGAAAAAAGAATTTATTATGAAGAAACTTATGCTCCAGTGGTAAGATTGGAAGCCATAAGAGTTCTTCTAGCCTTTGTTTGTATCAAAGGATTCAAGCTCTATCAAATGGATGTGAAAAGTGCTTTCTTAAATGATTTTATTCAAGAAGAAGTTTATGTTGAACAATCTCCTGGTTTTCAAGATGATCATCATCCAAATCATGTTTATCGTCTCAAGAAAGCTCTTTATGACCTTAAGCAAGCTCCTAGAACTTGATATTAGTGATTAAGCAAATTTCTTCTTGATCAAAGATTTGTTAGAGGAAAAGCAAATATAACTCTCTTCATAAAGAGTAGTAAGATTAAGATATTAGAGTTTGGTATTAGCGATTAGGCAAATTTGCTTGTTCAAAGATTATCCTAGAGCTTGGTATTAGTAATTAAACAATTTTCTAACATGTTTTTTGTTCAAAAACAATTTTCTAACATGTTAGAGCTTGGTATATCATAAATCATGTTAGAAAATCGTTTTTACTGTTAATCCAAACAGCCACTAATAATTATACCCAAACTTTAAATTGTTTGACTCTTAACTTCAAACCTGTATGACATATAGTTTAAAATTTTAAGAGTGAGAGTGAAAAAGACGGGTGTCTCTCTTACTTTAAATATTGAATTAAAAAAATCTTGATTTTAATATCCCATCGCCGTCTTTTAAGAGCATCAACCCTTTAATTTTAATTTAAACAATTTAAATGTTATTTTGATTGTTTTTTTCAAATTTTTCATTTAAAAAGGGGTTTAAGAAAAATTAAGGTAATATCTATAGAATAAATTATAAAAAAAAGTGATTTCTATTAAAAATAAAACAGTTGAAATTCATGCTTGATTGAAGCTAATAAAATATGTTCTTTTTAAAACTTTAATATGATAGATTTAAAAACATATAAGAGAAAATTACATAAGCTTACCCTGAATTCTAATAAAATATGTTCTTTTTCCAACAATTTTTTAAGGGTGAAGGAGCGATTTTGCCAAACAACTATTAGTCCAAGAGCGATTTTACCAAATAACTTTTATTGAGACCAAAAAGGCCAAAAAACAATTGAATTTGTGAAAAGAATACAACTCCGTCAGTGTCCTTTTAACTCCGTTTACACGTGGCTGGTCCCTTATTTTTTTTTCTTTGGACAATATCCAAGTGGCTTTTTTGTTTTGTTTTTTTCTCTGGCTGTGAGTGTGTCTCCGATTCCTTCTTCTTTAACATTTTCTTCTTCGTCATTATTATTATTCTTCTTCCTCCGATTCCTTCTTCTTGATCCTCCCTCTCCTCTTCCCTATTCTCAATCCCCCAACACTTTCCTTCTCCGTTAAGATTTTTTTTGCTTTGCTTTCAAACCCCTTCTTTACATACACCACCAAATCTTCACTTCCATTCGACGCTTTCAGTTCTTCCTCTTGAATCTGAGCTTATTTGTACTGCGGTTATTTGCTGCTGGTGGTTTTCAGGGTAGCGATCCGGCACAGTGATTTCTGTTCGAAGATCGATCTGCTTTTCTTGATTGGTTTCTCGATCTGCTTTTCTTGATCTGGTGGATGATAGGAGAAGCCGGAAGGCATTATTGTTCTAAGAAGACCGATGATTTGTGCGGCGATGTTTGTGGCCAGGTGGAGTATACTAGTTCATCAGAAACAGCAATTTATTCGGTTATGACTTTACCAAATACGCAAGCTACTCAAGCAAAATCCAGATCGAGAAAAAGGTATGAAAATTGGAATCTTCTTATTTTACAAAGTGTGTGAATATAGATGATTGGTCTTTCACTGTGTGACTGTTCGTGGCTAAAAGTGGAGGATTTCTTTGTAATAATTCTGCAAAAAGAGTCAACAGAGAAGAATGGTTTGCCATGTTGTGCGGCGGTGCTTATGTCCGTTGTATGCCTCCGAAACAAATGTGTTTGGAAAGGCCTTGAAGCACAGTGAAAGTTCATAAAAGTCTAGTAGGGAAAGAAGCTCATTTTACTCTGATGGGGAAAGCTTCAACTTTGAAT
The DNA here is from genome assembly GCA_034222035.1 of Acacia crassicarpa. Taxonomy (NCBI): domain Eukaryota; kingdom Viridiplantae; phylum Streptophyta; class Magnoliopsida; order Fabales; family Fabaceae; genus Acacia; species Acacia crassicarpa. Next base: position 24,635,138 of record JAWXYG010000008.1, read on the forward strand.
AGACTTATAGGAAAAAATCTCCTTCTGCAATAACGAGTTGTAGAAGCCTGGAATTATTGAAGCTTCTGGAGTTATTTCCTCCTAAATGTGAATCGGAGACACACTCACAGCCGAGGAAAAAAAAAACAAAACAAAAAAGCCACCTGGATATTATCCAAAGAAAAAAACAAGGGACCAACCACGTGTAAACGGAAATAGAAGGACACTGATGGAGTTATATTCTTTTCACAAATTCAATTGTTTTTTGGCCTTTTTGGTCTCAATAAAAGTTATTTGGTAAAATCACTCTTGAACTAATAGTTGTTTGGCATAATTGCTCCTTCACCCATTTTTTAAACTTGCGTCGAATTTTTTAAGAATATCGAGTTGAGATCCACTTTTGTAATTGATTTTTTTTCCCCGATATAGTTCCATATGATCTTAAAAGGGAGAGGTTGGGATTTAGGAACTAACAGAATATAGGTGTTAATATAATTAAAATTATTTGAAAATTATATATAGCTTTGGATGAGTTTAATTAATTAGAAAATACATAAACAAATGACCGCCGGGACATTAAGAAGGTCAAGAATTCCATCTTATTAAATTTTTATAAATAAAATATTTTATATAAGGCTTTAGTTTTGAAACACTTCTTGATTCTCAATTATCAGATCAACTTTAAAAATAACTTTTCTTGTTTTTTGATAATTATAATCTATTTAAAAATTATAAATTTTGGTTATTATAACCTAAAAAAGAATTCAATAAGAAATTTTTTTTTAAAGATATTACTAAATATTGAAAGATATTATAAGATTTTATTTGGAAACAAATATAGATTTCTATAAACTTTAAGATAATATTTTTCTTTAAGTTTGGATATAAGGAAAAATCTCAAACCTTTTTGGATAGATTTTAAATTAAAAACAACACGAATGCGTTCTCTTTCAGATCCGATCTTCTTATAAGTATTTGTCTATCCATCTCTCTTCATCAATAAATCTTGGTCGTCGAAATCCTGATTTAAGGGCTTAGAATAATTTTTAGAAAAACTGTGTGCGGTTTTTTAAAAAATTATTCTAAGCCCTTAAATCAGGATTTCGACGATCAAGATTTACTTATGAGAAAAAACGAGGGATCTACTGACTGAGGATTCCTCTTCCCTGTTCTCTTTCCCTCTAGGCTCTATTATATATCCATATAAAAGTTCAGACGGTCTCTCTTACTCTCAAATTCAGGCCTCTTTATATTAAAGTTCAGATCGTCTCTCTTGCTCTCAAACTCAGGCCGGTCTCTTGTTAGGAATCTTAGGAAGAAGGTTAGGAATGTTTGGAAGAAGAAACAGAGAGAGGTTTAAGGTAGGGGTGCCTGGACAACAAGAGCTTGAATTGTGCAGGGATGGAAGCCAATACAATCTCTCTACCGGCATATTACCTTCCCTCGGTGGTCGGAGCTACCGGCGGAGCTTCCTTCGTCCGTTCATTATCTCCCCCTACGACCGCCGTTACAAGTAATCTTCCCTCTCCTTCACATTCTCATTTCTCTCCGTCTTTTTTTCCCCTCCCGCGATTTCCAAAAAGAAATGATGATGTTCAATTTTCTTACCTGTTGCTCAGACTTCTGCTCTCTCCCTATCTTTCTTTTTCAAAGTTCAAACTCCTACTCCTTGACATCTTTCCATTTTATTGTTTTACCTGTATTGGAAATCTTTCATTTTCATTTGCCATCTCCTTAGTAGTAGTAAGGAGCTTGTTTGACTGGTATAGATTTTTCGTCTTTCCGTTTAAAGATTCAAATCCCACCACTATAATAGGGAATTAGATTGTCCAATACAAAACAACTCCTCGAATAAAGTTTACTTTTTCTTTTTTTCCTTCTTTTTTCCCACAGGATATGGCAGAATTTTCTGGTGATTCTGGTCCTATACACGGCGTGGGTATCTCCATTTGAGGTCGGATTCCTTAAGGAACCTGTGACACAACCACTCTCCATTGTAGACAATGTTGTCAATGGATTCTTCGCAATCGACATAATTCTCACCTTCTTCGTTGCTTTTCTTGACAAAGCGTCCTACTTATTAGTGGATAGCTACAGAAGAATCGCCTTGAAATACACAAGTTCTTGGTTGTTCTTTGATCTTATCTCTACCATTCCTTCCGAACTCGCTTATCAAATCTCCCCTTCTCCACTTAAATCCTATGCATTCTTCAACATACTTCGCCTCTGGCGTCTCCGAAGAGTTGGTGCTCTGTTTTCTAGGTATGAGATACAGTAACTCTGTTTCACATCAATGACATTTTCTGCTAATTTTTTATGTGCCAACCTCAAGTCTTTATTATGCTTTTGACCAGATTGGAGAAGGACAAGAGCTATAATTATTTATGGGTTCGTTGTCTTAAGCTTATATATGTAAGTTTATATACTTGAAATTAAATTTCACATTGTTCCAATTGATACTAAACCTTTCCTTAATACAAAAGGGTGGACTAATTTGGGGTAAGTTAGCCTATTAGTTATTCTTTACAAATACAGGATATATATTAGTTTTCTTAAAGTACCATCTTTTACCATGATTACCCTATATAGAAACTCTCATGCGAAACAATGAAATGAGAATGAATTGCTCATCTTTCATCGATTGATTAGAGACATATATATGTACATGCAATTTTATGTGTGAAATATAGAAATGAGAATGAATTTCTTGTCTTTCGTTGATCGATTATGCTAGTACATGAGTGCCCTAGTGAAGAGTATTATGACAATCATATCTCCAATCATTGTTGTGAAAACGTCGTCCAAGAACGTAGAAACGTCCGTTTCTACGTTCTTTTGCCGGAAAACTAGTTAGCACGGTGGTCTGGATGGGTTTGGAGTTGAAACGGTTGGAACGCCATTTCAACTCGGTATAATCGGTTGAAATGTCCATTTCTGGCATTCAGTCTGGTGGTGGCTGGCTAGCTGTAGTTCTCACCCCTCTATTTCAGGTCGCCGCTGGCGATGGTGGTGAGGGTGGAGGCCGCTGGAGACTTAGAAGAATGTGGAGGAAGGAAGGATGAAGGTCGAAGGTCGAAGCTCTCACCTCGCGGCGCTCTGTGTTTGTAGTCTTCGATCGGGTCTGTTGTACGCTCAGTCACAGGTCCCCTCTTGAATGGAGATGAAGAAGACCTAATTACTCCCTTGGTCAAAACGTGCCTTTTGACCAAGGACGAAAATACAAAAATTCAAAGTTCTGAGGAGGGACTAAACTGAAAGGTTTGAAATATTTTGGGGGCATAATTACACTTTCCAAGAAAATACATTAAGAATCCCAATTTAATTATGAAAAATCACATTAAATTATGAACTTAATTATTTCTTTGAGTATTTGAACTTAAATTTATGATGATTTTAATGTGTTAGTGTGTTTTTATTTTATATATGTTGGATTTTTTTTTTTGGTAGTACATAGTAAATTCTTATGTTTCGTTTACGTTTTTCGATTTTACGTTTTTGCTCACCCTTACCATTTCTACATAGACTCTACTTTTTAACAATATTGTCTCCAATTGCTCATCTTTCGTTGATCGATTAGAGACATATATATACATGTTAGCACTTAATGTAGAGTATCATAATAATTGTATCTCCATACTAATACTTACAATATTTAATTAATAATATAATAATAGTATTGTCATAATATTATATATACTCAGAAATATACGGTGCGTAATGGATCCATAATATTATAATATCAAATTCTGTGGTATGCTCCAAAATATATTGTCTTTGTTATGTGTGACTTTAAAGAAAAATTATAAATTTGGGTGAAAAAGTGGATTAGGATATTAGATTCAGGACCAAATCTACTCTCCATCTAGCCATTATATTAAATACCGGAGATAGTTTTACAAATTGTGTATTCTATTATAGCAGATGAACAACGTTTGGATGTGTCTGTGTTTATGTAGGTTACGCTTTTTGCTGTTCACTGTGGTGGATGCTTCAATTATCTTCTTGCTACTCTGTATCATGATCCCAAAAAGACATGGTTGGGAGTACAAATGGGGGAAGATTTTAAGGAACAAAGCTTGTGGTCTAGATATGTGATTTCTATATACTGGTCTATTACAACCTTAACAACTGTGGGCTATGGAGATTTGCATCCAGTGAATTCCTGGGAGATGATCTTTGACATCTTATATATGTTCTTTAACCTGGGATTAACGGCTTATTTGATTGGTAACATGACCAATCTGGTTGTCCATTTCACAAGTCGAACCAGAGACTTTGTAAGTGAATCATCAATTCTCTCTATATATTTTAAGCTTCAAAAAACACATCATTTTTGAAGGGGATTATGTCCAAAACGAAGTCTTGGGGTGTCTAAGAATCTGATAAGATAAGCCAAAAATTTTATAACTCAACTTTTCTGGTTTTTAATTAATTTTTCTTAGTCTTTTATCTTACATCTTGTCTGTGTTAAAATTTTGTAACTCCATTTTTCTGGTTTTCTTAAACCCAACTCAGAAATTTTCTTTCCCCTCGCCTCCAATGTTTCGTACCAAACAGTCCCACCCCTCAGTTACTTTAGTTGTTGAAGTTTGATTTGTTGGGTTTCATTTGCAGAGGGATACCATACAAGCGGCAGCAAGCTTTGCACAGAGGAATCAATTGCCGGTTAGGCTGCAAGATCAGATGATAGCACATTTGTGTTTGAAGTTCAGAACAGATTCAGAGGGGTTACAGCAGCAAGAGACACTTGATTCTCTTCCTAAAGCCATAAGATCAAGCATTTCTCACTACCTCTTCTATTCTCTAGTGGACAAGGTTTATTTATTTCGTGGGGTCTCTAATGACTTGCTTTTCCAACTGGTAATTGCCTCATAAATCATGCCTTTGACTTTTCTTGTTCGTGTTTGTTTTTATTTTCCTTTTTAGTGCTAACTCCTTTGTTTGTTTGACTTCTATTTTGTGGAAAGGTGTTGGAAATGAAAGCGGAGTATTTTCCTCCCAAAGAAGACGTCATCTTGCAAAATGAAGGTCCCACAGATTTCTACATTCTAGCCACTGGTGCTGTGGTAATAATTCTACTTTTTCTGGGTGAATTCTAGTAGGCTCTTAGTGTTTTGTGATGGGCCAAATTATGGAGATTTTTTTTTTTTTTTGATAACTCACTTTATAAAGAGGGGAAAAAAAACATATAATACATACTCTTGAACTATATGTTTTAGTTGGTTATGTGCATATATTGAAGATTTTGTTTACCAACCAGTTTAATGTTGTGATAGGAGCTGATTGTTATGAAAAATGGGGTAGAGCAAGTGGTGGGGGAGGCAACCAGTGGTGGTTTGTGTGGTGAGATAGGGGTACTCTGTTATAGGCCACAACTCTTCACCGTGCGAACCAAGCGATTGAGCCAACTTCTCCGGCTGAATCGCGCAACCTTCCTCAACATTGTGCAGACCAACATTGGAGACGGCACCATAATCGTCAACAATCTCCTTGAGGTAGGTTTAAAGTATCTTATTTAGTCATTTACATTGGAAACTCCCCCCTTAAATGTGAAAAAGAAACTAGATGGTACAATAATATATGGATGATGTTGAGGGTGGTGTTGTTGTTGTGGCAGCATTTGAAGGAACAAAGTGACCCAATGATAAAGGGAGTGTTGGTGAAGATAGAGAACATGCTTGCTCGTGGAAGGATGGACCTACCTCTTAGCCTCTGCTTCACCACTCTAAGAGATGACGACTTGATGTTACATCAGTTGTTGAAACGAGGCTTGGATCCTGACGAATCTGACAACACTGGAAGAACTGCCCTCGTACGTACCAAACTCTACTTTCCTCTCATGCAAAAGTTAGAATAAAACTACGTACAGCTCTATATATTGCATGGACTATATGAAGTAGGTCATGTATTAAAAACCGGAGGGATTACCATACATGAATTCTAAACATGTTTCGTTATATGAGTAAAAAGATAAGTAGGGTTGAATAATAACAACAAAAGTATAAAAAAGTAGGGTGAAGGTGCCAATTTAGTAACCATTTCCCTATAGGCACCCAACACAAATAACTATTTTTGGGTGTAAAAATAAACATAAGCAATTTATATGGGAGCAGATATAGCAACACCCTTAAAGGTTAAGGTGGGTGCAAAAATAGTGGGTGACAAGATTGGTAAGATGTAAATGCCCATATTTGTCTCGTAAATGCTCTTATGAAAAGTAATTGTGTTGGATGTCCATAGATAAATAGTTCATTGCTAAATTTGCACCCTAACCCTTCATATTTTAAAATAATAGAGAGTGATAAGACTGATAGGACCTACAATGTAAAAAATAATGGAGTTAACTAGGGTTAATGATGTTGCTATATCTGCTCCCGAATAAATTGATTATATCTAACTTTTCACCTTAACCTGTGAAAGTTATATATATATATATATATATATATATATATATATATATCTATACGGTATACTATTTTGGATTTTTTCCCCTTTCAGAATGAAGTTCTTGATTTACGGTGTTCTAATTCTGTATATCACATTGTGCATTATCAGCATGTTGCAGCGTCTAAAGGAAGTGAGAACTGTGCCGTGCTTCTATTGGATTACGGAGCTGATCCTAACGTAAAAGGTAATTTCATCTTTTGTGCAAATTCTTTATGTTCTGGCATTCTATATTACTAGTATATAAAAGAAGTCATACTCATTTGCTATGTCTCCTATAGAACTTGACTTTGTTTGGAATGTCTTGAAGTAATTAAAAACTTTGTTAGACTCAATAATGTAGACATGCCTTTACCATTGAGTCAGGTCAGAGTAATAATGTATTTCAGATAATATTAACTATATTTGTCTATCTCGTTTACCAAGGCTTACTTATTATCCCCATTTGCTCTCACAAACAGAATATGTTGTTATTTTTATTACTCCGTATTATTTATTTTAAAAAACGGTGCCATGAGCCATCGGCAGTTGCAGTCTAAATAAGATCACATTCTTTTCCAAAAACTCAACTTTTTCTGTTTTGTACACCCAATGGGTCATCAATACACATTCGAATTACCCTTTGCTTGCCTGTCCCATATTAATATGTTGGCTTTTATGCCTCATTCCTTTCTAAATATAGAAGTTACATTATTAACCTTTTAATATTAAAAAATTGAGGAAAATGAACGTTTCTCACCAAGCTTGCTTTGTTTCGGACCATGTGAATTCATTTTGTTGATGTAAAAATTTGCAGATTGTGAAGGGAATGTACCATTATGGGAAGCAATTCTGGGTGGTCACCAACCAGTGGTGAAGCTTTTAGCAGAAAATGGAGCGTCCTTAGAATTTGGAGAAGTGGGTCATTTTGCTTGCACTGCAGCAGAACAGAACAACCTTAGCTTGCTCAAGGACATAGTCCAATATGGAGGAGACGTCACACTTGCTAGGACCGACAATGGAACCACGGCCCTCCACGTGGCGATCTCTGAGGCCAACATGGAGATCATCAAGTTCCTGCTAGATCATGGTTCCGACATAGACAAACCAGATAAGGAAGGTTGGACGCCAAGAGGACTTGCAGACCAACAAGGACATGAAGAGATCAAAGACATTTTTGCATCTTCAGGGGAGCCCAATAATAAAGCTCAACATGTTGTAGCCATTCCTCAGGGACAACCGAGTACAAAGATCGGGAGGTTCACTAGCAAGCCTGCCATACCGGTGGCCCCACAAGACGGTAATGACCAGTCATGGGGCGCGGGCAGCCAGAGCAGCAGGCCGAGGACAAGGAGGAGGACGAGTAATTTTCATAATTCTCTGTTTGGGATCATGTCGGCTGTTCGCAAGGGGAAGAACATGGAGGGTTTGACGTTTGACAGTTGTAATGGAGGAGAATGTTTGGCTGCTAGAGTTACTATTACTTGTCCGGAGAAAGGCGACGTGGGAGGGAGGCTTGTGCTTTTGCCTAAGAGCCTAAAGGAGCTGATTGATATTGGAATTAAGAAATTTGGACTGGTTCATGATAATGTTAAGGTTCAGAACAAAGAAGGTGCTCAGATTGATGATATTGAAGTTGTTAGAGATGGTGATTATCTTGTTTTTGTCTCTGTTGGTGGTCTCATGCGTCAATCCAGTTGCCCAGCAGAACCACATCAAAAGGACATGGTTTTGTAGCTGACTACATTTCGTGGGATAATGTAAATAGATGAGATTCACGGTTTTAGTCTCACTTTACAGAGAAAATAGGTTTTTTTAACATGTATTGTAAGAGCTTAGATTGAGAATTAATACTTCAATATATAATTGTATATAGATCCCTTGCCTCCTATGATATATGTTTGATTTTATGTGGTTTCAATTTTCAAACAGTGCCATTATGTTATTCTACCCTTGTATACGCTGGGAACCATTTATGCTACCTATCCAAAGGATAAGCACCATGTGCCTAGTCAATCTGGACGGTCCAGATTTAATATTTTTTTACTTTTTATTTTTTTAAAAAAAATTATTTTTTTAGGTAGAAGATTTAAAAGAAAAATAATCTATTAACTTACACTTTTTTAAAAAATTATTTTTTTATTTAAAAAATATCTTTTGAAAAATATTAAATCTGGACCGTCTAGATCTGATCTGGACGGTCCAGATTGGCTAGGCACATGGTGCCTATCATAAGTGGTTCCAGGAGAGGTTGAAACCTTTTATTTTTAATTTTCCTCTCTTTCAAGTAAATAAAAAACGCAATCTTTTTGCATAAGGTAAGCAAAGAAAACTAAAGAACAACCTGAATCTCCCTTCTCCTAAAATATAGGATCTAACATTAAATACCCACTATTATTGTATTACAAATTCAAAATTGATTACAACTTAATTAATTCTCACTTAAATTAAAATTAATCTTTAATTAACTACATATGAAAATTTAATTGCAAATTATCAATTAAAGAAAGATTAATTTAATAATCTGTATTACAAATCAATAGCAAATTAATTAACAATTTCATACTACAAGTTAATAACTAATTAACACAAATAATTAGTTACAAGTTAAATTCAATCACAAAAAAAAAAAAAAAAAGATAGCCTAAAAGGTTAATAACTTCAAAAAAAAAAAAAAGCACCCCAAACAATACGCAAATACTTTGAAAACAAAAACAAATGTAAAAAATATTTTAAAAAATTAAAAACTTTAAATGTAGTTTATTAAATTAAAAATTATTTTATACAAACTTGGAGTGTCTAACTGTACGTTTTAACTAAACAATAGAGGGGGAGGAGCTTTTCTAAACTAGTTCAGCCTCCGAGAACTACTCATGGCACATGAAATACTAGTAGCGATTGCTTAAAAATGGCTACCTTAGCTCATCCACCATGACATGGGACTCCTCGAATCCAATTTAATGGTAGTAATTTGTTCCCTCAAACCGCTACAAAATGCCGCTACTAACATTAGCGCCAGTCATCCCATAACTTTGAAGTTGTTTCAATAACTACTACGCTGCAGTAGCAGTTTCAATTACCAAACTGTTATCAAAGGTGCTATCATTGCACCTTATGAATGATATGGGGGAATAGGTTGAAGAGCATGATACTGCAAAAATGATGGCTTATGACTTCTTTCATAATCTCTATACCTGTGAGACTAACGTCAAAAATCCTGATGGGTGGTTCTCTGACTTTCCTTCTATAGATGCTAATCAACTGAGCTTTCTATCGAGTAAAGTTAGCAGAGTTAAGATTAAGAATGTCACCTTCACTATGGGAGCCTTTAAAGCTCCGGGCCCCGATGGTCTTTAAACCCACTTCTTTCAGACCTGGTGGAATGTAGTGGGTGACAAAGTATGTGATTTCATTGAAGAATGCTTCAACAATCCTTCAAAAATGTCTCACATAAATCATTCCAAGGTGGTCCTCATCTCCAAGGTTGATAATCCTTCCTTGTTAAAGGACTTTCGTCCTATTTCTCTATGTAATGTGAGCTTTAAAATTATTACTAAACTTCTGGCGAATAGATTTAAGGGGGTCATGCCTCATCTCATGAGCAACGTAGTTTTATTGCTAACAGATCCAGCTGCGACAATGTTCTAATTGCCCAATAAATCATCCATTCCATGAGAATGAATGGTAGGAAGAAAGGATTTGTTGCTATTAAAATCGATATGGAGAAAGCCTTTGACAAGTTAGACTGGGGATTTATCCAAAATACTCGTACATGTTTGAAATTGGAAGAAAACCTTATTGAGCTTATTATGGCTAGTATTTCTTCCACCTCTCCATCCTTTGGAATGGTGATGAAAGCCCTACTTTTACCCCCTCTAGAGACGTTAGACAAAGTGACCCTTTAACCCCATATATCTTTGTCCTCTGTATTGAACGATTAGGTTAGTTTATTAAAGCTGAATGTGAAAGTCGATGCTAGAAACCATTCACTTTCAAGCGTGGTAGCCTTCATATTTCCCATCTTTCCTTTGCCAATAATCTCATCCTCTTCATCGAAGCCTCCATTCCCAAATTGAAGAAGTTTGAAAAGTGATGCAAAGCTTTTGTGAAGTTTCGGGACATGGAATTAACTTGGATAAATCTCATATGTTTGGCTCCAAGAATGTTAATTTTAACAGAGCTCTTGATCTGAGTCAACTTCTTGGGATTAGGCTTACCTATGACCTCGGGAAACATTCAGGTGTGCCTATTCTTCATAAGAAAGTAACTAAAGCGACGTACTACCCTATTGTCCAATGTGCTCGAAGAAAACTATCTACATGGAAAACCAAATTTCTGATTGTTGTAAGACGATCGGCTCTTATTAAATTTGTGTTGTCTTCCTTGCCTAGCTATTGCATGCAGTCATCTCTTCTCCCAATTTGCACAATTAGCGAATTAGAGAAGATTTCCAGGAAATTCCTTTGGTCCCAAGATGACGATGTGAGAAAAATGCATCTTATTGCTTAGGACAAAATTACGCAAGTAAAGAAGCAGGGAGGGTTGGACTTCAAGAACCTTCATCGCCAGAATAAAGCCTTCATTATGAAACTTTGTTGGAGCCTCTTGACTAAACAAGATGCTCTTTGGGTTAAATGTTTGTGGTCTAAATATAATTGTGGTATCCACCAAGTACCTAAGATTTTGAAGAAAAAGGTCTCCTCTGCTGCTTGGAAAGCAATTGTCAACGTCTGGGATAAATTTTATCAGTGGTGTAGGGAAAAAGGTTAACAATGGGGGTTCTGGTTTGATCTTTAGCTTCCCCTTCACCGACCTATCATTGCCTTTATTCAAAACCCAACCTCTGTTATAATGACGAGATGGTGTGGGACCAGTTATCGCCCAGTGGAAGCTAGGACGTTAATAGATGGTAAGGAATTGTGCCGCTTGCTATTATAAATATGATTATCAAAATGCACCCCCCCCCCCAATTATATCACCTCAGCTATTTTACTTGGAGAGCAGCGAATGATGGTTGTTTTTTTGTCACATCAGCTTATCATTATCTTTCTAAAAGCAGAGGAGGCAACACTAGCACATTTTGGACTCAAATGTGGAAATTGCAGCTCCCAGAGAAAGTCAAATTCTTCATGTGGCAAGTTGGCCATAAAAGACTTGTCACTAACTCTCTCAGAGCCAGTAGTGGTCTTACGAATAAAAACACGTGTCCTTTTCATTGTAACAATGAGGAGAGTGTGATCCACATCATCAGAGACTGCGAGTATGCTAGAAACTTGTGGAAACAGATTTTAAACCCTAACTATTTTTCTCAGTTTTTTACAGGTAATTTGCAGGTTTGGCTCAATTGGAACACTATTCATAAACCTGAGAAAGGAAGATTTCAAAACTTCTCTTGGCCACAAATCTTCAATTTGGGATGCGAGATTCTTTTGACAACCAGATGCAAATTTCTTTTTTAGGGAGCAAGGCCGGATACCAGGGAGATGTTGCACTTGTGTAACTACCTTCTCATGGAAACTTCCTCAAATCAACATCTAATTCATCAGATTTTCCAACTGGACAAAATGAAGGAGCAATCGTGGATGCCTTCTCCTACTCATTCAATCTACATTGATGTGGATGGTTCTGTTCGTCATCAACGCCAAGCAGCTTGTAGATGTGTGATAAGAAATGCTTGGGGTGACTAGTTGATGGGTTTTTACAAATCTCTTGGATTTCACACTGCTATCGAAGCGAAAATCTATGCCATCATGCTTGGACTAAAGCTCGGTCAACAGATGGGGCTGCAGAAAATTTTTCTCTACTTTGACTCTCTTGATGCCATCAATATTCTTATGTGAGACTGTTCTACTGATCATCCGCTTAGAAATATTATTGGAAAGACTAGGGACCTTCTTTTCATAGACTGGAACAAGGAGCTTCATCATATGCCAAGGGATAACATCTCTTGTGCTGATTATTTGGCCAAGGAAGGACACAGTGCTAATGTTGAAGATGGGGTGGCTATACTCCCAACCATTCCTCGGGGATGTCTCAATATGGCTCTGAAGGACCAGCGATCCTACCACTACTAGTTTATTTTCTAATTTGTTGTATTGAGGGATAGATGTTCATAATCTAGACCGTGACTCATCATTTTAAGCTCCTACTTGCCTTTATTATCAAAAAAAAAAAAAAAAGTGCTATCATTGCTTCTACCATTTAACTCTAGTTAATGCTTACTTATTGGTAATAGTTTGGCCCAAAACTGCTACTAGGGTGATATTAGTGGTGTTTTCTTATTACCTCTACATTTTTTTGGGTACTGAGTCTAGCCTATTCTCTCTCTCTCTCTCTCTCTCTCTGTATTTTGTTATTGAAAAACCACGACAGTCCATCTAATCAAAGTCTCAGTTTTAATTCAACGTGCCAAAACCCTTAGGTTCTTCGGTAATTAGCTCCCTTTCTTATTGGTCTTGTCCGTTTGGTCAGTACAACAGGTTAATTGGCTAGAAAAGTGCAAGATCACAATCCGATCTATCAAAGGCGAGTCTATCTATTCCTACATTCTCAATTTTATTTTTACTTTTGGCACAATTCTGGGTATAGCTTATGCAATTTGTGGTTTGTGTATAATGCGGAGCATTATTAACTAGGTTTGATCTTCATTTTGCAAATGCAAAGTCAATGTGGTAATTGAAATTGGGTGGCGGTGAATCATTTCCACAGCGGCTTGGGGTTCTTTTGTACTTACTGTTTGTGGGTTGGCTTTTTTGAATTAGTGTCCTTCCATACATTGCTCTTGTAAATTTTTCAAGATTATTCTTGAATAGAAGGCGACTTTTAAACGGACTCAATTAAACTACATTTTTCACTATTTACGTTATTTTTTTATTAGATTAAATTTGTATATAGCATATGAAATTGAAACCGCAGAAAGTTGATTTCACAGAGAGGAACAACGTTAGAGAAGGCCTCGAAAGCTAGCAACGCCGAATCAGAGGCGAAATCAGCTCCAGTTCTTTTCTCTTTCCTCTAGCTCCCTCCAATCGACCTCTCTCTCTCTCTCTCTTTTGTTTCTCTAATTCATCTCCCTCTCTTCTTTCTTTTATTATGGCCTAAATGGCCTAAGGGCAAAGAGGGAAATGCAACATTAAAATATCCATGGTACACATGCGGTTCAGAGCATGCCATGTGTCCTTGTTCGACTGGTTAGAGAGAGCTTGCCAAATAAGCCAGAAGGAGAGGTGAGGTGGCACAATCTTAAGAAAAGAAGGGGATGAGGTGGTGCCTCCCCAGACTCCTAGGTTCGGTGTACGGAAAAGTCAAGTCTGTGACCAGGTCGGAGATCGGTAGAATCCCCGGACCCAAATGTTACATAGTGCATTCTAGTGCTACCAACACAAAAGAGCTTCCATACTTTGTAATCATAAAGGGACACATGTCACCTTTCTATTGGATGAACAGAAAAGTTGTTTTATGCTTTGTCGTGATAAGGGACACGTGTCATATTCCTATTGCGCTAACGCAAAAGTGTGTCATGATGAGATGACACATGTCATGTTTCTATTGTACCAACATAAAAGTGGCGTTATCATTAGTCATCATGACCATACTTTATTAAAGTTACTTTAATAAATCTACTTTATCAGTGCTTACTCGGAATTCTACTCCAGTTTTACTCAGGATTGCAGTACATATATTGAGACCGGCCAAATGATACCAAGTTAGACTCTGTGTGTGGGCCCCACATGGCACCACATACCGGTGTCTTTTCCCAAAAACCCAGGGTACACCTATGTTCCCTGAAAATGCCATGTGCACTACTGTACTGTCACACTTTGCTATACCTATTGTCTCGTATCTTATCACATTGCTAGGTGGCATCTTTCTACCAACCTGATGGCAGCGAATAGACATTATGTGCCCTTCTACACCAACACTTTAATCCTACGGCGTACACATACTAGGTCTTCTGCCTAGTATGATTGAATCACATAATCCCTAAGAACTATTCCATCACTTGACATCCTTGGGACTCTTCCTGTACTAGACTTAATCATCTGTCTAATATAGGCTTATCCGTAAGTCTTTATGCCCAAAATTTTGAATATTACAGTGAAAATGCAAAGTTAAGGCCCAAAGTGAATAATAGATCTTCAAAGGTTTATTTAAGCTCTTAGGGATTAATATAGACCAATCAACATTATGTTGAGTATAGTGTAATGTCCATCCTAATGCCTTTAAATAAGTAGTAATCTGTTGTCTGTCATTGAATTATTATAGGAACCCAACCATGTCCAAGGTAATCAAAGAGTTTGAAGTCGAATTTGGAAACTTGTTAGCAACCAGGTAGTAACTCTAACTCTCATATACTCTTTATGATTGTATATGTATGGCTGAACCCTATTTGTAAAAAGTTCCTTTTGTGTGGGCCAATATTACTTAAGAGTTGTTGGCTAAAGGAACCTCTTGGTATCTTCCCTATAGTATCATTTGAGAGTCGTATGGCTAGAAGAACCTCTTGGTCTCTTCTTGGTGGAATCATGTACTCAGAAGAACTCTTTGGTCTCTTGTTAATGAAACCATTTGCAAGCTAGTTGGCTAGAAAAACCCCTTGGTTTCTTTCGAGTACCATTTACAAGCCAATTGGCTCGAAGACCCCCTTGGTCTCTTCCTAATAGCACCATTTGTAAACCAATTGGCTGAAAGAACCCCTTGGTCTCTTCAAATGACTAGGTGTAAGGCCTATTGGACCTTACCCTATTGAGTACCTATTGCTGTGATAATGAATCATGTGATGATAAGTTGCAATTTATGTTGCATGCGATTTGTGATGTTTGATTCCTAAATATGGTAATGTTGTTATGTGGACTACTTTATGCTTATGGTTAATTGTAAGTTTATGAATAAATGTCGTGCACTATTGATACTTTATATGTAAGGTTAATATATTACTCTGTGATCCTTCAAGATTCTAGCCCCTATTACTACCTATGAAATCTCAAACATACACAAAGGTTCACGACTTGGTCAAAGTAGTGGACGAAGTTTAAAGAGCAAGGCAATGGACACGGGCAACGCAGTGGTCGTAGGCAGATGATGGATGCAAACTTGAGCATTAGTTAAGGTTACTTACCTATAGTTTAGCTTTAGCTTTGATATTTATGTTTGAAATCAATTGCAATGTAGAATCGTTAGGCTTGTTGCCAAATAAGAAATTTCAAGGGGAAACATCTAAAAGCTCTAAAAATATATTAGTATGCATTAATAGTGGTTTACAAACATTGGAGTTTAAGTCACAATGAATTGAAAGATCTTACAGGAAGCTTAGGCCAACTGAAGAACCTAGTGCACTTGAATTTAAGTTCAAATTTTTTATATGGCCTCTTCCCATTATTCTTTAGAAATTTGACAAAATTAAGTGAACTAATTCTTGAAGGTAATCACTTCAATGGAACAATTCCAACATTGTTGGGGAGATTGACTTCCTTGAGGGTGTTAGATCTTTTTGGAAATCACCTAAAAGGTTACATCCCTAATAGTCTTGGAAAGCTTCTAAACTTAAAAATTTTGTATCTTTCAACTAACTCCTTGGAAGGCCTTCTTCGAAAAATTTTCCTTCGTAATTTGCCCTATCTCCAAGATTTAAGCCTAGGAATGAACACATTATATGTACATCTTGCACCCAATTGGTTGCCTCCTTTCCAATTGACAAGTCTTCAATTGGCATCTAGCAAAATTGAGACACCATTTCCTCAATGGCTTCAAAACCAAAAGAAGTTAGTCAAGTTAGACTTATCAAACACTAGTCTTTGGGGAACCCTCCCAACATGGTTCAACAAAGGGATCTCATTGTGCTAGATCTTCCCAACAACAAAATTAGTGGACAACTCCCAAGAAATCTCTGTGATATGATGCCAAATTTGGCTAGTCTATTCCATGGTAATAACCATTTGAATGGCTCAATTCAAAAATCATTGTGTAAGTATGACTTAGATCTTTCAAAAAAATAAATAATCCAACGAGATTCCTAGTTGTTTGGGTGAAGTTTATGGTATTGTATTGATAGATTTGTCATTTAATGAAGTGTCAAGCATCATTCCTGAATCATTTTGTAGCTCTTCAAGTTCATATACATTACAAACTTTAAGCCTGAGCAACAATAATTTGCATGGAAAGCTTCCATCAACATTGTCATCTTGCACCACCTTGGAGATTTTAGAACTTGGCACAACGAGCTATATGGCATTATACCATCAAATACATGGGTCAATTAAAGTATGTTGAAAATTATCAAGCCTCAACAAAACAAGTTTAATAGTACAATCCCGATGAGCCATTGCCAACTCTCAATCTTGCAAAGCTTGAACCTTGCAAGTAACCACTTAATAGGAACAATTCCTATTTGTCTTGAGAATCTTAATGGAATGACTCTAAATCTAAAGTCAGACATGGGAGCAATGGGAATTCTGGTTTTTGGGTCTACGAATGGTTCTATAGCAGCATCTCCAGAAATATCTCCTTTTTATGAATGGGATAAAGAATATGTCAAACAAGTCATGAATGGAAAAGAATTTGATTTCACAAACAATTTAAAGTTTGTAGTCAATTTGGACTTCTCAAACAATTCACTGGTTGGCTTGATGCCTAAAGTTCTAACTTCTCTCACTAAATTGATTAGTTTAAATTTATCACACGATTACTTATCAGGAGACATTCCAATTAAGATAATTACAATGAATGGGCCCAATAAGAATAATCTTGAACTTATAGAATTATAGGCCAATTTGTATCTCAGCCCAATAGACTTTTTATACACAAAAGATATTTGTACACTAGAAAGATGTCACTCATTTGTACATTCTAGTGTTCCTAACCCTACTATAAATAATATTACATTAGGTGGTCATTGTTCGCCACTTATACAGAAAATATTAACCTCCATATTTTATCTTGGTATCAAAGCTTTAAGGCTGGCAGCCATGGCAAAACACTTGATCTAAGAATCCTCATATGCTTCTCCCACAAAAAAAGGATCTAAAGCAATTTCTCTTGCATCAGCAGCCTTTTTATCAAAACCTTCAGCTAGCAACAACATTTCCCAGTATGTTCTGTCAAGTTGGATGGAACCAATTATCTCATAGGGCAGACTCATATGCTACACATTACTAAGGGTCACAAACTTGAAGGTTTTCTCACTAGATCAAAACCTTGTCCACCTCAGTTTATTGTTAAAGGAGGTAAGACCATACTCAACCTAAGTTTTGAAAACTGGGTGGCTGCAGATCAACTTGTTTTTGGCTGGATCTTGAACACCATGACACTAGAGGTGTCTTCTCAAATGACAAATGTCTCTACAACTGCTGAACTTAAGGCAATAGTAAAGGAAGATCCTAGTGCTTAAACAAAATCTAGAACTCTCATACTTGAATTAGATTTTTCAGCGTAAAAAGAAAGGACTCTATGAGAATGAAGGAGTACCTGGCCAAGATGAAGGGTTTTTCTAAACAACTCATTGCTATTGGTTGTTCCATTTTACTGCCAAATCCATTCATTCTGCAGATTCTTGTAGGTCTTGATGTTGAATACAACCAATAGTTGTGCAACTGAGCAAGGACATTGATGAACTCAATTGGATTGGTTTTCAATCCTTTCTTTTAACGTATGAAAATAGAATGGATCAATTAAATCAGCTCTTAAACTCTTTCAAATAATTATGTCAGCTATGTCAAAACAAAATGTCCACCTTCTAGAAACTGGAGTAGAAATCGCTCTTTTCGTGACAATCGTGGAAGAGGCAAAAGAAATTATGGCAAAAGAGGTGGAGGGAATAACTATAACAGTAGTTTTGAGGAGAACAAACCAAAATGTCAACTATGTGATAGATTTGGTTATGAAGTTGAACATTGCTTTTACAGGTATGATAAGTCATTTGTCAAACCTGGTAAGAAGAAATACAACCCAACTGCTGCTTTTAGCTCAAACAATGTTGATTTTGCTTACTAGGCTACTCCTAAATGTGTTGATGATGATGCTTTGTATTTGGACAGTGAAGCAACAAGTCATGTTACTAATGACATCAATCGCATTGATCATCCAAATAATCCTAAGGGTAAGATAAATTTGGTAGTAGGTAATGGTCACCAACTTAAAATTGAAAAAGTGGGATCCTTTACACTATCAAATGTGAATGATAAAATTGTTCAACTAAGCAATATTCTCTACTCACCTAAAATTAAAAAGAATCTGTTGAGCGTTTACAAAGTAGCTAATGACAATAAATGATTATCTAAGGATGACAAAACACCACTCAGAAATACTACAAAATACAGAAGAATCATAGGAGCTATAAAAAATTTGACGAACACCAGGTCGGACTGACTATTTGCTGTAAACATGCTAACTTAGTTCTTAAGCTCATCGACAAATGTTCATTGGCAAGCACTAAAAAGAGTTCTTAGATATCTGAAAGGAACAACAGATCTAGTGTTGCATATCAGACTGAGTAATCATCTTACCTTAAAAGTCTTCTCCGATGTAGATTGGGTTGTATGTATAGATAATCGAAGGTCTATGGGTGGCTATTGTGTCTATTTTGGAGATTCTCTCATCGCCTGGTTAGCAAAGCGGTAGCAAGTTGTTTCTAGATCAAGTGCTGAGTCTGAATATTGATCTCTTGTAGATCTCTCGTCGGAACTCTCTTGGATTCAATCCTTTACAGTCGAGATCAGACTCCATCTTAAAGAACCTCTGATAGCATGCTGTGATAACCTTAGTACTGCGGTGCTCGCAGCTAACCCTGTTTTTCATGCTAGATCTTAGCATACCAAACTGGATATGCATTTTGTTAGAGATAAGTTACTTTCACATGAGCCATCAGTGAGATATGTGCCCCTCAATCGAGCAAATTGCATATTTCTTTACCAAGCCATTGTCCCACTCAAAGTTATGTGATTTTAGGTCCAAAATCGGATAGTTAGGTTACCCATCCCTCGTATGCGAGGGCCTCTTAAGACATTTACAATGAATAGGTCCAATAAGAGTAATCTGGAGCTTATAGAATAATAAGGCCCATTTGTATCTCAGTCCAATACACTTTTTGTACATGGAAGATATTTGTACACTAGACATGCAGATGTCACTCATTTGTACACTCTAGGGTTCCAAACCCTACTATAAATAATATTACAATAAGTGGTCACTGTACGCCACTTTTACATAAAATATTAAGGGTTAAGGTGCAAAAATACATATGTGCTTTTCTCTGAGGAGCGCCCAGTGGCAAATGCTTTTTTTGGGTGCAAAAGTACACACGTGGTTACAAATTAGGTGCAAAAATACCGTTTGACCGTTAAGTTTGACTTTAACCGATGACGTGGCATTTCAAAAGGTGCAAAAATACACATGTGATTTGTCAAGAAGAGCGCCCAACAACAAATTTTTTTTAATTTAATAATTTTATTTCAAGATCCTAAAATAATTTTCAAGATTATGAAGTATTTTTTCAGTATCAGTCAGTATCCTTTTAGTACTGGTCACTACTTGAAATAATTTTTCAAGATTATGATGTATTTTTTTTGTACTAGTCAGTATCCTGAAAATACTTTTTAGTATCAGTCAGTAACCTGAAATATTTTTTTCAGTATCAGCTAGTATCCTTTTAGTACCAGTCAATACTTGAACTATTTTTTTCAAAATCCTAAAATAATTTTTCAAGATTATGAAGTATTTTTCTGTACCAGTTAGTATCCTGAAAGTACTTTTTAGTACTAGTCAGTACCCTGAAATATTTTTTTCCAGATACTGACTAGTACAAAAAAAATACTTCATAATCTTGAAAAATTATTTTAGGATCTTGAAAAAATATTTCAAGTATTGACCGGTACTAAAAGGATACTGAAAAAATACTTCATAATCTTGAAAAATTATTTTAGGATCTTGAAAAAATATTTCAAGTGTTTACCGATACTAAAATGATATTGAAAAAAATATTTCAGGATACTGACTGGTACTAAAAGGTACTTTCACGATACTGACTGGTATAGAAAAAATACTTCAAAGTATCTTTTTAGTACCAGTTAGTACTCTGAAATATTTTTTTCAAATCTAAAAATAATTTTTCAAGATTATAAAGTATTTTTCAGTAAAGGTTAGTATTCTAAATATCTTTCTAGCACCCGGTAGTAATTAAAATAAAATTATTAAATTAAAAAAATTGTTGTTGGGTGCTCTTCTTGACAAATCACATGTGTATTTTTGCACCTTTGAAATGCCACGTCATCGGTCAAAGTCAAACTTAACGGTCAAACGGTATTTTTGCACCTAATTTGTAACCACGTGTGTACTTTTGCACCCAAAAAAAGCATTTGCTGCTAGGCGCTCCTCGGAAAAAAGCACATGTGTATTTTTGCACCTTAACCCAAATATTAACCTCAGTATTTTATCTCAAGTGAAAAAGGGAAATTGAAGCTCCTAGAATCATAGGACCTCTCTTGGAACTAACTTGCAAGCCCACTTACACGTAGCATATCTTCTTTAACATCATTGACCCACTTGAATTTGTCATACAACAACTTTTCAAGGCCTATTCTAGGGGGAAACCAGTTCCACACACTTGAGGATTCATCCTTTTATTTTGGAAATCAATATCTCTATGGAGAACCTATGCTAAACAAGTGCCACAACAATGACAACAATGAAGCTCCAAAAAGTGTCCATTATGAAGACAAGAATGAAAAAGAAAAGATTTTGTTTTACTTTGTGGTAGCCCTTGGTTTCATGATAGGGTTATGGGGAAACATTGCACTCCTAGCGTTCAGCAATAGTTGAAGGTATGTTTGCTTTAGATATAGGGTTAAGGTGCAAAAATACACATGTGCTTTTCTCTGAGGAGCGCCCAATAGCAAATGCCTTTTTTGGGTGCAAAAGTGCACACGTGGTTACAAATTATGTGCAAAAATACCGTTTGACCGTTAAGTTTGACTTTGACCGATGACGTGGCATTTCAAAGGTGCAAAAATACGCATGTGATTTGTCAAGAAGAGCACCCAACAACAAATTTTTTTTAATTTAATAATTTTATTTTAATTACTACCGGGTGTTAGAAAGATATTTAGAATACTAACCTGTACTGAAAAATACTTTATAATCTTAAAAAATTATTTTTAGATTTGAAAAAAATATTTCAGAGTACTAATTGGTACTAAAAAGATACTTTGAAGTATTTTTTCTGTACCAGTCAATATCGTGAAAATACCTTTTAGTACCAGTCAGTACCCTGAAATATTTTTTTAAGTATCATTTTAGTACCGGTAAACACTTGAAATATTTTTTCAAGATCCTAAAATAATTTTTCAAGATTATGAAGTATTTTTTCTGTACTAGTCAGTATCTGAAAAAAAATATTTCAGGGTACTGACTAGTACTAAAAAGTACTTTCAGGATACTAACTAGTACAGAAAAAATACTTCATAATCTTGAAAATTTATTTTAGGATCTTGAAAAAATAGTTCAAGTATTGACTAGTACTAAAAGGATACTGGCTGATTCTGAAAAAAATATTTCAGGTTACTGACTGATACTAAAAAGTACTTTCAGGATACTACAGAAAAAATACTTCATAATCTTGAAAAATTATTTCAAGTAGTAACCAGTACTAAAAGGATACTGACTGATACTGAAAAAATACTTCATTATCTTGAAAAATTATTTTAGGATCTTGAAATAAAATTATTAAATTTTTAAAAACAAATTGTTGTTGGATGCTCTTCTTGACAAATCACATGTGTATTTTTTGCACCTTTTAAAATGCCACGTCATCGGTCAAAGTCAAACTTAACGGTCAAACGGTATTTTTGCACCTAATTTATAACCACGTGTGTACTTTTACACCCAAAAAAAGCATTTACTACTAGGCGCTCCTTAGAGAAAAACACATGTGTATTTTTGCACCTTAACCCTTAGATATATGGAGAAAATAGAAGATGAAATATATGTAACAATAGCCATAAGGGTAGCAAAGCACAAGAGAATATGATGGGTTTTTTTACCAACATAATACATATCTTTAAAAAAAAAATACCAGAATAGCGCTTGTCAGAAACATATTACCATTCTAATGCGGTCAAAGACGCCATTGATGCCGCGAATCAATGCCCGCCACCTGGACGTGGCGGTTGATTTTACACGCCACCTGTAAAGGTGGCGTGTGGACTTACACGCCACCCATAGGGTGGTGTGTTATACTGCACGCCACAAATGTGACGTGCTTTTTTATTTTTTTATTTAATTAAAATTATATAATTTTATTTAAAAATATAAATAATAATTATATATAATAATTTTAATTAATAATTATGAAAATTAAAATATTTAAAATTTATTATAAATCTTAGGATACAAGATTAATAATTATTAAATTAATTAATTAGTGAATTTGTTATAAATAATGAGATAGATGACTAATTATTTAATATTTTTAGTTAGGATAAACTTAGTTTAGAGTAAAATAATAATTCAAAAAGCAGAAAATAAAGTTGAAAAGAAACAGGTTGCTTCAATTGACAAACTCTGAAACAGAAGCCGAACTCCAAATCTTTTTGTTTTTTCAGAAGAACAAGAACATCAAAAGCATTATGTGAATTGAAGAGAGAAATGATAGCGAAAAAGCAAGAGCACTGAGAATGCAAAAACTGGCTCGTGTGGAGAATGGGCGGGAGGGATTGGCATGAATGGAGTAATCAGCCCCAGTTGATTCATACATTATTTGTTTATTTGTTGTTCACTTTGTTTTCTTAAATTCATTAATTGATTTTGTGTGTAACCACCCATGACAGACTGTGTCTTTATTAATTATTCTATTTTGTGCCTTTATCCTAACTAAAAATATTTTTCTAATTAATTATTATGTTAATTAATTAGAATAAATATTTTTTAGAAAAAAATTCTCTAACTAATTATTAGTTAGAGATTTTTTCTCTAACTAACTAATTAATTATTCTCTAACTAAGTTTATCCTAACTAAAAATATTAAATAATTAGTCATCTATCTCATTATTTATAACAAATTCACTAATTAATTAATTTAATAATTATTAGTCTTGTATCCTAAGATTTATAATAAATTTTAAATATTTTAATTTTCATAATTATTAATTAAAATTATTATATATAATTATTATGTATATTTTTAAATATAATTATATAATTTTAATTAAATAAAAAATAAAAAAGCACGCCACATTTGTGGCGTGCAGTATAACACGCCACCCTATGGGTGGCGTGTAAGTCCACATGCCACCTTTACAGGTGGCGTGTAAAATTACCCGCCACGTCCAGGTGGCGGGCACTGATTCGCGGTATCAATGGCGTGCGTCAATGCACGCCATTGACCGCATTAGAATGGTAATATGTTTCTGACAAGCGCTATTCTAGTTTTTTTTTTTTAAGATATGTATTATGTTGGTAAAAAAAACGAATATGATTGGAAACTTGGTGATGAGATTTTGTTCTTATTAAGGATGGGACGTTTGTATCCCAACCTCTTTGTACGCTGTCATTTTTTCCTTTAATTTGGAAATAAATGTTTTGGGATTGGGTGCTGTAATTCAGCTTTCTCTCTCTCTCTCTCTGTTTTTTTTTTTTTTTTGCTCTTTGGATTTTTTTTTTATATGGCTTTTATTGTCCAAGAAAAACTTATGAAAAATCTTAGCATATATCTTGTGCATTCAGGATTTCTTGCATGCATGTTCTAATTGTTATATGATAGTTGTTTGAACTTATAGTGAAAGTGAATTTCTATTATAATTTAATTTGAACTTTGTGGAAGTGTATAAATAAATATTTACAAATAAGCTAGCTAGCTGGATTTTAATTTGTTTGTCAAGACTAAACACTTATTATTGAACCAAACACTCAATTTGTTGAGGGATCATTCCAATTTGTTGAGAAAAAAACAGAAATATTCAGTGAATGCTATATAGCGTACACACAAATATATGATATATTTTGAGAATTCTGATGGTTTATGTGGATTTTAATATTGTCCTTTCTAACTTATTTATGCGGCAATATGTTTTTGTGCAAACTAGAAGGAAGAATATGTTAATATCTAAGTGAGTGGCTGCCTTTTTTGTGTTGTTATTTAGCTATTTGGCAAACTCAGAAGTTTTTGGTATTTCTTCAGATACTTCAAAATGGTACTCAAATACTGTATATTATAGGATTAAACAACAATTTTGTCCCATAAGTTTCCACAAAAGAGCCATGGGCACCAGAAAGTTTTTGAGAGGGTAATATTGCTCTAGAAGTTGTAAAATCGTAGCATTGTCACTCTACCACAACGGATCCAAATAGTCAACCATCACTTAATCGGTTGTGTTGAAGTGGCATGCCCACGTGGCATCCACATCAACGTTTTTTTCTTTTCTTTTCTTTTCTTTTTTTGTTAAAGGGCATTTTTTGCCTCAAAAGTTACCATAGAAAAGCTATGGGTACAAGGTGTTGAATTCATAGATTTTTGTTGTTGATTTATTTCATATTTGGGACACCGCTGTTAAGCACCAAACCATCAAAGAAATTGAAACAAAAATTGAAGATCTTGAAAATCAACAAAAATTTAAAACCTGTAAATCTAAACCATATATATGAGCAAAGAAAACAAATTTATGAAGAGTTTCCTGGTGAGTGGCCTCCTCTCATTTTTTATACGATTTCTTTATTTGTAACTTTTAGTTTCCTAAATCCATAATTTTTGTTTATTTTTTCTTGAATCGAGGATTTCTGGTTTTTCTTTATTTGGGATAAAGTTTATAAATTTGAGTTAGGTTCCAATTTTGACCTTGAGGTGGCACCTATTAAAAAGAAAATGGTAGAACATTGTTTAAGGTGATTCAGACACATTCAAATAAGGCTATCGGGAACGCTAGTGAGAAGAGTCGATCAAACAATATAGAATCCTCCAAAAAAGGTAAAGAAAGACCAAAGTAAACACTCAATGAAACTATTAAATAAGGAAGAGAGATAAACAATAAAAGAAGCAAAACTATAAAATCTATGTACAACCCAAAAGGCCCAAATACATGCAGACAGGAATTAAAAATAAAATTGCAGTAGTAAAAAGAAACAAAACAAGCACATCATGGTGATAGAGATCAACGATGCAATAGAATCTCTATCGAAAAATAAAAGTTCTTTCTCTCTTCCTCTAGAAATTCATAAACAATGGCAGATATCAACGTCTCTCTTTTCAAGAGAAATGAAGAGACAGAAGCGATGATAGATTTTGATAAAAGAGAGATCAACGAGAATCAATGTTTCGTGCCCATGGGAACTCCCACGCTGACTCAATTCACCACAAATAGGCAAGGAAGACAAAGATCTCGAAATTTCTCCTTCTGCATTCATCCTTATTGCTCAAATCTGCATGTATATAGCGGCGATTAAGGAGGGTACGGAGGCACGGATGGAGCCGAGAGCTGTGGCTTCACCGAATGATGTCGAGGGTGGCCTTCTTCATCTCCATGGTTGTGAGTGGGGTTAGAGAACTAAGGATTCTTTTTTTTTTTTTTTGGCTCAAGAGGGAACGAAGGATTAGGGAAGAAGGAACACTTTTTTTCAAAAAGAAGGAATGAGGGAGAGGGAGAGAGAAAGAGAGAGATGATGCCACCTCATAATGTGCTCGGTGGTGCGAAGAATGAGATGGCATGTCATATTTGGATATTTGACTGATTTAATAGTTAAACTTAATAATAGAAAACAACTTGGCAACATTGTTACATTTTATAGACTTGTAAGGTAACATTACTTCTAAAAAAACTTTAAAATACCCACGGCTATTTAGTGAAAACACTTTTTCTTTTTTGGTTGGGGGGGGGGGGGGGGGGGACACTTAATCCTATAAATTTATGAGCTTATATATGAGTTTTGATCTATAAGTTCTTTATTTTTCTTGAGTTTTCAATTTCTTTGACCGTTTGGTGCGCAATCTTAAAGTGTAGGTTGCAAAGCAAAGTTTAACCCTTGGGATTGTACGTGGCAGCAAGTATCTTGATCTTGTTGAATTGCAAGATAGTGGAAAATGAAAGTAGAGCCATATACCCAAGAGGGGGTGGGGACACTTAACCCTATAAATTTATGAGCTTATATATGAGTTTTGATCTATAAGTTCTTTATTTTTCTTGAGTTTTCAATTTCTTTGACCGTTTGGTGCGCAATCTTAAAGTGTAGGTTGCAAAGCAAAGTTTAACCCTTGGGATTGTACGTGGCAGCAAGTATCTTGATCTTGTTGAATTGCAAGATAGTGGAAAATGAAAGTGGAGCCATATACCAAGAGGGGGTGAATTGGGTATTTTACAAACTTTTTCAGAAAACTTTGTTTTCTAATGTTGAAAATAGGGCAAAACAAAGTAAAGGGAAGAGAAGCTGAACACAAGAGATTTATACTGGTTCGGTCTTAACCACTTGACCTACGTCTAGTCCCCAGACTCTCTGGGATTTCCACTATATCAAAGATTACACACTTTGCTCTCAAGAAGTGATTCTCTCACTAAAACTCACTCCCCCTTACAAGTTGTAATCAATGATTCCCCAAATCACCAAGTCCCCTTGACTTGTGATTCCTTTACAATAAATGATATTTAGAAAGAAAAACTCTCTTAAAAAGCAGATATAAATAAACACTGAAGCTCTTGTATCAAAAGATACTTTACAGATGAAAACTGAAAGAAATGAATGTAAACTTCAATGAATTTCGCTCTCAGTTGTTGTAGAGTCTTGAATGCAACTCTATTTATACTCAGGAAGTAATAAATAACCGTTGCAAAGTTGATTGGACCATTGGTGATGATCTGCAAAGGTTGAGAGCAACTTTGGTCCTCTTCTCTCTCTTAGTTTCTTCTTAATCCAGCTGGACAATGGTTCAAAGTTGACTCTCTGCAAATTAATCCGCTGAAGAGGATGTTATTTGTTGTAGAAATCTTTCTTTAATGCTTTGCAACCGTGTGCAGATGGATTAACCAAAAGTAAGCAAGTTTCTGGGTTGAACATTTAATGTTCTGACATCACTTTTGCTTTTGCTTTAAACCCTCAATAAACTTTCTTTAATCTGTCTGAAACTCACTAAAAAGATTATTAAACATACCTAGAAACATTATAGATTAATCATGGAAAGCATTGAGATCAAACAAGATGGTATAACAGATTCAGCAAATTTGAATTTCTGGCAACGTACAGAAACCTGGAGGTTTGTTCTACAAACCTCGAGGTTTGCGTTTTCTGTAGGTGACAAAGATTGTGCTTCAAAACAACAAACCTGGAGGTTTCTTGTAAACCTCGAGGTTTTTAGAAATACAAAAGCAGGATGAACTCTCTGTGAGCCAAAACCTCGAGGTTTCACTTCAAGAGTGAAACCTTGACAAACCACGATGGAAACAAACCTGGAGGTTTCATAGGAAACCTGGAGGTTTCAAAATCAGTGAAAGTTTATTTGCTCTCTGGAACTCACAAACCTCGAGGTTTGATGCAATACTCAAGGTTTTGAAACAATTTCAAAGTTCTCAGATTTGAGCCAAATCACAAACCTTGAGGTTTATATGGAAACCTCGAGGTTTTCAAAGTCATTGAAAACCATTTGCTCTCTGGATGAAGAAACCTGGAGGTTTCTTTAAATACTCGAAGTTTCTCATTGTTTTTCAAAAGTCTTAGTTTGGCACCAAAACATAAACCTGGAGGTTTGAGGCTGAACCTGGAGGTTTTGAAAAGTTGGAAAATGCAGATTCTCTCTGCCGTGATAAACCTCGAGGTTTCTCATGTTTTTGAGAAACCTGAAAAAATACAATTTGAGATCAAACCTAGAGGTTCTGTCAAAACCTGGAGGTTTGGAAAACTAGTAATAAAATGAGTCTCCTCTAGAAGATCAAAACCTCGAGGTTTCTTGAGAAACCTCGAGGTTTCACATAATTTTGTGAAACCAAGATTTTTCCAAGTTAAGACAGAAACCTTGAGAGCTTCTCTGTAAGGCCAAACCTCGAGGTTTCTGGACAAACCTCAAGGTTTGCTCTCACTCAGGTATTTCAACATCTGAGAGCAAATCCTCTTTTCTTTGTTTACAATTGTTGGCAATCATCAAAACCTTTAGAGAACAAACAGAAAATCTCAAGAGTGCTCTTTTATCACAAGACATAAGCCAAACGGTTGGGTTGAACCAAGATAACTAATTATGTCTACTATTTCATTTATCTTATTTCAGCTTTCAAGTTATCATACACATTATTGCTCCACTCATTTCTAGTTTTGCAAAATTTTTATTTGGCACCCAATTGAACCCCCTCTTGGGGTTAACTTGTTCCAACATATTTAACATGTGACCAAGTCTTAACTTGTTCATAAGTAGGTTCTAGTTTGCTTGTGATGAGAAGGTCTAACCTCACCCATGAGAAGGTCCAACGTTACCCGGGAATAGGTCCTAACTTTAGTTGTACATTATACTAATAAGTGAGTCCTAACTTGCTCTTAACTTGCAAGTGAACAATACTAGGCCAAAGCTTGCATGTTAGGAAGTCTAGTGTTGCCCTGAGTGAAAGAAATGACAATACACCCAAAGAGAGGTTAATTAGACATTAACAAAATTTTCAGATCTTTTAAGACTTTTAAACCGAGCGTAACAGTACAAAAAATAAATTCAACTTCTAAAACTTGTATATAAGAATACTTGATAAATTTTCACAAGACCAGTGAGTAAATTTTAGCATCAATCACTTAGATGATATAAATGATACAAATTTTGGCTCATGAAAAATGATTTTCGATTAAGATGACGAGTAACTACTTCCAACTTTTTCACTTTGTTAAAACTTTTTGAAACAAGTCTCGAGCGTCATATTTATAGCCCATTGGAACAATTATCACAATTAACATTATGGTACACAGTAACTAATGAAGTACCATTAATATCTCTTCTATTCAATTTATGCACATTAATGTTCTCTTTCCCCTTTTGGGCTTTCCTACAAAGTTTTCCAATTCTGGCAGAGAGATCAAGGGGAGGGGAGGGCCAGAGGT
This sequence comes from Acacia crassicarpa, assembly GCA_034222035.1. Taxonomy (NCBI): domain Eukaryota; kingdom Viridiplantae; phylum Streptophyta; class Magnoliopsida; order Fabales; family Fabaceae; genus Acacia; species Acacia crassicarpa. Next base: position 24,664,580 of record JAWXYG010000008.1, read on the forward strand.
GGACCCAGAGGAATCCGCTCTTGTAGGTCCCACTTCTCTCCCCTCTTGCTCTTTCATACCAAATCATTCCTTTGTAATCTCAATCAAACATATGGCAATATAAAGGGAGAATTTGCAGTCAAATGATATGATCAAGAATGATATGTGACTACTGCACCAATGCTAATCCAATGAAAACTCCTCCAGCCATATAAGCACTTCATTCCTCTTCCATGACATAAACCACAAAATAAATGAAGCTATTGTCAGTAAGATGACAAGTACCAAAAATGACAAACCAATTATTATCATGGGATATGAAATTAAAGCATAAAGGACTTTCAAGCTGAGGATGATTTGTACTTTTGCAGAAGACTTCCTACTGTGATATCAAAATCAACTTTGGATGGACGGGAAGGACACATCACAACCAGTTCTAGTGTACAAAATGAGTTATCATCAAACTTGGACAACATTATATTGTTCTACTGTTACCCTGAGCTTAATCTATATGTTCCCAATTCCAAGATTCTATCCAAAACAAAGATAATTGTTTAGGCCGTGAATGTGGTTGTAATAAGTTAAAAAGTAGAGAAAGCACCAAAATAGAATTAAAGTATAGGCAGCAGTTAAACAACCACTAACATCTTAACAAGACGTCATAGCATACCATTTTGAAGTTTGGTGTTCGACCAGGATCATTGTAGCGTGCTAGCAAACAACCCATCTTAGGTTTAAGACCATCTCTGATGATATTAGAGCGAAGTAGTTTTTCCTTCTCATAAACAAGCTCCTCTGTAGGTTTTCCACTAAACTTTACTACAGCCGCGATGCCTCCTTCCACTTTTCTCAAGTTGACTGCTTCTTCATTGGGATTTGGTAAACTGGTCAAAGATGAATATTAAGTTTGAGTTTTCAAATTGCAACAATAAGTTAACTATTTAAAAAACACCGCAGTTTTCCTCAGAAGACTTCATTCTTTCTCTTAAGTGAGTTATATTTATATGCAACTCTTGAAATTTTATAGTTCATCAGACCTCAGGGGAAATACCTATTTATTTCTTTGTCCAATGGAAGAACTATTTGGAGTGAGACTTTGGATAATTCCGCGTCCATGGCTTGAGTGAAGACCGGAGTAGTCATAGGTATCTTCTCTGCTGTCGAATTTTTTCCAAATATATATCTGAAATAGAGAGATTGATCAATTATTGGAATTCAAATTATAAGAACAAGTATGCAGCTGTATTTGAAATATCAAAACTAACCCAGCAACACTATTAAACCCAGCAGACCCGGAGAGCTTGTCTCCATTTGTTTCTACCACTATGAATGGGGCATAATTTCTGACCTATTATAAAAAAGAGAAGGAATAAAAAACAAACGAATTTTAAGCATGGAACAATTATTAAAAATAAAAAATAAAAATAAAGCTATCAATAAATGCAAAAAAAAAAAAAAGGCTTTTATGCTTATTCAGCTACAATTGTTCAGCTATGAATGGTGAATCTATAAAGATTTAAGATTTTGTAGGATGATATGTACAGCAGGCAAAAAAAAAAATGTAGGATGATATGTAGTGTTTGGTACAGGGTTGCAAAGTGACTATATTAGAAGCATTTCATATTTTTATGCATAAAAGTGAACATGATCAATCAGATATTCTTAGGGACTTAGCATAGTAGTAGATAGATGCAGATGAATAATCTAAAGAGAACAAATAATTATGTCCATTAAAAACTAATAGACCTCATAATTTGCTGTCCTTCTCAATATTTGATATTCAGGTGATTCCAAGTCTGGAGTCTTATAGATCCGCAACTGCAGCATGCCCAAATTCAATGGTTAGAAACTTAGAATAGATTTTAATATGATTTTTTGAGAAAATGAGTAAACAAGTCATGTAACAGAGTGACATAGGAGGTACCTGCTTGAATACATCCCATAAACCTTCCAAAGAAAAATAATCATTTTTCTCTATTGAATCCCAAAAGTCCTTGAAAATTGGGGAAGAACAATAAAATTAATTCCTAAAATGAACTGGCAAGATATTAAGAATCCAACAGCTAATTTCTTTACTTCTTGAAACCTACCACATGGCTACAGAACTTGCCAGTTTCTGGGTTAATTCCCATTACAGATGTTCCTGTAAACACCAATTCTGGTTTCCATGGAAGAAGCATGAATGTCATAACCATAGTCCATCTTGTGGTTATCTCGTATGGTCCTGTCTATATAAATCCAATCAATTCAAGTTAAGGTTACAGTTAAAAGAACTGTAAAACTAAAAAGGGAAGGAAAATTTAGCAATTTGAAAATGGTTAAAATAAGGAATAACTCCATTTTTGAATATATACTATCTTTTATCTTAAATTATTTCATCGTTACTAGTATATACTAACATTTGTAAGTGAAAATTGCCCATTTAAATCCTTCGTCTTGGAAGATGTGTCGCTCTTAAAAAAAATTGAAGTGAAAGCATGAGGGAAACAGAAATTCACTGAACTGTTCATCATTTTCACATAGCTGAATGGAAGTGAACCGTAGGAGCTTTGAATTACGTACTTTTGAGCCACCAACTGATATAAGGTTAAAAGAAAAGTGGTAACCTATAATTTACACTATCAGAAATGAGGTTACTGAAGCAGACCTGTATACAAGTAAACTATATAATTTTTTAAAATTTTTGGGATAAAATAAACTATATAATTTTAACATTACCCGGTGCTGCTTAAGTAAAGGAGGGAGGGAGGAGGGGGGGGGGGGGGGGGGGATAAACTATAAGCTACGATATTAGAAATGAGGACAGTGAAGCAGACCTGTTTGACCCAATGCAACTGAAATTGAGGTCTAAAGATTGTCTTCAAGAGGGCTATGTTAAATAGGTAGCCACTCAAACTATCGTGCTTGGTAATGGGATCCCGGAAGATAACGCGTTCATCGTAAGCCGTCTTGTCGATGCCCTGATCATCGAAGAGATGAGGAAGATCATCATAGAGAAACCCTACGAGCTGATCAACATCAACGGTTGATTTGGAGGGACTCTGTTCAACTAAACTCAGTTGAATAGCCCATTTGTGGGATTTGTTAGCGTCGACAGCCAAGTTTATGCACTTAGACGTTTTGGGGGAGTGTGGGCGGAAGGTCATGGTGGGGTTCGGTGGCCGGAAACCGACGCACAAGGCTGGAAGAGCACGAGAAAGATCGTGGCGGAGTTGGGGTGTGGCCATAGCGTCGTGGGATTAGAGCCACATTCACTCTGCTTGAATTGTGCTTGTGGACTTGGGTTCATCGTTGCTCTGAGCGTCAATCTTGTCCACAAAAAATTGATCGGAGGAGTTTGGAGGGAGTAGTTTGGGACTTGGGGTGTTTCAATGTTGTTAAGTACCGATTTTGACGGGCCCCACATTAATTGATTGTCAGTTTTTTACAAAATAAAATTAAAAAATTAAAATATAAGGGAAAATTCCAATAAAATACTAAGTGAATTTGTAAAACCCCCAAAAGTCCGTCGAATTTGTAAAAAGACTTAAAGGTGACATGGACCTTTCAGGGTTTTGCAAATTCGTGGGAAAAGACCATAATGCCCTTAGATTAGATATGACAGGAGAGTTTTTGGATATTGTTCATTGTCTTCATTTGCCCTATCTATCGGAAAAAACAAAACCCCGCGTGTTTGCTCTGACTGCCACAGCTCCGTCGTGATCCGCCACTGTTGACGTCGGACCCACTGCCTGAGACGCCTCACCGGCCGTCGTGGACGACGGCGCCGCCGTTAGCTTCGTGGATTTCAAGAACAATCGAGAGGTAAGATCGTAAATTTTAACGGAACTCCAATATCTTCATCAAATGATTAACTTCCCTTTCAATATTCTGCCATATAAAGTCCTTTTGTTTGCTTAGACTAATTTTCGATTACATTGCTCTTTTGGAACCCATTACCCATTATCTGCAATTTCTCTTTCTGCATTCAGTGGGTTCTGCATTCATTGTTATTTGCATTGAATATGTGAAGAAATGAATGCCATTAAATGGATAGGGGGTTAAGGGTGCGGTGGTAGATGGGTTGATGATTGTGAAGAGGATCAGACGAAATCTCATTGACGCGTTGGAGCATGAGCTATGCGAGAAGCCTGTGCTCCTATTGCAGCCTCCCACATGTAGTCATTACTCCTAATTTTTAAATATAAATAGAGAATGGCACACCATTTTTCTGTTATATTCACAAGCTTTTGGTTTACATTAATTGTTGAAACAGTCAGCCAAATTTGCTGCATTAATTGGGTTTCTGCATTTAATGTTGGTTTGTGCATTAATGTTTGGGGTTCTGCATTAATTCTTGGAACCTTTTTCAATTTTATTCCTGACAAATGTTTCTCATTCATTGTAATTATTTGTAATTTTCCCTTATTATTTTTCTCTCCTTATGGAACACATTATCTTGCATATGACAATTACCTTTACTTTAACTAAGTAGCATTGATCACAACCCTACGCAAAGATGACTATTAGCTGTACTTTAACAATTAACTGTCAGTTAGACTTGCAATATTACCATTTAAGATTATACCCATAGGAGTATAATCTCTTTCTAGGTCAGAACACTTTATATGAATTCTACACATATCTGAAATATCTTCAAATACAATTGTCCTTCTCTTCTTTACAACATATTTATTGTTGTTGTCATTAACTGTTATAGTGTTTGGTCAATGTCAGTCTTGGAACTTATAATTACCATTTAAGAGTTTGAATTTACCATTGTAAAATTTGTGAAAATAATCATACAGTTTGTGAAAACCATTAATATTGGAGGAAGTACTAATTATTGAACATGTAATTACAATTATGAAAACCATTAAGATTGTGATGAAATTGTCATTTTTTGATGCAGGTTAGAATGCAAGATGACATCAAATATGACAGTAACACCTTCTGCAAAGTCACTAGTTTGTTTTTTCCATGTTGGGGGGGAGTTCGTAGCCAATGGTGAAGGTGAAGTTAAATATAATGGTGGGAGTGTGAGGGTAAAATCGCTGAAGGAGGGGCTGAAACTTGAAGAATTGAGGGTACTTATAGGACAATGGTTTGGTATACATGGTCATGGTTGTGACATTAAATACAGTTTAAGCTTTGATGAAAAGGTTTTAGTGGACTTGATTGATGATGAGGAAATGGAAAATTTGTTTACGTATAATGAAAGAAGTGCACATTTGTATGTAGGATGTAAAGCTACTCATATTGCAGCAAGGGAGATGGATGATCAAGAAAGGTATGTCCTAGTAAGTTTATTTAGAACAACAATTATCTCATATAGGGTTGTTAGTAATATGTTCACAAAAGTTGTCATTATCTATGTAGGGTTCATCAATTCGTGGATCTTACGGAGCAAATGACTTACATTGAGGACCCAATGTCATACGAAGCGAGTGATGATTATGCAAACAAGGAGTGCAGTGGAATACCTCTTTTGAGTCTTCCGTGTGCAAGTCAAAGCGCACCAACACCTTATTCAGAGTTGATTGGTTGGGGGATCATAGGCTCTCATTATGGGGACTAACATTTCCCTTGGAAGTCTCATACTTTGAATGTGAAGCAACTGTCCAAACCCTTATTGCTGGACCTTTGTCTTTAATGTTTCATCAGAGTTCACAAATGCTACAAGCTTCGCAAATTTGTTCAGCGAGCATCGTGATGGAAAAGCAGAGGTGGAGCTGCCCTTCTTCTTCTCGGGCCTTCCTACTTTGGCTCTTTCAATGTATTTGTTCCTCTCATCGACACTCAAAGCCCTCCAAGCTTTTACGGACTCCCTATTCATGTCAGTAAATGCAGCAACTTTATTCTCTTCCATAAACTCCTTGCGAAACATAAAGTACGCATTTTTATTGGTCATTGTGCTACAGTTTTGCTTTGCTTTGCTAAACCTGAAAACATGAGAAATTATGCAGAAAAACAATGATACCTTGAGATTTCGGACCAAAAAAATTTCAGCAAGGACTAATAAACATAGACTGACCAAAAAGTAATGGATAAGACAAAAAACATAAGTGAAACCACATGAACCTGTGTAAACCAGAAAAATATTACGAAGTTGCTGGCACTGAAGTTTGTTGGAGTAGTCATTCTTCTATATACACCAGATCCAAATGGTTCCTCAGAGCCCCCTACTCATCAAGGTATTACATTTGGGGTTTGCTCATCCTCATCAGACTTGAATAAGAAGGTTGGGCCAATTCAATTATTAATATTTTTCATGTCATCTCTCAAATGGATTACACTTCTCTTTTTCTGCAGGAAGGCTTACGGAGTTTAACATATCATGGATTCGCAAGGGTCATCCCGTACTCAACTTTAAAGATTTGTCACTTGATGCTAGTGGTAGTTTAGGTCTCCTGCTTGATCAACTCAGATTTCCAACAGTGAATTCTCTCAGTAATTCAGTGACTGTTGTGCTAATTAACAGGTATTTAAGCTTCTCTTGTTAGACGTTTGCCTTGCTTTGCAATTATAGAAGCATGCCATCCTCCTAATGGAGGGAAAACGATCGTTTATGTGTTGGTAGAACATTTAGTGCTCTTTACATTGAGTAATGATAGCTACTGGCTTGGTGTCCCTACTTTTATAAATGCTTTTAGATTGTAGACATTACTAATCCTGCCTCATCATTTTACAATGTTCAGTAGTTAGTTTAACTCAAGACTCATTCCTTGGCAAATATTTTCAATGTCATTACTAGAAAGTTATTCATATCTATTTGGTTCTGGTAGGAAGATCTAGAAAAGATTTGTCCAATTATAAGAAGGAAAGGAACAAGAGTAACATGGTGTGCCATCTCTTGTGGGTATCATCAACCTCTTGGATTGAATAATGTTTCGCATAGATATTGCAAAAGATTTATTCCAAGTTGGTTAAAGCTTCAGGAAGTTGAAGACTACTTTTAAGCATTTAATGATCCGTGGAAGATTTACTTGAGATGCTTTCGTCATACAGATTCTTTCTATCTCTACCACAAACCAAACAAATCTAGAAAATTCCATCAAAATGTCCTTAAAAAAATGCTCTGCGAAGCCCCTAAATTGGACTGTTCACAACAATAATCAGAAATATGAAATAGAAAAGTACAACACTGATATACCAGCGAAGCCAACGAGAGCCCCTAAATTTCTGTAGTCTACAAATCAAAAAAATAATAATAATAACAGAATTTACACGGGGAAGGTGATGAAAACGGACCATGGCAAAACCAGAGAGGAACAATGAGGGCAAAGAACTAATGGGATGAGGCAGATACCTGACGGTGGTGGCTAATCCGCAGTGCGTGAGCGATGGCTGTGGATGAGCAACGATGGTGAGCGACGGCTGTGGGTGAGCAACGATAGTGGGTGTGCGATGGCTGTAGGTGAGCAACGATAGTGGGTGTATGACGGCTGTGGGTGTGCTACGGCTGTGGGTGAGCGACGGCAGTGAACGACGCTAGGGCAGGCGGCGCGACGGTGAGTTCCTTCAGCCTTCAGGATTTTCGATGCAATTGGAATGAGGATGGGAATTTGTTGGCAAGTAAGAAATTAAAGGGCATTATGGTCTTTTCCCACGAATTTGCAAAACCCTGAAAGGTCCATGTCACCTTTAAGTCTTTTTACAAATTCGACGGACTTTTGGGGGTTTTACAAATTCACTTGGTATTTTATTGGAATTTTCCCAAAATATAATCTAATCTTTTAATTTTAAAAACTGTGTTTTTAATCCTTTTAACTTTATTCGTAAGAAATAATATGTCGGAAAATTGAAAATGCTGATGACTCAGCAAATTCAAATATATAATTATTTTTATATTTTAAAATTAAAATCAATCTTCATAAAAACAAGGGTTAAGGAAGAAGTGGCGCTGCAAACTTCAAGGAGACACAAAATCTGAAAGCAATTATTGGGTTTGGTGCTTTCTCTCCGAACTCCAGCTCCAAGGAGGAAGACTCGGCGTTCATCGGCAAGAAGCACAAAGTCGTGAGGCATTACAAGGTATCGGTAAATATCTGATTTTTTTTTTTTGGACATAAAAGATAGCGAAAACGCCTACATTACAACTTAAAATTACACATTAAAGGAATTTAATCCTAAACTCTCCCGGCCAACCGACGACCTAAGAAAAGTAGGGCACTCATCTAAGAGAGACGACTTGGAGATGCCTGATTTAGCCAAAGCATCAGCAACACGATTGCAGTCTCTAGGGATAACACGGATATCCACCTGCCAATCCCACCTCAGCATGTCCTTAATCTTGACAATCAGATTGCTCCCAGAAAAATAGAAATCACCCAGAACCAACTTGACAACCTCATCCGCATCGGATTCCAAAATGATCCTCTTCAACCCTAAGTCCCAAGCCAATTAGAGTCCTTCCGCCAGCGCCCATTCTTCCGCACTACTAGCTTGACAGATACCAATTTCCCTGCTGAACCCCGCAATCCAATTACCTAAGAAATCGCGGATTACACCACCGCATCCCGCTTTGGATGAAAGTGCCTCCATGGCCCCATCTACATTCAATTTAACCCAACCACTAGGAGGTTTTTCCCATACCAATACATGGCCTGAATCAACCCGGTCAGTTTGCCTCTCCAATCCATCCAAAGAAACAAATCTCATCCAAATCGTAGACAAAATAGCAGCAGGATTAGAAGGCTTAACAAAATTGCTATCAAAGATACATTGGTTCCTCTATTTCTAAAGTTTCCAAATAGCTACCAAAAAACAATTTCCAACATTCCACCCAATTTTTACCAACATGGTACTTAAAATTAAGTAAATATCTGATTCTGACTCAGATGGCTTGTAATATTGCTTATCTTGTTGGCTGGCATGAGTTCTTTTTGTCCTATACCTAGCAGCGATGAGTTGCTGTTGTTCTTTTTTTTTTTAATCAAAGATGAGTTGCTGTTGTTCAACATTGGTCTATGCTTTTCTAGTCCAAATTGGTGGGAGCTTGCGACATACTCACTACTTAAAAAAAAAAAAAAGGCTTTGACTGAATCTTACATCAACTGGTTTAAAATGTTTGTCTTTATTAAAACTGGAACTACAACCAGTTTTAAAAGTTTTTTTTTTTCTTTCCAGTTGTTTTGTGTTAAAAAGTTGCAATTTATAATATTAAAAAAATTTACTCTTTAGACTTAAAATTTCATACCCGATCTAAAGAGTGAGCTTTTTTTTTTTTAATAAAAAAAAGCCCCTTGTTGAATATTATTATATATACAAATTATATTACGCAATATAAATTATATAAAAAGCCCTAAAAATACAAATGCAATCGATATAAAAAAATAATTATAACTAATAACCATAAATATAAGCCCATATTATGAGATACTTACTAAAGCTTAATTCCAACATTTGTTTTTCCAAATTTTACTTTTTTTGCTTGCATTTTCCTCACTTCTAAAGGAATTAGATTACTTACGTGTTGGATTCAGTGGACACAGTTTTAGGCCCCGCATCTACATGATGTTAACACATGATTCATATTATGAGCATCCCTAAAGTTGAATGCTATTATCCATGGATTGACTGCTAGGTTACAATACTTATACATTTTGACTCTTGTGAACCTCAAATATGAGACATGCTTCTGCATTACCCAAATCTTAGGTGATAAAGGAGAATATTCTTATTTAATGAAGTTGAATATAACAAAGTTATCATATAAGTATGATAACTGGATTTTATATATGTGAATATGATCTTGTAAAGAGGTCTTAGTTGAGAAGGAAATTAAACCAAAAGATAATAATAAGGACATAACCAACAAGGTAAAAATACTAATGACGAGGTGAAGATTAATAACTCTAAATTGGATGATGAAAAACATTTAACAGATGATTATCACTTGAAAGGATAAATCTGTTGGATTCGACAGTAATCCAATTCAACAAATTTCTCTTTTCAAGCATTGATCACTCAACCTACATTATTTATTGTCTAATTTAAATGTCTTAATCATCAACCCTTTACTAGTAACTCCACCTAGTCAGATAGGTCCTTAGTATTGGTTTTCACTTTGATTTCCATCACAACAAAGTCCTCATCACACAACCATATTCAACTATACAAAATAGAATTTTTAAATTTGTATATCTATTATGTTAAACTCACCTTCATTAAATAAGATACTCCACCTTTATAGCCTAAAAATGAGGTAGACCAGAGCCATATTCTATCTCAACTCTCAAAAAAGCCAAAATGCCTAAGGATAGTAAACTTAGTTGTTAATCCAAAGGTTACAACAATTGACCATAAGGATGGCCTCCAATACGAACCAGGCATTAATAACACCCACACGTCGGGGTTAAAATTACAATCGATACTTCCATCCAACACTCAATAATGATCTAAGTCTTTTCAAGGAGAGGGCATCAAAACAAAAAATAAAAATAAAATGAATAGAGAATTTTGAATTGTAAATGTGACTGTGAGTTAAAGTACGACTGACTTGCCTTAAAGTGATAAAAACACAATTGAAGACTGATTTAAAGGGCTCAATTCAAGCTATAATGATATGTCTTCCACATATGAAACTCTAACTTCCAATCATCATATTTCTGTTTTTTTTTTCTTTTCTTGACATAACTACACAAGATATTCATATTACACATATTAATTAGTCAAAGCATGAAATAAATATATGATGTAAACTTTTTGTTCTAATATTTATCATAATAACAAAAAATCATATAGGTTACCAAAAATAAGAAATACATAATAAAATCTCACACACCTAAAACATATCTATATATCAATCATTGGTAATAAAATTTACGGTAGTTTAAATAATCATGAATATGATTTTTAAAAAGTTATAATTGATATATTTTGAGTTTCTATGAAGGGAAAATTATAATAAAGGACCTAAGAAAAATAATATTTATTAAGAAGGACCATAAAAAGTGGTAATTATTTTAAAGGACCAAAAATTAAAACATTAAAATAGAAAGACTAAATTGTCCTTAATCAGATTTTCTATATTATCTCTAATGAAATCAGAATCTAATTGATTTTTTTTTTATACGTAGAATCTGATTGATTGAAAATAATAAAGGGTGAAGGAGCGTTTTTGCCAATCAACTATTACGCCAGGAGCGATTTTGCCAACTATCTTTTAATGGGCCCAAAAATGCCAAATAACAATTAAATATGACAAAAAAATACAAATCCGTTTAATGAACAGTGACACTGTCTGTTGCCATGCCACGCGGAGCGCCACGTGGGATTTCTGATGCCAGCTCGTTCACCTATGTGGAAATGTGAAGGAGCATTTTTGCCAATAAACTATTACGCCAGGAGCGTTTTTGCCAATAAACTATTACGCCAGGAGCTATTTTGCCAATTAACTTTTAATGGGCCCAAAAATGCCAAAGAACAATTAAACATGTCAAACAACTACAACGCCTTTTAAGGAACAGTGACGTCCGTCTGTTTGCACGCCACGAGGGATTTAGGTGCTTTCCACGTGGGATTTTGGCTCACTTATGTGGAAATTTCATTGCCCAGGTGGCTTTTGTGTTTTTTTTTTTTTTTGTTGAATCCCTATATTTTTACCCAAACCGAACTTGCTTGACAGACGAATCCTTCCACAGAGGTATCCTTCGACACCCGAGAGCGAGCACCTAAATGTTGGGGCCTTTTTAGGATTTTTTTTTTCTCCAAAAAGAGCCCTTAAATGAATTTTCCCTTTCTTATTTTTCTGTTTGGATTATTTTATTTATTTATTTATTTGATTTTTCATTTTAAACTACCTTGTGAGGTAGTCTAAGTACCTCTCAAGGTAACTACGCATTTTTTTTAATTTTTTCAATATCATTTATTTAAAAAAATAAATAAAAATAATTATTACAAAAAAAAAGCAAGGTCAGCATCAGTACCTTGCAAGGTGCTGGTAAGTATAATTAAAAACTAAACAAATTAAAAATAATCATATTACCTTGGGAGGTCGCTAGCGAGGTACTCCTTTGTATAGTTTTAAAAAATAAATCAATAAAAATAATTATTATAAAATTAAAAAAATGCAAAAAATTTAAAAAACCTACGGTACCTCGCGAGGTACTGCTCAGTATAATTTTTTTTAAAAAAATTGTTGATAATTATAATTAAAATAAAAGAATGAAAAAAATCCTACAATACCTCACGAGGTACTGGTAATATAATTTTTTAAAAGATAAATTCATAATTATAGTTATGATAAAACAAAAAATTAAAAAATCGCCATAGTACCTCGCGAGGTACTGATGCTGACCTCGCGAGGTTTTGCTGTCAATGTAATTTTTAAAAAATAAATAAATAGTACGTAATAATTATTATTAAAAAAAAAAGCCACAGTACCTCGAGGTCAGCACTGCTTCAGTATTATACACACACACACACACACACACATATATATATATATATATTAATTTTTTTAGAGTTTTTTGTAATTTTATTTTTATTTACTTATTTTTTTAAAAAAAAAAACCTTGCGAGGAACCAGTATAATTTATTTTAAAGTACCTCGCTCTCGGGTGTCGAAGGATACCTCTGTGGAAGGGTTCGTCTGTCAAGCAAGTTCGATTTGGGTAAAAATATAGGGATTCAACCAAAAAAAAAAGAAAGAAAGAAAAACACAAAAGCCACCTAGGCAATGAAATTTCCACATAAGTGAGCCAAAATCCCACGTGGAGAGCACCTAAATCCCGCGTGGCGTGCAAACAGACGGACGTCACTGTTCCTTAAACGGCGTTGTAGTTTTTTGACATGTTTAATTGTTCTTTGGCATTTTTGGGCTCATTAAAAGTTAATTGGCAAAATCGCTCCTGGCGTAATAATTTATTGGCAAAAACGCTCTTGGCGTAATAGTTTATTGGCAAAAGCGCTCCTTCACATTTCCACATAGGTGAATGAGCTGGCATCAGAAATCCCACGTGGCGCTCCGCGTGGCATGGCAACAGACGGTGTCACTGTTCATTAAACGGATTTGTATTTTTTTGTCATATTTAATTGTTATTTGGCATTTTTGGGCCCATTAAAAGATAGTTGGCAAAATCGCTCCTGGCGTAATAGTTGATTGGCAAAAACGCTCCTTCACCCAATAATAAATGGAAAGTTTCAGTATGGGTCTTCGTATGCCACTGATCAATATGACCCTATTACTCCTGTTGAAAAATTAAATAAATTTATATCATTAAGTTTTGTATAAATATATTGAATGAAACCTCCTAAAATACTTAATGATATAAATTGATTTAATATTTCATTTATTTTAAGATTAATTTTTTTAATATATCATATTTTTCAATTCAAAATTATTATATTTAAATTTGAATTTGAATTTTTAATATTAAAATGTAACTTTAATATAAATTTGGAATATTCTAAGGGTCATGATAATATTTTTATCTGTAAGGTTTACTTTTTCGGTACCTTTCCACAAGTTCTTGACTTCTTGAGTGAAAATTAAAGGATTCATGACATGTTTGTGGAAGATTTGTTGTGACACCGTTGTTTTTAAATTTATTTAAATGTATCATTTTTTTCCTCTGGAAAAAAAAATAATTAGCATTTTTTTCCAAAAGAAAACCCATTTCAATGATAAAATTTTGAAAAAAAAAGGGGGATCCCATTCCAAAAGAGTAAACAGCATGCAGATTTTATAAGGGCAAAAACAGGAGTAACAGGGTCATATTGATCGGCGGCATAGGAAGACCTATACTGAAACTTTCCATTTATTATTTTCAATCAATTAGTACGTATAAAAAAAAAACAAAAAAATCAATCAAATTCTATAGAAAATCTGATTAAGGGCAATTTAGTCTTTCTATTTTAATGTTTTAATTTTTGGTCCTTCAAAATAATTACCACTTTTTATGGTCCTTCTTAATAAATATTATTTTTCTTAGGTCCTTTATTATAATTTTCCCTTTTATGAAATTAAAAATGTATCATACTTATATTATTAATATAAATTTTTATATTTTATTATTTTTTCAAAATAATATGTTAAATAAATAATCTCACATTTTACACATGTTTGAAATTTTTAAAACGATTTATAATTATAATTAATATTTATATTGTATGATTTTTATTCTAAAATTGTTTTAACAAAAATCAGTTATTTTAGATATTAAAAATTTAAAAAGAAACAATATAAATAATATTTATATATATATATATATATAAGTTTTGCCCCTCCAATTAAATGTCAAACTTATGAGTTTAACTAGACCAGTTATAAAGATGTAAGCTTGTATCGTACACTCGTAAAAATCTACTTTTATAATATTTATAATAAAATAATGAAAATTAAAGAAATGGTGACAAATTGATTTAGACATATTTGAATTTATATAATTGAAATTAAATTCACAAACATTCACAATTTTTCATACCCAATAATAAAATGTTTTATGAAATTCATATATAAAGTTATTAGGCATGATCAAATAGAAAATGTTAATACAAGTTTAAGAGTGAGTTAAAACAATTGTTAAGTTAAAAACATAAATTTGGTATATGAACTTGCAAGTTAAATCAAATTTATAGTTAGCACAAGTTTAAGGGTTAGTTAACATGATTTTATTAAAAAAAAATAGTAAATTCAAAGAACTAACTTATGAGTTTAATAACTGAGCTCCACCCCATGGATTTTAAATATTGATCAATGAAAAGAAATAGGGAAAATTACGCGTAGGTCCCAAGGAACTAAAAAAATTACAAAAAAAATCCCTTGAAATCACCAAATTACACAGAAGTCCCAAGGGACTTTTTTGATATTATTTGTATGGAAATAAAATTCAGGTTTTTAAATGTTGTTGTAAATACATGCATTTCCTGTTGTAAATGGTCAATTTTTAAATTTTATTGTAAATACAGTACTTCTTGTTATAAATCTATGTTTTTTCTATTGTAAATGACCTCTCTATGTTCAAAATACAGGTATTAAATGTTGCTGTGAATATATGCATTTCCTGTTGTAAATGCATGCATTTTCTATTGTAAATTGTCAAATTTTAAATTTTGTTGTAAATACAACACTTCCTGTTGTAAATTTAGATTTTTCTGGTTGTAAATGACCTCTCTACATTCAAAATCTAGATGTTTAACTATTGTTATAAATACATGCATTTCTTGTTGTAAATACATGCATTTTCTATTGTAAATGGTCAGGTGTTTAAATGTTGTTGTAAATATAGACATTTCCTGTTGTAAATATATGCATTTCCTGTTGTTAATACAAATAATATCAAAAAAGTCCTTTGGGACTTTTGTGTAATTTTGTGATTTCAGGGAACTTTTTTGTAATTTGCTTTGTTCCTTGGGACTTGCGCGTAATTTTTCCAAAGAATATTGTCTCATATATTGATTGATTTTATGTAAATTAAATGAAAAGGAAATCAAACATATTTGTCATAACATTTTAAGATTCAAAGAACTTAATTATGATATTCATAAATTATTCTAATTCAAGTAATTAAATGTAGGAACATTCATATGTACTAATTTATTGACTTTTAGAAATGAATATCATAATGTTAATAAAGATACAGTATAATTTATTTATGAGTATTTATTGTCTCCATCATTTTTAAGTCTTGTAGACAAGTGTTTTTCCCAAAGTAGCAAACGTTTTCCGCACACAAGTTTTATTAGTACTATTTTATTACATGGTATGATCGTATTCTATTAACAATCAAATTTTTAAATACAAAAAAATCAATTTTTAGATCAATCATCTTGAACACGCATAAATAAAAATAAATGAGAAGATTTTTTCCACTAACTCTTCTCTCTAAATTTTTTATTGCCTTATTTGTCAGTTTTATAATAAATATAATAATATAGTAATATATATTCAGAAGAAAATTACAATTTGTTCTTGAGCTTATGTTTAATATTAGATCATCAATGGACTTTATAGGACAAATTGTTGTTGCCTTCTTAGATATCCTGAAACTCAAACTTGTGTTCTCAACATTTTATCTATAAGGGGGTAAAGTTGCTTACCACATTAACTAGCAAGTTGTTGGTATTCACACCTTGATTTAGACGGTTTAAATTTAAAAACTTTTAGAGTCATTTTGAATTACCGTTGGAAAAGTAAGTTTACGCAAATTGAAATAAAACTTCTTTCACAAACTTATCTCATATATTGTAAATTACGTTGGAAAGACAGTTTCTACCGCTAATCCAAACAAGAATTTAATCTTTAATTTTTTTCATTATAAATTTATTTTTTAAGAAGTGAAAATTGTAAAATTATCGTTATTTGAGATTTGGTATCGATTAAAAATTTATTTATAATATATAGTAAATTTAAATATTTCCCCTATCAAAATTAGGGCCTATTTGGATAGGCTTTTTATAAAAGTGTTTTTTTTTTTGTGTTTATTTTTTAAGCTCCAAATTAGAGTTTTTTTAAAAAAGTAGCACTTTAACTTTTTTTTTGTGACTTTTGCTTTTTCAAAAAAATATCATCTAAACACATAAATTAATTTAAAAAGTATTTTTTTTACGTTAAAAAAGTACTTTTTTTCTTAAAAAAACCTATCCAAATGAGCCCTTAATCTATACATCCAAATAAACAATAAACACTCTGTACTCATTTTTAATCTTGCAAATTTGAAATAAAAAATGATATTGATGAGCATAAACTGCGTTTGACGCCATAAACATACCAGAAAATTTTTGTCATGGCGCTGGACATATGTGGGGTCAACCTAACAATCAACCTCGATCTTCTTGCAATAAATTGCTTAGTCTCACGTACTCCAAATCCATACAATTGTGATCCGCCCAAATCAACGCGTTTTTAATTCCTTGCTTCCATTATCCATGGCGACTTTTCAATCCTCCACCGATTGCCACTAGAGATTTTCCTTTAAATCTGCAGGAGGCCATACCAATTCTTCTTCTATCATATCTCTGTTGTTCCTAGTGGCCACACGACGACCCTAGCCTTCTCCTGGGGGCCCTTCTTTCATTCAAACTATGTTCTTTCATGAGCAAAATCCGAAAATTTCTTGAATACCCAGAAGCGAGGTTTCATCATAGTGTCGTTTAGAGTGCCCCATTTCAATTAATGTCTGCACCATTCCCCTTCGTTGTTCTTCAGATTTTCCCCAATATATTAGATTAGTCGGTGACTTTGGTGTAGGAGATTGAAGATGTCTTCGATTCGATTTGATGCCTCCAAGTCGTACTACACCACAGGCAGTCTTGTGGTTGGGTATGCTCTATGTTCTAGCTTGCTTGCGATCATTAACAAGTATGCCATCACAGTGTTCAATTACCCTGGCCTTTTAACTGCATTACAGTACCTCACTTCGGTTCTCGGAGTTTGGGTTTTTGGGAAGCTGGGTCTTTTACACCATGACCCTTTCACTTTGGAGATGGCCATGAAGTTCTTGCCTGCTGCTGTGATTTTCTTTCTAGCAATCTTTACCAATACCAATCTCCTCCGGCATGCCAACGTGGATACTTTCATAGTGTTCAGATCTCTGACCCCTCTTCTTGTTGCGGTGGCTGACACTACTTTCAGGAAGCAACCATGCCCGTCGAAGCTCACATTCGTATCGTTGTTGATCATTCTTAGTGGAGCTGTTGGGTATGTAGCCACTGATTCTGCCTTTAGTGCGACAGCATATTCATGGGCATTTGCTTATTTGGTGACAATCACTACTGAGATGGTTTATATCAAACATATGGTCATGAATCTTGGGTTGAACACATGGGGTTTTGTGCTGTACAATAATCTCTTGTCTCTTATGATGTCTCCCATATTTTGGTTTCTGACGGGTGAGAATTTTCTAGTGTTTACTGCTTTGAGATCAAACGCGGGGAATTTATTCGACTTAGTCGCATTTTCTTTCGTATCGTTGTCCTGTGTATTCGGTTTGCTCATCAGTTTCTTCGGCTTTGCGGCTCGAAAAGCTGTTTCTGCAACAGCATTTACTGTAACTGGGGTGGTTAACAAGTTTCTGACTGTGGCCATCAATGTGGTTATTTGGGATAAGCATGCTAGCCCTTTAGGTCTAGTTTGTTTGCTTTTTACAATTGTTGGGGGAATTCTTTATCAACAATCAGTCACTGGACCTAGTACTGCTCCAACACAACGTGACACACTGGTTTCTAAGCAATCAGATATTGGACATGATGATGCCAATAATTTGGAGGATGGGAGTGAAGGAAAAGACAAATCTGGTCAACATGCTTCTATATGACAATTTTATAATATTTGTAGCCTAAATGCATTTCTAAGCTATGCATTTGCTGTCTTTTCTCTAGCAATAACAATGTTTGAGATCCTTTGGAAAATGAGTTATCATGTGTGATATGAAACTGCTATTATTCTTGATTAAAGTTGCCTACTATTTTATGGTTTGTTTCACATATTTCTGTTTGCTCTGTTATCTTTATAAGCCCTGACATCAGCAGATAAAGAACTACTAGATTCATTATTATATCTCTGTTTTGATTCCCCCCCCCCCCCCCCCCCCCTCTTAAGCGTCTCTAGCTGGGGATTGCGATTTAGGAGGATTCTCATTTGCTCACTTTTAACTGTCAGCTTAGTATCATTTCTCGTGCCTACTACCCATCGTAAATCATCTCAAGTTTGCTCAAAATCATGTTAGTTCCATGTTTTTGGTGGCTATCACAAGATATTCCATTTTACACTGAATTTACTGTAACCTTATCAATTTTTGCGCTTCTATGGCTTGTTATATTGCCACACAAGCCATTGTTAAGCAACAACAGAACGTCCCCTGCTTTGACGAAACCAAATTAATTTCTCTAGGATCAATAGAAGATCTCTTTTCCTCTTTCAGTCTCAAATAAAGCACAAGTGTCACCCTGATAGCTATATACCTGTATGACACTAGTTTGGAGGAGGCAAGTGGGGTTATCCAGAAATTGAACTCGTTTTTAGGATAGTTACCGCAAAACATGAGGAGGCTATGCATTGGTTTCTTGAGAGTGACACTGTCTTATGGATTATTCTGATATATATACACACATGTATATTTATTGGTTGTCATTGGATATAACTAACGAAATGTCTGTTTTATAATGCTTGCTGATTGTACCATATCAGTTACTACCTGCATAAACAATGTTGCCTCCAAGTATTTGGTCTTTGATGAGTTACTTTAGTTAATAGTATCAGCATCTTTTTTCCTGTTCTGTATGATAAAAATTTTTGGTGGGTGCTTTAATTCTAGTTCTTGTTGAGTTTCTCCGGGACTAGTTGTGAGCTTTAGGTTCTGGTTCCTTGCATCTAGTTCTTCTCAAGTTATATTTATAAAATTTTCGAGTGTGGATTTCTCTATACTTGTTTACTATCAGACTAAGTCGTTCACTGTTCAAATAATTTTGGTGAGCGGATACTTTAATCACTTAGAACGTAATTCCCCATAAATCTCTCAAACATCATTTCTCAGCTTTAAGAGGGTTACCTGACTTCAACTTATCAAACTAATTCTTCCTCTTCACCTTTCTTATCTTCACTTCCCTAAAATTATGGTCATAAAGCTTTTCATGAGTTGAAATAGTTATCTTGAAGACATATATATATATATATATATATATATATATATATATGTATGTATGGGGTTATCATTTATCATGTCACTTGACATAAGGTTATGTCAAGTCACCCCAAAACTACATCGTTTTGGGATTAGATGATATAATAAACTCTCAAAACGACGTAGTTTTGGGGTTAGGAGAATTAATAAAGGATCTTTTGGTAAGATTCATATAATAAATACAAAAACAAAAATATAAAAACATCTCTTATGAATTCCCTTAACTTTCAAAACGACGTAGTTTTGGGGTGACTTGACATAATCTTATGTTAAGTAACATAACAAAGATAAACTCTCTCTCTCTATATATATATATAGCCATGCATGATTAATTGTTCAATCATCTTTCTGATGCTCCCAAGCAATATTAAAGAAACCCGTCGTTCATGAGAAATTTTGAGAACTTTTCCAACAAAAACTAGGACCGTATTTTCCAAACAGTTTCTCTCATCTCCATTATCATTTCTTTTTGAACTCAAGTTTTCATATTTCTTGAATCTTACACTCGGGGCTAATGCTTGTGTAGCTGATCTGGAACTTGAGGAGGAAGCGGGGAAACAAAAAGAACTTGAAATTTTTAAGGGCTTGTTTGGTATGTGAGGAGGGAAGAGAAAGTGAACAGAGAGAATTTTTGGAGGTTGGATTAAAAAAATTTGAGAAGTGGGATCAATTTTCTTTACTCTTTAATCTTATATACTCTATTAAAATTTTATACCCCTACTTTTCCAAATTTATTAAATTCAACTCCTAAAATTTTAGAGTTTTTTTTTCCCTTCTAGATTAGTCAAGTGTGGTAACATTAAATCACTCAATATGGTTGGACCAACTATAAAAATCACTCAATACGAGATATAAAAACATATCTCTTAGTGGCACCAGCTAAGTACTCTATTATGGTTGGGTGCTTTCGCAGGTCTATTGATAGGGGACCACTTGTTTATTCTCCAATGCATTGATATGTCCTTTCTTTCATTCTATTTTTGTGACAAAAAATAGTTTAAATTACTGTCATAGGATTTATAATAATGACATCGGACTTGAATATTTTCTTTTCTTTTTGTTTTTATTTTTGGACAATTACTTTTTCGGTCCATAGTTTTAACCTGTCCTCGAAATCCCACCGAGTTTCCTTTGTGACGCCACAATGGACGTCCTTTGGAGGAGGATAGCAAAGAGGAATCAATTAGATCTTTATGTGTGTAAGGTTATTAAATCTGGACTGAACATTAACTGATTGAGGTATTGAGTTAATGGTTAGTGAGCGAGATTAGAGTTAATTTGGTGTTAACACTGAGCAAAATTGGTAAGAAAGTAAAGATTTAAAGATTCTTAACATAAAATTTTAAATAAAATTTAAAAAATCGAATTTAATTTTTTTGGAAAAAAAAGATAATGAACCGGTTAGCTTGCCAGTTCGCTGGTTTTCCAAGTTCAACTGGTCGGTCTAAGTTTAATAATACTGTGTGTCTTTGACATCACGTTAATTTATAACCCTAATATGGCTTCTTTGGTTCAAAATGCCACTTAAAGCCCCAACTATCCTCTATCTCATGTTTGGCATACTGATTGAGTGATCTTGTTTTTGGTCCAATGGTGAGGTAAAAGCATAAGAAGGTTTTTAATTGCTTTTGGTCCAATCACGAAGGGAAAATGAGAGGAAACAGAGAGATGGGATAAAAGCAAATCGCCTAATTGGACCTGGCTTTAATATAAAAAAAGAAGGAGATTAAATTACTTTAGAAGACCCAAGCACAGATAGCTCATAGATAGTACGATGCATCATTTGTACATTGCATATGTACACAAAACCAATCCAAATATAAAATCACAATACACTATTTGATTTTTACCCAAAATTAAGTTTTCAAAAGTCAAATGAAATAAAACCCAAATCATCTTGGACGTTGGGGATTTTCAGCTTGTAATAAGCATGATTAAATACATATCTCACTCATGTATGTGCTCTGTGCACTTCTAAATTGTGAGTGGTTAACATAGAATCAGAAAACGGTATTTCATAAGTGCGCGCTTTAAGAAGGTGATGAAGCTGGAATATGTTACTCATATTTCCTTCTGCCAAAGCAGCTGAGAGTGAAGAGATATATACATGAGCGACATGCCCAAGTGTTGCATAGCTTTGGCTACCTAACTTCCTATCTTCTATTTCTGGTGAGGGTGTTGGGACTAGTTATAGGGATGTATTGTACTCCCTCCGGTGCTTAATATTGAAGGAATTGAAGAACTATTTCCTTTTTTTAAAGATTAAATGAGCTGAATAAATTAGATTAAAATATCTATATTCATCTTTTTTTTTTGGAACTAATTTATCTGACCTATAAACTAATATATAATCTAATAATACATAACATGCATATGTAATGATTAAATAATTGATTTAGTTTTTTTAATCTCTAAAAAAATCAGTTGGTTCTTACATTAATCATGGGAAGTATTGTAATATGGGTAAAGGAGAAAAAAATACACATGCTTTACCCTCAAGAGCACCCACTATCATATGTTTTTTTTTAGAACAAAAATATACATGTGGTTATAAAAAAGGTGCAAAATTCACAACTCACTGTTAAATATAACGTTTTTGACTAACAGATTCGTGAAAGGAGGGAAAATGTGGAAGAGCTGTGTGTATAGGCCTGTTTCGAATCCAGTAAACTGAGGAAGCTGTGATCATTCTCATTCAACATGCTCTGCTCAGACCATCCACAAAATACAACCTCCCATCCACTTAACTTGTGATATAGAAACACAAAAAGCAAAACTGGAATTCGTAAAGAGCAAGAGAGAGTAATCCGATAAAAATTACACACACATCAAGGACAAATAATAAAGCAGAAAACAGAAGGTAATTGAGGACGATGAGGAGAAAAGGGATGACCATGATGCGCATAAACGTATGCCCTCCTCCACGAGTAAATATGATCACCGGGCTTCAGATCTTCCCGATCGATCCTGTTCAAGGTCACTCTAAGTATCTCGTTCATTTGGTCACCAACAACAGATCTCTCTCTCCTAACTCTCGGATTGTTAATTTTTATGGCCAAAAGAAGCAATAGAAATAAATAACTCTCACTATTGGAAAAGGAGAGGGAAAGAGAAAGGAATCACGCGAGGAGGAAAGTGGAATGTGGAATAAACGCAAACGTTTTTGTTCATTCCTTCGTCGCTATGTCGGTGTTTGGGAGAATAAGAACATACGATCCACTGGCACTCATCGCCATATATTTGCCGAATGATGATGATGATGATGATGATGATGATGATATATATATATATATATATATATATATATATATATTTGCGGATTCATCATTGCGATGAGTGGGCGTCTCTGAGTTGGATTCATCATCATTGCCTGGAAAAAAAACTTTTATATTTGCCTAGAACTGGTACCCATCACCATATTGAAACAAAAGGTCAGACCCTTCGATGATTCTTCCGGTTTCTTGTTTACCTTCCTGTTTCATCCGTTATGGTTGATGAATTCAAACTAGTTTTAGGCTACTTACTCACTCATTTGAATGATGTTACTGTTAAGGGTATGCAAGGAGAGTATAAGAATTTATAATGCCTGATTTTATAATTTCATGCCTGCTACTAGTAACCCTCTCGCATTCTGTTCACCTTTTGCTTAAAAGTTAATAGGTTCTCCTGACGATGCCAGTCTGGGATTTCTCCGAAGTGAAAACGCCAGAAGATATGTTCGACAACTTCCACAAAGGAAGCAGAAATTCTCGGCCAGATTCCCTAACATGTCTCCCGAGGCATTGAATCTTCTAGAAAAGATTCTCGTCTTTGATCCCAACAAACGCATTACAGGTATTCCAGAAGAATTCAAGTTTCAACTTTCAAATACATCTTTATTTTTTTTCCGCACTGAATATAATTTCCTTTATTTATTTGATATTTAAATGCTACGCTCACTTGTTTGCAGTTGATGAAGCACTGAGTCACCCATATCTTTCATCACTTCATGACATGAATGATGAGCCAGTCTGTCCTAGGCCATTCAGTTTCGATTTTGAGCAGCCAATATGCACTGAAGAGCAAATCAAGGAGCTCATCTGGAGGGAACCAGTGAAGTTCAATCCTGATCCAGCTCATCATTAGAAAATTCTTACATGTCTGTATAAATACATCGAGATAAACTTCTTTCGCCTTAGACACATTGCTTCCCCATGGCATCCGGATGAATTGCTCGGAATAGAATTTGACCTCTATTCCCCGTAATTTAGCCATAAACCAACTTGGACATGAAGGGAAGTTTCTTCAGGAAGATGGACAAACACTACAAACCTGTTGGACGTGATAGAAATCTATACAAGTTATATAAGCTATTGTATTATATTGAGTCTGCTTAACGAGGGAGAGGCCATCGAGGAGCATTATAGGATTAGCAGAAACTTTGGATTGATCATGGATTGTTTTCCTAGTACCTGACAATAATCTTGCGAAACTGTTTTCCAATCTCATCATTTAGTTCTCGCTCCATTTGTTTGTTTTGAAGTTCTCTAAATTGGTTCATTGATATGAAGTTTGAGTAACAGTGAAACCAGTACAGCTGGACTAAGACTAACTATGAAAATGCTTTACGGCGGAAATTTTCTTGCAGTACACGACAAGGCCAAGTCTAACACAGCGTTCTGATGAAAAAGATTGTCTGCTTACTATTATATATTTGTTCTTATTCTACACTTGCAAAATGAAAATAAAAAAGAAAAAAATGAATTTCACACAGGTGGCGAAATGAAACAGGAATGCCTGTTCATCATTGACTTGGACCTTTTTCATTGTTTTAAGTTGTTCTCGTCCAGATTTTTTGCTCCGGTTGGATTCATCATCATTCGGCAAATATATATAGCATGTTGAATGAGAGTGATCACAACTTCCTCTGTTTACCAGATTCGAAACAGAGCTATACACACAGCTCTTCCACATTTTC
Organism: Acacia crassicarpa; assembly: GCA_034222035.1. Taxonomy (NCBI): domain Eukaryota; kingdom Viridiplantae; phylum Streptophyta; class Magnoliopsida; order Fabales; family Fabaceae; genus Acacia; species Acacia crassicarpa. The sequence goes on from JAWXYG010000008.1 coordinate 24,689,120, forward strand.
CCTCCTTTCACCCATCTGTTAGTCAAAAACGTTATATTTAACAGTCAACGTTGTTTGTTTTAACTGTGGTGTGACTTTTGCACATTTTTTTTATAACTACATGTGTATTTTTGCTCCAAAAAAAAATATATGGTGCTAGGCGTTCTTGAGAGTAAAGTACATGTGTATTTTTGCTCCTTTACCCTTGTAATATTGATATAAAAGTTTGCCATAGTGGACTTGCAAGCACGAGATATTATTAGAAGAGATGGAATAGAGAAGAACTTTTTGCGGGAAATGATCAATGTTAACTTGGTGGGTTTTTTAGGGTTAATGTGTAAATTTGTTCTAAAAGTTTTCACTGAGAATAATGTTGCTCTTAAAGTTTTTTTAACTTTAATGTTACCCGAAATATTTAAAACATAGTAATGTTTCTTCGTACCATTAAAAAAACTAAAATTGATTATTAAAAAATTGACATTAATCGTTAACATTTTAGCAGTAACGAACAAAATTGCTCCATTTTAAAACTTATATGACAACAATTAATCTAAAAGAACTTTAATATTGATTATCAATGAAAACTTTTAAAGCAAATTTATACCTTAATTTTTTTTGGAAATGAAGTATGCATTTAAACAGTGTCTTTTTGGCCACCCAGACAGATGTAAAGCTTTCTTAAATTGATCTGACCCCCTTTTGATTTGTTAATTTTCTATGGAATACCTGTGGAGCTTACTTGGAGCGAGGTCAACAATTTAATGATGTCAGCAACTTTTTTGCCACTTAAGGATTAATTTATTAAATGAAAATAAGATCAAAGATTGATTTTTAATCATGCTAAAAGTTTATTTTCCTAAGCATGAATGTCTTTCTATTGGATGCAATTCTATTTGAAGTACTGTCAGACACTAAATGTGGGCATTTCTCCTAACAGAAATTCAAAACTTGCTTCGTACTTTGTGAGGGACCATCCCTTTCAATTAGGCCCAACCTCATTTCTTATCATATGAAAAGTTTAGAGACTTATGAAAATACAAATTATTTCAAGATAAAATAGACATGAGACCCATTGAGCCCATTACATGGTAGATAGTGAAACAAGGGAGCCCAATAAGTATCCGGATAAGTAAGAAAAACTACCCTCGTCCTTGGGTTCAACTGACAAAAAAGTTGGACATTCTCACCAAAAGAAGGAAGTTCAATTCTGGAGTTGGTCAAGGTGTTGAGGGATGCATCTTAGCTTCTGCATGTTTAGGTAAACACTTGAGGGTAATAGATGACTTGCCCTACCCAATATTGGTATCACTGAGGAGAAAAGGAGATTTCGTCCTGCCCTTAAATCATAGATGAGTCTAATCCCTTTCCTTAAATTTGTTATATCAAAAAAAAAAAAACATAGGAAATAACAATATAGAGTTGGTTTAATAGTGTAAGGCCTTGCTAGACTTCTCTAAGTCTCGAGTTCGAGTCTCAGAGGAGATATTTGTGTCGAGAGGGGTAGCTCGAAACCTTAAACCAGCAATAAGATGATAATATAAAAAATCGTGGGGAAAAAAGTAAGAAAACTAAAACTATAACAGCTAAAATAAGATACCGTAAACTAGAGCTGGGAATCAGGGCCGGCCCGGCCCGGCCCTACAAGGCCTGGCCCTCCAGGGCTTAGGCCCAACAGGGCCTGAGATAAGGAAAACATCTATTTTTCAAAGCCCGGCCCGATAGTACCAGGGCCAGGGCCGGCCCTACAGGGCCTGGAAATTACTATTCGAAATTTTAATTATTTTTTTTCTAGGTTTTTTCCAAAGAAATATAATTAGTAAATTGCAACCATTAAAGTTCTAATCTATCAAATAAATATTATCAACATTAATATCTAAACAATACAAATCATCCAACAAATAAACACATTCATTAATTCGTAATAAAAAAACAAACTATTGTCCACAATTAACTCACATAAAACTTAAGAAGTATTAAACTAAACAACATTAGATAACTCACATAAAATATAAAAGCATACCACTATCATTGTCAATTGTCACCTTCTTCATCACTCTCATCAATTTCATAGATATTTGATTGTGCTTCACTTTGAGCAGAAGGCTGTGCTTCAGGAGTAAAAATGTTATGAATTTCTTCTCCCACATCATGAACACATCCATAATAATCATTATCTGCAACAAATAATATGCCAAATCATAAAATCAGAGTATAGTTATTATGTATTTATATATGTGCCTCCTAGCCTCTTCCTCTTGGCACTCTTTGACTAATTTTTTTTCTTAAAAAAATGAAAATGCTACAGTAACAGGGCTTGTAGGGCCGGCCCGAGGCCCTACAGGGTCGGCCCGATAAAGCCCGAGGCCCTACAGGGCCGGCCCTGCAGGGGCAAATTCAAATTCCAAGCATATTTTTCAAGCCCGAGCCTTACAGGGCCAGGGCTTAAAAGGGCCGGCCCGATTTCCCGGCTCTACCGTAAACCCAAAAAGACCTTGCATCTGTAAGTAGGCCCAAACATTAGCAATATGTACTCCATCCCACCTTCATGCACAAGCTCTCTAGGAGATCCAACACTCTTAAAAGTCATCCAACGAACGTGATCCCAAACTTGCTTAAAAATTAACGCCATTACGAGGTATCGAGTCGACCCAATGTCTCACGACCTGTGCACTCAACCGTCAAACTTGAGTCTATGGTTTGTCTTGGTTTTGGATCAGCCTGATGCCATCAGCTCTTCGGCTTTCACTTAAGTTGATCCCATATATTGGGCATGATGTGGTAATATGCTCCATTTGTAATATGTTACATGGGGCAACCAAAGAAATTGAGGTGTGAGCTCGAGATAAATATATTAAAACATGTATGAAAACTCACATTATATATGAGTTCTGAATAGTATGACTTACTGTATAATATGAGTATACATCCTAGCTTATTAAAATGAATTTAATCGATTATGTTCTCCCCGGTTAAAAAAAAAAAGATCGAGTTATCTTCCGAAAAAATTAGAATATATACCATGTTTTAGTACAGTGGTCAATGCATAAATATTAAGGACATTGACATTAGTATATTTTTGTATGCATAAATATAATTTTTAAAAGGATGATCCTTAATCTGATCTTCTTATTCAACCTAAATATGATTTGTCTTGACATATTTTTGGACATAGAAGTTTAAAGCAACTTTTTGGCTTTTAATTAGAAAAGGAATGGTAGGGCCGGGGTTTTGGGGTTATTGTACCTATGACTTTATATCACAATTTGTTTGTAAGAATTGTTATTTATTTGTTTATATTTATCAAGGTTCTTCGTTAATAACTGTGAGGGATGCTATTTTTTAAAAACTTTTTTTAGGCTAATAGTGCCCAAATAATTACATTTTTACATCTTATAAAAATAAAACCAAAAAATATTACCCTATGATTGATGGTTTGAGATTTGTTGTGAATTTTGGAACTTTTTTTCATTCAATTTGAATGAATCAAAAGTTTCAAAAATTTGCAACATAACTTAGATCATCATGCTACTTGTCACCAAAGGAGTAGCCTAAATTATCTGAATGTATGTCAGGATCATGATGGCCAATCTTATACTCATCAAGAATGATTTTGGACTTCTTGTTCATACTCAACAAATACCTTACCAGCTTTATCACAACATGGTTAATAGGTTGTCCATAACGCATCCTTGCCTCTACTTGAGAGAGCAGAGGATGTAGAGGCGAAGGTGGAGGTTGTGGAGGTAGAGCAGAATGAGGAGAAGGAGGTGGAGGAGGAGGATGACACCAGGGATTTTCTAACAAGTCAACAACATGGTATTTCATCTTGGCAATTGAGTGAACAAAGGAGGGCGATGAAGAAATAGAACAAAAAAATATAAGCAAATGGGGATTTTAAATAGATTGAAAGTGATGGGTTTGAACTATCATGGAACAAGTTGGAAGTTGAAGAGGAGCAATCACATGCAGTATTGGGTAATGAATGGGTGCTTACTTATCATGCATGATCATCGAAGAACGAAGACATATGTATTATCATCAGTGTTGAGAAAGGGAAAGGTTTTGGATCTTAGTTGACATTAGTTTAAATTAAAGGGTATTTGGTTCTCGCATAGTCGAACCATCATTTATCGTTTCATGACGGTTTTTGCATAACAACCATCATTCTTGTGAAACAATATATATATATATATATATATATATATATATATATATATATATATATATATATATATATATATATATATGACAGTTACTAATTACAACTACTATATATTTTCTTGGTATTCTAATAAGTGACGGATATTACTTAATAACAATTATGTAATTGACCTTTTTTTTAATATAATTTTGGTGGTTGATTATGCAACCAACATTTTACGAACAAAATTAAAAAAACAAAAAAACAATGTAAATAATAATAATAATAAAACTACAAAAATGTTATGGAGATGTTTTAAGAATCTAATGTGTCATTTGATTCTTCCTTTTCCAATAACAAGTCCACCTACTCGTTCAAAGAGAAAACGAGAGTGTCAAGTTCCTTTAAGCACTTCTTTATGTGTCCTTGCTCTTGCAAGTTAACCTAGACCATAGATAGAGCTTGTAGGTTGCATGGACGAGCCTTCAATGCTTGTTGGTGAAGGGAGTTCACCATTCAATTTGTTCCCATATAATGAATCAAAATTTATCTTGTATTTGTCCATGATTTTGGTTGAGAACAAAAGCCTGAAGTTGGCTATAAAAAGTTGAAATAGAAGTGGAGAAGTAGAGTTCAGTTTTCATAGGTTTATATAGAGAAGGTTTCATATATTATTGAACTATTGTGTCCTATAATTTTGAAGATCAATTGTATTATATAGAGGGTTAAGGTGCATAATAGGACATAAACATGAAATTAGATAGGGAAAATTACACACAGGTCCCAAAGAACAGAGATATTTACATTTAAGTCCCTTAAATTCATGAAATTACACAGAAGTCCTTAGGGACTTCTGTGTAATTATTTGTGGAAGCAAAATTACTTTTTTGCCCAAAGGAGAAATAGCCTTTGGACCTCAAAATTTAAAAATCCAGGTTTTTAAAAGTTGTTGTTAAAATAGGAATTTGCTGTTGTAAATATAGAATTTCTTGTTGCAAATGGCCTCTGGACCTCAGAATTGAAAAAATCAAGGTTTTCAAAAGCTGTTGTTAAAATAGGAATTTGCTGTTGTAAATATAGAATTTCTTGTTGCAAATGGCCTCTGGACCTCAGAATTGAAAAAATCCAGGTTTTCAAAAGTTGTTAAAATAGGAATTTGCTGTTATAAATATAAAATTTCTTGTTGCAAATGGCCTCTGGACTTCAGAATTGAAAAAATTCAGGCTTTCAAAAGTTGTTAAAATAGGAATTTGTTGTTGTAAATATAGAATTTCTTGTTGCAAATGGCCTTTGGACCTCAGAATTGAAAAAAATCCAGGTTTTCAAAAATTGTTGTCAAAATAGGAATTGGCTGTTGTAAATATAGAATTTTTTGTTGCAAATGGCCTTTGGACCTCAGAATTGAAAAAATCCAGACTTTCAAAACTTCTTGTTAAAATAGCAATTTGCTGTTGTAAATATAGAATTTTTTGTTACAAACCTGGATTTTTTCAATTTTGAAGTCTAGAGGTGTTTTCTCCTTTGGGCAAAAAAGTAATTTTGCTTCCACAAATAATTACACGGAAGTCCCTAGGGACTTCTGTGTAATTTCATGAATTCAAGGGACCTAAATGTAAATATCTCTATTTCTTGGGACCTGTGTGTAATTTTCCCAATTAGATATCTTGGGCCGTGGTCTGTCATAAATAATAGTTGTTAGATGTCGATTTTGTTCCTACTTGAATTGGAATATGGTTGGAATTATATTCATTTCCAATCATTCAATTTGTAAGTCCAATTGAGTTGTTAAGAGCTTGTAGCTTAAACTGTCTTTTAAGTGGCGAATTGGATGGTGGGTAAGAGGAACAAATAGAGTGGATATGTGGGAAAAAAAATTAGACTAGATGTTATAAATATCAGATCTAACTTTAAATTAAGACAAGACTTTTAAGATCACATTTTAAAATATAAGGCCTAAATATTATTTTTAAGATCTTTTTTTTCCCCCGAAACAATCAATTTAAAAAAGTGAGACTTTTAAGACCTAATATTGCGTATAACTGGTCTTAAAGGTCATAAATTTTAGACCGGCTCTGTAGAAGATCAAGTCTTAAAAGTATGACCTTTTTAGACCTGATCTTTTTTGCAATCGATCTAAAGATTCAAACTTTTTAGACCTAATATAAGCCAAGCCATGTTTAAAAAGTTTGATTTTTTAATATAAGCCAAGTCAGGTCTAAGAAGTCTGACTTTTTAGACCTAATAGATGATCCACTATTCTAAAACGTATTTCTTAAGACTGATTGCTTAATCAGCCTAAAAAATAATAGACTTTTTAGACTGACTATATCAAGACCGGATGCAAAACTGGTTTAAAAAGCGATTTTTACCCTGTTTAAAAAGAGAATTTTGCACTAGTGTTATTTCCAAGAAAAGAGTTTAATTCATGAAAACCTTGTGTCTAATTTTAATGCATTAACCATTATACTGAAACAACTTACTAGGATAATGTTCTAGAACTCTAGTTATTTGGACTAACGAGTATGTGCCTCATTATTCATAAATCCCAATATTTTTTTCCTCCAACTAACAAGGGTCATCTCATACTTGAATCTTTCACTTGAATATCCCTATTTTTCAAGATACATTTCTAAGAGTCAAAATTATATATCAGTCAACAGCAAAAGTCATTATGCTCATTCTTTATATTGTGCTAAGTCTTTTTGGCTAATGCCTTATCCTTATGACTTTTGCTCTTGGAAAATTTTTTCAACATGTTAACTATAATGGTAGACATAAACTGAAGAACCTTAAGCATGCCTTCAACATGTTTCAACATGCCTTATCTTTTTAGCATAAGCATCGATTTTAAACATGTTTCAAAAATGAGTCTTCATGCCTTCAAAATCTCAATTTCATAATGAATTATCATGATTTGAAAATATGGCATTTAAAATAATTTACATATTTCCTCATCATTCCTTACAAATTTGATTTCATCGATAAGGTTCATATCAATGGAATATTTTCTATATGAAGTATATTTACAATTATCATTGTGAAAACAATATTTCGGTTTCATGTAATTGTTGTCCTTTATATGAATTAATTGGATAATTGTATGATTATACTTCTTGTATAATATGGTTCAATTATATAAGAGCAAGCATAAGAGTTATTATGACTAATATTAAGTGGGCTCAAAAGTAGTTGGGTACCAAAGCGCATGTATTTTTATTTATTTATTTATTTCTTGCAGGATCCCTTGTTCTTGAGCCGAAAAAGAGAGATAAACAGAGAAGGGATCACTAACAAAGTAACTCGAATGACTATCAAAGTAATAGCGCATCACTCGCATGATTTGTGAGGGAACTCGAGTGATGAAGTGAAAAGTAGACATCATTTAAGGGAAAACTTGAGTTAATCATAAAGGAACTCGAGTGATGAAGAAAGGCAAAACAACAAGGGAATCACTTGTGTGAGTGAGATAGTACTCAAGTCACATAAGACGTTCTCTCTCAAAAGGGGAACGAGTGCTCGCATTAAGCACTCAAGTGAGGTATTTTTAAAGTTAATCACTTGATGATATGAAGCAACACTCGAGTGAATTCCTATTAGTTAATGTTTTCGAGTGAAATCTTGCGATAATGGCAACCACTCAAGTGATTTTTCAAATCACTCGAGTGAAGGTGATTTTTCACATATAACTCAAGTGACTTAAAAATCCTCTCAAGTGCAAACTTCTGAAAAGTCAGATTATATCTAAACTTTTACTTTTACTCGCACTTAGACTCTCGAGCTCCCAAAACTACCAAAATCCTCTCAAATTTCAAACTTCTCAACTTTTAGTCTTGTAACTGTTGACCCTTTCTCTCAAATTAAAATCTCCGACCCCTCCATTCCCATTCCTCGCATTCTCTCTCTCCCCCTTCCCATTTTTCAATCATAAAACCTCTGAATAGCATCAACATTTTCAAAACTTGATTTCTCATCAAATCTTCAGATTCTCATATTTAATTTCTCAACAAAGATTCTAACAGCTTTTCAAATCCAGGAGAGCTCTAAACCCTATTCTTCATAATGATTTCTTAAGCTATGTATTCTTAAGGGGGAGCTTCACATTCACATATATTTCATATCTTAAAAGCTCATCTCCTTTATTTGAAGAAAATCTTTATAACATACTCATCTAAATTCACTGTCAATTGATTAAGTTTTGATGATAAATTGCTCTTTTATTTTCCTTTAATTATCTTAATTTAAAAATATCATATAAAAAGGAATATTTTGATACTTGATGGCACTAATAATTCTCATTTGCAAGAAAGTCTTAAGTTTGTGGTAGGAGAATTCATTTTTTGCAAAAAAACCTATCAAAATTAAGGAGAAATATTTTGATGCTAAATGACGACAAATATATTGGAAGCAACCTTCAAAGCAACAACACATACAAAGGAAGAAGAAGACCTCTTGGAGCCAATTGAAATATACTTTACAGAAGAGCTCAATGAAGAAGAGGTGAAAGATGGAAGTTGAGACTTCAAGGATAGATGAGGGATATTCTTTGGTCCATTTATCTATAGATATCTTATGAAGGAGTTTTAAAATTTTCATACAGAGATTGCCACCAACAATGATGAGTTCATCACTTTTGTGGATTAAAAGATGAGGCGACTGTGTGACATGGTTAATCAAAACTTCAAGGTTTTCTTTGAGCAGCAAGAAGCTTAAAACACGATGATGTTTAAGGTTGACACCATTATGCGGAGTTAGGAGTAGAGATTGGATTCAATTGAGTATTCAAAGCTCACATTGGTACTACTGCTCTTGCAGCACCTATTGAGGCCATATCTTTAGATACTAAACCTTTTCCAATTCCACCTTCTCCACCTGTCTCTTTATATATCTTGAGTATTGCCCATATTCATTCAGTTGAGACACCACTTGAGAAACCAGTACTTCCCATTCCACATCTCAAAGGCTATTCATGATCCTTCTATAGCACAATATCATGGATACACAACAAGAAAGCAAGTAAATAGACTTCACAAGTCATTCATTTTTCAAATCCACATGAGCATTTCTAAACTCTATCTCTTTATATTCTATGAATATCTTGCACTTTTTTTTCATCACATTAAAAAAGAAAATACCTTCAAGTAAGGGGAGAGAAAATCGTTTTCTTTCCACATTCTAATTTGTTTTCATATTTGGCTCTACAAATATTTCTTTTCTATACTTCAAAATTTTTGCTGATGTCACATAGGGGGAGAGAATGACAAGAAAAATATGTTGTATCCAATATGTTTTCATACTCATACATATTTTTCTTAAAGTACTTATCATCACCAAAAAGGGGGAGAATGTTCGATATGATTAGTTTTGATGATATCAAATATATGTGCCAAATATTTAGAGAAAAATGTTTGTATAATATATTTATTTCATGCATTGACTAACTGCTATATTTAAAGTAGATTAGTCAAGCAAATATTAAGAAAGAAGTTATTGAGTTGGATCGATCAAGAAGAAGAAGAAGAAGAAGAAAGAGATTGAAGACATTAGTCAAGAAAGTAACAAGTTATCAAAAGATTTTGGAGAATAATCAAGAAGAAGATAAGAAATTAAAGAAAGAAGAACTCGAAAAATATAATGGGAATATTAATATTCAAATTCTTAGATTTGATATTGGAAGTCTCTATGATCAAATGGAAGTTGGAATTGTTTAATTCAGAGTTAAAATTTCAAGCGTCACCATGAATAGTAATTATTGAGATATAGGAACATCACTCAGTGATTTTCAAGCTGCATTTTGAGTGATACACTATTCACTCGAGTTATACATGAATCACTTGAGTGATTATACTGTTTCAACATACTCTGTTAGCTCTTTTTTCGTTTAGTAGGGAAGAGGTTTGGTAACTAGGTCATATCTCTCAAATCACAACTTCGATTGAGGTAAAACTTGTTTCATATGAAACTAGACCCTCAATTCGATACACAGACACCAATAAAAAGCTCAAAGAAGTTCAAGGGAAAGAGATACGAGATTCGAAAGTTGACATTGTAATATCTCCGTTAATTCAAAATAAGTTCAATAATTTAGATGTATCTCACAAAATACACATCTCATTGAAGTGAAACTCGTTGCTATGAAACTGTACTCAAAATTAGTTTCAAAGAATCTGAGATCAAGCTCAAATAGACTCAGAAGAAAGAGATATGGATCTCAAAATTTGACGCTCTGTAACACCCCAAATTTAATACCCGAAAACTTGGCCAAAATATTTGAAATATTTCCAACAAGGATGATCAATATCCAAATAATTAAAATTACATAACCATTTCAAATAAAATTCATAGTACAAAGTCAAAATAGGTTTCCAAAATATTTCAGAGTTTAAATACAAAGCAGAAGTCTTAGGGTCATGGCAAATAAAAATAACATAACATAAGCTACAGGAGTATGAAAGAGCCTTCAAAGCTCACTCCATAAGTGCCTTCCCCTGCTTTCTACTAGAATGTTCACTTGAAAAATGTTAATATAAGATGAGATTTCTCGTCTCAGTAACTACTGAAAGTTTCTACCGTACACAAGTAAATTATATATGACAAAAAGTAGGAGTTTATTACATATATATATATATATACATATCATAATTTCTCATACAAAATTATTTTTCAAAAGTAATCATTATTATGTCAAATTGTAAATTATACAATTATACAATATGAAATATGCAGCCTCCCTTATATCACTGTCCACCCTTGTACCGCTGACTGGAGCCATAGGTTAACTTATAGTCCGACAGAAACTCATTCATTTGACTGGATAGTTCCAAGCTCACCAAGACCGAAGATACACCTAGCCAAAAGTATAGAGCTTAAGCATGGACTATGGCTCCCCTCCTTAAAATAACAACTAAGGAGGTGTCATGTGTCCCACAATGCCAATGTAATCCCGGCCAGAGGAAAACATGGAAGATGGAGTCCTAACAAGTACCATCCATTGTGCACCGAGCAGTGGCATAAATAAATCTTATCATTTAAATTTTTCCTTACTTCAACCCATCACATACTGCCGCTATGATAATTATATCAATAAAATAAAGTATATTAAAATACACTTCCATCAAATATCATAAAAAGAACCAAACATATCATAAAACCTCATCGGACCAATCTGCCATTCTTGAAATTAAGACTAAACTGTCATTTTTGAAATTCAGGGGCAAAATCGTAATTTTTGCTGGTACAAATTGTAATTGTCTTATGTACAAAACTGTAATTTTCATGGGTATAAAACTGTAATATTCAGTTTTAATAATAATAATATTATAATACTATACATATAAATCAGTCTATAAAAAGCATAATTTATAATCATACACAATTCACAAGTATATGGAAGAATATTCAGAGTTACTTGATACTTGCTAATTCCCAAGTAATCACCAAAAAGCAACTACCAGTATTCCCAAATAATTATCTCTACGTTTTCCCTCTCTCCTTCTTTCTCTCCTCTCTTTATCAATTTTTTAATCGCTCGGATTGTTCTACCTGAATACGCACCCGTATTTATAGTAGTTGGGGAGGGGGTTCATTCGGGTGAAAATGAGAGTGGTTGGGAGGGGTTGGGTGAAATGTTTGGGGGAAAGGGGTAAAGTGTTGGGGGTGAAATGTTTTTGCTCCCTCCCCTTTTAATCTTTCAAGGCCGACCACGTTTTCAATATATATATATATATATATTATAAAAATTTATTATATTATTACATTAGAAAGTTTTACTCTTATACTGAATTTTCTTGGTAGATTAATTTCCATCAATCTATCCTATGAATATTCGGATGTTACACGCTCAATGTTCTCATGATGTTCTCATAATGTTTAAGAAGAGATGTCATTCTGTGAATCATAACTTTTGGAAGACAACGAGTTTAGGACTAAAACTTGTTTTTATATGAAACTAGACTAAAGAAGAGTTTCAAAGACAACAAGATTATGGTCAACAAAGAACATCTGGAAGAGATATGAATTTCAGAAGTTTACAGTTGTATACAGATGTTGCTCCATACCAGTTGTCATGAATATGGTCGAAACATTCAGAATACAATAAACTTAGAGCTGATTATTATTTTTTTTTATTGAAAATAATACTTCAAGATCATTCTGTGGATAGGTCATTTGCAAATTTTGAGTTATATTCGAAAAGTTATGGCCATTGGACGTCGACCTCTGTGTCAAACTACCTATGCTCTAAAAGTCACTCGTTAATAATATGAAGTTTTGTAAGATCACTCGAGTTATTGGGTAGTAAGCACTCGAGTGATTCTGTGTCACTTGCAAGCATTTTCAAGTGACTCGCAAAGTCTTTGAAAGTTTGAAGTAGATCACTCGAGTGATGTTTTTGTGCACTTGAGTGATTCAGCGTCACTTGTAGGATTTTGCAAGTGACTGGCAAAGGTTGTAAGAGTTGGAGTAGATCATTCGGGTAATAATGCTAACTTGTGAAGTTTCAGTGAGACACTCGAAGATGAACTAAGAGTGATGTGATCTTATAATAAGATTACTTGAGTGATCTTGAGAATCACTCGAGTGATCCAAGATCACTTGCAAACGTGTGGAAGTGATCCATAGAATCACTCGAGGCACGTTGAAGCATTTTCTAAACAATAGAAGATCAATCGAGTTATATTTCTTCTACTCGAGTGATATTGTTCAAAATTTCTAATCATAGTCTCGAATTTTTCGATATTCTTCCAAACTCATTTAAACCTTGATTTTATTGCTTCTTATCATTCCTAATCATCATTGATCAAGTTTACATGAGCATTATAGGTGATTGAACTTGGATTAGAGCTCAACAACCAAAAAGCAATTTGTGACAGAGTCTCCGATGGTCATATTTATATAACGCTCGAAGAAAAATCACAATGGGAATATGATTGTGCCTGACGGATAGTTCAACATATCTAACAATCATCAGAGCTACATCAACAATAAATTGAAAAGCATTTAAAGCCAAAAAGAGGAGCTTGCACCTTTACTAAAAAAAATACCAACACTTTGACGTTTATCTCATTTCCTCTATGTTTTCTTAGTAATCATATAATTTACCATAGAGAATGAGATTATTTGTAATGTACTTCAATGTTCGTCTTATTCACTTGAAAGAGAAGATTAATTGTAATTCTTTATCATGAAGGTTGTATCCATACGGTGTGTAAGGGGGAGTATCTCGGTAAGAGATTTGTAAACGGCTTCACAAATGTCTGGTTAAACTTGTAAGATTGTAAAGGCTTCTCTTGTGGTCGGATTAAACAAGAAAATAATGGATTGAAAATCTCAAAATGAGCTTAGTGACTAGATGTAGGTCATCAAGGATTTGACCGAACTAATATAAATAACATTTTGCATATTCTCTTCCCTTACCTCTTATATTTCTAGCATACCTAATTTGTTTAATTGTTTTTCATCTTATTGCTCATGATGCAAAAAAAAAAAAAAAATCAAAGTTGCTCAGTTTTTATCTTACACCAAATTCACCCACCTTTTAGGTGTCACTCGAGTCTAACGTATGGTATTAGAGTAGGTCTCTTGTTTAAATGACTTAACCTTCTCAAAGGTTAAAATTATGGCTGATTTTGAGTGTTGTTTTCAAAAGGTTTTGATTTTACCATTCCACCATTTTTAGAAGGTATTGATTTTTTGTTTTAGAAAACTAAAATGATATCATTTATTAAAACCTTTAATTTTGATATGTGTGTTGGAAATTATGCCCTAGGGGCAATTCATTGTACTTTGGATATTTAAATTCTTTAAAGTATTCTCTTTTATTATCATTTTCGTTTGCATGTTCATATTGATAACTGCATCCTTGGATAATCTTATAGATTATCCTAAATGTCCCTGGTCGGTCATCTACACGGGAGTGAGGATGAAATAAGATCAGTATGACTTTGATGAGGTATGGAGATACGAATCAAAGTCATGGGCACTTGTAAGAGTACAAGGTGCTGGACCGACCCACTATGAGAAAGCTGCATGGATTAAGTCATAAGCTTATCTCATGTATAACCGCGTCACGACGCCCTATGACCTAAGACCATCATAGATTCCTACATGATGAGTCACTGGTCTTTGACCTAGTCAAAAGCCACCTTTGACCGGGTGATGATAAAGGCTAGGATCAGGATCAGTGGTTTTCATGCGGAGGAATGTGAGTGGTCAAGATGGGATTTGTCCCTCACATATGTAGAGAGATAATGCTGGGCCCCTCGATGAGTGAGTCTAAGAAATGTATGGCCATACTGTGATGGAAAGGAGTTTCCATTTCACTTATTAGACTACTCGAGAATCGAGAAAGCAATGGTCAAGAAAAGGAAGTTGACATCATCTATGCCTCATCCTTGACCAAATTATCGCGTGACAAAAGGGACGTGACATGGTTGTACGATAGGTAGTATCGTGTCATCGATCCCCATGTGAATTGGGTAGTCGCAATGTCTTGCTAGAGGCCGCTTGCGACTTGTGGGCTGATACAGTGTTGGCCCACTGCCAATCTCATATGGGCCTGCAGGGTCGCACACAAGAATAATCCAACACGGGTGAAGGTGTCCAGGTTCATTGAATCTTCGATTAATCTGAGATTAAATGAATACTAAATTTGATCTAGGATTTATATATATATATATATATATATATATATATAATTCGAAATTAATATATATATTATAAATTGAGATTATAATATTATATATGATATTTGTTTAGTATTTAATTTATTTGATAAATTAAATATCTGAAACAAATAGAGATATTGTATCTCATTTAATTTCGAATAAAGATATCGTATATCTGTTTAATATTAAATTGAGATATGGTATCTCAGATTTAATTAAATAGATAGATATCATATCTCGGATTTAATTTATGATGATAAATTAAATCAAAAGGCTTTAAATTTAGATTTGATTTAAATTCAAAATTCGAATTTCCAAATCTGGCTTTTAATATATTCAATTACATTTATGAGATAGATGTGATTGATATGTTGACTAGATTCAAAAAATCTGAATTTCCAAAATTAATAAAGGATTAATTTTGGTTATATAATACGCCTATCGGGTTTAGAAAAACCTACGGGATTTTCAGTTGAGCGTATTCAGAAAAGCCGCGAGAAACCCTAGAGCAACTTGAGAGAGAGAGACGCACAAGAAGCGCTAGCACGCTGCCGCAACCGTGTTCGGGGATTGTTCGTGTGGATACCAGTAGAGGAAGCCGATCCAAGAGTCGACTTCTGCTGATCGAAAGAACAAGACGCGGACGTGTTGATCGCCCACCTGATCAAAGGAACGAGACGCGGACGTGTTGTTCGAGAAGGTAGCCCACCTGATCAAAGGAACGGAACGCGGACTAGTTCAACACAAGGTATGATTCGGTTTCCTTAACTCTGATTTAAACGTCGTTGAGTGATCCTTCGGAAGGATTCGTAAGAAATTTTAATCCGCTGCGTGTACGAATCCCAACAATGTGGAATGTATTTACAAATTCCTTTGAGTTGAAACTAAGAAAGGATTGGACAGAAAAAAGGAAAAAATGTTTTTGTTAACATTAGGACAATAAAAATCCTATAAAGTGCTTTGACTGAAAATCTGATTTGCTCTAGTTCTAAAAATATCTAGGATACTCTTGATTCTATAAATGCTTCTAACAATTGTGTTGAAGCTAAGAGGAACAATTCATCTAAAACTATAAGCTCCATATCCATGATGGATGAACAATTGGAAGTTGAAGAAGGAGAAATTATAGAACACTTACATGATCTAGTTAGTATAGAAGAACAAGAGGAAGTTGATTCCCAATAAGCACTCAACATGAACGAATCTGATGAATCATTATCAAAAGCTCAAGATGTTGTTACGGTAAAAAGTTCCGATTCTTCTTGTGCGTTTAAAAAAAAATGTTTTTGAAAAAGTGCATAAAAAATAGTTTTCCAACCAATTATTGATTCTATTATGAAAGACAAAAACGTTTTTAATCATGCTGGAAAATCATGTGGGAAGATAAACCTTACAAATATAGGTAATTTGATATTGATTCCACTTGATTAGCACAATACTTGCAAAAATGTTCATAATAAGCATCGTTCTATTATTTACAATTATTGTGGAAGATCTGGCCATATTTCTTACACATATTACATTAGAAGAAATTCTAATGTGAGAAAGAAGTTCGTTTGGGTTCCTTAAGGGCGGCATGTAAGGTCTAGTACTACATACAAGGACCCAAGTATAAGTGAGTACCAAAATGTCCATCTGGTGCTCTATCTGTGTAGGATGATTCGAAAATCAATGGACATAAAGGTACAAGGAAGATAAAGATTCCAAGAGTTTCCCATAGTTTAAGAAGGAGATTCATACAACCTATATCAAAAGGGAGAACTCATGGAGAATTTGTTGCTGCAACTTTATGTTCAAATCATAAGAAGCAATGGACACCGGTAAAAGGAATATGTTCTACCTCAAGAATGCTTTACCATATAGTACCATTCAACTATCCTTAGCAAAATATGAAAAGGAAGATCTCTCAAGCATCAAGTAAAAGACTCCTCTAGTCTAGATCTTTTGAGAAAAGGTTGCTAGTACCCAAAGCAAGTGATTCAAAGTATCAACATTATAGAAAGATGCAGTGGGTAAGTTGTCATAACTCACCAAGATATCAACATTCAATAGAGTATTTATATACAGTTCATAGGTAAAACATAAATAGCACAATATACTTATACAAATCTCTTGATTACATTACAGGAATACTTACAAATTCTAAATAAAATCCCATTACAGATGAATGGATAACTGTTGGTCAAATTCTCTTATGGCAAGCGAACCAGTCGAACAAGTAATAAAGTGAAAGTAGAGTATCGTCCCACAGAGACTGAGATACTAAGGAATGATGCTCGATTTCTATGATAGTTGTGAAAGCAGAAAATAAACAAAATCGGGTTGAGAGGTTGTGGTGACTATGCTACTAGCAAAAGTAAACGAAATAACGATAAAAGTGAGAAGATATCAGTAAAAGGTTAGGTTGGACTCAGAGTCACCCTTAAGTGCGTTAATCCCCCAGTTGCTCTACCCAATGCTACAGCATCTACACTGTACAGCTTCCGCAATTGCTACAGCATAGCCGCTACTCGTAAAGCTATTTGGTTAACCCACCTCTATAGTCTACTGAAGCTTTCGCGTCCGATTCGTAGGATGCTAACTATACTCCTTCCATATTCCTATGGTAACTTTCTAGTTTAGATCTTTGCTATGCTCGGGGTGTTATGGTTATGAGAGGTAGACCTATTCCTGAAGCCTACAATAATAGGTCAAGCCGTGCACGGGCTGCCTAGCAAACACTGTTTCTCAAATCTTCTGATTAGATTGCTTCTGCTGATTCTGCGGGATTCTTCAAATCTTTTAGTTCCAATCCTCCGCATCTTCTATTCCGTTACGTCAGCAACCTATCTGTCAATATCGCCCTTTTATTTAATTCCTGAAATCATCTGGATAAAAAGGTCATAATATAAGCCGCATAGCATGACGTCCTCTACTTTGCTATAGCATTCGTGTGCCTTGTATTGCTCTTCGGTTTGCTGTCGGAATGCTACAGCATCGTATCAACTCTGCTACACAGTTTTCCTCAAAAGCATCGCGAATTATGCTGTTCTTAGCACGTGTGGATGATTTCTATCTCTCAGTCCCTATATCATGAATACATGCCTTTTTGCTTGTTTAAATCATGGTTTAGCTTATTTTTACCATTCAATTCAATCATGAAGTATAGGGAAAATATGGTATTATTTGTGCTCATCAAATACCCCCACACTTAGCTTTTTGCACTCCTGGGCAAAATAAGATGAAGCGAACAAAAACTTGTAGCCGTAGTGCTCTTGTCTGTATACCTTGCTTGCACGCCTGCTTTCAGTTTCCACCCCCTCTTCGGCAATCCCACTGCCTAGTGCCAATCACTCATCAGCGTGGTATTTCTTGGATGAAGAAATCTCAAGGGACTTTCTTGGTTCAGTGTTTGCACTTGCTCACCCAAGGGGTTCTGATTTCTCTCTTGTCCAGCGGGCCCAGAAGATCCATAGCCTTGTCAAAGTTCTAAGATTACTCCCTTGCATCTGAGTATTCGTCTATCAAAAGGACTTTTTGGATTTTAATGAGAGGATGACCTAGTATTATGAGGTAGGAAGGGATGGTGGATGCTATAGCAGTTCGGGCAGATAATTCTTTTGGCTTCAGCCGAACGTTTCTCCATGCACTTTGCACTTTATGCTGCTTCTTTATTCCAAGTGTTCTCTTGGGTTTTTCCTTCTTTCTTTCTTTCTCTTTCTTTCTTTTTCTTTTCTCTATCTCTCTCTCTCTTTTACGCAAAACAACAGCTCTTCAGTCTTCACTTTATTTCTTTTTCTTTTGATTTTCATGGAGACACTTTGCTGTAGCAACTTTTTCACAGTCTTCTTCAGCTTTCTTATCTACCCTGTTCTGCTATAGCATACTTGTGTGGCTCAAGGGGTTGGCAATATGAAGATGATGGCAAATGGTTTGTGTATGGGGACAATGGGTATGATATGAATGCCTCTATCCTATGAACTTCAACTCAGACGCCAAGTAACTTATCAAAGAACTAGGACAAATCAAGGATCAAACACAGGCTGGCAGACATGCACATAGAATAAAACAAGTAGGCTCAATTAATCCTTCCATCGGGGGTTCTTCCCTATAAACTTCCTCATTATCACTCTACCCCGCATCAGGTTGGCTAGCATCGTCAATTTCCCAAGCCCAAAGGTTCAGTTCCCTTTGGCCCTTGTGCTGTGCTCAGTTATAAAGACATTCATTCCATTGCTATAAGATTCTATTCATGCTCTATCATGCAATTTGAAAAAAGTTTTCATTTGTGCAATCAAAACTAAATGCAGGGTAAATCAGATCACACATTCAGAGCAGATTATATCTAGTCAATCCCCACCACACTTGAACGACACAATGCCCACATTGTAATAGAATAATAAAGAAGATTGAAATGCGCCGGGATTCGCAGCAAAGGGGGGCACGAAGAGAAGCAAATTATAATATCATTCACAAAAGTGGCCCCGGGGATGACGCCCAGGGCATGAGCTATTTGTCCGACCATCCAAGAACACAAAAAACAACAAGACTTAAAATTGAACAAAAGAAAAGAAAACTATGGGGTGCGGGGAATAGTAGGGATTGGTGTACTGCTCGCGGTGTTCTCTTCAGCGGAGTCATCCTCAACCCTAGTCAAGAACGGGAGGTCGGAGTGGGACTGAGAGAGGGAGCAACAATTGGTGCACCTCGACGTTGAGCAGTAGAGAACGTGCGCGGATTGCCGTGGATATTCTTCAACTCTAAGTGAAGCTGGCGAATGCGGTTTCGGTACCGGTGCGGGTGGTTGGTATCGGTTTCTGGGTGCCAGTATAAGGGAGCATTGGCAACGATATAGGCCTTGTCGTAAACAGAGGCAGGACCTGGGGAACCCGAAGAGACGGAGGAGTAAGACGAGGACGAGGACGAAGACGTGGGTGTGGCAGGTCCATGCACCGGTGATGGGTTACTTTGGTGGCGGTGTCGGACCGGACATTGTGCTTGGTGAAGCCTCGTCGTCTTTAGAGTCCTCAGCATGTTGGTTAGATGGTGTGGCAGTGGAGGGAAGGGAGAAGGTGCGGAGGGAGTGGGTGAGTTGAAGAGGATAGATAGAGAAGAAGTAGAGTTTGAATATGAAGAGTCACGTCTCTTGGTGCGGAAGCTGAGTTGGCTTGTCACGGGCCCACCAGAGTGGCCCACTAAGCTACAGGTTCGTATAGATATTTACTAAAGAAGTGAGATGTGTACCTGGCCAACTTTGGGCTTTTGATGTGGTGTGGTGCTGTGTCTTTGATGTCCTGTCTTATGCCATAGCATAGTCCCTACTTGACTTGTTCCCTCCTGCTCCATTGCTAAGGAGCTATGATCCTAGGCTGCCTCCCAGTAGCGCTTGCTTTAACGTCTTCAGCCGGACTTAATGCCTGTGACTTATGGTGATCTCAGATCAATAACTGTATTATTTCTCTCCACGGGAGTTGACCAATAATGTTTAATTCTCTGCCCATTGACTCGAAAGCTGTTCCCTATCACTGGGTTCCTGAGGTCAACTGCACCATGCGAAGTCAAGGCATCGATAACAAAGGGTCCTGCCCACTTGGATTTCAGCTCTCCTGGGAATAGTTTCAGACGAGAGTTGTACAACAGGACTTCTTGGCCAACCTCAAAAGTATGGGGAATCAGTCGCCTTTTCTTTGTAAAGCTTTGTATTTTCATATGCATTCAAACGGAATTCGTCCAGCTCATGCAACTGAAGTAGTCGTTTGTCACCTACTGTGGCGGGATCCATGTTCAGCTATGCTATTGACCAAAAGGCTTTATGTTCCACTTCAACTGGAAGATGACAGGCTTTTCCGAACACAAGTTGATATGGGGAGACACCTAAAGGGGCTTTGTATGCGGTGCGATATGCCCATAATGAGTCATCAAGCTTATCGGACCAGTCCTTTCGGTTCGGGTGAACCAACTTTTCCAAGATACGTTTGACTTCTTTGTTTGAGACCTCTGCTTGTCCATTCGATTGGGGGTGATAGGCTGAGGCAACTCGGTGTTTAACTCCATATTTGGCAAGCAACACTACAATTTGTCGGTTGCAGAAATGAGACCCTTCATCACTAATTAAGGCCCGAGGGGTGCCAAATTTCGTGAATATCTACTTCTTTAAAAACCTGCTCACGACCTCTGAGTCATTTGTTGGTAGGGCAATTGCTTCGACCCATTTGGAAAGATAGTCAACAGTGACTAGTATGTACTGTTTACCTCTTGACGGAGGGAAAGGGCCCATAAAGTCAATTCCCCATACGTCGAACACTTCGACCTCCAAGATAGGTGTTAGCGGCATTTCGTGCCTGCGAGATATGTTGCTAGTCCGTTGGTAGTTGTCACACTGGGACACAAATTGATGGGCGTCTTTAAACAGGGCAGGCCAGTAAAACCTACCTTTGCGGCCGTTCGAACTCCTCCATAGTGTACCCCATAGGGGGATGAATGGCAGTGTCTCAAGATATCATCGGATTCATCATCTGGTATGCAACGTCGAATCATCTAGTCCAGGCATTATTTGAACAGGTATGGTTCATCCCAGAAATACTTCCGGTTGTCATAAAGGAACTTTTTCTTTTGGTGATAAGTTAAACCCGTTGGGACTTCTCTTATGACTAAAAAGTTCGCGATGTCTGCATACCATGGTGTGTTGATGCATGAAATGGCGTAGAGTTGCTCATCCGGGAAAAATTCCTGTATTGGGATATTTGACTTATCTGAAGTATGACCTTCTAATCTCGACAGATGGTCTACCACTTGATTTTCGGTTCCCTTTTTGTCACGGACTTCCACGTTAAACTCTTGTAGGAGTAGGAGCCATCTAATTAGTCGTGGCTTGGCGTCCTTTTTCTCCACTAAGTATTTTATGGCAAAGTGGTCTGTGAAGACTATTACCTTGGCGCCTATTAGGTAGGACCGAAATTTTTCAAAAGCAAACACCACTGCCAATAGCTCTTTTTCTGTTGTGGTGTAGTTCATTTGGGCACTGGATAGAGTTTTGCTTACATAGTGGATGGAGTGGAACATTTTATCATGTCACTGACCCAGTACTGCTCCAACTGCTGAGTCATTGGCGTCGCACATGAGTTCAAAAGGTAAGTTCCAGTCAGGGGCTGATATGATTGGGGCAGTGGTAAGCTTCTTTTTGAGGGTTTGGAATGCCTCCAAACAGGCTGCATCCAAATTAAATGGAGCATTAAGTTCGAGCAGTGCGCACAATGGCTTGGTGATCTTAGAGAAGTCCTTAATGAAGCGTCGGTAAAAACCCGCATATCCCAGGAAGCTCCTGATTCCCTTGACTGTGATAGGTGGTGGTAGCTGTTCAATAACAGCTATTTTTGCACGATCAACTTCAATTCCTTTCTTTGAAATTCTGTGTCTCAGTACCACTCCTTCTGTTGCCATGAAATGGCATTTCTCCCAGTTCAGTACCAGATTTGTTTCCTCATGATCAGCCTTACTTTCGTCGCTAAAGCAATCAATTAAACCAGGACCAACTAATAATACAATATAGTGGCAACCTAGGTCATTCTCCCAAGGAGCAATCTGTGGGTTTTTCTTTAGATTGAATTTAAGTGATGAAAAATGCAATGGAATGAACCTAAACTAAAATGCAAAACACTACTACCTAGATGAAATTAAACTAACTAAAAATGCTGATGCAATTGACTCTAAAACCTAAATGAGAATGAAACTAATGAAACTAACCTATATGAATATGAATGCAATTTTGGGGGGTTTTTGTTATGAGAAGAAAATTAAAATCCAAAGAAGAAAATTGATTAAAATCAAATTAAATGACAAAGATCTAGTTCAGTTATGAGGAAGAAGGGGACAACTTAGGAATTGCATGGAGTTAACTTTCTTAGCCCAAACCAATTAATTAGGCCAATAGGAAGATTAATGAATTTAATCACCTAATTGAACACGGGAAACCCTCTAGCTCAAAAACACATATTCCACTAGAAAACTCATAATGAAATAAGCGGTGGTTAATTAAACTCATTAAAAATCAATCACAAAATAGTTTTGAAAATCTTGTTTGCAATTATCCAATTGAACAACTAGATAATTTATCAATCCAATTAAACAATTAAGATGATAAACCAAATTGACAATTAAATTAATAACGAAAACTCAATTAATAATTCAATTGACAATCAAAAGGTTGCAAACAAAACTCCAACAATTGTCTCACACATAAAAACTTCAAATTATCAATCCAATCCAAAAGAAATATGTTTACAACCTAAAACTAGATTGTTCTCAATTAATATAACTCGAAATCCTTTAAAACTAAATAATCTCAAGTTTGAATTAAAAAGATAAAAAGAACAACACTCCCTTGTGGTCTTCAAGTGTAAGTTCCTAGGCTCTAGCCTTCTACATGCTCCTCCCAAATTATCTCCTAAAGATCTCAAGCTGCCATAGAAATTATTCCTTCAAACTCTTTATTGAAAGCCACGGTCATGGAGGCAACTCACTGGGAAATATTGTAGATGAGATTAAATGGCAATCAATTGAATGGTGGTGGGCCCACGTATGGTCAAGAATGAATTCAATTCTTCCTGTGCGTGTTGCAGCTGAGCGTGAATGTTCTGCGTCTCCAGCGTATGCGTTCCTCTCGGCTCTCAACGAGAGCGTGCATAATCCATAGGCAGCTAGGTTAATTTTATAGGAGAAAAAGAGAGCTTTTTGGGTATCAATTTGAGCCAATTAAAATTCCAAAAGCCCAACAAAATTCCACTATTAGATCTTCTTTTAGCTTTCAAGGTTAATTCTGCATCGTAGGATCTTCCAATATGCTTTTCTTATCCTGCAAGAATTAAATAAAATCGTGATCTGTCATATATTTAGAAATAATATTCAATCACAAGATCTCAATCAGAATATTGATAATTTAAGTCCAATAATCTCATAATTAATTCTGATTTATATTATTTCCTAAAATAGACTAACAATCCAAATATTGTCTAATAAATCCAAATTAGCCTAAAATAGTCCCCAAAATAAATGAATAAGGCGGAATAAAATATATTAAATTGGGATTTATCAACTCCCCCACACTTATCATTTGCACTCCTGGGCAAAACAAATCAAGACCATGGGAGATCAACAATAAAAAAAAAAACAAATCAAAAGCAAACTAAAGCTTCAAAAATGAATGTTCCAACCACAAGCAAAAAGTAAACAAAAGTATTTCAGCACCTATCATGTCCAAGTGATCTTTTCATAAATTAAGAAAGCAAACATTATGGCAATTTACTTGACAAAGGAGAACATAAGCTAGAAATCCCTCACCAAGGATAATGTGTATGTCACTCTTCACTCAAAAGTGTATAGGTTTATGTTTACGCTCAACTCATCCCTATCAAATTCTCTTTCCATAGGCTTGACAAGAATCTAAGTTCTCCACCGCTAATAAAGCAAGTGTATTCATAAATCCAAAGGACTTTTATTAGGTTATAATGGGGCCAAGGTTAAGAAAGAAAGGGTGTGGTATTTGGAAAAACAAAGTTGAATATCTTAAAAGATGAAGAGAACGTTACCATAGAGAATATTAGATGCAAGAAACCAAACTAAATTTGAACTGGGTCATCATTCTTATCCCTTTTTTTTTTTTTGCTTTTTTTCCTTCCTTCTTTTCCATTTTTTTTCAATTTTTTTCAACTCTTTTTTTTTTCAATTTTTCTTCTTCTTCTTTTTTTTTTTTTCATTTTTTTCTTTCTTTTTCAAAATAACATACCATATTTTCCACAATGACCCAATTCCTAATAATTTTTTCCGCATGTTCTTCCATCCAAAATAGAAATAATACAATGCTCTTCAACTCCCAAGACATTCAAAAGGATAGATTTTTTTTTTTTTTTTGGCTATGGGTGTAGGCAAAATGGAAAAAATAAATAAATAAATAGGCTCAAAGGGCTAAACAAAGGATATACACATGAAAATGGTAGGCCTTTTGGCTTATCTGGCTAAAATGAAATGAATGCCTTTATCATCTTTATGAATACTTATGCATAAAATGCAGCCTCAAATAAGATTCAAGTCAAGTTCTAGATCAAGCAAAGAGATAGAGGTACACACTAAAAAGAATATATATATGTATTAGGCTCAAAATCTCACTGGGAATATGATCACTAGCCTAAATTCACCAAAATCAAATCCATTGCCACTAGGTTCACCAACTCAAAACATGATCAATCACTTTTCAAATTAAGAATGCATCATACTAAAGTTACTCAAAACTTGCAATTTTCACATTGAAAATGTTTTCTTTCTTTTCTTGAAAACAAGGAACAAAAACCAAAACAAAAACCAAAATATTTTTATTTTTCTCATTTTGAAAACAAAAAACAAAAACCAAAAGTAAGAACAAAATCCCTCCCCCACACTTAAATCATGCATTGTCCTCAATGCAAAATATAAGTCTAACCAATAACAACCAGCAATGCAAGTAAAAGAGTAAGGAAGGAATACGACCGGACTATTAAAAGCTTGGAGGTCCAAATGAAGTAGTATAATTGGTTTCTCCCCTTTGTCTGGTTGTAAGTCACATGAAAGCACAAGTGTTGTCTTCTTTTGATGTTCAGCAAACATTTCCTTTTTTAAGCTCCGCAGATAATATTTTAGCTCAAGTATAGAAGGTGTTTGGATAGGAGGGATCAATCCATGTACCTGCATAAAATCATAACACCAAGCAGTATCTCGTCCCACATAAACATAATCGATAAAATTTGATTGATCACGAATAAAGGAAGATCCCAAAATAAATTGACCAACAGAAAGTATTGGAACTTCCAGATATTTTGAACAACCCACAAAGTCAATATGACTCTTCTCAGTAAGAGTCAAATTTTCTAAAGAATGAACTAAGTGATCACTCAAAATGGTCTCACCATGCTTGCTCAAATCATCACACAAGACGAATTCTACATGTGAAACATCATGATTCAATATGGTTTTACCCTCTAAATGCATATCTAAATCAAGGCTTCCCCCACACTTATCTTTAATAGTATCCCTACTAACAATAGTTATGTCAATATCATGAGTAGTATCAATAAAATCAATAGAGATATTATTTCCTTCATTCAAAGCATCATCATGATTAGTGTTAAGCAGGGTATCTTTAAAATCAATAGTGTCAGGGGAGTCAACAACAATTTCTTCATCAACTTCCTCATCAGAATCAATAGAATTTATAGGATCAGAGGTATGAGAAGAAGTATCAATGCATGCACTATAAGATTCAGTATAATTTAAGTCAACAGAACTAGTCAATTCAGGAATAGCATCAGTGCATGCATACTCAGCTAATGTACCAATCATCTCATCATTTGAAGTGGTGGAAGAAAAAAGGGATGAATCATTAGAGGGTGAAAGTATATTACCACATGGAAATTCACCTTGAACTTCTAAATCTTCACTCTGGCGATTGTTAATTGCATCTAACCACTCCCTTATTTGAGTGCCTCGAGCTTCAAGCTGCTCTCCATTTTTTTGAAGGAGTTCTCCCCTTTCTTGAAGGAGTTTCATCATAACGTCTAGCTTGTTTGATAATTTTAAATGCTCGTCATGAACTGGAACAGTTTGATTGACATATCCAAAATTTGAGTGATCATGCCATCCAGGATTATATGCATTTGAATATGGATCATATATATGCCCAACTTGAGTCATGGGTCTAGAAGGATATATTGCATTGTAAGATTCAGCTCCATCATTCAGGTAGGGGCAAAAGTCAGTAGCATGAGTGGCTAGAGAGCAAATAGAACAGAGTGGCCCTATTAAAGCAGAAGACATAGGCTGTGGGGTAAAAGTAGTAAAAGGCCCCATAGGATTGTCCATATTAGAAGAATTTTGCATATGGGACATAGCCAATTTTTCCACAGCAGATGCAAGCCTATCAATTTTGCTCTCCAGGCGAGACTCATAATTAGAAGAAAGTGATCCCACCTCAGATATCTGCTCAACACCATAGTCATAATGATAAGGCACAGAAGTATAATAGTTATTTCCATAAACTGAATCATGCCAAGCCATAATATGGGGGATCAAGTTCAATTTTTCAAGAGTGGATTGGATCCAATAAACAACTACCTAAAAAAAAAAAAAATCACCTAGAAATCAAACCTAAAGCCTAACCATTGCTCCCCGGCAACGGCGCCAAAATTGATCAGCCTTACTTTCGTCGCTAAAGCAATCAATTAAACCAGGACCAACTAATAATACAATATAGTGGCAACCTAGGTCATTCTCCCAAGGAGCAATCTGTGGGTTTTTCTTTAGATTGAATTTAAGTGATGAAAAATGCAATGGAATGAACCTAAACTAAAATGCAAAACACTACTACCTAGATGAAATTAAACTAACTAAAAATGCTGATGCAATTGACTCTAAAACCTAAATGAGAATGAAACTAATGAAACTAACCTATATGAATATGAATGCAATTTTGGGGGGTTTTTGTTATGAGAAGAAAATTAAAATCCAAAGAAGAAAATTGATTAAAATCAAATTAAATGACAAAGATCTAGTTCAGTTATGAGGAAGAAGGGGACAACTTAGGAATTGCATGGAGTTAACTTTCTTAGCCCAAACCAATTAATTAGGCCAATAGGAAGATTAATGAATTTAATCACCTAATTGAACACGGGAAACCCTCTAGCTCAAAAACACATATTCCACTAGAAAACTCATAATGAAATAAGCGGTGGTTAATTAAACTCATTAAAAATCAATCACAAAATAGTTTTGAAAATCTTGTTTGCAATTATCCAATTGAACAACTAGATAATTTATCAATCCAATTAAACAATTAAGATGATAAACCAAATTGACAATTAAATTAATAACGAAAACTCAATTAATAATTCAATTGACAATCAAAAGGTTGCAAACAAAACTCCAACAATTGTCTCACACATAAAAACTTCAAATTATCAATCCAATCCAAAAGAAATATGTTTACAACCTAAAACTAGATTGTTCTCAATTAATATAACTCGAAATCCTTTAAAACTAAATAATCTCAAGTTTGAATTAAAAAGATAAAAAGAACAACACTCCCTTGTGGTCTTCAAGTGTAAGTTCCTAGGCTCTAGCCTTCTACATGCTCCTCCCAAATTATCTCCTAAAGATCTCAAGCTGCCATAGAAATTATTCCTTCAAACTCTTTATTGAAAGCCACGGTCATGGAGGCAACTCACTGGGAAATATTGTAGATGAGATTAAATGGCAATCAATTGAATGGTGGTGGGCCCACGTATGGTCAAGAATGAATTCAATTCTTCCTGTGCGTGTTGCAGCTGAGCGTGAATGTTCTGCGTCTCCAGCGTATGCGTTCCTCTCGGCTCTCAACGAGAGCGTGCATAATCCATAGGCAGCTAGGTTAATTTTATAGGAGAAAAAGAGAGCTTTTTGGGTATCAATTTGAGCCAATTAAAATTCCAAAAGCCCAACAAAATTCCACTATTAGATCTTCTTTTAGCTTTCAAGGTTAATTCTGCATCGTAGGATCTTCCAATATGCTTTTCTTATCCTGCAAGAATTAAATAAAATCGTGATCTGTCATATATTTAGAAATAATATTCAATCACAAGATCTCAATCAGAATATTGATAATTTAAGTCCAATAATCTCATAATTAATTCTGATTTATATTATTTCCTAAAATAGACTAACAATCCAAATATTGTCTAATAAATCCAAATTAGCCTAAAATAGTCCCCAAAATAAATGAATAAGGCGGGATAAAATATATTAAATTGGGATTTATCAACTCCCCCACACTTATCATTTGCACTCCTGGGCAAAACAAATCAAGACCATGGGAGATCAACAATAAAAAAAAAAACAAATCAAAAGCAAACTAAAGCTTCAAAAATGAATGTTCCAACCACAAGCAAAAAGTAAACAAAAGTATTTCAGCACCTATCATGTCCAAGTGATCTTTTCATAAATTAAGAAAGCAAACATTATGGCAATTTACTTGACAAAGGAGAACATAAGCTAGAAATCCCTCACCAAGGATAATGTGTATGTCACTCTTCACTCAAAAGTGTATAGGTTTATGTTTACGCTCAACTCATCCCTATCAAATTCTCTTTCCATAGGCTTGACAAGAATCTAAGTTCTCCACCGCTAATAAAGCAAGTGTATTCATAAATCCAAAGGACTTTTATTAGGTTATAATGGGGCCAAGGTTAAGAAAGAAAGGGTGTGGTATTTGGAAAAACAAAGTTGAATATCTTAAAAGATGAAGAGAACGTTACCATAGAGAATATTAGATGCAAGAAACCAAACTAAATTTGAACTGGGTCATCATTCTTATCCCTTTTTTTTTTTTTTGCTTTTTTTCCTTCCTTCTTTTCCATTTTTTTTTCAATTTTTTTCAACTCTTTTTTTTTTCAATTTTTCTTCTTCTTCTTTTTTTTTTTTCATTTTTTTCTTTCTTTTTCAAAATAACATACCATATTTTCCACAATGACCCAATTCCTAATAATTTTTTCCGCATGTTCTTCCATCCAAAATAGAAATAATACAATGCTCTTCAACTCCCAAGACATTCAAAAGGATAGATTTTTTTTTTTTTTTTTGGCTATGGGTGTAGGCAAAATGGAAAAAATAAATAAATAAATAGGCTCAAAGGGCTAAACAAAGGATATACACATGAAAATGGTAGGCCTTTTGGCTTATCTGGCTAAAATGAAATGAATGCCTTTATCATCTTTATGAATACTTATGCATAAAATGCAGCCTCAAATAAGATTCAAGTCAAGTTCTAGATCAAGCAAAGAGATAGAGGTACACACTAAAAAGAATATATATATGTATTAGGCTCAAAATCTCACTGGGAATATGATCACTAGCCTAAATTCACCAAAATCAAATCCATTGCCACTAGGTTCACCAACTCAAAACATGATCAATCACTTTTCAAATTAAGAATGCATCATACTAAAGTTACTCAAAACTTGCAATTTTCACATTGAAAATGTTTTCTTTCTTTTCTTGAAAACAAGGAACAAAAACCAAAACAAAAACCAAAATATTTTTATTTTTCTCATTTTGAAAACAAAAAACAAAAACCAAAAGTAAGAACAAAATCCCTCCCCCACACTTAAATCATGCATTGTCCTCAATGCAAAATATAAGTCTAACCAATAACAACCAGCAATGCAAGTAAAAGAGTAAGGAAGGAATACGACCGGACTATTAAAAGCTTGGAGGTCCAAATGAAGTAGTATAATTGGTTTCTCCCCTTTGTCTGGTTGTAAGTCACATGAAAGCACAAGTGTTGTCTTCTTTTGATGTTCAGCAAACATTTCCTTTTTTAAGCTCCGCAGATAATATTTTAGCTCAAGTATAGAAGGTGTTTGGATAGGAGGGATCAATCCATGTACCTGCATAAAATCATAACACCAAGCAGTATCTCGTCCCACATAAACATAATCGATAAAATTTGATTGATCACGAATAAAGGAAGATCCCAAAATAAATTGACCAACAGAAAGTATTGGAACTTCCAGATATTTTGAACAACCCACAAAGTCAATATGACTCTTCTCAGTAAGAGTCAAATTTTCTAAAGAATGAACTAAGTGATCACTCAAAATGGTCTCACCATGCTTGCTCAAATCATCACACAAGACGAATTCTACATGTGAAACATCATGATTCAATATGGTTTTACCCTCTAAATGCATATCTAAATCAAGGCTTCCCCCACACTTATCTTTAATAGTATCCCTACTAACAATAGTTATGTCAATATCATGAGTAGTATCAATAAAATCAATAGAGATATTATTTCCTTCATTCAAAGCATCATCATGATTAGTGTTAAGCAGGGTATCTTTAAAATCAATAGTGTCAGGGGAGTCAACAACAATTTCTTCATCAACTTCCTCATCAGAATCAATAGAATTTATAGGATCAGAGGTATGAGAAGAAGTATCAATGCATGCACTATAAGATTCAGTATAATTTAAGTCAACAGAACTAGTCAATTCAGGAATAGCATCAGTGCATGCATACTCAGCTAATGTACCAATCATCTCATCATTTGAAGTGGTGGAAGAAAAAAGGGATGAATCATTAGAGGGTGAAAGTATATTACCACATGGAAATTCACCTTGAACTTCTAAATCTTCACTCTGGCGATTGTTAATTGCATCTAACCACTCCCTTATTTGAGTGCCTCGAGCTTCAAGCTGCTCTCCATTTTTTTGAAGGAGTTCTCCCCTTTCTTGAAGGAGTTTCATCATAACGTCTAGCTTGTTTGATAATTTTAAATGCTCGTCATGAACTGGAACAGTTTGATTGACATATCCAAAATTTGAGTGATCATGCCATCCAGGATTATATGCATTTGAATATGGATCATATATATGCCCAACTTGAGTCATGGGTCTAGAAGGATATATTGCATTGTAAGATTCAGCTCCATCATTCAGGTAGGGGCAAAAGTCAGTAGCATGAGTGGCTAGAGAGCAAATAGAACAGAGTGGCCCTATTAAAGCAGAAGACATAGGCTGTGGGGTAAAAGTAGTAAAAGGCCCCATAGGATTGTCCATATTAGAAGAATTTTGCATATGGGACATAGCCAATTTTTCCACAGCAGATGCAAGCCTATCAATTTTGCTCTCCAGGCGAGACTCATAATTAGAAGAAAGTGATCCCACCTCAGATATCTGCTCAACACCATAGTCATAATGATAAGGCACAGAAGTATAATAGTTATTTCCATAAACTGAATCATGCCAAGCCATAATATGGGGGATCAAGTTCAATTTTTCAAGAGTGGATTGGATCCAATAAACAACTACCTAAAAAAAAAAAAAATCACCTAGAAATCAAACCTAAAGCCTAACCATTGCTCCCCGGCAACGGCGCCAAAATTGATCAGCCTTACTTTCGTCGCTAAAGCAATCAATTAAACCAGGACCAACTAATAATACAATATAGTGGCAACCTAGGTCATTCTCCCAAGGAGCAATCTGTGGGTTTTTCTTTAGATTGAATTTAAGTGATGAAAAATGCAATGGAATGAACCTAAACTAAAATGCAAAACACTACTACCTAGATGAAATTAAACTAACTAAAAATGCTGATGCAATTGACTCTAAAACCTAAATGAGAATGAAACTAATGAAACTAACCTATATGAATATGAATGCAATTTTGGGGGGTTTTTGTTATGAGAAGAAAATTAAAATCCAAAGAAGAAAATTGATTAAAATCAAATTAAATGACAAAGATCTAGTTCAGTTATGAGGAAGAAGGGGACAACTTAGGAATTGCATGGAGTTAACTTTCTTAGCCCAAACCAATTAATTAGGCCAATAGGAAGATTAATGAATTTAATCACCTAATTGAACACGG
Source organism: Acacia crassicarpa (assembly GCA_034222035.1). Classification (NCBI taxonomy): domain Eukaryota; kingdom Viridiplantae; phylum Streptophyta; class Magnoliopsida; order Fabales; family Fabaceae; genus Acacia; species Acacia crassicarpa. Next base: position 24,721,304 of record JAWXYG010000008.1, read on the forward strand.
GAAACCCTCTAGCTCAAAAACACATATTCCACTAGAAAACTCATAATGAAATAAGCGGTGGTTAATTAAACTCATTAAAAATCAATCACAAAATAGTTTTGAAAATCTTGTTTGCAATTATCCAATTGAACAACTAGATAATTTATCAATCCAATTAAACAATTAAGATGATAAACCAAATTGACAATTAAATTAATAACGAAAACTCAATTAATAATTCAATTGACAATCAAAAGGTTGCAAACAAAACTCCAACAATTGTCTCACACATAAAAACTTCAAATTATCAATCCAATCCAAAAGAAATATGTTTACAACCTAAAACTAGATTGTTCTCAATTAATATAACTCGAAATCCTTTAAAACTAAATAATCTCAAGTTTGAATTAAAAAGATAAAAAGAACAACACTCCCTTGTGGTCTTCAAGTGTAAGTTCCTAGGCTCTAGCCTTCTACATGCTCCTCCCAAATTATCTCCTAAAGATCTCAAGCTTCCATAGAAATTATTCCTTCAAACTCTTTATTGAAAGCCACGGTCATGGAGGCAACTCACTGGGAAATATTGTAGATGAGATTAAATGGCAATCAATTGAATGGTGGTGGGCCCACGTATGGTCAAGAATGAATTCAATTCTTCCTGTGCGTGTTGCAGCTGAGCGTGAATGTTCTGCGTCTCCAGCGTATGCGTTCCTCTCGGCTCTCAACGAGAGCGTGCATAATCCATAGGCAGCTAGGTTAATTTTATAGGAGAAAAAGAGAGCTTTTTGGGTATCAATTTGAGCCAATTAAAATTCCAAAAGCCCAACAAAATTCCACTATTAGATCTTCTTTTAGCTTTCAAGGTTAATTCTGCATCGTAGGATCTTCCAATATGCTTTTCTTATCCTGCAAGAATTAAATAAAATCGTGATCTGTCATATATTTAGAAATAATATTCAATCACAAGATCTCAATCAGAATATTGATAATTTAAGTCCAATAATCTCATAATTAATTCTGATTTATATTATTTCCTAAAATAGACTAACAATCCAAATATTGTCTAATAAATCCAAATTAGCCTAAAATAGTCCCCAAAATAAATGAATAAGGCGGGATAAAATATATTAAATTGGGATTTATCAACAGTGCTGAAGGACTGATTCAAGGTTCTGCAGGCAGTTATCATAAGACTCTCCAAACACTGAAAAGTCGTCTATAAAAATTTCTATGGATTTTTCCACCATATCCGAGAATATTGCCATCATACATCGTTGGAATGTGGCTGGTGCATTACAAAGTCTGAAGGCCATCCTTCGGAATGCAAAAGTTCCATAAGGGCAGGTGAAGGTGGTCTTATGCTGGTCTTGGGGTGCTACAACAATTTGATTATATCCGGAATAACCGTCCAAAAAACAGTAGTATTCCTTACCTGCTAATCTATCTAACATTTGGTCAACAAATGGCAATGGGAAGTGGTCCTTAAGGGTGGATTTGTTTAGTTTCCGGTAATTCATGCATATTCTCCACCCAGTGACTGTTCGTGTGGGAATTAGTTCGTTCTTATCGTTTTCCACTACAGTGATTTCTCCTTTCTTGGGTACGCACTGCACGGGGATGACCTACTCGCTATCAGATATAGGGAAATAATTCATGCATCCAACCGTTTGATAATCTCCTTCCGCACTACCTCCTTCATGATGGGGGTTCAATCTTCGTTGAGGCTCAACTGAGTGCCGACATCCTTCTTCCAAGCGTATCTTGTGTATGCATAGGGAGGGGCTGATCCCTTTAATGTCAACTATTGTCCATCCGAAGGCTCCTTTGAATTTGGAGAGTACTGCCAGGAGTTTGGTTTCCTGATCACTGGTGAGCTGTGCAGAGATTATGACCGGCAGAGTTTGATTTTCTCCGAGATTAGCATATTTCAATTTGTCAGGCAGCGGTTTGAGATCCAGAATTGGTGGCACCTCTATGGATGGTTTGACTGGGTGCTTTCGTTGCTGGTCGCTTTCTAATGATTTGAATCTCGCACTATTTGACAAGTTAGGGTAGGTATGATCGGTACTATTTAGCATTGCTGTCTGAGTGGGAACTTCCTTACTTGTTCCTAATTCTAACTCTCTGGGCTCCCTCTTATATGATTCCTGTAAAGCCTCGTGTATGATTTCGTCCACCGCATCCAATGCCAAACACGAGTCTGAATCATCTGTGTGTTGCATTGCCTTACAGAGGCTGAAACTCACTCCCTTGCCATTTATATTTAGTATGAGTTCTTCTTCATTTAGATCCATTAATGCTTGTCCCAGAGCCAAGAATGGCCGTCCCAAAACAATTGGTGCCTCATGTACACCATTTTGATCATGGATAATGAAATCCATAGGTAAGATCATTGTTCCGACTTGCACCAAGATGTTGTGGCTTTCACTGGTTGGGTAGATCATTGTTCTGTCTGCCAACTGGAGGCCTACTACAGCAGTCTGCTCGTTACCGGTGGTCAGCTGTCGAGCAACTGGTCTTGGCATAATATTCACTTGAGAACTCGGATCACATATTGCCCTTATGGTGGTGTGATGATTTATTATGCATGGAATTTCCAGGGGCTTATCGTCTTGTAAGTTAACTATTCTTCCTAGCTGGCACGAATTGCTTGAAATCTGAGTTAAGGGAATGATCTCAAGTCCCATTCGTTTTCTCTTTAGGGATATGGTATCCTTGAGGAACTTCACATAGGTAGGCATTTTGTTCAATGCTGCTGCGGGTGCCATGTGAACGTAGGATTGCTGCATGAACTCTAAGAATTTTTGAAACTGTTGGCTGGAGACTAGTCTGGTGGCTTCGTTATGTGCAACTAACTCAGTAGTGTCATCCCCCATCATATTTGGTGTATGCTTGTTTATCATTACTGGTGATGGACCTACTGTAGCATCGTCCGATGAGCTACCTGGATGCGAAGTCATCTCTTGCTCGTTACTCTTGGTGGCTGCAATTATTGTGCTATGGGGTAGGGGTCCTAGACATTCCTTAGTGAGAGCTGCAATTTGACCGATTTTTTCTTCTAATCTTTGAAGTGTCCACTTCGACTTAGCATTTCTGAGTTGTGTCCCGCTATGTAGTCCCCAAGCATAGCAATAGGGTCCCTTCTTAGATCAGTGTGTGTGCCATCTTTCAGGCGGTTGTTACAAGTCAATGGAATTTGAAGATTGGCCTGCACGACGGGACTGAGTAATCCTTCAATAGCAGTAGTTAAAGTTGTCACCTGGGTTGTAAGGGTCGTTAATGCATCCGTCGTGCTAATACTTGCAGCTTCTTTGTAAGGGATCCTGCTATTGTTGGAGCATTGATGACCCTGTTCTGTTATTGTTTCCAACAGTTGGCATGCCTTGTTATATTGATGCGCGAGGATAAACCCGTTAGCACAGGTGTCCACAAAGGCTCGAGTATTACTATTCAGCCCACAGTAGAAGGTTTCCAATTGAGCCCATTCTTGTAGTCCACTTTGTAGGCATCTCTGAGTAGATTCTTGAATCGGTCCCAGGCTTCATGAGCTAATTCCTCAGGATTTTGTGTGGAGCTGGCTATATCTTTCCTTAATTGAGCATTCCTTGTTGGTAGGAAGAAGTAAAGCAGAAATCTTCTCCCGAGGTCCTCCCAGGAAGTCATTGAGCAGGTAGGTAGATTATTGAGCCACTTTCGTGCCTTATCTCTCAAGGAAAATGGGAACAATTTAATTCCAATGGCTTTGGATGTTACTTCTGGGATAACAAATGAATCCCACACCTCCATGAAGGTTTTGAGATGAAGGTGTGGATTTTCGGATGGAAGTCCTCCAAATTGCCCGGCTGCACTCAGCATCTGAATCATGACACTTTTAATTTCAAAGCATCTGGCATTGATAGTTGGTGGAGTGATGGCCGAAGTCAGTTTGTTTAGATCTGGAATCACGAATTCCATAATGGCCTTGTTCTCATCTGGGTTTGGTGGTGGAAGTAGAGGGATCTGGTTATCCCTGTGCATCTCTATGCGCTCTCATTGTTCTCACTCGTGATCGTCAGGTATATCCGCCATGCTTGCTGTGCCAACGGATTGACTTCTTTGCTTCTGCCTTCTGCGCCTGTGCTTGTAGGTGCGTTCTATCTCAGGGTCGTAAGGCTCTAGATTAGCTAAAGGCAAACTGCGCATGCACTACAGACTGTACCTGAAAAATCAAGAACAGAGAGAAGTGAGCTTGTTACTAGGTAAGTCACAACAATTAAGCAAAGGGGCGTCGTCACTAGGGGTATCAGCAGTCCCCGACAACGGCGCCAAAAACTTGTTGGTCAAATTCCCTTATGGCAAGCGAACCAGTCGAACAAGTAATAAAGTGAAAGTAGAGTATCGTCCCACAGAGACTGAGATACCAACGAATGACGCTTGATTGCTATGATAGTTGTGAAAGTAGAAAATAAACAAAATTGGGTTGAGAGGTTGTGGTGATTGTGCTACTAGCAAAAGTAAACGAAATAACGGTAAAAGTGAGAAGATATCAGTAAAAGGTTAGGCTGGACTCAGAGTCACCCTTAAGTGCATTAATCCCCCAGTTGCTTTACCCAATGCTACAGCATCTACACTGTACAACTTCCCCAATTGCTACAGTATAGCCGCTACTCGCAAAGCTATTTGGTGAACCCACCTCTATAGTCTACCGAAGCTTCCGCGTCCGATACGTAGGATGCTAACTATACTCCTTCCATATTCCTATGGTAACTTTCTAGTTTAGATCTTTGCTATGCTCGGAGTGTTATGGTTATGAGAGGTAGACCCATTCCTGAAGCCTACAATAATAGGTCAACCCATGCAAGGGCTGCCTAGCAAACACTATTTCTCAGAGGTGTAACCCCAACTCCTTGCCAGTAAGCTAAGGCCACAAATTTAGCCCTTAACTTCTGTTAACTGACTAGTAATTAAAACACCGATACGCAAACCAAATTTATTGAATTAAAAACTTGCAACTGGATTCATTTGACACTTAAAGATTCATCCTTGTCCAGCCATATAAAAATCAGTTCATGACTGACGAGGAATACACGAAACAAACATTAACAGAATGACCAATGATTGAAATACGAAATAAACAAAAGGAAAACATAAAGCTTGAATAGAGTTTCGAGGCGTGGATGAAGTCCTGTCACGTCACGACTCCACGTCGTCTTCTCTCCGTCGAACTACAGGGAAGGATGCTGGTTTGTCCTGGAAATAGCGTGCCTTGTGATCTTCCTCACTCTTCTCTTGAGTCTGTCGAAGATAGAATTCTGTCTAGGGCTCTTCGACTTCTTTAAGGTTATCTCGGCTGCCTTTTATAATTGGGCATTCTTGTGGTGCAAGTTGTAGCGAGTTGAGATTTTCCTATTTTGTCAGGATCTGTCGTATCTTCTTATTAGATTGCTTCTGCTGATTCTGCGGGATTCTTCAAATCTTTAGTTCCAATCCTCTGCATCTTCTATTCCGTTACATCAGCAACCTATCTATCAATATCGCCCTTTTATTTAATTCCTGAAATCATCTGGATAAAAAGGTTAGAATATAAGCCACATAGCATTGCGTCCTCTACTTTGCTATAGCATTCGTGTGCCTTGTATTGCTTTTCAGTTTGCTGTCGGAATGCTATAGCATCATATCAACTCTGCTATACAGTTTTCCTCAAAAGCATCGCGAATTACACTGTTCTTAGCACGTGTGGATGATTTCTATCTCTCAATCCTTATATCATGAATACATGCCTTTTTGCTTGTTTAAATCATGGTTTAGCTTATTTTTACCATTCAATTTAGTCATGAAGTATAGAGAAAATATGGTATTATTTGTGCTCATCAATGACCAATAGGAGCCCTTGGCTCAATCCAAAATCCTCATTCGTTGGTATCCACCATCTTGCCCTGGAAGTCACGTCCACTACATTGTTCAATACAAACATAATGAAAAGAACTAGGATTCCAAATGAATCCCAGAGTAATAATTAATCTCACTTAAAATGCATGCACAATATATGACAGGCAACTAACATACAGTACATTCAGCATTTAGAGATAATATCACAATGAAGGAGGAAAAACTTGTGGAGGAGTATTTAGGGTTTTTCAGGTTATGAGTAGAACAGGTGTGTCCTTGTAAATTGGTCTCCATGGAATTCATGATAATTGGAATTGTGAAACATATTATAATGCGAATGATAGAATTTCAATGAAATTGTATCATTCTCATATGGCAAATTTTGTGAATCCAATCTTCGTGAATAGCATATATTAACAACCACATAAGAGGAAATATCATAATAAAGAGCTTGTGGAGGAAGAGCTCCCTGCAGTGGTTTGTATAAGTGATTTTAAATGTAGATTTATGAAAAGGTACTTAAATCAAAGTAGTTGGGGAAAAGGTAGTGAGGTGACAAATCATTTGAAAGTTTATATGATGGTTGTTTAGTAAGAACCGTTATTTTGCGATTCAATAAATAACCGTTAATAATTATAACCTTTATATTTTTGTTTTCATTGATGTATGAGTGAAAGACAATTTGTTTGATGTAGTTGTTAAATGACGGTTGTGTCATAATAACCTTCATTGTTGGATTTAAGAAATGATTGTTATTAACTACAATCATTATATTGTGTTTTCAAGAGTTCTGCCTCTTATTACATGACAATGCGCATATTTAACCGTTATGTTTTAGCTTTATATATTCTTGCACTATCTTTGTCTCAACTTACATGACGTTTATTTGTTGTAACTATTATTTATAAAGTGTTATATATATACTCTGGCACCCTATCAAATGTCGTTGACAATTTGAGTATTGACAATAGCAACATCATAATAGCAATTAGTAACTTGGTATGCACAACGACAATATGGGGAATTCAAGTTATCAATATCTATTCCAAAATACTTAATCTCTTTACTCAAATTGTCGGCAAAGCTCCGTAGTCGACCCGTTCGAGTGATGGTACTGGCCTACGAGGAAAACTTGCCTTTTTTTTAAAAGGGAAAAAAAAGTGAGGGGCATTTTTGTTAAAGCACAACATTTCAAAATCTCATATTCCTACCTTATGACCTAGTTGTCCCTTCCATTTCTTAACAAACTTTTCGGGGTATTACAAATTCAAATGTTATTTAAAAAAGAATTTTCTCTTTTTCTTACCTGTGGGACAAAATTTTCATTATCTATGTACTTTTCATTCATAGTCCAGATCAAAATACTCAGCTCCAGCCCTTAATATAAGATGTATTTACATAATTTTATTAGATTAAGAAAGTTAGTTAAATTAGTTAATATGACATGTATTTTCTAAAACACCTTAGTGTTAGTTCTCTATGTGTTTTGAGGATAACTGACAATTGTAAACAAAATTGAGGTTAATGATTAAGATAAAAATTGCTTTAAACTTGTTCAAAGTTAACCAGCAACTTATTGTCTAGGCTCTGTTAACTTGACTCGAGTTTAGAGTTGTAAAACTCGAGTCAATCCAAGGCAAAGAGCTTTCAAAGATAATTGAACTTAACTTGACTTAAGTTTCTGAATGTTTAACTCGAGTCAATACTTGGCCGAGAGCTTTTCAAAGTTTTTAAACATAACTTGACTCGAGTCAGTCATAGTAACTCAAGTCAATGCAATGCCGAGAGATATCAAAGTATTTTAAACATAAAATTACTCGAGCCTATGCATATTGACTCAAGTCATGTTTTTTGGACTTAAACTAATTTTCAATATATAAGTCCTTGACTCAAGCATATGTTCTTTAACTTGAGTTTACCTTTTAGAACATATTTTCAAATATATTAGTTGACTTGAGTTAGTCACTTAATGACTCGAGTGAACACGATCTCAAAACGTTTTTCAAAATGTTATCACGAAGTTCATTTCGAAAACAAAGCTTGACTCAAGTGAACTCTAATTGACTTGAGTCACGCACTTGAGTGAATCACTTTTGCCTCGAGCCTAAGCCTTACAGAGACATCTTCATTTAAACTTCATACCTATTGAAAGAAGATGACTCGAGCCTAGAGTGATTGACTCGAGTGTAAGGTATCCCTGTTTTGAAATCACCGTGTCCGGATTTGCGAAATCTTCATGTATGATCTATATACTTCATATCGTCTCTCATTACTATTTCTAAATATGTTTAATCAACCTGTTAGTAAGTTTCAGATGATCAAACGGATGTTAAACTGAAGATTAAGCTTAAAGCAAGTGATGATATCAGAAGCATTAAATGCTGGTTCAAAAAACAAAGCATGGATTTGGCAAGGTTTTCTCTGCGCATTCCAAAGGCTTTATTGTTTTCTTTCCACATTTGGACGCCATATCATCCAACGGATTTATCTTAAGCAAAGTCAACAGAGATCATCTGGGCATCTTGGTTGAGTCAAAACAATTGAAGGAAATATTCCGAACGACTATTTATTGTATCCAACGGCTTCATCAAGTTCTCAAACGGTCATTAAATGCTTCCAACATATATAAGTTAAGGCATTCAATTCTCAACCACCAGAACACAAGAAAACAAAAACACTCAAGTGATATTTGCATTTATTGTTTTCTACTCATTTGTATAATATCTTCAGATATTCTAAACTTTAGTCTTTATTCATATGCTCTTCTAGAGAGTTTATTATTGATTATCAATCACTGTAAGAATCTCAAAGTATTAGGACTTTGAGATTGGGTTATCAGTTTACAACTTGTAAGGGGGAGTGTATCTTAGTGAGAGGATAAATTTTGAGTACAGACTTCTAACACTTTTAACTGATTGAAGTGATAGTGAAAATCCCAGAGAGTCTGGGGATTGGACGTAAGTCAAGAGTTGAGACCGAACCAATATAAATCTTTTGTGTCAAGCTTTCTCTCTTTCTCTCTGTTATACCCTATTTTGTGTGCCATTTTTGGAAATCTCAAAAAGATTTTTAAAATCCCCAATTCACCCCCTCTTGGTGATATTCTTGTCATTTACACCTAGCAATCCTCTTTAATTCCCTCATCCATTTTCCTCTTTGATTATTGTTGAGGGAGCAATGATAGAGATAAATTAGGAAAAGATTGATAAATATGAAAACTATGTCTTATATTTAGAACCAAGATTAACTCCTCAAAAATGTTTTATATTAAGGGCAAGAGGAGTAACATATTTATGGCATGTTAAGATCAAATTGATGGAAGTCAACCTTCAAGAATGATAGTTGATAGCATAACATTCCTTTCAATGACCTATATAATAGTTTATTCTAAAAAGAAGTCTACCAAACAAAGCTCTTAATTAGACCAAGACTTTTGGACTGAAAACATAAACTCAGATTATTAAACTCAAGCTTGAGTGAAGAAATTGGGTAATAACTTTAATTTTGTCGGGCCAACTTGGTTTTAAATTAAAATAGGTATGTGTTGTTTTTGTATTATATGAATTTATTAATGAATCGTGTTGTTCGTGATTTTGTGAGTAATGCAATGTACAATACATCCTCTCTCTTTTTTAATAATTTAATATGTATTTTCTTATTGAAGGTAATCTTGTTGAGGTCTTGTCAAATACTAAATGTAGACACCTCTTTTAGCTAAGATTTGAACTTTAATTAGTCACATTGTCAGGGACTAGCCCCTCTCACTAGACTCAACCCCATTTGCTATACATTCCCTATTTTATATCAATGTGTTGGTGTTTTTTTTTTCTTGATAGAAACTATGGGATAATGTGCATTTTGTTAGTTCCCTGTGTGTTTTGATGATTACTAACAATTGTAAACACTACTGATAAGGTTTGACAAAGTTTAGAATAATTTAACCTTATATTTTTCAATCTGTCAAAACCAAACTCGAGCCTGTTAGTGTTGAACTCGAGCCTGGATTTGACAGAGAGCACAAACTTGTCCAGTTGATTTCCAAACTCGAGACTGAACCTGAAGTTTAAAGTTAAACTTTTGAAAAGTTCACATGAACTCGAGCCTACTAAGGTCAAACTCGAGTTCATTGTTTCCAGAGAGTTTTTGAACTTTGAAAAACATGTTAAACCTTACACTTGCTTTCTTCAAACCTCAGGTTTGAAAGAATCCAAAGAAAGTTTTAAGAGCATGAACTCGAGCCTGTCATGGCAAACTCGAGTTCATCTCTGGCGGGACAAGTTTTTTGAAACTTAAAGATATTTTCAAACTCTGCACTGTTCCATTAAAAGAAAAGTTTTTCGGTTTGAAAAGTTCACCAATGCTCAAACTCGAGCCTAACATATTCAAACTCGAGCCTAGTTTTGGCCGAGAGCAAAGAACTGTTTTTAAGCTATTTAAACTCGAGCCTGAGACTTTCAAACTCGAGCCTAAAAGTTCCAGAGAGCAAAGAACTTTTGGATATGTTTTTAAACTCGAGAGTGTGGTTTGCAAACCTCAGGTTTGTGCTTTCAAGCTAAAACGAAGTCTGTTCAAAAGTGTCTCGAACTCGAGCCTGACATTAATGAACTCGAGTTCATTTCAACCCGAGAGCTTCTTAGTTTTTCAATGACTTGAGAACCTCCAGTTTAAAAGACAAACCTCAGGTTTGTTCATTTTGAACTTACATGCTTTTAAACACTGAAGCCTCGAACTCGAGCCTAACATTAATAAACTCGAGTTCATTTCAACCCGAGAGCATTTTAGTTTTTCAATGATCTGCAAACCTCAGGTTTATAAAGCAAACCTCAGGTTTACACTTTTTGAACTTGCACAGTTTTGAACACTAAAGCCTCAAACTCGAGCCTGTAAGAACTGAACTCGAGTTCGTGACGCTGGTTCAGAATTTTTGAATTTGGGCATTTCAGAAATCAATGTTATTTGATCCTATCTTCTTCCAATATTATTCTCTGATATTCCCTGCTATGTTTAACGTATTTATTAGTGGATTTCAGAGCATTAAAGAATGTTTGGTGAGAGGTTAGAGTATAAAGCAAAAAGCAACTCAGAGCATTTATTGCAAAGCACAAAAGTTACTCCTTCTACCCAAATCCTTCTGCACACGCTTACAAAGTATTTAAGGATGTTAGCTGAAACAAGAAAACTCCTCTCCAACGGATTAATTCGCAGAAAGTCAGTCCTGATGTCTTGACCAACTAGATTAAGGGAAAACAAGAGAGAGAAGACCCCAAAACCACTTTAGAACACATGGGCAACTTCTCCAACGGTCTGATTCAAGCTACAACGGTCATTTAATGTTCTCTAGCTATAAATAGAGTTCATTAACATCTTCACAGGGAGACACAACTACTCTGAGCGAATTTCTACTAAATTCATTTATTGTGTATCAGCTTTCACTTATAGAGTATCATACTTGATACAAGTACTTCAGTGTTCATCATATCTACTCTGTAAGAGAGTTAAATACTTGTAAATCATTTATTGATTGAGATAACTACAAGTCAGGGGACTTGGTAGTTGAGGTGTATTGATTACAACTTGTAAGGGGGAGTGTGTTCTAGTGAGAGAACAACTCTTAGTGCAGAGTGTGTAATCAATATTATTGAGTTAGTGAATTGAAAATCCCAAGTGAGGCTTGGGGACTGGATGTAGGTCAGGAAAGGACCGAACCAGTATAAATTGCATTGTGTTTAGCTTCTTCTCCTTATCCTCTCTGTTGTGCTCTGTTTTGAGTAATCGAAAACAGAACAAGTTACGAAAATTTTAAAGATACCCAATTCACCCCCCCTCTTGGGTATAAAGCTCCTGCTTTCACATTTAATCCCTTTTTTTTTATATAAACATGTTTTCTTTTAGATTTTATATGATTTATTCTTGATGTAAGCCATGAAAAATTATACATATAGTCCTTCATTCTTTATTTGATCGTTAACTCGATCCTGTCATAATATTTTGCCATATATATGTAAAGTAGTTATATTTCTTTATTTATAATTTTACTATTTTAAATTTTATAATTAAATTAGGCATATTAGGTGATTTTGACGACTAATTATTTATACTGAAGAAGGTATATAAAAACTCAAGAAAATTCAATAATCGTAACCAAATTAAAAATATACTCGTTTCTTTATAATAATTTAATTATACATTTTTAAATAATAGGCATTAATTTAAAATTAGACTATCTACAAAGCCAAAAAGAGCCTCACAGCCCTCAACACTTTTTGTATTTGATATTGATATAGAATCATTTAAATCAAGTAAAACTATACGCATATATTAAGACCAACAAACTATTAAGTATTAACATATCAAAATCATCCTTTAAAATGACTTGATTCTTTTTCCCCCCTCCGAAAAATGACTTAATTCTCTTAAAGGCCTTCGGAACTACTTATTTATATAGAATTTCAGTATATATTATATAAACCAATAAAAATCATAAACTCCATTAACTCTGCCTTAGAAGTCAATATCTTTTCAACTATACCCTTATTTAACTATACACTTTCCAAAAAAAAAAACAATCTACACAATAATAAATTTAGGGTAAAATGGCATATTCTTGTAAGGATTAATGAAGTGCCTTATAAATATGATCAAAAAAAAAAATATACACTCTCTTTACCATATAAACCGGACTAAAAGAAAGTTTTAGAATTATGTTTTTTAAGTAATTTCGCAAAAAAAAAAATTTAATCTGAAAGGAAGATCACAATGATCAGTCCATTTTGAAGTCTTGAATATGATATTTACATATTTAGAAGGGTTTCTCCCAAAGAAAGATAATAATTTTCTCTAAAAATTAAATCTCTTGTACTTTTTTTAGGATAAAGTAAAAATGTTAAAAATAGATGCTAGCGTTCATTCTGATCTAATTCCTCTCTTCATTCTATTTTAAAACTTGTGGTTAGGTCAAAAGTCTAATCATTTTTTGTTTTATTATTTCATTAAAATTAAAATGCATAGGAACGTAGGAAAATTTGTTTATAGTCGCCAACAAAATTGGTTTAGTTGATAAATGGGTTGACTCATAGTTATAAGGTTGTGGATTCAAATCCTACTGATGTGAGGACCTTGTTGGTGAGTGATCTGTAAATACCTCTGTAAGCGCTTTGCTTTTTAAGCCTAGAGGCATTTCTTAACCCTAGTGAGCCTCGGGATTCAACTCACATAAACTTTTTTTTGCTATAAAAGAAAAAGAAAATTTGTTTTAAAGTCGTGGAACAACGCATATACTATATTTGTGTGGTGGAGAGAGCAAAGAGAGGAATTAAAGGTTTCAATTCATTTCATTGGCGATATATGACTCATTCACACCACTCTCTACACGCGTGCTTTGATTTGCTATGCTTTTTACGTGGTTTATTGGATTGACGGTAGAAGTTCCCCCCCCCCCCCCCCCCCCCCCCCCTCCATACGTAATTTATCATATACAAACTAAATAAATATATAAGAGAAGTTTTATCTTAATTTACGTAAATGTACTTTTCAATAGTAGATCCAAACAGGCTCATACTTCAGTTTTTGCATTATTACTATTTTTCAACTACGTATGCTTTTTACTTGTATTATTTATATTTGTTATGACTATGAGAACTATAACTGGTTGTATGTACAACAATTAAACGCATGTTTCATGTATTATACAAAATTTTAGGCTGTCATGCTAAATTATACATAACTCCCTTTATGTAGAAATCTCTCATATTGTTAGGTATTAGTTTTGTATATTACTCTATTTATTTACACATAACTTAATATATGAGCAAATTGTATGCATCCCACTCAAAACTTGTAGGGTTATATGCAGATAACAATAAAGTTTAAAAAGGTATATAATTGATCACGGTTTTTAAAAAAAAGGTATATATTTGATTTTTTGCTCGAAAGGTATATATTTGATGGTTAGGGGTTTTTCACACAAAACGAAAAGCAACGTTTTGAAAACCAGATCGGTCGCGCTATTCCCTTAAACCGATAACGTAATAATTAACTAAAAATTTAATAGAATAATTATATACTCATATTTTATATTTATATATATATATATATATATATATATATATATATATATATATATATATATATATAAGGTTAAGGTGCAAAAATGCACATAAGTTTTTACCTTAGGTACACGCAACACCATATGCTTTTAAGAGGTGCAAAAATGTACATGAGCTTGTAAAACAAGAGCAAAAATCCCATCTGTGTTAAAAGATGCTAACTTCTGTTAATTGCAATTTGAAAGTACCAAAATACCCTTCCATACAAAAAACCACCAGCTCCCATTTAAAAAAAATAAAAAAAACCACCAGCTCTCGCTCAATTCCTCTTCTTCCCTTCCAAATTCATCACCAACAATCATCTAACTTAAATGCAACAATCATCCCCTTCAATTCATATTTCATATACAGATTACACACTTTCCCGACATTTTGTTTCACCTTCATTCCTATCAAGCAAAAACCATGACTTGGTGAAAAAAGTTGAGTAGAAAGAATAAAATATGGTCTTCACAGGGGAACGGTGTGGAAGCCATGACAATGAAACAAATCAGAGAAAAAAAATAGGGCAATCGCTCTCAATCCCCAACGAGCCTCTCTTCAACAAATCGTCCCTCTTCCATCGCCTCAATATTCCGTCAACTCCGTCGCCAATTTTCAGAGGCTGATTTTGGTTCTCAACACCTTGTAACGGTGACGCTAGCGTCTCCTTTGCCGGAGAAGATTTCAAAAATTGCCATCAGTTATAAGAAGAAAAACTTGAAACATTTAAACCCAGCAAAGAATTTCTAGTATCCATAGAGAAAAAAGGGTCTTTCTTAAATAAGTATATGATTTCTACGATCACTAATTTTACCTCTCAAAGCACACGATGAATCAGAAAGTGGATCTCTTTTCGCAACAATTGCAAATCTGAAGCAAAAAATTCAATACCCAAAATGAATGCAGTAGTAGCAAGGAGGGAAAAAAAAAAGAGTGGATGTTGATAAATTGATCATACCTTCAAGGATTTCTTAGAACATTTATTCTTGTGCGAAGTGGATGATTTCCCCATTCGAGTACTCTGCAAATCTACATCTGCTCCTCTGTTCACAACAAATCTAAGCTTCAAACCTCCTCTCAGCCATGGTTCATCTGGTAGAGGTTGCTGCCGCCGCTGTGCCTTCTGCATCTGAGAAGGAAATGGAGGAGGTGAGGTGAGGTGAAGGGAAGGAGGAATCTCGAGCAAAAAAAAAAAAAGGAGAAAGAAGTGAACAGATGAGCAGTGGGCAGTGTGGGAAATAAAAAAAATCTTAACATTTTTTATTTTTTTTAATATGGTGGGGCCCACCACAAAACCAACAGAGACTAACAGGAATGGGACTTTTGCTCTCCTTTCACAACCTCATGTGTATTTTTGCACCTCTAAAAAGCATATGGTGCTAGGTACACCTTAGGTAAAAGCTTACGTATATTTTTGCTCCTTAACCCATATATATATATATATATATATATATATATATATATATATATATATAAATCTAACTGTCAACATAATACCACCACAATATATGAAATTTTAAATTAAATAACACTATATGATTTCAAACATTGTAAAAAATATATTTGGCTTTTTGAGAGTATCCATGTTTTTAACTTTTAATGCATTTTTAAAATATTTTTATTGATTAGGCCTAAAAAACCACAAGATTTTCTGAAAACTGTTCTAGTTCCCAGTTTAATTATGGGTTCTAACTTAACAAAGGCATAACTCCAATGCAATCCAACTCAATCATAAAAACAATTTTTTTCCAAACCGAGTTTTTGGCAAATCTGGGTAACGGTTCAACCGGCGGTTGATATTTGTACATGTTAGAAGAGTTAAGAGTTTGGATTTGGCATCTCTCCTTTTCTTTTCCTATCTAATGCTACTCTTTTCCCCCTTTCATGAGCATTAGAACAAAATCTAATAGTTTACATTTTATATTTTATAAAAATATTATTACAATAGAGAGCAAGATGAGAAGGAAGTGGAGAAAATTAAATCATGGGAAAGAAATATTAAATGTGGACTATTAGAATTTGATCCAATAGTCATGAACAGGAAAAAGAACGGCCGCAAAGGAAAAAAGAAAAGGAGATAAGCTAGATCCTAAAAAAATTATTATTAAATTGTAAATGCTAAGAGAATTATTTGTACATCCACAGGAAATTCAATTGAGAACCTAGTTTGCCACATCATTGATGGCCTAACCAATTAAAATACAATAATTCATGAGCTGATTTGGAATACCTTCTAAATATTAGTTGGGATTTCAATAAAATTAAAAGATTTTACAAGAATTACTTTTCCATTACTAGTGAAATCTTAATTAAGAGATTTCTTTCCTAAGAAAAATAAACATGTGAATTGCATGAGCAGCCAACTAGTATTAATATTAATTAAGTTGTTGTATTTTAATTGGTTAGAATTAGACCAAAAAGAACGTGATAAATCAGGTTCACACAAGAATTTCTATGTACATGCATGGTTCAAAACTTAGGAAATTTTTGCCATTTAATATAAGTATTACATTTTTTATCTCGATATTAATTATATGGGTTAATTTTTCCATGTAGATGATGTATAATTAATCTCACAATATGGCAATAACCATAAATCCGGTTTGTAAGCTTTATGCTTGGGTGCTAACAATGTAAATATTTTAGCCTGATTATAATTTAATTCCCTCGCTAATTGTAAAGGTTCAATCAATCGTGACTTGCTTTTCCCAGGCTATTCAACAACCCCCACCTGAAAGGATATCCTAAGGCACCTAGCATCTTTAAATCGTGTCCACACTGAAACTATCTTTCAAGTTCCAAAGTAACCTTTTATTTTTAGAAATTTTTAACTTGCTAAATTATGTTGAATTCCTTATCGTATTTATATTTTATTTTAATGTTTACATAAGTTTAACTTTTTTAAAACAAAAAGAATAGTTGAAATATTTTTTGGATTCTCCAAAAGTAAGAAATTAATAAAAAAATAAAAAATATCGTATTTAAATTTGATTTTAATGTTTACATAAATTTAACTTTTTTTAGAACAAAATGAATAGTAAAAATATTTTTTGGATTCTCCAAAAGTAAGAAATAAAAAATACGTTTTTCTAATTAAATCAAGGGTTTTATAATATTATATATGTTTATAATTTGATTGAATTTTGGTTTTATTCCTTATAGTTTTATAAGAACTTGATATGGGTTTAAAGATGGGGATCAAAATCAAAACTCGATAAAAGAAACATTACTATAGATTCGCGCATATATAAAACTTAATAAATAATAGTTACAACGAATAAACGTCATGTATATCGAGGTGGAGGCCAAGTAAGAATAATATAACGCTAAAACTTAACGGTTAATTATGCACATCATCATGTATTCTGAGGTGAAATTTGCGAAAACACAAATACAACAGTTGTAGTTAATAACCGTGATTTATTTTGGTCATATAAATAATGGTTCTCATGAAAAACACTATCACGTAAAACTTACAAATGATTGAATTTTGGTTTTCAACCTTATAGTTTCATAAGAGCTAGGTATGAGTTTAAATATAGGGTCCAAAATCAAAACTCGATAAAAGTAACACTACTACATATTCACACATATATAATGCTTAATAAATAACAATTACAACAAATAAACATAATGTATATCGAAGCGAAGGTCGTGTAAGAATATATAACGTCAAAACTTAACAGTTAATTATGTGCAACATTATATATTGCAAGGGAGAATTCACAAAAATACAAAAATAACAATTGTAACTAATAACTGTCATTTACTTAGCCACAAAAATGATGATTCATACGAAGCAACCGTCATATAACACTTACAAACGATTTGTCTTCCAACCTTATATCAGAGAAAACAAAAACATAGCGGTTATATCTATTGACTGTAAAGTATGAATGACAAAAAGGACCTTTCATAAGAAACAACCATCTATGTAAAGAATAACTATTAAAAGGACCTTTTCATAACCTTACTCAATTCGACACCTAATACCAGTTCTCCTAAGTCAAATACGCTTTAAAGCAAAGTACACTTCAACTCAATTTAAACTGGTCAATTTCTTCTGTTCTTAGTATTTTTCTTCGTTGGCCTCATCCTTCTCTCCTTCTTCATGGTTAAATGCCAAGAAGCTCTTTCCATTTGCCCTCCTCCTCCTCTACCACCGCCACCTCCACAAGCTCCTCACCCTGCTCCTCCTCCTTCTCTACCACGCCACCTCTTCCTCCTCCTCTTTTGCCTCCTCCTCAACTGTAGGTTTTGCTACAAGAAATGGCCAGCCTTGACTACTCCACAAGGCGATTTACTACATACACTAACTGTCTGAACATAAAGTTGAATATCATCTTTTATCACAATGAGGTTGCATAAGACTTTCGATTAGGTCCTTCATCTCTTTCCTTTGATGTTGATGAAGTGCCAAGCGTGGGAAAGGGGTAGGAGGAAGAGCACATAAGTAGTGGTGAATATTGATAACCGCTACTTTTTTTTTTTTTTGGTTAATATCAAGAAAATTAATTGTTAGGGCAAAGTAGCCAAAACATATTTATAAAAAACTATTGATACCAGTTATTAGTAAACAACTATTACTTATGTCAATAACCATGACATTTTACAAGGACATGTCCACAATCATTAGTAGATAACCGTTACTTATGTTGGCAACCTGGAAATTTATAAGGATACATTTGGCTCTATAACCCCTTCCATTCCAAAGGACAAGTTCTATTTGATAACTCACAGAAACTTTTTCATATCACTTCTATTTAATTTTAACATGAAATTATCTTTAATTCTAAAGGACAAGTTCTTCATTAAGATAATCCTCAAAACACTTTCTATTTAAAAAATTGAAAATTGAACTCCACTTCTCTTTCAACTTCTCATATCCAACTTTTGAATTTTGTTCTTCATTATTATCATGGATAAATGCAAAAGATCTTCTAGTTCACCATCTTTTGGTTTCCCTAGTGTAAAACAAAAAGACGATCGCTAGCCACTGACAAGCATTGAAGGGCTTATCCATGAAAAATATGACCTACAACATATAGTCGGGGTTTACATGGGAGAGCAAGGACACATGGGCAAGTTCTTAAAGGAATTGACCTCTCTCCTTTTCTCTCTCAACGAGAAGGTGGACAAATTATTGGACAAAGATGAATCTGATGATGTAGTAAATCCTTCATCTCCATAACTTTGTATTTTTTTTGTTTCTTTATTCACATTGTCATTTTCTTTTTTAATTTTTTGTTTGTAATGTGGGGTTGAAAAATCAACGTCAAAAATCATTTTTAAAAAATGTTAAATACATAGGTTATCAAGTAATACTCGTCAATTTTTAGAATACCATGTCAAATACCTAATAGTTATCAAGAAAAAAACCTTGACCATTTATAAAGCCTAACATTTATAATGTAAAACCGTGAACAACAACACCTAACGGTTATTAAAAACAAACCGTCATTGTTTATAAAACTAAACAATTATAATGTAAAACCATGAACTTTCATTCAAAGAATCATTATGGCTGTAAATTAAGAATCATAAGAAAAGGCCACCTTTCATAACAGTTCTAAATTTATAACCATGAGTAATTTTTGTCAAATCTTTTAAAACACCTGCTATCTTGTGCATCTTCAAATTCCCAAGTTATTACAATTCAATACTTGTCTTTTGGTCGAATGTTACCCACCATTGGGAGTGGACAGATACCAGGTAGCTTGTCAAGGGCCTACGCCTGGCATGTTAAAAGCTTGGTTAGGCCTAGCCTGTCAGGCTAAAAGGACAGGCTAAGGCCTATTTCAAGACTTGCTTTTCTTAATAGGTCAGGCCTAGACTTCCCAATAAGCCTTTTAGGCCTGTAAGGCTGACATATTTTAAAGGTAAAATTGTAAATTTGCAATTACTCACTTTTCCCTTGATGAGCACAATTTATGTCATGTTTTCCCTATATTTTATGACTGGATTGTATGGTAAATACAAGCTTAACTGTAATCAACCCAAGTAAAAAGGCATTAATTCATGAATATAGGGAACTAAAGAATAAAAACCAGTCACATCCTAAACATGTGCTAAAAGAAGAACGAGTTACAAGGTTTTATGAGAAAAACGTGTAGCAAAGCTGATACTATGCTATAGTATTCTGGCAGCATAACAAAGTGCAATACAAGGCATCACCGAAGCTATAGCAAAGTAAACGACGCGATGCTATGTGGCATATTTTCTAATCTTTTGTCAAGATTATTTCAGGAAAGATTGTGAAGGTTGAGAAAAGACAAGTAGATTGCTGACGTAACGAAATAGAAGATACGAAGGATTGAAACTAGAAGATTGGAAGAATCCTACAGGATCAGCAGAATCAATCTACTGCTATTGGAAGATACGATAGATCTCGACAGATTTGGAAAGCCTTGCTCGTTGGAACTTGTGCCGCAAGAAAACTTGATTATAAAAGGAAACAACAAGCCAACCCTAGGGGTGAGGGTGTGCAAAGCCTAAACAAGATTTCACATTCGGCCAGACTCAAAAGAAGAGAGAGAGAGATTTCACGAGGCATGAGAACTCCAAGAGAACCCAGCATCCTTCCTTGCAGTAAGGCAGAGAGAAGAAGACGTGGAGTGGTGATGTGACAGGGCTTCTTCCACGTCGTCAAAACTTCGTCAAGCTTTCTGTTTTCTTTTACTTTAATCTTTTGATCATGGGTCATTTTGTTGTTATCTATTTTGTGTGTCCCTCGTTAGTCATGAACTAAATTTCCTAAGGCTAAACGAGGATGAATCTTTAAGTTTTGAATGAACCCAATTGCAAGTTCTTAATTCAATAAATTCAGTTTGTTTATCAGTGATTTAATTACCTTGTCGATTAGCGGAAGCTAAGGGAGAGATTTGTGGCCTCGTCTTACTAGTAAGGAGTCGAGGTTAGACCTCTGAGAAACAGTGATTGCTAGGCAGGCTGGTGCAAGGCTTGACCTATTATTGTAGGCTTCAGGAATAGGTCTACTGCTCCTAACCAATACACCCTATTCTGTAACATTGATCTAACTAGAAAATTTCCATAGGCATATGGAAGGAGTAAAGTTAGTATTAGAAGTATCGGACGCAAAAGCTTTGATAGACTATAGTGGTGGGTTAACTGAATAGCGTTGTAGTTGGTAGCTATGTTGTTGCATTGCTGAAGCTGTAAGTATAGATGCTATAGCAATGGGTAAAGCAACTGGGGGATTGAGATACTTAAGGGTGATTCCAAGTTCAACCTAACTTCTTACTGATATCTTCTTACGACTATGATACTCTGTTTACTTTTGTTTATTAACATAATCACAAAAACCTCTCAACCCAATCATATTTACTTTCTATATGCACAACTATCATAGCAATCGAGCGTCACTTCCTAGTATCTCAGTCTCTGTGGGACGATACTCTACTTACACTTTATTACTTGTTCGACTGGTTCACTTGCCATAAGGAAATCGACCAACATCCCTCCCTTTCTTGCTTCGGCCTCTACTCATCACTCTCAAACTCAGAGTCTCAGCCAACCTAGAGCCTTACGATCCAAAAATCAAATGCACTTACAAGCAAAGGCGCAAAAAGCAGAAGCGAAGAAGTCAACCTTTTGACTCAACAAGCATGGCAGATATGCCTGTCAACCATGAGCAGGATCAACGAGAGCTACTTGTAATAAATTGAATTCAGCTATTACACCACCGACCTTAAATGTAGGATACTTTGAAATCAAGGGTGTCATGATTCAGATGTTGTATGCAGCCAGACAATTTGGAGGACTCCCGTCTGAAGATCCTCACTTACATCTAAAGGCCTTCATGGAGGTGTGTGACTCATTCGTCATTCTAGGAGTCACAGCCGATGCCGTCCGGATTAAATTATTTCCATTTTCCCTAAGGGACAAGGCTTGAACGTGGCTCAACAATCTACCAGCCAACTCAATCACCTCCTGGAATGATTTAGGAAGCAAATTCCTGCTAAAATTCTTCCCACCGACTAAGAATGCTCAACTCAGAGGAGACATCACCAACTTTCAACAAAAGTCTGGAGAATCTACCTATTAAGCCTGGGACAAATTCAAAGACCTCCTCAGAAGATGCCCACATCACGGACTGTACGAATGAGTTCAGTTAGAAACATTTTACAGAAGTCTCAATAGACAAACCTGATCAATTGTTGATGCCTCATCTGGAGGATCCATCCTAATGAAGTCTTATGAAGAAGCCCATGGTTTGTTGGAGCGCATGGCAATGAATAGCCATCAATGGCAAGCAGACAGAGCTACTTCCTCCTGAACTGTTGCTGGAATACATGAATTGGATGCTATGACAGCTCTCACAGCTCAAGTATCTTCTCTGACTAATATGGTGAAAGGACTGACCCTTCCATCAAGCAACACTTCGCCTCAACCATTTTAGGTAGCTTGTGTGTACTATGGCGGAGAGCATCTATATTCTCAGTGCTCTGCCAACCTTGAATCGGTTAACTTCGTCAACAACTTTATCAGGGGTAATAACAGCAACAATCCATACTCTAATACGTACGATCCTGGATGGAGGCAGCATCCCAACTTTTCGTGGAATTCTCAAGGTCAACAAGCAGCGGGACAACCGTCAGGTCCACAATACCATAACAGAACATCAAACCCATCAGGGCTTACCCAGAAAGCAAGGCAGCAGGGCAATGATCCTGACCTGCAGCACTCCATGATGGCCTTTTTGAAGGAATATATGACAAAGAATGATACAATTATCCAAAATCAACAAGTGACCCTGAGAAACCTTGAAAACCAAGTGGGACAACTAGCTACCGCCCTCAACAATAGACCCTCAGGATCTCTGCCTAGTGACACTAAAGTCCCCAGAATCCAGGCAAAAGAGGAAGTCAAGTTAATAGAGCTCAGAAGTGGCAAAAGTCTAGAACCCAGGAGAGTAATCAAGCCACCTGCAGTTGTTGCTGACTCGAAGTTTAAGAAAGCAACCGAGGGGCGAGAAAGTACTGAACAGCTCCTAGAAGACGAGCAGAGGCAACCAAGGCTATCACAACCTAAAGAAAATATCAACACCGCGACATTGCCTTTTACTACCGCACAAGACAATCAAGTGCAACACCTACCAAGGAATGCTACCGCATCATCCAGTGGGTAGCCTATTGTTGTATATGCCGGAGCGGGCACTGGGTCCCGGGAAGGGACGAAAACTCTCCCACATTGGCCGACAAGTGTAATGGTTTGTATATGAAAGGATTGGGATGCACCGCTGTACCGAAAGGTTGAAGTGGTGGCGAGAGCTTTTGAATTGTGAAATATCCCACTCATTGATGTATGCCGGTAGTACATGTTTTTTGAAAATAATCCGGCAATAAGTGGTTTTATGAAAATTTGAATTGGCAGCTATTGAATTTAAAAATGTGAAAATACTATTTTGTATGATTATGAAAATGTACTGCGACCACATAGATTTTCATATATGTGAAAATTTGAAAATTGAAATGTTGAGTATGAGACAACATAGTGAGCAGTAACATGACTGTCATTGCTGTTGTATTGAAATGAAAAGCAGAGCAGTTGGTTGTTATGTTGATACAGAAACAGAAACTGATAGAATGGTCTACAAATCAAAATTGAGTAAATTAGAAAATATTTGCCAGTTGTCGTGCTAAGCAAGAAGAAAATAGTTTGAGAACTTAGAATTGAGGAAGCTTGAATAAAACCAATGAGCAGAAGCTCGAGGCAGTAAGACCCGATGTGCAAGTTTGCACGGGGCGGTGTCCCTGGGCTATAAGACCTGTGATGCTTAGCACTATATGGAATACGAATTGGCATGGTAAGTTTAGACCAATGTGTCTAGAGTACATCCTGAGGCTGGCAAAACATCTGGATGGTACTAAGTGATAGATGAGATGCCTAAGTCCTTAGGGTAATTCCCTAGGCAGTAAGGCTAGAAAGTCCCACGCTATGATAATAGATGAAGCCGGAATGCCAATATGTGATAAACCAAGTGGCAAAATGAACAAGTAGTAAGACTTGTGTAAGCAGGTGTTGTGAAAACAGATAGTTGGTCTTGGGTGATTAAGCACTATACCTAGATACAGGATAAAAGAGAGTAGTGTATGATTGTGATGTGTGCTTGAAGAGCATGCACATCCCCATAATGAATGAAACTATCGTCGGATGACTATGTTGCAGATCTTGTTAGTATTGAGTGGTCAAAATGATTCCCCGAGGTATAAATGTTCAAATTTCGAGGACAAAATTTATTGAACGGGGGGAGAAATGTAATATCCTAAATTTCAGGTATGGAGACTTGAGAATAAGCCTAAGTTAGGTTGACTACTAAGCTCGGTTCAGGAAGTGTGACATTTCTTGGATAGATAAAGACCCCCTGCATTTTGAGGAAATAGGAAGAGAAAGAGACACTGGAAAGTCATATGTCAAAAAGCAAGAGTCAGTGTAATGACTACATTGGGGCACGTGTTGCCGTAGGGGTAAAAGAGGAAAAGTAAGGGCAAAATGGTCAAATACTTACCCTTGTATCATCAAATCTGTCCACCCTGGAGAGAGAAGGAGAAATTAGATGATTTTATTCATGTTTAGGCCCAAACATAAAATGCGAGTCCCACAGGCAATTGACCAGTAGAAAAGGGACTGACAGGGACTAGTTAGGGGCTTCTTTTTGATTGAATGGGACAAATGTGGGGCCACTTTGGGAAGTTAAGAAGGCACCACACATGAATGTCCATTCAGGGAAGATTTCTGAAAAAAGTTGAAAAAAAGTACAAAGGGAAACACCCTATTGACCAGCGGGATCCACGTGGACCAGTAGAAGGAGATTGGACCGGATAAAGTGAAAAGTCAAGGGTAAAGTTGGAAGGCAGATTTGGTGGGCCCAAAGTGGCACCACCTAGCCCCCCATAATCATTAAACACGTGCTTGAAGAAAAAGAAAGAGAAAAGCCAGTCCAAAAGTCAAAGTGTGGGACCCACTTGCTGAAAAAAAAGGGAATAAATCAAATAAATTGAGAAAAATAAAATAAAAATCATGGGATCTGATTTGTGGGCCCAAAATGGCACCACATGGCCTAGGAAGAGTCTATAAAACTTGGGGAAAAAGAAAAGAAAAATAAAGAAATTCCAGGCCAAAACTGGTAATTTACGTAAATTCCGGGCCAAAGTAGGTAATTGTCACCATTTGAAAAGTAAAAATCTGCCAAACTTGGATGAGAATGCGCCACATGTCCTCAGCCTAGAGACCCCTGGAATTCTCTTGAAATTCTTGGGAAATAAGTCAAAATTTCAGATCCATCTGAACAAGATTAAACACCAGAAATTTCAGACTGCTTGGATTCTTTTAATTATTTAAAAGGAGAAAAGCTTTCTCTCTCCTAGACCAAGGGGAGCACGAAATTTTCAGAAAAAATAGGGAGGAGTTCAGCCAATTCCCATGTCCAAAACAAGGTCCAAGCTCCAAGGATCATCAATCAAACTTCTAATTCAAGTAAACACCGAAAACCCGCACCTTTGGAACTTAAACTTGTGATTTTCGTCCAACTGGTTGGGGCTTGGTGTTGGGGTCTGATTCTGGAGTTTTTGATGGTTCCAAAGTGTTTAAAACATGATTTTGTATGGGGTTAAGTTGAAGTTTAAGTTTCCGAACTCAAATCACCGAAAAACAATAAAGACAAGCTTGTTTAGCAATTGTGGAGATTCTGGCAGCGAACCTTCAACTGATTTTTCAAAATATCAAATGAACTTGGTTTAATCTTATATTTTACAAGGAGAAATTAGACATCTCAAGGTTCATCATGATGTCTAATTTTGTGTTATTTGGATTTTTCTACTACGAGATAAAAATAGTTAAAGTTGAACCAGGGAGCAACTGAGCGAATTTGGACCAGAGGGTGTCAAAATTGGCTACATGCCAAAATAAGTGTACTTTTGGATTTTTTTTTAAAAAAAATATTTTTCTTGAAAAATAGATATTTCAATGGTTCTAATGGTGCTGGTTTCATGCAAATATTATTTTCTAGAATTTATTAAAAATCCTAGAAGTTGGGCCAGATTCACAGAATTTCTGGAAAAATTCTGTGGGACTCGGTTTTGAAGGAAATTGTAAGGGTATTTTTGGAAAATACTCAAATAAATTATTTTGGTGTTATTTAGGGTCAAACAATGTGTTGGAGAGCTAGTGGGCCCCTTAAAATCATAAGACGATATATTTATCACCAGGTAGTAACCACTTTACTTAGACACTCTTATGTGTTTTGTTGTATGTATTGCTTGCCATATGTGTTTTTGTATTGTTTTGCCAAATATGCATAGATAACATGTTTGTGATTGTGTCCCTAGCGCTGAGGATGCCTGCCGGGGTCTGCTTATGTGGCAACTCAATGGAAACAGGCGTGTGATTCCGGTAATTCCGGGGCCTGTCTTGGTAATGCGGCCCGACAGTTTGAAGACGTGTTATTATGTGTGCTTCTGTTTGCATATTGTGGTATATTTGGCATACTTATCTGTGTTTACATACTTACATGGTTGCATACATACACATTACACATTTAGTGCATGAGTACTGATGGTTACTCTGGAGGCCGTTATTGAACTCCAGTCGCTTTTGTAGACACAAGAGGAGGTGCCTGAGATAGAAGGACCTTTTTGGAAAGGTAGGGTTTGGCGGTGCAATGAAGAATAGGGAATGCCCTATTATACTTTGTATTTATTGTGGGATGTATGTACATATATATTTGGTATTTATTTTTGGATAACTGTACCCTTAACCCTTCGGGAACTTTTATTTTCTATTTATTTTACTTTTACCAGTATAGTAGATTGTCCAAACCGATTAAATGCTTTGTTGTGCTCACTCTGATACATGTTAAATGGACCTAATAATGAAGGAAATGTAACAAGTAAAAGGAATCCCTCTAACCCGCCATCCGAAAGGGCAAGGCCAGTAGAGGTGTAACAAACCCAGCCCAGCTCCTGCCCCGGCCACCTCTTCTTCCTCTTCCGCTTACTCCACCGACTCTTCAGCTTCCACAGGCCCCGCCTCTGACTATGACAGGGCTTACATGATTGCCAACGCCCCCTGTACTAGCGACCATACACCGATTCCACCTCTATGGGCCAGTACTTTAGTCGTCTTCGCCGACTCCGTGAGGAATTTAAGACCATTTACAGCGACCCACATGTGTTCTCCACTACCCATCGCAGTGGTTCGCCACAAGCCCTTTCCCTCTCTCAGACACATTCGTACATTCCAGTCATCAACGGGGTGGACGACACTTCTGCTGAGGAGGATACCACCACCAGTGCTCCTGCTCCTCCTCCCCCTGCCCCCTAGTTGTATTTTCTTTTGATTTCGTTCTCTTTCCTTTTCTTCTGACAATATGCTCACGCCATGGGTGATTGCCCCAAGGTCATTTTGTGAATGCTGCTAAGATTACTTATGTTCACTTGCTCTTGATTTTTTCCTCCCGCCACCCCCCGGTGGTGTGACCCTTTCTTATGATTTTTGCTCTATTTTTACTGCTGCAATGAGGGCATTGCATTGTTTAAGTGTGAGGGGGATGAATAGTTTAATCTATGATCCGCTACTACTATTTCAATTTGTGTGTGCCACCCTAATTGCCCTAAAATTTAGCTTTTGCACAAACTGAAAGTTTTTCTAAAATTGCATGATAAAGCATGAACAGGATTTTGTAGCAGTAGCATGAATGTCTGTCTGACAAAGTATAGCGTGATTGCCTAAGGAAACTGAACCTTTAGGCTTGGGAAATTGACAGTACTAGCTAATCTAATGCGAGGTAAGGTGGCAGTGAGAAAGTTTAGAGAGAAGAACCCACAATGGAAGGATTTAGTTGAGCCTAATTGTTTTATTCTAGTGTGCATGTCTGCTAGCCCATGTATGATCCTCGATTTGTCTTAGTTCTTCAATAAACTGTTTAGCAGCTGAGCATGAAATTCGTAGGATAAAGGCATTCATGTCATACCTATCATTCCCATACACAACCCATTTATCATCATTCCCAATTTGCTATCCCATTGAGCCTACACGATAGTGCTATCGCAGAACTAGTTAAAAAGACGAGTGAAGAAAATAGAAAAAAATGCTAGGACAGAGTGCCCCACAAATGCTGCAAAAAAGGGCTATTGTTGTGCCCTATGCTTAAAGTGGCAGTTTGCATTTTAAAAAAAAAAAGAAAAAGACGAAGCAGAAAAGAAAGAAAGGGAGGAAAACAAGAAAGAAAGAATAAAGAGCAGCAAGAAATACAAAGTTCAAAAGGGATACACTCTGATACGGCCAACAAGACTTGTCTAAATACTCTGCTATAGCACCACCATCACTTTTCAACTCAACACCCATATAGCCATACCATAATAACCCAAGAAGTCCTTTGGAAGAATGGAGACTCATATGCTAGGTAGCAATCTTAGAACTTTGACAAAGCTATGGAACTCTAGGTTAGCATGACGAGAGAGAGAAAGCTAAAATCCCCTAGGTAAGTGAGCGTAAACACTGAACCTAAGAGCCTCTTGACGCTTCTTCACCTAAGTAATACCACACATTGCGATAGGCTAGTACCGGGCAGTGGGATTGCCGAATGGGGGACAAAAACTGAAAGCAGTTGTGCAAGCGGAGTTATACAAATAGGAGTGCTACGACTATGAGTTTTGTTCACTTCATCTTATTTTGCCCAGGAGTGCAAAAAGCTAAGTGTGGGGGTATTTGATAAGCACAATTTATGCCATGTTTTTCCTATATTTTATGACTGAACTGTATGGTAGATGCAAGCTTAACTACAATCAATCCGAGCAAAAAGGCATTAATTCATAAGTATAGGGAACTGAAAGATTAAAACCATTCACATCCTAAACATGTGCTAAAAGAAGAACAAATACAAGGTTTTATGAGAAAAAACGTATAGCAAAGCCAATACTATGCTATAGCATTTTGATAGCATATCGAAGTGCAATACTAAGCATATCGGAAGCTATAGCAAAGAAAAAGACGCAATGCTATGTGGCATATTTTCTAATCTTTTGTCAAAATTGTTTCAGGAAATAATTGCAAAGGTCGAGAAAAGACAGGTAGATTGCTGACGTAACGGAATAGAAGATGCGGAGGATTGAAACTAGAAGATTTGAAGAATCCCGCAGGATCAGCAGAATCAACTACTGTGATAAAAAAATATGATGGATCTCGACAGATTTGGAAAGCCCAGCTCGCTGGAACTTGTGCCGCAAGAAAACATGCCTATAAAAGGAAAAAGCAAGCCAACCTTAAGGGAGTCACGCAAAGCCAAAACGAGATTACACACTTGTCCAGACTCGAAAGAAGAGAGAGATTTCACGAGGTACGAGAACACCAAGAGAACCCAGCATCCTTCCTTTAGTAAGGCGAAGATAAGAAGATGTGGAGTGGTGACATGACAGGGTTACTTCCACAGCGTCGGAACTTCGTCAAGCTTTCTGTTTTCTTTTACTTTAATCTTTTGATCATGAGTCATTTTGTTGTTGTCTGTTTAGTGTGTCCCTCGTCATTCATGAACTAAATTTCCTAAGGTTGAACGAGGATGAACCTTTAAGTTTTGAATGAACCCAGTTGCAAGTTGTTAATTCAATAAATTCAGTTTGCGTATTAGTGATTTAATTACCTTGTCGATTAGCGTAAGCTAAGGGTGAGATTTGTGGCCTCGGCTTACTGGCAAGGAGTCGAGGTTAGACCTCTTAGAAACAATGATTGTTAGGCAGGCTGGTGCAAGGCTTGACCTATTATTGTAGGCTTCAGGAATGGGTCTACCGCTCATAACCAATACACCCTGCTCGAAGCGTTGATCTAACTAGAAAATTGCCATAAGCATATGGAAGAAGTAAAGTTAGCATTAGAAGTATCGGACGCGGAAGCTTTGATAGACTATAGTGGTGGGTTAACTGAATAGCGTTGTAGTTGGTAGCTATGTTGTAGCATTGCGAAAGCTGTGCAGTATAAATGCTATAGCAATGGGTAAAAGCAACTAGGGGATTGAGATACTTAGGGGCGATTCCAAGTTCAGCCTAACTTCTTACTGATATCTTCTTACAACTATCATTCTCTGTTTACTTTTGTTTATTAGCATAATCACAAAAACCTCTCAAACCAATCATATTTACTTTCTGTTTGCACAACTATTTTAGCAATCGAGCGTCACTTCCTGGTATCTCAGTCTCTGTGGGAAGATACTATACTTACAATTTATTACTTATTCGACTGGTTCACTTGCCATAAGGAAATTGACCAACAATATCCTACTACAAATTTGTACCTTCCTGAAGTTTAGAGAGTGAAACAAGTAATTGACAATGCCTTAGGAGATGGTGATTTCTTCATAGTAGAAATGGCAGTCTCAATGAAAGAGAAGTTTGACAAATATTGGGGGGAATGTAATATGGTAGAAGTGTTCTTGATCCTACATGCAAATTATATGTCATTAATTATTGCTTTCATTTGATTTACAAGCCTAATTATGCTACTTCTGAGAATATAGATAAAGTTGTGAAAGCTTTATACTCAATATATGATTACTATGTTTTTGTGTATAAGGGGGAGACAAGTAATGAAGTTCATAATGTTGGAAACAACTCTTCTTCCAATGTACCTAGTTCTTCTATAATTACTGGATTTGATCAAATCATGAACATTGTTCGGGAAAAATGAAATCAGAATTGGAAGTTTATCTTGAGGAGGGTGTTTATATACCTTAGGGCAATTCTAACTCCTTTACTGCCCTGGAACGGTGGAAAAATAATAGTCTGAAGTATAAGATTTTATCTACTGACATACTAGTTATTCCAATCTCAACCGTGGCATTAGAGTCTACATTTAGTGCTAGAGGTCGAGTTATTGATGAATATCATTCTAAATTGAATGAAAAATCAATTGAAGCACTTATTTGTGGTGCGGATTGGCTTTGCAACATGGTTTAAAAAAGAAACAAAAGGTATAAATTTTGCATTGTTAAAATAATATCATTTCTTATACATATTACATGTTCAATTGTGTTATGCTCTAATACTATATATTTGATTAATTTTTTTGAAGCTCTTCGAAGTAAAAGAAGAAATTATATTGAAGATTTAATGTGAAAGTCTAGTGGCTTTAAATTGATTCGTTTTAAATTAGTGAACTTGTAATGACAATTGTAATGTTGTTTTATTTGGCTTCATATTTTATTTTAGATCAGTAGTATTAATTTATGTAATTCAGCGGCTTTAAATTGATTTGGCTTAAATTGGTGAACTTGTAATGCAAATTGTTATGTTGTTTTATTTGGTTTCATATTTTATGATGTATTTTAGATCATTAATATTAATTTATGTAATTCAGCCTGTTTCCAGTAGGCCTATTTTATGGCGAGGCCTGTGGCCTGTAAGCCTACTTAAAAAGTTCTTTTTTTTTTAAAAAAAATGCCTCTTTAACAAGCATGTCGCCAATATACAGGCCAAGCTTAGACTGAAAAAGGACCTATTACAAGCCACAAGTCAAGCTCAAGTCACTTTGTAGCCAAACAAGCTTGGCTTGTTAAGAGTAAAGCTTGGCCTAGTCTAGCCTATTTCCACCCCTACCCACCATCCTTGGAATCCCACAACTCTGGTTGACTTTTTTGTCTATCAACAGTTGCTTTCATTTGAACCACATCATGCACTACTTTTATTGAACTTCGATCAAATAGCCACATGAGTTGCTTCATTTGCCTTAATTTTCTTTTTAGTTTTGGAGTGGAGCCCTAACAAGGTGGTATTCCTTCGTGTACTTCTGTTCTCCTTATTTTTAAGTATGATTTTTCATCTGCATTTTGCATTCTCCATTTTTAACTTCTTGTTGCCTAGCTAGGTTTTGACCCTAACTGTGCATTTTTTTTTTTTGGAAAACCAATTGCCTTGTTCCCTATGGTTAAATGAATGAGCTATGTTTTTCAGTTAAAATGGTCTGCTCTAGTTCTTCCAGCACTGGTAATGTCCCTAGTCAAACCTAAAACATGACTTTGGAACAAGCAGTAGAAAAAGTGAAGGATATTGTAAGGAGGGACCACTACACTTTGAATTTCATGAACTCATCAATGTTTGGTGAGAGAAAATATGATGAGATATGGAACAATGATGGTCAAGTTCTTAAGCTGACATATTTCATCAAACACATCAGTGTAACGGTAAGGAGGAACATTCCTATCACATTGATTTACTAGAAGACACACACAGACAGAATGCTAGATGCTCAAAATGCTGAACAAGGACAGAACCTCATGCCTTGTACCTCAAACTAAAAGTGTAGTAACTGAGAGAGTTACATGCGACAGACAACATTTGTGGCAAAGAGACCAGTTGCGATGAAAGATGAAGACGCTACTGCATAGCTCCTTTGTGTTGTCAAATTCCTTCAACTTCTCTTCTTCTTTTTCTCATTTTATTTTTTTGTACTTCATGGATAATATTATTTCAATTTCAGTTATAATCTTGTTGCAAGCCATGAACTAATTTTCTTGTGGCTAAGCGACGATGGAACCTTGATTTGTAGTTTTTAACCAAATTTCTTATTGTAATATAGAATAATTCAATTTGTTTAATGTTGTGCATATTTAACATTGGTCTTGTTTATTAGATGGCCAATGATAAGCAAGAGTTGTGATCTTAACTTACTAAAAGGGAGTTATGATTAGATCTCCATTAAACATGTGTGTGTTACTAGAGTTACTGCATAATTCTATCTTAGTTCATAAGCTTCAGGAATGAGTTTATTTCACACAACCTTACACCTTGATTGGCATATTGTTCTAGACTTGAAACTCACAAACATATATGAGACAAGTAGAGTTAGGAATAAAAATACAGGATTGTTGGAAAACTTCTGTATATAGAAGAGGTGGGTTAATCGAAGAACTTTGCTATTGTATCGCTGTAGCATTGTGGTAGCAATCTGGGTAAAAGTTACAAAGAAGAGGGAAATCAATGCTTGACCTATTTTTATCCTGATAACTCTCAACCATATTTATTCGTGATTTATTTCATCCTCATTTTAGTTTTAGTAGTTTACATTATCGACAGCTCATCAAAATAATTTTTCTCTTTATCAAATCAGGCAACTACAATTTACTATTTTACATGCATAATATAGTATTATAATCTCTGTAGGACAATAATCTATTCATCACTTTGTTATTTGTTTAACTAGTACAGTTGCCATATAATGAGCACCAACAGTAACCACTATGCACATTCCATCAGGTATTAACAAAGATGTATTTACATAATCCAGAAGAGGTTGATGAGACAAAAGTTCCTGACAAATGAGATTACTACACAGGGTTGCCTTTCTATGAATGACGACATATTGGCGCCTGACCATCCCATTTTTCTTAGAGGTGCCGGCTTTGGATTGTTCAAGACAAAATATTATGGTCATCGGCAACCTTAAAGAAATAAGAAAAATGATAAAATTGAAAAGTTCGAGAAATAGTATGATCAA
This sequence comes from Acacia crassicarpa, assembly GCA_034222035.1. Classification (NCBI taxonomy): domain Eukaryota; kingdom Viridiplantae; phylum Streptophyta; class Magnoliopsida; order Fabales; family Fabaceae; genus Acacia; species Acacia crassicarpa. The sequence continues at coordinate 24,754,738 of JAWXYG010000008.1, forward strand.
ATATCAAAAACAAATACATTTTCTCACACAACAGCTAATGAAGGAATGTAGAGCGAAGCAGCAAAGGGTAATGGTAGCCCACGTACTAAAGGCAGCTGCACATTCCATGTCATAATCTACCTCAGGGATTGGTGGATGTTAAATGTTTTGCTGATAGCCCTAGACACCATACAGTTGTAATAAACTATATGTACAATCGCGTTAAGGATAATATGATTCATAACAAGCATATGCCTCTAAGCATATGAAGGTAGAGCTCAAGACCAACATTGACATCAAGTGTCAGCTCCCTGTGGCCACCAAAGAAGCAGAATTAGTGGAACAAGCTATGGGTAGCTTCGTTGTATGGCCTTCCTCTCTAGTTGAAGTATGCAAGCAGCACAAGAACTCCACCACTCAAAAGTGTCAGTTCTTGATTCAATATGTTTTGATGATAACAAACTTTTGTAAAAGAATTAGACTTGCTAATTCAAATACTCAAGTATGTATTTAATGGCAGTTAAGTGAATAACCATTATTGCAATCAAATCTTGAATTAGAAAGTTGTTTATGTGTTCTATCAAAGACACACTTGAGTTTTGGCTTTAGAACACGAGTTAAGGCTATTAAAAACACTAACAAAATTACTTTCAGTTTTGATAACTCGAGTTAACTACTCAACACGCAAGTAAGAAGCTTTCAGTGTCAGAACTATCAAAAGGTAACAACTCTAGTTATCAAACTCGAGTTACTATGGTAATACTCAAACTCTTCTAATTTTTACTTAAGCATATGGCATACTTGAAGTTCATTTTGTGTAACTTGAGTTTTGGTGTCTTTCTCTAAATTTATATTTTCAACCAAAACTCGTTAACAATATTAGAAATCAAGTTATGAACTTATGACTCATGTTACTCGTTAGAGTTATCATTTCAAAACTTGAGTATATGACCTTGCCAACATACCTCAATTTCATTTTTCAAAAGCCAAATCTTCCAAACTCAAGTTATAGTTTGTTCACTCGAGTCTCTCGTTAGAGTTTGCTTTTAAGGACTTGAGTAAGCTTTGTTTAAACCTTTTTTTGAAACATAACCCAGTCTGCGTTTTCTCAAAACAAAACTTCACAACTCGAGTTGTGAGGACCTGGCTCGAGTTATCAACTCAAGTTAGTTATTTAAGACTCAAGTTACTCTTTGCTAAACATCTTCTTTGTTCAAATTCGTTTTACATACAAACTATCTTTTAAGAAGAAAGTCAATAAAACTTGAGTTATGGAAGGTAAACTTGAGTCAGTTAATAATAACTCGAGTTACCTTCAATGCATTTGTAAATCACCATGTCCGTAAAAGCATGAATCTTTGATTATGGTTTATTATCTTCTTATCATCACTAATTACTTCTCCTAACTATATTTAACTAGTGTATTAATGAGTTACAGATGATTAAATGGAGGATTAATAGCAAATTACCAATTAGCATTGATTATGTCAAAAGCATTAAATGTTATTACAAAAAACAGACATCAACACGACACCCATTCTTTGAGCAACCAAAAGGCATTTTTGTCATTCCCATTCCTATCAAAATTATGGTAAATCAAAGGAAAATCAAAAGGAATGTCAAAAAGCATAAATGGCGAAAGTTCTGCAAAATCGAAGTTATGAGTAACGAAACGAACGTCAACGTCTAACAGCTATATTCATTACTCATAACAGATTCACTAAAGCTTCTCAACGGTCATTAATTACAATAACCAATATAAGCCGAAGCATTCAATAAGGAGCAACTACCGAAACATTTTATGCTCAATCAAATTTATTGCAATTACTGTTTCATTCAATACTCTGTAATATCTTTAGATATTTTGTACTTCACTGATACTTTATCTACTTTGTAAGAAAGTTATTATTTGATCACTCTTTTAGTGAAAACTTCAAGGTAGAGGGACCTTAAGTGTGGGTATATTAATTACAACTTGTAAGAGGGAGTGATTCTAATGAGAGGATTACTCGAGAGACATTGTGTATAATCGTGAAAGTGTTAATAAAAAACCCAGAGTTTCAAGGACTTGACGTAGGTTAAGAGTTTAGACCAAACCAGTATAAATCTTCTGTGTTGATTATTCCTTTAACATTGCTCTGTTATTTTGTTCTGGGACTTAATCACACAAGGTTTTGAAATCACTCAATTCACCCTCCTCTTAGGTGATATCCATCTTCAAAAAGATGTTTCCCACTAAGTCCAAGCTCAACCCCATCAGTCCAAGCTCCCCATTAGATCTAAGCCCCCACTCAGTCCAAGACCCAACTTAGTCTAAGTAGAAGAAGCATCCTACACCCAATGATCAATTCAAGCAAAAGTCATTTTCATAGAATAAGCCCATTAGTTAATCTACTTGGAAGTCCCTCAAGGAGTTTAGTAAAAAGTACTTGACTTTGAATTTGAATCTGTTTCCAATGATCCAACTTGAGATAGAGGTCTTCAACATACCGAAGCAAAAGGAATATGTAAGTGAAAAGCTTGTTTTTTAGGCCCTACATAAGGAGATGGCAAGTACAAACTCTGTCAACCTCTTTTACAGGTATTTCTTCAACTATGATTAAATAATTAGCTGCTTAGAACTTTGATTATATGTTGATATGTTGATTTTGGCATTTTAGACACTTGTACCATACTTACATCCTCCTCTACGCCCTCCATGACAAGAACAAGTTTATCCGCCTTGACAATGTCAATAGCCAGGGTAAGGCCCTATTGGAAGATGTGAATCAATCTCAAGCGAGATTTTTGGGAGATGAATTCATTAGGAGAGCATCTAAGAGAATGGACACTTACTTCTTGGTGCCATACATTTAAGGATGGGAACATCATTAACCTTTCTTAAATTAGTTTTTATTTATTTTGTAATTGTTTTGATGGTGTGATCTATTATTGTACTTAATAGACACTAGATACTCATAGTGCTAAATCAAAAAGATTTGGTACTAAGACCCTCTTGGCACGATTCTAGGAAAGAGACCATACATACAGGAGACATTGAACTAGTAAGTTATCTATTTATCATCTCTTATAATTAAGTTCATCTTACATGATTCTATATACATAATTTCTTATTGTATCTTCTCAAAGTGGTGAAGAAGTACCGCATGCAAAATGGTCTCGACTAAAGCAATTGCAACCTCACCGATGGCCGCTTCAGATACGTGTTCCAAGGGTTGAGTCCAAAAGTATATATATTATTCACTAATGAATATAATATTTTATTGAAGTGTACATATTGTTTCTATATTTCTGACAAACAAATTTTTCTTTTTATTTCTTTATAGTGGCCACGCAACAAGAAAACAACAACAATTATGGGAAATGTGTGATGTAGTTTAATATGGACATAATCACATATAGCCCTGAAAATATTGATCCTAATAAGGTATACTATATGCTTCATTAATAATGGTTTGCAACCGTAATTTATTTGCATTGAGCTTTTATATAGCGCCCACTAATATGATAATTTAGAAAGATTATGTATGACAGTTAATAACCATTTATATCATGATTTTCTGTTGAAGTGAAAATGTCTAGAAACCAAAAACAAAAAAGGTCATTAAATTAATTAATGTAAAAATATGTGTTAAACTACTAACTTTTGTTTTGAAATTTTGAATTAAACTCTAAAACACCGAGCATTGTGATAAATGAAATCTAAAAGAGATAAGTATAATTTCAGTCATCTTTTTCTCGGAAAGTATAATTAAGGAGACATAATGAACACATATTGTCAAAATTAAGGTTCAGGGTGAAAACCAAGTCTGCAATATTCTACTCTATTTTGTCCTTTTTATAAGTAATAATTAAATCACACAAAACGACTAATTGTTAAAATTAGTTAAATACAATGAATGTATAAAAGATACAAATTTTTCTTAAACATTTCCTTACATATAAAGATAATGAGTGAGAGAGAGAATGAGTGGGGAAAAAATGTGAGAGAACAAGTGGTAAAAAAAAAAGACATTCATCAATTGAGGGCGAAAATGAGAAAAAGGCATTAAATTTTTAAATAAATCGAAATTATTGATTATATAGAAGACCAAGCCAATGGAAGAATAGCTTTTATAAATACAACGAGGAAATACATTTTAGGCAAAACACTAATGGCATTAATTTGGCAGTACATTTGTCTTACTATTTGCAACGATATGAATATATAAATCTTCCCTAGTTAACTTGTGTGTTTTTTTTTTTAAATTTATTGGAAAGATAAACACAGTAATTTTATTGGTTCATATGTTTACAGTTATATCAGTACCTTCTGATACAATTTCAATTATTATAATGGCAATGAGGTGATTTTCAAATAAATTTAATTTTTCTTAAGAAATTTACGGGATTTGGCTGGTTCATATCATTAGATTTAAGATTGAAAAAGGGTTACAAGGCAATTTTGCCTTGGTCATTACCCTAATTAATTTTAACTATTAGTTGATCAAATGTTGAGTTAAAAATCTACATGTTATCCATGTTATTTTTGTTAAGGAACAAATTTTTCCCGAAAGTTCATATATATGTAATTTACTTCATTTTTTTTTAGAGTTAAATTTAAAATTTAGAGGAAAAATTTGCACCTTAACAAAAATGACGTGAATAATATATTGACTATCAGCTCAGCATATTTGACCTACTAACAATCAAAATTAACTGAAATAACTATCAGGGTAAGATTGCTTCCCCTTTTAAGCTTTTGAGGTAAAATTGCCTCTCAAAAAACTTCTATGACAAAGTTATCTCTCAGGTGACAACTTTCAAGATAAATTTACCCCAAACCCATTTAAAAATTTGCAACTCACATGCACTGGTGTGACCTTCCCAAGTAGATCTGTAAAACTCTGTGGACTACTAATACTATCTTAATATTCAGTAAAAATAACACTTTGAAGACCCATGCAAGGTCTTATTAAAGAAACATTTAACAAATTTTAAAAATAAAAAATTCATATTCTCCGTGTGCTTCATACTTTAGTTCAATGATTTTCAATGTTAATAACTTGCTTTCCGACGTTAAGAATTAAAAACATCATTATGATTCAATCTTAGCCTGGTCTTTCAAAATTGATTGTTTTGAATTTAAATTTTGTGCAATCACAAATTGTGGCACTATATGATTTAGCTAAGGAGAAAGAAAGGAAAAGAAGAAAAAACAGAGAGAAATTATGAGTTTTATGGGGGACTCAAATATCTTTGCTTAAATGTTCAGTTCCATATAATTCCAACCTGACAATTGCTTGTAACTATGTGTTACCGGTTCTTATTATATTCAGTCCTAATTATACGAACAAAAGTGTTCCTATAATTAGAACCGGAGGGAGTATATTTTAACCAATTCTAACAAGCTAAATAATGATAGTTAAGCCATTAAATATGTACTCCATCCAGTTTTAATATAAGATATGTTTAAGAATTTAATCTTACATCACACTATTTATTATAAACAGATCAAAACACCAACTATTCAAAATTCCTAATTCCTAGTATTAGTGTTTATCATCAAATATCACCATTGTGGAAGGATTAATCAGTGAAAGATATTAAGGAATTCAACGTACCAACAATTTCATTGAACCCATCATTCTTTTAAGTACATAACTGCAATAATTATAACACAAAAAGAGAAAAGGAACTAATTATTTGGAACTAATTATGTCTTTGGACCAGATGGAGTACATTTCTTTTCAATTTTGTGCTTTTGATACCAAAAAAGTTTAAGTAAGTTAAAAGGTTGAAGTGGGTCAATAGTGTCAAGGCATGTCTTTGAACTCAAAAAACACTTATAGATTACTCACCTAACAAGGTCTTTACATCGACAATGAGATTTAAACTTAAATTATTGCCAACTAGATGAATGTTAATGACCCACATGAGATTTATAAATGGGGCTCAAAGCTAGGTAATGGAGAGAGTGAGGGATGAGGGCGTGGGATTTGGGGAAGAGGGAAATAAGTGAAAATTTATGTAGTTTCTGGGTGAGAATCATATACCGAAACCAAATCTAGCAATCTACAGCTTCCGACCAGCACACGCTTTACACCCTAGTTCTATCCCTCCGATGCCACAAGTAGCAGCAGCCGCTACCACAACGCCTGCTGCCCTGCTCGCATGGATCCCATCTCTGTTAGTGTATGCCTTATCTAACAAGAAGTCATAACCGCTCTTTTCTCTAATGTCTCCACTATCGTCCTTCGCCAATGCCTCATATTTTAACGTAATTGTGATTTTTTTTAATTGTTATTTGGTACTTATTTTCACTTTTTAATTGTTGAATAATAATTAAAATACCCTCAATTAATGTTTGTGCTAGATGCTCCTTGGGTAATTGTTCGGTAGACAATCTACACCTTAACCCTAAAAGTTTAGGTGAGTTATAAAGGTTTAGATGGTTCAATAGGGTCAGAACATGCCTTCAAGCTTAAAAAACGCTTCATATTACTTAGCTAATAAGGTTTTCACATCGACAACAACAAGATTTGAACTTAAATTATTTAGGTTATGATTAAAGTGGTACCAACTATAGATGAATGTTAATGGCCCACATGAGATTATTATAAATGAGGCACAAAGCTAGCTAGGTTATGGAGAGAGTGAGGGAAGAGGGCGTGGGATTTGGGGAAGAGGGAAATATAAGTTATAACGTGATAGTGTCAGCAAAAAGAACGGAATGGAGAGAGATGCCCTAATGAATGAATTATGGAGCTGTCTGTCTCCAACACAACACGTTCTCTTTGGTCCCCATATTCCCATCCCCCCTCTTTCTCTTTCCCCACTATTCCATTCCCCAACACTAAACTATGTTTTTATTATATACTTTCACTTTCTCACTATCCATCTCTATCCTTTCAATTTCAACCTTCTTGTATGACTCATTTTAATTTATAGGCATTGGATGAACTTCATCCAACATGATTTATCGGAATTTTTTTAAAAAAAAAAACTTAAATAGGTAGAATATTTTCTTTACCTTACAAATATGAATATAATCTCTTTCGAGGTTTAAAATATAAATTTTTTATGCCTCTTTGAACGAGTGTGCTTCTTAATATTTAAACATGTGTTATCCTTTTTATAGAACTGAAACCACTTACCACGCTAGCCAACAATTTGTTGGTAATTGAGGGCTCATCTTAAAAATGAATATGCATTTTTTTACTATTGAAATTAAAGAACTCATGAATAAAAAATATAAAAAAAATTGCCAATGAAAATTAGTTTCGTTGGTTAGAATACGACTCATATCTTTTAAATAACATGAATTTGGATGTTGTGGTTGAGTTAGAGATTCTTTTTGGACAGAGAATCTATAAGTATTTCTTATGCTTTTTTTTTTTCTATCCTCAAGGTATGTTTTGAGCTTGATGAAGTCCTAAAACTCACTCCATTTTAAACTTTATTAAATAATGGGAAAAAAAATTAAAACTTTATTTATTTTAAATTAAAATATTATTATAAGCACCGAGCCGATCGCGGGGCTTTCATTTTCATGCATCCTATATGGTCCGGTCCCATCACCATCCTCATCTCTCTTGCTCTCAGCAGGACAGGACCACTTCTTCTATCGTTCTTTTCTCTTTTCTTTCTTTTTTTTTTTCTTTTTTAAAAAAATAATGATATTTTTTGTTCGTTTTCCTCATTCTGCTCCAGTTTTCGATTTTCCCACCTATTTTAATTTTCTTTATTTCGTATTCCTGCCTCTGGTTTTTTTAAAAAAAAAAAAATTAAATAAGCGTTTGGGGAGTTTGGAAATGGTCCCTAATTTTTTTTTCCCTTTCAATTCTGTGGACCACGTCAATCGGCTATATATCCCTGCAATGACTTTTCACAAATCTGGATTGTTATAATGACTATATAGTTTATTCATTCTCGTGAATGAGTACGTGTTACATTTCATACACCCCAATCAAATACTCCTTCAGTGGTAAATGTAGGGGTTATTAGGTAAATTTGCTTTGATCTTTTAAAATACAAGACTCTAGTCGATAAATATTGATCTAATTGATAAAGAGTTGGTTTATAACCCACAAGGTCATAAGTTCAAGTCATGTTACCAATGTGAAAACCTTGGTTAGTGACCAATTTGTAAATATTTCAGCAAGCGTTTTTGAATCCAGTGGCTAGTGACCCAACACACCTAAATTTTTTATTACCAAACAAAATAAAAGTCTCATTGCATTTTATCTCTTAAATTTATAATTAATTTTTCCTAAATGCTCCTCATTAATTACATATATATTAAGGGAGTTTTCGGTCAAGGGGTATTATCTGATGTAGATAATTAAAAAGAATATTTTTGAAAAATCAATACATATTTTTTATAAATAGTTAACTTGATTTTTTTTTTTGGGTATAAACTTAACTGACTTTTTAATCTCTGTATAGATTAATTAATAAGTATCTATTTGAATTATCAATAAAAAGTTACTATTTCAACGAAATTTACTATATATACAATATAAGTATATGAAAAAAGTTTTGTTTCGACTAGTCTGACTGTATTTTTGTAACTCTAACTCAAAGAGGCCTAGCTCTTATATTTTGAATAGGATAAGTAGTGTACGTATCTCCACTGCCAGGCCGCCCTAAAACTCCATGGATCTCTCTCTCTTCTTTTAAATAATTGTTTTAATATTTTAACCCTAAGCTTTTATGGTTCATAGGATGAAAGAGAATAAACACTTGAATTAGGGCTGGGGCCATAAAATTGCGAATAATAATGTTAACCACGAAGTACGTTGTTATCTTGAGGCCCTCAAAGGTTTCAGTCGTTAGAATCTGATGAGCACGCCCCGTGTTTTGAAAATTGACTCATTGGGTTAATAAACAAGATCAATTCCTTTTTTTTTTTAAATTTCTTTATATATATTGCCTGAATCTCTACGTTCTTGTGAGAGTGAGAGTGAGAGAGAAAAAGAAAGAGAAAGAGAAAGAGAGCTACGGATCCGGATTATCTCAGTATCAGATCCCTCATTATCCCTCATTATCGTTCCATCTGGGCCATCCAAAAGTTGATCTAAGGGTCTAGAATCATTATGTCAAAAACCACGCGCGGTTTTTATAAAAATTTTAAAAATCTCTCTCTGGCCGTTAGATTCATTTTTAGACGGCTCAGATTCGTTTCTAAGGGATACTGAGACAGACGCTTCTAAGGAAATCCCCTTCCAGAGAGCCACATATATATATAGGGTTTCTCAAATAATATATTAATCCTTATTAAAAAAATAAATAAATAAACTGAAGGCATAATACAATATATGTTTGATCTAGCTACTAGTTTTAAACAATGAGTTTTATTAATGCCTCAAGAAGCATAACCCATATTTTTATCAAATTTAGAGACTAATGTCTTAAATAAGAGACCAAAATCTATTATTTAAAACTTGAGGAACGAAAAACAAAGTGAAATAAATTTGAAGCTTTATATATATATCAAATCTCAAACATGCACGTACCAATGATACTTGAAAACTATTTATTGAAAGAAAAAATTAATTAAGAAAAGAATTTGAACTCATATTTTTATAAAATATGGGATATATCCTTGTCATCAATTGAATTAATTAATTCTAGTTGATATTAGTCTCCCAAAGTCTGTGATGGCAATAATAATAATAGTGGTATTGCAGGCTTGGGTGACCCACATTCCTCAAGTGGCAAAGTTGTAAGTATCGTAAATGAACTTAGTTTAATCTAGATCATTGTCTTAAATGTGATATAATTAATATGAAATACTTTAATTTAATCAGATGTTTACTTCAAATGATGTTGGCTTCAGAAATTTATTATATATCAATCTTGGAAGCAATTATACCTGTAGATGCCTCAGTATGACACATGCCTCTGAGAGGAATATTCTAAATCCCTATCAGATCATCCCATTAAAAGAAAAACACCCTAATTTCTGTGGTGCCTAACATCTATCAAGGTCCTTACTTATTGATCAACATATTTATTTCTAGAAATTGTTTTTATCATTATTTACAATATATAAGGTAAATATGTAAGATGGATTTTGTCTCAACTTACGTGAACATGTTTCTTGATCGCTAACTTAGACATATACTAAGCAAGTCATCTGGCAAAAATAACACTTATTAAGAGAAGAACACACATTTAAATATTGAGATACGTACTTATTGAAATAGATAAAAACCCTTTATGTTATAAGTCTCAAAATGGGTTATACGTTTAACCAAATTAAAAACACACACACAAGAGAGAGATTAAAAGAGTGATGATTGTAACATCCAAGCATATAACCCTCACGGTTAGAAAACGCGTTGAATAGAGATATCTGAAACTTTATAAAACGTCGTTTGTTTTCTTATTTGCCAATATGGGACTTCACAATTATAGCCTCCAGTGGTACAGACACGCATATTAGAAAAAAAGCCATTAACCTGTAAGATTGGAGTAAAGTTTGATCAGAGCTATAAAAATGAGATCTTTTATATGTGTGGCTGTGCGATTAATAAATAATAGTATTTGCATGGCACAGAAAGCATATATATCTGTGTGTGTAAATTATTAGCTGGGCATAGTCAAAGAAAAGACAAGCAAAAAATGAGTGCTTTCTCCAAGACTTTCCATCAGTAGCCATACACAGAGTGACTACACAGGGGTAATATTTTAACTTTAGAAGCCATTTTCAGATTGAAGATAAAATTTAATTGGGGACACAGGAATAAATACAAAAGACAGTGACAACTTAACACAGATCAGATCTCATCATATATATATATTTAAGCTCTGGTTCATTAGGCACGGGTTAGAGATAGCTGTACGCTTCATAACTAAGACTGCAAGCTGATTACGAGTTTTAAAGATAGTGACCATATATACATGTTTCAATGTTTTGAACCACCAAAAATGGGTGAAGATTCTGCAATTATAGTGTCACAGAAAATGAGCTTCAGGGATCAGATAATGGCGGAAACTAGGAAACTCTAAAAACGACCCTTCAACCTCTGGGGGAAACTAAAATTATGATCTCTCTTTGTCTTTACTACTGTGTGCCATATGCTTATATAAGGCTCATACCATATTTGGTTCAGGATATACAGCTTCTGAACTACAGTTTCACCCCACCTGCGCACAGTCTGCCATATCAAGAAACAAAAGAGCTCACTCTTGAAACCAAGAGGTGTCATCAGATACTAAAAAAAGGTCAAGGTTTAAATTTAACTTAGAAATTTTTGTTCAACAGCAGTAATATTGTCTCAGAAGTCATTTTAAATTCAACCTCACTCAAAAATTTCAAAGTGTAGCAATATTGTCTCACTTGTTAAGAAATTAATGTTGATCATTAAAAAATTGAAGTTGATAATTAATCATTTTTTACAGTAAAGGGCAGCATTGCTCTACTTCTAACATAACATTGCTCCTAAGAAATAACTTCCATAACAAGTTTACATTCCATTAAAAAATAAAGGGAAAACCATTCTTGAGGAACTTGTAGTTTCCTTCAATTTTCTAATTTGGTATTTGTGTATTTTTTGTTATTAAATTTTTTAATTTTACTCTTTTAGCATAACTAACTTCTATAACTTTGCTCAGTTAACATTGTTAACCCATGTACAGATACAATTGAGTTAGCAAAACAAAATCAAATTATTTGATAAGAAAAAATGCACAAGTACAAATTAAAAGTTGAAGAAAATCATAGGTACTTCAAAAAAAAAATGTGAGAAACAAATACAAAATGGTGAATGTAAAATTTACGGTGTACAAGCTTTTGTGTTTGATTTAAGACGAGGGGATGTACCCTTAAGGAAGATAAATTATCAGTAATAAAAAGAATATTTCTTTTTCTTTTTATTAATAGTATGTTTTTGGAATATTAAAACTTTTTCATAGGTTATTTTCTCATCTTTTCTCTCCCTCCCTCCCATCATTCAAATCAAACCAAACATGTTATTAATGATGAAGGGTAATTACTGGGTTTTTGTGGGGAAGGGGGGTTTAACCTCGAACAGCAGGGTAAGGCCCGGATATCTAGTGAGATTTGAGTCAGGTGAGCTACAGTCTACAGTAATTCACTGTAATTTTACAGTGTGTGTTTATCTTCTATGATGCTGAGTCCTGTGATGAGCACAGAACAGAAGCAGCCCACTTGTTTAGGTGAGTGTACCTCCCAAATCCCAAGAGAGGAGAAGCAGCACTTAGTAGGGTAGCGGGTCCTACTTTCTTCATAGCTTAGGTTGCCTTGTTGTTTCAGAGTCAATTCGAGATTTGTAACGGGTAAAAAAATTGAGGGTCCCATTTTCCCCTTAGATTAGGGTACCTGTAGGAAAAAATAAAGCACAGTTTATATTACTATCTCTTCTATGGGTAATGGGTCTATCTTTTTATCTATCAATTTCATAGATAGCTACACCTCATTGCCATACATTATACTTGTCACTCCCCGTCGCTTTTCCCCTTCATCTCTCTCACTCCCTCTCTCTCTCTTCGTTCCCTCTTTTTCATCAGTCACTTTTCACTCCCAATACCTACTCACTCGATCTATCACACACATAAAACCCCATCCTTTTCTCTCTCTGTCTCTTAATTGCTCCGCCATGATCAACGAATCCCACAGAAACTTGACTTGGACTCGTGGCTGAGTGGATAGATTTTTATCTGGACTAAGTTTTTATTGCGGAATCTCTCGTTCATGGGTTCCTATGAACAGCCATCAGCAGGCGGCGGCGCCTCCTCCAATGGTAGCTCCTCGAGCTCTGGAACCAGGCCGGCGGAGATGGATGGCCTTCTAGCAGGCGCTGGTTACAAGGTCAAAGCGGCGGAGCTCCATCAAGTGGCTCGGCGCATCGAACGGCTCGAGAATGTCATGGTCAACTCCGCCGCGGACATTTCTCATCTAGCTTCCGATACAGTACACTATGACCCCGCCGATATCGGCTCTTGGGTTGACACTCTACTCACTGAATTGAACCAGACCGTTTCTCTGCCGTGTGATCTGTTGGAGTTGCCGGATCTCCCAACTTGTCCGTTGCTTGATGAAACGACGACGCTTGATAATCGGTGGGTGGTGGGTCAGAACGATCAGAGCCACCATAGCCTCACTCCTCAGCAGCAGCAATTTCAGCAATTGACGGTGGTAACATCGATGGAAGAGAACTCCGGGATAAGGCTGGTCCACATGTTGATGACCTGTGCTGATTCTCTTCAACGTGGCGAGCTAGCTCTTGCCGGCTCGCTTATTGAGGACATGCAGGGTTTGTTGGCGCACGTGAACACCAGCTGTGGCATCGGAAAAGTCGCCGGATACTTCATCGACGCCCTCAGCCGCCGGATCTTCGCTGCAGGGACCATTGGCACTGGCTCCTCCTCCTCCTACTGCACCGGCTCGCCTTCTGAGGATGAGGTTTTGTACCATCACTATTACGAGGCTTGCCCTTACCTCAAGTTCGCTCACTTCACGGCGAACCAAGCCATCTTGGAGGCCTTTAACGGCCACGATTGCGTCCACGTCATCGACTTCAACCTCATGCACGGCCTCCAGTGGCCAGCCTTGATTCAAGCTCTGGCTCTCCGTCCCGGTGGTCCCCCCTTACTGAGGTTGACCGGCATTGGCCCGCCATCTCCGGACGGCCGTGACACTCTCCGCGAAATTGGACTGAAACTCGCTGAGTTAGCTCGGTCTGTCAACGTCCGATTCGCTTTCCGTGGAGTGGCGGCTTCCAGACTCGAAGACGTCAAGCCATGGATGCTCCAGGTAAGCCCAAAAGAAGCTGTGGCGGTGAATTCCATCATGCAGCTTCACCGCCTCCTCGGATCCGACCCGACAAGAGAACCCGCAATCCAATCCGTCCTTACCTGGATCCGAAGCTTGAACCCGAAAATCATGACGGTGGTGGAGCAAGAAGCGAATCATAACCAACCCCGGTTCTTAGACCGGTTCACGGAAGCTCTGTATTACTACTCGACCATGTTTGACTCGCTTGAGGCTTGCTCGCTCCAGCCGGATAAAGCCTTAGCCGAGATATACATACAGAAGGAGATATGCAACGTTGTGTGCTGTGAGGGATCGGCTCGCTTGGAGCGGCACGAACCGCTGGCTAAGTGGAGAGATCGGCTCACTGAAGCCGGCTTTAGGGCTCTACATTTGGGATCAAATGCCTTCAAGCAAGCCAGCATGCTTTTGACTCTGTTCTCAGTTGAAGGTTATTGCGTGGAAGAGAACGAAGGATGTTTGACTTTGGGTTGGCATAGCCGACCCCTCATTGCGGCTTCGGCTTGGCAAGCTGCACCAGAGTATGAAGTGGCTTAATCAAGTAACACAGCAAGGAAGGATAGTACTGTAAATTTCTATTTTGGATTAATGGTTATAGCCTTTCTCATTTTTCTTTATTTTTCCTTTACGTATAATAATAACTTCTTGGGTGATTTATTTATTTTTTTTCAAAATAAAAGAGAGTAGAATATAGCGATCTTGTCAATTTGTCAAAGGAGAAAACGCACTATGAATAATTAAATGTTGACAAAAAGATGGTGTGCCTATTAATTACGAGGTGGTTGGGGGAGATTGTCGGGAAATAATTCAGATATAATTACATAATTGAGTTCTTAATCAAGGGACTGTTTGAAGGGCATGTGTTACCAAAACGACATTGCAAATATTGATGCGTTTGAGGTTGAGGTTTCAATTCAGTGAATTATTGTGTGTGATGGGGTGGGGCCAGTATTGATAATAGCAGTGACTTTTGGTGAGGCACTCCTTTTTCCCGCCTTCCATATTTGGTAAATGGGTCCGAAGGAAATAAGGAAACAAGTACTAATATGAGGGGCTAGAAAAGGCAGAGTTTGAAGGGAGGCTGCTTTCTTCTTCTTTGGTATTTTAAAAACTAAAATATTTAATCTATGATAGATGGGAAGAGGAATCATTGACCAAAAAAAAAAAAAGAAGAGGAATCTTTTAGATCGCCTATGAAAATAGTACGGATAATATATTTTCAAAAAAGATTATTTGCATGCCAATGCCATGATATTATTAATAGAAAAAATCCTTAAAATAAAATAATACTACTTGAATTTTAAAATTTTAAATAAATAATTTCTTAATAAAATGAGTTATCGGTTACTTTACTATTCTTCTTAGAGTGTGTTTGGGTAACACCCAAACCGCGGTTTCAAAAATATTTTTTTCACAAGCTGGAATAAAACTCCTATGACATATTCAATGTTGTCAAGATCAAGTTTCTATGTAGAAACCTAAGGACGTAGTAAAAACGTAAATCGTAGAAATGACACGTAACATAAAGTTTCTACTAGTTAAGGTTATAATACAAAATTTTATATATGAGCATGTCAAAAACATAAGTCAGTACTCAAAATTCAATTGACAACTACATATTTAAAAATATAAGTCACATAATTATATAAAACATAAGTCCAAAAACAAAAACAAAAACAAAAAGTTTAACAACTCCTACAATCAAGTTCCAAAATATCAAAAAAATAAAGTTTAACAATATCAATTGATTAAAATTAAACACATCATCTTACATCAATTGTATTTCCTCAATGTCCTCATCTCTTACTCTTATAACAAGTTTATACTATAACTTGGAATGCAAAACTTGATGGAAATGAAAATAAGGTTTTATTTTTTTTTTAAGGTAAAAACTTATGTTTTTACGTGGTGTTTTTATTGATGACCATTTTTACTTGTGTTTTAACACGTATCACTCCAGTAAAAACGTAAAAGCATAAGTTTTTACATTTTTAACTAGTTTTTGACAACAATACGCATACTTACCTTGTAAATTATAAAAAGGTATTCTCTAACTAACTAATGTTTGAATTAGCTTTTGTAGAATAGTTTTTATGATTTACAATGTAAGCATATGAGAAGAGTTTTGTCTCGATTTAAGGAAAAGGACTTTTGAAACCATAGCTTAAGTGTTTGCCACTCAAGGGCCCATTATTGTTGTTGTCAAATTTTAAAGTTCAAGTGGTATTTCTCTATCATTTTTCTTAATATTATATTTGAGTTTGGGTTAAAAAAAAGAGAGTTAAAGTGCGTCCAATACCCTAAAATATTTTGTCATATACCTCCTATATCATAAACTTATTGGTGGTGCAATTTCAACTTTGAAATTATTAAATTGGTGCAATCTCATCCAAAACTTACTTTTCCATTAATTTGACTATTAAATTGGTGAGTCAGCAAAGAATTTGACTGAAAATCTTAGTTGGCATATGAATGGCAATTCTTTATAGGGATAGGATATTCTTACTACCATTTTTTGTTACTACCAATCTTACTACCACTTTTCCACCGTTAGATCAGAATTTCATTTACCTTTATAATTTCTCTCTCCTATTAAAATTCTGATCTAACGGTGGAAAAGTGGTAGTAAGATTGGTAGTAACAAAAAATGGTAGTAAGAATATCCTATCCCTTATTTATAAATGAAAAAAAAAATCCATGGCAGAAACTAAGAAACTAAGGATCTAAACCTAATAAATCAAACCTAAATCTAGATAATTGGTTGGGATAGTAAACTTCTTGCCGCCGCCGACAACCGTCTTCCCCCACTCCTAGCAAGCTTCTCATCCCTACCACCGGTGGTCCTTCTCCCATGTCTTTTTCTCCCTCAGAACCCTTGTGCGACGGCACCCAATCATCAAACTAAGCTTTTGAGTTTGTAGTTTTAGATTTGCATAATTAGGCAAAACCGTTCAAAAATCAAGCTTCAAAAACAGTTTTAAAGAATTCATTTGATCCGAGGCTCGATTGATTTTTGCATATGGAAGAACTATATATGATTTTTGCATATGGATTTGGCTAAAGCTCCATTGATTTTCGCATATGAAACGCGCCATGATTTTTAGTTTTTTCCTTCTTCATCTGGCTTTCCAAATTATGGAGGTAATTGATTTTTCTATATTGTTTTTGGCTTGTTGATTATCCTGATGGTTGATGATGTTGGTTATGATGGTGGAAATTAGTTAGGTTAGGCTTTAGTAAAGTAGGCATGCGCTTGTGATGAAAATTTAAGCTTGAGTCTAGACTTGAGCCTATATGTAAGTCTCTTTTTAGGCCAAAGCATTCAAAATGTCTTACAATGCCTAAAGCTTATTTAAAAACTTACTTAAAATGTAGACTTTTAAAATAGGCTTAAAGGCTATGTATTTAAGTTTATATACAATTCATCAAAACCTATTTAAAAGCATACTTTTATAACTTAAAAGTTTAGAGATTCATTCTTGGATGAAACAAAAGAGTTAGTAAGGGGGGGGGGGGGACACATAGTGGCAACAATTGTCTGAGTAAGTAGGATTTAGGTAAGAAAATCAATCATCTATTGACTAAGAAGATATACATTTTAAAATCAATCAAGTATGATAAGTGACATATAAAACTAGATTTTGCCTCTTGTTTTTCTTATAGAAAATGAGACAAACTCTTTCTATTAAAATCATTTTCATTTGGGCATAGCTAAAATAAGTTACTGCAATTATTATGTTGAATCAAACTACACAAATCAAAGGAGAGGTAGTGATCTAGCATTGTCATCTCAGATGATCGAAAAGAAGAGAAGTAGATGTAATTAATTGATGACGAATGAAAAGGTCAAGCTCATAGGTAAATGATGAAATATGACACTTAGGGTTAATTTACAAATAATTTAGAAAATTAATTTAGATTAAATTATATATAATTATGCATAATAATATATTTTAAAAAATTAAATAGGTAAGGGCTGTAGACTAGGCCTTATGAAAATAGGTCTGACCTATTTATCTAAATAGGTATGAGAATAGGTCTAAACCTCACCTATTTCTACCCCTAGTTAAATAGAGGTATGTTGATATTTTCTTTTTAGGGTATTTTAGTATTGACACATTCTTAAAATTTAAATTCCATTTCCATGTCATATGCTAGCCAAAATTTTCTTAGTCAAAATTCTTGCTGACCGACCAACTTAACAATCAAACTAACTGAAAGTTAGTTTTGGATCACATTGTACCAATTTAATAACATTTATAGGTGAAATAGTACCATAAATAACTTTAAGGTACTGATAAACCTAAGAAAATACTTTAGAGAACTAAACACACCTTGAACTACCAAAATATTTTATCACATTGTAAAATACTTTAACTATCCCTTTATTTTAGATTAATTATCTAAACCTCTTATCTATTTTGAAAACTTATATAAACCTCCTGTTTTATAGGGTTAAAATGCGTCCAGCATCTTGAAATGTTTTTTCAGGTGCATCTCGTATTCTAAAGTATATTGCGGTGTACTCAGCACTCTGAAGTATTTTTTTGATGCATCTAACATTTTAAAGTATTTTTAAGGTGTGCCTAGTGGTGTATCTAATACCTTAAATATCTAAATTGTTATGTGTTAAAAAAAAAATTAGGGTGATGGACACCCTTAAAAAAATAATTCAGGATGTTTGCACCACCAAATTTTTTATAACACTAGGTGCATCTGAAAAAATAGCTCATTTTGTTGGATGCACCTTAACCTTTAAAATGTATGTTTCAAAAATCTTTATTATATTTTGAGACTTTATTTTTATCTACCTAAATCATTAGTTAACTGTTATAAGTGTGTGTGTGAGGGGTGGGGGTGATTTTATACAACCAAAAATCAATTTTGATAGATTTTTTTAACATTATAATATGTTAAAAAAATTAATTAATTTTGAGACTATAAAATTTATAATTTTAATTTTTCATCATATTTATTGAAATTTATTTATCCTTAATTTTTTAGATGAGTAAAAACATATCAAACACATTTTTTTCTATATGATAAATTATTAATTTTTCTTATGCTCACTTTCCATAGATAACTACATATTCATATCACGCACTGGTCTTTATATTTTAAGAAATGAAAAATTACTGGATATGTGATGCACTCTATTTAATGGATTTGAGCAAACACTTTAAAAGTTTCGTAACATTTTGTTTCTGTGATCCATTGAATTGGTCTTCTCTATGGTTGTTCTCGCTGCTTGTGTTTTTTTCCCTCTGAAGTCTACCAACTGTCAGGGAAACTAGGATTTAATATTAAGAGTAAATTAGTAAATAAATTTTATTTTTATATTAGTTTTAATTAGGAAATATATTTTTAGAAAATTCTTAATGAAGTTGACGGTTTGAACTTGAGTATATGTTTTTAAAACAGATGAGAGGTCTTTATAATTAAGATAAAATGTGAGGATAGTTAGAGTATTTTACTCAAAGTTATAAGGTTTAAACTTAAATTTAGATTGTTTAGATTCAATTCAAATAATTTAAATTTTATAATGTTTTATTCAAAATAAATGAAAAATACAGGTTTTAAATTATACTTTTTTTTTTGAAAACTAATCACTTTAATTAAATAGGAGTAATTATTTTCCAAAAAAGATACAGGTTGGGATAGATTTGAGCATTTTCAGGCCCAATTAAGAAAATGAACATAATCTTAGTAATAACAATTTCTTACAACTGTCAAGTCTTTGGGTTCAACTAGTAAATGGGTCGAACACTCTTATTAAAGGGAAGGGGTTCGATCCTAGTGTTGATCAAGGTACTGAGGGAGGCATCCTAGCTCCTGGGTGCCTAGATAAACACTTGAGGGTAATAGACGGCTTGTTCTGCCCAATATTAGTATCACCTAGGAAGAAGGAAGATTTCGCCTTGCCCTTGGATCGTGGGTGAGCCTAACACCTTTCTTAAAATTTTTTATTAAAAAAAAAAGTCTTTCACAATTATTTGGTATCAAGTACTATTTTTTTTTAATTTGATTAAGGATTTTCTTTTTGAAATTTAGAGCATAAATGATCTTTCGTTTTTCTCAATAAATGAAATTCTTAGAATTAAAATTTGTATTTTTCTCCTTAAGAGATGAGGTCGACTACCTCCATAACCAACGGTTTGTTGGTAGTTTCTAGGTTGGGGCCTTGAAAATAAAACTTCTAAATGAAATTTTATATTCACCAAGAGTTTGAACCCTAACTTTGTTTAGAGGAAATGATTAATTCTTTTTATTAAACTATATGACCATTGTTTTTGTATTCTTTTATCATATTTTCTATATAGTGTTACTTAACAATAATGCATTTTTAAATTAAAAACATGCGCATTATTTTTTATATCTCTCTTTAAATATTGTTGATGGCTTCAACCTTATGAACAGAAAAAATGGTATTGAAATACTCAAAATTTTACCTATCTTTATCAAATAATTTTATTATTTTTTTAAAAAAAGGAATTGTACGAAAGGAATGAGTGAGTAAAACGCAAGTGAAGAATTTATATTCTTTTATAGTTCTATATTTGTGGAGCAAGTTAATCATAATTAAAGAGTTTGCAAGAAAGGAAAAGGAGTGAGTAAGAAGCAAGTGAAGATGAAGAGAAATGAGAGAGAAAGGGAAAGAATGAAGCATGTGGGAGAGGGCCATCAATACTGAACGGGAAAAAGGTTTTTGTGTTTAAGTGAAAAAACTCAAAAGAGGGACCCTCTTAAAAGGAATCATCATCATGTGAAAGGCGCAAGTTAAAGAATGTACACCAGCAAGCATCCTAATAATATCGGAATCAGTTTCGGTGCTCGTCTGTGGGACAAGCTCTCCTTGCTCGTCCGTACGGACGAGCATTTAGCCGTCCAGATCTAGATCTGGACGGTCCAGATATGATTTTTTTACTTTTATACTTTTTATTAAAAATAATTTTAATGGGTAGAGGATCTAAAATAAAGATAATCTATCAACTAACATTTTTTGAAAAAATGATTTTTTTCATATAGAAAAAAATAAAAACGAAATTTTTTTTTTTAAAAAAAAACCTAGGCCGTCCAGATCTAGATCTGGACGGCCAGGTGCTCGTCCGTACGAGCACCGAAACTGGTTCCCTAATATATCCCCAATCCTCAACTTGTTCTTGTGTTTGTTAATTTTCCATAATTCCTTCATTTTTCACTTTCTTTGCCTCTTTTGCAAAATTGGCTTGCTCAACCTTACTTTCTCTTTCTTTCTCTCTCAAAATTAAAGGGAAAAAAAAAAGATGTGGATTTAATTCATTAGCTATTATTACAATGTATTATAAAAATTCATGGTTCTTAATTAGGAATCATTTTCCTTATATTAAGGGCCTGTTTGTTACACTGATTTCATGGGAAGGAATGGGAAGATGACGGGCTCCCACTGAAAAAATGTGTTTGGTGCGCTGCTCTCCTGTCAAGTTGAAATCCCGCCAGGCGCTATCTTCCCATAAAGGTGGGAAAATTGAATCCCTCAAAAAGTGGAGAGATGGTTAAAAGTTCCCAGGAGAGTGAATTTTAGGGGAAAAAAAACTCTTTTCTACAAAGTAGACCACTTTAAAGAGCTTCGACGCAGGAGCGCAACGAAGAAGGACATCAACCTCAAATCGACGACAGTGGTAGTTGGAGGCGGAGTAAAGTTCAACGCAGGGGCAAATAGATGTAAGTTCCGATGGGTCTGGTTAATTGTTTAGTGTGTTAATGTCTCTCAATAATGATGGCCGAACCCCGATGCCCTGTTGCTTTTATGGTGAGTGAAGAAATGATAAATAAGAGAGGCAACTGCAATAGGGTATCAAGTAGCTATTTCCTTCTTCTACATGTGTCTCTGTCTGTGTTCTAGTAGTCTGGTTTTCTGTCTATAGGATTGTGAAATTGTTGATGTAAACCTCAAACCACTGTCATATTTTATATTTGAACACAGGTGATTAAGTGCCTATTACGTCCAGACGTGGCATTTTCATTCGAACGTCTGAACGAACAGAGAGATATTTTAGGAATTTCACTTCACCTACCCACTTAACCAATACCAATTCTTCATACCAAACAATTCATTTTCCCTCAACTTAAATTCGATTTCTTAATTTACCAAACAACTCACATTTTTAAATTCCCTCTCAATCCTCCCTTTCATTTCTTTCCTCCTCTATGTTCCTTTCCCTCCTTAAATCGTACCCGTACCAAACAGGCCATAAATATATAATGGTTGTCTACGTGAGACTGCTACTTGGTGTTATTAAAAGTGACGGTTCCTACAAGAGAACCGTTATTTATGTTACTGAATAAATTACAGTTGTCAAAAGGAGACCATTATGTATCATGTAAGTATTATCATATATTATGACGGTTTTTCATATGTGTCCATCAATTATTATCACAATAATGTGCATATCATGGCCTCACCAAGCCTCAATACATAATTAGTGTTATCCCGTAAAAAAAAATCAATTCATTGGTTAAATATAAAACAATTTTTTTTTGAAGAAAAAATCATTTTGAAACAAATTTAATAATTTAACCTCCTCTCATTGATTCAAATCATAACGTTGTTTTCCCTATCAAGTAAGCCACTCTGACCAGGGACGGACCCAGCAATTGAAATTAGGAGGGGCGAAAATTATAGAAATGAACCCATAGTTTTAGAAAATCACATTTATGCCTCATAAAAAGTTTCAATTTTTAGTTTAGTCCCTCCATAAAACTATATAGAGGGGGACTAAAATGAAAATACTAAACTTTATGAGGCTAAAATGTTATTTCATAAAATTTTGGGTTGTTTTTTGTAATTTTCTCCCCTCTTAATTTTAATTTTAAATTTTTTATATAAATTTAGGGGGGGCGGGGGCCACCCCTAGCCCTCCCCTAATTCCGTCCTTGACTCTGACGGTATCTTCATTCACACTCTCTCACACCACCTCTCGGGAACAAGAACCTCTCTGTTTTACTTATCGCGCACTTCCCTCCACTTCGATAGTCACATTGTTAGATTAACCATGAGCTATTGAGATTTAACATCCTATAAAATACTATTTCTCTAATTCTAAATATAAGACATAATTTATATTGCAAATTACACTATAAAATATGTTTTTTTATGTAAGACCAGAGGTAGTATTATAACATCAAATAATAAAAAATATATAAATAAATTCAAATCATTAAAATTTGATCTAAATAGTTTATATATTTATACTTTTATTAAATTATTTTTAATTTTTTTAAGATATTAAATTTCAACCATTTAAAATTGATCTTAATAAAGTTGATATATATTTTTTTGGTTGTCCACCCGATTCACCAAGGTTTCGCCTCAACTAATCCAGATCCGACCCGCGTTACGTACCTGGCTTTGGTGGGAGAGTCTCCTAGCGAGGTTTTTTTGTATCCATAAGGCTCGAACCCAAGACCTTTGCTTAAGCGATACAAGCTGCTTACCACTTATGCCAGCCCTTGTTGCTAAGTTAATCGACTAATCCAGATCCGACCCGCGTTACGCACCTGGCTTTGGTGGGAGAGTCTCCCAGCGAGGTTTTTTTGTATCCATAAGGCTCGAACTCGAAACCTTTGTTTAAGCGATACAAGCTGCTTACCACTTATACCAACCCTTCTTGCTAAGTTAATCTAATTAAGAGAACAAAGAAGGCAATCGCCTTCACGTAATCCTAATAATTTATGGCTTGGACTTTCACGTGGAAGTTGTGCGACCTCCAACTATCTGACGACTAATGGTAGATCCAAGTCAAAACTGTCAAAGTGGACCACGTTTTACAAAAGGACTACATTTATTACATGAATCTGGCCCCGACCATCGTTGGCCCAACAAGGTTGCTGCGCTGCTCATAATAGTAGTATTTGATATTCAGCCAATCACATTTCTCCAACACACCTTTCACATTTACTTGTAAACAAAAACTACACTTTCAATCCTTTAACTTTATATCAGTTAGGTTGTTGCTCTTAACTTACCACTCCAGTCCTTAACATGAGATATTTATTTCATCCTATTTATAAGCCACTTAGCACATATTTTACCGGAATTATAAAAAAAAAAACCCCCCCCCCCTTAATTATTGTTAACTCTACTTTGAAATTCAACCACTATATGTATTTAACCCTATTTAATAGCAATATATCTTTTGAGCACAAAATCTATATAATACTTCCTCTTTTCCCTTATTATAAGCTTCAAATAATCAATTTATGTTAATTAAGAGAACAATTAAGATTAATTAAAGGAAATAAATGTGTATTATTTTTTCAACTATGCCCTCAAGTGTAAAAAGAATAAGTGAGAGAAAATAAATGCAATATATATAGTCTACAAGGGGTAAAATGAAAAAAAGTAGTAGATATTTAAACAAATATAAAATGAAGTTTACATTTTGGAACACACTCATTCACAAGTTTGAAGCATATAATAAAGGATCCCAGGG
Source organism: Acacia crassicarpa (assembly GCA_034222035.1). NCBI lineage: Eukaryota > Viridiplantae > Streptophyta > Magnoliopsida > Fabales > Fabaceae > Acacia > Acacia crassicarpa. Next base: position 24,778,969 of record JAWXYG010000008.1, read on the forward strand.
GGGAATAATAACAAATAAAGGGTAAAATTATAAATTTACATGAAAATTTTAATGATATGATGTATAAATAGGGCCAAAAAATTTATTCACTTTCTGCCTTATAAATAGGATAGAAGAGCATTTGCTACAAGGTTTTTATATTCCTAAATGGGATAGGATATTGTCACTACCAATTTTATGTCACTACCAAGTTACTACCACTTTTTAACCGTTAGATCAGAATCTCAATAGGAGAGAGAAATAATAAAGATAAATGAGATTCTGATCTAACGGTGAAAAAGTGGTAGTGACATAATATTGGTAGTGACAATATTCTATCCCTTCCTAAATATAAGTCACTTTTATACCTTTTACAAATAATTATAAAAAATATTATTTTATTTTATTTTTATATAAAATGGGGAAATAAAAAATTATTTTGATCATATGCTATGCACGGCAAAAGCATATAGGAAGAATTTTCCCCCAAAGACAAAATGAGGAGAATATAGAGGAGAATTTTTTTTTTTTTTTGGGGGGGGGGGGGAATCCTCAATAAAAACTACTACTTCTTGTGTTTAATCTGAAATTCACTTTGTAGGTAGATTTCTTCGTTATACCGAAAGAAGTATCTAATAATTCGAATATGAATTTTGAATTAAACAATATGATTAAATTAATTAATTTTCTACAGCTAATTAATATAACATGACAGAAGCATCTTTGGGCCTCGTAGGCCTCGTTGGCCCATACATGATGGAAAACGCACAGCTTAGTAAATGATTAATCAAAATTCAAATATTATAGAGCTCAACTAATAATGGATATCCTGGACCTAAAAGTATATATTATAGCGCTGAAATAGGATATGACTCATATGTGTGTGTATATAAAAAGAAGAAGGATTTTGGTTTGACCTTTATTCTAGTTAATTTTGATCATTAGTTGACCAAATATACTTAACTGATAGTCTACATATCATCCACGTCGTTTTTGTTAAGGTGTAAATTTGTACCGGAATTTCATGTGCCATCTATACCTCCAGTTTTAATATGAGATCCAACTTACCTATTTGGAAAAATGTATAAAGCTAAGTAAAATATTTAATTAACATATTTTCTAGAATACTTATGTATATCATCAAATTATATATTATTATACAACTCAAGTAAATTAATTTGAAAAATATGATAAGTATATTTCCTAAGTATAAATACATTGAAATAATTTATTTAGCTTCTTTGATTTAATGATTCAATGAAATTAGTTGATTGAGTCTCCTATCATAAGGACTAAAAGTAACATTATGAAAGTAGCATTTGTTTGAATTTAGGGTTAAGTAGCAAATCAACCTCGGAAGTATATGCCTAGGAGTAATGTCGCTCTAAAAGTTTTTTTAGGTTCAATATCACCCCAAAAGTTTTAAAACGTAGCAATGTTGCTCTTTTCCGTTGACAAATTAATAGTCAACGCCAATTTTTTAACGGTCAATATGAGTTTTTTAACGATATCGGGTAACATTGTTACATTTTAAAACTTCCAAGTGATACTTGAAAAAACTTCCAGGGCAACATTACTCATAGGCGTAGACTTCCAAGGCAACATTGCTCTTAGATGTAGACTTTCAAGGCAAGTTTGCTACTTAACCCTTTAATTATATATGTAATTAACATGTGAAATTATTGAAGTACCCTTCCCAAAGAAATCCTGTCACCTAAACCTATCCACACCATTGAGCATCATCGGAAGACTTACACAACCAACAAAAAGGGGGAATCCGTACGGAGTCCCCTTTAAACAAAAAAAAGGACAGAAAGGGCCTCATGATTCTGCTAATCCTAGAAAAGGCCCTAGGGCCTTTTCTGGAATTCAATTGTAATGTGAAATGACCAAAAACCCCTCAAGGAGACTGAAGATTAAAATCATCTCTCGTCCGTCACTCTCACTCTCACTCTCACTCTCGTCCGTCACTCTCACTCTCGTCCCTCACTCTCGTCCCCGTCAGCTGATCGTCGATCTCATCCCCGTCAGCCACCATGGTCCCTCTAAAGCGGATAGTGTCACCGGCGCCGGTTGAAATCGCCCGTAATCAAAGGTACAAAAATTTTAGGATTAGGGTTTTTTCCGTTCCTGTTCTTCGTTCGCAGAGGCGGGCAGAGGCGGACGCAGGTGTTAAGACTTGCCCCCCTTAAAATAATCTAAACCCCTTACATGCTTTTACACACGCATCGTGGTAGAAAAGTTTCCTCTCGACTGTGTAATGAATTGCCTTCTCCGGATTCATGCTAACTTGAGCTAACTTTGAACGTTTTAGAGATATTCCTACTCCTAGGTTTTCAATTTCCATATTTTTCAATTTCAATTGCGTTTTACCTCTTAGAGTCCTAGTCTAATGTTCTTCTTTTCGTCCTGTATTTGCAGTATGAATATTTTTCCGTGAAAACCAGCTGCTTTCTTTTAGTACAAGAATACTCAAATCCCAGTTTTTCATTTTTTTTTCTCTTCCGTGAGCTTGGGGTTCACTTCTCAGATTTTGTTTGGACTCTGTTTTCTTAAATTTTTTTTTTGGAATGGATCTGCCATTGCATCAATCCTAGGGATGTTTTGCGTTCTCTTGTGATGATTATGCTGTTGGTATATAATATCTGCTACTTTATGATGATTACTTGGAAAATGATTGGATTAAATGATTATGCTGTTTCATTAGATAAAAAATGATTGATGCATGGTGAAAAAAAACTCATTTCTGAAGTGTTTGCCAAAACAAATGCATCTGCTGCTCTTGCTGCGAGATTTTTTTCATAGAAAAGAGGTAGCATTCATTTTATCAGCTACTTTCCTAATGCTAAAGGGAATTATTATCAATTATGCACATTATAAATGGACTGAATTTAATTCTACAATGAGTGATTAACATGATAAATCATCTAAAATTAGTGGTAAATTTAATGTTTAAATGGTCAAAGGTTAATCTTCAAGCAATCTAATTGAACAAGTAAAACGTTACTAAAGTTGGTAATTATGTTTTCTAGTTAGTTCTGCTGTTTAAAATAATTGCAAGTATTATGAAACCACCTGTGGCTGGAGGAGATTCATTGATTTGATATATTTACTTTTTAAGGTGACTACTGACCATTTAAATTGGCTAAATCAAAATTTCTGTTCTTCACATGTAAGGAATCCAGTATTAGTTCTATGAAATTTCAAACTTTTGAATGATTCTATATAATTTATACTTGGAATCTGTCTGTATAATTTATTAGATTGTGATAGCAAGTTTACTTTATTGGTTCATATGACTGGTTGGTGATTGATATATAGAAGAAAATTGTCAAGGTCATTTTTTTAGGTATCTATTCACAATCAAGTGGGCTAATCTCAATTAAACCTGCAGATATGACTTTTGTTTGACAACTAAGTCCCATATTGTGTGTGTAAAGAGAAATTCTAACTACTAAAGGTTAAATTTAGGACATTGAATTTAAATTGTTGCCTCTCATACCCTATTATCCTTCATTTTGCTAGGCAATCTTGGTGATGCTCTTTATTTCAGAATTATTATGCTTCTGCTTCTAGATTTTGCTGAAATTTCTGGAAATTCACTATAGAGCGCTGCTACACATATGCTTTTCTACAAAATTTGTGTCTACCATTTTGATTTTGGATACAAAAATTCAATTTAAAACTTTCTTCTTTTGCTGTAGGTAATCAACCTCAAATTTGAATTAAATTTACTGAAATCACTTGTATGAGAATAGTATATTGTAAATTCCCTAAATGGTTGACATATCTGAGCAATGGTTGTCTCTCCTTTGTTTTTATTTGAAAGGAAGGGGGCCACGTGGCTGGAGTTAACAATGTGGTGATTATGTCTTTTGATGTCATGCTAACTAGATACTGAGAAAAAAAAAAGTTGTGCTTCGGTGGCATATATTTCCCTATTTGCCTTGCTTTCTCTTATTTGTTGCATGTAAGGTGTAATATCTGATCCTTTTTAGGTGTCACAAGATATATGAATAGAATAGAATTGCTTCCACTTTTGCAATCGTAATGTTTTTCGAATTGCAAAATATGGTGGGTGGTTTTTTTATCAGTGGATTGTATTTGTGATATTAATCAAGCTAACTGCTTTGAAGGAATTTGTTGAAGTTGTACTCTCTTAATTGATTCCAAGGGAGTAACACTTCAACAAATTAACTGTATTTTGAGGAACTTATGTATTTGCTATACTAACTAATTGATCATGAAACATGTACTTTGCTTTTAATGGCCGAACAGTGGTGCTGCATTAACGTGAATAAGGTCAATAGTATTCTTAACAATGGGATTTTTTTCCCCTGGTTTCACGGTCTGTCAGCATAATTCTATATCCTCGGGGAATTATTTACTCTCGTATTTTTCCTTCAATCAGCTTCACAACCAGCTAAAGCTTTAATAGGGTTGTGACTGAACTATTAATTTTCAGTAATTGGGGGCAATTGCTAAGTGGAATCATTTTGATCCTCCTTTGAGCTTTGTTTACTTAATTTTCTTATGGATGCAATTTATGCACTAAAAGCTATTTGCAGACTCATTTTGTTGTCCACTAAAAGCTATTTATGCACTAAAAGCTATTTGCAGACTCATTTTGCTTAATTTTCCTATGGATGCAATTTATGCACTAAAAGCAATTTATGCACTTAATTTTCTTATGAAGTTAGCCTTATGTTGGCAGTTTGTTCTTTGCTATGTTTGTTTTCCCCTTAAAACAGTGAAATTTTGTTAATTTCGATGAAGGGTTATTTTAAATGAGCTTCATTTACAATTGTTGCAGGTACACGAACAACCTACCTATAATATAAGAAGCAACATCATGTCCACATCCAATCAAAGGGATCCAAGGTTCTCCGGATACAACCTTTTCACGGAAGAATTCTACAGCCAATATAAGGAACGATAGAAGGGTAAGGGCAAGGGCAAGGGCAAGGCTAAGGTCAGAGGTGGATTGAGTGTAGAAGTGACAGAAGCCTGGAAAAGGCTAACTTCTAATGAAAAAGCTGAATATACAAAGAGGGCTAAACAAATGAGAGCCCTGGTGGTACTGAAGAAGTATGAGGTGCCCTTCCAAACTAGGTGTGTGCCAAAGACATTCCTCCAAGTTTGCAATAACTTGAAGGGAAGACCTGAGGCGATGAGAAGGCTAAAGGAGATTGGGTTTGATAGGTTGGTCGGTATAAGTTGCCGACAGATCAACCGTTCTTTGTGCACCCAATTCATGACCTGTTTTGATCCCCCTTCAAAGGAAGTGTGCATTAGGCGGGAGACCCAAGTTATAAGGGCAGAAGATGTCCATCAATTGATGGGTCTTCCTGTTGGGGGGAAGGCCATAAAAGTAAATATCAGGGACCAACACATCACTTTCACCCACTATAGGAAAGTATACAAAGACGTTCCATACAAAAAAATTGGAGACATGTTGGGGGAAAAATTAGACAAAAATTTTGAGTTTTTATTTGTCTTATTCGCCTTGGGTACCCTATTGGCGCCCAGTGCATCAATTCTTGTCAGTGACCGTCTTTTGAAGGTGATGACGGTGACTAAGGGTGCATTTGCTGAGTTTGATTGGTCTTCCTTCGTCCTTCAAGAACTCTGCGACGAGATATATGAGTTCAAGAAGGATTCCCAAAAGTCCAACAAAAAAAAAAAAGAACAGAACTGTAGGTGGATGCCTATACCTCCTTATGGTAGGTTGTCTTTAACTATGTTTGCATGTGATGCTGACTCATTAAAAGCCAAATGTTTTTTAATAATTGTTTGATTTTGTTTTATGTGCAGCTCTTTTGTTTTGAACATTTCCCAATCGGTGACATTATAGGCTGTGAACATGAGTCGGCCATGGCTTTTTGGACCAACGAAAAGGTAAAGAGCAAAGTGTCGGTTGAGAAACGATCCAAAAAAGGCCTCCTGGCACACGTCGAGCCTCCTCAGCCACATCCTTAGCCACCTTCTCAGCCGCCTCCTCAGCCACATCCATCAGTCAGTCCGTCAACATCGTGTGATCCGGATACGATGCTTACACACCCGGTAATGTGTGACAAAAATTAATCCAGTCGGCTGTTTCATTACAAATTGGTGCTGTGATACTTATATATGTTTTTCCAGGTAGTGCGCACAACATATGCACGGCTTCTATCAAACTTGCAACAAGAAATGTTGGCGCTTCAACAAACATTGTACGAAGAAGGCCAGCATGAAGGTGACACAGCAAACAAATAGCCATATAATTCCGAGGACTCTCACGATGACGATGCTGATGATGATGACAATGGCCATGACATAGAGGAGAGAGATGACATAGACAAGGAAGATGACTCAGAACATATTATTGATGTCGATGATGTCCCCGAACAAGGAGAGGAGACACCCAATGTGGACGCCGGTCGTGCAGGGGAACTATTTGAACACGTTGCTGTTCCAGAACATGTGAAGGAACATGTTCAAGAAGAGGTGACCAGACAAGAAATTGAACTAAGGAGATCTCAGAGGGTCATAAATCCTAGTAGCGTGTTAAAATCCCCATGGATCGATCCACAGCGGAAGTCCAAGGGAAAGAGGACATATGACGAGAAGGACATTCTTTATGAGATGTGCACAAAATTCGTTAGTGAAGCTGAGGCTGAGGAGTAAGTTTCATTTACTGTTTCCCATTGAACTACTTGTCATTACACAAAATCCACATTCTGATTAAGATCTTCATATGTTGTAATTTAGGGAATTTGTGGACATGCACCGCTATTATTTGACAAGGAGAGACCTACAATGTCTTGATGCACGATCTTGGATAGGTGATCGCGTACGTGATGTTTACTAATCAACCTATATCATCGTTATTTCTGACTGATGGCTGCACTGTGACTTTCTTTTCCATCCATACTTGCATCAATATCTGAACTCAAAATTTACTACACACATACAATGTAGTTCTTTCACTTATGTTTCTGTTTTCATGTTATTGAAAAAGATCTTTCACTTGCGTTTCTGATTTTGATCGTTTATTTATCCCAAATGTAGCTCATGACTATGGTTGCAAGGACATTGGTTGGGGATCAATTAGACAATGGTGGTGTTGTCCAAAGATACATTTTCTCAGCTGAAATAATGACTAAAATGATTACTCCTAGCATGAACTGGACAGTCCAATCCATTCTTCCGCAAATTGGTCCTGAACATTTAGGATACAACATTGGTGACTGTCAGTTCATTTTTGGCCCTTGTGTTTTTGTAAATCACTGGTTTTGTTATGTCCTCCATACTACAACAATGACTTTCTACGCCATTGACTCCTTGGTTGACATAAAAACATATTATCGGATGGAATATGAAAAGGAACATCCAAACCCACAAGCAACCAAGAAACAGCCAAAAAGGAAGCCAGTCCCAAAAGAAAAGGAAATCATGGCAAATAAAGTGGTAAGTTCAACTGAATTTCAATGTTTGTTTAGTTGGTAAACCTGTAAACATACCTAAATGGGTGAACTTCATTTTCAGCACCATCGTTTCTTGGATATCCTCTGGGCAATCAAGCCAGAGTTGTTAGAAGATGAGAACAAAATCCCAAAGGATGTTACATGGGCTAAAGTCCATTTGCAAAAGGATACGTATGTCTATTTTATTGGTTTGCATTTTTTTTTTGGTGTCTTGTGAAGTTTGATATTTGATTTTACTAAAACTCTCTGTCTATTTTATTGGTTTGCACTTTAAATAATGTGTCTTGTGAAGTTTGATATCTGATTTTACTAAAACTCTCTGTCTATTTTATTGGTTTGCACTTTTTTAATGTGTCTTGTGAAGTTTGATATCTGATTTTACTAAAACTCTCTGTCTATTTCATTGTAGCCACTCATATGGGCTTCATGTCATATCCTGGCTACAACAATGGGATGGCTCAGAACATGGGGCGGATGGGTACACAATGCCACACTACACCGACTAAGACCTTTGTGAATTGAAGGTGGGCTTCTTGTGGTGGCTCGTCAACCATCCTCGTAACAAACATTGCCAAAAAGTGAAGGCTTTAATGGAGAACTATCACAAGAAATTGAAGAGACATTAGGGCCATAGTTGTTAGAATACATGTATTTATGACTCCTATGTATTCATGAGTTCTGACATTAAACATTTTGTATATTTTGTATATTGTCGATTGATGATGACCTGATAATCACTGTGCAATGACAACAGAAAAATTTCTTGATTTTGTTTTGATGTGGTCATGGACTGAGAACAACAAATTTTATCTTCTGTGTTGATGTGGTCATGGATTGAGAACTGAAAAATAACAGACAGGATTAACAACTTCATCAGGGGTCATTTACCACAATATCAGGGGTCATTTACTACAATAACAAGGGTCATTTACTACAATATCAGGGGTCATTTACCACAATATCAGGGGTCATTTACTACTTCATCAGGGGTCATTTACCACAATATCAGGGGTCATTTACTACAATAACATGGGTCATTTACTATAATATCAGGGGTCATTTACTACAATATCAGGGGTCATTTACCACAATATCAGGGGTCATCTACTACTTCATCAGGGGTCATTTACCACAATATCAGGGGTCATTTACTACAATATCAGGGGTCATTTACTACTTCATTAGGGGTCATTTACTACAATATCAGGGGTCATTTACTACTTCATCAGGGGTCATTTACTACAATAACAAGGGTTATTTACTACAATAACATGGGTCATTTACTACAATATCAGGGGTTATTTACTACTTCATCAGGGGTCATTTAATACTTCATCAGGGGTCATTTACTACAATAACAGGGGTCATTTACTACAATATCAGGAGTCATTTACTACAATATCAGGGGTCATTTACTACAATATCAAGGGTCATTTACTACTTCATCAGGGGTCATTTACTACAATATCAGGGGTCATTTACTACATCAGGGGTCATTTACGACAATATCAGGGGTCATTTACTACAATATCAGGGGTCATTTACTACTTCATCAGGGGTCATTTACCACAATAACAGGGGTCATTTACCACAAATATCAGGGGTTATTTACTACAATATCAGGGGTCATTTACTACAATAATAGGGGTCATTTACTACAATATCGGGGGTCATTTACCACATCATCAAGGGTCATTTACCACAATAACAGGGGTCATTTACCACAATATCAGGGGTCATTTACTACAATATCAGGGGTCATTTACTACTTCATCAGGGGGCATTTACGACAATATCAGGGGTCATTTACTACAATATCAGGGGTCATTTACTACTTCATCAGGGGGCATTTACGACAATAACAGGGGTCATTTACTACAATATCAGGGGTCATTCACCACAATATCAGGGGTCATTTACTACAATATCAGGGGTCATTTACTATAATATCAGGGGTCATTTACTACTTCATCAGAGGTCATTTACTACAATATCAGGGGTCATTTACTACTTCATCAGGGGTCATTTACTACAATATCAGGGGTCATTTACCACAATATCAGTTCTGAATTACAACATTAACAGAACGCCATTTACATTTGGATTCAAAATATATGTGTACATAAATGACACTTGGATACAATTGTGACAACAATATCCAACCTTCATTTACAACACCAAATGCATCTACAAATTCATAATGTCAACATCACACACCATCTCCAAAAAATAATATGATGTGGATTTCTATCTAAAGCCATATACACCAAAAGAGGGTGAGACACAATGCCCAAAAAGAAACAGCGAAGGCACCAACGATGATCAACTTGGATTTGGATTCTTGTAAGTCTTGACGGAGTGTCCTGGCTCATGGCATCTACCACAATGATAAACCTTCTTGTTTTGGAATTGAGATTCCCGTCTTTTTTTTTTTTTTGCGTCTACCTGATAGTGTTGTAGTAATTGGGGGCTCCAAGAAAGTCTCTGTTAGCATTTGTGTCACCGTGGGCGCATCAACAAGTGGACAATCATGTGTTGCAACTGGCCGCATGCTATGTGCATAAATTTTCTCTTGTGCTGAAAGTGTAAAGCAATCATCTACAAATGTGTACACGTTACCATTAAGAACCTTAATTGCTGCACATGCATGTGGGCAAGGTAGTCCACTCATTTGCCATGCTAAACAAGAGCATTCTTTTGTAGCCAGATTAACGCTCAAATAATTTAAGGCATCACTGCACCTATTTTCAACCAAAAAGTGGTTCTCCCCATAATATTGAGCATGCATGTTTTCTGCAAAGTCCACATGTCGCAACAATTTTTTTTCTATGTTAGGTCCTACACCATTTTTCCAATTCACCAAAGCCATCTTGCTTGCAAGCATCTTCGCAACCAACTTCTCCCTATGCTCATGTATTAACATAGATACCGTGTGCCTCCTCTCTTTCACCATCCATGCGTTGAATGACTCAGCAATGTTAGTGGTTATGTTATCCCACCTTTTGAAAGGAAACTTGCTCATAGCCCATCGATCAACGTCCCCATGAGTCTCAACCCATTGTGCCAATTGTGGATTGAACAATTTTAATTTTCCCATCGCAGCAGTGAATTCTTCAACCATCCTTGCATACGCGATGCCATCGAGGAGGTGCAATGCAATATCCTTGATGTTCCCAGCAGTACGTGGCATCCCTTTCATGATTGTGAGGAACTCTGCACTATAATTTTCCTTAACATGTCTGTAACAAAATGCATGTCTCTCAGTGCCAAATATATCTCTTACAGCCCCAATAATGGAATTATTTCGATCAGACACAATTGTTAACATCATTGATCTTGTAATCTATTTGACATTGTTTAGAAACCAAGCCCAATCATCATAGGTCTCACTGCTAACAATGTCATATGCTAAGGGAAACAATTGGTTGTCTGCATCATACGCACAAGCTGATAACATTGTACCCCTATAAGGCCCACTCAGATGGCAACCATCTATATAAAGGATTGGTCGACAAGCATCTACAAACCCATTAATGGAGCAACCATATGCAATAAATAGCTGGACAAATCTGTTATCGTCTGAGCCTTCCCATTTTGCCACTGTATTGGGATCACTCTCTATGAGTCTTCGACATAGCCAGGGAATAAGCTTGTACGAGTCCTCTGCTCGTCCATGGAATAGCGTCACCGCTCTTTCCTTGGCCCTATATGCTTGTTTGTAGTTCAGGCGCACTCCATACTCATTGTACATGTCACTTCGAATTTCATTGGCTGTCTTGTCAATATTATTTCTCAAACCATCAATTACAAGCGCTGATGTCAACCTATGCTTGGGTGGATGAGATACAATCAGGCTATCCTGTGCATGGTGTGCGCGCGCTCCTCTGTATGTTTTGATGGTTAGGAACTCTGTATCTTGACATTCTCCCGCTGAATATGCACCCATGTACCAGGGACAACCATCAACCTTGCACTTAACTATAATCTTCTTTGCCTTGTTCTTCACAAAGTTGTAGGAAAACCTGGGTGCAATACTATATTTATACAATGTTTCCCGGAGGGTCACGGCATTCTGAAATATCTGTCCTACTCCCATTATCAAATCTTTCCATTTACAATGATTCATTTGAGGCCTGTTTAATGGCACACTTTGTGAAGAACATGGCAATGATGGCAACTCTTGAGTTTCATTGTACATTTGGGGTGGAGACAGAGACAATTCCACTACACCTCCAAAGACTTGATCCCTCCTGCGACAGACAACATTTATTAGTGCAAGTAATGAGGACCAAGTAATGACAATTTATATACGAACAAATTACAATTCTTAACACAACAAGACTTACACTTCTTGTTCTTCCATTTGAATATTCATTTGTTGTGGTCTATTGTCATTATTCCCATTTTCTTCAATGTACACATGACAATATTCTTCATTATACCTTATTAAATGTTCTACCCCTTCATCATCTACAAGATCAACGAATGTAGATGTATCCAAACTAAGTTTGAACTTCACTGAAATTTCAGTATTTTCTGCCCCAATAAAAGACACTATGATTCTTTGCAACTCCTCATATGTTGTTCCTTCCTTGATGCCTCTTGTTCTTACCGTTCCACCAACATAATCACTTTCTTGTCCTCCCCCATGTACAAAGAAACCTCCCACATGGAAGAAACATAATATATTCTTCCCTGAAGTACTAGCCATCTTTAATTATGATCTGCAACATAAACTTAGTATTAACAACTTTAACAATCACATTAACAACTTTAACAGTAACCTCAACAACAATCTCATTTCAGAGTGTTCACATTTAGTCATTCCCCCTAACAAATAGACCTCCCTCTGTTTCGATGCCAAAAAACAAAGCAACTCAGAGTGTTTCAACATTCAGCTCGTATTTACAACTATATCAGTCATATTTACAACTATATCAGTCATATTTACAACTAAAACAGTATGTATTAACAACTATCCCATTTCATCATTTTTCAACCAAGTATAGCTTCATCCCATGCACCCATTCCCACTTAAAAACACACCTTTCCCTCTGTTTTCATGCCAAAAAACAGAGCAACATTTTTTCCACCCACCCCAAAACTGATTAAAGATCAACTAGAATGGTGATAATGATATCTTGAGCAAAATCTTAGTATTTCTTACCTATTTCCTATCTGATTATATCATAAAGTTGCCCAAGGTCCAACCTTTCAGCAACCCAGCCTTCAACTGAAAAAAACTTTCAGCAACAGCAAATTCATGGGTAGATGAGTTCAGCCTATACAGAAATGGATGATGGGTAATATAAACCTTCTCTCCCTCGCTGAGTTGAGCAATATATAGGTTTAGAAAAACCCAGCTGTTCTCTCCTTCATGTTTGCCGGTGGTTTCTCTCTTCCTCTTGTGTAGCTGCGAAAACTGAAGCACGATCTGTTCACTTTTTATTTTCAAGGCTTGGTTCTTTTTTGCTTCTTAAATCAGGGCTATTTTGGTCTTTTGCTTTATTAATTCACTCCCATTTAGGGCCCTAGGGCCTGATCTGGGAAAAACAGTTTCTTGGGGCCCTTTCTGGGAATACTTTCCCTAAATGGGCCCCTACAGTGATTTTACCCAACAAAAATCCAAACCAACATCAACAATCAAATTGGAAAGAAGTGATTTCAATGAAAAATTAAAATCCATCGATCTCAAACAAACTAAGATTTGTGAGAAAAAATTAGATGGAGAAGTAGAAGAAAATAGAGATCAAGAAGTCGAAGAAGATATGGGTTTGATTTTTAGATGGATTTGTGTGAAGACAACGTGGGAGCGAGTTTGAATGCAGATGCTAGCAATGACAAGGGCTAAAAGGAGGCTATGTGCAATAGATCAAGGAAGGAGAAGGAGAAGGAGAAGGAGAAGGAGAAGATGAGAGGGAGGAGGTGCATATCAAAGAGAGAGAAGCCACCACCACCACGTCACAGTCTTTATTCTAATAGCAACAACATCGATGAACTCTTAGATTTGAGCTCTCTGACAGATCCCCTCTCTGCTCTTAGGGACATCACCATTCAAGGCAAGCTAAAGAAGTTAGGTTGATTCGGTGGCAAGTTTCAATTCGGAAATCAATACTCTTTTCCTTGCTTCACCGACCAAGGAGAGGTCACTAGCATTGAAGGTTGAGGGCGATGAAAGCTATGGATGATGGGGGCCGTTTCGGTGATGGAGGAGGGTTTCATTGATGAGTGAGAAAGATCTGAGTGCCAGAGACAGGAGGGAGGAGGTAAGAGGATGATATTTTTTTTAAAAAAAATTCAAACTTAGAAAATAGGGGGTGTGAGGTGGATGTCACATAGGCATGCCACCTCTGTATATGGTCAACAAATATCGACTATTAAAGGCCTGTTAGTGGGGCAATATTAAAACCCCCCCCCCAACTTAAAACTTCTAAGGCACATTTTCCCACTAATTTCCAGGTGCCTAATGCCCATACGTGGAAACTTTCGGAGCATTTAAGCTCTTTAACCCTTTCTTTAAAATTAGATTTCAAACTTCCGATACAAAATTGCAGTTTAACGAAAAAATGACTTGGATGATATAAATTGCTAGCACCACATATTTGATCAACTAACGGTCAAAATTAATTGGAATAACGACCAAGGCAAAATTGCCCCTTTTTTTACACATTTGGGAGAAAAATTACCTCTTGAAAAACTTCTAGGGCAAAATTATCTCGTAACATTTTTTATATATAATATAATGCAAACTTACTAAAATAAGTATTTTAATTGTCCCTCTCTTTATCGCTCACCAATATGCCATCTAATACCTTCTTTAACCTTTAAAATCCATTATGGACCATTACTCTAAAAAAAAAGTCCATCATGAAACTTTTTCTTATTCCTCCTAGAGTAAACTTTCTATGTCTCTTTGTTTGTTTGTTTTTTTTTAAAAAAAAAAAATTGAAAGTCAAATGTATTATTAATTTAATAGCTTTTACATCAGATGTCCAATATCATGTCGCAAAATACGTTCAATAATTGTAAAAGCCTATTTTCTAAGTTGTTGGATGCTAAAATACCGTTAAACGTAAAATGACTAAGATATTCTTGTTATGAAAATAAGTAAAGATAAAGAGATGATGTAAGAGTCAGAGTCTTAGTAGCGCAGTGACATGGGAGCCAGTATTAACTGGTCTCCCTCTTCCATGTCCAGGGTTCGAATCCTGCCCGCCTCCCCTATCATAATGTATAATAAAAAAAAAAGATGATATAAGAGGTTGAAGAAAGAAAAGAGAAAATTTTAGAGATGAAGAGTGGAGGATAATTCTTATTCATATAGCTTTTCCATGTACATATATATAATCCTCTGTATTAAACCTTAATTTATAGGTTTTCAACCCTTCCAAAAATTACAATATCATAAGTAAGAGAATTAATTTACATTATGGTGCAACATGAACAAATTGGAGGTTATTGTAATAACTAGTAAAAACCCTTTAATTTGGGGGTTATATGGCATAACGTCAATTCAATATGAGATGGAGGATCAAAATTCTCATTCTTAGATGCTATGAACATCCACACATAATTATAACATTTATAACAATTCTTTCAATTTCTTTCAAGTTTTGGACTTTTTTTTTTTTGGGGGGGGGGGGGTAATTTCATAGTATTTATTTACACTTAATAACCTAATCTTTCAATAATTGCAATTTCATCCCGAAACAACTTTTATCTTCTTTTTCTAAATTAGACCTTTTCCCCTTTATATCTAGATCCCCACTCCCTTTCACTTTAGCCATTGGAGCTTTTCAGAGCCTCTAAAAATTGTTCTAACTTTTCAAAGTTGTCTGGAACTTTCCAGTCAATTGGGCTTAAAAGCATATTTTATTGGGAGAATTACACAGAGGTCCTAAGGAACAGAGATATTTACATTTAGATCCCTTGAATTCATGAAATTACACAGAAGTCCCTCAAAATTACTTTTTTGCCCAAAAGAGAAAATGCCTCTGGACCTCAAAATTGAAAAAATCCAGGTTTGCAACAAGAAATTCTATATTTACAACAACAAATTCCTATTTTAACAACAACTTTTGAAAACCTGGATTTTTTCAATTCTGAGGTCGAGAGGCCATTTGCAATAAGAAATTCTATATTTACAACAACAAATTCCTATTTTAACAACAACTTTTGAAAACCTGGATTTTTTCAATTCTGAGGTCTAGAGGCCATTTGCAATATGAAATTTTATATTTACAACAGAAAATTCATATTTTAACAACAACTTTTGAAAACCTGTATTTTTTCAATTCTGAGGTCCAGAGGCCATTTGCAACAAGAAATTCTATATTTACAACAACAAATTCCTATTTTAACAACAACTTTTGAAAACTTGGATTTTTTAATTATGAGGTCCAGAGGCTATTTCTCTTTTGGGCAAAAAAGTAATCTTGCTTCCACAAATAATTACACTGAAGTCCCTAGGGACTTCTGTGTGATTTCATGAATTTAAGGGACTTAAATGTAAATATCTCTGTTCCTTAGGACCTGTGTGTAACTTTCCCTATTTTATTTAACATGATTCTTGAGTTTCTAGACTCAAAATGTGGGATATGATATTCGGTGTAAATTTGACGGAGTAAAATGACATTTTGCACTAGTAAATTGTATATTCTAGATTTAATCTAATTTTATTTTAGAAAAATAACTACAAAATATCGAAATCCCAAATTATTTTTTTTTCTTACAATAATTTGTGTATTGATTACACTTGTTTATCAATTTATAACTAATTTTAGTAGGAAATAACTAATTTGAGATTTTTACATTTTGAAGGTTTTTTTTTTTGAAAATTTTTATTTTTATATTTTCAGTCCATGTAAAATGAAGACAGATCCTATATGTTATTTTTTTGAAACAAAAAAAAATTAAAAATTTTGAATTCAGAGTATTGAAACTAAATATTTGAATGGTTACAACTTACAAACTCACAATCTCACTGAACACACGTCAAGACACCAAGTATCGGATTCCATTCTCTTCTCTTCCCATTCACTTCTTCATTTCAACTGTTGGATTCCAATCTAAATGGTTCAGACTTATTTTTATTAAAATATTAGAAAATATGTAAAAATAATATTTTTATAAAATATTAAATCTGAACTATTCATATTTGAATCCAACGACCGAGATGAAGAAGAAAATAGAAAGTAATTGAAAAAGGGAAGAGGATATGAGCCGTATCCTCATGCACCATGCTTTCTAATATTTTAATAAAAATAAGTCTAAACCATTTAGATTGGAATCCAACGACCGAGATGAAGAAAAAATAGAAAGTAATTGAAAAAGGAAGAGGATATGAGCCGTATCCCCATGCACCATGCTGCTTATGATTGATGAGCATTAACAAAAGTGGGCCTGATTCAAGAGCCCGTGCAGCTTTGATATGTTTTTTTTTTTGGGGCATCTTCCAATGGCCATCGGCTAATATGGATCCAATTCAAAACCCCAGACTTTTTCCCTTACAAAAAATTTCTTTTTTGCTTGGGGGAAAAAACTATATTCTGGAATCAAAGAGAGGAGAAAATAACTAATTTAACTGTTATAAAAAAAAACTAATTGAACTATATGTGTGTGTGTGTTTAAAGAGAAATGGGTGATTAAAATATGATTAAAAACGACATTATATCTCTACACTTAATCTTTTTTTTTTTTTTCAATTTTGATTTCTAGATATTTTTATGAATTTAAAGAGATCATAAACGAAAATATTCATAGAAGAAAAGGCAGGATGTGAAGAATATTACGAGCACGTGTCATATGATAATGTGTTTTTTTTTTCTCTTTCTTCTATATTCATTCATTTTTTTCCCTCCCTTGAAAGAAAAAGAGAAAACAAAGAGAATCCAAAGAAAAGGTAAGAGTTGGAATGTAGCTTGAAGGAGAAGAGTAAAGTTGGAATGCAACCAAGTGCTCAAAGAATTTGATTCTTTCCCTTTATCCCATCTCTCTTTCTCCATTTCTCTCTAACAAAGGTTAACATTTTCTTAATTGCCTATCTTTTTACAACTTTCGTTATTATATATTTCTTACATAAATAAAATTATAAGATTCCTAGTATTTATTTTTCATAAATAGTACTTCTTCCTGTTTTTAATATAAGGCCTATATACCTAATTTGATTAAATTAAAAAATTTAGTTAAGATATTTAATATATAACATGTTTTTTAAAAAAACACGTTAATCATCATCCTTAGTTTTCTCCATTTTTTTTACTTAATTATGGTTGATAAAGCATAAAAATAGAGGTACATTGAAAAAAGATTGAAAAATATGGAAAATAAGTGTTATATTTAAGATTAAAATCAATTCCTAAATTATATTTCATATTAAACAGGGGAGGAGGTATAATTTGTTTCATATGCCATATAATATATAGAAAAAAAAATTAAAAATTAAAGATTTTAAAACAGAGATTTTTTTCTTTACAAACATTAAATACCACGACTTACTTAGAATTTTCTAAAAATATATAATTTTGAATTTGAATTATATTTGGACAAATTGTTAGCCACTTAATTCATATTCCTTATATCTGTGTACTGAAAAATACTCATCTAGTTCTTAATATAAGATATATTAACCTAATTTGATTGAATTAAGGAAATTGGTTAAGTTGGTTAATATGACATATGATATATATTTTGTAAAACACCATAGTCATCTCTATTAATTCCCTTTTCTCCTTGACTATAGTTGATGGAGCATTAATAAGCGCGGATTAGGAAAATATTATCAAATATGAAAAAATATATCTTATATTAGGATCAAGACCAACACTAGTCAAACTGGAAGCACTACAAGAATGAAAAACTTGTGGTTTCGTCACCAAAATATAATATAACATTTTCTTTCGGCCAACACAAAATATTTTTAATTGAAAGTGCATATATAACAACAACTCGTGCATGTGTTTCATAAAAGAATAATCAGATTATATATATGAGGTCACCCATTAATAAATTTACGAATTTTCTTAATTTCATTTCTTAACACAATTTTATTTTTAGAGATAAAATATAACTTTCTGCTGGTTACATTCATCCAAGTATACTACATTCAATCCTTAATATTAGAGCTAATTGACCAATTTGAATATATTAACAAAGTTAATTATTTATATATATATTTTTTAAAATACTATATTTCATCATCACTCTTTTTAGATAGAAACTCCTTAATATGTGCAATTAATTGAGATACTTTGAAAAAATTATAATTTTTAGAGACAAAGTGGCTAGATTAAAGTTCTATACTTACGGCCAAATCTAATTTTTAATTAGCGTTTATATTATGGACGGATGAATGTAATATATATTATTAAAACTTTGACATTTCATATGATCCAATCTCTTAAAAATTTGTCTGGCGACAAATATGTGTGTGTGTATATATTTTCTTGGGGAAATCAATGCACAGTATGATCGATATTTTGGTTAATATATATCTTTTTGTGAGATCTATTTGGTTTTTTTATACTACCAAATAATTCGACTTTGATTGGCTATAGTGGTTTCAAAGCAAACAGAGTTCTTTTGATATGATTTTCTTTTTTACATGATTCGAGTATATGATTTCTTAGTAATGAATAGTCCCAACTCATCCAAAATTTCAACTTTTCTAGGACAAATATTTAATATTTCTAAAATAAAATGGATATAATATAGGGAAAATGCATATGGGGCTTTTTAAGGGAAAACCCCAAAAAAGGTCCCAACATTCTGAGAATCCTAGAAAGGGTCCTAAGGCCCTTTTTGGCATCTGAATTGGGGCTTATCCGTCAACGGATAAGCCCCAATTTCAAAAAGTTACCACGGGCAAGCTTATATATCGACGGATAAGCCCTAATTCAGATACTAAAAAGGACATTGAGCCCATTATGTGATTCTCAGAATGTAAGGGCCCTTTTTGGGGTTTTTTCCCTAAAAAAGACCCCCAATATGGATTTCCCTTATAATATATGTTTACAAAATAAGTTGCGCCCGTGCGCATGCGCATGCGTGAATAATTATTTTTTTTATATAAACATATTTTTAATACATAATCAAATACATAAAAATGATTTATACCTTGATATCTAAAAGTACAAATTAAATATTCCTCAAATATATGAAAGGGAGAATCTTGTTACCTTCCTATTCACTTCAATAAAGTCAGATGGAAGAAGATTCTCATGTATGAACATGAGAATCCTTTATCACTCTTTTGGAAGCTTTCACATATATTTTGTATTATTCCTTCCTTATACGCAACTAAATTTATTCTTTCATGAAATTAACGTCTCATTTTTCAGATGAGATATTTCTTCCCTAGCTCAATAATGCATTCCATTTGTGGACAACTATTCAACTTTTAAACTTCAAAAGAAAGTTGTTAGGTGGATTCAAACTACAAGTTAAACTCATTTGAATATGTCTTCTCCTCTCTTCCTTTGATAAGCATATATATATTTTCTTATTAGAGACAATTCCATTTAAAACCCTGTTAGAAGCGAAATGTGGGTATCTCTCTCTAAATAAGAATTTGATCATTGGTTTGTATCATGTTGTGAGGACTAGTGTATTCTGCTAGACTCAACCATGTTGGCATATCATTTTTTTAAAATTTTAAGAATATCATTAATTATAACATCAAACTCAGGAAATTACTTCCTAAAAACTTAAATCTTAAAAAAAACTTTAACAAAATTTGAATATGATAATAAATAGTAATCAAGATTGGAACAATAGTAAAAAAAAAAGGTTGCTAAAAATTTCAGAGGAGCCATACCTATTAATTTTGACTAATGAATAGTATAACAATTTATAATTATATTTATTTAATATTTTTGGTTTATATTGATTTATTATATTCACATCTCAAATGGCATGACTGCATGAGTATCTCTCCTGCTTAACATGGGAATGATGATGAGCACCCAAACTCATCAAATTTAAATAGTTTAGATTTAATTTTTTTATTTTTATATTTAAAAATTTGGTGTAAAGAATGTAAAATAAAAAATATTTAACTATATCATTATTTTAACATGGGAATGATGATGAGCACCCAAATTTGCTTATTATTATTTTTTTAAAAAAATAATTTGAAAATATCAATTGAAATTTTAAATTTGAATAATCCTGATGAGTGTGGGTGCTCATCACTCTTGATGAACATCCAAACCTGGTCCATTTACTATGGTGTTACTTAGACAAGAGCACATTTTGTACTCATCACTAATTTGGGTGGTGTAGTAGATTGATTTTGGAGGGTCCATATTTAATTTAATTTCCATATTTTAAATAACCTTTAATTTTTATATAATTAAAATTAAAAATATTCTTATAACTATGACTTCTCAGCAAAATAAACTTATTACAAAAATCACAAATTGAAGAAATTTAAATTTGGACTATTCATTTGAATGGTTTGAATTTCATCATTAGTACTGAGCACTCGATGCTCATACTGTACTGAGGAGGGAGATCAGCTCTATATGTCAAATGAATTTTCTGCATTCTTAGATGTACTAATCCTTGAACTTATCCACATAGATAAGT